>BSBN01000339.1:20987500-22248333 GCA_027924645.1 Cunninghamia lanceolata | reverse complement strand
TAGCTGTTGTTGCACCTCCGCAATCTTTAGTTCCATAGTCGTGGGAGGGGTTGGTAATGTCTCCTGTTGTCCAAAAAGTGGTTGGTGTTGCCCATATGGAAGATTATAGTGTGAGCCATGCGTACTGGTATTGTAAGGGTCGTAAGATTGATTGGGATTCTATGGATTATATGATTGGTTCAGATTGGTTTGGAATTGGAGGCCTTGATTAGGCATAGGTGGAGGTGGCGCTAGGTAAGAATGTTGGCTCTGCGATGGTTGAAGAAAAGTATTGGGGGGAGGAAAGCTAAAGTGCGTGTGATTAGGTTGTGATGGTGGCACATAGCTTTGGGAAACTTGATGTTGGGAATGTTGAGAGTGGCTAGGCAATGTATGAAAGAAGTTGAGCGAGGATGCACATTGTGGAGGAGGAACATAGGTAGAAGTGATTTGCGATGGTTGGAGTTGATTGAGGATGAGAGTAGAAGAATGTTGTGGTGGAGGAACATAGGTAGAAGTGATTTGCGACGGTTGGGGTTGCTTGAGGATGAGAGTAGAAGAATGTTGTGGTTGGGGCTGCGTGACTCCAATTGGTTGAGAGACATGCAGGTGTGATGATATAGGAGGTGGCATATGTTGAGACCCTTGTTCCATGGCTACATACGTGTTCCCCGAATTGTAATTAGGTGGAAAACCTACGCGTGATGGGGTCACCAAGATTCCACTTGCGCTTGGGGTGGACACTTTAGGAGGTGGTTGCACATTCGATCGAGCTAAGGTGGCTTGCTTAGCTAACTCTGCTTGACGGTGGAGAGTTTCTTGTTGGTTTTGATAGATCTCCATAGGAGTCAAAAGTGGTGATATGGGCCTCTCCCCTGTTGGGTTTTGAAAAAGGGGATTCCTATACTGCGAGCCTTGAGTAGGTAAGGGCGTAGTCACCGTGGACATGGTTTGCACCACTTGTAAGGGTTCTTGGGGGTTGGTGCTCTCCTTGAGAGTGGACACATCAAAATCTTGAGGTAACTTGGCGCCTTGCTTTGCAAGCAAGCGAAAGAAATGATCCTGATTCTCACTAAGGATTTTATCAGAGGCAGCTATAGCTCTAGGATCTTGTATAAATTCATCAAGATCTTGCCCATCTTCTTGAGAGGATTGACCTATTTCAAAGTGTCGCTCTTCTTGAGATGGGGTTTGATCTACGATATAACCTTGTGGGACAAAATCCAGAGGCAAGCCTGTGGTATACTGCGGTGCATTTATCAAAGGGGTTCTATCCTCATGAGGATTGCTTGGTTCATCTATGTGCGGCATGTTTGCAGAGATGTTTGGTTTTGCCGCGGGTGTACTAGGAGTCACTTTGGGAGTAATGTTGAGACGACCTGATTGTGGTGTGTGAGGGGGTGACTTGTGCTTCTTAGGGACAACTTGCCTAGACTTCATAGTTTGCTGTAGCCTAGTGGTGACCATGGGATTCACTTAGGCACAATGTAATGCTGGGAATCTGTGAGATGCTTTGAAGAAACGGACAAACTCTGATGCACAAAGTACTGGACCAAAGGCGCTATACTGTTTGACCAGAGGCGCAGGACTGTGCTACCAAAAGTGTGCTACTGTGGGCCAGAGGCGACGGACTGAGCTACTAATAGCGAGTTACTGCTATGCCAAAGGCGAGCTACAATGACCAAAAGTGAGCTACTGTTATACCAAGGGCACTGAAGTAGAGTTTTGCCAGAGGCGGGTTACTGCTGACCAAAGGTGATCTACTGTATTACCAAAGGCAAGCTGCTGTAATACCAGGGGCGCTGAAGTAGTGTCTGATGTTTGTTCAAAGGCAAGATTTTTCTGTTTCTGATTGGATTGGTTTGGCAAGAGAAAACACAGCAAACAAGTGGTCAAAAAAGGCACAAGGACTGACACAACAGATAGTGTATGTTCAAGGCTCCAAACAAGCCCAATGTTTCCACAGGTCTAATACAGTTGCAATCAATAACAAGCACTTTTTATCCCTAAAGACAAGGTTTCAATGCAGTAGATCAGCTCACAGCTTAATACTCCATCGATAAAAATATCATTCCATAAAGGTGTCGGATATTTAGTATCTTTGCGAGAGACGATAGGTAGGGATATCTCACCCTCCCCTTGGAAAGCTCAAGTAGGTCACAAGAGCTTTATGTCCAAGGGAATATTATCTCTTCTCAAGGGAGCCAATGGTGAGTATCTTAAGGGTTTAAATCAATTTCCCTTGCACTGATGATTACCGCAATGTTCGGAGGTAGGTCGGGTAGTCTCTATCTAGATTGGTTCTTAGTGACTTTGAGGGACCAACGCCTTACGAGCAATGCGACAAGCTACTAAAAGCTTTAACCAATCCTACTAAGAGTTTCAAACACTTCGCTCAATGTGAAAATCATTTCCACAAAGAGCTAGTACACCTCTTTTCAGTTTGGCACCACAAGGTAAGGCTGACGTCGGTTAGGACTTGGCTTTCGCCTTATCCCTCTTATATAGTGGTTCAAAGGAAAACTCCACTTAGGGTTGTCCCTTTTGGATGAATCACAATCCAAAAGCAGGCCCTTCTAAAGGAAGTACAAAAAAAGTAAAAGCAAGCACGTCACACAAAGGTTCAATTGTCCCGTTATAAGAAAAATAAGGTGCAACTAAGCTATGCACACACACGATTGTAGTTGTAAATTGTCCCTTATGAAATGAAGTGTTTGGCATTCATGTCCATTGTCCTTTAGAAAATTGAGGTGTTTGTCCATACATGTCCATTGTCCCTTAAGAAAATCAATATGTTCCTAAGACTTAGATTTGCAAAAAAAGATTTGTTCAATTACTCCTTTTAAGCATGCAATGTGTTTCTAAGACTTAGTGAGATAAAACAAAAGGGTCTTCAACGCTCGTCCTGCATGAACATATTAAGAAAACACCTATTGGCTCTGTGTGAGTAATAAGAAGCTGCAACAAGTGAGTTAGTTCCACCAAAATTTCACAAGTTAGCAAAAAACAAATCAATTTTAACCAAAAGCGCTGCACGATTTTACCAGAAGCGATTCACTGTAAACCAAAAGCGCTTTAAGACAGACAAGAAGCACACCAGAATATTACCAGCAGCATTGAACAATAACCACAAGCGTTGTACTGTGATTCCAAAGGCGCTGCGATAAATACCAAAAGCGTGCAACGATAATAACAAAAGCGCTGTAAAATATCCAGGAGCGCATCACTGTGTAACCGAAAGCGCGATACTGTGTAGCCAAAAGCACTGTGCTGTCTCAGATACAGAAAATATTAGTTTTTGTCAAAATAACCAGGAAAAAATGACTTTTCATGGTGGATCTACTGTCTGGACAATGATATCTGATAGATCTGGGTCGTGAAATCTGGAAAACTCAGAAAATGGGGCAACACAATAGATTAGCAGAACTTAAGGATACTCCTAAATAAATCAGCTTAGGAGATATCAAAAATCAGGTTTGGAAGACAAATACAACGACTTGTGCAAACAAAATCACAGATCTGAAATGAGAAAAACATTGCAAAAAGCACCGTGAATAAAGTCAAAACCTAATTTTAACCAGAAGCGCTTAACAAGGCCACCAATAGCGCTTCTCTGTGTCACCGAAAGCGCTGCTCTGTGCGGCCAGAAGTGCGGCCGTGCCGCCAGTAGCGCTGAACTGTTCCTGCAAGAGCGCTTAGAGATACTACCAGATGCGCTGTGCAATATCGTCCGCGCTATGCCGTACTGTGACTTCAAAAAACAAATTTCTCAAATAAACAAAGGGATTAGTGGGTCCCACCGGGCGTGCCAGAATGTGTATATGGAAAAATAGATTAAATCTAAACTAAATAAAACCAAAGAACCCAATAACATAAAGGAAACGAATCTAAGTAAAAGCCATAAATCACAAATCAAAGACAAATGAAAGCTCTTACCAAAACCTGTATTGTTCTCTTTTGGAGATATGTGGATTGCTCAATGGAGTTGCGAAGCCATGGCTGCAACAAGCAAGTATGTGCTCAAGAGATCAATGTCAAAAGATCGTTATAGTGCTCAATCGACGCGTTTTGTATGCTCGAAGCTCTGTTAAGTATGCTTGAGAATACGATCGAAGAGAGAGATGCCCAATGAAGGAGATGAGGGGGGTTTATATAGATTTCAAGGAAGATCGATCAACGGTCCAGATAATTTAGAAGAATCAACGGAGGAGATAAGTTGAGGAATGTGCAACAAATGAGGAGAAGACATGTGTCTTGCTTGCTTTTGCATGAGAGGAGTTATCAAGAATAGAAGAATGAGTTAACTGAAGAGATAAATCAATTAAAAGAATAAAGCAATCAGTTAAGTGATTTAAAACAAGAAGAAGAGATTTGCATGAGAATTAGAAGATATTTTGCTTTATTAAATATAGCAATATTTAATTGATGAGCAAGAAAGCTTGAGTTATTTTAGAGATAACTCAAATTAGAAGAAAAAGCAATTTAAATAAATAATTGATTTATTTAAATTTAGAGAAGATATTTTGGAAGAAGTAATTAAATAATTAGAATTATTTAATTTAGAAGATTCGAAAGCAAATTAAATAAATAAATTTATTTAATTGTTGTGCATGATTTTGGAAGAACAATTTTGATTTAATTAAATAATTAAGAATTATTTAATTTTAGATAAGAGGGAATTTGTTGAATTAATTAAATAATTAGATATATTTAATTAATGTAGATGTGAATTTTGGAAGGTGACAATGATTAAATAATTGAAAATTATTTAATTGTGGAAGAATATAGAGGAATTTAATTTAATTAATTAAATAAAAAGAATTTATTTAATTAATGTCGAATTTAGGAGATTTAGAAGAATTTGATGAAAATTAATTAAATAATTAGATTATTTAATTAACGTTTGCAATGCAGGTGATTAGACAGATTATGAAATGCAAGTGATTCGATGACACAGTCATTTTAGGGTGTCTACAGGAATCTATCAGTTAAGATACTCCTCTTGACTTCCCCAAGTCTGCACTTCACCAAGATACTTCCCCTAAGAGATCCGGACCTGTCTGTCGGACCTTGCTGACTGCTCTGTTCCTGCTTACCGAACCTCAACACTTTGCAATCTGTCTTCCAGTAAAGACTCATTATGTCCTACGGATGTGTGGGCTAACCTTTGTTGCCATCAATGACAACATTCATCAATCCATATAGTGTCTCTTGCCAACAATCTCCCCCTTTGGCATTGATGGCAACACTTAGTGAAAAATGACTAAGTGTATACACTATGCTCTATTTTTATATACATTTTTCGGAGCTCCCCCTTAGTTGGATTCCTCATTTTTCACTGCTCCTCACTCCCCCTTTGACATTAATGGCAAAGGGTAGGGTCCGCATACCAAAATTTTCAAAAATTTAACTATACTTAGCCATATAAGTATATACATATGGAATACTTACATATACTGTAGTATGTCTGCAAAAGTTGTTTTTAGTTGAATAAATTTTGTAACCCAACTTTTCTTCATTCTATCCAAAATTGATATATGACCACTCAATAGAAAAGCAAACGCATCTGCCCTTTTTAGATCTGTTGGATCATTTGTCTGAGCTATGATTTAAGCTTCTTTTATGGCCTCATGCATGGCCTCTAACTTAGGGACAATTATCCCTCTGAGCTCACTTAACTTGCTTATTCTATTTTTCTTCTCTTTTTCAAGCTTCTTAATCTCATTCAAAACTGCAACCGTTGACATTCTTGATTTATTATTGAAGTACAAAGTGGATCAAAATTTTGAGAAAGTTTTAATAGTTTATCCTCCTATTCTTTCATTTTCTTCTTAATCTCCACTGTTGCTTTGGACCAGGAAATACAAAATTTGTATACTTCACCGCCATCTTTAAGAGCATTTTCTAAGATTTTTATCCCAGTATTCATATTTCTCCTATCATTAATGATCAACCCTTGAACCTCTGAGAATCTCTTATCCAAAAACTCCTTCTGGACCTTTTCTTCAGCTGACTTCTCTAGAGAATCAAAATGTGTGCTAACACTATTGACTAGAGTTTTGAGATTACCGGATGAGGAGGCTGTGGGATCCTTCTGAAACGATGGCATAATCTTTTCTAGCACTCCGGAAGTAGCTTCTATCAACTCACAGTCTTCCATGTGAGACTTTAGGAGTTTCTCTTTAGCCTTTGCATTAGCAAATGAGGCTATCTTCATTGTCTGTACTGGAGAAAGTGAATCAAAATTAAATGGTCCTTGTAGAAGCTCCGGTTCATCAATCTCCATTGATTCTTTGTTCGGGAATTCTTAGACAGTTTTTACAGTGTCTCTTGTTGGAGACAGATGTTTCTTCTCTTCTGCATTCTTAGAGCTATCCTATTGAGCTTTCTCTCCTTCTACATTCTCACCACTAGCAGTTGTGGACTTTTCTGTTGAGGTCTTCTCTCCCTCTACAACCTTGGTACTGTCAATTTCTTTTTCTTTCACCCCTGCTTCTTTCTCCTAAATTCTGTCTTCTCCTTTAGATCCAGAAGCTGTAGGGGAAACTGGAGGAGAGATATTTGTTTGTTCATGAGCCACCTCTTCCGGAATAGAGGATTCTAAGCCCTTGTCTTTACCAGAGTCCTCTATGATGGGCATGTTGAACTTTTTAAGAGCAATTCGGAGGATTTCTTCAGTTTCTCTTGCCACTTTGTCAGTTTCACCAAGCATGAGTTGATTCATCCTGGCTTTGCTCCGAAACTCATCCTTGCACTCTTTAAAGATCATATTCATTTGTTGTGGAGTGATTGAAGGGAAAAGCTGAATGGTGACCTGTTCATGGATCTCGAGATCTTTCGCTCAAGCATTGTTCTTCCTCATTTCAAGCCTTTTCTTTAAGCTTTTGGGAATTAGAGAGATAATTTCAATAAAATCTTTGTTGTAAGTGTTCAAAAACTAAACTGTGGCTTCCTCCAGAATCTTTTTATCTGCTTCATTATATTCATCATAAAATTCTGTTAAGGGTTGCAGGTTCCCATCCACAGTGACTGCTTTCACTACAACATCCAAGGATAGAGTGGGTTTTTCAGTAAATTCCTCTTCCTTCTCTTCTTCTCCTTGACCGGTAGAGTGTTCACCAGATGATTTCTTTTGTTTCTTTATTTTCCTAATTTCTTCATCAGATTCAGTCTCCTCTTCATCTCTTTGACTGACATAAGACCTTGTGGCTTTTATCTTTGATCTTTTCTCTCCTTTTCCAGATGCCTGGACTTCCAGTTTTGATGTTCTTGAGCTTTTGGCTGTGACAGGTGCAAATCTTTTTGATGATCTGGTCCTGGTTGAGGTTTCTATCGGAGCACTTTCCTTGCTTCCCTTTTCTGCCTCTTTCTTCTCTTCCTTAGCCTTTTGCCTCTTTTCCCTATTGGCATCTAGTGCCTCCATTGAGATGCCTAAGCCTTTTGCAATTTCTTCAACTTCTTTTCTTACTTTCCTCTTCATTTCTGGTTGCCTGAATTCCACATGAACTTTTATACTCAGTTCTTCAAAGGTTCCAAACCTTTCTACCTTTGGATCCTTTGGCTGACTTAGCATGTGTTGAACATGCAGCTCCACAATTTGTTCATCAACTTCATACCCCATGGACATGATCAATACAGTTCTTGGTTCTACTACCTCCATTAGGCACTGATCAGTCTCTACCATAAAACAAACTCTATCTTTGTATTTCTCAGCAAGAGACTAGGGAATTCTTTCTCTTACTTGCATCATGTTCTGAAAGTTCTTGAAATATCCCCACAGAGCTGTGTTTTGTGCTTTGTCATCACCGAGTCCATGCAAATATTCTCTAATTTGGATAGCTACTGGTCTATCATTCTCCCACACCCAGCCACTAGATCCGGGAAGCTCATTCATAAAGTAGAAGAATAAGCACAATATTAAACCACCATACTTGAATGAGTTCTTTTTATCTTTCTTTATTTTCTACAGATTCTCCAAGAGTTAGTTCAAGAGAAGCTGACAAAGATCACAGTCTGCATCCTTTCTTAGCATTTCATAAGTAGTGTAGATGGTAGTTCCAGGTACAGAATTTTCCCTGCTAGAATGATATATTTTATATCCAATGATCATGGAGGCAAACTTGACATCCAGATCAGAGATGTCATCTACTGTCATTGCTCTTTTTGTCAAACTTGGATCCAGTAGCCTCACTCACAGTTTGATTCTTCACAGATTTAAGAATAGGAATCCCACCGGATGAGTGTAATCTGGTAACTGCCCTGATGGCATCTTTTGTGATTTTGAATGGTCCATTTAACCACATGAAGTTGTCATGTATTCTGCTCAAAATGTACCTGACCCATTCAACCTCAGTAAAATAGGGGAAATGTATGTATTGTGCAAAGTGCTTATTCTGGAGGCCCTTGTATTAGGGTTTGAGCTCAAATGAATCATCTAACAGTTGTTTGTGATAGATATCTCTTAGTTTGAATTCCCCAAACTCTTCAACATTTGCGTGTATGTAAACCCTAATATCTTTGGTGTGCAGAACACCATGTGGAACACTGGAGAAGGCTCCTAAGGGATCTACCTCCAAGGATTTGTATGGATGCTTTTTAAATATGGGGTGAGGTCTATCAGAAATCTTAACTACATTCAGAGTAGCCATCATCAAAGAATCTTACTGAGAGATATTAAGAACGAAGAATACCTTTTACGCTATTTAGGGCACACGTGATGAAATCCAAATTAAACTGAATGAAGAATCGTCTTAATCTTTGGAAAAGTAGTTACAAAGCTCCTTTTCATTTCTTCTTGAATGCAGAATAAAAAAGTGATTAATGATAAAACCCTTATATTGCTCTGCAAACCCTAATGTCATGTTGCAATAAATGCTCGACCTAAGTTATTCCGGTTTGCCTTATTTGGATGACTTAAAGAACCGGATCAATCCTGATCTTTAAACATCATGTGGATCTTTCAAATCTTAACCATAGTTTGTTTGGATGTTTCCCTTATGAACCCTTCAATCCGCAACTCTTCTTATGCCAGTTCCGGCACCAATTGACTGGATGGGGGAACAAGGTTTTCTTTGTGTCTCCCCCTGAGCTAGAGCTCACCTTTTAATTTCTAGAAGGAATATCAACACCAGAGTCTGGTGCGGATCCAACTTCTACATTCTCTATATTTTTCTTCACCCAAATCTTGTTCATCTCACTTTTAACTTCATCCGCATTCACCTTTTGTTTACCCTTATCTTGATTCTGATTATGATATACCGGACCTCTTTTGTCCTGATTCTTGCTTCTACAGAATTTTGCAATATGACCGGATCTATTGCAGATTTGGCAAACAACATTTCTTTGCATATTTGATTGATATCTTCTTAATCTACATTGATTAGCCATATGACCTATTCTATTGCAAGTAAAGCATCTACCATTGAATGATTTATTCATTTGCATATTTCTGCATTCATGAGATTTGTGACCATACCTTTTGCAGTTAAAACACAGTCTGAAGAAGGATGAATTAGTCTGATTCATTCTCTTTCTGCACTGATTAGCTTTATGACCAAAGGTATTGTAGTTGTGGCAGTATCCATTGAAGGAAGGATATCTTTGAGCATTAGGCTGTCTTACTAGAGGTTTTCTAAATCTATTCCTTAGATTTTCTAATCCAAAATTCTTCTGACCGGATCCAGAGCTTTCTCCTTTCTCATATCCCAAACCACACTTGTCATCTACCCTCTTTTGACTTCCAAGAAGAACTTCAAGTTGAGCAGAACTTATCTTGAATTTCTCCTTATATTCATTTGCTGTTTGAAGATCCCTTTTGAGAGAGACAATTTGATCCTCAAGTTTTTCTTCATTATCTTTAGCATCTTCAAGATCAGATTCAAGATGTCTGATAATTCTATCCATCTTGTGGCAATCTTCTGATTTCTCTTGGAGAGATTGTCGTAGATTATCTTCACTTTTCCTTTTCTCTTCAATTTCTTGGGTAAACTTCATAACTCCCGATTCCATTTCATGTCTTACCATAATGATTTCTTTTAATAACTTTTCACATAACTTGGTTTTCTCCTTCAGCTCTTCATTTGCATCATTTGCTCCACCTTGACTTGCTAATTGCTGAAGCAGCTTCTTTCTTTTTTTCATAGAGAGACTTAATTTGTCTTTTAGTTCTCTCATGAAATCATCAACCTGTTTGAGTCTTTCCTTTAATTCATTGACTTCAGAGTTTGACTGCTCAAGATCATCAAGGGCAGTCTTGAGTTACTCCCTTAAACCATATGCATCCATTTGAATTCCCAGATCTTCCGCAAGCTATTAGACTCTGTTAGGAGGAACTTGGCTCTGATACCAATTGTTGATAACTGAGAGGGGGGTGAATCAGTTATCCTAATTATTTTTGCTTTCTGAACTTTCTTAATAATTAATGCAACATTAATTTAATAAGCAAACATAACCATGAAATAGAAATACACATGACACAATATTTTTGACGTGGAAACCCTGTTAAGGGAGAAAACCACGGGGTGATTAACCTAAGGATTATTCTCTGTTAGAAGAATAAGGAAAAACAAAATGGCACTTACCAATTAGGGCTCACTGCCCGAGCACACTGCTCACAAGAGGCACACTGCCTACAAGAGACACACTGTCTACAAAAAGAGTGTTATACAATACTTGAACTGATTGGAAGCATCTACATATGCTGGAGTTCAGTTCCGGTTAGGCTCAGTACACTGATCTGCTGCACTTCATCTTTCCTCTTCTCTTATGCTACTTTTCTTTCACATACCAGACCTTTCTTATTACTTCTGCTCTACTCTTCTGCTTTTATTCATGCACCTCTAACAACAACAATACATCTCACAACTAAATCCATCTTGTATATATATCCACACAAGTGATTTCATCACCTTTCTAGTCGACATCCAGAATAGTCAATCTTTTCCAAAACTCTGATTTGTCGACTGAATCCTTGCTTACCAAACATTGCGGATCAAGGATATACTTGTGTAAATCATTAAACATGTCGGCCAAACATAATTCATGCCTTCATAACCTTTACTACCATTAGTAACACATCCGGAATAATGTCTGATGTTCTGCCAGTCAGTTCTTCCTCTATTCATACTATAACAAAGGAACCCGGTACTCAAGTATTCATATCTTTTTACTCATCTAACACTGGAGGCTAAAACCTTGGAATCTATCAGTTAGGATACTCCTCTTGACTTCCCCAAGTCTACACTTCACCAAGATACTTCCCCTGAGAGATCCAGACATGTCTGTCGAACCTCGCTGACTACTCTATTCCTACTTACTAGACCTCAACACTTTGCAATCTGTCTTCCGGTAAAGACTCATTATGTCATGCGGATGTGTGGGCTAACCTTTGTTGCCATCAATGACAACATTCATGAATCCATATAGTGTCTCTTGCCAACAATGCATACCATAGCATACATTAATAGCTAAAGCATATGGTACCTTGGACATTTTCTCTTCCTCCTCTTGTGTCTTAGGACACATCTCCTTAGTCAATTTCAAATGACTAGGCAAAAGTGTGCTGATAGCTTTTGTATTCTCCATATGGAATCTTTGCAACACCTTTTCAACATAATCAGCCTGAGATAGAGTCAATTTTCTATTCTTCCTATCTCTCCAAATTTTCATACCAAGGATTTGTTTTGCTTCCCACAAATCCTTCATAGCAAATGATTGTGCTAACTACTATTTTAACTCTCTTATGTGATCCATGTTAGACCTAGCTACAAGCATTTCATCAACATATAAACGTAAAATAATGTAGTTGTCATTATCCAACCTCTTAAAATAAACACAATGGTCAAAATTACACCAACTGTAGCCTTGCTCAGCCATAAAACTATCAAATTTCAAATACCATTGCCGAGGTGCTTGTTTCAGGCCATACAAACTCTTCTTCAATCTACACACCAGTTTCTCCTTACCTTTGACCTCAAATCCTTGGTGCTATTCCACGTACATCTCCTCCAAATCACCATGGAGAAAGGCAGTTTTCACATCTAGCTATTCCAAATGCAAATCTTCAGCAACCACAATACTTAAAACAATATGAATAGAAGTCATCTTGACAACCGGAGAAAATATCTCATCAAAATCAATGCCCTTTTTCTATGCAAATCCTTTTACAACTAACCTGGCTTTAAATATTTTCTTACCTCCATCTTCCTCTTTCAGCTGATAAACTCATTTGTTTGGTAAAGCCTTTTTACCTATAGGCAACTTACATATTTCCCAAGTCTGATTTTTCAGCAACAAGTCCATTTCTTCTTTCATAGCAAGCTCCCACTGAACCTCTATATCCACCTACATCACTTCATCATACCCTTCTAGTTCACCAACATCTGTTAACAAAATAGAATACAAAGAGGGAGAGAACCTTTCAGGAGGTCTACTTAGCCTTGTTGACCGTCTAACATTCACTGGAGTTTGTGGTATTTCTAGTTGTTGCAGAGCAGGAGGAACCACTAGAACATCACTATTTGGAGTATCATCTAGCACCACATAATCCTTTTCTTTCTTCTCATGCTGCTGCAACTGATCTTTGTACAACACATTCTCATTGAATACAACATCCCTACTTCTCACAATTTTCTGATTTTTAAAATCTCAAAGCCTATAACCAAATTCATCAATGTCATATCCAACGAAAGTATATTTTTTTGATTTTACATCCAGCTTGGTTCTATTTTTAGAATCTAAATGTGCAAATGCTTCACATCTGAAGTTTTTGAGAAAAGAATAACTCACCTTCTTACATGTCCATGCTTCCTCTGAAATACCATAGCCCAAAGGAACTGAAGGACCTCTATTAATGAAATATATAGCAGTGTTGACAGCCTCTATCCACACATTTAAAGGCATCCCAGCATACAATCTCATGTTCCTTGCACACTCCATTATTGTCTTATTCATGCATTCAGCACTCCATTCTCTTGTGGAGTGCCTGGAACCATTTTCTACCTACAAATTCTATTAAAGGAGCAATAATCCTCAAATTATTTGCTGTAATACTCACCACCATTATCAGATCTAAGACATTTTAATCTTTTACCCGTCTCATTCTCAACCAAGCTTCTCCATTTCTTAAATGTTTCAAATACATCAGATTTCTGCCTAAGGAAATAAATCCATACCTTCCTAGTTGCATCATCTATGAATGTAACATAATACCGAGTGCCACCGAGAGAAGATACCTGAGCTGGTCCCCATACATCTGTATGCACAAACTCCAACTTTTCATCTTTCTTTTGCTTCCCATCTCTGAGAAAATTAACTCTCTTTTGTTTGCCATACACACAACTTTCACAGAAATCCATATTAATACATTTCAGACCTTGTAAAACTTTCTTAAAACTAAGTACCTTCATACCTTTTTCACCTATATGCCCAAGTCTGTTATGCCACAGTGTTGTCTCAAAACCTGCAGCAACTATTTCAGTCTCTTTCTGTGAAACTGCAACAACTATTCCTGAACCTGTTTGCTTTTTCTCTACAACAGCTAAAGTAGAAGGAACAGTATGACTTGTACAAAGATATAAGGTGCCTACTTTCACACCTTTTGCTACTATTAAGGCACCTTTTGAAACCTTCCAATTTTTATCAGTAAATGTAACAATGTAACCTTCTTCAGTTAGCTGCCCTGCTGAAATTAAATTCCTACTGAGCCTTGGAACATGCCTTACCTCTTGTAGTAGCCAATGATTCCCATTCTGTAACTTAATCTTAATTCTTCCCTTTCTAACAATCTGACAGGGTTTGTTATCTCCCAAATAAACCAGCCTAAAATCCCCTTGGACATAATCAAGAAAATAAATTCTATGGGGTGTAGCATGAATGAGGCCCCTGAATCTAAATCCCATGAATCATTAACATTATCTAAGGAAAGAATCAAAGCATCATCTTCAGATTTATTATTTACCACATTTGCCTCCTTATTGCCTTCTTGTTTGTCTCCTTTATTCTTCCGAGACTAGTAATCTTTCTTCAGATGACCTGGTTTCCCACAGTACCAGCAATCCTTATGTCCTTTGGATTGGGATCTCTTGTCCTTTGATTTTACTCGTGACTTCCCATGACCTCCAGAACCTTTTCCTCTCTCCTTTGAGTTGCCCTTGCTTTCTGCATTCAAAACACTGCCTAATGTGGATCCACTTGAGATTTTCCTATGAATTTTCTCACTCAGAATAACACCAACAACATCATCAAATTTTAAGGTATTTGAACTAGAAACAGAGTTACTAATCGCCATTACCAAACTATTCCATCTTTCAGGCAATGAACATAATATCAAGAGAGCTCTAACTTCTTCATCAAATTTTACATTTACAGAAGTCAATTGACTGACAATCGTATTAAATTCATTTAAATGATCTGTCACAGATCCACCTTCAACCATTTTCAGATTAAACAAACGCTTCATGAGAAATGCCTTATTTGAGGCTAAGGGTTTTTCATATAATTTAGCCAAAGCTTTCATTAGACTATCTGTTGTCTTCGCTTCCGTTATATTGAATGCCACCAATGGTGCCAGGCACAACTGAATGGTTCCCAATGCCTTTCTATCAAGAAGATTCCAATCCTCATTAGTCATTGTTGCCTATTTCTTGGTTACTCCTTCCAATGGCATCCATAAATCCTTTTGATAGAGGTGATCCTCCATCTACATCTTCCATAACTAATAGTTATGCCCATTGAATTTATCGACCTTCAATTTACCCTCATCTGCCATTGCTCCCACTCAACCATGAGACCTTCTTGCAGATGATAATCAAACACAACCTAGCTTTGATACCACTTGTTAGGGTTAGCTGGCAAAAGATATCAATTAAATACAAATAAAGATTAAACAGAGGAATGGAAATACACAGAAATAATAACAGCAAGAGACACGTTTTAACGTGGTTCACCCAAACTTGGGCTACATCCACCAATAGAGAGTCCAATATTATTATCCAGTAAATCAAACCGATTACAACCAGCAATCCCTGCAACTCAATACCGTTGCAAAATGCTACAATACAATATCAACGGAAACCCTAACCCTTCGCTGCTTTTATCAAGATTTTTGTCGGTTACAAAAATAGGGTTTTTTTTATGTCGGCTAATAGAAAAAATAATTCCCAACGCCTTTATAAAATAATAGGAAATTTTTGCTTCGAGGGCGCTACCCCCAGCAACCCCCATTGGGGGCGTTGCCCCCAGACCCCCACTGTGGGCTCCGCCCCTGGGCCCCACAAGAGGGGCTCTGCCCCCCTTGCACTCCCCTGTTAAATAATTTGGGGGGAAACCACACCAATAAAAGTGGGGAAAATTTAACCTTCGAGTCTGATTAGGCTCCATATAACAACAAACCTAACCCTAACTAGGTTGTCTTCTTAATCAAAGGGGTACAAAAAGAGTTTCACGCTACCCATCCCACATATCATTCTTTCCTACCTTAGGGCGGTGTGCCAAACGTACGTTGCATGTGCAACGATGTTATGTGTGTGTGTGTTCAACTTATGCACATTTTGAATGTAAGTGAGTTATGTGATGTTTAAGATGTCATATTATGAGAAAAATTTGTTTGTTGTGTTTCTTTTCCACTTGTTAAATTGTGGGCATGACATTTGGTATCAGAGCTTGGTTTCAACACTAAGAACTCTGGGTAAGTACAAGTGCATGTTGTTGGACCACTTGTTAGCTATGAAAATTTGTGACACATGTCTAGTCCTAGTTAAGTAGTGACGAGATGGTTAGGCACCCTATGGGCTTATGACTAGATTTTTCATTGGTAAACTTAATTCTACCCCTCATTACAACTTGGCATTGTGGACCACTTCTGGAGTATAATTGTGAAGTGTAACCGATTAAAGGACCTTGCAAGGTGTGATTCCTTGAGTTAGGCTACTTTTCTAATGCGATCTTAGGAAGAGGTTTTAAGTGAGTAGGAGGAATAAGACCTTATATGATATTTGAAACATTACTGCTTTTCATTTGAAAGGAAGCACGTTTGACCTTGAGTTAGGGTTTGTTGACAACCCTAGTGCATTGTAACCTCAAGAAAGAGGTTGAATCTTGGTAATGATTATTTAATCACACCCTTGAAAGAGGGATAGTTGACAATCTTATTGTATCATATCCTTAGGAAAGAGGCTATTTGTTGACCACAACTATCTAATAGCTCCTTTGAAAGGCTTGATTTTTGTGAGGATTGGAAGTCACGTTGCAAGTTGTGTGCACTTTCAAGTCTTATAAGACTCATTTGAGTGAGCATGTTGAGTGGTGCATGTCCTTCTTGTAGGAGGAAGGAGTGCATTAAAATAAGTACATCAACCTTGAATGTGGGTGTTATGGACCTTCTTATGTCTAAGTCTCCCACCTTGTTATCGGTTAGATAACCTATGTAATGTGGGGTAAGTTCTATTTACTCTAGTGGATGCCTTGTTGAGATGAAAGTGATATTGATGAAACTACAGAAGACCTTTAACTTAAATTATAGGGTTCAGTTATCTTGATGAGTTATCATCTCCTTGATGCGTAGAAGTCAATAGGATGATGATGTTGTCCGTTGGCTATGTGTTTATGCTACATATGTCTTGAGGATGGTTTGATAGATGTATAGGTGTATAGAGTATAGATGTCTACTATTGTATCACCTATCCATCTAGTTTAAGTGGGATGAGAAAGGTGGATTGGTAACCCCTTTTCTTTTTATAAAATATGTGACACTTGTGCCATTGTAGTTTAGATCCTTAGTAATGTGGTGTTCCTAGTGGATAGAAACTGAGGCACACCACTTGTAAGAATTGTGTTGCGATGTGCCTAGCTCATTTATAGAAATTTAACCCATTTATTTGGTGGCATAAAGATAGACTAGCATAGTATTTAATTCATGCCATGTTTTTCTAAGAATGACATCTGGTTGGGTGAGAACTCCCTATGTTCTTATTAGTTAAGGATTTGAGAGTATATCGTTCATTACATTACCATACTTGGTTTTTGGTTATACCTATGGAAAAACTTGTGTCTTGTTAGGATGCTAAACGACACCAGGATGCAAGTGGTTCTATGTGCATCAAAAGAGCTAGTCGAATATATTTTTAACAAGTTAGACCATGAAAGAGAGGTAAGTGTTGGGAGATGCTTAGTAATGTTGGGTTATTGGGAAAACCCCTCTTGAAGAACCTCCTTGTTGTATAGTACAAAAGGACTCTTGGTGAGGCTTAATGTGATTTAGTTGGATAATGCGATAAGTTTATGTCAACCCTTATATCTTGAACCTTAGATAATAAGGTTTGTTGAAGGGTCTCAAAATAAGTCCCTTGTTCCTTAGTTGCTCAATTCCACTCCTTGATCATAATGGATATGATGGAAATTTGTTATTAAATACAATAATGTTCTAGGTGTTAAATTGAATAGGGGATTCAAACCCTTGTTTAAAATTGTGAATGCAAGTAGCCACTTAAGAAATCTATCTTAGAAGAGATTAAATTTTGAGAGTGGAGTTGGGATGTAGGATGTGAATTTTAGTAATTGTTATCTTGGTATCGTAACTTTAGACATCTAGTGGAGTAGTGTGGTAGATGACACAAGTGAATCATCTACGTGCCTTTGGAAAATGTTGGCTTCCCTGAAACACGATTGTGTGGCTGTGCTATTGAATAAATGCATGTGATCTCTCCATGCCTTGTAATTCCCTTTTGGGTGGTGTCACTTCTTTGGTGTATGTGTACCTGAGTCTTTATGGGTACTTACATTGTAGCTAATATCACTTTTGGATTCTTAGCACCACTGTAGGATTAAAAGCATCATTAGAATGATCTTGAAGATGGAGTTTGATTGCAACACTTTAGCTAGGTGAATACCCAACTTGTCACATGGAATTGTCTTAAAATGATAGAATGAATGCTAGACATAACTAGAATTTGCATGAAATGATCCCTACTCTAGTGACTTGGAAACAATAGTAAGGTATACTAGTGTGTTCATAAACATCTTTGTGACTTCACAAGTTATTTAGGTGACTTCTAGGTTTTCGGGATGATGTTGGTTTAAACCTTGTAGGAATTCATTATATTCCTTAGTAGGAGGAATTGAAAGCATTATTATAATTTCATTTTGAGGCTATGTGACTTTTGGTATACCACTTTAGTACATGTTCTAGGTTTATGTGGGGCATGTGAGTGCTTGTTATAGATAGGAGGTATCATAATTGTTGGCATTTTATTGTCATTGATGTCAACAGTGTCTAGAGAAGTACATTGGAGATTGTCTACACAGGTTGTCATTGATATCAACTATGTTTAAAGATTGATGGTACATATTGTATTGATGTCATGCACAAGAAGTGTTTCCCTTAGACACAAGCATTGCATAGATGTTGCAAAAGAAGACTATTATATATGCTCTCTCTTGCATTTTCAAGTTGTTGGGGCATGATTCGGTATACTTTAGAATATGTACTTAGTGTATTTTTATAAGAGTTTTGATTACTCTGGATCCGTATTTTGCTCCACACTTTACTGCTATTGAAGATATGCCTTTGCAAATTTGAGGATAAGTAGTTAATGGTATTGTGAATGTATGTTTCAAAATTCATATCATTTGGAATTGTGAAAGAGTATTTTCAATTTAGTATTTTGAAAAACTGGGCTTTAGTACTTAATCAGTCATAGAAGAGAACGTATTCTACTCCACATTTCTTCGTAGTTGTAGATAAAGATTTGTAGTATGGACAGAAGGTGTATTCAAGTGTTTTATATGTTATATCCGAGTATCAAGTGTTTTGGATCTTCACAAAATATTTTTGTAGTATTGAAAGGCAGAACAGTGTATTCAACCCAGTATAAAGGAACAGTTTCTCAATTTTCTACCAGTGGTTGTTGCATGAAGTTTTGATAATGCTTTAAGGACTATAATGATTATATCTTGCTCCACATGTTGATATTTTGCACTCCTTCTGTACTGCATATATCTTTGAAGGCCGGCCAAGATTGTTAATCACACATTTCATCTAAAGGTATTTTTGGTGTCAACCTAATTGAGGCCTTATAGTGTTATAGAGGATATATATAGAAAACAATGGTCATTTATGAATGGAATGTAAGACCAAAGACGAATATAAAGCATGAAGTGCACAAAGTCAGCATAATGGACTAATGGAGCAGAAAAGGGGGACTGCAACAATAGCATAAGTTAGATGCTTCTTTGCAAGTAGTTCATATATATGTTTTCATTGTAATTTTCATGTATCCTGCTATCAGACAGTGAGTCTCCTCAATAGTTATTTGTATCTTACTCTAAGGTTGTAGCCGTAGTTTGCAAGTCAGCAGGGAGTAGCAACTTCGTTGGGTTGTAGCCCTAAAACAAAGTTGTAAATCTTTATAACAGTGGGAATTATATATTGTGAGCTAACACTCACCATGGTTTTTCCCATTTTGGGTTTTCCACATAAAAACCTTGGTGTTTTTGTGTTGATTAATGTGGTGCATGCTTTACTTTCAATTCTCTAAGTAATTTGATTTAATCTGGAAATGTAGTTAAATTTTGTATAGACTAATTCACTCCCCCTCTCTATCTCTGGATGTATTCAACAATTGGTATAAGAGCCAAATACCTTTCATAAGCCTAACAACTAAGGTAGATCCTGCATTTGAACACATGGAACCTGAAGCAATGTCTAATGATATATTTACTTCAAAACTGGATCTAGAGTCAATGGGACCTGAAGGTTGGGAATTAAATCTAGATGAGGTAGACCTTGAAGGAGAACTCCAATCAACCCTTAATGATTTGAATGAAGCAAGAGAACTGAATATGAAATATGAGGTCATGCTTGAAAAATTAGAGGAGAAATTTGACAAACTAAAGACACAGACAGGAAAATTAAAAGAGGAAATTAGCAAACTAAAAGCTCAAATAGATGAAGAAAAAGGATGTGGGGTTAACCTCAAGAAGGAAGAAGAAATGATCTCTAACTTGAAAGTTAAAATTGAAGAAGATAAGAGGATTGAAGATTGCTTGAATACCAAGCTCACTGAGAAAGCAAATGAATGTTCAAAACTTGAGGAAGAAGTTATCACTCTGAAAAAGGAACTAGAAAAAGCAAAAGAACAAATTGACAAGGGGTTAAAACTCAAAGTAGGTTCTATAATTCTTGATGAATTGATTAACTCTCAAAAGCCTTCAAAATAAAGATTTGGTCTTGGATTCGAAAAAGGGAAAAGTCCTATAACCAATACATCTACAAACTTATATGATAATTTCAAAGCAGAAGGAAAATCTGAAATATAAGAAGAAAAATCTTGCACTAAAAATCCTAAGAAGAATGCCTCTAGAGATGCAAAAGAAGATGGATTCACTCATGTCCAGAGACAAAGAAGATTCAGAAGTCCTCCACTTGCAAGACAACCTGCTCCTACCATGTACTCTCAAGATTTCAATGGTAATTTCTATGCTTGTAATAATTTTAGTCACAAGGTTGTTGAATGTAGGAGTAAGATGAATCATAATTCATTTAGGCCTCCAAGGTACAATGTGGTGAACTCTTATATATTTCATGGTCATTATTTTTACTAAACTGAATATGGACATAATGCTACTAACTGTAAATCTAAGAAAAGAAGAAACAACAACATGAGAAAGAATTCCTTCATATCTCCCAAGTATAATGCTAGATTCTCTCACTCCTTTTATGGATATTGCTTTGTATGCAACAAGTTTGGTCACAGGGCTATTGATTGCCAATTCAAGGTAAAGTACAATAATTATGGGAAGAAAAATTCTAGTACATCACCAAAATATAATGAGGTGTGCTACAAGTGTAATGATTTTGGACGCAAAGAAAAATTCTACAAAAATAGTTTCAAGAAACCATTTAGTCAGCATCAGAAGGTGGCAGAAGAAAATAAAGTCAAACAAGTGTGGAGAAAGAAACCAAAGAAGACTCATGACATAAGGTTGGAAGACATACTGCTTCTGCCTGGGCCAGAAGATTTCATTGTTGATTAAAAGGAAATGGCATGGGTCAGGGGGAGAAATTCAGTGTATTTTAGCTTAATCCCCTAATCTGCTGAGGCTTCTCTTAATAGAAATAGGTCATACAAAATAACTAACATGGAACCCTTTAGGGAGGACACAGGCAAAGAAATAAAGTTTCATATTCCCAAAACTCCAAAGAAAAAGCTTTCAATGCGGTAAATTGTGGAATGATTTAGGGTTTTAGTGATAGAACATCTACCAAAAGGAAGTGCATTTATGACAAAAATTTGGATCTATTTATGTGATTGTCATATGATTTGGTCTCATTTCACATTCAAAGCTTTTGAAGATCTTTTCTAAGGAGAAAAAAGAACAATTGAAGTGGTTGGTATCTTGGAGCAGCAACGTGTAAAAGCAAAATCCTAGAAGCAAATTATAAAGGTATTCTTTGGACTACTTAACCCTAATTCATGTTATCACATTTGTTTATGATGGCTGCCCCTTTTACCCCTCAATTGATCAATATTGTTGATGAACCCGGACCAAAATTTATGAAGCATCCTTATAAGGCAACGGAAGTTGATAGTAATGGAGAATTATCTAATGTTCCTGCATTTGTGGTATATACAAAAGATAGTAAGATATATATTCACACAAAATTGGAAGAGATGGACCATGTCAAGTTTCAAACCCTAAGGTATAAACTATTGTATGATGATGATATTTATTATAAACCTGAGTATGCCAACATTGAAGCAAAACAGTTGGATGTAAGGAAAGATTTTTTTTATTTCTGTAATGAGAATGACTGGGTTAGGTATATCCTCAGTGGAAGTCATGATGAATTCATGTACCTTGACAAACCCTACTAGATAACGAAAGAAGCTATTAGGGTTGTAATAGGGTTATGTTCCACCGGGTCCATATTGTAGCTAAAATTAATCAAGAATGAGAAAGTCATTGAATTGACAGGTGCCAAATTTGACAAGAGCGATTTAACAATTAATGGCATTATTGACTCTAGTGTGAGATATGCAGTAATGGGCATTGCATACAAGGTGTATTACTCCAACAAAGAGGGATCTACAACTACTATAGCCATATACACTGCCTATTAGATGGCTAAGGAGGGTAAGGATCTTGACTTATGTGAAGTTATGAAGGATTAATTACTAGAGAACCTGAGAAGAACAAAGGAGACATGATACAGATTTAAGTATGGCTCCTTGATCATTTACCTGGCATTTTATTTCATGAACAAGTTACCGGGATATAAAAGAAAAATATGGCAACAAGATAGTCCTATACCAACACAAATTAAAGAGTATATGAGAAGCTTTGATTCACAAAGTTGTAATACTGTCTTCTAGGGATTTTTCAAAAAAAATCAAACTAAAATGCACAAAAGGGATAGAACTTTTTCTAATTTGGTCAGAAAATACAAAGATGAAATAACATTTCTTGTGGATAAGGATTTTTTCTACATGGTAGCAGTTGATTCGAGGACTTCATGGATTCCCAAGCTTCCATATGAAGTACCTGATGAGGAAGTTAAGGCTTATGCAAGGATCTTGCTAAGTCCGCCTAAAGACCCTAAAGGTGAGAGATTTGGAACATATGAATAGATTTAGGACAAATTATGCAAGAAAAAGGCTGAAGAAGATGTAGAGAAGAACAAAGAAAAGTTGTTCAAAAAGGTTGGTATCCCACCAGGAGGTTTCACTGCTCAGAATGTTGTGGAATATGTTGTGCCACCTATCGTTGAGCATTCAACACCAAGAAGGTTAGGTAGATCTACTTCTCAATCTGCTGTCAGTGGTCCATAACCTACCTCTTCTACAAGGACAACCTCTACCAAACATACACATGTTTCCAAGATTCAGACATAGATGAAATTCAAGGGTAAACAATAGGAGAAGAAGAAAGAAACTATTGTAGAGGAGATTGATAGTGATGAAGAAGAAGAAGTAATTTCAAAGAAGCAGGAGAAGGGAGAACATAAAAGGAAACCAAGGGTCAAGGTAAAGGCCAAAAGGAAGAAGAAACAAGGTATTGAAGCAAATGAAGAACAAGAAGAAGAAGAAGAGGAGCTAGCTCCCCCGCTCAAGAAGAACAAGAAGAGTGTCACCCAGGTACAAACACCTCCTCCTAGAGAACCTATGTCTCTAGATGTTGTCTACAATGTCATTATTTGTTTCAATTTATTTGATGAAACTATGAAACTTCATCCGGGAGCTTCTCTTGAGGATCAACCCACTATTGAAAAGGTAATTTCTATGTATATGATGAGATACAACAAGTATCTTGATGAAATTCTGCCCAAAGTACCAGAAAGTTTATAGAAACCCCTAAGAAGGGATAGAGAAGGAGTTGTTGTGATGTAGGAGCATCCAGTGGCATAAGGGCAATCTTGCATCACCTAAAAAAGATGTGTTTCAAAATTATTGATGTTCTTTTCATTTCTTTTCAGAATTTGTGGTTCTGGTTCCATAATCGCTTGAATAATGATGTAGAACTTTTAGTTTTTCCAAACTGTTAAAAATAGTAACCTGCTATTTTTAGAAAGTTTGCATTTGGGCACAAATTGAAGTGAAAATTTATAGGAAGCTTCATAATAGAAAAATAAGACCTTTGGCGAAGGAATCACGCAAAGATCATTTGCGAGCTGAAAAATACTAAAGTTTCTGTTTCCTGAAAAACACCTAAAAATTATTCAAACTCAGGTTTGAGGCACTCAACATCCCCATACGGGCCCAAAAATGGCCGAAACTGATAGAGCGGGTTCTTAGCGCGTAGAGTACTCTACGAGATTTCTGATGCATAAAACAGTTCATCAATCGAACACCCGGATCAAAAGTTATGGCTCCCAAAAGTTGACCTATTTTTGGAGGGAGATG
This sequence comes from Cunninghamia lanceolata, assembly GCA_027924645.1. Lineage (NCBI taxonomy): Eukaryota > Viridiplantae > Streptophyta > Pinopsida > Cupressales > Cupressaceae > Cunninghamia > Cunninghamia lanceolata. The sequence continues at coordinate 22,224,457 of BSBN01000339.1, read as the reverse complement.
TAAATTTCAAAATTAGGTTGTTGGCCGCCAAAAAGGCTATTAATGACCATTTTGGGGAACCTTGGGTAGTAGTAGAGTTAAGGGGGGAAGTGTAGAGTCAAGAATAGGTGGGAAAACAGAAACCCTAGCTGATTTGGGGTTACAAAAGGCAAATGATTCTAGAGTCTCGTGATAGGAAGTTGTAATGTGTTGCAGCCTATGGAGGGTTAATTCCTCTTATTGTATTTGAGCTTTTCGAATGTAATAAGTTGTCTAAATCAATAAAGAAAGTTCTATTTTCTATGTACAATTTTTGGTGTTGTGTTTTTAATGATTTACCCCCTTCATCAAGTGGTATTAGAGGAAGGGTTCCTGAGTGTATAGACAGATCGCCAACTATGAGGCAGTTTGCACCAGGACCTGAGGTTGTGGGTTTGTTGCAGAGATCAAGATGCCTCCACGAAGAAATCATATTGGGAGGAATGCTTTGACAAAAGAGGGTTTTAGAGTCTTACAAAGGCAAATCGATGCATTGCAAGAGGAGCTGCGAAGAGGGTTAGATCTGAGAACAAGAGAAGAAAGTGAGGATGAAGCTGAAGAAGAGCTATGCGAGGAGGAACAAGAAGCTGCAGGAGACCCTGCAGAAGTTAGGTTGTTGAGGGCTATTTTGAAGATTGGAAAGAGGCCCAGGATCAAAGTTTCTACATATTCTAGAGATTTGAATCTAGAACAACTTATTGATTGGATCAATGACATGGAGGAGTATTTCGAATATGAAGATGTGGAGGACCCTGATTGGGTAAAGTTTGCAAAAACAAAATTGAAGGGCCATGACAGTATTTGGTGGAAGGAGGTCCAATTAGAGAGGAATAGAAGAGGAAAAGGAAAGATCACTAGATGAGATCAAATGGTGGAGAAATTGAAGAAGCCATTCATTCTCGTGGACTATGAGATGGAGTTACTGAAGAAGCTGCAAGCGCTAAAGTAAGGTAACAAGTCTGTTAAGGAATATACAGAAAATTTTTATAAAATTACTATCAGGACAGGTCATGTAGAGTCCAACAAGGAGAAGGTAGCCCATTACATTAATGGGTTGAGGCTGAGTATTCAAGAGGAGCTGAGCCTGGTCAGAATGACCACCATAGAAGATGCTTACCAATTTTCCCTAAAGGTGGAACAGAAGTTGAATAAAAGATTTGATAGCAAGCAAAGGGGAAGAGGTCAAGATGGAAGGACTGGTGGAAGACCCTATGGAGGCTGTAATGAAGATCAAAATAAAAGTGAAGAAGCTGGCACCAATCAAAATTAGAGAGGAGACAATACCTACCGCCCTCGTGACCAGAACAATGGTGAACAAAGAGGAAGAGGAAGAGGCATACCTGGGCAAGGACCTAAATGAGGAGGTTTCAGAGGAACCTGTTTCTAATGTGGAGAAGAAGGGCATTGAGCATACAAGTGTCTGCAACATCAAGGAAGGACAAATAGAAGACCTGAAGGTAATGCATGAGTTGCACATGTAGATGAAGATGTGCAATCTGAGCGTTCTGAAGATGCTGAAAGGGGAGAAACCCTAGTTGCCAGATGAACTTTGTTGAATGAGGAGAAAGAACCCAATTAGAGGAAGAGTTTATTCCACAATAGGTGCAAATGTGAAGATAAGTGTTGTGATATTATTATTGACAGTGGAAGTAATGAAAATCTTATTTTAGAGCATATGGTTGACAAGTTGAAGTTGACAAGAAGAAAGCATCCACATCCATATCAGATTGCATGATTGCAGGACTATAGAGCTTTGGTCAATGAGCAGTGTTTAGTGAAGTTCAAGATTGGGGACTACCATGATGAGGTGCTATGTGATATCATACCAATGGATGCATGTCATATGTTGTTGGGAAGGCCGTGGCAGTATGATAGGAGCACTATCCATGATGGAGGTGCAAACACATATTCCCTAACAGAAGATGGAGTTCATCATAAGTTGAAGCCCTTGAAGGAGGTGGAAGAAAAGGTATGTAGTACTGCTAGAATTTGCTTGGTAGATGGCAGGAAATTTTTGGAAGGTATGAAGCATGAGCGTCATTGCTTTACATTGATTCCTAAGATTAGTCAAGAGAAATGTGAAGATGTACCAGCAGAAGTCTCAGAAATGTTGGAAGAATTTCAAGATATTGTCTCTAATAATGTACCAGAAGGTTTACCACCAGTGAGGAAGATAAGTCATCAAATGGATTTGATACCAGGAGCCAGTTTGCCAAATAAGGCAGCCCATAGAATGACTCCAACAGAGAGTGAAGAGTTGAACAAACAAGTTCAGGAGTTGTTGAGGAAGGGATTGATAAGAGAGAGCCTAAGTCCATGTGCGGTACCTATAGTACTAGCACCAAAGAAAGATGGAGAGTGGAGAATGTGTACAGACTCTTGAGCCATCAATAAGATCACAATCAAGTATAGATTTCCATTGCCCAGAATGGATGACATAATGGACTGTTTGAGTGGAACCAAGTACTTCATGAAGATTAACTTGAAGAGTGGGCATCACCATATCTATATTAGAGAAGGAGATGAGTGGAAGACAGCCTTCAAGACAAAGGAAGGTTTGTATGAATGGTTAGTTATGCCATTTGGGCTAACCAATGCACCGAGCACATTCATGCGGCTCATGAACGAGGTACTGAAAGAATTTTTGGGAAGTTTTGTTATTGTTTATTTAGATGATATTTTGATTTTTAGTAAGACTTGGGATGAGCATCTGATGTATATCAAAAGAGTTTTAGAGAAGCTGAGGGAGAAGTTGTTGATTAATCTGAAGAAATGTAGTTTTGCAAAGAAGGATCTGGTATACCTAGGATTTGTTGTCTCAGAGGAAGGTCTTAAGATGGACCTAGAGAAGGTGAGGGCTATCATTGAATGGCCTACACCAAGGAGTGCTTCCGAGGTAAGATCTTTTCATGGTTTGGCAAGTTTTTACATAAAGTTTATAAAGAATTTTAGTAGCATTTGTGCACCCCGAACTGAGACAATGAGAGGGGATAGAAAAGAGTTTAGATGGACTAAAGGAGAAGACAAGAGCTTTGATACATTGAAGCAAAAAGTCGTAGAACAACCTATTTTGGCACTTCCAGATTTCAATAAGGTATTTCAAGTAGATTGTGATGCTAGCGGTAGTGGTATAGGAGCTTTTTTGAGCCAAGAAGGTAAGCCCATTGCCTATTTTAGTGAGAAGCTTAATGATGCCAAGAAAAAGTATTATGTTTATGATCAGGAGTTTTATGTAGTAGTTCAGGCTTTGAAGAAATGGAGACATTATTTGTTGCCAAAGGAGTTTGTTTTATATACTGATCATCAGGCTTTCCAGTATCTTAATAGTCAAGGAAAGTTAAATCAAAAGCACTTAAAATGGGTTGAGTTTTTGTAGAGTTATACTTTTGTTTTGAAGCACAAGAGTGGGAAGTCCAACAGAGTTGCAGATGCCTTGAGCAGAAGGCAAAATTTGTTGACATAAATGAAGATAGAGGTTGTTCAATTCGATGAGCTCAAAAGTTTGTATCTGGAAGATCTAGATTTTACAGAGGCCTGGAAAGCTTGTTTGGAACCTATTACTTTGGACAGGACAAAATGGTTAGATTTCATAATCCAAGATGGCATGTTGTTTAGAGGAAGCCAGTTGTGCATTCCAAGGAGTTCCATGAGAGAGAACCTGATTAAGGAGAAGCATAGTGGAGGATTAGCTAGACACTTTGGTCGAGATAAGACCATTGCTATTGTTGGTGAAAATTATTATTGGCCACAGTTGCAGTAGGATGTGAGGAAATTTGTGCAGAGTTGTAGAGTATGTCAGATGGTGAAAGGAGCAAGTCAGAATACAGGTCTATATCAGCCACTACCTATACTAGAGAAGCCATGGGATGATATTAGTACGGATTTTGTTCTTGGTTTACCAAGGACACAGAGAGGACATGATTCCATTTTTGTGGTGGTGGATAGATTCTTGAAGATGGCACATTGTATTCCTTGCAAGAAAACTAATGATGTTGTTCATATTGCAGTGTTATTTTTCAGGGAGGTGGTGAGATTACATGGTCTACCAAAGAGCATAGTTTCAGATCGAGATACCAAGTTTGTTGGTTATTTCTGGAGGACATTGTGGAAGAAGTTGAAAATAGATTTGAAGTTCAGTTCTGCACACCTTCCACAGACTGATGGACAAACAGAAGTGGTGAATAGGAGTTTGGGTAACTTGCTACGATGCTTAGTAGGAGATAAGCCCAAGGGATGAGATTTGATTTTACCACAGGTAGAATTTGCTTACAACAATTATGTCAATAGGAGTACTGGTAAATCACCATTCTAGATTGTATATGGGAATAGTCCAAGAAATGCTTTAGAGTTAAGGAATCTGTACAAAGGAGAAAAGACAAGTGCCGAGGCTGAAAACTTTGCAGAACATTTGAAGAATTGCATGAAGAGGTGAGAAAGCACATTAATAAGATGAATATTCAGTACAAGGCTAAGGCATATTAGAAGAGGAGGTATAATGAGTTCCAGCTAGGAGATGAAGTCATGGTTCACTTGAGAAAAGAAAGGTCCCAATTGGAACATACAATAAGCTAAAAATGAAGAAATTTGGACCATGCAGAATTTTGAAGAAACATGATTTAGGAAATGCATATGAGGTGGAGCTGCCAAGTGGGTTCAACATTTCCCCTAGTTTCAACATTGTTGATTTATCAAAATATCATGAAGGTGGAACAGAGGATGGACCAACAGAAGAATAGTGGCGTATTCTGGCATCTACTTCAATAGAGGAGATAGAAGAGGTCCTGGATAGCCATGTGGGAAGAAGTACTCAGAACAGGCAATATGAAGAATACCTGGTGAAATGGAAAGGAAGACCTGTTGAAGATTCTTCTTGGTTGTCTAAGGCAGAGGTTAATTGTTTGGGTTTTCCTCACACAAACACTTGAGATGTGACAGGGTCACTTCTCAAATTACCCTGGGTGTCTGATGCAGAAGCATCCAGTGGTGTAAGGACAATCTTGCATCACCCAAAAAAAGATGTGTTTTAAAATTGTTGATGTTCTTTCCATTTCTTTTCAAAATTTATGGTTCTAGTTCCATAATCACTTGAATAATGATGTAGAACTTTTAGTTTTTCCAAACTGCTAAAAATAGTAACTTACTATTTTTAGAAAGTTTACATTTGGGCATGGATTGAAGTGAAAATTTACAGGAAGCTTCATAACGGAAAAATAAGACCTTTGGCGAAGGAATCACGCAAAGATTATTTGTGAGCTGAAAAAATTAAAGTTTTCGTTTTCCAAAAAACACCTAAAAATTATCCAAACTCAGGTTTGAGGCACTAAACAGCCCCGTATGGGCCCAAAAATGGATAGAACCAGTAGAGTAGGTTCTTAGTGCATAGAGCACTCCACAAGATTTCTGACGCATAAAATAGTTCATCAATCGGACACCCGAATCAAAAGTTATGGCTCTTGGAAGTTGACCTATTTTTGGAGGGAGATGCAAATTTTGAAATTAGGTTGTTGGCCACCAAAAAGGCTATTAATAACCATTTTTGGGAACCTTGGGTAGTAGTAGAGTTAAGGGGGGAAGTTTAGAGACAAGAATAGGCGGGAAAATAGATACCCTAGCTGATTTGGGGTTACAAAAGGCAGATGATTCCAAAGTCTTGTGATAGGAAACTATAATGTGTTGCAGCCTGTGGAGGGTTGATTCCTCTGATTGTATTTGAGCTTATGAAATGTAATAAGTTGTCCAAATCAATAAAGAAAGTTCTATTTTCTGTGTACAATTTCTGTTGTTGTGTGTTTTATGATTTACCCCCTTCATCATGTTGCCCTAGATGAGAAACTTAGAAAAGAAGCTTTCGATAAAGTTGGTGCTTCCCTGTCTGAGAAAGAAAAAGAAAGATTGATTCAAATTCAAGCCCAAGAGCTTAAAACAAAGCATAGAGTAGATACTCTTATATAGAATAGAAAGGAAGACATTGAAAAGATTACAAAGGAAATTGGGGAAATTACTTAGAAGATACGTGGAGAGCTAAGAGAAACAGAGGTGGAGCAACCACATGATTCTCCACCACAATCACCACATCAAGTTGTTACATCTTCTTCGTAGAACATAGAACAATTTGGAGAGGAGAAGGATGATGAAAATGTGCAAGGAGATGTGAACACTACTATTGAAGAAAATGTTGAATCTGCTCCACAGAACAATGTTAAGGAAAGTGAAGAGGAAGGAAGACAGAGTGAGCAAACTTCTAAGAGAATTGAACAAGTTGAAAATACTATGAACAAAACTCCTCCTCCTTTCGAAAACATTGAGTACCATGCCAAGGACAAAGAAGATAAAAAGGGCACATGATGATGTACATGTTGGTAATGATATGGACAGTTCCTCTCTAGAGAACACAAAATCACATAATGTCTTTGATTCAGGAAAGGAGAAAGTAAATACAGATGTTGGGAGCTCTACTCATGACTCAACAGTCTCCCTAATTGACTCCATTAAACAATTCTTGGCACAAAAAAGATAGATTCAAATGGTTGCCTCTCCTTAATTATCTCAGTTACCTACTCTAGATGGACAAATTAATTTTTCCAATATTTCTCCTTTGCAGAAACTTCAATTGGGAAATGTATTCCAAGCCACTGCTCAAGAAGAAATTTTGCAATCTCAAGTAGAAGGAAATGAGCTTCTAGAAGAAACAATGAGATCCATTGAGAAAGTGGTACCAGAAGCTAAGAGGGATGCTTCCCTAACTCATCTTCAACAAATGAAACAACTACTGGAGTCATTCAACAAACATTCTATAATTTTGGAAAAAAAAGCTGAGAAAAAGGTATTGGAACAAATAAATGATAAGAGATTGACAACTCTATCAGAAAAAATGTTCCAATGCACATAATATGTTGGCAGACAATGTAAAGAGCATTCAAAATGCTATGGAAGAAGCAAAAGTATTATATCAATTCTACCTAACATGGCCTATGACAACAAAGGGTCTAAAAGACCAAATTGATGGCCTTGAGTTGCAAATATCCAACATCTTTGCAACATATGAACCTTAAAAGGATAAAAATGGAGAATTAAGGGCTCAAATTAAAAAATCTCATACACTCATCAAAAAGCTTCAGAATCAAAAAGAACAGAGCAAGGACCAAATAAGTCAATTAAGGGAGATTGTTAGCTTGAGAATGGCAGCACTGACAGGAATGCTGACAAAAGCTGATAAGGTACTCTAGATGGTAGTTGCACCATCTTCAATAGAAGAAGAAAAAGAGTTATAGAGTTATATTTTCATATCATTGGGCAGGTGAAAATACTTATTTCTACTAAGAAATATTGGGACTCTGCTGGCAAGTGTTTCTTCTTTTTATGTCTTGATGTAATGTACATAAGTGGACGAATAGAAGATATCAATTTTGTGTACATAGATCCAATTCTGGGATAATATAAGATACCTCTTAGGGGGAGCATGCAAATATAAATGATAAGATCAATTTTGAGATAGGGGAGAAGTTTTGATCAGTGTATATAGTGCACCCTTTGCCCTTGATGTCAAAGGGGGAGATTGGTGGCATTTGATTTTCATTTATGCCAACAGTGTCTGGAGAAGTACATTGGAGATTTTTTACACAGGTTGTCATTGATATCAACTATGTTTGAAGATTGATGGTACATATTGTATTGATGTCATGAATAAGAAGAAGAGTTGCCCTTAGACACAAGTATTGCACAGATGCTGCAAAAGAAGGCTATTATATATTCTCTCCCTCGCATTTTCAAGTTGTTGGAACATGATCTGGTATACTTCAGAATACGTACTTAGTGTATTTTTATAAGGTTTTTGATTACTTTGGATCCATATTTTGCTACGCACTTTACCGCTATTGAAGATATGTCTTTGCAGATTTGAGGATAGGTAGATAATGGTATTGTGAATGTATGTTTTAAACTTCATATCATTTGGAATTACGGAAGAGTATTTTTGGTTTAGCAGTTTGGAAAATAGGACTTCAGTGCTTAATCAATCATAAAAGAGAACGTATTTTGCTCTGCATTTCTTCACAGTTGTAGATAAAGCTTTGTGGTTTGGACAAAAGGTGTATTTAGGTGTTTTATATGTTATATCCAAGTATCAAGCATTTTGGATCTCTGCAAAATATTTTTGTAGTATTGAAAGGCAAAACAGTGTACTCCGACATAGTATAAAGGAATAGTTTCTTAATTTTCTATCAGTGGTTATTGCATGAGATTTTGGTAATGCTTTCAAGGACTATAATGATTATATCCTACTCCAAATGTTGATATTTTGCACTCATTCTCTACCATATAGCTCTTTGAAGGCTGATCGAGACTGTTAATCACACGTTTCATCTAAACGTATTTTTGGTACCAACCTAATTGAGGCCTTATAGTGTTGCAAAGGATATATATAGAAGAAAAATGGTCATTTTTGAATGGAATGTAAGAGCAGAGATGGATATAAAGCGTGAAGTGCACAAATTCAGTATAATGGAGTAATGGTGTAGAAAAGGGGATTGTAACAATAGCATAAGTCAGATGCTTCTTTGCAATCAATTCATATCTATGTTTTCATTGTAATTTTCATGTATCCTGCTATCAAATAGTGAGTCTACTCAGTAGGTCTTTATATCTTGCTCTAAGGTTGTAGCCCTAGTATGCAAGTCAGCAGGGAGTAGCAGCTTCCTTGGGTTGTAGCCCTAAAACAAAGTTGTAAATTTTTATAATAGTGAGAATTATATATTTTGAGCTAACACTCACCATGGTTTTTCCCATTTTAGGTTTTCCACGTAAAAATCCTAGTGTTATTGTGTTGATTAATGTGGTGTTATTGTGTTGATTAATGTGGTGTGTGCTTTACTTTCAATTCTCTAAGTAATTTGATTTAATCTAGAAATGTAGTTAAATTTTGTATAGACTGATTCACCCCACCTCTCAGTCTCTGAATGTGTTCAACAAATCTTAGCCGAATGTGACCCCTATTCCTCTTCTCCCTTTTGTGACTATGTTATATACATGTGGTGTTGTAATGTAAAATTTTGAGAAATTGTTTAAATGTTATTTATATAATTATTTATTGATAAAAATTTCTTGTCTTCTTAATTGATAAACCAATGGTGCTGAAATTCTTTTATTGGGATACTTAGCTACATTTATTTTAAATAGTCCTCTTACCTCAAGGACTCGTTTAATCTTGTTTGATTTAAATTTTGAATATTAAATTTGTGACCACTTTTGATTTTGATCTTTCTATTGAATCACACTCTTTTATTTGATTTAAAATCTACTTTTTGTAAGCTTGCTTATTTTGAGGATCCTTGTTTTGTTTGCTACTATTGGTGCATATGTTGTATTGTGACTTATGTGATCTATCATACCTATAAGAGGTATGTGCTAGAATATAAAAAGGAGAGTAGATAGTTAAGAGTTATGGCCATGTAAGAGTGTTCAAATTTGTTCTATAGAATTAGTAAATGGATAGTTAGAATTTCTTCCTTGTCCTTGGGTCTTTTAAGTAATCGTCTTGTACCCTTCCTCCTTGGGAGGTTGAACTTTGTTAAATAACAAGAGAAGTGTGCTATGAATAGCATGAAGTGAGGATCATGGTCGAGGACCCTAAGACCATCCTATTGTCTTGGATATCCCTTATCCATGAGGTATGGGCTTCGTTGTGGTAAAGGTTGTTGAATTGTATAATCACTTTGATTTTGACTTAAGATTTCTTATAGTGACATGTGTACTTATGGTTCACCTCTTGACTCTACAAAGGCATGAGCTTGTTTTGATTCAAATTCCACCATCTCACCTAGTTAGTCTAGTGCTTACCTTTTGAAAGAGGAAACAAATTAGACTTGTGAGTATCGTGTGTATTGATAGAGAACTTTAGAGTTGTAGTTTTGCATCAGTGGTAATGAATTAAATGTTTGCTCAAGGTTTTGTTGGATTGTAATAGTGATGACTTGTTTGGTTGTACAACTTGCTTTTTGGCTATGCATATGGAAACCTAAGTGTATCTTGGGTGGTTAGGAGGGGTTAGGAAGCTAATGACATTCTTAGGTGATAATAAGAGGATTTTTTTCATCATTTTAACCTCCATTGGTGTAACTTCTTGTTTTGCGATGACTAAACAAGATTAATGATCTTGTTTAGAGGATATAAAGCTTTATATCAATATGAAACCATTGTGGAAGTTATTGGAGCAAGTGTTTTTTGGTTATACTTGGTCTCACCTGTCTTGGAGAAGGATTTCCATCTATTTGTTGTTTAGAAAGAGCTACCTTGTTAGAAGTTTTCTTTTTTTGTCCCTTGTTGTTTGTGTAATAGAATAAGTTGTCTTCCTCCCCATGCTGACATGGATTTAAGGTGGGATGCTCTACCTTACCTCCTTGTTAACTTCTAGGAGGAAGTTTAGTCCTAGGGGGAGGATGTGAGGCCCACCCTTGTGTGACAAGTTTAGTTGTGCTATTGGACCTGATTGTGTTTTTTGGCAAGAAATGGAGAGAGATACCAGTCCAGAGTCTGGTCCTCAGTCAAGTCTTTATAGTCAGTTTATACCCCGGTCAAGTAGCTATAGATTGATAGCAAAACATAAAGCATAACAGAAATAGATTATTACATATAGATAATAGTAAGACAACATAGAATTACCTGGTACCGAAAGATCTCCACACACACACACATATATCAACAATAATCATACATCATATATCCATCCTCTGATAGGTCTAAGTCTCTGCCTCAACATTTACACACATGACTTTTATGTCATCTCCATATCAACATTTATCTCATATCTTCTTATCCTATATCTATATATACTATATCTATTACATATAGGGATGTGTTCTTTATCATCTTATGTCACCTTCAAGCCTCCATATAGTGTATGTGCTAGCTTTCAGTCGGCTCTATTATATGCTGTACACCCTGCTAATATCAACCCCCCCTTCAAAATAGTGTTGTATATCTGCTTCAACTGTGCCAAACTAGTGTCCCATTGCTTCTTGGCCTTTTTCAACATAGTTATTTGTCCTTCTATCTTTATGTATGTCTCCTTTGTTTCTGCTATACTTTCCAGTATCTATATATTTTGTGTAGTCTGTTTGGCTTATGTAAAACTACCCGTCAGGTTAGCCAATCTCAGGTTGACCACCTCCCATAACTATTTTAGTTGGCTCCTTATTTGATCTATTTGGTCTTGGAGATGCTGATGTTGATTGTGAAATGTCTCCACCTGTGCCCTTATTATCCATCCTTATCCATTAGAGGATCATACTGGGCTGCCACATTTGTTATTTGGAGTTTCAGAGCATCAATCTAGTCTTTTATTGCTTTGGTGGATTGTGGCCATTTTAAACAAAACTAGTAAAGAATATTGGCCTCTACAATGCTCTGTTGTATATTTTTTATGTGTGTTTCTAGTTGAGTGTGTGCCTTGGCACACTTATTTGTCATCTCCACCAGTATTTTCTTATTCAATTGCTTTATGAACTTCTTCTCTAGTTGGCTAGAATACTCCTTGAACCCCTATGTCAATTGTTTCAATTGCTCCAGAAAGGGTAAGGTAGTATCTCTGGGTGTCTCTGGCATCTCCTTTGCCAATGTGTTTATTGCATCCTGCAGCAATTCACTCCCCTTGACATATTGTTTCAAAATCTCTTCTCTTGCTAAGGAGTGGAATATATCTCCTAACTGCAGCTTCTATAGAGGAGATATCTTGTTACAATTACCACTGGTAATTGTAACAATTGCAGGGTTACACTAGGTGTTATCTAATTTTACTGCTCCAAAAACTCCTTAATTGACACAATTGAAGATGAAGAGACTTTTGGATTATCAATTTGTTCTGGTCCTCTTTGTTCTTCTATATTCTCCCATGTTCCTTCTTCCTTATCCTCTGCATTATGTATTTATGGGTTAATTTGTTGTTGTTTTGTATGTGTCTCCTTTGTCCTTCTATTTTTAGAGGAGGTACCCCTTGTGTATAAGTTTTTGGAGGATTGTTCTCTTTATTTCCCTCTATTCTATTCTCTCCTCCTATCGGTATCTCAATGTTGTGCAGAGGTGATGATGTCGATTGTTGTTCTTGTTCTTTTATATAGTGATATAGCTTTGTTGTTATTTCTTCAGTCTCTTTTTATATCTTCTCCTTTTCCTTCTTATTTTCCCCCATAAGTGTATATACTCTTTGTTTTCTTCTCATCTCCATGGATTGTAAATGTATCAACTCATTCTTCTTCTCCAGTGACAATGTGTCACTAAGCTTCTTAATGGCATTCTACCTTATTTCCTCCTGCAATTGGAGTGCCTTATTCCTCCTTTGCCTCAATACTTCTATCAAGCTATTCGAAAATCCTTCCATTATTCCATCTAGTGTCTTTTCTTTATCCCTCATGTATTGTATCATTGCTTGAACTACCATTTGTATTTTTTCTTCAAATGAATCATCATATAAAGTAGCAATTTCTTGTAACATACCTACATTCTCCATAGCATTAAGCAGTGCATCTAGATTGTAGAGCTCTTGTGTCGGTTCTTCTGCATGTTTCTCTATTGGTTCTTCCTCCAATGCCTATTGTGTTCTTTTCCTTATTTTCAATTTTGATTCTTGTTCATCCCCCTCTTCATCAAACTCAATTACTTCTTATACTTCTTAGGTTTTATTTCTCTTTACCTGCTACTTCTGTCGGGAAGCCTTCTTTTGTGTGTTCTTCTTCATCCCTAATAAGACCTCTGGTGCTGCTCCTCCTTCAGATGATATGATTGATGATGATGACACCTGTGATGTAGTCCTCTCTAATCTTCTAACTGGCAGAACCTCCTTGGTCGGCAATGGATCTAATGTGGTAGGTTTTGGAGCTGAGGTAGTTCTCTTATCTGGAACTCCCCATTGTTTGTGTAACTTTTCTCTGTGCTTGTCTAGGTGTTCTTTAGTATGCTTTTTATGTTGTTTCTCCATGTCACCTTTGAATAGGTGCCAAATCTCTCCGCATTTGTGTCCTTGGGTTTGCTCAATAAGTTTTATGCATAAGCATTTACCTCTGTTGTAGTTATCTCATAGGACAACTAGGGTACCCGTGTTGTTCTTGGCTCAATTGCCTCCATGTATATGAAATCCTTGTCTACCAAAAATGTGATTTGATTGATGTATTGCTTAACCACTCCATACAGAATTCTCTCTTTCCCTCATTTCCTCATTTTTGCTTTCACATTTCCAAAAATATGCAACACCAAATGCTTTTGTATCCCTAAATTGAGATATGTGCCTTTTCACCTCTAATCCTACTAGTATGTTTTGATGTCATTGTTTCCCCTTAAACCTCAGTAATTCATTCAAGAAATAAAATGTAAGGCAAAGAATCAAGGTACCATACCAGAGGTTGTAATTTGAGCCCTTGATCTTCTACAAATTCTCCAGTAGTTGTTATCACATCACCTCATAGAGATAAAAATCATTTTCCTCCTTCACCATTTGATAGGTGGTATGAATGGTTTTGGTTGTGGTCGAACCCTCTCGGTTGGCATAGTATACTTTGTAAGCTATCCCCATGGTGGTATATTTCACTCTTGGATCTATGATATCCTTCACATGCATATTTCTTCCATCTATTGTTGCTTCGGTCAATTCCCTCACTTGATCCATTCTAATGGCCTTCATTGCCAATAGGGGTCCTATGACATTTAATCCTGTGACTACCCTAATGGCCTCTTTTGTGATTCTATAAGGTTTATCCAAGTATATAAATTCATCATGCACTTAGCTCAGAATGATTCTTACCCATTCATGTACCTCTATGAAATTAGGGTAATCCTTCCATACATCCAATCTCTTTACCAGTATGTTTGCCTATTCAGGTAGATACCCTGCATCTCCCATCAACGTATCCCTTAACTCCTCTAATTTCATGTGATGAATCTCTTCCAAAGTATTGTGAATGTACTTCCTCTTGTCCTCTATGTAGACCAGATTTATCGGTACATTCGAGAATGTGTCGTCTTTATCCACTTCTAGGGCTTTCCATGGATATTTCTTAAACTTCAGCCTCAACTTGTATGTGATATCAATTAGCTCAGGGGCTGCCATTATGTATCCTCTGGTTATTTATGTTCTTCTACTCTTCACTACTTTGCTCACCATTGTTTTTACTCTCAGAGATCCAAATTTGTCAAAGTGTGAATGCAAAGTGAGGTTGTAACATCTGATTAGGGTTAAATACCCCTCTTTTTGCCCTAATTTTTCCCTCTTTTCCTTTTAATTCTTTTATGTTGTTACTTTATTTCCTTTCTTTTTATGCCTTATGTTCTGCCCCTTGTTAGTGGCTAGTCTCTGATATACTATGGTACCATGGCGGGATCCTTCTGCAATCAGTTTCTTTCTTCCAGAGATTGATGATCTAGTGGTTTGGCCTTTGGAACATCTTCCCCACATTGTTTTCCTTGTATCTTTTTCCCCTTTCTTCTTTCTCTTTACTTGTGACTATCCTGCTTGTATATCTGGGAATACAGTCATCTTGATATATCAATTCCTCTGCTTCCTTTACTTCATTTGCTAAAATTTCTAAGATATAGACTTCTTGTCCCTCCTTAATGTGTCACAAGTGATCTGCAGTAAGTTTTGATGAAATGTGGAGGATTGTGACATGTCTTCTTTGCTAGTCCTAATCATGAATATGCTCCAGTAACCAAGCATTTTCCATGTTTTCAGTTCCATTTCTTCTCTTAGCCAAGCTTTTAGAACTTCCTCACTATCTATGTTGTAGTGATCATCCTCTACCTCCACTTCTCCCTTAGAGTTAGGCTCTTCTATTGTCTCCTTTGCATCCAACCTTGAAATTGTGTAGAGGTCTTTGCATCCTTATCATTATCTTCAATTTGATTGACTTCTTCTATGTATGCTTCCTCCATTGATGATCCCAAAGGAATATTAATAGTCTTTTTAGCATTAGAAAATGATAGTTCTTCTTTTTGGGAATCTATGATACTGTTTGCATCCACAAACCATCTCAACCCTAAAAGTGCATTGAAAGCTTCTCCTTGATCCTTCATAGCTACAGCAATGAAGTCTAAGACTTGTTTAACCCCCATTAGGTTAACTTCCACTTGATTCCATGTTCTCATTATTTGCATATTGGATCCATCTACCAAAATTATGTTGTAAGTTGTCTTTATTAGCTTAGGTCTTCCTAACTACTCCCACAGCTTCTTTGTTATCATGTTGACATCTGCTCCCTAATCTATCATGACATTCTAAACTTTTCTATGATTGATATGAACATCCACCATAAGTAGTTTTGTCTTCCATTCTCTATTTGTTCTACCCATCCTCCGGAGTTGAATCTTCTAACCTTGCTCATTATTCCAGTATTTAGAAAATTGCTTCAGTTTCTCAATAAGTCTATGTTGTTGTGTCAATTGGGCTAACTACTTGAGAGATTCTACTTCTTCTTCAGTGAAAAATTACTTGTATTATTTTTCTTTCTCTTTCTCCTTCCTTATTGTTTTTTTGGATTCCTTCACAACTTCCTCATGTTTTTTCTTAGTGGGAACAAATTTTTCTTCCTCCTCATTGTCTTCCTCTTCTCTCTCAATGATATAATGTCTTCCAATATTTGTTCCTTGTCTTTTTAGTATTGCATCTTTCTCCTTCCTTCTTCTTCTTCTATCTTTTCTGGTATGTTTTGGTTTGCATCTCCAATAGTACTCTTCTTCTTCTATAGATTCAGTTGAAGATATGTATATTTCCTCCCTGTTGTTCTTTCAACAAGTTCTTTCTCCTTGACCCTTAGGCTCTCTTCTTATTATCCTATCCCCTTTTTGATTATTCAAGTTATGTAAGTCATCACTCTTAGATTTTGGTTGTACATTCTAGAAGTAATGTTGTGCTCTTTCACAACAAAATAGATCATGCTATGTGATGCTACAAAATGAACAATGTGTTTTCCTTTTGGCCCAACATTCATTAGAAAAGTGTCCTAGCTTACCACATTTGAAACATGTTGCATCCTCCCTCCTTTGATTTCTTCTCTGGCCTCTACCTCTTCTGTAGCCTCTAAATTTCTCTCTATCATCATTATTGTAGCTATTCCCATAGGATGGACTGCTAGAGTTTGAATTTTGTATTACATTGGCATTCCTCTGCTTTATCCAATTTGGTTGTTTTTAGCTTTGATCATGGGAGTTTCTTTCTACATATGACATATTTTTTTGTTGAGTTTGTGTACCATGTTTCATCTTCTTCTTAAGAAAAATCTCTTTTTCTCTAAAACTTACATGAAGGACAATCTAGTGTTTCATGGTCATCTCATTCTCCACATAATCTATAATATATTGAATTCATTCTTTTTGTTATTGCTTTGATGTATGCTTTTATTGTGGTAGTGTGTCTGTTTCATCCTAGGGCATTCATTTCTCAAGTGACCTTCCCTTGTACAATATGAGCACCAAATATTAGTTCTTTACTTTTGTGTATTCTCCTCTTGCTTTGCTAGAATCTCCTATCTTAACTTCAACTACTTCAATTCCAATTTCACCTTCTCCAGTTCTAGGTTTTCCTTCATCTTGTCTTGTTTGTGCCAAGATTGAGACTCTATCTGGTAGGCTAGTGTTACTGCTTCTACATAAGTTTCAAATTTTCTTCTATCTAAGGTGGATCTTATGTCAAGGCTTATTCTAGAGATAAACCATTCTATCTTTTTCTTTTCAGCCAGTGGTTCGTCCAACTTCCTGGTTGTCTCCTTGAATCTCTTATAAAAGTCCTTGATTATTTATCCAATTGCATCAAATCTCTCATCCTACTTTACCCTTCTCTTGGAACATCCAAAACTCTAAAATTCTCCAAAAATAGCTTCTTGATTTCATTCCATTCCTTATCACTGTCTGGACATGTCTTCCTATACCACTTCAATGTTTCATTCCACAAGGTGCCTATGAAGTCAAACATCTTGATTTCATCTCTTGTTATGCCCTTTTGGTTCCAAATGGACTGCAAAATAAAAATATGTTATGTTTCTTTAGTGGTATCTTTCTCAAATATAGGTAACTTGATAGAAATATCCATGATTGTTCTTCTCAAAGTATTTGGTACATTGCAGTAGGTTTCCTCCGATCTACTCCTCCATTTAGGTTGTCTTCTATCAACTCGTTCCCTTCTCTTCCCTTGTCTCTCTATAGTCAAATATCAAAGTACTCTTCTCCTAAAAATTCTATCAAATTACTTTGAAACTCTTCTATTCTCTCTACTTCCTTGTTTTCTTAAATATTTACCTCCTCAACTAAAATTCTTTTGACTTTATATGGCACTCGGGGTGACTTATGGTCCAGGGGTTACGCCTCTTCATAATGTCTCTTCAAATTAGGGTATACTCTTATATTTGTGAATGACATCATATCGGCATCCAATGATGATTGAAATAACCTTCCAAAACCCTCAAAACTCCTCTCAATGTTTACTGCATCTTCTCATCCTCCTCTTATCTCCTTTATGCTTTAGAAAATTAGCTCCTCTATATATTCTTCATACATCTTCAAAATTTCTGGTGTTAATTCATGTCTTCTAGTAGTCTATGGCATAAACCCTAATTTGCCTCTTTCTTCCTTTTCCCTTCTATTTTCCTCTCTGATAGCACCCACAATGGCATGCTCAGCAACATCCTCCATGACATGCTATATATCTTCTTCTTCTAACCTCTTTTCTCTAGCTGCACCCACATTGGTGCACTCAGTAGCATCTTCCTTGATGTGCTTGTCTTCTTCCCTTCTAGAAGCACCCTCCATGGCATGCTCAATGAATTGTTACTCCTTTCCTTTTGTAACTTTTGTTGTCCTCTCTTTTTCCATCTCTTGTATCCTTTCCATCCTTCTGTGGTAGCATTCCTGTCATTCCTAAGTTTGCTTTAATCTCTCTTCTCTACTTATCTCTATTCTGGTTCTGATGTATTTGTCAATCTCTCTTTTCATCCACTTCTCCCTTTTCACCATGGGTTTTCTTGATTTGGTATTCTATTAGTCCTCTTATATTGCATGGTATCCTTATTCAAAGAGTCACATCATTTGAAATGTCCTTGCAGACCCTACCCCATTTCCACATGTCATCCCCTTAAGTGTCTGCCCCTTCTCACAAAGGTAGAAACTTAAGGAGACTTAAATTACTCTGCAACTTGAAGATTTTCTCCACCAATCTAGCATTCTCTTCTCTATGGAACTCTGCGCTACTCCTTTGAATGTTTTGCCCCCTTAATCTATATCTACTTTCTTCTAGGGTCTCAGCAATGGAACCAAATGTTGGCAAGAAATGGAGAGGGATACCAGTCTGGAGATCTAGTCCTCAGTCAAGTCTTTGTAGTCAATTAATACCCCGGTCAAGTAGCTAGAGATTGATAGAAAAACATAAAGAATAATAGAAACAGAGTATTACATACAGATAACAGTAATACAACATAGATTTACCCGATACTAGCAGATCTCCATATATATATATATATATATATATATATATATATATATATATATATATATATATATATATATATATATATATATCAACAGCAATCATACATCATATATCCATCCTCTGATAGGTCTAAGTCTCTACCTCACCATCTACACACATGACTTTTATGTTATCTCCACATCAACATCTATCTCATATCTTCTTATCCTATATCAAGGTATCCTATATCTATATATACTATATCTATTACATATAGTGATGTGTTATTTATCATCTTCTGTAGGCTTCCATCTTCTGCATAGTGTATGCACTAGCTTCTGGTAGGCTCTGTCCTATGCTTTGCACCCTACTAACAATGTTTGTTACACTTGGAAGTGGTATGTGGTATATTGACTTAAGATCATATTCTTTAGACTATACTGGTATTAAGGTTGAATTAAAATAGTTGATCCAACTGCATATGCGGATGAGATACATGACTTGACTTGATAAATTATATGTTGTTCAACTATGATGATGATGATGAAATAGTTAGAAGTCGTCATGTTAATTCTTAATTTTAGATGAAAGATTATTTGCTTTGCATTTGATTGTTTCAATTTTGAATGTGAATGAATTTCAATTATATAGGTAAATTAGAAAGGATTATATCTATGAGCATAGGGATAAGTTTTTAATGTGGTTGATTGTGTTAATGAATGAATATTATACTTCTTGATTCTTGAAAAATTATTTGTAAATAAATTATAATATTTTGTAAGATTGAATTGTTTCAATGGTTATTAGAACACCTAATTTTGATGATTGGAAAAAGAATTGTGAAAAGGTTGACATAAGATATGCATTGATATTTGAAACTGATTATATTGTGTTTCAAACACTTGGTTATTGAGTGACTCTATGTGTGTTTAATTCTTGTCACTTCGGCTATATATATGTTGGACATATTAATGTGTGTGTTAAAGTGTGCAGGCATTTTCATAGCCAATAGCAAGTCAGAGGTCTACTAAGTAACTCATGTATTTAACCAATAATGCCAACCTAATCCCTAAGGTGGATTAAGGGTTTTATTGAAATTGGAATGGTTGTAATGTGTTTTATTTGTACAATTTGATTTATGAGTCTTCTAAGGTTTTCAAGTAGTGAGGTGGATGATGAGTTGTCATTCACATGTATATTAAGTTTGTAATTTTTTGTATTATAAAAAAGAGTTGTTTAAATCCTCTCTCTCTCTATATATATATATATATCATAGGTGAGAAATTTAATTATAAAAGTTCTAGTGTTAAGTTTTAAAAAAAAAGAGATATAAAAAAAGGTCTAAAGATAAATATAAGTTTTTTTTTAAAGGGTTTTATCGGACCAAATTTTGGATTGGGGAGAAAGGGTCTCGCCTTCCCCTGTCCGTTGTTGTTACAATTGCGGAAGGAACAGGGAAGCTCGCCCCCCCCACAGTACCACCACAGTGACACTATGGGGAGGGGTTCAGCCCTCCCTTGGGGACCAGCATTGAGCTGGCTGGTAACCTCATTTGGGGCCTGTGCCCTACTCAGGGTCAGCCCCTATGTATTTTTTTTTATGTTTATGATAAATAAAAGAAAATAAATCAAGGCAGTTGTGATTTCTTTTAAACCTGTATGTTTATTTTGTTGTATACATATGAGTTTATATATACACACGCACAACACTATATATATATAGAGTTGTGTATATACACCACTCTTTGTATCCACAGATATTTAAATTTATTTTATTGTATTTTATATATGTGTATATACATAGAAGTGTATATAACAAAAAACATAATATATACATATAAGTATATATGCATATATAATCTCTCATCTAAGTATATGACTATAGTTAAATGTTTTTACATATATAAATATACATATTTTATATATTTAGAATATATATAATAATATATTTATTACATCTATACCACTACCATTCAAGTAAACTTTTAGTGGAAAACTTTAAACTTGTTAGAAGAAATTGGGACAGCAAAATATTAGAAAACTTTAAAGAGATTTATAGAAAACCTCTTATACAAAACATATAAACAAATTGTTTTAGCTTCTAAAAAAAATCTAGCCTTGAGGAAATAATCTATCCCTAAGGAAAGAGATTTCCTCGCTTGGCCTCCCTTCAAACCTGCAAGTAATTATGACCTCTCTAGAAGGCCTATAAAAACTTATAGGCAAATATTAGGGTTTGAAAGTTGCCCTAAATTGTTTAGGCCTTTAATCTGATTTCTAGTTTAATTAACCTCTCTTTATAAAAATTAAACTATCTTCCTAACCTTCCATAGTTAGGAGTTTGATTTTTGAATACATATTAATTAATCCTCAACCTTAGGGAAATTTATTTTCCCTATAATTTTAATTAATTTTCTTGAGTTTGGATTTGATTTCCTAAGTAATTTTTCATGCCTTTTTAATTGTCTTTTGAAGGAAAATATTATCCCTTGTGTTGGATCAATTATTGAAGAACTTTAGGTAGCCTTAATTGGACCTTAATTTATTAAGGTTACTATAGTCTATTTAATAGTTTTATGTCATATTTAATAGTGTAAATTTTATAACGTTCCTCTATGATGTGCATTTAATTCAGCTGAATATTGGTTTTGATTTCAACGTTTCCACATTATAAATAACTAAATATTTGATCTAATTAATTAGATTTTATCGTTTAAACTAGGGTTTTAGGTACTACTTCTAAAGGGGATCGTTCTTTGCTTTAGGATATAGAAACCCTAGGGGTACGTTACCTTGTGGTAGGGACTCCCCTTAAGGCAATGCTTACTTCGTAACCTAACCCTAACTAGGTTATCTTCTTAATCGAAGGGGTGCAAAAAGAGTTTCACACTACCCATCCCACACATCATTCTTTCTCACCTTAGGGTGTTATTCCAAATGTATGTTGCACATGCAATGATGTTAGGTGCATGTGTTTAACTTACGATTATGTTGCACGTGATTTATGTGATGTTTAACATGTCATATTATGAGAAAAAAATGTTGGTTGTGTTTCTTGTCCACTTGTTAAATTGTGGGCATGATAGATATGAATCTAAGAGGCCTTGTATTAAATTAGACACCTTAATTTTTGGTATGTAGTTGGTAGTAGTTATTGTTTGGACCAACTTGAAGAAATTTCACTTTGAGTCCTCATAGATGTCCTAGCCAAAGTAGGCTATTGGATTTGAAAAATTGAGGTTGGATCTTCATACACAAGGAAAATATTGTGTACACCATAGATACTATTGAGACTACTTCCTCTAAAGTAAAGCTTGTCATTAGGACATGATCCTCAAAAGGAACATAGTTAACATCAAGAGAATGCTCCATCATGTGCCTAACCATGTTGTAGCTTTATCTTTGTAAAATTTGGTCATGTCGATCTTTAAGGGCTATGAGGGGTACCTCATATGCTATCAAAAAAGTGATGTTGACGAGATGAATGGTTATTGGAGTGAGTGCCAACGAATTGGTTAAGTGTAGTATTTAGATTTTTAAAGACTAGTTGGTCCATATTAGTAAAGTGGTTACCAAATTAATCTTGGAGGGAAATCGTTTAAAACTAGAGGTCTTGTATGTTATCTTTGTCTTACAATCCATCTTGGGAGGCATTGTGCTATTGCAAAATTTAATATTTTGGCTAACTTGAGTTATATACCAAAATGATTAGTGCAAAGAGATGATGACAATGGGTTAGGTACCTTGATTGCATGAAAATTTCCTAGCTAACCAAAAAGATTTCTTGAAGTTACGTATCAAAGTAATCAACTTGAAGAGACAATTTCAATGGGAAATTTGCACATATCAGATTAAAAAATGGGGTAGATTTTTGTACAAATAATACCCTATGCCACATGTTTTTTAGATCAAACTAACAAGTTCTTCTTGATTTAGGTGATATTTGACTTGGAAGTTAAACAAATTGACGGATTGTATAGTAACAAAAAACTTCTACCACGACTAACACAAAACCTATAATCTATAGATCATTGTCTTTTTTTTAACACTATTATGTGTTGTTCCACTAATGTAATATAATAAAACTACTTGATTTTTTGTGGAATTGGCTAGATGTCCTATATTCAGACTACCTATGGCTAGAATTGTGTATAATGATGGAAGATCATCTTAGAGGTTGGGGAATGCTATTTATACATGGTTTGTGAGTAGATTAAAGTAAGAAAAAAAGGAGAGAGAGAGAGAGAGAGAGAGAGAGAGAGATCAAAAGCAAAGGTAAGGAGAAATGGGGTGAGATCCAAGATGGGGACTATGAGTAGAAAATAGGAGTATGATGTGGAGTGCAATCATGAGGAAGCTAAAGGCATAGCATGTAGGAGTGTAATAGATTTATTTTGAGAGGTTTTGATTTTGTATAATATTCAAGCAGTTGGAACCTAGCATATAGGAATCCCATTGCGGTGACTATCTATCTATAAATCTTACTTCTACTAATCAAACTACTACAACCTGGCATTTAAGGAGCCCATTGTGGCAAGTTTGTTATCATGCAAGTTTAAAATTGATGAAGTTCTTGATATTGTTCTTGTGAAATACTCTATTATTTGTGGTGTTTGATGTATTGGCTACATCATTGGATAGTCGTTAATTGGATCCTTTGTCCATGAATACATCACCATGCTCTATAAGGATCTTAGTAAATATATATTTTAAATAACTATACTATTCTTAACAATATTCATGTGTGTGTATCATACATATTATCATTATGCTTGATTGGAATTACTTATATGTGTATGTTCATATATTTTATTGTTTAAAGTGGTTAATAGTATTAAAATGGCCTAGGGCCATGGACAAGATAGGTTTAAATCGTAGATCTAAAAGTTGGGGTGGTGGAATCCAACAACCACTATCTTTTTATCATTATCCAATGGTAGAGATTAACTGGCAGCTAGAATTTTTAATGAGCCAATCCTTAAGGGTTGTTAGTAGGTTTAAGTTATTTTATAATAGGTTTAAGGAGTATGTTGTTATTAGGTTTTTTTTTGCTCCTTGGTTATCACCATGTTCAACCTATTGATTGTCCACTATGTATTTTGATAATGGTCATTGGAATTTGGCGAGATAGTCTTGATATAAGTAGTTATGGTTGTTCCCGATTCAAAGAAAGTTTTTGGGTAATAAATTTGGTGATAGTCTTTAGTTGATTTCTCAATTAAGAATAGTGGTTTACTCTATAATTGTTGTCCATGATGCCTGGTAACATTTTGTGGCAATTGCTTTTAATCATTTTCTTCCTTACTTTTAAGATTTAAAAGTATAGTTGTTTGACAGTGTTCAAATTTCACAGGCTCTATCATTCTAAAAAAGGAAGATGAAATTCAAATATGGGAAGCCTTTTGTTTGTAAAGATTTTAATAATTCTCTCACGGTTTTGTGGAATGTTGGGATTACCAACCTGTGTTTTGGTTCAAAGTATTAGAAATGAAGGAAACCACTACAATATAGAATTATGAAATATAAATTGTAGAATATCAATGGAGATGTGAACTAGCAATAAAGAAATTAACAATACTCAAAATCCATACACATAACACAGAGATTTACGTGGAGAAAACCTTTCGGGTAAAAACTCCACCAAGAAAAGAGGGCAATTTTGTATTATCTACAAAGAGATTACAATACATCAATTTCCTTCAATCCTACATCCAATCTTACTAGACCTATGTACCTGTAAACAAACAACTCTCATATCTCAACTCCCCTCTAGCTTCTATTAAATAGAAAAATACAAGCTTATAGAGGAAGTTTCTAGAATATGGTGCCCAACTTGGGAATCTAGCTAATTTTAGTGTCTTACATTTGTCATACCCTCCACATTGAATAATGCACCCAAGTAGGACAATATCATACACCCTCAAGAGGAATAGTTAAGAAACATGCTAAAAATAGCCTCTAACACCTTACAAGTTGTTATAAGATGCTCTATCATACTGGTCCAATAATAGTTGATTCCTTACAATGTGTAAGACTCCAATAATAGAAGATGCTCTTACACCCATCATAAGTAAATTAATGAACTTGGATGCCCCATATTTACCTGTTTACTATCCTAAGGTAAAAAGTAAATAAATATTACAGTCACCGTATATAAATAATTACTGCAATTAGTGGATCCTGTAGACACCTAAAAATGACCATGCCATCACATCACTTGCATTTCATCAAATCACCTGCATTTCAACGTTAATTAAATAATCTAATTATTTAATAAATTTCATCAAATTCTTCCAAATCTCCTAAATTCAACATTAATTAAATAAATCCTATTTATTTAATTAATTTCATCAAAATCAACTTTATTCTTCCAAATTAAATAATTTTGATTATTTAATTAAATCATTATCATCTTCCAATTTTCAAATCCACATCAATCGAATAAATTAATTACTTAATTAATTTATCATTTAAATCCTCTTATCTATAATTAAATAATTTCTAAATTATTTAATTAAATCAATTATTCTTCCAAATTTAAATAAATAATTCAAATTATTTAAATTGAATCTCTCTTCTAAAAATAAAATATAATCAAATATTTTATTTATCTTTCATCATGCAAAATAAATTAAATCAATTTATTTGTAATTTATTTAAATCTTCAAATCTAATCTATTTCTTCTATCATGCACAAACAATTAAATAAATTTAATTATTTAATTAAATCAATTATTCTTCCAAATTTAAATAAATCATTCAAATTTATTTAAATTGAATCTCTCTTCTAAAAATAAAATATAATCAAATATTCTATTTATCCTTCATCATGCAAAATAAATTAAATCAATTTATTTGTTTAATTTATTTAAATCTTCAAATCTATTATATGTCTTCTATCATGCATAAACAATTAAATAAATTTATTTATTTAATTTGCTCTTTTTATCTTCTAATTCTTCTAAAAATAAATCTTGTTCATCATGCACACAAAATTAAATAATTTATTATTTAATTTTACTCAAATCATGCAAAAAGTAAATTTAAAGTCGAGTTAATTGACTTAATCTTTATTGTTTTTATCACCAACTCATAAATTAGAAAAAAAATATTTTTATTTTTATGAAATCTAAAAATATGTCTCTTCTATGTCTTTTTATGTCAAATCAATCAGTTAACTCAAACAAAAATATCTTTTTGTGTGACACATGTCAAGTGCACATTCATCATGAATTCTATATTTATCTCATCCGTTGATTCCATTGAATTATCTAGACCGTTGATTGATTTTCATTGAAACCTATATAAACCCCCATCATCTCTATAACAAATCCTCTTCGATTATTTAAGCTTTTGCCTCCTTACAGTGCATTGAGCATTCATTGCATCGTTGAGCACCTTCTACCTTTTGAGCATAAACACAATTTACATCTGCTTGTTGCAAACACAGTTTCGTAATTTATGAAGCAATCCACTTTCAACCAAAATAACAACACAATCTAAGTGAAAGCTTTCATTGTTTTTGGTATTATTCACTGATTATTTGGTTGTTTGCTTAGATCATTATCTTGATGTTATAGGATTGAGTTGTTGTTTACTTCATTGTTTTGATTATCTCTCGATCTCGATTTTATTCCTATACACATTCTGGCACGCTTGATGGGACCCACTAACCTTGCTTTTATCTAGAAAAAAATTGAAGCTAGGTACGGAAAAGTACAATCGCAACACAAATATGAAGATTCTTATTCACTAGTTTGAAAGAATAGGCATTGAGCATTCAAATGGTGTAACCTTAGCTCAAAAGATTTTTGGGTTTTGTTGGAAGAATAAAACTCCTATCTAGGTATATCTTATTTTTTGCAAAACATCCACGGGTGTTTAGAAAAATGGATCACAAATCTACATCCCTATTTTTTGCCTATATTTGTTTTTTTTTTATTTTTTCAAAGCAGTTTAATGAAATTGGGCATATCTATATAACCTTAGCTCAAAATATTTTTGGGTTTTGTCAGAAACATCGAAATCCTATCTGGGTATCTCTTAGTTTTTTAGAAAGTGCATGGATTTTGAGAAAAATAAATTACAAATCCGTGTCCCTATTTTTAACCTATGCTTGTTTTTTTAATTTTTTCAGAGCAGTTTCAGGAAATTGGACATATCTTTTACATACAGAGTCAGATTTTTATGAAACCAGTAGCGTTGGAAAGATGGTTCTCCCAAATTTTTTGTGGTGAAAGAATTTTCAAGTACTTTTATCATATTTTTCATCTACACTCAGTCAAAGTCAACCCTTCTTTGCAAACTTCAAATGGTCATAACTTGTACAAAATTTATTCAATTTTCACGAATTTTTTTTGAAATTGCATAGAATTTTGTATAGAATCTGATAATAATATCCAATCTTTGGACCTAATTATTATTATCATATTTTTTTTAGATTGCTCATTTTTCACCCAACAAGTGATTTTGGTTCAATTGATTTTATGCTAACTATTAAGTTTTTGGTGGAACTAAATCAACTTGTTGTAGCTTCTTATTACTCAAATAGAGCAAATGGGTTTTCCTAACATGTTCATGTAAGATGAGCATTGAAAAATTGAAAACCTATCACCTTAAGTCTTAGAAACATATTACTTTCTTAAGGGACAATTGAACAATCATCTTTTGCAATCTAAGTCATAGGAACAAATTACTTTCTTAAGGGACAATTGAACAAATCATCTTTTTGGAATCTAAGTCTTAGGAACAAATTATTTTCTTAAAGGACAATGGACATGAATGCAAAAAACACTTCAATTTCTTAAGGGACAATTGACATGAATGCAAAACACTTCAATTTCTTAAAGGACAACTGACAAATATAATCGTGTGTGTGCCTAATCTAGTTGCACCTTATTTTTCTTATAACGGGACAATTGAACCTTTATTTGGCATACTTGATCTTACTTTCAATTATTCCTTTAGAAGGGTCTACTTTTGGATTGCACTTCATCCAAAAAGGGATGACCCTAAGTGGAGTTTTCCTTTGAACCGCTATATAAGAGGGATAAGGTGAAAGCCAAGTCCTAACTAGCATCAGCCTTGCCTTACGGTGCCAAATCGAAAAGAGGTGTACTAGCACTTTGTGAAAATAATTTTCACATTGTGTGAAGTGTTTGATACTCTTAGTAGGATTGGTCAAAGCTTTTGGTAGCTTGTTGCATGCTCACAAGGCTTTGGTCCCTCAAAGCTACTAAGAACCATCTAGATAGTGACTACCCATTTCACCTCCAAACATTGCGGTAATCATTAGTGCAGGGGAAATCGGTATAAACCCCCAAGATTACTCACCATTGACTCCCTTAAGAAGAGATAGTATTCCCTCAGCTAGCATAAGCTCTTGTGACCTACTTGTAGCTTTCCGAGGGGAGGGTGAGATATCCCTACCTATCATCTCTTGCAAAGATGCAAATGTCTGACACCTATATGGAATGACATTTGATCAATGGAGAACTAAGCTATGAGCTCATCTACCGTAATGAAACCAGGTCCCTAGGGATAAAAAGTGCTTGAATTGTGTGCAATTATCTTATACCCATGGAAACATTAGGCTTTTTTGTGAGCCTTGAACATACACTATCTGTTGTATCGGTCCTTTTTTTAACTTTGTTTGATGTGTTCTATCTTGTCAAAGCAAAACCAATCAAAAAATCAATCCAAATCTATCAAAATTTGCCTTATAAGCATCACTAACACCATTTTAGTGCCTTTAAAACAGTCTCATGCCTCTAAACAGTAATCCAGTACTTCTAAAACAAAGTAACTCGCCTTTGGTATTATAGTCCTGCACCTTTGCAACACAGTCTAGCGCCTTTGGTCTAGTAAACTGTTTATCAAACTATCTTGCCCAATCTCAACAAAAATCACATCTTTTTTAGTCAAACATCTACCTCTGAGTGCAAAAATCAATCAAATTGTCTTGTCTTATTGCATCCCATGGTAACCACTAGACTCCAACAATCAAATGATAAACCCAAATATTGGAACAAAAACAAAAACATGGTCAATGATGGTGTGGTAGATTCCAAACATGTCCAAACACTGTAAACACCCCTTTATCTTTCATCCAAACAAAACCACCCTCCACCTCAATAAAAACAACAAGACCAAAACCAATAACATCAACAAGAGCGACCTCCCCAAGATTACCCTCCAAGGTGTAAATTCACTCCCTTGGGAGAGCCTATAGAGTCGGTTCTAAAGAAACTTGTGCAAAATGGACTCGTCACACTACCAGATGCTCCCCCATATGGAGAACCTACTTACAAACCTACATGGTACAAAGACAACGAATATTGTGAATACCATAGGACCAAAGGACATAGAACCATATCATGCATGAAACTCAAGCACATGATCCAAAACCTTATTGATAGAGACGATGTCACTTTTGATGCACCTCCTACTCAAAACACAAACAAAGATCTCAACATGTACAAGGAACCATTCCATAACCATGGTCAAGGTCAAAATCCCAACAAAGGTAAAGGTGTTAACAAAGCCTCCACTTCCTATGACTCTATTGTAGGTCATTTTGAAGAAAGTCGTGTGTCTACCCTCACTATCAAAGGTAAATCTACGGATTGCACCGTCACAACTCGTCATGGTCATGTTACCCTTTGTGGGCCTACACCGAGTCTCCCAATCCAATTTGATTACAATCTTATTGAACATATAGGGAAAACCCCTACATAGATCTCTATTTTGGACCTTCTACAGTCATCACTCGCACATAAAGTTGTGCTAGAAAAAGCCCTACAAGAGTCTTATGTTCCTAATAACATAGCGGTCATGGATTTCCAAGCTATAATAGGTAAAATCACCTCACCTTACAATGTGGTCTTTTCTAAAAAGGATCTTCCATCTCACGATCCATGTCACAATGATGCCCTTCACATTGAAGTTTTCATCCATAAACAAAAGATCAAATGCATACTTATAGATGGTGGTGTTGGTCTCAATATCTATTATCTCAAGTTACTTAAACAAATGGGATACTCTGAGGATCATGTCAACATTGATCAAAGCATTACAATCAAGGGGTATGATGATATTGAGCATTGTTCAGAAGAGTTATCCACTTGCCTATACAAGTAGGCCCCATCAATCTTGAAACTAGGTGCCAAGTTCTTGACATTGAGTTACTTTATAACATTATCTTAGGACACCCATGGATACATGTCATGAAAGTTGTTCCCTCAATGTACCATCAGTCTCTCAAGTTTCCATTTAATGGTACAGAGATCACTATCCCAGGAGACCCTAATCTCTTTGAATTTTGTCATACCTTACAAGGCAGTTATAAGAATATCAACCAAGTGCCAAATAATGACAAAGCCTATGTATGAATCCCAATTGTATGTCGACTCTAAAAATTTGACAAAAGCCTCTGAAGTTGAACCTAATCCTAATCCTCTTGTCGAAATCAAAGCTGACATCCGTGATATAGGCTTTGGTGAGAATGATATCTCTAAATCTTGTTGTGTAGGGTAGATGCCCTTATCCCCTAAATCCTACGACCAACCACTCATAGCTAAAGTGACTAAGAAAGAAGCTATCCCCTCACCAACATCTCTAACCCAATTCCAAGAGGGAAAATTATTGGTGGAGGAAACTATTGAAGATATCACATCTTGCCTCTACAAGGAGAAAGAAGCAATCACCATACCAGTTAAACAATATGGCAATGGCCTAAGAATTGTGAAGAACATGGGCTACAAAGGCAAAGGTGGCCTTGGGAAAGATAATCAAGATGACATAGAACCCATTATTGTGAAGAAGCAGCTAGACAAGAAGGGGTTAGGATTTGGTAGGAAGGTACCACACACCTTGGATATCGAGGGTATTATCGATGAGGTAGCACCAACTTCTCTCATGGATTTGACATCTAAAGAGGATATCATAGATGACCCTTATCTCCATATGACTGACCTATTCACTGAATCCTCCATATTCATGCTATCATCTGTATCCTTAACATCCAACACCAGCACCCAGATTGTAACACTTGTCTACCTTGAAATTATCGATTGGGACCAACAAGGGTCCCCCATTCTAGATGTTTTTTAGAATGAGGAAGCTCTTGCAGAGTTCATGGGACTCCGAGATGGTATCCCTCTTGGCAATCACAAAGCTGGTTTTGTAATGGAACTAAGTCAAAGTGCTTATTTTGGTGAGAATGCTAAATCCTCCAGTCACAAAAGTAAAAATAAAGAAAGATCTCTAGGTGAAAACCACACTGTGGCACCTCCTGATTAGAAAACAATAAAAATAAAGGATGTATACAAAGGTGAAAACCCAATTGTGGCACCTGAGGATGGAGGATTTGACCTTCCCCTACCATCTAAGTATCAAGAGAAATCATCTCTCCTAGTGGAGGATTCTACAGAGATAAATCTAGGCATAGAACAACATCCTAAGACCACAATCCTTGCAACATCATTATCAGAACAAGAGCACATGAATCTTACCAACTTCTTCTTACATTGAACCATCAACTTTGCATGGACCTATGCTGATATGCCAAGGTTGGACCCTTCACTAGTAGTTCACTATC
The DNA here is from genome assembly GCA_027924645.1 of Cunninghamia lanceolata. NCBI lineage: Eukaryota > Viridiplantae > Streptophyta > Pinopsida > Cupressales > Cupressaceae > Cunninghamia > Cunninghamia lanceolata. The sequence continues at coordinate 22,193,406 of BSBN01000339.1, read as the reverse complement.
TCACGGTTGATCCAAAAGCTAAACCGGTCAAATAGAAGCTAAGAAAGATACACCCACAGATTGCTCTCTTAGTGAAAGTGGAAATACAGAAATTGCTAGATGCCAAATTTATCAAGCCTATTGATTATCTAGAATGGGTCTCAAACATTGTACCTGTGGCTAAACCAAATGGGGGCATCTGCATGTGTTCTGACTTCAGAGATCTCAACAAAGCATGTCCCAAAGATGACTTTCCATTGCCAAACATTGATCTCATAGTGGACCTGACTGCTGGTCATGAAATGCTTTCTCTAGTGGATGGATTTTTTGGCTATAATTTGATAAATATAGTAGAAGAAGATCAGCATAAAACAACTTTTACTTGTCCTTGGGGTACCTATTGTTGGTGTGTCATGCCATTTGGTCTTAAAACCATAGGTGCAACCTATCAAAGAGAAATGATAGTGATATTCCACGATCTCTTTCATCACATCATGGAGGACTATGTTGATGATATACTAGCAAAGTCTTCTAGGGTAGATCACATACAGGTTCTAGGATAGATCTTTGACAGATTCAAAAAATATCAAGTAAGACTCAATCCAAAGAAATGTGTCTTCAGGGTAACCTCAGGAAAACTATTGGGATACATCGTATCTCGCAGAGGCATTGAAGTAGATCAGCAAAAGTCAAGGCTATAGTGGAGATGCCTCCACCAAAGAATCTGAAAGCATTAAGGAGCCTTCAAGGAAGGTTACAATCCATCAGGCATTTTATCTCACAACTAGCAGATAAAAGTCAACCATTTCAACACTTGCTCCGAAAGGATGTCTCATTTTGATGGGATGATAAGTGTCAAGCAGCATTTGATCAGCTCAAAGAATATCTAGCTACACCTCCTATCTTGGTACCACCAGTCACTGATAGGCCTTTGATCTTGTACAACTCAACTACAACTGCATCCCTAGGGGCTCTTCTAGCACAGCATGATGAGTTAGGAAAAGAGCATGCAATCTATTATATCAGTCAAACCTTGGTGGGTTATGAACTCAATTATTCGCCTATGGAAAGAGCATGTTTAGCTTTAGTTTTTGCTTCCCAAAAGTTGTAGCATTATATGTTAAACCAACACACAAATCTAATAGCCAAAATTGACCCATTAAAATATCTACTAGCAAAAGTAGCCCTCACAGGTAGACTAGCTAAATGGGTCATGATCCTTAGTGAGTTTGACATTGAGTATGTAGACTGTAAAGCAATCAAGGGACAAGCCCCAGCAGATCAACTAGCAGAAGCACCTATGACAGATGTACATCCTATGGTATCTGACTTTCCAGATGAAAATCTCTTCAATCTCTCTACCTTAGTAGTGTGGAAATTGTATTTTGATGGTTCCTACACACAGCATGGATCAGGGGCTGGCATCCTTTTTATCACACAACAAAATGACTATATCCTAAAATCATATCAGCTAGCATTTCCTTGCACCAACAACATAGCTGAGTATGAAGCACTCCTCATAGGTCTCCATATAGCAGTCCAATGGGACATCAAAGAACTACAGGTATATGGAGACTCACAACTAGTCATTCGACAAGTCACTGATGAGTACCAAACAAAAGATGAAAAGTCAGTCCCTTACAAGCAACTAGTGGATGCCTACAAACCACACTTTTCTAGCATCACTTTTGAGCAAATACCAAGAGAGCATAACAAAGCTGCAGACTCTATGGCCTCTGTGGGGTCACTTATAGACATGCTTGCAAACACTCAGAAATGTGAATTCTTGATCGAGTAATTGTTGATACCATCCGTTGATGTTCCCACTACTAAAATCATCTACGAACTTCTCGGTCCCAATTCCCCATTGTACGAAGATATCTATGAATACCTTAAACATGGCACCTTTCCCTTTGAGCTATCTCCAACCCAACGCAAAACCTTTATCCATTGATCCTCCCATTACACTATTATGGGTGATACACTTTATCACTAGAGTCTCAATGGTATCCTCTAAAAATGTCTTAATGCGAAAGAAGCCCATGCTACCTTATGAGACGTACATGAAGGTGTCTGTGGTGCACATTCTACTGGTCCTAACCTCACTAAGAAGATACTCCGCATAGGATATTATTGGCCTACCATGGAACAAGATGCTTTACAATTTGTTAAGAAGTGTCTACAATGCGAACAACATGGACATTTGATTTATGCACCAACTCATGAACTACAACCTGTGACAACTCCATGGCCTTTTTCACAATGGGGTCTTGACCTTGTAGGACAAATCCACCCATCCTCATCCAATGACCATAAATTTATCATTACCGCCATTGAGTATTTCATGAAGTGGGTCGAAACCATTCCCATGACTTATATCACCGGCAAGCAAATAGCCAAGTTTATCCTTAACTACCTCATTTGCCAGTACGGTATCCCCCAAGCCATTGTCATTAATAATGGGAGACCATTCAAGAATCAAGATACCTGTGCCTTGTGCACCCAATTCAATATCCAAAATCATTTTTCCACTCCCTACTATCTGTAGAGTAATGGCCAAGCTGAGGCTTCCAACAAAACCATTCTCAAAATCCTCAATAAAATGGTCAATGAAGCTGGTCGTGATTGGCACCTGCAACTCAATCTCACCCTATGGGCCTATCGCACTAGTATCTGAACACCAATTGGTGCAACACCCTATGCCTTGGTCTATGGATCTGAAGCCATTCTACCTATAAAGGTTGAGATCCCACCCCTCAAAGTATCCATGTAGCACTTGATTGATGGAGAGGAGTATCGTACTTCTAGATTAGCTGAGCTCAAACTATTAGATGAGAGGCACCTGGATGCACTTAGTCATCTCCATGTCTATCAAAATTGCCTCCAGCACAACTATAACAAGAAGATCAAGGAAAGACGGTTTCAAGTTGGTGATCTTGTCTTAAAGGAAAATTAGATAAATCAAGCAAATCGAGAAAAGAAGGGCAAGTTTGAGCCTAATTGGTTAGGACCCTTTGTTATCACAACAGCATATGGATCAAGAGATTATACTTTAGCAACACTTGAAGGCATTCCTCTAGATGAACCACTCAATAGTGTTCATCTCAAGAAGTTATTTTCCTATTTCTCAAAGTATCCTTAGCAAAAAATTAAAAAAATCAAAAAAATAAAAAAAAAAACTGTCCTCTGGTGAAAACCTAGTAAACAGGCACCTTGGACAAGTACCATAGTGAAAACCTGGCAAACAGGCACTATGTGTAGAGTTAACATCCATCATCTATCGAGTCTTTTTTCATTCCATGTCTTTCATAATAAACTTCATCCAATCATCCATAATAAAACCATTGATCTTTTTGCATTTCCATTTCCCTATCTAGACTAGCTTGGAAATTTGTCAGTTATTCCTCATCCTATGTCAAAGTTATCCTATGTCAGTTCATCCTATGTCAAAGCTATCCTATGTCGGTTATCCCTCATCCTATGTCAGTTCATCCTATATCAAAGTTATCTTATGTCAGTTATCCCTCATCCTATGTGAAAGTTATCCTATGTCAGTTCATCCTATGTTAAAGTTATCCTATGTCAGTTATCGCTCATCCTATGTCAAAGTTATCCTATGTCAGTTCATCCATCATCATTACCCTATGTCAGTTATCCCTCATCCTATGTCAAAGTTATCCTATGTCAAGTTATCCATGTCAATCATCATCTTATCCTATGTCAGTTCATCCATCATCATTATCCTATGTTAAGTTATCCATGTCAATCATTGTCATCTTATCCTATGCCAGTTCATCCATCATTGTTATCCTATGTCAGTTATCCCTCATCCTATTTCAAGTTATCCTATGTCAGATCTTCCATCAGCTTATGTGTAGAGTCAACATCCATCATCTATCAAGTCTTTTTTCATTCCATGTCTATTTCATAATAAACTTCATCCAATCATCTATAATAAAACCATTGACCTTTTTGCATTTCCATTTCCCTATCTAGAATAGCTTGGAAATTTGTCAGTTATCCCTCATCCTATGTCAAAGTTATCCTATGTCAGTTCATCCTATGTCAAAGTTATCCTATGTCAGTTATCCCTCATCCTATGTCAAAGTTATCCTATGTCAGTTCATCCATCATCATTATCCTATGTCAGTTATCCCTCATCCTATGTCAAAGTTATCTTATGTCAAGTTATCCATGTCAATCATCGTCATCTTATCCTATGTCAGTTCATCCATCATCGTTATCCTATGTCAAGTTATCCATGTCAATCATCGTCATCTTATCCTATGCTAGTTCATCCATCATTGTTATCCTATGTCAAAGTTATCCTATGTCAGTTATCCCTCATCCTATTTCAAGTTATCCTATGTCAGATCTTCCATCAGCTTATCCTATGTCGAGTTATCCATGTCAATCGTCAGCTTATCCTATGTCAAGTTATCCATGTCATCGTCAACTTATCCTATGTCAAGTTATCCATGTAAATCATCATCCATATCCTATGTCAAGTTACTCATGTCATCATTAGCTTATCCTATGTCAGTCATCCATAATAACAACTCTACTAGAATGGAGGCAACTCTTTCTTTAACCTAGGTCTAGGAATGGATCCTTATTCATTGTTCATAAACCATCAAAAACAAAAACAAAAACACACATCAACCTTCAAACAAAAACAAAAACAAAAACACATCAACCAATCCATCATTCATATTATTTGTCTTATACATATGGTTACACTCTCGAAACCAAACTAGGTGTCTTATACGAGGTGTTTAATTTCTTAAACAAGACAGTGTCATCCTTGTATTAGTCTAGGCATATATCATTCCCCACAATGACAACTCTATCCTTCTCCACATCATCAACCAACTAGAACTACATATCATCTTCTCAATCTTAAAGTACCTTGATCCCATGGATATGGGTATGTAGGCAGTCTAGAATATGAAGGAAATATCCAGTACTCAAGTACATAAGATATCATCATTTCCCCTCACATCATCCTATCCTACATCATCAAACAAAGTCAGAACTACATATCATCTCATCTCAATCTGAGGATACCTTGATCCCATGGATATGGGTATGTAGGCAGTCTAGAATACAAAGAAAGTTTCTAGTACTCAAGTACAAAAGAACAACATCATTTCACCTACCCAAGCTCAAACACCTTTACCCACTCATCACTCTACCTAGAACTACATATTATCATATTTATATTTCATCGTAACGTGCCTTGGTCCCATGGATACAGGGTATGTAGGCAGTCTGGAATACGAAAGATGTATCCAGTACTCAGGAACATATGATTCATCATTCTTCATCCATCTCAATCCATTGACATTCCATCTTTCTAGTCTTCCATTTATCACAATCCATCCTACCACCAAGACTTGACTAACTCAAGCACCAAAAATAAAATCAATGCATCCTTTCAAAGCAAAAGTCCTTAACCAACCTAACGCAAAGAAACCTACTTGCAGAGCCATATGTTGTCCTACATATCGATTGTTAATATCTTCTACATCAATCAACGTATCCTATCAACATATCAACACCATTTAACAGATATATCGTTCCTACAATAAGGTTGTTATCTATCCAATCTACCCAACCAATCCAATCTATCTTGAGCAACCTCTTTGGCAAGAGAATATGTTGGTTGTATGTTTACTTTGTAAGTCATTTAATTTGCTTTTTGGTTTATCTTTTTGTCCCTTTCCCATTACCTATTCAAGACTACCTTGATTTATCTATATCTTGGTATGTTGATTGGGGGCATAGTCATTGCTTTTGTATGCCGTGTTTGAGGAATGATCTTTTAGCTTACTTAGCATCATATCTATCTTGTGTGTGTGTTATATCCTAGCATCTTACATATTAATATACTTTTTGCATTTATGTATTAAAGTGTATTTTATGTTCAAGTCTATGGCTCCTTCACATGTGTGTGTTACAACCTAGCATCTTACATATTAATATTCTTCTTGCATTCATGTATTGAAGTTTATTTTATGTTCAAGACTATGGCTCATTCACATATCCAACAAGGTTATATTATGTCTAAGGGATCTAAGTTCAAACCGCTTGCTTGCAGAGTCAACGTCCTCGCACTAGGATATCACAAAACATTGGTCTTTTATACCTTGGTCACAAACTATCCATGTGCTATATCAAAAATAAGGATTATTTTTTATAAACATTTGTGAAACCATTGCAATAAGTTATCCAAGTCCACCCATCCATTTATCCAAATCATCATATAGTTTTTCAAACAAAGATCGATCAATAGTCTTTCTATCATGTTCTATTCTATCTCCACTTTCTTCTATCTATCATCCAAGTCTTCCGCATACATGCATCACCATATGTCAACCTTAGCTATCTAGTCTTGTACTTCTAAACACAATCTTCTAGTCGAGCGTCAACCCAGTTTTTTTGTCATTTCCTTGTCTTTCCTCTCGAGGGGGCATCCTACATCAATTACACTAGGACAGCTAGCTGCACTAGGGCATCAAAATTGTATCATGTCTTCAACAATCATTTTCTTTGAAGCAACACTATAAACTGCATTGCATCAAAGAGGGGCAAAATGTAGACACCTAAAAATGACCATGGCATCGCATCACTTGCATTTCATCAAATCACCTGTATTTCAACATTAATTAAATAATCTAATTATTTAATTAATTTCATCAAATTCTTCCAAATCTCCTAAATTCAACATTAATTAAATAAATCTTATTTATTTAATTAATTTCATCAAAATCAACTTTATTCTTCCAAATTAAATAATTTTGATTATTTAATTAAATCATTATCATCTTCCAATTTTCAAATCCACATCAATTGAATAAATTAATTATTTAATTAATTTATCGTTTAAATCCTCTTATGTATAATTAAATAATTTCTAAATTATTTAATTAAATCAATTATTCTTCCAAATTTAAATAAATAATTTAAATTTATTTAAATTGAATCTCTCTTCTAAAAATAAAATATAATCAAATATTTTATTTATCCTTCATCATGCAAAATAAATTAAATCAATTTATTTGTTTAATTTATTTAAATCTTCAAATCTAATCTATTTCTTCTATCATGCACAAACAATTAAATCAATTATTCTTCCAAATTTAAATAAATCATTCAAATTTATTCAAATTGAATCTCTCTTCTAAAAATAAAATATAATCAAATATTTTATTTATCTTTCATCATGCAAAATAAATTAAATCAATGTATTTGTTTAATTTATTTAAATCTTCAAATATATTCTCTGTCTTCTATCATGCATAAACAATTAAATAAATTTATTTATTTAATTTGCTTCTTTTATCTTCTAATTTTTCTAAAAATAAATCTTGTTCACTATGCATACAAAATTAAATAATTTATTATTTAATTTTACTCAAATCATGCAAAAAGCAAATCTAAAGTTGAGTTAATTAACTTAATCTTTATTATTTTTATCACCAACTCATAAATTAGAAAAAAATATTTCTATTTTTATGAAATCTAAAAATATGTTTGTTCCATGTCTTTTTATGTCAAATCAATCATTTAACTCAAACAAATTTATATCTTTTTGTGTGACACATGTCAAGTACACATTCATCATGAATTCTAGATTTATCTCATCCATTAATTCCAGTGAATTATCTGGACCGTTGATCAATCTTCATTGAAACCTATATAAACCCTCCTCATCTCCATAACAAATCATCTTTGATCATTTAAGCTTTTGCCTCTCTACAATGCATTGAGCATTCATCGCAACGTTGAGCACCTTCTACCTTTTAAGCACAAACACAATTTACATCCGCTTGTTGCAAACATGGTTTTGCAATTTATGAAGCAATCCACATTTGACCAAGATAACAACACAATCTAGGTGAAAGCTTTCATTGTTTTTGATATTATTCATTGATTATTTGGTTGTTTGCTTATATCATTATCTTGATGTTATAGGATTGAGTTGTTGATTATTTCATTGTTTTGATTATCTCTAGATCTCGATTTTATTTCTATACATAGATCCTACATCCCTTATGTTTGCATTTCTAACTACAATATTAGGAGTAATTAAATTAATCAGATTTACAAGGTTGATGTGATGCAGGAGCATCTAGTGGTGTAAGGGCAATCTTGCATCACCCAAAAAGAAGTTAATTCAAAATCATTGTAGTTGTTTTCATTTCTTTCCATAATTAGTGTTTTTGGTTCCATAATATCCAGAATAATAATGTAGGACTTTCAGTTTTTCCAAAACTGCTAAAAATAGCGACTTGCCTATTTTAGAAAGTGTACCTGCTATTTTTAGAAAGTTTGCATTTGGGCACGTAACAAAGCAAAAACTTCCAAAAAGTTACATAATGGAAATATAAGACCTTTGGCAAAGGAATCAGGAAAAGACCATTTGTGAGCTGAAAGATATTAAAGTTTTTGTTTTCTGAAAAGCCCCTAAAAATTTTTAGAATGAGATATGAGGCACTAAAACTTTCCATAACGTCCTAAAAAGTTGACCAAAAATCCATTTACAAATTTCTAGCATGATAGTTCACATCGCGAGCTTTCCAACACTTAAAACGGTTCGTCAATCAGACACCCAGATCAAAAGTTATGCTTCCCAGAAGTTGACCTACTTTTGGAAGGAATTGCAAATTTTGAAATTTAGCTGGAGGCCGCCAAAAAGTGCTATTTATGACTATTTTGGGAACCCTGGGCGGTAGTAGAGTTAAGGGGGCCAGTGTAGAGTCAAAAATAGGTGGAAAAATAGAAACCCTAACTGATTTGGGGTTACAAAAGGCTGAAGATTCTAGAGTCTTGAGGTTGGGAAAGCTGTAATGTGTTGCAGCCAGTAGAGGATTCATCCTCTAATTGTAATTGAGCTTCTGTGATGTAATGAGTTGCCCAGTTTAATAAAAGAAAGTTCTATTTGTTGTGTTCAATATCTGTTATTGTGTGTTTTGTGATTTACCCCCTTCATCAAGTGGTATCAGAGCCAAGTTCCTGAGTGTGTAGACAGATCACCGACCGTGAGGCAGTTTGCACCAGGACCTGAGGTTGTGGGTTTGCTGCGGAGACCAAGATGCCTCCACAAAGAAACCGTGGTGGGAGTAATGCTTTGACAGAAGAGTGTTTTAGAGCCCTACAAAGGCAAATCGATGCAATGCAAGAGGAGCTATGAAGAGGGTTTGAGCTGAGGATAAGAGAAGAAAGTGAAGATGAAGCTGAAGAAGAGCTATCTGAGGAAGAACAAGAAGCTACCAGAGATGCTGCAGAAGTTAGGTTGTTGAGGGCCATTTCAAAGATCGGAAAGAGGCCCAGGATCAAAGTTTCTACATATTCTAGAGATTTGAATCCAGAACAGCTTATTGATTGGATCAATGACATGGAGGAGTATTTTGAGTATGAAGATGTGGAGGACCCAAATCAGGTTAAGTTTGCAAAAACAAAGTTGAAGGGTCATGCTAATATTTGGTGGAAGGAGGTCCAATTAGAGAGGAATAGAAGAGGAAAAGGAAAGGTCACCAAAAGGGATCAGATGGTGGAGAAACTGAAGAAGCAGTTCATTCCTGTGGACTATGAGATGGAGTTGTTGAAGAAGCTGCAAGGACTAAAGCAAGGTAACAAGTCTATTAAGGAGTATACAGAAGAGTTTTATAAAATTACTATCAGGACAGGCCATGCAGAGCCCAACAAGGAGAAGGTAGCCCGTTGCATTAATGGGTTGAGGCCGAGTATTCAAGAGGAGTTGAGCCTAGTCAGAATGACCACCATAGAAGATGCATACCAATTTTCCCTGAAGGTGGAAGAGAAGCTGAATAAAAGATTTGACAGCAAGCAAAGGGGAAGAGGTCAAGGCGGAAGGACTGGCAGAAGACCCTATGGGGGCCGAAATGAAGATGCAAAGAAAAGTAAAGAAGCTGGTACCAGTCGAAATCAGAGGTGATAATACCTATTGCCCTCGTGACCAAAATAATGGTGAGCAAAGAGGAAGAGGAAGAGGCAGACCTGGGTAAGGACCTGGAAGAGGAGGTTTCAGAGGAACCTGTTTCCAATGTGGAGAAGAAGGGCATCGAGCATATGAGTGTCTGCAACATCAAGGAAGGATGAATAGAAGACCTAAAGGTAATGCACGAGTTGCACATGTGGATGAAGATGCATAGTCTGAGCACTCTGAAGATGCAGAAAGGGGAGAAACCCTAGTTGTCAGAAGAACTTTGTTGAATGAGGAGAAAGAAACCAATCAGAGGAAGAGTTTATTGCGCACAAGGTGCAAATGTGAAGGTAAGTGTTGTGATATTATTATTGACAGTGGAAGCACTGATAATCTTGTTTCAGAGGAGATGGTTGACAAGTTGAAGTTGACAGGAAGAAAGCATCCACATCCATACCGGATTACATGGTTGCAGAAGGACCATAGAGCTTTGGTCAATGAACAGTGTTTAGTGAAGTTCAAGATTGGTGACTACCATGATGAGGTGCTGTGTGACATCATACCGATGGATGCATGTCATATGTTATTGGGGAGGCCGTGGCAGTATGATAGGAGCGTTGTCCATGATGGCCGTGCAAACACATATTCCCTAACAAAGGATGGAGTTCGTCATAAGTTGAAGCCCTTGAAGGAGGTGGAAGAAAATGTATGTAGCACTGCCAGAATTTGTTTGGTAGATGGTAGAAAATTTTTGGAGGATATGAAGCATGAGCGTCATTGCTTTGCATTGATTCCTAAGATTAGTCAAGAGAAATGTGAAGATGTACCAGCAGAAGTTTCAAATATGTTGGAAGAGTTCCAAGACATTATCTCTGATAATGTACCAAAAGGTTTACCACCAGTAAGGAAGATAAGTCATCAAATGGATTTGATACCAGGAGCCAATTTGCCAAATAAGGCAGCCCATAGAATGACCCCTGCAGAGAATGAAGAGTTGAATAGACAAGTTCACGAGTTGTTAAGGAAGGGACTGATAAGGGAGAGCCTAAGTCCATGTGCATTACCTACAGTACTAGCACCAAAGAAAGATGGAGAGTGGAGGATGTGTACAGATTCCTAAGCCATCAACAAGATTACAATCAAGTATAGATTTCCATTGCCGAGAATGGATGACATAATGGATTGTTTGAGTGGAGCCAAGTACTTCACGAAGATTGATCTGAAGAGTGGGTATCACCAGATTCGAATCAGAGAAGGAGATGAATGGAAGACAGCCTTCAAGACAAAGGAGGGTTTGTATGAGTGGTTAGTCATGCCATTTGGGCTAACTAATGCACCAAGCACATTCATGCAGCTCATGAATGAGGTACTAAAAGAATTTTTGGGAAGTTTTGTTATTGTTTATTTGGATGATATTTTGATTTTCAGTAAGACTTGGGATGAGCATTTGATGCATATCAGAAGAGTTCTAGAGAAGCTGAGGGAGGAGAAGCTACTGATTAATCTGAAGAAATGTAGTTTTGCAAAGAAGGAGTTGGTATACCTGGGATTTGTTGTCTCAGAGGAAGGTCTTAAGATGGACCCAGAAAAAGTAAGGGCTATCATTGAGTGGCCTACGCCAAGGAGTGCAACGGAGGTAAGATATTTTCATGGTTTGGCAAGTTTTTAGAGAAAGTTTATCAGGAATTTTAGTAGCATTTGTGCACCTCTAACTGAGACAAAGAGAGGGGATAGAAAAGAGTTTAGATGGACTAAAGGAGCAGACAAGAGCTTTGATACATTGAAGCAGAAAGTCATAGAACTTGTTTTGGCACTTCCAGCTTTCAATAAGGTATTTCAAGTAGATTGTGATGCTAGTGGCAGTGGTATAGGAGCTGTTTTGAGCCAAGAAGGTAAGCCCATTGCCTATTTTAGTGAGAAGCTTAATGATGCCAAGAAAAAGTATTCTGTTTATGATCAGGAATTTTATGCAATAGTTCAGGCTTTGAAGAAATGGAGACATTATCTATTGCCAAAAGAGTTTGTTTTATATACTGATCATCAAGCTTTGCAGTATCTTAATAGTCAAGGGAAGTTGAACCAAATGCACTTAAAATGGGTTGAGTTTTTGCAGAGTTATACCTTTGTTTTGAAGCACAAGAGTGGGAAGTCCAACAGAGTTGCAGATGCCTTAAGCAGAAGGCAAAATTTGTTGACAGAAATGAAGATAGAGGTTGTTGGGTTCGATGAGCTCAAAAGTTTGTATCCTGAAGATCCAGATTTTGCAGAGGCTTGGAAAGCTTGTCTGGAGCCTGTTACTTTGGACAGGACAAAATGGTTGGATTTCATAATCCAAGACAGCATGCTGTTTAGAGGAAGCCAGTTGTGCATTCTGAGGAGTTCCATGAGAGAGAACCTGATTAAGGAGAAGCATAGTGGAGGATTGGCTAGACACTTTGGTCGAGATAAGACCATTTCTATTATTGGTGAAAATTATTATTGGCCACAGCTGCAGCAGGATGTGAGGAAGTTTGTGCAGATTTGCAGAGTATGTCAGATGGCAAAAGGAACAAGTCAAAATACAGGATTGTATCAACCATTACCTGTACCAGAGAAGCCATGGGATGATATTAGTATGGATTTTGTTCTTGGTTTACCAGGGACACAGAGAGGGCATGATTCTATTTTTGTGGTGGTGGACAGATTCTCAAAGATGGCACATTTTATTCCTTGTAAGAAGACTAATGATGCTGTTCATATTGTAGAGTTATTTTTCAGGGAAGTGGTGAGACTACATGGTCTACCAAAGAGTATAGTTTCAAATCGAGATACCAAGTTTGTTGGTTATTTCTGGAGGACATTGTGGAAGAAGTTGAAGACAGATTTGAAGTTTAGTTCTGCACACCATCCACAGACTGATGGACAAACTGAAGTGGTGAATAGGAGTTTGGGTAACCTGCTACGATGCTTAGTAGGAGATAAGACCAAGGGATGGGATTTGATTTTACCACAGGCAGAATTTGCTTACAATAATTCTGTCAATAGGAGTACTGGTAAATCACCATTCCAGATTGTATATGGCAATAGCCTAAGAAATGCTTCTGAGTTAAGGAAGCTGGACAACAGAGAAAAGACAAGTGCTGAAGCTAAAGACTTTGTAGAACATCTGAAGAATTTGCATGAAGAGGTGAGAAAGCACATTTATAAAATGAATATTTAGTACAAGGCTAAGGTAGATCAGAAGAGAAGATATAAGGAATTCCAGGTAGGAGATGAAATCATGGTTCACTTGAGAAAAGAAAGGTTCCCAATTGGAACATACAATAAGTTGAAAATGAAGAAATTTGGACCATGCAAAATTTTGAAGAAACATGATTCAGGAAATGCATATGAGGTAGAGCTGCTGAGTGGGATCAATATTTCCCCTATTTTCAACATTGCTGATTTATCAGAATATCATGAAGGTGGAACAGAGGATGGACCAATAGAAGAATAGTGGAGTATTCCGGCATCTACTTCAACAGAGGAGATAGAAGAGATCTTGGATAGCCGTGTGGGAAAAAGTACTCGGAACAAGAAATATGAAGAATATCTAGTCAAATGGAAAGGAAGGCCTATTGAAGATTCTTCTTGGTTGTCTAAGGTAGAGGTTGACCGTTTGAGTTTTCCTCGCACAAACACATGAGACGTGACAGGGTCACTTCTTAAATTACCTTGGGTGTCTGATGCAGGAGCATCCAGTGGTGTAAGGGCAATCTTGCATCACCTAAAAAGAAGTTAATTCAAAATCATTCTAGTTGTTTTCATTTCTTTCCATAATTAGTGTTTTTGGTTCCATAATATCCAGAATAATAATGTAGGACTTTCAATTTTTCCAAAACTGCTAAAAATAGCGACCTGCCTATTTTGGAAAGTGTACCTGCTATTTTTAGAAAGTTTGCATTTGGGCACATAACGAAGCAAAAACTTCCAAAAAGTTACATAATGGAAATATAAGACCTTTGGCAAAGGAATCAGGAAAAGACCATTTGTGAGCTGAAAGATATTAAAGTTTTTATTTTCTGAAAAGCCCCTGAAAATTTTTGGAACAAGATATGAGGCACTAAAACTTCCCATAATGTCTTGAAAAGTTGACAGAAATCTATTTACGAATTTCCAGCATGATAGTTCACATCACGAGCTTTCTGGCGCTTAAAACGGTTCGTTAATCAAACACCCGGATCAAAAGTTATGCTTCTCGGAAGTTGACCTACTTTTGGAGGGAATTGCAAATTTTGAAATTCAGGTGGAGGCCACCAAAAAGTGCTATTTATGACTATTTTGGGAACCCTGGGTGGTAGTAGAGTTAAGGGGGCCAGTGTAAAGTCAAGAATAGGTGGGAAAATAGAAACCCTAACTGATTTGGGGTTACAAAAGGCTGAAGATTCTAGAGTCTTGAGGTTGGGAAAGTTGTAATGTGTTGTAGCCAGAAGAGGATTCATCCTCTGATTGTAATTGAGCTTCTGTAATGTAATGAGTTGCCCAGTTCAATAAAAGAAAGTTCTATTTGTTGTGTTCAATATCTGTTATTGTGTGTTTTGTGATTTACCCCCTTCATTATGATGGCACCTTAATCCTAACACAAATATTGTTGTAAGTTATGAATGAAGGTTTTGAATGGTCGAGGTCTTGGCGTGTGGGTATCTTCCTAAACTAGTGGAAAACCTTACCAATCATCTTTGAGCTTGACTATTGCATGATAGTAGTTTATTGTTGGTTCTTTACTATTATCAGTCATCTTTGAGCCTAATTGTTGCATGATAATAATTTATTGTTGGTTATGTGTTATTATTAGTTAGCTTTGAGCCTAATTGTTGCATGACAGTAGCTTATTATTGGTTATTTGTATTAATTGGCTTTGAGCTAGACTATTGCATGATAGTAGTTTATTACTAGTTATTTATATTATCAATCATCTTTAAGTCTAACTATTCCATGATAATAGTTTATTGTTGATTATTTATTAGTCATATTTGAGCCTAACTATTGTATGTTAGAAGATTTATGATGTTACTAGTCAACTTGACCCTGACCATTACTTGTTAGTCATTATTTTTGACTAAATACCTATCATTTTGTGGACAGTCAGTTATGGCCCTTATTGATATTATTGTTGGCTTATATGTGGCATACATTATAATTGTCATGGTAATTTTTGTTTATAAGTTTTAAGTATTAATAGTTGGCAACTATTATTGTCAGTTAAGGCTTTTGATTATATAACAGTTGATTGGTATAATCAACTATTATATAATAGTTATAATCAATTGTTATATAATAGCTATAATGGTTGTATCATAATTATGTTTTTCTATGAATATCGGCTACACCTAGTTAGTAAATATTAATGTTAGGTTTAAATTATGCAATCTAACCCCAAGGAATACTATTTCTATTATGATACAACTACAACATTTATGGAAACAAATGAATTAATTTCCATAAATGTGGTTTTTAATTAGTTTAATTAATGAATTTAACTGATACAAACTAATTAATTTAATAAAAATTATCTTAGCAAATAAAATTAACTCAACCTAATATACTTACACACATAAGCTTTGTAATAAATAAATGTTAACTCAATTACACTATTAGAAAACAAACAAACTATCAACCAATACAATAAAAATAGAAACAATCTACTAACTCCCAAACAATTGGATCTATGGTTAAGTGTTAGTGGGGTTATTGATATGAATAACAAAAAGTATATTAGATTAGGGTAAAGAAGTTATCTAACAATTATGTATATAAATTCACTTAATTGGTGAATAGAACATTTGTATTAAGCCTATTGCATTGAATGTTTAAAGGGTTGAGGTTGTAATTTTACCTTAGGGTGACATACTTTGACCTTGTTGTATATATAAACCTTATTTGGAATGAAATTTTTTAGCTACATTTTGGGTGCACGTGACACTTTCTTCCCAATATTCAATGGCACCAATACTAGAGCTTCAAGAAACAAAGCACTCTTTTCTTTTGATACTTGCATACCCAAAAATGCATAAGGAAAAATAGAATATGAAAACTTTTTTTGACATATAAGCCAAAACCTAAAAACAAAATAATCTTTATTCCTTTTTGCATTTGCAACCTTCAACTTTTTTGCAAATCAGATAATATCTAAATTGACCCTCTAACTTTCTTTAAAACCTCGAGTCACAAATCACAAATTATACCCAAGCTATATGTGAATATAAACCTTTTTATTTTTACATAAATAAGTGTAAAATAGCATTTCCTATCATGATAAAATCACTAATAAAATTCAAACGACCCCTTTATCATTTTCAAGTGTATAATACTAGTTCATTTAGATATTAAATTATTCTCAATCAAAGAAAACAATGCCTACAAGGAACTAATTAAAAGCATGCAAGAAATAAAAACACTTTACTAGTTTAAAATGGGTGAGGATTCTGAATCATGAGTGATTTGGATATGGACAACTAGTTTAACACATCAAATTCCATTCACCCCAATAGAGTTAAGATAGGTTAACAAAATCAAACAAACCTTTGAGCTCATATCCTTGATTAACCATCATTGGTATTTTACCTATGCTTGCACGATTAAGTCAAATATTATATGCAGCTACCCAATAAAATATCAATAGACGACTTGCATAAAGTAAAATCAAACAACATCATATATGGAATGTCCCCATTTTCTGAATGATCATCTAGCGGGGTCCACTAGCCTATTTTTATTTCGATAGGCTAAGTTGGGAGATATAAGGGAATAATTTGATTAATTAAATAATAAATAATCCTAATTCATTTTTGGGTTATTTATACTTAATTAATTAGTTGGGCCTATTTTTATTATAAAAGTGGCTCAAGTGGAGAAAGGAAAGTCAGTTAAGTGAAACTAATTTTAAAGTCACTTGGAGAAAGGAAAGAAGTAACATAATAAAATATAATAAAATGTCAAATAAATTATTATTTTATTATGGATGTTAAAAAAGAATTAAAAATGGCAAATTGGAGAGGACCTCTCGGAGGCTTTATAAGGAGGTCATTTGGAGTTTATTTCATCATAATATCATTTTGTCAATTGCATATTGGAGAGTTTCCTTTCTGCTACAACTTCTGGTTTAGCTTGTTCTAAGGATAAAAAACCCTTAGACATTTGTGGTTCAGACAAAAACCTAATACCACTTGAGAGGTAAATCCACCTAGGGTTTACTATTGAGCATTATTGCAAGATTGTGGAATTATGGAAGAGCTAGAAAAGCTATTATTTTTGCAGGTTACAGTTGCTAGGGTTTCATCACCAAATTGGAAGATTTGTGCCAAATACCAATTTGGGATTGGGTCAATTTTGTGATGTTATATGTAGATTTGGTTTCTGATTTGATTTAGACTTTATATCAAATTTGTGGGCTCGTTCTAGCACCTCATTTTGAGGGTTTTGTTTAAGGGTTTTGAGTAAGGAATTTACCCTAGATGAGCACCATCCTTGGGAAGCTAAATTTCAAGTTTTGAGACATATTGGCGTGCTATAATTCCTAGAAGGGGAATCGCTAATGTGAAGACCTAATCACTGCCATTTATGAGTTGATATTATCCTTGGAATATTTGTTGATATACATTAGACTTTTGTTGCTTATTTTTAGTCACTATCTATTGTCATTGAAGTCCTAGTTCATGTGTGTTTCAAGGAGATCTCATCTGAGTATGTTGCAGAAGTTTTAGTATTCAAATATTTAACTTGAATACGTATTTCATTCACTATTACAGTCTATATCATACCTGATAAACATTGTAATCAAACCTGATTTGATGAAAATAAAGGCATATTTAGTTTTGGCAATTTGATGTTTATTCATGTAAAGTATTTGGTTATGTTTCCTATATATCAACATATGTATTTTCAATGAAATGCATCTAAAACAAGCATCAAAACCAAACACAAACTTAAAAATTAGAATACAAGGACATTGCATGACAAGTGTTCGACAAAATGTCAACACACTAAAACTCAGAAATTCAAGGCAGAACTAGACAAGGTTCTTACAATATAGTTCACATTTTAATAATAATGTTTCAATTATGGCATCATCATGATAATATGAAAATACATGTTTAGATATGGATTAATCATTTATCAAATAGGTCCTAAAAACATGCTTCGATATAAGAATTAATAAAAATCAAGACAAGGTAAGGATTAACATGGGTGGGCCTTACAAATAGTTGGATATGAAAACTATAAATAATGCAATCTCAATATATATGATCTAGACAATACTTAGCGTGGAGCTTGTGGTATTGCAATGCAATAAAATAAATAAAGAAGAATTGAGTTTCTACAAATAGGCAAATTCACTAAAAGTTGTGAATTGCCTCCTGTTGGTCATTTTCTTAGACTGGATGCTTGTTCCCAGTTATCCCTACAAAGTAGCCATCATTGATCAACAGGATTCCTAAGCCAGGGGCCAACAGTACAGGAGATAGACTCTATAAATATCTCCTCTTCTTCTTTAGGCTCTACAGAACCAAGGGGGGTATTCCCTATTCAACATCCATGAGATATGCTTATGGATTAACTGGGATGTTGATACAAAGCAGATAAATCCTCTTTTATGCATACCAAAACTGTGGAATAAGTGCAAAGGGGCTAGCTTTGGGCCTATTTTCAGTTGTGAGATAGAGGATTTTGGTCCTAAAACTACTTCTAAAGTCCTAATGGTTTGATTTAAAGTTTAAGTTTGATTATATGTTTGGATGCAAAACTAAGACTTTGGGTTGCAACCTCAATACAAGACTGGATCGGTGCCTATCCAGGGCTCGGAGTCAATAGACATACACATGTGAATGCCCAGCATGAACATATACCAAAGACTAGATATCAAGGGGATTTTTAATATCTGCCTTACAAATACTTCCCAAAAATTAGGTGCTTAATTATTCATACTTAGTGGTATCCCTGCTGCAACACATTTTCTCAATGATTAACTTGAAACATTTAATTTGTTCCTTGAACAAAAGTAGGAGATTAAACATTCAATATAGAAAAGTTATATTCCTAAACCTTAACAACCCTTAGTTATCTTGATTCAAAAGAAAATATGCCCACAACTTGGAGACAAATGATTAAACACATGCACAGAGCATTTCTCATATAAAACAACATGAAACCAGTGAATTCATTTACGAAACATACGACATGAGACTCATAAACTTACAAGACATCAAGAACAGGGCCACCAATGAAGTTGTATTCTGTCATAGCACCAAAATTTGTCTAGTTTTCAACAACAACAAATGAGTAACACAGTCTGCTTATACAACAAAAAATGTACTCAGCATTAATTACAAGGCAAAAATCAAAATCTGCAAAATACCGTGCACCCCAAAATGGCGCTCAAAACATTAATGCAGCAAACAGAAGGAATGGCGAAGAGGAGTTGAACTTGAGCCCCGTGCCGCCGTTTGGGGACATTCCTCATAAAATTGGTAGTTGGTCTGTCACACAATCCATCATGCCTCTGCATTACGCCATTAATGATTCAGCTACCCACGAGATGCAGCAATGAACACATTCAAAATTTTCCTGCTCACAACAAGTCTGAGGAAGCGAGGAAGACCAACTCCGCAACTCTAAAACCTGACTGTCGATTTTGATTTCATCGCTGAGATCTAACGGCCCAAAAACCTACAGAAAAGCCAAGAACTAATGATCACGTGCCATGTAGGCGCTCCATGTTCCTATCGCTAACCTTTTTCCATCTTCATTTTGCCATTTTCGCCGTTGTACATGCATATTCAAATGCATATATAATCACTTGCTTTTTCCCTTTCAAAACTTTGCATATGCAAGAGCATATACATATAACTGTTCATCATACAAAGCAGACCCCAAACCATTATAAAGCAAATTGGAATTTTGAATCAGATTTGGCATGTACCTTTCTTCTTTATATATCCGCAATATACAACACACACATACATACAAGCCACAGCTTGTATATGCAAACATACAAGCACCTTTATTCAACCAACGGACTTCAAATTTCATTCACTACATTTGATATCTCCTCCACGTCTGAGTTGTATATCCTCCTTTGTATATTGGCTTGTATGTGCAAACATACAAGCGAATGTACCTACAACTAGTGGGCCCCACTTTTGACGCTAACCGCCGCTGACCTATTTGCTACATTGAATTGTATATATGGAATATACAATCCCAAACATACAAAGCAAATCTCAGAATATTTCAAAACACTAATAATCCCTTTGGTCGCGTACACCTTGCATATCCCGCTTGTATGTCGAATATACAAACTTGTTTGTATATACCCGTAGGCCCCATCAATTGCATCTTTGTTGTTTTGTATATTACCAAATATACAAAACCCTTTGTATGTAGCTGATATACAAACTGGGAATATTCCCATAATCTTGCAAAAGATTCCCACTTGTATGTCTCCAATGTATGTCAAAAATACATTCAATTTTGTATTTGTTTCCTTTGTATATTTTTCTTGCACCTTTGCATACAAACCTGATATACAAGCAAAGCTGATATACAAGCACAGAATATTCTTGAGAATCTATGAAAGATTCCCCCTTTATATATGCAAACATAATATGCATATAAAATGCACATAACTCAATTCTTTATGATTTTTAGAAGCCGATTGAAACTTCACAAGCCCACCAACATACAACTTGCATTAGCACATACAAAACTTAACATTTTCCCATGTGTGATAGGAAAAAGCAGTAAAAGATTACACGGAGGCCACAAAAAATTCAAACTAAGGCACTAAGGGTTTGAAGGAATAAACACAAGAACCTACAGACTCAAATTCAGAACCCTAACCCTAGGTGAACACCACTAGTGGCTCCGACTGGGGATGTGCAGACGCAAGACTATAGCGAGAATCAAGCAACTCTGGGGTAGACTAGACAAAACACAAAACTCAAAACATGACCGGCTATACAAGGCATGTACAAAATATTTATATCCAGTTTACAGTGTGCACAGAAGTTACTCATTTATGAGAAGTAGGGTTTCAAGAACTGTCCATGCATAGGCAATTCCAACAATTCACCACCTAGGGCCTGGAGAAAATAAGAATCTTCTCCATGAGTGTCACTGATTTGGTACGAGCCCATCCATAAGGGCTCAAATTTACCGTCCTTTCCCTTGTCCTGGTTCCTTGTATTCCAAACAAGGACCAAATCACCTATCTGAAACTTTCTTTTTGTAGCCTTTTTATCAAACAGATATTTCACTTTTTGTTGTCTTTTGATGTTTGTTTTCTGTGCCTCCCTCCTCATTTCATCCAGTGCTACCAGCTGATTTATTCTTCTAGTCATGGAGTCCTTAACCTCCTCCTCATTTTCCTGTATGAATTTATAGACTGGTAGGAGGTTGTTTATAGGCAACATAGTTGCTGCACCATACACTAATTCAAAAGGTGACATACCAGTTGCTTTCTTGACTGTCACTCTATCAGCCCATAATGTCATTTTCAACTTTGAATCCCAAGCCCTTTTGTTTTTACCTACCATCCTTATGACAATTTTCATGAGGCTTTTGTTGCTTGACTCTGCTTGACGATTTCCTTGTGGATGGTATGGTGATGTATGAGACAAATCAATTCCATGATTGCTGCAAAAATCAATAAATTCACCAAACCTGAAGCACATAGCATTATCTGTAACCAATTTGGTTGGAACTCCAAATATAATAATAATATTTTATAGAATAAAATCCATCACCACTTTGCTTGTAGCCTTTTTGGTTGGAATGGCTTCAATCCATTTAGTGAAGTAGTCAGTAGCAACCAAAATCCAACTGTGTCCTCCACTTGATTTTTCTAAAATTTCCCCTATAAAATCAATTCCCCATTGCTGAAATGGAGCTTCTACAGTTATAGTCCTAAGGGGAAATGCACCTTCATATTTTAGCTTTCCTAAAAACCTCTGGCAAGGATCACATTTTCTTACCATTCTTTGTGCATCTGAGAAGAGAGTTGGCCACCAGTAGCCAATCCTGAGAATTTTGTGGGTTGTTGTATGGGCAGTATAATGTCCACCACACACTCCATTGTGCATGTCACTTAAAATATCCATAGCTTGATCCTCATTCACACACCTGAGTAATACACCATCAGGATTTTTCCAATACAGCTCTCCCTGAACAATGATGTATTTAACAGCATGCAGCTTCAAGGTCCTCATCTGATTATCACTGAGGTGGGTAGGACAGTTCAAATTTTGCAAATAATGTACTATGTCCTTATACCATTCAGATTCTGGCATATTTACAACTTCATTATGCACTACATTCACTTGGCATGCCTCTAGATTTGACTGTGTCATCAATTTTGCCAAACCTTGTCCTCTTACCAATTTTGTGATCTGTATTTCAATATTGAACTCTTGCAATTTATTTATCCATCTGCATCTCCTTCCAGTTACCTCTTGCTGAGTAAAAATATCTTTGATTGCTGCATGAGGCACATATGCAACTATCTGAGAGCCTACCAAATATGGCCTAAAGCTCTTGACTGCTCTAACAAGTGCATATGCATGTTTCTCCATGATGTCATACTTCAACTCAGTAGCCTGCAATGACCTGCTATAGAAAGCTACAGGTTGTTCAAAACCTTCTGCATTTTTCTATAATAAACATGCGGCAATAGTATGGAAAGAAGCAAATGAGAATAGTTAAAATGGATTAGAAAAATCATGAGACTTTAGCACAGGAGCCATCTTTATTGCCTCTTTTATGTTATGAAATGATTTAGTTGCTTCATCTTCCCATTTGACAGTTGCACCTTTCTTCAACATCTTAGAGATATCTTTTGTGGTCTCTGCAAAATTAGGAACAAATCTCCTAACAAAATTAATCTGTCCAAAGAAGGACTAAACACCTTTCACTATTCTAGGGATCTGAATTTTGTCAATTGCAGCCACCCTTTCAGGATCAATCTTGACTCCATTCTTGGAAATAATGTGTCCAAGCAATTTTCCTTCCACTACCCCAAAAGCACATTTCTTTGGGTTAAGTGAGATGGCATATTCCAATGCTCTAATAAAGATTTGTTCTAAGTGCATATAGTGTTGTTCTTCCTTTTTTGAATAAGCTATCAAATCATCCTGATACGCAGCTAAGATTGAGTCAATTAATCCTATGAAGGCAACATCCATTGCCCTCTGAAATGTGGCACCTACATTTGTCAGTCCAAATGGCATTCTCACATATACATAGGTTCCCCATGGAGTGGTGAAGGTAGTTTTGAACTGTTCTGATTCTTTTATTTTCACTTGATTGTACCCTGAAAATCCATCCATCATGGATAAAAGTTCACAGTCAGTCACCTTCTGTAACATGGCTTCCATGTTTGGCAATGGATAATTGTCCTTCAAAGAAGATACATTTAGATTTCTAAAGTCCACACAAAGTCTGAGGTCACCATTTTTTTCTGACGGGGACAAGGTTAGACACCCAAGTTGAGTGTCTGATGGGCATAATTATTCCAGCCTCTCTAAGCTTTATAAGTTCTTCTTGCATTTTTGGAGCTAAGGTTGGGTTGATAGGTCTCTATTTTTGTCTAAATGGTTTAGCTTTAGGCTTCAAAGGGATTTCATGCTGGAATAAATCCTCTCTATAAGCTTTCAGGTCCTCATATGACCAGGCAAAAATATGCTTATATTTTCTTAGTAGTGCAATCAGCATAGTCCTGATGTGTGGTTTGAGTTGTTTGCCAATGTATACCTTCTTGGGGGCATGAGATGTCCCCAAGTTTATCTCTTCTAAATCATTCTTGTTTGTTGGGGACGCCTTTGTAACAAATTGGTCCCTATTGTCAAAAGCACTCTCTAAAGCAACCAACCCTCTAGGGATTTTATTTGTCTTGAGTTGAATTACCTCCTTCCCTAGGAGAGTTTCTTTACCATCTACAACTTCTACAAAGCTCTAAAAATCCATTTCTTGGTTGTCATATTCATCAATGCAGTGTAGAAATCTCAGCAAATCCTTATCATCATCAAACACTTGCCAGCTACATACATTATCCGGCACTGCAGGTCTAAGTTTGACCTCAAAATTTGTAACATCTGATAGAGTGATGTCTGATAGGGAGGACTCTAGGCTGCCTGCTCTGCATCCTGTAGGTGTACAAGACTGTTTGACAACACTAGCCTTCCTACCAATTCAAAGTGCTAAAAGACATACTCTTTGCAGAGATGGAAAACTCTACTTTTCTGCTTGGTGTGGGACACATACCTTGTCCTCACTGCCTCCAAGATACTGCCTAAATGGCACATAACTTTCTGAGCCCGTTGCCCACCCTTCTCACTCTGTTCAAGGGTCTGGACTGCTTGGTGCTCACTTTCCTTCTCTTTATTTTTTCCACCCCTGCAAATCTATTTTTCCTACTTGTTTATCTAGCCGGACTCCTCACTGAGCTCGCCTAGAACAAGCATGCATTACCTCTAACCGGCGATCCGACCACCCCACAAAAGAAAAACAAACAAAGAGCATGGCTCTGTTTGATGACCTCCATACTGTACAATGGGATTTGAAGAATCATCAAAACAGAGTCATGGCTGGAAAAAGAAAACAAAATAGCAAAAACAGAAAAGACTAATCTACTTCAGAATGATAAAGTGAAAACAGAACAGAAAATACTAATGATCGAACTGCTGTATTTTATTTCTGTTCAAAAATTCTGATTACATCAAAATGCTTCACACATCAAAATTTACTTCTTCGATTCTCTTTCTCCACTCTTTATAGAAAGAATGCTACATCTTATGTATTTGCTCATGTCCGTTACAGGATGGTTCAACTTCCATACCGGTTAGTATTCCAACTGTCAGTTCAGTTCTGTGCTATCAGTGTGACAAACAACTATCGGTCTGTCCCGAAGTCCTTCCACTGATGTGTCATCTCTTCCTGATGGCCTGTGTGATCCGTAGACTCCCATTGGCCAGAGCACATACTATCGGTGAGACTAAATCTTCATTGGCCGATAGGCTGATGCCTCAATGCCACTTTGACTTCTTCATTATCGGCGAGACAATACACCGTCGGCCAACTAGAAACTCCTTCGGCCGATACACATCTCTCACCAATGTGTTTAACACCAAAATCACCTTCATCCAGACTTAATTCGTCGGCCCAACTTCAATATCTCCTCCCGATTTCCCATCTCTCGTCGAAACGTTTAACTCCAACTTCACCATCGGCGAGACACTTGCTTTTGATGAAACTTTTTTATCAACTCCTCCGATGATGATGCTCATGCCGACGGCTTAATACCAACTCTTGCCATCGGCAAGACTTAGTCTATCAGTTACACCAAAAATTCTTACACCGATACAACTAGTCACACTGACGCACCTCCATTTCCACCTTCTGTCGGTGAGACTCGCTTATTCGGCTAGACTTCCCTCCAAGCTTCCGATGTCGCATATCACACCGATGCCACATCTCCATCGCCAAAGCATGTATTATTGGCCACACATTCTTCTTGTCTTCTGATAACGAATGTCACACCGAAGCCTCATATCTACCTTGCTATCGGCGAGACCTCATGCTATCGGTAGACTTCACATTTGTTCCGCCGATATCACCGGTCATGCCGATGTTCTTTCTATCGGCGTAATTTTTCCCTTGTCACCCGACACATACTTTATACACCGATACAACTATTTTCGGCTAGACTTTAACCATCGGTGTAGCTTTCTATTCGCTCATCGATCATGTTTCTCATGCTGACATCCACATACAACTACACATTGGTGATGCTTGATGTTTATCACCCCGATCGTTGAGATGATACACTGTCGGCTCACGATTATTTCCTCAGCCTGATGCCAAGGCTCGCACCGATGACCCACTTTGGATAAGCAAAAACTTCTTCCCGCCAAGGCTTATTAGAAAATTCACCACATCACACCAAAATGCAATGATAAGAAAAATTCACAACATCACACCAAAAATGTGTAGTATATACATGGGCTCTGAGCCCTTGGTGCTCCTGCACCATACTCCCCCTGTGCGGAAGAAGTCAAGTCACCTCCGGTGACAATGAGGCAAAATCAATGCCCCTCTTTTTGAATTCTGACTTTGCAACCCAGGTAGCTTCTGCTTCAGGCAACTGCTTCCATTTGATCAAATGCTCCATGTAGACACCATGTCTGGTTTGCTTCTGTACTCTTGAATCCAGTATTTTCTCTGCCTGCAGTTTGGGTTTTAGTGGCAAAGTCACATCTTTTGTTGTCTGTTCCTTCTCTGAAATGGATCCATCTGCTGCTGACTGAGGACCCCTATATTGCACCAGGTCTTGGACATTAAACACTGGTGAGATTGCCAAATCTTCTGGCAATTCAATTCTGTATGCATTATTTCCATACTTGTTCAGTATTCTGCAAGGACCAATTCTCCTCATCTGCAGTTTGGTTGGCATTCCTTTCTACATTCTGGCTTTGTTCAAGTGCACCATAACCAGATCACCAACCTCAAACTGAATATCCCTTCTGTGGGCATCTACTCTGTCCTTGATCTTCTGTGTGTTCTCTGTCAAGGTTTTCTTCACCTGCTCATGCACTTCTTTCATGGATTGTGCAAAATCCTTGGCATGTCCACTTCTGTTCTCCATGTTTCCCATATTCCTGAGCTCACATATACCTCTGGGATGCATTCCATAGACTATTTCGAATGGACTCTTACCAGTAGTCCTATTCACACTATCATTATAGGCAAATTCTGCCTGATGAATGACAAGATCCCAACTCTGTCCATATTCTTTGGTTATACACCTTAGTAGGTTGCCCAATGTCTTGTTTACCACCTCTGTTTGACCATCTGTCTGTGGGTGATATGCTGAACTGAATGACAAATTTGTTCCCAATCTCTGCCACAATGTTTTCCAGAAATGCCCCATGAATTTAGCATCTCTGTTAGACACAATGCTTGCTGGAAGTCCATGAATTCTGATCATTTCTCTGAAAAACAAGTGTGCTATATGACTGGCATCATGAGTCACTTTGCAGGGAATGAAATGAGTCATCTTGCTAAACCTGTCCACAACTACATATATGCTGTCATAACTAGTCTTAGTCTTAGGCAAACCAACTACAAAATCCATACTTACACATTCCCATGGTCTGGAAGGAATGGGTAAGGGTTGGTACAGTCCTGCATTTGAAGTGGTTCCCTTGGCCTTCTGACATATGATACACTGCTCTACATACCTTCTGATGTCTCTGTGCATCCTTGGCCAATAATAGAACCTTTGGACTAGCTCCAGTGTCTTATTTAGACCAAAATGGCCACTCAGACTACCATTGTGCTTCTCCTATATGAGATTTTCTCTCATAGATCCTCTTGGCACACATAATTGTCCACCTTTGAATAGTAATCCCTGCTGTAAGGTGAAATCTGCAAATTCACTGTGAAAGTGATTCTCAAAATCTTGACATACCTTGTATGCCTTAGGAAAATCTTCATCATCTTTATAGAGATCCTTGAAGTCTTCAACTCCAATGCTCTTCAATTGCACTTCCTGCACTATGAGTAATCTTCTGCTCAAAGCATCTGCAACTCTGTTTAGCTGCCCCTTCTTATGCTTAATTGTAAAGGTATAAGATTGCAGGTACTCCATCCATTTGATATGACTGCTGCTTAACTTATCCTATGAGTTTAGAAAACTCAGAGCTTAGTTATCTGTGTAGACCACAAATTCTTTAGGTAGGAGATAATGTCTCCACTTCCTCAATGCTTGGACTAGAGCATACAACTCTAAGTCATACGAAGAGTACTTACTCTTTGCTTCATTCAGCCTCTCACTGAAAAAGGCTATAGGTCTATTTTCCTAATTTAGCACTGCTCCTACAGCTATATTACTTGCATCACATTCAATAGTAAATAACTTATCAAAACTGGGCAACAACAAAACAGGTTGTGTTGCTACCTCTTTCTTCAACCTTTCAAAACTTCTATCTGCAGCAGGTGTCCATCTAAATTTTGCTTTCATTCCACCCTTAATTGTATCCAACATGGGTGCGCATATTCCACTGAAATTTTTGATAAACTTTCTGTAAAATTGGGCTAAGCCATGAAAACTTCTCACCTCTGTGGCTGCTCTGGGAGTAGGCCAGCTCAATATGGCTTCTACTTTGGACTTGTCCATCTTCAATTCTCCCTGGGACACCACAAAACCAAGGTATACCAATTCCTGCTTCATGAATTCACACTTCTCCAGATTGATGGTTAGTTGTTCATCATGTAATTTTTGCAAAACAGTATTTACATGTTCTAGATGTTCTTCCTTGGTCTGACTAAAAATTAGAATATCATCTAGAAAAACAACAACAAATTTACCAATGTAATCCTTTAGGAATTCATGAGTCTCATAAAGGTACTGGGTGCATTTGATAGACCAAATGGCATAACAAGCCACTCATACAGTCCTTCTGTGGTCTTGAAGGCTGTCTTCCACTCGTCTCCTTCCTTGATTCTTATTTGGTGGTAACCACTCTTCAGGTCTATCTTGGTGAAATACTTTGCTTTTCCAATACAGTCCATGAGATCTTCAATTCTGGGAATTAGGAATCTATACCTTATAGTTATCTTGTTTATGGCTCTGGCATCTGTGCATAATCTCCATGATCCTCCTTTCTTGGGTGCCAACACTGTGGGCACTGCATAAGGACTAGTACTCTTCCTGATCAATCCTTGATCTAGCAACTCCTGCACTTGCCTGGAAATCTCTTTGTGCTGATCTGGAGTCATCTTGTAAGGTGCCTTATTTGGCAAAGATGCCCTTGGAATCAGGTCTATCTGATGGCTTATTGCTCTCTATGGAGGCAATGTGGCTGGTGTACCATCACTGATTATGCCCTTATACTTATCCAGTATAGGCTGCATCTCTTTGGGAATCTCTGTCTTCTTATCCTGTTGTCCTTCTTTTGGTTTTACTATGATGGCATAACCAATACCATCTTCCTTAAGAGTATTCAGAAACTCTTTTCCACTCACAACCAAGATATTAGGACTCTTTGTCTGAACTGCATCTTCATCTTCCAATGACTGAATTTTATAGGTGACACCATCCTTCTGAAAAGAATAGGCATTCTTCTCACCATCATGTACTGCTTTTCGGTCATACTGCCATGGTCTGCCCAATAAGAGATGGCATGCATCCATGGGTAGTATATCACATAATACCTTATCCTTATAGCCACCTATACTAAACTCTACCCAACTTTGTTCATTCACTACCACATGTTGCCCCTTATTCAACCATGTGACTCTATATGGGTTTGCATGAGTAATTCTTTTCAAATTCAGTTTTCTAACTGCCTCATCAGAAATTATATTATCAGTAGATCTGAGTCTATGATAATTTTACATACCTTATTCAAAATCTTGCACTTGATTCTAAATAGTGCTCTCCTCTGGCTTGGTTCAGACTTTACTAGTTTCTTCATCAAGGTTCTTCTTATCATTAGGTTCTCTCCATCTTCTGAGTTCAGATTGACCTCAGGTAACTAGCTGCTGGATGCATTGTCTTGGACATAGTGATTCCTCTTATCACCTCCTTGAGAAGAGGATGTGGTCTTTTCTGGACACCTATATGCCGGATGACCTAGATTGCCACAGTTGTAACACTTCATGTTGGTGAAATAGGATCCTCTGCCTGATCCTCCTGACCTTCCTCTGTTAGATCCTCTTCCTCTATGGTTTCCTCTACCACTTGACTCCCCACTCTGCTTTGTGAGTTTGGATTCTACTTGGGATCTATTGTCAGCATTCCTTCCACCAAAACCTCCTCTGTGTCCTCTGTTATCTCTGCCTCTTCCTCTTCCTCTGCTATTTGAGTCTTGTTTCCTCTTATTCTTTTCCTCCACTTTTAGTGCCAGCTGATAGCATTTTTGCACTGTTGTAGGACACAACAAACTGATTTCTTCTTGTATATTCCACTTCAGACCATTAAGGTACCTTGCTACCTTTATGCTTTCATCCTCCATTACTTTGGACCTTAAGCATAGCTTTTGGAATTCTTCAGTGTATGCACTGACATCTAATTCCTTTTGTCTCAGATTCTGTCTCTTCCTATGCAGCTGTATTTCATAATCTTCTGGCATATATGCTTCTTTGATTTTAGCTACATTCCCTTCCAAGTAGCTATGGGCTTCTTATCTTCTTTTGCTCTTTCAGTCTGCACAAATTTCCACCAAGTTAAGGCAGCTCCCCTGAGTCTGGAATTGGCCACCTTTACTTTATGTGCCTCGCTTACACCATCACATTCAAAGTGATTTTCAAGTCCTTCTATCCACTCCATGACCAAATCTGGGTCCATTTTCCCATCGAAAAGTGGTACTCCTTCCAATGTTTTACCACTCATTGCTTTCAAAGCTTTCAAGAATGGTTCTTCTTCCAACTTAGGATCAGGTGTGGGCTCTTCATCTTCTACAGATACACCTTTTCCCTTATCCTTAGAATATTTAACTCTCTGGCTGATTTCTTCAGTCTTTTGCAACATTAAGCCTAGCTTACTCTCCATTTCTGCTAGTCTTTCTTGTAGGAGTCTATTCTCCTCCTCTTACTCCTCAACCTTCTTTGCTAACTCTGCATTAGTCACCATTTTCTTGGATGAACTAACAGACTCACTTGAACTCGGTGATGGCATACAAATCTTCTATTCCTATCTAGAAATAACCCAAATCTAACTTCACTCTGATACCAATTTGATAGGGAAGACTCTAGGCTGCCTGCTCTGCATCCTGTAGGTGTACAAGACTGTTTGACAACACTAGCCTTCACCAATTCAAAGTGCTAAAAGACATACTCTTTGCAGAGATGGAAAACTCTACTTTTCTTCTTGGTGTGGGACACATACCTTGTCCTCACTGCCTCCAAGATACTGCCTAAATGGCACATAACTTTCTGAGCCCGTTGCCCACCCTTCTCACTCTGTTCAAGGGTCTGGATTGCTTGGTGCTCACTTTCCTTCTCTTTATTTTTTCCACCCCTGCAAATCTATTTTTCCTACTTGTTTATCTAGCCGGACTCCTCACTGAGCTCGCCTAGAACAAGCATGCATTACCTCTAACCGGCGATCCGACCACCCCACAAAAGAAAAACAAACAAAGAGCATGGCTCTGTTTGATGACCTCCATACTGTGCAATGGGATTTGAAGAATCATCAAAACAGAGTCATGGCTGGCAAAAGAAAACAAAATAGCAAAAACAGAAAAGACTAATCTACTTCAGAATGATAAAGTGAAAACAAAACAGAAAATACTAATGATTGAACTGCTGTATTTTATTTTTGTTCAAAAATTCTGATTACATCAAAATGCTTCACACATCAAAATTTACTTCTTCGATTCTCTTTCTCCACTCTTTACAGAAAGAATGCTACATCTTATGTATTTGCTCATGTCCGTTACAGGACGGTTCAACTTCCATACCGGTTGGTATTCCAACTGTCGGTTCAGTTCTGTGCTATCGGTGTGACAAACAACTATCGGTCTGTCCCGAAGTCCTTCCACCGATGTGTCATCTCTTCCCGTGGCCTGTGTGATCCGTAGACTCCCATCGGCCAGAGCACATACTATCGGTGAGACTAAATCTTCATTGGCCGATAGGCTGATGCCTCAATGCCACTTTGACTTCTTCATTATCGGCGAGACAATACACCGTCGGCCAACTAGAAACTCCTTCGGCTGATACACATCTCTCATCGATGTGTTTAACACCAAAATCACCTTCGGCTAGACTTAATTCGTCGGCCCAACTTCAATATCTCCTCCCAATTTCCCATCTCTCGCCGAAAGGTTTAACTCCAACTTCACCGTCAGCGAGACACTTGCTTTCGATGAAACTTTTTTATCAACTCCTCTGATGATGATGCTCATGCCGACGGCTTAATACCAACTCTCGCCATCAGTAAGACTTAGTCTATCGGTTACACCAAAAATTCTTACACCGATACAACTAGTCACACCGACGCACCTCCATTTCCACCTTCTGTCGGTGAGACTCGCTTATTCGGCCAGACTTCCCTCCAAGCTTCCGATGTCGCATATCACACCGATGCCACATCTCCATCGCCAAAGCATGTATTATTGGCCACCCATTCTTCTTGTCTTCCGATAACGAATGTCACACCGAAGCCTCATATCTACCTTGCTATCGGCGAGACCTCATGCTATTGGTAGACTTCACATTTGTTCCGCTGATATCACCGGTCATGCCGATGTTCTTTCTATCGGCGTAATTTTTCCCTTGTCACCCGACACATACTTTATACGCCGATACAACTATTTTCGGCTAGACTTTAACCATCGGTGTAGCTTTCTATTCGCTCACCGATCATGTTTCTCATGCCGACATCCACATACAACTACACATCGGTGACGCTTGATGTTTATCACCCTGATCGTTGAGATGATACACTGTCGGCTCACGATTATTTCCTCAGCCTGATGCCAAGGCTCGCACCGATGACCCACTCTTGATAAGCAAAAACTTCTTCCCGCCAAGGCTTATTAGAAAATTCACCACATCACACCAAAATGCAACGATAACAAAAATTCACAACATCACACCAAAAATGTGCAGTATATACATGGGCTTTGAGCCCTTGGTGCTCCTACACCAATGTCATCTAGCCTTACGGCTACATTAGCTAGAAAATCTGCCCTGACCTTTTTTGATCTCTCTATCTAGCTTATTGAAAAAGCATCAAACAATTCAATTGTATCCCAAACAACATGCTTATACTATTTTAACTTCTTATTTTTTGATGCATACTTATCTCTGACTTGGGAAACAACTAACTCTGAATCACCAAATACTTCAAGCATCTTGATCCCATGCTTCAAAGCTACATTCAATCCTAACAACAGAGCTTCATACTCTGCAATATTGTTTGTACAAGCAAACTTTAGCAAGAATGAGAATTTTAGAAGCTTACCAGTTGGAGACAGAAATACAACTCCAGCACCAGAGCCTTCCTTCGAACAAGCTCCATCAAAATACATGGTCCACAGACCCTGTTGGTCAAGCTCATGAATGCACATATCTCCCTCTTTACCCCCTTTCTCATTTGAGACAACTCTGAAATTATCACAATCAGTGTCCACAAAACATATATGCTCCTCTGACTCTTGATCCTCAACTGTTTCTAGTGATCTTTCCTCTCTGATCAGTTTGACATCCTTGCCATTCATTGGGATCATAGCATATGACAGATCTAATTGCATACTCCCACCAATCAGTGTTGCCCATCTTCTTGACAACAACATGCCATATTGTGGCTTGATATCAACAACTGTTATGTTGATTTTGTAGGTCTTCTCAGGATATGCTGCCAGTCTGAAATCCACATCTTTCATAATTCCAATGATAGGTACCTCTCTAGCATCCATGGCATAGAATTTCCCACATGCTTTATCTATCTTTAACCCAGCTTGCTACATAATGGCCAAAGGCATGATATTTGTTGAGGCTCTTGAGTCAAGCATACAATTCTTAATCACTTTTTCATTTATGACAAGGGAGACATAGAATGGCTCAACCTGTGAAGGGCATTTTGTCATGGTCATCCCCAAATAAACTTTAGGGACCTCATCCTCATCAATACACATAACTTGTTTCCTACCCTGAGTCTCAATATTTTCATTAGCTTGACAATGTATTCCAGAAATCAGGGACAATGTTTTATTTCTGAACTCCTCAACTTTCATCAACTCCATCAATGGAAAAGAAACTTTTACCTGGGACAAGACCTGAGTTATGTCAAATGGAACATAATTTTGTATAACAGTTGTAGCCTGATCCATGGTTTTATTCTTATTTTGATATGACCCAGCCATAATTTTTATGGCTCCTTGACTGTCATCTTTGATCTAAAAATTATTGTTTTGATCCTCAACCTGGGGAACTCTATTTTCTAATCCTTGAGAATCATGACCTATTTTTTGCTTAAAATTTTGCTTATTATTTCTCCATTGTTTCTTTTGTGTTTCAGTCCCTTCATGACTGTGCACTGGTTGGTTCACAAAAGTATTCTTTGGTTGGTGTGAGTTACTTACCTAAGATTATAATTGCTTTTGACCTGAGCCACTGCCGTAGCTGTGAAGGCTCTAATTTCTTCATCAGAAGGTCTCCTCAAATTATTCAAAAAATTGTGTGAGTCCTGAGCATAAGCGTAATTATCTTCGTCACCTTCATCACAGGGAAACTATTCGCAAACCTGAATCTCATTATTTGTGTTTGCATCAACATCTAGAAAAGGATACTCTCTGTTTGTAGATAGCATATTGATATTATCATCCTCCATGCAATGTGGCTCATTGCATTCATCACAGGCCATGGCATTGTTATATAGAGACTGAGCAATCATACATTGTGACTGCGAGTGAGGCATCTGGCATATTATACACCATGGGGTGTCATTAACAATATTAACAGCCTTCCTCAAAGGATCAGGTGTCTCCTTTACATTTTGATTCCTTGGATTTGGGTTGCCATTTGGAAGAATGGGTCTACCATTATGCCAATTGGTATTATATGGCATATCATGCAATGATGGTCTTCTCTCTTGCCTTTGGTAAACTTGTCTATCAGGACCAACCCCCTTTTCATTCTTAGTCATTCTATAGCTCAGATCCTTGACAATAGTTGTCAATTTATCTAATTTATCCTCAGAAGTGGATGCATTGCCTTGAACACTTTGAGATTTAGTATTTGGATTTTGCAAAAAATTTATATCATCTCTTCTGTTTGTCTTACCAGACGCTTTTCTATTATTTTCAATATTTGTTGCAATTTTGAAAGCATCTCTGAGGCTGTGAGGACCCTTATCCCTTAGTCCATAGGATGTTTTGGCATCAAAAGCATTTATGTATAACACTATGCACATAGGTTCATTAGGCCTCAGGTGATGCGGTAGTTTGTTCAACACCTTCATGAATCTAGCATTGAAATCAGAAACATGTTCATTTGATCCTTTGGTGATTCCAATGAACTCATTAATGAAGAAACTTGGGTCAGTTTTGTCACCATATTATTTTTTGAATATTCTTCTAAAGTCCTCCCATGATGAAATGCTCCGTTCAGGTAGACCCTTATACCATTCTCTGGCCTCATCAACTAAGGATTGCATAAATAATTTCATGAAAACGTCTTCATGCTCAACCTCAAAGTTGTCCATGATATTCTAAAAAGCTTTTAAATGGTCTTCTCCTGACATAGTATTATTTCCTGAAAACTTAGGCACTTGCAGCCTCACATGTTTGTCAATAGGATTGGGGTAACCGGGGATGCCATCAAAAACAAGTTGTCTGAGTCTGTCCAGTTGCATCGTCTGTCTACCAAATTGATTTGCATTTACATTTCTATTTGCATTCTGATTTCTTGCATTATTTAACGGTACTCTAGCATTATTTGCATTCTGTCTTTGATCATTATGCTGATCCTGGACTTCATTTCTTTGTTGATTTCTCTGCATGTTTGCATTTTCAAGGGTAGGAATTGAATCATTCTGAGCAACTCTCAAAGCTTGCACTTTATGTCTCATGTCATCTCTAATTTTTACTGCCTGCAAATATTCTAATTCTACCCTTAAGCTCTTAATTTCTTCAGGTAATTCCTCCTCTCTATGCATAGAAGAAGATGGTTTCATTATATTCTGATCATCATTATCATCTCTTGGGGATTCAGCTTCCTCAAATCTATCAGGGGAATCATGGAAAGGGCATTCTTAAAACACCTCTGATCTCATTCTCAATCCACCACCCTACTGTCTTTCATATACATTTTGGATTTCAGCCTTAATGGTTGAAAAATAGGGTATTGTCCACTCTGAAGATTCTAGATTGTCTTGAATATTATCATTACTTCTGGGAGAACCCTCTTGACTGGCTTGGGTAGTCCCCTTTTTTATGTACATCATTTTTTTGGGTAATTCTTCAGATAGAGAATTACGCAGGGACCTTCTCCCTAGCATATAAATTTTTACCTTACCGGTTGGGAGATTGTTCGGAGTCACCACCTATAACTAGGAATTCATTTCTTGAAATATCAGGGTTCTTTCACAAAACTCCCCAGCAGAGTCACCAAATCTATTGCGACTCAGATGGGCAATAATTTACCAGGGATGAAAAGATAATACTTTCACTTCACTTCCCCAGCAAAGTCACCAAATTTGTTGGTTTTTTTCCTAGACTGGATGCTTGTTCCCAGTTATCCCTACAAAGTAGCCATCATTGATCAACAAGATTCCAAGGCCAGGGGCCAACAGTACAGGAGATAGACTCTATAAATATCTCCTCTTCTTCTTTAGGCTCTGCAGAACCAAGGGGGGTATTCCCTATTCAACATCCATGAGATATGCTTGTGGATTAACTGGGATGTTGATACAAAGCAGATAAATCCTCTTTTATGTAGACCAAAATTGTGGAATAAGTGCAAAGGGGCTAGCTTTGGGCCTATATTCAGTTGTGAGATAGAGGATTTTGGTCCTAAAACTACTTCTAAAGTCCTAATGATTTGATTTAAAGTTTAAGTTTGATTTTATGTTTGGATGCAAAACTGAGACTTTGGGTTGCAACCTCAATACAAGACTGAATCGGTGCCTATCTAGGGCTCGGAGTCAATAGACATACACATGTGAATGCCCAGCATGAACATATACCAAAGACTGGATAGCAAGGGGATTTTTAATATCTGCCTTATAGATACTTCCCAAAAATTAGGTGCTTAATCATTCATACTTAGTGGTATCCCTACTACAACACATTTTCTCAATGATTAACCTGAAACATTTAATTTGTTCCTTAAACAAAAGTAGGATATTAAACATTCAATATAGAAAAGTTATATTCCTGAACCTTAACAACCCTTAGTTATCTTGATTCAAAAGAAAATATGCCCACAACTTGGAGACAAATGATTAAACACATGCACATAGCATTTCTCATATAAAATAGCATGAAACCAGTGAATTCATGCATGAAACATACGACATGAGACTCATAAACTTACAAGACATCAAGATTAGGGCCACCAATGAAGTTGTATTCTGTAACAGCACCAAAATTTGTCCAGTTTTCAACAACAACAAATGAGTAACACAGTCTGCTTATACAGCAAGAAAATGTACTCAACATTAATTACAAGGCAAAAATCAAAATCTGTAAAATACCGTGCACCCCAAAATGGCACTCAAAACATTAATGCAGCAAGCAAAAGGAATGGCGAAGAGGAGTTGAACTCAAGCCCCATGCCACCGTTTGGGGACATTCCTCATAAAATTGGTAGTTGGTCTATCACATAATCCATCGCGCCTCTGCATTCCTCCATTAATGATTCAATTACCCGCAGGATGCAGCAACGAACACATTCAAAATTTTCCAGCTCACAACAAGTCTGAGGAAGCGAGGAAGACCAACTCCGCAACTCTAAAACCTAACCGTCGATTTTGATTTCATCACTGAGATCTAACGGCCCAAAAACCTACAGAAAAGCCAAGAACCAATGATCACGTGCCACGTAGGCACTCCATGTTCCTATCGCTGACCTTTTGCCATTTTCACCGTTGTACATGCATATTCAAATGCATATACAATTGCTTGCTTTTTCCCTTTCAAAACTTTGCATATGCGAGAGCATATACATAAAACTGTTCATCATACAAAGCGGACCCCAAACTATTATAAAGCAAATTGGAATTTTGAATCGGGTTCGACATGTACCTTTCTCCTTTGTATATCTGCAATATACCACACACACATACATACAAGCCACGGCTTGTATATGCAAACATACAAGCACCTTTATACAACCAACGGACTTCAAATTTCATTCACTACATTTGATATCTCCTCCACGTCCGAGTTGTATATCCTCCTTTGTATATTGGCTTGTATGTGCAAACATATAAGCGAATGTACCTACAACTAGTGGGCCCCACTTTTGACGCTAACCGTCGTTGACTTGTTTGCATACCTCACCTTGTACATTGAATTGTATATATGGAATATATAATCCCAAACATACAAAGCGAATCTCAGAATATTTCAAAACACTAATAATCCCTTTGGTCATGTCCACCTTGCATATCCCGCTTGTATCCTGCAAGCCCCATCAATTGCATCTTTGTTATTTTGTATATTACCAAATATACAAAGCCCTTTGTATGTAGCCGATATACAAACTGGGAATATTCCCAGAATCTTGCGAAAGATTCCCACTTGTATGTCTCCAATGTATGTCAAACATACATTCAATTTCATATCTGTTTCCTTTGTATATTTTTCTTGCACCTTTGCATACAGACCCGATATACAAGCAGAGTTGATATACAAGCACAGAATATTCTCGAGAATTTGTGAAAGATTCTCCCTTTGTATATGCAAACATAATATGCATATAAAATGCACATAACTCAATTCTTTATGATTTTTAGAAGCTAATTGAAACTTCACAAGCCCGCCAACATACAACTTGCATTAGCACATACAAAACTTAACATTTTCCCATGTGCAACAGGAAAAAGCGGTAAAACATTACACAGAGGCAGAAGAAAATTCAAACTAAGGCACTAAGGGTTTGAAGGAATAAACACAGGAACCTGTAGACTCAAATTCAGAACCCTAACCCTAGGTGAACACCACCACCTCCAAAAAAATGATTTTTATTCATTCCAATTCAAAATATATAGGATTACATAAAATATGAAGGGTCACATTACCCTTGGAAAACAAAAAGAACTCTTGGAAGGTGAAAACTTTTTACAAAAGTTCAAAATTATGAAATTTTTTATCTTCCCCTTCACAAGATCATAACTCCTAGCTATTTTGATGGAATTTAAACTTTTCACCTCTGAAATGTAATTTACTAAGATGTAGAAAATATGAAAAACTAAATTTTTGATATTTTCCCAAAAATACCACTCAAATGACCCTAAACCTGATTAGTATATAACATAAAGATGTTTTAATCACTTATACATATGTGTTACATAAATGTTGCTTAGTAAAATAATCATGGTCATGATTGCATAACAATAAAACACCCCATAATGTATGGTCATGACACATTACATAGCCAAAATCATATGTCATCATGAGTAGGTATATCAATTTCTTCAAGTGAAGGTCCTCGGGTTAATAATGATGAGAAGGTAAGAAGGGGTGGCCTACTATATATAGGAGGGTTAAAAGTTGAAAAGGACATCTCATTTTCACTATTACCTTTTCAAGAAGGTCTCTCTAGAGATATTATTATGGTACAGTGTAAGAACCACATCTCTACCTAAGTGGAAAGAGTGATCTAATTCCTAAGTGAGCTAGTGGATAATCCTACAAATTAGTTATAATTCAACAAGATCATAAAATGTGTACTTGGAAATAGAAATGCAAAGCAAAAACACTATAGTGAAATCTTCATTACACGTAATAGAATTTTTCTTCCTTGATTTAATCATGGTTGTAATAGCCCATAGCTTTAGCAGATCAAGTTTGCCTCCATAAATTTTGTGTTTTGTGATGCTCTAAGAAATCTTATAAGTTCTCTAAGTATTAACAAGCGCATGTCGTCAACTGGTGCCACAATGAACTTAATTTAATGATGCACAAAGCTTTCTGATGCAATCAAAGGGACTTTTATTTTAACCTCCCACCATTGGTCCACATCACCCATTGGGCCCCTTCCTATTAACATAATGAAGATTATGTTTGTTGTGGGTGGATCCCACCCTTTCTTGTTTTGGCCACTATATTTTCAATTGAATGTCATATGGCATCCTCTTGAGAGTTTTTTTAAAAAAGGAATAATTAGCATTTCCTCAAGATAGCACAAACTATGTAATCTACCACAATGAACTTCATCTAATGGATCATGGGATGTGTGGCTATTCTTTAACATTTCTCTACAATGATACTACCTAGTAACACAATCTTGATATCTGTGACTCTTTCATGACATTTCCAAGCAATTTAAAACACAAATCAAAATGGATGGGGAATTATCACTTCTAAAATTTAAAATTCTCCCTATAGGTACCTTCCTACATTCATTTCTAGTGGCCACCATCTTCTATAGTGCACAAGATAGAAAGTTTACATAATTATAGAGAACTCTAGTGCAATACTTAGTAGTAGAATTCACTTATCTAGGTACCTTCTACATCTCAACCACCAGCAAGGGCATTAAAGGTGTTAAATTCACAAGGCTCATTCTTGCTCCTAATAATTTCAAATTTTAAAATGAAACTCTTGTGGGGATCTTGATTATGGGCTGGATGATTTTGTTATAAATATGGGGATGTGTTTCTCTTTATAGTTTTGACTCTATTTGATATAGATGAGATTTTGAGCCTAATGTATGAACTTTGTCTTAGTTCTTTTGTAATGTATAGGAGAACCTCTATCTATGTGTCTAGAATTAGTTATATAGCATTATATGTAGTTGTTCATTATTATCGAAAGCATTAGTATATGAAGTTGTTACTCTAGAAGTTTTGATTCATATCAATGATTACGGCTTGTTTGATGCATGTGTTATGTTTCTAATATTCTTTGTTGACTATTATATTCCATGTTATAAAACTCTCCTCTAATTGCAAGAGGATATATATTCAACATGAGCCTTTCCTTCATGTGTTTTATTTTGCATCTCTTTCCCATTTCACCACACATCACAAATAAGGATTAGATAAAATGGATAACAACCTCATAGACTAACTCAAAAATTCATCTCACGTCTGTGACACTTCCATTTTCTTGGTCTTGCATGGCATATTTGTATCGAATGATACATTTATACCTATCAATAGTTTATGGCATGACCAATGGAACACAGGCCCATAATTGATCAAGTCAAGGTGAGTTCTTAATCTTGCACTATCAACATATTCCTAACATCACCTAGAAACTCAATTTGTATTCAACCTAGATGCCTATGATCCCTAGAAATTATATAATATTTGCAACAAAATCCAAATTACATATACTAGTGAAGCCCCTTATCCTTGTCCCAAGAAGACCGTGAACTATGTCACATCCACATTCATTAGCCACTCAATTAAATCCTCACATG
Source organism: Cunninghamia lanceolata (assembly GCA_027924645.1). Lineage (NCBI taxonomy): Eukaryota > Viridiplantae > Streptophyta > Pinopsida > Cupressales > Cupressaceae > Cunninghamia > Cunninghamia lanceolata. The sequence continues at coordinate 22,152,368 of BSBN01000339.1, read as the reverse complement.
GCTACACAATAACCACCAAGGCTTTCTTTTGTGTGGAATATCAATATAGGTCCACTAATACCACTAGTTCCACCCACTTTGTGGGGAGCCATTCCAAATGTAGCTTTGCACTCCCTACCACACTTCATGGGCAAGGACCTAACTTCTCCCACTGAGCATTTTGCATGATATAGTGCATCATTGCACTATACATAATATTGTTGAAGAAAGCATTGCACTAATATTGTTGGCCACATCATTTAAAGGTAAGGCTCTTGACTGGTACTAGTCCTTAGCTACACTCTCAATTAGTTATTAGGACTAGTTAGGTTGGGATCTAATTAATAAATCCAAAGAAAATGGAGATTCAACATTGTTGTTGGGGTAACTAACAACCATGAAGATGGCACATATGGAAATGTTAGATGATTTCAATAACATATTCCAAAAACATGGTAAAGAACTCCCATTGAGGTCTACCCCCATCAAGTACGACATGCATTTACTATTTGAAAGCAATAGACTCTAAGATTACCATGATGATTAAATAAAAGTGTGGAAACACTCTCCCAGACACTTATGATGTTTCTATTATTGTTATAAATGACTTGATCTAGATAGGAAGGTTGGCACCTCATCCTCCTATGTCATTGTTTCCCAACATATAACCTCCATATTAGCCTGCTCCTCATCTAGCTATGAAGCCCATTCTAATACCAACTATAAAACACCAAAATATAATTTTAATAAAACCTCAACCCCTAATAAGCTTCGTGAAATGAAAAATCTACTTAGAAACATGTCTAATGAGGTAATTGTCCTTAAAAGACAACAAAATGTTCAAAGGTCCACATACTCTAATAACCATCACCCTTATATGTAGTAATATAATTATTAGACTAGTCAAAATTAAGCAAATACCTACTTTTCAAGCAAATAAAGTACTTAGCCAACCCTAGAACTAGTTGGTTCCAATAGAGCTCTCTTTGTAACAAAGTCCCTCTAACCCCAATAGAGAATTGGTTTCTCTGTAGAACAACTATGCCAAGGAACCTACCTTGTGGTGTTATCCTTACTCAGACCCTCATACACCCACCACTTGTCCTCACAATTGTCAATCACAAACTATCCCTCATCCTTACCATACAACAATAGTGAAAATGGCCAAATGTAAGGTATGCAAAAAATCCCAAAATCATCTACTATACAAGAACAAAATCTAGTGACCTAAGAGGATTTGCATTGGGAAAGGTGTGTTGCACACCTTGCATAATGTTAATAATGTAAAATAAATATTTAATTGTGACGCATCTATATATGTGGATACCACGTAGGATAGGCATTCTTGGGGACACATGTGTGTTGTATGGAACATTAAACAAATATTCAATGTAGGAGTCACATTGAGAGAAATATTTAATTTTGGGGTCAAGGTATAGTGAGCTCATATTTTTGAGACACATGGTTTATGTAATACCACTTAGTGGTTTTGTGCATGCTTGTTCTATAAAAAAGTACATGAGAAGTTGTTAAGGTTGGTTGGATTGGGAATCTCTTGTAGGTTGCATATGTGATTATGGGAAGCATTGATTGGGATGTGTGGTTACATGTTTCTCATTTACTTGTTCATATGGAGGAGTGCAATTGAGTTGATTGATTCTTTAGAGACCTTACATGGAGACTTTGCAAGTGTACTATAATCTTGTTCTTGAGATAATACATTGAGTTATGTGGATACTTTTAGAGGTTAAATTTTCCCTCAAAAGGATTTCCCATGGTACATCTGGTGTTATCTTATGGGTATGTTTTGTTATTATTTTTCATTGTGGACTTTGAATACTTGTTTTGCATTTTCTATCTCATGAGGTTTATGTGAAATTGGTATAATTTTCTTGCAATTTCTTTTCATTTGGTAGTAGAGCTTGGTTTTCAAATTGTAGGAGACATCTTCCTAGTAATATTAAACCTTTGTTTGAATGGAAGCTATGCATAGTTGAATCCATGGTCATGAAATAAAATATTGAAGGCAATTTTAAGGTTTCATATGTGTTTGCAAATCTAGGGTGTTTTAAGGATTTTTTGTTGATTTAGCAAAAATGGACTTTGTGGGTTTTTTATTTTTATGAGTGTTTCAAAGGATAAATTTTGTAGATGGACTCCAAGGAGTAAAAAGACCTCACCATTGGATCTAGAAGGCCATAAAATCTATGGATCAATATAAAAACTGATAAATTTTGGATGTGGAAAATTTTTGGCCATTTTGGGGTTTAACCAAGATCACACTCATGCTAGTCCATATAGTGGCTTGAATACGTATAGTGCATATGATCTACACATAGAATATGCTACATCACTCACTGGTAGATCTATAATACAATCAACAAAATATTCTTCATGTGTCAAGGTTTGCATCAACTTATGTCATCAACGTACAATAGAAAAGCTACTCCTCCTAGTTTGTTGACTTGTATGTTTCTTACATTAGCCTGGGGTATAGAGGTGACATCAAAGGTGAGCATCAACTGGTAGAGTTTTGAAAGTACTAAAGCCCTAGTTTTATTAGAAACTAGCACCAAGGGTCCACCACCTTGTTCTTAGTCCTATGGGGGCCAACCCATGGTCCCAACTAGTTGTCAAGGGCTTAATCCCTAGCAGCTGCACCACTTGGTAGTGGTGAGATACAGCATAAAAATGAAGCATTGCCAACCCTTTGTTTTGCCACCACTTTGGTGGTGCAATTACCTTGCACCATAATTACTAGAGCATTCCTCTGCCACCACCCAAATAGTGTTGGAGGTTATTTTCTTACACATAAAGGAGAATTTTTTTCTAGGAAGCATAAGTCATACCTATGGTATCAAATTTTTGACTTCTTATATAGTCAATGGAAAGATCTTTCTGAGAACTATGTAGTGATATTAATGGTTTTTATATATTTTTCTATTTGTGACCTAAAATTACAAATGGAATCTAGTTTTACTCTCATTTATTTGACGGGTCATTTTTGTGCCCATGGTGTCCGATATTGTACTTCTTATAGGTGATCAAGAGCATTTTCTAAGCACCTCATAGTGGATCAAGTGTTTAGGTGTCTTCTAATTTTGAGGACATGGATGATATAGATGTGTGAGATTCTAGATCTTGATTCAGTGAGAGTTTGATGTAGGTACATTAGAGGTGGTGATCATGGTGTCATGGAGGTTCGTGTATGCATGGAGCTTTGGAATGACATGGTCATTCATGTGGATACATTGTCAATGGTGATGGATTCATTCTTATATTATAGTTGGTGGTTTATCTTCTTATTTTGGAGATCATGGTTCTAATTTACCCTTTAGGAATTGCTACTATTGTAGTTGAGTATTTTGATTGTGCAAGGGTCATGGGTGATCTTTAGTTAGGAGATAGTTATCACAATGCCATGTGTAGATCAATTTCATGGTTTAATGGGATCTTTGGCAGTGATGTGGATTTTTCACTCAATGATAGATGATCTTTTGTAGTGGTTATTGGTGTCATGAGGAGCTCTTAGATTTTGTATCTTGTATGTAGTGAGAGTTCGTTGACATCTTTAGTTCTATTGATAGCGAATGTTTTTCTTCATGTGGTTTAGAGATATTAGAAACTTGTTACCAAGAAGGACTCTTGGAGTCTTTGGCTAAGGTGTCAGATATGATTGGTTAGTTTGATAGATGAACTATGCTTTATAGGATGGTTTATTGTGCCATGGTGGATTCTAGATTACTAGTTGGAGTTATTGCATGATATGGATGCTTTAGAGCATATATGTCAGTTGGGGATAGATGATATTCCTTGATGAAGATGTAAATCATGGGGTTAGTGAGAGTTCCTAGAGTCTACATGCTTTTTTAATTACAGTGTGAGCATTGGTTATGGTTTGGGAGGTATATCATGATGTCATGGCGAGTTCTTAGATTCTATAGAGGGAGATTTGATGATGGTATATGGTGATCTTCTAGATGAGTGTTTTGATCATTTTTCCTTGTCAGCTTCTATTTATTACGATGCTATAGTTGGATTTCTATTAGCATGAAATGATTACCTATATTACATTCAAGTGCAGCTAGAGATCTATTACTTATATGGATCATGTGTTGAGATGATTACTCTTGGTGGAGTTTCAATAGGAAGAGTGAGGAGCCTACACCTAGAGTTGGACATGAGTTTAGCATGGACCTATTGATGAGATTATTCATTTTTTAGAGTTTGTGATTACTTGGTGTTTCATGCATAGAGCAATCTCATTCCCCATTCTTGATCCTCATAGCGGTGAATGGTCTGATAGGTGTTGTACACCTATTTTTTAGATGCATTCTTTCTTTGTCTCTTGTCTTCTCATGTGTGCTTGAGTATTATTGGTTCTAAGGACTTGTTTGAAGAGTAGATGCATGGTTATTGTTTGTTATCTCCTTACGTTTGGATCTTTTGAGGTCAATGTGTTTTGTTCAGAGTATAAGAGATGGTTAGTGGCTTTAGGCATATTCCCTTGTTGAGAGAATGGATTTTTTATTAGTTTGATCTTTTCTTTAGTTTGAGAGGCTTACATTAGGACTAGTTAATTGATATATTGGTATGTTTGACCTTGGGGTTGAATAGTTTGATGCTTAGAGGATTTTCTATTTGGGGTTTTTGGAATGAGGTCTAACTTATCATAGCTTTAGTACTTAGTGTTGGCAAATGGTCAATGTTCCCTATGGGATTCATGACATGGACTAACCGCCTCCCATGGATTCATTAACTCTAGTGCTTGTATCAGAAATTCATAGGTCGACCTTTTGGTTTAATGGAAATCATGGGCCAATAAGTGGTATCAGAGCATAGGTTCCCTATAGAAGTCTAACAGGCTTGGGTAGGTCCTGATAGTGGAGTACCATGGGAAAGTGTAAAAGAAATAGAGAAAAGAAAGATGCCAAGCAAAAGGTTGTAAAACAAGCCCCAGTCAAGTCACATACTGATCAAAAGGTACCATCTATACCAAACTCAAATGGTAATCTACAATCAGTTGATAGAAATGTCTCACAAGTTGAGGAAGAGTATTTTGAGGTTCCTTTCTTTGATGGTTCAAACTTCTATATTTCGTATATTAGAATGCAAGCCTATCTATCTTCTTTAAGGTATGGTGTGTGGATGTCAGTTGAGAATGGGTATTTTATTTCCTCTCAATCATCTAATACTACAAGTAACAAAGAGGCTTATGAATGTAATCATATAGAAAAGAAGGCTATTCTATCCGAATTATCTAATGAAGTTTCTTGTTAAGTTATGCATTGTGAAACTGCTTAATATGTGTGGAAGGAGTTGATTAGAATCTATCAAGGTGATGCATTTGAAGGAGAGGACAACTTGGTGTTTGAGGAAACTAACAATGAAAGGAGACATTCAAATGAAGGAGATGAGATCCAATCTAATCCAGAAGAAGGATATCACATTATGAGTGACTATGAACAGGAGTATGATGAACATGAGTGTGAGGTTGCTATAGAAGGTGAACTCTTGTGTGCTTTAGATGAGATCAAGAAATACAAAAAGGATAACCAGATATTAGAGTTGTAGCTACAACAAGAAAAAGATTCCAAGGACAAAGCACTTTTAGATCTTAAAAGAGTATCTTCTGATCTTGAAGAGGTGAGAAATCAGATTGTGAATTTAAGGACATAAGTTAAAGAATCAGATAAATTAATTATCATCCTAAAGACTGAGATTGAAGAAGCTAAGAGAATAACAGACATTACTAAGTCTAAATATGAAGTCAAATATATTGAATGCCTAAAACTAGAGGCTGAAATTGTCACCTTGAGAAGAGATATTGAAAATCTCAAGAGTCTGTAAAAGAGAAATCAGGAGTTTGAAGAGAGCACCAGCAAGTTATATGAGATGCTAGGTAAGCAAAAGTAGCATAGGGACACTACTAGATTAGGCTATGAGAAGGGGCAGACATCTAAGGTCAAGGAGACTCCCAGAAAGAAAATTGATCTAAGTTATCATGCTGCTCCTCCTAAAGGTAAAAAGAAGATTGAAGCTGAGGTCAAAACTAAAGATGAGTTTATCAAAATGACCTGCACCTTACTATAGGTGTGGGCTTCTGATCATATCACATGTACATGCTTGGTAAGGGTATCTACCACCACTATCTAGATGTAGCCTTGAGCTCATGCATATTGTCTAAGGAGGCCATGGCAGTTTGGGAACCTTTTTCTATTGGAGGCAGACATTTGGTAGATTACAAGTTGTAGATGTAGTATGGCAGCCTTACTGATAGATGCCACAGTGGACAAGGTAGTCACAATAGTTGGCTTGGATGTAAAGGGACCAACTTTTAGTGGGTTGCCTCAAACATACTATTGTGTCATTCTACTATGATAGGGTCATCAAGCAGTTCAGGCAAATACAGGGTATCCCAAGTGTTCCCCTACATATGTTCAATCACCCTGGAGTGCATTTTGACTCGATGATAAACCTCATCCCATGATCATGGAGGTTGAGTTTAGTGATCAGGAGGCTGGGAACACAGATTGCAATGCAATCGCGGATGTAGACAATGTAGGGATGACTGCAAGGTACTCAGCATGGTGGACTACCACAAGATTAGCCCCCATTTTCCTGATGATGCACCTTCCAGCAATGCATGTCCTCTACTAGAGTAAGGCTTAGGGGATGAGATGGCCACGAGGATAGAGAGTGAGAGAGGGTGAGGAGGAGCAAGAGTAGGAGTAGGAGCAGCATGCACCAATGGTAGGGCTCAAAGGCAGCAGGATGAGGTTGGTGCCACCACAGAGGAGAGGTCGAGAGCCCAACCTCAGGTGTTAGGAGTTGTACCTTTAGTTGACCCTATACCCAATCAGATAGTACGAGAGGAGTTGAGAAGTGCAGCTGCTATGAGGTCCACTACAATACTACCAATGGGCATAGGTACGATAGTTGTTGTTCAGTCCATAGTGACACCGACAAGGTTATTCAATCTTGATTGGAAGATTGAGGACCCAAGTAAGAGTTTTTATCTCCTTTATTTACTTTGATAGAATATTAGACATGTATATACATATATTAATTTTGAATTTTATATTATGATGATGAGATCTGACACATGCCTTATTTGTTTTGCATTGTGCACATGAGAGTGGCTCAACTACATTGATCACTTTTTTGTTGAGTTGGTCCCCACTGTTTAGCTCTAGCAAGGTGTGCGGGCCAATCATAGGCCTCGGCAGACTATGAGGTGACATATAGAGGCCTTCGAGCTAGTGGCATAGTTGAGAGTGTCTCTAGAGGAGGCACAGGCTAACAGATCTCTAGTTGTTGCTCAGGTCACTACTATGACAGCAAAGCAAGACCAAGCTAGGGTTGAGTGAGATCATGCAGTTAGGAGATCTCAAAGTGAAAAGACTATCTATGACTCTCTACAAACACAACTTGTTGCTCAGAGCACACTAACCACAAGTCTAAACCACCCCAAATTTCAAACCCTGATGGATGAGACGAGCCAACTATGAGATCAAGTCAGTCAGCTACATCTATAGGTTATAGATGCCAAGACAAAGGTAGTAGAGCTGAGAGGCCATGTGAGGGTCATGCAGTCATGGAGCCATAGTTGCTCACACTCTACAGCATCTCATTGTGAGCCTTGTATACAGCAGTCACCACCAGGGCCAAAGGGTTCAAGCTCCCATGGTCGGAGTTGAGATTGTATTATTGTATTATGATATTATGATATGCCATATTTTGATGTAGTGGCCACTTTTGTATACCATGTACATTTGAGATATATATACACGAGATTTTGTGTTTTTGGATCGCGATACATGTGTTTTGTGGTGATGTATGTATATTTTGTTCATGTGATGTGGATTATTTAATTAAATGTTATTCTAATTTAATTAAACAACTTTATAATTATTTAACTAAATACTAGAATGATATAATTAAATAATGGTTGTTTAAAATGTACACAATTAAATTCAATAAAGATCTAATTGGTAAATGAACAAAGGAAATTATTTAATTAAATACTTATGAAAGATATAATTAAATAATTATGAATGGATGGATTAATTAATTGTTTTCACAAATAAATAATCAACATGGTAAAGAATGAGGTAAAAAAAATTATTCTTCAATGAAAACTATAACTAACATTCAAGACATGTAATGTGTCAAGAACAGAAAACAACAAGCTTATAACTACCATGTAAAGTATTTAAAATACTAAACAAAGATAACACATTGTTTCTTTTAAAAGAAAAATTACATATTTAACAAAGTACACAATTTAAAAAGAGATTATAAGGAAAGTTATGAATAAACTCAAAACTTGTCTAACAAATGTCACATTAAAGAAAGAAACTAAGCATAATAGCGATGCAAATGCATAGCATTGATGGGCTCTTTAAGAGGTTTATCATCCATCGTAGAGAGACCATATGCACTAGAACCATAGACAGAGGTGATGATGTAAGGTCCCAACTAGTTCAGACTGAATTTGTCTTTGGTACCAGCAGGAGCATTCATGTTCCTCTAGTTTTCATATAGTACTAGATCACCAAAGTCGAAAGATCTGTGAATAATATGTTAATTATAGACATGATTTAAGGTATATTGATAAGCGTGAAGATGCTCAAGAGTGTGGAGGCACTATTCATCAAACATCTCAAATTGTAAAAGATATTGGCCATGATAAGTATTGTCATCAATAAGGCCTTAGAGGGAAATTCTCAATGAGGGAATTTCCAAATCTAGAGGCATAACAGCATCGGCACCATAGACAAGATTGTATGGAGTTTTTTCAATGGTCATACAAATACTCATGCGATAGGCCCACAATGCATATGAAAGTTGAGTGTGCCAATCCTTACCATGTTTATTAATTGTTTTACAAAGAATTTTCTCAATGGTTTTATTTGACACTTCTACTAGGCCATTGGGTTGTGGATAGTATGGTGTAGAGAAGCAATGTTGAATTTTAAACTTTTCCATACACTACTTCACGTCCTTGTTCTTAAATGATATACCATTATCAGAAACAAAGGCAGAAGGAAGGCCAAAATGATATATAATGTTGTCTAAAAAGTGACAAATAAATTCAGCAGTTGTGGATCCGAGTGGAAAAGCTTCAACCCATTTTGTGAAGTAATCAGTTGCTGTAATAATGAATATATGACCTTGATAAGAAGGTGGAGAAATATTTACAATGATATCTAAGCCCCATATTGAAAATGGCCAAGGTGGTACCTGGGCATGAAGTTCTTGCACAAGAGCTCATATAAGGTTGCTATGTTGCTGACATTGAGGGTGATTCTTAACAAAAGCAAAGGAATATTGTTCCTTGCTTGTCCATTAGTAACCCACTCCGAGCAATTTTTGAACTAAAGCATGCCCACCACAAATCCCCCCATAGGTACCAGAATGGACCTCTTCAAGGGAAACGATAATTTCAACTTTAAGTTTAGCAACGTAAGAGAAGACCATTATAGGAATGATGATAGAGAATATTAGAGAGAATGATGTAGCATGCGGTGAGTTTGTGAATGCGAGTTCAAGCACTATTTGAAGAACTAGGGGGAAAGGTACTATTACTCATATAAGGAGTACCATTCCTCTGAGTCTACATTATAACATAAAAGAGAATTTATTGAAGTACAACCACCAATAGCAGGTGAAGCTAGATTTTGAATTATGAATCATTAATTATCCACATAATCGTTGCAAGGTACAAGAGAGGCAATGCTTGCCATTGAATCAGTGTGACGATTGTCCTTATGGGGAATATTGTCAATGGAGAAAGAATAAAACTGATCAAGGAGTGAAAAATCCAAGTGATGGCATTGAGACAATTTATCTTGTTTAGCTTAGTAAGAGATCGTGACTTGTTTTATAATTAATTGAGAATCACCATGAATGTGAACATGCTTAATGTTGAGAGTCAACTCAACATGCAAGCCATCAATAAGGGCTTCATACTTAGAAATGTTATTAGTACAAAGAAATTTTAGGTGGAAGGAAAGAGGAATCGACTTATCAGAAGGAGGTACCAATATGACACCCACCCCAGAGTCAATTTGACATCTACATCCATTGAAGAATAAATCCCATGACTGATCATTTTCTAAAGAAAGAATATGGTCATTAGGGAATGAGTCCTCATTTAGAATAGAGAAAGGAGAAGGGGCTTCAGCCAAATGGTCGGTTACGACTTATCCTTTTATTGCCTTCTAAGAGAAAAATTTAAGGTCAAATTCCATTAACAACATAACCCATTTAGCGAGTCTTCTCGAAAGATTCATTTTTAAGAACAAATATTTTAGAGGGTCAAATTTTATGATTACATGTGTCTCAACATGGAAAAGGTAATGTCAAATCTTACTCGTTACAAAGACAAGAGCAAGACATTATCTTTTTGAGATTGTGTATCAAGTTTCATAATCGAGTAGAGTTTGACTGATGTAATAAACAACTTGTTCCCTACCTTTATCATCAAGTTGAGCCAATAAGGCTACTAAAGCATGTGATGAAGTAGAAGTGTATAAGAGGAAAGGATGTCCAGAGATGGCTGGCATAAGGATTGGATGATTGGCTAAATGAGTCTTTAGATCCTCAAATGCTTTTTGACAATCCTCATTCTAGTTGAAAGCAACATTCTTTTTAAGAAGATTTGTAAATGGAAGGGTGCAATCTGCAAGTTTGGAAATAAAATGACGTATAGCCTAAATCTTTCCTTGTAGACTATGAAGCTAAGAGAATTTTTTTAGAGATGGCATGTTTACGATAGCATCGATCTTTTTAGTATCAACCTCAATACCACGATTAGAGACTATAAACCTTAAAAGTCTATCAAAGTGAACTCTGAAGACACATTTGTAAGGGTTTAGTCGCATGTTATAGAGGCACGTACGTTCAAGGATACGATGGAGAATATGCATGTGATCTTGGCACAATACTGATTTGGCCAAGATATTGTCGACATAATCTTCCATAATCTTGTGAATAAAATCATGAAAAATAAGGGTCATTATGTGTTGATAAGTTGTCCCATCATTCTTAAGACCAAAGAAATAAGGATCTGTCATCCTAGAACTAAGAAGAATAACCCATAAATAAATTTAGATTCATAAGAAGATTAAAAATTTCTTTTCTAAAAAATAACAAAAGAGAAAAATAGAAATTGAGATCTCAAACCTTAATTCTAAACCTATATTCTCAAGGCTTGAGAACTGGGTACATCCTTCATTTGCCAAATTACCTACATATCCTATATCCACGAGATCAAGGTCATTAGAGAATTCTAGCACGCTCACGAAATATGTAGTTTTGTTTATTATAGGTTTATGTAACTGTACGAGTAGGTACACAACCCTTTCTAGGGTCTAATTTCCCTAGATAGTTCTTAGTTAGCTTCCACCCACTTAGGTGAAACAGGGATGGTAACATTAAATTAAAAAAAAAAACACCTAAGAGGGGTGTTTGACGTTTTAAGTCTTGCTTACACGAAATGAAAGGTTTACCTAACATTCACATGTCTGCCCACTTGGACTTAACAGTTTGGTTTTTCCTTCAACACTTATCGAAAAGAAGAGAAACAAAATTCAACTGAATAATATTATTCTAAAATTCTAAAAGGGTATAAGATACAGTTCAAGCTCAGTTTCACTCTACATTATTGGAGGCAACAACCCTCAAGGAAAGGAATAATAACATGCTATAAATTTTAAGTGCTCCAATTACTGCCTACTTGAGGTCCTCTTCAATCATCTCTAGAATAGATTGAATTGATAAAAAAACATCATTTTCTAATAACCAAGATCCATACCGATGAAGGGAGAGCTTATGACGATATTCCATTAGGAAAATACAACTAGAAGCTCTAAAATGTACTAAGTTTTCTCTTATCAATAAATTAACATTAAATGATCTAACATTTTTCCAAGGCCAAGATCAAAGGAACCTTAATTAAGACCAACTTACTAACATGTGCTAAACTATCAAATTGAAGATTCATGATATATTCAAAAGTGGTACTATTTTAAACTATGACTATTTGACAAAATAAGTCAATTTAATGAAATAGAACTATCAATGGCCGCTACCAAAAGAATAACTACTTAACCCAAGTTGATAAACCAAATGCTTTAATCCAAAATCAATGAATGTACAAGGACTATTTAAGGTAACAACAAAAGGAAACTATGGGAAATAATTTAACTAAGAAAGGTTCTTTCTAGAATGAAAATTTAAACTTAGCATCTTATTACCAAGAATGACAACTCCTTAACCAAGATCATACAAAGATCAAGACTAGTTGCATCAATCATTATAATTGATAACAATGCTTTCACATAGACAAGACCAAACTAACTTACTAATAAATAATCAAAACAATTATTTTAGATGTCGGGTATCTAGCAACCAAGGTTTACCTCCAAAAGATACTAAGAACAATTTTCCTCAACTTTTGATTTTAACAAAAAAGTGACTACGATAAATTTGATTATCCTTTAATGTTTACCTACCATTCATTTATCCAAGGAAGATTTCCCATTTGCTTGGATTTATTTACAAGATGATCCTTATTACTCCTGGTGGTTTTTAGGGATGATGCCACAGATGCCATTGTTGTAGCTATTTTAGGCGAGTAGATGCAGTAGTTCAAACATGACGACATTACCCGTAAACATAAACTGGAGGCACCATTATTGCCAAATGCTATGAAAGGTTTTAGTTTTATTCTTTTTTAATGTTTTCTAATCTAGAATGTAGAATAACTTGAAACTAATAATCCCAAATGTGCATTGAATTAAACTATAGTAAAAAGAATTTGAAATACACTATTAACTAAACTACTAACTAAATTTATTGATTTTACAAGCCTCTATTCCATTAAATAAAGAAAATGTAACTAAATTAAATAATTAAATACACTCGTTAATCATTGCCTCGAAACACTTACAATTAATTTACTCAATAAAAGTGTAAAAGTTCACCAACAAAAATCCAATAGCAGTTACAAAATGGAAACTTATTCCTTCTAATTTCATTCTTTTCCCTTAAGGAAACTTTCCCAAATAACTATGCTATTTACACTAGTGGTTTTTCCAAATCCACAAATCAACAACTATTAAAAAATAGAAAAGATTTTCTTTTACCAATGGAAGAATTCTTCTTCCTATTATAACTAATATTGAAAAGGCAATTTAGATAAACTACAAGTTGTATTTGGAAATATAAATATAATCGTGACTATTAATGGAAGCAAACTATATTAATTGAAAGAAAATATTTAAAATAATAAAATAACCTTAATTATTTGCATGATAAAACAAGAGTGTTCAAGGGAAATTAGTAACAATAATGATAAAGTAGAAAGTTGTAATTTTCTAATTTTCATCCTCTTCTTTCTAAGGAAAATTATCAAAATAGTTTTTTTTTGCTATTTTAAATAAAGATTTCCAAATTCATCATTTTAAACAGTTATTCAAAAATAGAATATAATTTATTGGCTAAAGGAAAGGAGTTTATTTTTCCTATTTAGAAAATTTGTAACTGTAAACACATATAACTATAAATGGAATGTATCTACATTTTATGAAAGATTATATATATAATTTCCAAATGATATGTTTATTTCTAATTATAATTGGTGTAATTTTCTAACAAATTTAAATATTAATACAGTTTAGGGTTTAGGGTTATGAAAAAATGGCATGACCACATAACAATAGTTTCCCCATGGTGATGTAAAAGCAGTTTTAAGTTGGTCTTCATGGTTAATTAGAATCTTATCATAACCTAAGAAGCCATCCTTAAAGAAAAGTAAAGCATGACCTATCATAGAATCAACTATAATGTCAATATTAGGTAAAGTAAATTCATCCTTTAAGGATGCTTTATTGAGATCATGAAAATTGATACAGATACTAACGATTGTCAAGTTTAGGGACAACCACTATGTTAGATATCCATTGTGAATAGTCAATCGAGCAAATGAAACCAAATTCTAAAAGTATTTCAATCTCAACCTTGACCATTAAATCAATGTTAGGATTCATTTTTTGAATCTTTTGTTTTATAGGCTGAGCATCAAGATACAACACTATGTTATGGACCATGATGTTCAGGTCTATACCAAGCATATCCATGTATGTCCAAGAAAATAACTCAGGAAATTCATGCAGAAGATTGGAATGTGATTTCTTCTCTTTAGAGGACAAACATTGTCCAATCTGTATAATCTTATCTTTAAATTTGGGATCCATTGAGATAGGAATAGTATCTCCAACAAGGAGAGTACTATAGTCTTTAGGGTTAGATGAAGGGGACTCTTGAGAGTTGTTAGGGGATGAAACAATGTCATCAAACAAATTTACAGATGCCCTGAAATACACTTGCATATTTAAACAAAAGGGGAATCCATGATTGTGATATGAAGGCATATGCTCATAAAGCCCCAAGAATTTAACAAGTGCTTCATCATTAGAAAAAGAATTGAGAACAAAAAATTTAGAAAAGTCAGAAGTATGATCAATAAATTCAGGATAGATTAATGGAAGAGAAGGAGAATCTAGAGGAGTATAAATCCCATTCACATCTAGTTAGTCTCAATAAGAAGAGGTGGAGGGTTGATGAGGATGGTATCCCAAACCTGATGAAGAACCATGTGGATTAGGTATTAAAGGGATCTTGATACCCTTCTCTTGTTTACCACATCCATTTCCTTTATAACTAACACTAGAAAGGATATGGAAACTACAGCCATAAAGGGATTGTATCTCCTTAAAAGGAGGATCACCATTAGTGGCATAGTCTATACATGAAATATAATCACATGTAACCTTAGAAGTAGGAGTATCTTTAGAAGAAGAAGATGTAGTTTTATTTGAGGTAGAAGGGTTGTTTACAATCACATAATTTTAAGATAGTTTTGGAATATCAGAATGAGGGTGATCAAGTTTATACTCTTTGACGAAGGAGTGTGTAAAGTCTAGTGAACCCCAATCATCATCAAGGCATGCATTCAAGGAGGATTCAACACCATGATCAACTTCTAGTGAAGGAGTTGAGGATGGGGAAACTTCCTTAACATAAGAAGAAGGAATAAAATTTTGAAGAGTAGGTAAGGAAAGAGACTGATCGATAGAATCCACGTATGCTGACAATACTGCATAAGATTTGGATCAACTTTTATCATATAAGTCTTATTTTCAAAGACAAATTTTATCAACCCATGCAAGGTAGATGGAACTATACCCATGGTATGTATCCACAGTCTACCAAGTAGGAGATTATAAGATAGTGCACTGGGCATGACATGTATGAAGGTAGGTAAAGTGATTGTGCCCAATTCAATCAGAAGCGTGATTGTTCCCAATGTTTGTCTACCAATGTTTTCAAAACCATGAATATTAAGACTATTAGGTGAAATCAAAGTCATATCAATATTAATATGATTCAGCAGGTCTATACCACAAACATTAAGATCAGAACCATTATCAATAAGGGTATGTTTCACACCAAAATTATTAATTCCAACAATGATAAGTAGAGGATCATTTTGCCTTTGTACCTCTAAGGAAGGTAGTTCAAATTGTTCAAAAATAATGTCAGTAGTGTTCGTATAAATGCAATCAAGTAAAGCAACTACATCATTTGGCCTAGCAGAAGATGCCACAGGTCTGCAGGGCTTCCTAGAGCATACTCTGATATTGAGAGGAGGTCTAAACGAGTTCTCAAAGAGAGATCTTTGCAAGAGTAGCTCAAAGTTTCTTACAAGATCATACTCAGTGAAGGACTTATGAGTTAGACAAGGAGCTAGTGGTAACATAGGAGAAGAAGCAAGAAGGGGAAAATGGATAGGATCAGTTTGTTTGTTTTGCCTAGTATTATATGTGTGGGCTACTGTATGGTAATGAGGAGACCCTCACAAATCTATTTTGATAGTTTTAGTAATTTGTGAAATATAATCATCAATTTAGGATGTGTTTGAAGTACACTGAAAAGTCATTACCAGTTTAGAAATTGTTGCTATTTTACATCAAAGATGAACTACAATCTTTCGTTTCACTAGTTCTTGAGTAAAACCAAAAATGTAGATTGTGTTAATCATGTTTGGATAATAAAGATGTTTTTGTTTGAAAGAGGAATATTTGTCATAGACGAAGTTATCAAAGGCTTCGTCTAGCATGTCAAAATCTTCACTACTAAATGGTTCATCAAATGCAGTAAAAGTTTGAAGAAAGAAATTTGACATTGTCGAATATTACTTTTTACTAAACAAGTACAAAAAGGAGAAGAAGGGATATGCTAGTGAATGAAGTTTGGGTTCACCAAAAATATAGATGATAAAAATTAAAATAACTAAGTTATTCTAACTAGTATTCAATTCTAATCACTTACACTTAGGACCTAGTCAGCCTCTAGGAAGGGTAATCTAACTTTATCCATTGGGGAAGAATAGATCAACTCTACTAGGTCTGATTTAGTTTTCTACTACAAAATTGACTAATGAAAGACTATAAAAATAAATAAAAAACTACTAATAAATGGAGATATAATAAATTTATTTTGAAGAGTTGATAGCAAAACTAGAAAGTAGATACAGAGGAGAACCTGGTATCCAAGCTAGGGATCCTCGGCCTTGAATGTCAGTGCATCATGGGGACATCAGTGTGTGGCGTTGTCATCCCAACAATGATTAAACCTCAAAAGTATGTAATGTAGAAGAGTATATGAAACTGAAAACATCACCTAGTCAGTATACACAGATAAAATAACTTTCCAGAAGTGATATTTGAATAGAAATCAAAGGACATAAACATTTAGGAATAAAGGAAATAGATGGGAAACAAGGAGAACAAACTCTCATGCATTCAATCTTCTTCTACAATCTACACAATACAAAGACAAAGGAAAACTTGTTGGGGTTCTTTAGGGGCTTGCCTCAGTCAAGCCCCCATTTCGATTTTCCAACCTCCATGGAGCACCAAATGATGCAAGAGAAATAAAACACAATTGTGTGCAAGCTCTTATCCTAAGTGCATCTAGGAGCTAAGAGCAATAATAAAATACCAATTTATAAGTATTTATCCTTGGTCTATGGGGAAAATACCCTAGTGTGTGTATGGTAAAACAAGTGGTGGTATACACTACAAGTATTTACCAAAATGATGCTATTTGAAAGCAATAACAATAATAATCACACTATTCTACAAAATAGAACAATGTTACCCAATATTAGTGTTGTAGAGGATGTTGTAAGTTCCTAGAGGATGTAATATGTTGTTCAATAGCACAAACCCTTGAATGAAAGAGCCTCTTCCCAGCTCTAAATCGAATCAATAACTCACAAAATCAACAATGAGAGATGCCCCAATACAATGAGCATCTGAATCTGTAGAGCCGAGTCGCGAGAGTGTTTTCAATCCTTCAATGGTGCTTGAGAGAATATTTTCATATATTTTCAAGATCTAAAAGAAAAATGGATCATCCAGAGGTCCCAAATGTTCTAGGGTTCTCCTTTTACCAATCTTTCTCTTTTGCATGCAAGAGGGTGAATCTTCAAGGTCGGGTATGCTACAAGGATGGTTATGAGGTTGCATGAGTGTTACCTTCCCTTAAGATTCTAGAAATGGGTGGAAGAATGATGTAGGAGCATCCCTCATTCAAGACCAATCTTGCATCAACCAAAAACATTTGCATCTCAGTTTGTTTACAGTTCAGTTTATTTCTTTTCATTTTCCAGTTTAGTTTAGGCAGATCAGTCAGTAGCAGTTTCTATATTTTGGTATGCATTTTTAAGGATTGCATGCAAAAGATATCAATTAAATGTAAATAAGATTAAACAGAGGAATGAAAAATACACAGAAATAATAACAACGAGATACAAGTTTTAACGTGGTTCACCCAAACTCGGGCTACATCCACCAACAGAGAGTCTAATATTATTATCTAGTAAATCAAACTAATTACAACCAGCAATCCTTGCAACTCAATACCGCTGCAAAAATGCTACAATACATCAACAAAAACTCTAACCCTTAGCTTCTTTTATCAAGCCTTATGTTGGTTATAAAAAAGGGTTTTTTAATGTCGTCCAATAGAAAAATAACTCTCGATGCCTTAATAAAAAAATAAAAAATCGTTGGAGGTTTCGGGGACGCTACCCCTTGACCCCACCTTGTATCACGATAAGGAACGTGCCAGGGGTGCTACCCCTGGTCCCCACAAGGGGCGTTGCCCCTTGACCCCGTTAAATAATTTGGGGTGAAGCCGTGCCGATAAAAGTGGGGAAAATTTAACCTCTGAGTCTAATTAGGCTCCATATAACAACAATCTCCCACTTAAAGACTAATCAGACTCTACACCATATCATCTCCCACTTGGAGACTGATCATAACACCGCTAACCCTGTAGCTCCCACTTGAAATAAACACCCTAGACACTGTTGTTCTAATTTTATTATTTTTCAGTCTTGAAGACCAACTGATGCTAAAGAGGAGCTTAGCTTCTCCCTTGTTACTGCCTTTGTAAACATATCCAGTGGATTTTTATCTATATGTATCTTTTTCAGTTGTAACTGTCCATCATCCAACACTGATTGAATGAAGTGATACCTCAATTGTATGTGTTTGGTCTTTGAATGCAAGCTAGAAATCCTTGCAAGATGTATGGCACTCTGGCTATCCGTAAACAAATAACTATTAGCTTATTGTTTGCCTAATTCTTCCATGAAAGATTGGAGCCATATCATCTCCTTGCTTGCCTCTATTGTAGCTACATACTCTGCCTCTGTGGTGGATAAAGTAACCACCTTTTGCAACTGTGAGATCCAACTCACTGTTGTCCCACCTACAGTAAAGACATAACCTGTAGTACTCTGCCTGGTATCAATATCCCCTGCCAAATCTGAGTCTACATAACCTGCTAAATCAGTATTAGAGCCCCCAAAACATAAGTGTTTATTGGATGTACCTCTCAAATATCTAAGAATCCATTTTACCGCATTCCAATGCTCCAATCTGGGATGACTCATATACCTACTTATGACTCCTACAGCATGTACAATATCTAGTCTCGTGCATACCATGGCGTACATTAAACTTCCTACAGCTAAAGCATATGGTACCTTGGACATTTTTTCTTCCTCCTCTTGTGTCTTAGGACACATCTCCTTAGTCAATTTCAAATGACTAGGCAAAGGTGTGTTGACAACTTTTGCACTCTCCATATGGAATGTCTGCAACACCTTTTCAATATAATCAACCTGAGATAGAGTCAATTTTCTATTCTACCTATCTTTGCAAATTTTTATACCAAGGTTTTGTTTTGTTGCCCCCAAATCCTTCATAGCAAATGATTGTGCTAACTATTGTTTTAATTCTCTTATGTGATCCATGTTAGACCCTGCTACAAGCATGTCATCAACATATAAACATAAAATAATGTATTTGTCACTATCCAACCTCTTAAAATAAACACAATAGTGAAAATTACACTGGTTGTAGCCTTTCTCAGCCATAAAACTATCAAATTTCAAATACCATTGCCGAGGTTATTGTTTCAAGCCATATAAACTTTTCTTCAATCTACACATCAGTGTCTCCTTACCTTTGACCTCAAATCCCTATGGTTGTTCCATATAGATCTCCTCCTCCAAATCACCACAGAGAAAGGAAGTTTTCACATCTAGCTGTTCCAAATGCAAATCTTTAGCAGCCACAATACTTAAAAATAGTACTAATAGAAGTCATCTTGACAACTGAAGAAAATATCTCATCAAAATCAATACCTTTTTTCTGTGCAAATCCTTTTACAACTAACCTGGCTTTAAATCTTTTCTTACCTCCATCTTCATCTTTCATCTTATAAACACATTTGTTTGGTAAAGCCTTTTTACTTGCAGGTAGCTTACATAATTCCCAACTCTGACTTTTCAACAAGGAGTCCATTTCTTCTTTCACTGCAAGCTCCCACTGAACCTTTGTATCCACCTAATAGCTTCATCATATCCTTCTAGTTCACCAGTATCTATTAACAAAATAGAATACAAAGAGGGAGAAAATCTCTTAGGAGGTCTAATTAGCCTTTTTGACCGTCTAACATTCACTAGAGTTTGTGGTATTTCTTATTGTTGTTGCGAAGCATGAGGAACCACATAATCCTTTTCTTTCTTCTCATGTTGTTGCAACTAATCTTTGTACAGCACCTTCTCATTGAATAAAACATCCCTACTTCTCACAATTTTAAGATTTTCAACATCCCAAAGCCTATAACCAAATTCATCAATGCCATATCGAATGAAGATACACTTTTTTGATTTTGCATCCAGCTTGGTTCTATTATCAAAATCTACATGTGCAAATGCTTCACATCTGAAGGTTTTGATAAAAGAATAACTCACCTTCTTACATGTCCATGCTTCCTCTGGAATACCACAACCTAAAGGAACTGAAGGACTTCTATTAATTAAATATACAGCTATATTGGCAGCCTCTACCCACATGTTTAAAGGCAGCCCTGCATGCAATATCATGCTCCTTGCACGCTCCATTATTTTCCTATTCATGCGCTCGGCCACTCCATTTTCTTGTGGAGTCCCTGGAACCATTTTCTAACTACGAATTCCATTAAAGGAACAATAATCCTCAAATTCTTTGCTGTAATACTCACCACCATTATCAGATCTGAGACATTTTAATCTTTTACCTATCTCATTCTCAACCAAGCTTCTCCATTTCTTAAATGTTTCAAATACATCAGATTTCTACCTAAGGAAATAAATCCAAACCTTCCTAGTTGCATCATCTATGAATGTAACATAATACCGAAAGCCACCGAGAGAAGATACATGAGCTGATCCCCATACATCTGTATGCACAAGCTCCAATTCTTCATCTTTCTTTTTCTTCCCATCCTTGAGAAAATTAACTCTCTTTTGTTTGCCATACACACAACTTTCACAAAAATCCATATTAACACATTTCAGACCTGGTAAAACTTTCTTAGAATGAAGTACCTTCATACCTTTTTCACTCATATGCCCAAGTCTGTTATGCCATAGTGTTGTCTCAGAACCTACAGCAACTATTTCAGTCTCTTCCTGCAAACCTACATCAACTGTTCCTGAACCTGTTTGTTTTTTCTCTACAACAGCTAAAGTAGAAGGAATAGTATGACCTGTACAAAGATATAACGTGCCTACTTTCACACCTTTTGCTACTATTAAGGCACCTCTTGAAACCTTCCAATTTTTATCAGTAAATGTAACAATGCAACCTTCATTAGCTAGTTGCCCTCCTGAAATTAAATTCCTACTCAACCTTGGAACATGCCTTACCTCATGTAGTAGCCAATGATTCCCATTCTGCAACTTAATCTTGATTCTTCCCTTTCCAACAATCTAACAAAGTTTGTTATCTCCCAATAAACCAACCCAAAATCCCCTTGAATATAATCAAGAAAATAACTTCTATGGGGTGTAGCATGAAATAAGGCCCCTAAATCTAAAACCCATGAATCATCAACATTATCTAGGGAAAGAATCAAAACATCATCTTCAGATTTATTACTTACCACATTTACCTCCTTATTACCTTCTTGTTTGTTTCCTTATTTATTCTTCCAAGACCAGCAATCTTTCTTCAGATGACCTGGTTTCCTACAATACCAACAATCCTTCTGTCCTCTAGATTGGGACCTCTTATCCTTTGATTTTCCTCATGACTTCCCGTGACCTCCAAAACCTTTCCCTCTCTCCTTAGATCTATCCATGTTTTCTACATTCAAAACACTACTTGATGTGGACCATCCTAAGCTTTTCTGTCACATTTCCTCGCTAAGGATAACACCAACAACATCATCAAATTTTAAAGTGTTTGAACCAGAGACAGAGTTACTTACAACCATTACCAAGTTATCCCATCTTTCTGCAAAAGAACATAAAACCAAGAGAGCCCTCACCTCTTCATCAAATTTTACTTTTACAAAAGTTAACTGACTGGTAATCATATTAAACTCATTTAAATAATTTGTCACAGATCCACCTTCAATCAATTTTAGATTAAACAAATGCTTCATGTGAAATACCTTATTTGAGGCTGAGGGTTTTTTATACAATTTAGCCAAAGCTTTCATCAGTTCACTTGTTGTCATCGCTTATGTTATATTGAATGCCACAGATCGTACCAGGCACAACTGAATGATTCCTAGTGCCTTTGAGTCCAGAAGATTCCAATCCTCATCAGTCATTGCCACCGGTTTCTTGGCTATTCCTTCCAATAGCCTCCATAAATCCTTCTGATAGAGATAATCCTCCATCTGCATCTTCCATAACTGATAGTTTTGCCCATTAAATTTATCTACCTTTAATTTACCCTTTTCCGCCATTGCTCCCACTCAACCATGAGACCTTCCTGCAGACGATAATTGAACACAACCCGCTTTGATACCACTTGTTAAGGATTGCATGCAGAAGATATCAATTAAATGCAATTAAAGATTAAACAGAGGAATGAAAAATACACAGAAATAATAAACAGCAAGAGACAAGTTTTAACATGGTTCACCCAAGCTCAGGCTACATCCACCAATAAAGAGTCCAATATATTATCCAGTAAATCAAACCAATTACAACTAGCAATCCTTGCAACTCAATACCACTACAAAATGCTATAATATATCAACAGAAACTCTAACCCTTAGCTGCATTTATCAAGCCTTATGTCAGTTACAAAAAAGGGTTTTTTTATGTCATCCAATAGAAAAATAACTCCCGACGCCTTAATAAAATAATAAAAAATTGTTAGAGGTTTTAGGGGCACTACCTCTCGACCCCGCCCTGTATCACGATAGGAAATGTGCCAGGGGTGCTGCCCCTAGACCCCACAAGGGGTGCTTCCCCTTGACCGCATCTTGGGGGCGCTTCCCCTTGACCCCGTTAAATAAATTGGGGGGAAACCGCGCTGATAAAAGTGGGGTAAATTTAACCTCTGAGTTTGATTAGGCTCCATCTAACAACATGAATTCTACTGCAGTTGCATTTCAGATCTTGCAGAGATGGACTTAGCATCTAGATTCATTCATCTACATCATATCCAAATCTTAGAGTATTTGGATCAATTACATAAAAGTTATCACTGTCAAAAGATCGATTGTTTTCTCATAACAGAGCATCCTGACAGTCTCAAACAATCAATTAAAGGAGAAGACTTGCGGAGCATTCCTTGACTTGTGGAGCTTAATGACATAGCATTCAATGATCTTTGGTTTGTGGCTGACCTTCCCTAAGATCCACACATCATTCCATACATTTACGGAGGTGTTCTACATGATTAGGTCTGACCTACCCGTGTACACATGTTACAACTCCTCATTAGAGTTTGTGATCTTCCTTAGCTGACACGAAGGAATCTTTTGTACTGGAGATGATATATATCGATGTAATAGATCCTTAGGAAAGTAGTTCATGATATAGAAATAGTTGATAGTTTATCTCTTTCGCAAGGGGACTTCAAAGCTATATCTTGTGCATATTCTGAAATTCTGTAATTAGGCCTATGAGCCCAATTGTAAGCCCACATGTTGTCAGCCAATCTGTATTTAAATTCTATGATATATTGAATGACTGAGTCTGCATTTGTTCTATATCTTTGAGTTGTTTCCATTGTGTTTACTCTTGCTACACGGTCTAGACAGTTCATTATGTGAACCCTACTACCGTGACTGCACCAAGTGGTATCAGATGGAAAGTTTAAATATTTAGGAGTGAATTGCACAAAGTTCCTAAGGAATTACATAAGATCTTGTTGTGGACAGATCAACGAATTGAGGTAGGTTACTTGTGTCGCAATCGATCGCCGATTGTGAGGCAATTGTCACCTTGTAGCCCAATCGCCCAACTTGAGGCAATTTGCACTTGATCCTAGGAAAAATGCCACTAAGGAGAGTTGTTGATATTGGAACAATGGCTAGTAGGATAAATGAGATGATGGAAATGATGAAAATAATGTGAATTCGATTGAATGTTGTCGAAGAAGATAGACGAAGAGGATTGACACTGAGATCTAATGTTGAAAGTGATGATGAAGAAGAATTTCAATCTGTTGAACAAAATGGCAAAACCCTAGGAGGTGATGAAGAACAAGAATTAGATCAAGTCAATATGTTGCAAGCTATTTCAAAGATTGGAAAGAGGCCTAGAGTGGATGTGCCTAATTATACTGGTAATTTGAACCCTGAAGAATTGATTGACTGGATAAATGACATGGAAGAATACTTTGAGTATGAAGAAGTTGAAGATCCAGAGAAGGTAAAATTTGCAAAGATAAAGTTGAAAGGACATGCTGCTATATGGTGGAAAGAAGTTCAGTTGGATAGAAATAGAAGAGGAAAAGAAAAGATTACAAAGTTGGATAGAATGGTGACAAAATTGAAGAATCAGTTCATACCTACTGACTATGAGTTGGAGCTATTGAAAAGATTGCAGAACCTAAGACAAAAGGAGAAATCTGTGAAGGAGTATACAAAAGAATTTAATAAGATGATTATAAGGATAGGACATAGTGAAGAAAGCAAGGAGAAAGTGGCTAGATACATCAATGGACTGAGATTGAACATTCAAGAAGAACTAAATTTGGAGAGGATGACATCTTTGGAGGAAGCATATCAATTTGCCCTGAAAGTTGAAGAGAAGCTGAATAAGAGGCATGATCAGAGACAGAGAGGTAGAGGAGGTAAATTTCAGAGAGGTAGAACATTTTTTAGAGGTGATAGATCATTTGCGGAGCAGAACAAATAGGAGAACACATTCAAGAAGGATGATAGAGATAATAATGCTTACCGGAGAGATGACAGAAATTTTTACCAGAGAGGAAACCCTAGTGCATACCAAAATGCAGGACACAGAAGAGAAGGAAGAGGATTTGATAAGAGAACATTTAGAGGAACTTGTTTCAAGTGTGGGGGTGAAGGACATAGAGCATTTGAGTGTAATCATGGGAGTACAAGCAAGAGAACAAAGAATAGTGGAAGAGTAGCTTACGTTGAAGAAGAACCTATTGGATCACCAAGTTCAGTTGGTAAATCGAAGAAAGGAGAATCACTGGTGATGAGGAAAGCATTATTTCAAGAAGAGACAAATGAGGAACTACCGCAAAGGAAAATTTTGTTCAGAACTAGATGCAAATCAGGAGGTAAATGTTGTAAAGTTGTTGTTGATAGTGGTAGTTTAGAGAACTTAGTTTCAGAGGAGATGGTGACTAAGCTAAAGTTGGAAAGACTAAAACACCCTAAGCCCTATTAGATAGCATCGATTCAAGATTATCATAAGGTACTGGTGAGTGAACAATGTTTGGTGGAATTTCATATTAGATCGTATCATGATGAAGTCTTGTGTGATATTATGCCTATGGATGTATGTCATATCTTGTTGGGTAGACCTTGGCAATATGATAGAAAAGATATACATGATGGGAGAAAGAATACATACACAATAACATCAAATGAGAAGAGAATTACCTTGATTCCTTTGGAGCATGATCCTAAGAGTGAAGTTTGTGGGAATTCTAGAATCTATTTGGTAGATAGAAGAAAATTTCTGGATGGTTTGAGACATGAGAATATGTGTTATGATTTGATTCCTAAGAAGCCTGAAACATTGAAGAAGGAGATTGAAGAATCAAAAACTGGAGGAGCTAACAGAGTTGCTGATAAAGTATGAAGACATCATATCAGATAATGTGCCTAAAGGATTGCCACCAATAAGGACTATTAGTCATCACATGGATCTTATACTTGGAGCTAGTTTGCCTAATAAAGTAGCACATAGAATGACACCAGCAGAGAATGAAGAATTGAATAGACAAATATAGGAATTGTTGAGAAAAGGTTTGATCAGAGAAAGTTTGAGTCCTTATGTAGTACCTGTAGTGTTAGCACCTAAGAATGATGGAGAATGGAGAATGTGTACTGACTCTAGAGTAATAAACAAGATCAAAGTTAAGTATAGATTTCCTTTACCTAGGATGGATGATATCATGGATGGTTTGAGTCAAGCAAGATATTTCACAAAGATAGATTTGAAGAGTGGATACCATCATATCAGAATTAGGGAAGGAGATGAATGGAAGACTACTTTTAAAACAAATGAAGGATTGTGTGAGTGGTTAGTTATGCCTTTTGGACTGACAAATGCACCTAGTACTTTCATGAGATTGATGAATGAAGTATTGAAAAGATTCTGGGGTAAGTTTGTTATTGTGTATTTGGATGACATTTTAATTTTCAGTAAGACAAAAGAACAACATTTGTAGCACCTTAGACAAATTATGCAAAGACTAAGACAGGAGAAATTGTTAATAAACATAAAGAAGTGTATTTTCATGAAGGAAGAATTGGTATATTTGGGATTTGTGACTTCTATGGAAGGATTGAAGATGGACCCTGATAAAGTAAGAGCAATTGTTGAATGGCCTACACCAGTATTGAAGAGGTTAGATCATTTCATGGATTGGCTAGTTTCTACCGGAAGTTCATTAGAAATTTTAGTTTAGTTTGTAACCCTATGATAGAGACAATGAGAGGTGATAGGAAAGACTTTAAGTGGACATCAGGAGCAGATAAAAGTTTTGAACTGTTGAAGTAGAAAGTGACAGAGTAACCTATTTTAGCATTACCAGATTTCAATAAGGTATTTCAAGTTGATTGTGATGCAAGTGGGAGTGCAATTGGAGCAGTGTTAAGTCAAGAAGATAGACCTATAGCATATTTTAGTGAGAAGTTGAATGATGCAAGGAGAAGATATTCAGTTTATGATCAAGAGTTCTATGCTATAATTCAAGCCTTGAAGAAGTGGAGACATTATTTGTTGCCTAAAAAGTTTGTGTTGTATATAGATCATCAAGCTTTACAGTATTTGAATAGTCAACGAAAGTTGAATCAGAGACACATGAGATGGGTAGAGTTATGCAGAGTTATACATTTGTATTGAAGCATAGGAGTGGTAAATCAAACAAAGTTGTTGATGCATTGAGTAGGAGAAGAAACTTGTTGACAGAGATGAGAGTTGAAGTGATAGGTTTTGATGAATTGAAGCATCTGTATGAGGGAGACATTGATTTTGCAGAACCTTGGAAAGCATGTAAGGAACCTGTTGTGATAGATAGGAGTAAGTGGTTGGACTATTTCATTCAGGAAGATATGTTGTTCAGAGGAAATTAGTTATGCATACCTAGAAGTTCAATGAGAGATAATTTGATCAAGGAGAAACATAGTGGTGGATTGGAAGGACATTTTGGCATTGATAAAATAGTAGCTTTGGTGAGTGAAAATACTTTTGGACTCAGATACATAAGGATGTTAGGAATTTTGTGCAGAGTTGTAGGGTTTGTCAAGTTGCAAAAGGGAATAGTTAGAACACTAGATTATATAAACCTTTGATAGTACCGGAGAGACCTTGGGAAGACATAAGCATGGATTTTGTGATGAGATTGCCTAAGACATAGAGAGGACATGATTTAATATTTGTAGTGGTAGATAGATTTTCAAAGATGGCACATTTCATACCTTGTAAGAAGACAACTGATGCAATGCATGTAGAAGACCTATTTTTCAAGGAGATTGTGAGATTGCATGGATTACCTAAGAGTATAATTTCATACAGAGATACTAGATTTCTTGGATACTTTTGGAAGACACTTTGGAAGAAGATGAAGATAGATTTGAAGTTTAGTTCAGCATTTCATCCACAGACTGATGGATAGACAGAGGTAGTGAATAGGAGTATGGGAAACTTGTTGAGATGTTTGGTTGGAGAAAAGGCAAGAAGTTGGGATTTGATTCTTTCACAAGCAGAGTTTGTATACAATAATTCAGTAAATAGGAGTACCAGAAGAACACCTTTTGAGATTGTTACTAGAGTAAACCCTAGAGGAGTTACAGAATTGAGAGATATCACTGCAGAAAAAAAGAGAAGTGTAGAAGCAGAAGAATTTGCAGGACACATGGAGACAGTGCATAATCAGCTGAAGAAGCATTTGGAGGATATGAACAGAAAATATAACGATCAAGAAGATGAGAAAAGAAGACATAAGGAATTTGAAGTTTGAGATGAAGTGATGGTATACTTGAGAAAAGAAAGATTTCCAGTTGGAACATATAACAAGTTGAAGATGGAGAAGTTTGGACCTTGTAGGATACTCAGAAATTTTGATTCAGGAAATGCATATGAAGTAGAGTTATCGGAGACATTGGGCATATCACCTATTTTCAATATTGCAGACCTATATTAGTATCATGAAGTAGAGTTCAGTGACAGCATGGCAGAGGACTTGAAGAAGTAGTTAGCACAACAAGCACCGGAGCAGATTGAAGACATTTTAGACAGTAGAGTTGGACGCAGCACCAAAGGAAGACAATACAAAGAATACCTTGTGAAGTGGAAAGGTAGACTGAAAGAAGATTCATCATGGATTTCTCAGGCTGAGGTGGACCATCTTGGTTCTTCCCTAGCCATAGCAAAGTGAGAGACTCACTTTTTCAATAACCTCAGATGTCTGATGCAGGAGCATCCCTAGTTCAAGAGTGATCTTGCATCAACCAAAAACATTTGTATCTCAGTTTATTTGCAGTTTAGTTTGTTTCTTTTCATTTTCCAGTTCAGTTCAGGCAGTTTAGTCAGTAGTAGTTTCTATATTTTGGTCCGCATTCTACCGAAATTACATTTTAAATCTTGCAGAGTTGGACTTAGCATCTAGATTCATTCATCTACATCATATCTGAATCTCAGAGCATTTGGATTAGTACCAGAAAGTTATCGTTATCAGAAGATCAATTATTTTCTCATAATAGAGAATCCTGATAGTCTCAAACAATCAGCTAAAGGAGAAGACTTGCAGAGCATTCCTCGACTTGTGGAGCTTAATGACACATCATTCAATGATCTTTGGTTCGTGGCTGACCTTCCTTGTGATTTGTACACCATTCCATACATTTGCAGAGGTGTTCTATATGATTAGGTCTAACCTACTCGTGTACACACGTTACAGCTCTTCATTGGAGTTTGTGATCTTCCTTGGCTGATGTGGAGGAATCTTTTGTACCAGAGATGATATATATTGATGTAATAGATCCTTAGGAAAGTAATTCATGATATAGAGATAGTTGATAGTTTAGCTCTTTCGCAAGGGGACTTCAAAGCTATATCTTGTGCATATTTTGATATTCTATAATTAGGCTTGTGAGCCCAATTGTAAGCCCGCATGTTTCTGGTTGATCTGTATTTGAATTCTATGATATACTAAATGATTGAATCTACATTTGTTTCATATATTTGAGTTGTTTCTGTTGTGTTTACTCTTGCTGCACGGTCTGGACAATTCATTCTGTGAACCCTCCTACCGTGACTGCACAAGAGAAGATTTTCGTATATTTTCAAGATCCAAAATAAAAATGGATCATCTAGAGGTCCCAAATGTTCTAGGGTTCTCCTTTTTGTCAATCTTCCTCTTTTGCATGCAAGAGGATGAATCTTCCAGGTCGGGTACACTACAAGGACCATTCTAAGGTCGCATGAGTGTTACCTTCCCTTAAGATTCTAGAAATGGGTGGGAGAATCTCTACTTGAAATTTTGGCATATTTGAGATGTCAGTGTGGCATGAGGACATCCACGTGTGGCGCTTGCATCCTAGGAATATTTCTCCAAACTTTGCACGTGTTCTCAAAAAAATATAACAAGTAGATGTTTGATGTGCTTTTTTTGGAAAATAGTTGGTGATGAGGGAAAATAGGCCAAAACATTAGGTTCGGTGACGCTAGAAGCATGCTACATGTGTGGACACTAAATCAAGTGAAATGTATCGTGGTACACAATTTTCTGCGTTACAATCATCAATAGTGTATTTTCTCTAGAATACATGCAACAAGTGGACACCACAAACTAATAGTTTAGAAATAAGAGAGGTAAAGTACACTTTCATTGTCTCCCACACCCTTGCAATGACATTGTGTTGTAAAATAGGGAGGTCTCTGACCTTCTTGACATTGAGTTAAGTGAGTCGTAACTTGATCTAATTGAAGACCACTAGAATTATGATTTGGTTGGGGTACGCATGGCATGATTTTAAAAAAAAAACAATAGTGAGATAAAGAAATTCAGTCGTGATCCCTATCCATAAATGGAGGATAACAAGATCCCAAAGGATGAGGAAGTAGAAAAATATATGCTTGGCCAATTGTAGCCCCTATCCCTATATTGAAAAAATATAAAACATTTTACACAAAGTTGGCCAAGTACCATCCAAAGTAGCAAAATGACTAGAAGACCTCACCGAAAAAGCTTAGATGGAGTAAGCACAAATATGGTCACCTCATGGAAGGTTTTCATATGTCTAAAAATCTAAGAGAATTTGTGATGGATTATACCTACAAGGATAACTATGATAGGGTACACAATAATCTAGCTTAATCCTTCACCCCATCGAACCCAAAATTGGGAATTGAAACAACTATAATTTAATCTAATGATAAAGAGGAGGTATAATTAGGACCTTTGAGCTATCAAAAATGATTGGTAATGGCTAAAATCTAACTTGCATCATTGCAAACAACAATCAAGATGCCTACTCAACCACCTATGGTACCTGCAAGTAGTATGACCCTATCACAACCACCAACCTGAGCCAAGAAACAATAATGATAGGATTTAGGCCTTGTTCAGGGGGGATCCGCAACTACAAAACAACTAACAAGAAGGGTTGCAACCTCTAAAGTTTCTACTTTAACCATCCAAACAACAAGAAGATCACCAAGAACTATAAAGGAGTAAACCGATGCAACCTCTTCATCATCCCAAGTGTCACCTACAAAAAGGAAAAGTTTATTCCAAACATCCATAGGTAGAGAT
This sequence comes from Cunninghamia lanceolata, assembly GCA_027924645.1. Taxonomy (NCBI): domain Eukaryota; kingdom Viridiplantae; phylum Streptophyta; class Pinopsida; order Cupressales; family Cupressaceae; genus Cunninghamia; species Cunninghamia lanceolata. The sequence goes on along the minus strand of BSBN01000339.1, from coordinate 22,121,487 downwards.
AATGACCCAAAATAAGAGAAGAACAAAGAATAAGAAACTACAAAAGGGTGACAATGCCCAAAAAATAAGGTCCAAAAGAAAAGGACTAAGAAGGCTATAATAATAGAATAGCCAAAGGGTGAAATGCAACAAGTGCAAACATCAACAACCCCATCTTATATATTCTTCCTCACTCTCCTCAATCTATAATTAAATCCCTCTCACTCCTTACAAATACATATTCCCTCTTCTCCCCCAGTAAGTTCCATTCCCAATATTTTTTCTCCACACATGCAAATTCCCTGTCTCCTCTATTCCCCTCACTTTAGGCTCCCATCTCAAAAGCTTCTAAGGTTCCACTACAAAAATAATAGATGTAACCATCACCCCAATTCCAATGTCCCACATAATACTTTCATCCCCAATATCCCCCTCTGACTAGGCAACATGAGATGACAATGCTTAAACCTATGAAACTAGAGGATGCCATCTACATGTGTTCCAAGTATGTTTCCCAACACCCCCTAGGTCTCAAACACGCAACAACCTTCATCCCCTTACAAATTTGTGTATATCTTGAGCCCCCAAGCTATTACTACCTCCTCCACTACACAGCAAATGGTCCCGTCACTCCTAATTTTCTCCTTAGGGGCCACCCAATTTCCCCATGGTGTGATAGTGACAAGAGAACCACCTCGTATCAACAACAAATACATCAAATACATGAAGTTACATTGCATAAGGAGGCAAAGAGGAAATTAATGCAAGATATTGTTCTTGTGGCAAAGAGCATGAAGATGTATTATGACAGCATGAATAATGTTATTCATTTGGTTCACTTCACTCCCCTGGTCAACAAGCCTAAAAATCAATGTAGGCTAATAATTACTAGATGGAGGTAGTAAGCATCACAATAAGGATGCAAGAGTAAAGGACATGGTGGAATTCTTGCAAGAAGGTGAAAAGTTTGTCAACTCTTCACTAATCATCATGAAAAATAAATTCAAACTAAATGTGTCGAGTTAGACACAACTATGCAAATAAAAATGTTGTAGAGACCAAAATTGATGCGTTGGAAAGCTAGGTGTTCATAGTCAAAGATAAACGCTATTAAGGCCCATAACACATAGGCTACATATAATCCAAAAATAAACTCCAAGATGTCTAAGCCAAGACAAAAGAGGTGAGTGTGGATTTCATTCCAACAAAGAGCAAAATGATTCAAGAAGGCCACCACTAATGTATTGAGCAAACAATTGTAGGAACTAAGGGCAAATCTAAATCAAGATAAAATTGATGCAGGTGTTAAGGCCAATGGAGGTGGGTTCTCTAAAGTAAAAATTTAGTAGTTAGGACTACAAACTCTTAAAGTTACAAATTAGGTGGAGTCCATCTAGCTCCTATTAGTGTAGGTTTTTATTTCCTAGTTGGGTTATTTATTTTCCCTTTATTCCTAGGTTTTTCCTACACCTTTTTATTAATCTCTCTTAGGTTAATAAAGCATGTCTTATTAAGTGAGAGGATTATGAGGTGTCACCTTCCTACATGTGAGCATCCATTAGTATCTTGGGAAGATATTTTTCTATCTTTATTCTGATAGATGGTTGCTCCTCGTTGGTTGGTGTTGCCACCTCCTTCCTCTCCTTGGTCTATATAAGCATGCTACCTGGCTTGTATTTGGTATCAATCTTTTGCTTTTGCATCCTCTTAATGGTATTTTGCTTCTAGCATTCACATTACTCTCTTGGAGACTAATTTTGTGTTGCTATTTTGATTTCACATTATTTACATTCATAGTTTAGATATCTATTCATTTGCACTAGTTCTCTGGGTTAATAATCTTTTCATATTCTAACATGGTATCAGAGCTTTTCTATGTACAAGAGTAGATTTTAGTTTCCATATTTGAGAGATTCAGGGGGGCTAATAAAGCTTTGTTTCAATTTTTCAAAAAACTCAGTATGCTCTTCTCTTGCATCTTCAGATGATATGGAGAATCAGAAAAGTTTAAAAGAAACATTTTAATCTATAGGGTTTGCATATGTGTTTTGTGATATCTGGGTGATTGCAGTGTTTCTGGTTATACTGGTGATATTTATGGCTATTCCAACACGTCTAGTAGGCTCGAGAAAGTTAGATTTGGCTTTCATTTCACCAAAATCAGAGATCGTTTGACACAGTTGCGGAACTGGGGTTTTTTGCTTAGATCTAAAAATCAACTTTCAATCGGAGCATTTCTAGGCCAAAAGGACCCTGTCATTACATCCAAGAGGCCTCACAGGTGAATTTTGATATATAATTTACTCAGTTTCAGTGTCAGGAGTTTGAAAGGCAGAAGACCATTTTTGGCCCCCAGCGCGCATTTATGTGCAATAAATTGTAATTTACTTGCAATGTTTTATTAAAAATTTTAAAAAATAAATAAATAAATAAATTTAAGCGCTCAATACTTAAGCGCTTCATTGTGTTGTTTATTTCTTTGGGCTACGACCCTTTGAGCAGGGTCGGCCCCCCTTTGGGGACTACCACCCCCTCTCCTCTCAGGCTGCGACCTTTGGGGATCGCCATTGGCCTCCACCCCCTTCCTTAAAATGTAGGCCAACTCTCCCTTGAGCGCTAGTCATGGGGTGAGGCACTCGCCCTACCCCCCCCAACCCCTGTGGAATTTGGCCTTTGGCCATTCAAAATTTCTCCACCAGTTCATTTTTTCTATCTTCTGCCTTCAATCACTCAGGCCTATGTGCCACTATATTTGGTGAAACTCTAATTTTCCCATAATCAACCATATTTGGCTATTTTTTCTATAATTGGCAGATTTGGCTATATTTGGTGACATCTAATTTTATCTGGAGATTTGACTTTTGTGGCAGAGGTTTATTTTTTTGGTAGTATTCCACATTTGGCAACACCACTAAACTTAGCGACATTTTTTGCGGAGGGCTATTTTTTTTCCCATAGACCCCCTCACGAATGAAGTTTTCATTTTTTAATGAGAACTTTGAAGACTGATAACTTGAGCTCACAACCTTTGTTTCCTGAGATTCTTTTTTTGACTTTGGTTATTTTTCTTCTCTCATCACGGTGGTGCAAATGATTCTTGATTTTGATGCATGGTTTTTCTAGAAATTTCATATTCCGTTGCTCAGTTCCTAGTTTTTTAAACTTCGGAGGATCATAACTTTCTCATATGACCTTGTATCAAGGTGATTCTTTTTTTGAAAGTGCATGATTTTTTGAGTAGAACACGGTGGTGTTGTTAGTTTTGCTTGATAGAGTACCAGTATTGTAATTTCAGCATACACCTAATTTGTGAGGGTTTTGTAAGGCATTGAAATCAAGACCACTTAGTATTTCTTGCTAGTGGCATTTGTAAATGCACTAATTATAAAGTACCAAAATCATTTTTTCATGGGGGGGTTTATTTGATTGAGTGAAAAGGGGAGTTGTCTTGGTTGTATTCTCTTATTTTCAGCATTTCTTTACTACATTTCTTCGTCATAGATCAAACATCTATGCCCATCCTAACTCCATACAACTACTTTGAGTGGAAATCATGCATGACAATCTACTTAAGGAAAGTTGTATTACATAAGATAACAATGGGACTTGAAACTGAACCTACTAAAGATGAAGATAAGCTTAAGTGGTTTAACAAGTGTGATGAGGCATATGGAACATTGTGTTTGTTTGTTTCACCTGATTTTCTCTTTTACATTGAGTCTTTGAATTCACCAAATGAAATCTGGACAAAGCTAGAACCACTATTTGGCACACAAGATTCAATGAGGGGTCATATGTTAGAAAATGAACTAACTAGTTTAAGTCTAAACAATTTCAACACAATTCAGGGTTTCTTCACCAAATTGAAATCACTAAGGTTGCAGTTAAAAAAATGTGGAATTGAAAAGAAAGATGAACAATTGATTCTCAATATTCTCTCTAAGCTAAGTTCAGAATATTATGTGTTTGTTTCTACCTTCTATGCTACTAAAGGTGCATTTGGTACTCAACTCACCATGCCATCTTTAGATGACTTTGCGATCTCTCTCACTCAGGAATAGGATAAGCTAATCCAGATGGGCACTCTTAAGTCCTCTAATGATGATTAAATTTTTATGAAACAAGAGTAACATGCAACAAGTTAAAAAGCACTATTTTCTGCACAAGGTGTCATAGAACAATGTAATGAAACCCTTGGCATACACACCAATGCACAACACAAGGTGACACAAGTGAGATTTAAAAGCACCATGGGACAAAACATCATGATTAACACTAAAATTGAGATAAGGAGGAGAGTTAGGGTTCCCAAGCTCACTTATGAACTCCTACAACATGCCTACCAAGCCACTCCCCTGATATCTCAAGACACAAAAAGCACAGAGCCAAAACTATTAAAAGATTAGGCTTCAGAAATAAATTTGCACAAGCTCGAACTTCCCACTCAACCTTGTAATCCAAGCTTTCCACTCAAATTAGAAATCAATCCTAGAAACTCAGCCTTCAACCCCTAGATTGCATTTTACATCCTGCAACACCCACTCAAAGTTTGGCCCCTAGGTTGCAACCTACAACATGCATTGTCTACTTAAACCTTAGAATTGAAATCTCAGAGCCTTAGTCTTTGGACTCCAAACAACGCTAAACATTATCAACATACCTCTCAGACCTTGGGGTCTGACATGCACCAAGCACTTAAAACTTTGAGGTCCAATCACTACTTCATAACTGACAAACACAAGAACAAGTCTAAGCTTTGAAGCCTTGACTATTTGAACTTTAGAGTTTAAACAACAACATGCATTTTAAATTTTAGGGTCTAAAATGCAACCATCACAAAGCAAAAATACATCACAAGTCTAAGCCCTTGTACTCATGGCAACTTAGACTTTGGAGTCTGAATGATGACATGTATTTCAGACTTCAGAGTCTGAAATGCAACTCCCACTATGCAAAACCTTGACAAAAGTCCAAAACAATGAACCTCTAGGTAGTTTAAAGTTTGGGGTCTAACCTACATTTTACAACATGTAAAATTTTGAGTCAACTCCAAACTCTAGCCCCTTGACAAATTTAGACTTTAGAGTCTAATATAAATTTTGCACCATACAACATGCAAATGGGACTTTGAACTCTAACCTTCTTGTAATATAGACTGGTAACTCTAAATTACATGTAATTTGAACTGTGATGTTCAATTTGTAACAACCTGTAGAAAAATACATAAGGCAAAAACCAACAAGGCTCATTTTCTCGCTCGACATAGAGTGTCATCGTTATCTTGTACGATTCCCTAAACAGGCATTCAACACAAGTAATAATGTTAATGCTATCTTAGTTTAAATTTCATTTAATGGTTTCAATCCCCACCATTTTATCTCATTATGTTATCCATGCGATACTTCTTATAGGGGCATCCTTAATATCAAAGGTGTGGCATGGTCCACTCTACTCCTAATGTTAGCATCTAATCCTAGGTGCAAAGTCAACCTTTGCCCCTATGTTCAAGGCATGAAAAATGAGGTCAAAGTTTGTGATCCTTCTATCATTCATCCATGAAATTAAGGCATGGAGAATAAGGTCCAAGTTCAAGATCCCTGCATGCAAAAGTTGGAAAACACAATTCAAAAGTTAATCTTAGCCTTAAAGTCAAGACATGAAAAATGAGGTCAAAGTTCATGATCCCCATATTGAAAAGGTTGAGAAACTTAAAAGATTCACCAGACTCTTTGTATCACTAAATAAAACATACAAATGATGTTTAAATTCAAGTTCTAGTTTTTATCAAAAGGTTTACAACCATAAAAACCCCCAAATCCACCACTGATGACATCACCCAAGAACTCCAAATTTTACATTTGAAAATACACAAAATTTAAAAAAATCTAAATATACCCTTTAGTTCCCAAAATGCACAACTGATGTAGAGCATGGATAGAGAATCTTTTAACAACTCCAACAAATCAAACTTTCAAGGTTTGAAACATTAAATGGTGGGTTTTTGGTCTCTAGACCTCAATCCTCTAGTAGCCCTCACAAACTAGTTTTTCTATCATAACTACCTGTGCAAACCTCATATCCAAATTGTAAAAGCATTTTTGAATACCCTTTTTGGCCTTGCTCAACATACCAAGAAATTAGATAGGGTTGGTTTGAAAAGACAGGTTCAAATCTTGATTGTCCTAGTCCCTAGGCCTAATTGCTTGAACAAACTTGGTAGAAGCAAATTGGGTTTTTGGGCCATAATTTTCAGTGTAGATATGATATCAAGAATGTAAACATAGTTTCAGACACCCATTTGGACCTTATATAACATAGCTCAGAATCAAGGTAGATTACTTTGTACGGAAAACTTCAAAAATTGATTTGTTTGCTCATTATTACCCTAAGTCACATGCCCTAGCTACCAACCAAGGTACAAAAGAATAGAAAGGACAAAGTAGTAACACCAAGAGTAAGGATAAGAAACAAAAGAATAGCAAGGAGAAGAAGCATTAGATACTAGTTGCTTCAAAAGCAACTAATGAGACCCAATCTTCCAAGGGTGACAAACCTAAGAAAGAGAAGGTCCAATGTGCCTACTATAAGAGACCACTTCATGATGAACATAAGTGTTTGAAGAAACAAATTGATCACTTGAAACACATTCTTGAGAAGAATAATATCAGTAATCTTGAGTCTATCAAATATATTCCTAATGAGGGGTCTAGCAAGGCAAAAGAAAATAGCAAGGGGAAAGGAAAAGCTAAGGCCCTTGTAGCAGTTGCTTCTTCACCATCCACTTGGGTTCTTGATTTGGGTGCTTCACACCACATGGCTTCATCTAAGGAAGAACTTGCATCTTTGGAGCCGTGTACTATGCCTTCCATTTTAATGGATGATGACACTCCTATTGAGGTGTCTGGGAGAGGGTTTGTTGATGTGGGGGATGGCACATTCCATGATGTTCTTTATGTGCCCTCTGTTGATAACTGAGAGGGGGGGTGAATCAGTTATCTTAATTATTTCATCTTTCTAAACTTTCTTAATAATTAGTGCAGCATCAATTCAAACAAGAAAACTTAATCATGAAATGGAAATACACATGACACAATATTTTTGATGTGGAAACCCTGTTAAGGGAAAAACCACGGGGTGATTAACCCAAGATTGTATTCTCTGGTAGAAGAATAGGATTACAAAATGGCACTTGCCAATTAGGGCTCACTGCTCGAGCACACTGCTCACAAGAGATACACTGCCTACAAGAGACACACTGTCTACAATTTATAAAGAGTGTGATACAATACTTGAACTGATAAGGAGCATCAACATATGCTGGAGTTCAGTTTCGGTTAGGCTCTATATACTGATCTGTTGCACTTCATCTTTCCTCTTCTTTTGAGTTGTTCTTCTTTCACATACTGGATCTTCCTTTCTGCTTTTATTCAGCTCTACTGCTTTTCTTCGCACATTTTCACAACTCACCACACAACTCATAACTAAATCTATCTTGTATATATATCCGCAAAAGTGATTTCATCACCTTTCTAGTCGGCACCTGGAATAGTCAATATTTTACCTAAACTCTGATCTGTCGGCTGAATCCTTGCTTACCAAGTAATGCAGATCAAGGATATACTTGTGGAAATCATCAATCATGTCGGCCAAACATAATTTATGCCTTCATAACCTTTACCAACATCAGTAACACATCCGGAATAATGTTTGATGTTCTGCCAGTCAGTTCTTCCTCTGTTCACACTGTCACTTGGGAACCTGACACTCAAGCATTCATATCTCTTTATCCTTTCCACACCGGAGGCTCAAACCTTGGAATCTATCAGTCAAGATACTCCTCTTGACTTCCCCAAATCCTTACTTCACCAAGATACTTCCTCTGAGAGATCTGGACCTAACTGTCGGACCTCACCACATGCTCTGTTCTTGTTTACCGGACCACAACATTCTTCACTCTGACTTCCGGTATAGACATACCATGTCCTGCGGATGTGTGGGATGAACTTTGTTGCCATTAATGACAACATTCATGAATCCATATAGTGTCTCTTGCCAACAATCTCCCCCTTTGGCATTGATGGCAACACTTAGTGAAAAATGACTAAGTGTTTACACTATGCTCCCCCTTGGCTGATGCTTTATTTTTATATACATTTTCCAGAGCTCCCCCTTAGTTGGATTCCTCATTTTTCACTACTCTTCACTCCCCCTTTGACATCAATGGCAAAGGGTAGGGTCCGCATACCAAAATTTTCAAAATTTTATCTGCATAAGTAAATACATAAGGAATACTTACATATACTGAAGTATGTCTGCAAAAGTTGTCTTCAATTGAATAAATTTTGTAGCCCAACTTTGCTTCATTCTATCCAAAATTGAAATATGACCACTCAACAAGAATGCAAAAGCTTCTGCCCTCTTAAGATCTGTAGGATCGTTGGTTCGGGCGGTAGTCTGAGCATCACTTATGGCCTCATGCATGGCCTCTAACTTAGGGATAATGATCCTTCTAAGTTCACCCATCCAGCTAATTATGTTCTTCCTTTCCTTCTCAAAATTCTTTATTGCATTTGTGATTGCAATAGTCTGACACTCTTGATTTACTATGGAGGATGAGAGAGGATCAAAACTTTGAGACAGACTTAATAGTTTATCCTCTTGTTCTTTTACTTTCCTCTCAATATCTTTGGTCACTGTTGGCCAAGATAAGCAAAATTTGTACATATTTCTGCCATCTTTAAGAGCATTTTCTAAGCTCTTTATCCCAATATTCATATTTTTCCTATCATTAATTATCAACCCTTGTACCTCTGATAATCTTTTTGCAAGAAATTCCTTCTGGACCTTATCTTCTGCTGACTTCTCTAGGGAATCAAAATGTGTGCTAACACTATTGACTAGAGTTTTGAGATTATCGAATGTGGAGGCTGTGGGATCCTTCTAAAACGATGGCATAATCTTTTCAAGCAATCCGGAAGCAGCTTCTATCAACTCACAGTCTTCCATGTGAGACTTCAGGAGTTTTTCTTTAACCTTTGCATTAGCAAATGAAGCTATCTTCATTGTCTGTACTGGAGAAAGAGAATCAAAATTAAATGGTCATTGTAGAAGCTCCGGTTCATCAATCTCCATTATTTCTTTGTTCAAGAATTCTTGGATAGTTTTTGCAGTGTCTCTTGCTGGAGACAGATGTTTCTTCTCTTCTGCATTCTTAGAGCTATCTCTTGAAGCTTTCTCTCCTTCAACATTCTTACCACTAGCAGTTGTGGTCTTCTCTATTGAAGTCTTCTCTCCTTCTGCAACCTTGGTACTGTCATCTTCTTTTTCCTTCACCTCTGCTTCTTTCTCCTGTATTCTTTCTTCTCCTTTAGATCCAGAGACTGTAGGGGAAATTGGAGGAGAGATATTTGTTTGTTCATGAGCCACCTCTTCTAGAGTAGAAGATTCCAAGTCCTTATCCTTTTCTGCACCGCTGTCCATGACTTGCTCAGTGGATTCTTTTTCAACACTTGTGGTCGAGGGGTCAGTACCCAAGTCCTCTATAATTAGAATGTTGAATTTCTTAAAAGCATTTCAGAGGATCTCTTCAGTCTCTCTTGCCACTTTATCGGTTTCACCAAGCATGAGCTGATTCATCCTGGCTTTGCTCCGAAACTCATCCTTGCGATCTTTGAAGATCATGTTCATTTGTTGCGGAGTGATTGAAGGGTATAACTGAATTGCTATCTTTTCCCAGATTTCCAAATCTTTTGCTTGAGCATTGTTCTTCCTCATTTCAAGCCTTTTCTCTAAGCTTTTGGGAATTAGAGAGATAATTTCAATAAAAGCTTTATTGCAAGTGTTCAAAAACTTAACTGTGGCTTCCTCCAAAATCTTTTTATCTGCTTCATTATATGCATCATAGAACTTTGTTAAGGGTTGCAGGTTCCCATCCACAGTGGCTGCTTTCATTACAACATCTAAGAATAGAGTGGGTTTTTCAACAAATTCCTCTTCCTTCTCTTCTTCTCCTTGACCGGTAGAGTGTTCACCGGATGATTTCTTCTATTTCTTCACTTCCTAATTTCTTCATCAGATTTAGTCTCCTCTTCATCCCTTTGACTGACATAAGCTCTTGTGGCTTTTGTCTTTGTTCTTTTCTCTCCTTTGTCAGATGATTGTGCTTCCGATTCTGAAGTCCTTGAGCCTTTGGCGGTGGTAGGTGCAGAACTCTTTGATGATCTGGTCAGGGTGGAAGGTTTTGTCAGAACACTTTCCTCATTTTTCTTTTCTACCTTCTTCTTCTCTTCCTCTACCCTTTCCATCTTTTTCCTATTGGCATCAAGTGCCTCCTTTGAGATGCCAAAGCCTTTGGCAACATCTTCTACTTCTTTTCTCACTTTCCTCTTAATCTTTGGCTGCCTTAGCTCTATATGAATTTTCACACTTAGTTCTTCAAAGGTTCCAAATCTTTCTGCCTTTGGGTCTTTTGGCTGACTGAGCATGTGTTGAACATGCAGTTTTACAATTTGTTCATCAACTTCATACCCCATAGGCATGATCTAGACTGTCCTTGGCTCTACTGCCTCCATTAGGCATTGATCAGTGTCTATCATGAAGCACATTGTATCCTTGTATTTCTCAACTACTGATTTGGGGATTCTTTCTCTGATTTGCATTATATTTTGAAAGTGCTTGAAGTAACCCCACAGAGCTATATTTTGTGCTTTGTCATCACCAAGTCCATGTAAATAATCTCTGATTTGGATAGCTACTGGTCTATCATTCTCCCACACCCAGCCACTAGATCCGGGAAGCTCATTCATAAAGTAGAAGAATAAGCACAATATTAATCCACCATACTTGAATGAATTCTTTTTATCTTTCTTTATTTTCTGTAGATTCTCCAAGAGTTGGTTCAAAAGAAGCTGACAAAGATCATAGTCTGCATCCTTTCTTAGCATTTCATAAGTAGTGTATGTTGACTTTTTCCCAGACTGGATGCTTATTCCCAGATTTCCCTACAAGGTAGCCATCAGTGATCAACAGGATCTCTGGGCCAGGGGGTCAACAGTGTAGGAGATAGACTCTATATTTTATCTCCTCTTCTTCTTCAGGCTCTGCAAGACCTAGGGGGGTATTCCCTACTCAACACCCATGAGGATATGCATACAAGGCTGGGATGCTGACAGAAAGCAGATAGTCCTCCTGTAAGTAGACCAAAACTGAATGATAAGAGCAAAGGGGCTAGCTTTGGGCCTATTAGCAGTTGTAGACAGAGGACTGAGGATCCTAAACTAATTCTAAAGTCCTAATGGTTGTTTTAGATTTTGATTTGGAGTTTAAGTGTGGATGCAAAGCTGGACATGGTTATAACACAAGAACAAAGCATGATTGGTGCCTATCCAGGGCCTGGAGTCAGTAGACATACACCTGTGAATGATCAGCATAAACAACTAAAACTGGATTTCAAGGGGATATATGTGATACCTGCCTTACAGGTATCTCCCAATACAGAGTGTTAAGTTATCTCTACTTATGGTATCCCTACTGCAGTATATCCTTCCCAATGTTCAACCTGAAAACAGTTTAATCTACCCCTTGAGCAGAAGTTAAAAGATCAGACATTCAACACAGGAACTCTATGCTCTAGAATCTAAACATTACCAAACATCCAGATTCAGAAGAAGAATACATGCAATACTAGAGACAGAATTAACACAACACATGCTAAACAGCATTTCTCATATAAGTTTAATCATGAAATCAGTGGGTTCATGCCAAAAACAAACAACAAGAGATACATAAACTCACAGGTAAGCTGTACAGAGCAACCAGATCAGCTTGTTATGCATTACAGAGCCAAAATCTTCAACTTTCAACAACCTTTCAAACGAGCAAGACCACCTGCTTATAACAGCCAGGTAGGTGCTCAGCAATTAATTACATGGTTGACCAAAATTTCGCCAGATACACAATATCAGGAAAATGGCGCTCAAACACAACCAGATTGGCGCCCAAACTTGAATGCAGCAGGTAGGGGAGGAGACAGGAAGATTTCTCGAGCCCTGCGCCCCTGTCCGCTGATGTACACCCTCAGTCGGGTACAGGATCCATCCACGCCATCGCCCATACCTCTGCAACAATCGCCATTGATGGCGCACCAACCCGCGGCCTCGGGAAGAACATTAATTCTGCATCGCAAGCATTTCCCGCCGAGGTTCATCATCATGATGTTTCGAATATGCAGGATAATATTATCCCACATGCACCCCGCGATGACCTTCTTAACACTTTATATACTAGGTCATGAGCATATATCATGTCGGTGCTTTTGCTCCTGACGACACTAGTATAGACCTCATCATCATCATCCTCCAACAGCATGATATCCTGTTGTTCGAAATATCACCCTGACATCATCATGATATTTGAAATATAACCTTCATGATAATCGGCACAACCTGATCCATCGGAGGAACATCCTCCTGCTGAGCTTATTCCAAAAGTCTGGCCGATGAACATCCTGATGACGTCATCATCATATCCAGCTGACGTCATCATCATATCTGCCTACTGCGCACCTCCTCATATACGGATGACGTCATCATCATGTTTGCAAATGTCGGGAGATCTCCTCAAGATGATCAGTGTTAGGAATATGACCCCCCCCGGGACCTTGATGACGTCATCATCATATTAACATCATCATGATATTCGGAAGACAACCGGATATTTGGAAATATCCTCCTGATGTTCAAATATCAGGTTGCACTGTAGCTCCACTATAAGATCGGGGCGATAACTGAATATGATGATGCTGCTTGAAAAGATCACCCCCAGTAGATAATGCGCGAAGCCGGCAGGCGGATATCTCCTTGATATCAGCATCATCATGATGCTCGAACAAACATATATCTGGGTGATATGAAAATATCACCCCCTCCTTCGGAAATATCATGATGCAGATAGGCAGAGAACCGGATATCACCCTGATATAAGGATGACGTCAGCATCATCAGGATGACAAAACAACGAACAAGAAGTGATACAACATCATCAGGATGATATTGACTAAGATCATCCTGACGTTCAAAATATGATGACCCTAGTGAATATAGGGTCGCACTTAGAACTCTTCAACAACATCATCAGGATGATCATAACCAAGATCACCCGATGATAGAAATATCACCCCGGCGAAATATCATGAAGGCAGAAAATATGATGACCTCCGCAAGCAGCAGGATGATAACTGGAAATATGATGATGACGACGACGACCCTTAAGAAAAAACAAGTTAGGTCAAACAACTTAGAGAATAACCCCTTCAAGATAATGGGGCAACATCATCATCATGTTTGCGCAAGGTGATAAATGGAAGATCACCGGATACTTTGAAAAATCACCCTCACAAGCAGATCAGGGCGCACTGTAGCTCTTCAGCATCATCAGGATAAAAACCAAACATCACCCGATAACTGAATATGATGATGACGATGAAAAACCAGTCGACGAAGAACATGATGATGCAGACCACCATCGAACCAAATATGATGATGATGACCTCCTCCTCAGGAAAATATCATGATGCAGCTGAAAAATGCTGAGGAGGCCCAACACTTAGAAAAAATGGGCAAGAAGATAAAGGCTTCAAATGAAGAAACCTCCTGATCATGACAAACCAACCCCAGGTCAAAATGAGTGCTAACAGTGGCTCCGAATGGGGACGTGCAGGAGAAAACCTGCAGCGAGAACCAGATCTCCGGGCAGACCTGACAAAAAGCCAAAAAACACGAGCTGTACAAGGCATTTACACTACATACATATTTTTACAAATGTGCACAGCAACCAGCTATTCATGCAAAATAGAACTTAAGGAATTGGCCATGCACAGGCAATTCCAGAATTTCACCATCTAGGGCCTGGAGGAAATAAGAATCCTCCCCATGAGTATTGCAAACCTGATATGGGCCCATCCATAAGGGTTGAAACTTACCATGTTTACCCTTTTCCTGATCTCTAGCATTCCAAATAAGCACCAGATCATTAACTTGAAACTTCCTTTTTGTAGTTCTCCTGTCAAACTGATATTTCATATCCTGTTGTCTTTTGAGATTGATCTGGTGGGCTCTCCTTCTGTCTTCATCCAATGCAACCAGCTGATTCACTCTTTCTGTCATGGGATCTTCAATGTCCTCATCATTTTCCTGAATGAATCTGTAAACTGGTAGGAGATTATTTATGGGCAGTCTAGCTGATGCACCATATACTAGCTCAAAAGGTGACTTCCCAATAGCCCTTTTCACAGTCACTCTGTCAGCCCATACTGCTAAGTTCAACTTTGAGTCCCAAGCTCTCTTGTTCTTGTCCAGTATCCTCTTGACAATTTTCATGATGCTCTTATTGCTTGATTCTGCTTGACCATTTCCTTGTGGGTGATATGGTGATGTATATGACAGATTTATTCCATATTTGTTGCAAAAATCAACAAATTCACCTGATCTGAAGCACATAGCATTATCAGTGATTATCTTAAATGGTACTCCAAACCTGATGATGATGTTCTCTAGTATGAAATCTGTCACCACCTTACTTGTAGCTCTCTTAGTTGGAATGGCCTCAATCCATTTGGTAAAGTAGTCAGTTGCCACCAAAATCCAACTGTGTCCCCCACTTGATTTGTCTGCAATCTCCCCTATGAAGTCAATTCCCCATTGCTGGAATGGAGCATCCACAGGTACAGCTCTGAGGGGTAAAGCACCATCATATTTCAGCTTTCCTGAGAATCTCTGGCAAGGGTCACACTTCCTTACTAACCTTTGTGCGTCTGAAAAGAGAGTGGGCCACCAATATCCTGCCCTGAGAATTTTATGAGCTGTTGTTTGGGCAGTATAATGTCCACCACACAATCCTTTATGCATGTCAATCAAAACATTGTTAGCCATGTCTTCATCCACACATCTCAGCAGCACACCATCAGGGTTTTTCCAGTACAGCTCACCTTGAACAACAACATACCTGATTGCATGTAGCTTCAGAGTCCTCTTTTGATTGTCACTGAAATGGGAAGGACAATTCAGATTTTACAAATAATAGACAATATCCTTGTACCATTCAGATCCTGATACACTTACATTCTCATCTTGGACTGCATTAACTTGGCATGCTTCCAAGTTTGATTGTGCCATCATCTTGGCTAATCCTTGTCCTCTTATCAACTTAGTAACTTGTATGTCTATGTTGAATTCCTGCAGTTTGTTTATCCATCTGCACCTTCTCCCAGTCACCTCCTACTGAGTGAATATGTCTTTGACTGCTGCATGAGGTACATATGCAATTATATATGACCCTACCAAGTATGGTCTGAAACTTTTGATGGCTCTAACAAGTGCATATGCCTGCTTTTCCATAATGTCATATTTCAACTCAGAAGCCTGAAGGGACATACTGAAGAAAGCGATGGGCTGTTCAAAACCATCTTCATTTTTCTGCAACAAACATGCAGCAACAGTATGAAAGGAAGCAAATGAGAACACTTGGAATGGCCTAGAAAAATCAGGAGATTTAAGAATAGGGGCCATCTTTATTGCCTCTTTGATATTCTGAAATGATTCTGTTGCTTCCCTTTCCCAGTTGATAGTTGCATCCTTCTTCATCATTTTGGAAATGTTCCTTGTAGTTTCTGCAAAGTTAGGAACAAATCTTCTAACAAAATTTATTTGTCCAAAGAAGGACTGAACTCCTTTCACAGTTTTTGGCATTTGAATCCTGTCAATAGCTGCCACTCTCTCTGGATCTATCCTGACTCCATCCTTGGAAACAATATGTCCCAGAAGCTTTCCTTCAACTACTCCAAAGGCACACTTCTTTGGGTTTAAAGAAATACCATATTCTAGTGCTCTTATGAAGATCCGCTCCAGATGCATACAATGCTGCTCCTCCTTCTTTGAGTAAGCGGTCAGGTCATCCTGATATACAGCCAGGATTGAATCAATCAGCCCTGCAAAAGCAACGTCCATTGCTCTTTGAAATGTAGCACCTGCATTTGTTAGTCCAAATGGCATTCTAACATACACATACGTTCCCCATGGAGTGGTAAAGGCAGTCTTATATTGTTCTGATTCCTTTACCTTTACCTGATTATATCCTGAAAATCCATCCATCATGGATAGGAGTTCACAACCAGTCACTTTCTGCAACATAGCTTCCATATTAGGCAATGGATAGTTATCCTTCAAAGAGGATACATTCAAGTTCCTGAAATCCACACAAAGCCTAATATCACCATTCTTTTTTCTGACTGGGACAAGGTTAGACACCCAAGTTGAATGTCTGATTGGCACAATTATTCCAGCCTCCCTGAGCCTTTTGAGTTCTTCTTGCATCTTGGGAGCTAAGGTAGGATTTATAGGCCTTTGCCTTTGTCTAAATGGCTTAGCTTCAGGCTTCAATGGGATCTCATGCTGGAATAAGTCTTCCCTATAAGCTTTTAGGTCCTCATATGACCAAGCAAAAACATGTTTATACTTTTTTAGCAATGCAATCAGCATACTTCTTATGTGTGGTTTGAGCTGTTTACCAATATATACTTTCTGAGGGGCCTGAGATGTCCCCAAATTTATTTCTTCTAAATCCTCCTTATTTGTGGGGGATGTCCTTGTGACCATTTTGTCTCTACTGTCAAAGGCTCTTTCCAAAGCTACCAACCCTCTAGGGATTTTATTAGTCCTCAACTGAATGATCTCTTTCCCCACAAGAGTCTCTTTTCCATCTACAGTCTCTACAAAAGCTTGGAAATCAATCTGTTGATTCTCATACTCATCTATGCAGTGCAAAAATTTCAGCAAATCCCTATCATCATTAAAAACTTGCCAACTGCATATGTTTTCTGGTATGGCAGGCCTAATTTTAACTTCTACATCTGTGACACCTGACAGAGTGATGTCATCTGGCCTTATTGCAACATTGGCTAAGAAATCAGCCATAACATTTTTTGACCTTTCTACCCAGCCAATTGAAAATGCATCAAAAAATTCAATAGTATCCCAAACAGCATGCTTGTATTGTTTCAATCTTTTATTTTTTGCAGCATACTTATTTCTGATTTGGGATACAATCAGCTCATAATCCCCAAATACTCTTAACATCTTAATTCCATGTTTGAGAGCAATATTCAGGCCTAAGAGTAAAGCCTCATATTCTGCAATATTGTTTGTGCAATCAAACCTCAGCAAGAAAGAGAATTTGAGGAGCTTACCAATTGGAGACAGGAAAACAACTCCAGCTCCAGAGCCTTCTTTTGCACAAGCTCCATCAAAAAACATGGTCCATAAGCCTTGCTGATCCAGCTCATCAATACAGGCATTTTTCTTTTTGTCTTCTGCATCATCTGAGACAACCTTGAAGTTATCACAGTCAGTGTCTACAAAGCATATCTGTTCATTTGCTTCTTGGTCTTCCACTGTCTCTGATGATCTTTGCTCTCTGCTTAGCTTGACATCCCTGCCATTCATTGGAATCATGGCATATGACAGGTCCAGCTGCATACTTCCACCAATTAGTGCTGCCCATCTTCTTGACAACAGCATACCATACTGTGGCTTGATGTCAACCACTGTTATATTCATTTTGTATCTTTTTTCAGGAAATGCTGCCAGTTTGAAATCTACATCCTTCATGATTCCAATAACTGGTACCTCTCTGGCATCCATAGCATAACACTTTCCACATGCCTTGTCAATCTTTAATCCAGTTTGTTGCATGATAGCCAAAGGCATGACATTTGTAGATGCTCCAGAGTCAAGCATACAATTTCTAATTATTTTACCATTTATAACCAGGGAAACATAAAATGGTTCCACCTGTGAAGGACACTTTGTCATGGTCATTCCTAAATAGACTTCAGGAGTCTCATCTTCTTCATTACACATGACATGTTTCTCACCCTGGGTCTGATCATTTTGCTTAGCTTGAAAAGGTACCCCTGAGATTAGGGATATTGTCCTATTCTTGATCTCTTCCACTTTCATGAGTTCCATAAGTGGAACAGAGACCTTTACCTGAGAGAGGATCTGGGCTATACCAAATGGAGCATAGTTTTGTACAACAGTTGTAGCTGGCTCCACAATCTTGCTTTTATCCTGAGCTGATTTAGTTTTCATTTTCATAGTTCCCTGATCATCATTCCTGTCTTGGGAACCTCTACTTTGATCTTCAGCCTGAGGGATTTTGTTTTCTGGTCCTTGAAATTCAGGACCTGTTCTGTATCTAAAGTTCTGTTTGTTATTTACCCACTGCCTTTTTTGTGGTTCAGTTCCTTTATGACCATGTACCAGCTGACCTGCAGAAATATCTTCTGGCTGATGTGGGCTGCCTACCTGATTTTTACCTCTGAGGTTGTAGTTGCTTTTGACTTGAGCAACTGCTGCAGCTGTGAAGGCTCTAATTTCCTCATCAGAAGGTCGTTGTAGGTTACTCAGAAAATTGTGTGAGTTCTGAGCATACACATAGTTATCTTCATTATCTTCATTATATGGGGACTGTTGGCAGGCCTGAACTTGATGATCTGTATTGTCATCAGCATCATACAGAGTGTATCCATTGCCTACGGACATCATGTTAACATCATCATCCTGCACATGATGTGGCTCATTGCATTCATTACAAGATGTAGCATTATCATACAAGGATTGAGCAATCATGCACTGTGACTGTGAATGTGGCATCTGACAAATTATACACCACGGAGCATCATCAGCAATATTTATAGTTTTCTTTAGGGGATCAGGAGTTTCCTTGACATGTTGAGCCCTTTGATTTGTGTTGTTACGTGGAAATACAGGCTTACCATCATGCCAATTGGTGTTATAAGGCATATCATGTAGTGATGGCCTCTTTTCCTGCCTTTGATAGACTTGCCTATCAGGACCCATCCCTTTTTCACTTCTAGCTAATCTATAGCTCAGGTCCTTAACAACATTTGCCAGTTTGTCTATCTTATCTTCAGGAGCAGATGTACTACCTTGAGTGTTCTGAGGCTTGTTTGGATTCTGCAGAATTTTTACATCATCCCTTCTATTTGTCTTGCCTGATGCTTTCCTATTGTTTTCAATATTTACTGCAATTCTGAAAGCATCCCTGAGAGTGGCAGGACCTTTATCTCTTAGTCCATATGCAGTCTTTGCATCAAAGGCATTGATGTACAAAATTATGCACATTGGTTCATTTGGCCTCATATGATGTGGCAATTTGTTCAACACTTTAGTAAATCTTGCATTAAAGTCTGCAACCTGCTCATTTGACCCTTTGGTGATGCTGGTGAACTCATTTACAAAGAAGCTAGGGTCAGTTTTATCACCATATTGCTCCTTGAATATCCTTTTAAAATCATCCCATGATGAAATACTCCCGTCAGGCAGATTCCTGTACCATTCTCTTGCCTCATCTATTAAGGATTGCATGAATGACTTCATGAAAACATCCTCATGCTCAACCTCAAAATTATCCATGACATTTTGGAAGGCCTTTAGATGATCCTCTCCTGACACTGTGTTGTTTCCTGAAAACTTAGGCACTTGCAGCCTCAGATGCTTGTCAATGGGGTTAGGATACCCAGGAATACCATCAAACACCAGCTGCCTGAATCTATCTAGCTGCATGGGCTGTCTGTTTTGCTGATTAACATTAACATTTCTGTTTGCATTCTGGTTTCCTGCATGATTCAGTGGTATCCTAGCATCATTCACATTTTGTCTCTCATCATGGTGCTGATGTTGCGCTTCATATCTTTGCTGATGTCTTTGCATATTTACATTCTCTAGGGTAGGAACTGAATCATTTTGGGCAGTTCTCAAGGCTTGCACTTTCTGCCTTATATCATCTCTGATTTTCATGGCTTGTAGGTATTCTAGTTCTGCTCTTAGACTTTTGATTTCTTCAGCCAATTGTTCATCCTTAGGTCTGGAGGTAGATGGTCTCATACCATTCTGGTCATCATCTTCATCATCCCTTAGAGACTCTGCCTCTTCAAACCTTTCACTTGGGTCTAGAAAAGGGCGTTCTTGGAACACCTCTGACCTCATTCTCATGCTACCACCCTGTTGCCTCTCATATGCACCTTGAATATCAGCTTCTGCAGTTGAAAAATAAGGCGCATGCTGTCCTGATGGCCTAGGGTTATCTTGTACATCATCACTTTTTCTGGGGGAGCTCTCATGACTAACTGAGACAGTTCCCTTTCTTCTATACATCATTCTTTTTGTTAATGGTAACTCTTCAAATAGAGGATTTTGTTGGGATCTTCTCCCCTGCATATAAATTTCACTTTGACCGGTTGGGAGATTACTTCGGAGTCGCCACCTATTACTAGGAACTGTTTTCTTCTGAAAACCAGGGTTCTTTCACAAGGTCCCCAGCAGAGTCGCCAATTTCTGTTGCTGACTCAGATGGGTCACATATATATTACTGGAGATGATTAGATAGTACTTTTACTTCTCAATCCCCAGTAGAGTCGCCAATTTCTGTTGACTTTTTCCCAGACTGGATGCTTATTCCCAGATTTCCCTACAAGGTAGCCATTAGTGATCAACAGGATCTCTGGGCCAGGGGGTCAACAGTGTAGGAGATAGACTCTATATTTTATCTCCTCTTCTTCTTCAGGCTCTGCAAGACCTAGGGGGGTATTCCCTACTCAACACCCATGAGGATATGCATACAAGGCTGGGATGCTGACAGAAAGCAGATAGTCCTCCTGTAAGTAGACCAAAACTGAATGATAAGAGCAAAGGGGCTAGCTTTGGGCCTATTAGCAGTTGTAGACAGAGGACTGAGGATCCTAAACTAATTCTAAAGTCCTAATGGTTGTTTTAGATTTTGATTTGGAGTTTAAGTGTGGATGCAAAGCTGGACATGGTTATAACACAAGAACAAAGCATGATTGGTGCCTATCCAGGGCCTGGAGTCAGTAGACATACACCTGTGAATGATCAGCATAAACAACTAAAACTGGATTTCAAGGGGATATATGTGATACCTGCCTTACAGGTATCTCCCAATACAGAGTGTTAAGTTATCTCTACTTATGGTATCCCTACTGCAGTATATCCTTCCCAATGTTCAACCTGAAAACAGTTTAATCTACCCCTTGAGCAGAAGTTAAAAGATCAGACATTCAACACAGGAACTCTATGCTCTAGAATCTAAACATTACCAAACATCCAGATTCAGAAGAAGAATACATGCAATACTAGAGATAGAATTAACACAACACATGCTAAACAGCATTTCTCATATAAGTTTAATCATGAAATCAGTGGGTTCATGCCAAAAACAAACAACAAGAGATACATAAACTCACAGGTAAGCTGTACAGAGCAACCAGATCAGCTTGTTATGCATTACAGAGCCAAAATCTTCAACTTTCAACAACCTTTCAAACGAGCAAGACCACCTGCTTATAACAGCCAGGTAGGTGCTCAGCAATTAATTACATGGTTGACCAAAATTTCGCCAGATACACAGTATCAGGAAAATGGCGCTCAAACACAACCAGATTGGCGCCCAAACTTGAATGCAGCAGGTAGGGGAGGAGACAGGAAGATTTCTCGAGCCCTGCGCCCCTGTCCGCTGATGTACACCCTCAGTCGGGTGCAGGATCCATCCACGCCATCGCCCATACCTCTGCAACAATCGCCATTGATGGCGCACCAACCCGCAGCCTCGGGAAGAACATTAATTCTGCATCGCAAGCATTTCCCGCCGAGGTTCATCATCATGATGTTTCGAATATGCAGGATAATATTATCCCACATGCACCCCGCGATGACCTCCTTAACACTTTATATACTAGGTCATGAGCATATATCATGTCGGTGCTTTTGCTCCTGACGACACTAGTATAGACCTCATCATCATCATCCTCCAGCAGCATGATATCCTGTTGTTCGAAATATCACCCTGACGTCATCATGATATTTGAAATATAACCTTCATGATAATCGGCACAACCTGATCCATCGGAGGAACATCCTCCTGCTGAGCTTATTCCAAAAGTCTGGCCGATGAACATCCTGATGACGTCATCATCATATCCAGCTGACGTCATCATCATATCTGCCTACTGCGCACCTCCTCATATACGGATGATGTCATCATCATGTTTGCAAATGTCGGGAGATCTCCTCAAGATGATCAGTGTTAGGAATATGACCCCCCCCGGGACCTTGATGATGTCATCATCATATTAACATCATCATGATATTCGGAAGACAACCGGATATTTGGAAATATCCTCCTGATGTTCAAATATCAGGTTGCACTGTAGCTCCACTATAAGATCGGGGCGATAACTGAATATGATGATGCTGCTTGAAAAGATCACCCCCAGTAGATAATGCGCGAAGCCGGCAGGCGGATATCTCCTTGATATCAGCATCATCATGATGCTTGAACAAACATATATCCGGGTGATATGAAAATATCACCCCCTCCTTCGGAAATATCATGATGCAGATAGGCAGAGAACCGGATATCACCCTGATATAAGGATGACGTCAGCATCATCAGGATGACAAAACAACGAACAAGAAGTGATACAACATCATCAGGATGATATTGACTAAGATCATCCTGACGTTCAAAATATGATGACCCTAGTGAATATCGGGTCGCACTTAGAACTCTTCAACAACATCATCAGGATGATCATAACCAAGATCACCCGATGATAGAAATATCACCCCGGCGAAATATCATGAAGGCAGAAAATATGATGACCTCCGCAAGCAGCAGGATGATAACTGGAAATATGATGATGACGACGACGACCCTTAAGAAAAAACAAGTTAGGTCGAACAACTTAGAGAATAACCCCTTCAAGATAATGGGGCAACATCATCATCATGTTTACGCAAGGTGATAAATGGAAGATCACCGGATACTTTGAAAAATCACCCTCACAAGCAGATCAGGGCGCACTGTAGCTCTTCAGCATCATCAGGATAAAAACCAAACATCACCCGATAACTGAATATGATGATGACGATGAAAAACCAGTCGACGAAGAACATGATGATGCAGACCACCATCGAACCAAATATGATGATGATGACCTCCTCCTCAGGAAAATATCATGATGCAGCTGAAAAATGCTGAGGAGGCCCAACACTTAGAAAAAATGGGCAAGAAGATAAAGGCTTCAAATGAAGAAACCTCCTGATCATGACAAACCAACCCCAGGTCAAAATGAGTGCTAACAGTGTAGATGGCCATTCCAGGTACTGAATTTTCCCTGCTAGAATGATATATTTTATATCCAATGATCATGGAGACAAACTTGACATCCGGATCAGAGATGTCATCTACTGTCATTGCTCTTTTGTCAAACTTGGATCCGGTACCCTCACTCACAATTTGATTCTTCACAGATTTAAGAACAGGAATCCCACCGGATGAGTGTAATTCGGTAACTGCCCTGATGGCATCTTTTGTGATTTTGAATGGTCCATTTAACCACATGAAGTTGTCATGTATTCTGGTCAAAATATACCTAACCCATTCATCCTCAGTAAAACAGGGGAAATGTATGCATTGTGCAAAGTGCTTATTCCGGAGGCCCTTGTATTAGAGTTTAAGCTCAAATGAATCATCTAACAGTTGTTTGTGATAGATATATCTTAGTTTGAATTCCCCAAACTCTTCAATATTTGCGTGTATGTAAACCATAATATCTTCTATGTGCAAAACACCATGCGGAACACTAGAGAAGGCTCCTAGGGGATCTACCTCCAAGGATTTGTATGGATGTTTCTTAAATTTGGGGCGAGGTCTATCAGAAATCTTTACTATATTCGGAGTAGCCATCATCAAAGAATCTTACTAAGGGAAATCAAGAACAAAGAATACCTTTTACACTGTTTAGGGCACACGATGAAATTTGGATTGAGCTGTATGAGGAATCGTCAAGTGATCTTTGGGAGAAGTTGTTGCAGAGCTCCTTTTCTCTCTTCTTCGCATGGGAGTATACAAATGATGAGCGAATGAACTCTTTTATTTCTGAGAAGCCCTAATTTTCATTCGGTAATAAATGCGCAACCTAATTCATTCTGGTTTGCCTTGTTTGTCTTATTTAGAGACAAAACCTTTCCGAATCACTGAGACAGATTTTGAAGTTATTCTAGGAGAGTAGTGATAATCTATCTTCCTTTAATTAGTCATTTGATCTATTTGCAGATCAAGACACCATAGTTTGAATCATACTAGACCAAACTTGTAAGGAATCTATTTTTACCGGAAGACTATTTTACCAGATCAATTCTAGTAGGATTAGATTCTTCAAATCTTCTTGCAGATCTCTCAAATCTTTACCATACCCCTTTTAGATGTTTCTTGTATGACCCCTTTTAATCCGCAGCTCTCCTTGTGCCAGTTTCGGTACTAATTGACTAGCTAGGGGAACAAGGTTTTCTTTGTGTCTCCCCCTGAGCTAGAGCTCACTTTTTAATTTCTGGAAAGAATATCAACACTAGAGTCTGGTGCGGATCCATCCCCTACATTCTCTATACTTTTCTTCACCCAAATCTTGTTCATCTCACTTTGAACTTCATCTGCATTTACTTTTTGTTTTCCCTTATCTTGATTCTAATTATAATATACCGGACCTCTTTCAACCTGATTCTTGCTTCTACAAAATTTTGCTATATGACCGGATCTATTGCAAATTTTGCAAACAACATTTCTTTGCATATTTGATTGATATCCTCTTGATCTGCATTGATTAGCCATATGACCCATTCTATTGCATGCAAAGCATCTACTATTGAATGAATTATTCATTTGCATATTTCTGCATTCATGAGATGTGTGACCATACCTTTTGCAGTTGAAGCACTGTCCAGAGAAGGATGTATTAGTCTGATTCATTCTCCTTCTGCACTGATAGCTTTATGACCAAAGTTATTATAGTTGTGGCAGTATCCATTGAAAGATGGATATCTTTGAGCATTAGGCTACCTTACCAGAGGACTTCTAGGCCTATTCCTTAGATTTTCTGTTCTAAAATTCTTCTGACCGGATCTGGAGCTTTCTCCTTTCTCGTATCCCAAACCACGCTTATCATCTACCCTCTTTTGGCTTTCAAGAACTTCAAGTTGGGCAGAACTTATCTTGAATTTCTCTTTATATTCATTTGTTGTTTGAAGATCCCTTTTGAGAGAGACAATTTGATTCTCAAGTTTTTCTTCATTATCTTTAGCATCTTCAAGATCAGATTCAAGATGTCTGATAATTCTATCCATCTTGTGGCAATCTTGTGATTTCTCCTTGAGAGATTGTCTTAGATTATCTTCAGTTTTTCTTTTCTCTTCAATCTCTTGGGTAAACTTTATAACTCCTGATTCCATTTCATGTCTTATCATAATGGTTTCTTTTGATAACTTTTCACATAACTTAGTTTTCTCCTTCAGATCTTCATTTGTACCATTGGCTTCACTTTGACTTGCTAATTGCGGAAGTAGCTCCTTTCTCTTTTTCATAGAGAGACTTAATTTGTCTTTTAGTTCTCTCATGAAATCATTAGCCTGTTTGAGTCTTTCCTTTAACTCATTGACTTCAGAGTTTGACTGTTCAAGATCATCAAGGGCAGTCTTGAGTTGCTCCCTTAAACCATGTGCATCCATTTGAATTCCCAGATCTTCCTCAAGCTGTTAGACTCTGTTAGGAGGAACTTGGCTCTAATACCAATTGTTGATAACTGAGAGGGGGGGTGAATCAGTTATCTTAATTATTTCAGCTTTCTGAACTTTCTTAATAATTAGTGCAGCATCAATTCAAATAAGCAAACTTAATCATGAAATGGAAATACACAACACAATATTTTTGACGTGGAAACCTTGTTAAGGGAAAAACCATGGGGTGATTAACCCAAGATTGTATTCTCTGGTAGAAGAATAGGATTACAAAATGGCACTTGCCAATTAGGGCTCACTGCCCGAGCACACTACTCACAAGAGGCACACTGCCTACAAGAGACACACTGTCTACAATTTATAAAGAGTGTGATACAATACTTGAACTGATAAGGAGCATCAACATATGCCAGAGTTTAGTTCCGGTTAGGCTCTGTATACTGATCTGCTGCACTTCATCTTTCCTCTTCTTTTGAGTTGTTCTTCTTTCACATACTGGATCTTCCTTTCTGCTTTTATTCGGCTCTACTACTTTTCTTCACACATTTTCACAACTCACCACACAACTCATAACTAAATCTATCTTGTATATATATCTGCAAAAGTGATTTCATCACCTTTCTAGTCGGCACCCGGAATAGTCAATATTTTACCTAAACTTTGATTTGTCAGCTGAATCCTTGCTTACCAAGTAATGCGGATCAAGGATATACTTGTGGAAATCATCAATCATGTCGGCCAAACATAATTTATGCCTTCATAACCTTTACCAACATCAGTAACACATCTGGAATAATGTCTGATGTTCTGTCAGTCAGTTCTTCCTCTGTTCACACTGTCACTTGGGAACCCGACACTCAAGCATTCATATCTCTTTATCCTTTCCACACCGGAGGCTCAAACCTTGGAATCTATCAGTCAAGATACTCCTCTTGACTTCCCCAAATCCTTACTTCACCAAGATACTTCCTCTGAGAGATCTAGACCCGACTGTCGGACCTCGCCACATGCTCTGTTCTTGTTTACCGGACCACAACATTCTTCACCCTGACTTCCGGTATAGACATACCATGTCCTGCAGATGTGTGGGATGAACTTTGTTGCCATCAATGACAACATTCATGAATCCATATAGTGTCTCTTTCCAACACCCTCATTATCAACTAATCTCCTGTCAGTATATCAAATCACACACATAGCTTCAGCCAAGCGGGTTGAATTCACTCTTGATTTATTTGTAACATCCACATTCTAAAAACATAGTAAAACCAAAAAATTTACCATAAAGTAATTTAACAAGGTAAAAATGAGATAGAAAAAAAAATTCTTTTATTCAACATATAATCAAGTAACTACAATTACAAGATTTCTCATTATAAAATACAATAGACCATATTATCTTTCTCAATTACAATCTTTACAAATGTAAATCAATTACATAAACAAATTCAACTAATTACTGCTTCTGAATGTCTGACATCTTTATCACAAGTCCTAGCATGTTTCCTGCTTGGAGAGAGAGTATATTTCTAGTGATTTACCTCCATCCACAGACCGGTGGTCTCCCACACATCTTCCACATAGGCAATGGCCCTACCCTTCACGAGGGACATAGACCTTAGGTGACTAGTGGTAATTTGCCTTTCCCGAGTACATAGTGTTGTATCCTACTCAACTCTATCAACCATACAACCCTAGATACCCTCTAGCTAAGTATCATTTCTGATAGGTTAAGCAATCCAGATACAGTGAACCGACAATGCATGCAAAAAACTAATGCATTACTTTGGCCAAAGTTTTTAATATCAATAACGTTCATAATGAGTGTGGTCTTAGTGTTCACCCACCCCTACTCAACTTGGATACTGTCGTATTCCTACAATTTATTCTTACCAACTATGTTTACATAAATAGTTTAATCATCTTGTCATGATAATAATTATCCTGACTTAGATAAGTCCATATGACATAACTAATTGGTTGGTTCATAATCGACTCTAGGGTTTACCTATTAACCCTTGGATAATATGATATTTCAATATAAAGATATCTCATTTCTATGAGACCTAGGTTCATACTCGACCTTTGGTTTAATTTAACCATAGTTAGGAATACTATAGTTCTTGTAATGGATAATAACTCCTATTCATAAGGAAAAAGAATGTATTTCAATTTACTTTTACGTGATGTCATTAACCATCACTACATATATACTCATATATGTTTTTATACAAAGTTATTTTAATATAGACATAGTCTATTTCAACATAATGGTTTTACTACAAAGCTATACTCATTAAGATTGCTAGAATAGTCATTAAAGATAGTCCTTTGATATTTATCCCATTTTCAAGCTAACCCTAGTCTTCTACCACTCGATGGGTTTTACCATAGTTACTATAGAATACTAAAAATGGTTTAAAATAATATTATTCTAACTCAAGGATTAACTATACTACTCAAGACTAAGAGTATAACTATCAAAGTTTAATTAACACTATTAAAATTAAGAGTCTATGGTGTGATTATCTCATAATCATATCATTGGCTTGCTACATGATGAAAACTTATTCGACAAGACGACTGGTTTTCAAAGCACATGATAACTATGGCACCCTTCTTCTATGATGATCGTTTATCCTCCAAACCACGGTTTGATATGTTTATCATTTTAAAATTAGTAAGTAAATAATCAATTCAGAATACTATGAGAAAGTATTTACTTATATTACCAAGCATCGACCATATAGATTGTATTCATTTCCTTAACAATTATAGAATGGATCTAAATAGTTTACTTGTAATGCTATCTGCATTCTCTTATAATCGACACTATTAGTTTTTAACAGTTACACATTGTATTCGGGAGTATAAGCCTCACTGGCATACTTATATATATATATATAACCTAAAACACAATGATGATTATCTAAAAAGAACAGTTGCTTTTCTCATTGTTATAAAGCAATGAAACTAGAGGAATACCTGATAACTGATGGTCTAGAGTTTGCAAAATTTGCAGATAAGACACTACGGTCGATGCCTAGAATCCCACGTTATTCCTCTGGTTGTGTATCTCTTCTCTGCTGCTAGCCACGACACCTTCTCCATATGCTCAATACCTCACACAAGTATATCCTTTTAAGATTTTTTTCCCCACGGCTCAACTGAGTCATGGTCATTAAAGACTCCACCATGACTCCTATTGAGTCGCCCATACTTCGCACATCCACACATTGCAGTTAAAGACTTAATTAAATGCATAATAGTCCTCAACTGCTTCAGTTTCAACTGAAGCCAAGTATTATGCAAAGTTTCCACATGTCGAAGGAAGACAACCATCCCACGGAACTCGTCGAATGTGGTAGTGAATACCATGGACTTCCTCTTTTGGCAGAGGCTGACATATCATTAACCATTATTGATCATTTAATAATCACCAAAAAGTGGTTCGATCCACCACTTATAGTAATGAAGGCTCTCTGATATGTAAGCCTTTAGCTGACCAAGAGTAATCATTAATAACTTTATCATGAGGTATTATCCTCATTTGGTTCAAAAGTATATATATTTGCTTATATCAAATATGGCTTACATAACATTGATCCTATTCGATAGTTATGGTTGATCGATAAGAATAATAATAATAAACAAAGGTTTACAAATAATCTAAATGGGTCGAGTTTACCTCCCCATCACAATCCTTCATTAAATCACGTCGACTCGACGAAATCGACATTTGACATTAAACATCGACAATAAAAACACTAAGTGACTTATTAATAATAACACCACCATTTTACAACAATAACATCGTAACTTTTACATTAAATGTAAATGGTCATAATTCTTACTTAGATGACATTGTTTACATTACATATGACTATGACGACACACTACGACTTGAAAATATTCTAAAGCTATCGACTACCTGTCGATTGGGTTCAAAAGTAAACTGACAAGACAAGACTTACCTCTTATGACACTGGTTCACATTTCCGTTTAACACTAATACTCATTTGGCAAATAAACCACTTGTAACTTGAGGTCTATATCTCTCTCCTTGAAAGATACTCTCTCTCTCTTTTATCCAAGAGTCATCTGTAAACCTGTAATCCTGTATCAAACTTGTAACCAAACAAATTATGATCAGTGCATCATTATTCAATTAATAAATCAAATCTTATAATGCAAATATTAAATCAATAATAACATAATCATTACCATAATTCCATAAATGACATTCAATATGATCTATTTCATTCATTGACATTAATCTAAACATCATAATAGATTTACTTATGTCCAAGTAAAAGTAAAAAGTATAGTAAGACAAAAATTTGGGGATGTAACATCAGTGGAGATTCATGAGTTGCACAGTGGTTCCACAATTGCAATTGGGAGAGTAGATCATCAGTCATGGCTCTATCCATTTTCTCACTTTGTTCATGATCTTCCTTCGACTATTTTTCTCACTCATTCTAATGATGTGAGTAGATTATGGCATGAGCAGTTTAACCATCTTAACTACCACTACTTGCAGTAGCTCAACCAGTAGAGCATGGTCACAGGGTTGCCTTCAGTTCAATTTTCAAGTGGTGTTTGCCAAGGTTGCATTCTTGGTAAGCATCCTAAGGAAAAGTTTGAGAAAGGAAAGGCATGGAGAGCTTCACATATACTAGAGTTAGTTCACAGTGATTTGGCTGGTCCATTTCAGCATCCTTCTTTCAACAGGGCTAGATATGTCCTAACATTCATTGATGACTTTTCTCGCTATACTTGGGTGTACTTTCTCAAATAGAAGTCTGAGGTAACACTTTCAAGACTTCAAGACTTTTGTAAAGAAGCAATCTAGGAAAGCCATCAAAGTTTTGCACACTAACAATGGTGGTGAGTATGTCAACCATCGGTTTGAGTGATTTTGCACTTTAGAGGGGATTGATTTGCAACATTCAATTCCATACAATCCTTAGCAGAATGGTGTTAGAGAACGGAAGAATAGGTCCTTGAAAGAAATGGTGAACTGCATGATTCAGTCTAGATCTCTTGCACCACAGTATTGGGTAGAAGCCATTAACTATGATTGTTATATCCAAAACTGTGTTCCTCACCAAGCCTTGAAGGGAGTCACTCCTTTTGAAGATTGGAGCGGTCAGAAACCATCAGTTAAGCACTTTTGAGTTTTTGGTTCTCCTACATGGGCCCACATTCCTATAAAGAAATGCAAGGCCTTGGATCTGTAGAGCAGACCTTGCATATTTGTAGGCTATCTTGATGGTGTGAAGGGTTATTGGTTGCTCCACCATACTACACATGAGTTGTTCATTAATAGGAGTGTTCAGTTTGAGGAGGGCTCTTCAAGCTCACTTTCTATCACTTTTCCACCTCCTTCTACTTTGACATTAGAGTCACTTGGGATACATGACAAATCTTCTGATGAGTCAGATTCACCTAAGTAGTCTTCTACCTCCACTTCTAATGCTGAGAGTGATTCAGAGGACTCACCTCCTTCCTCTCCTAGTTATCATTCAAAGGGTGATGATTCTCCTCCACATTCTCCCACTTACGGTCCACTTTCGACTAGACAGACTTTGCAATCTACAGGTGATTGGGTTGGGGATCCATTAGACACCAGGCAAACTCATTCACAATTCCTAAATGCTCCACATGTCTTCATTGCTACTACCTCAGATCCATAGTCTTTTCACAAGGCTTATGGTATTCCTGAGTGGGATATAGCTATGCAGGAGGAGTATAGTTCCTTGATGAGAAACCACACTTGGGATCTTGTCCCTCTTCCTAAGAAAAGAAAACTTGTTCAATGTAAGTGGATCTATCAAACAAAATTTGTAGTAGATGGGTCAGTTGACAAGCATAAGGCTCACTTGGTCACCAAAGGATTCTCCCAGGTTCCTAGGATTGACTACTCTGAGACTTTTGCGTCAGATGCTAGAATGAACTCCATCCAACTTGTTCTTGCCATTATTGTAGCCAAACGTTTGGAAGTACACCAAATGGATGTGAAGAGTGCCTTTCTTCACGGTGACCTTCAGAAGGAGATCTACATGGAGCAGCCACAGGGGTTCATTCATGATTCTTCACTTGTGTGACATCTTTGGAAGTCTCTCTATGGCCTCAAACATGCTCCTTGGGCCTGGTATGTCAAGATGGACTCTTTCCTTCTAACAGTTGGGTTCACTCGGTGCCATTCTGATCCCAATGTCTACATGTTGTAGTAGGACGATTCACTCCTATTTTTTGTTTTGTATGTTGAGGACATTTTGATCACAAGGAGTTCTTCATCCACCACTGGGGCTATCAAAATTGCCCTTCATGATAGGTTTTTGATGACTGACTTGGGCTTGTTGCATTACTTTCTAGGGATTGCTACCAGTCTACTTCTAGGATCACACTCACACATTCCAAGTATGCTCTTGATTTGCTCTCACGGTTTCATATGGTTGACTGTAAGCCTGCTCCAACTCCCTTCCTTTCTAGAGTCAAACTTGAGTCTCAGTGTTCTTCACCATTTGTTGATGGTACTTTGTACCAACAACTTGTTGGGAGTCTCATTTATCTAACTCATAGGAGACCTAACATTTCATATGTTGTAGGCATGGTCTCTCAATTCATGTAGGAGCCTCATGAGCTACACTAGAAAGCAACCAAGTGGATCCTTCACTACATTCAAGGTACTCACAATTTTGGGATTTGCTACGCAGCGGGAATTGATCTTGACTTGGTGGGCTACACAGATTTAGATTGGGCAGGTGATTCTTAGGATCGCAAGTCTACTTTAGGTTACAGCTTCTCACTTGGTTCAAGTCTTATTTGTTAGTCGAGCAAGAAGCAGTCTGCTATTGCTCTATCTTCTACTAAGGTTGAGTATTAGGGGGCTATGAATGTCACCACTAAGGCCATTTGGCTTCAAAATCTTCTCACTGAGTTTGGTATCCAGATCAAATGGCCATCAATCATATTTTGTGACAACCAGAGTGTCATTCAGATCTCACAGAATCTAGTCCATCATCAGTGGACCAAACACATAGAGGTCCACATGCACTACATCCGAGAGCTCATCCATGTCCACATCATCAACCTTTTCTATTGTCTGACTTCCAAGAAGGTTGCTGATATCTTCACCAAACCCTTTACTGAGAGCATGTTCCTTCATTTGTGAACTTTGTTGGGGGTGCAGGATGCTTCATTTTCTAGGGGGCTTCATCCTCTCACTCAAAGTCCTGACTCTCTCTACTTTGGGGGGTCTCTTCTCTCTCTATTTGGGGGGGGGTGTTGCAAGTATGAGGTGAGCCAGTGTTGTCATTGATGTCAACATACTCATACTGCATTGACAAGAAGGATTTGATGAGCTTTGTGCTGAGGATATTGAGAAAATTAGCCTCAGTCAGGAACAGTGAAGAACAGTGATGAGAAGAAGGTAAAATTACTGTATAGGATGAGAACCGGAGGATGCGGATTAAAGGGTTAGTAGATATGAGTCTTGAGATGCTACAGTTAAGATTTCAGAGGTCCGCATGAAGATCTGAAGGAGTTATGGCTGCCGGTATAGAACCGGGTCCGGCAAGTATCCGGAGGTGACAGAGGATCACAAAAAGGTCCGGTGAGGTCCGGAATTGTATTATCATAATCTGCGGATTGGAAGGAGTGTTTGAGATGTCCTTGTGATGTGTCATCCTGATTTGTGTGTGATTTGGAGGTCCGGAAGTACCTCTTGCATTATGACAGTGGCGACAGACTGTGTTCTTGGAGTTCCGGATGAGGAAGACAAGAGATCCCAGTAAGCAGAGGAAGTGCGGATGTATCCGGACATTCAGACAGGCTTGTGAAGGTTCTTGGATCATGTTTAAGTTGTGTTGTTGGTCCGCATTGATGGTAGAGCCCGGAATTGAAGTTATTCTTCCGGATGAAGTTACTGCTCTGTTTAGCCGACCGGATGAGTTGTTCATCCTGCGAATGTTCTTGTGATGGCCGACCGGATGTGTTATTCATCTTGCGGATACTCCTATGGTTGTTTGCCGACTTAGATGTTTGTTCCTAAGTTGATGTCTTGTACAAATAACGGTTTGTGAGTTCATTTCAAGGGGTGGTATGTGGATGAGTATGATATAGCGAAGAAAGGTGCGAAAGGCAGAGCAGAGATTGTTGGGCTTAATTGGAACTGATCCGGACATGGTAGAGATGTCATTCTCCAGTTCAAGACTGTGATTTTTATCACTTTGTAGACAGTGTGTCTCCTTGTAGGCAGTGGGCCTCTTTGTGAGCAGTGTGCTCGGGCAGTGAGCCCTTATTGGCATGTGCCATTCATTTTTCCTTATTCTTCTAACAGAGAATAATTCTTGGGTTAATCACCCCGTGGTTTTTCCCTTAACCGGGTTTTCCACGTCAAAATCTTAGTGTTCAATGTGTTGATGCTTATCTGCTCTTGCGTTTATGTATTGTGCTTCCATGAATGATTATTTGATATGCTGCTAACTAACAACAGAGAATTAAGTGTTTGAATTAGAAGAAGTTCTATACAACTGATTCACCCCCCCCCCTCTCAGTTGTATGTCCTAGATCCAACAATTGGTATCAGAGCCAAGTTCCTCTGATAGGAGCTTAACCGCTTGAGGTGATCCAGGATGACGTCATACAAGAAGGATAGTCCAAAGTTCGATGGAACCAACTTCACTCTCTGGAAAGGTCGCATGAAGTGTCATTTGGAATGTATGGGAAAAGCATACTTGGCTATGATTTCCAAACCATATATACCCCCACAAGGTGGTCCGACAACTCCAGATGAAACCACAGAAGCTGAAAACAATCTGCGGACCAAGGAAGCTCTTCTAAGCGCATTGAATGACTCAGATCTCTCGAATGTCATTGACCTACCAACTGCATATGAGATCCTAACTAAACTGGAACTTCTGTATGAAGGAGATGAGTTTGTCAAAAGTGCAAGGTTGCAAAGTCTGAAAGGGAAATTTGAAAGATTGAAAATGAGAGATGATGAAAACATTACTACCTTTATGCCAAGAGTAAATGAGCTGGTATGTGGAATCAGAAATGCTGGTGGAACTCTAGATGAAAATGAGATTGTCTGCAAAATCCTAAGATCCCTTCCTGCTGCCTACAAAATCAAAGTTGCTGCCATTGATGAATTCAGAGCCCACACAACTGTCACAAGAGAACAACTGGCTGGCAAACTAGCTGCATTTGAAATGACCAAGTTTGGAGATGATCCACCCAAGACTGAATCTGCTTTTAAAGCCAGTGCCTATGTGAAAGGCAAACAGAGATTTGATCCGGGTGAAAACTCATCAAGGAAAATGTCATGGTATGATCAAGCAAGAAGAGACATGGAAGAAGAAGAAGCAGAAACAGCTCAACTTGAAGCCCTCATTGCAAAGAGACTGCCAAGAGGATCCGGTAAGTATGAAGGAAAACTACCCTTTAAGTGTTTCAACTGCAATAAGATTGGTCATTTTGCCTCAAGATGTCCGGAGAGATCTGCAAGATCTAATACTCACAGACAAAGGTTTCAAAAGAATTGCTATTATGTTCATGAAGAAGATGACAATGAAGGAGTAACAGATGATGAATCAGATCCAGGAAGCAAATCCGGAAATGAGTGGGTGTTTATAGCCATCAAGGAAGAAGATTCCTTGCTCTCTGAATCTGTCAATCACAAAGTTGTTGAAAAAGCCTTGGCTGCTCAAGTGGAAGAAAAGGATGATTGGGTTATTGACAGTGGATGTTCTCACCATATGACTGGTGACAAGAATAAGTTCTTAGACTTGGAAAGATATGAAGGAGGAATGGTAAAGTTTGCTGACAATTCTGCTGGCAGAATCAGAGGTAGGGGAACTATTTCCTTTGATGGTAAGAGCAAAACAGGAAATGTACTGTATGTTGAAGGATTGAAGCACAATCTTCTCAGTGTTGGTCAGTTAGTGGACAAAGGCTATGATCTCCGGTTCAAGAATGGAAAATGCAGAATCTTTACAAGCTCCGGAACTGAAATTGCATCCGGTACTCAGACAAGAGGTAACATCTTTCATCTGGTTGGTTCAAATAAAAGTTGTTTGTTTGTTCAAATTGATCAGAGTTGGTTATGGCATAGAAGAATGTGTCATGTAAATTTTGATAACATCATCAAAATAAGCAATACTCAAGCTGTGAGAGATCTTCCAAAGTTGATGAAACCTACAAACAGTGTGTGTAAAGAATGTCAGTTAGGCAAGCAAAGCAGAGTCTCTTTTAAAAGCAAAGATCAGTCTTCTACCGGATTGTTGGAATTAGTACATACTGATCTATGTGGTCTGACAAGAATCAAGAGTCTGCAAGGTGATAGATATTTCATGTTGTTAATTGATGATCATTCCAGGATGATGTGGGTTACCTTTCTAAAAGAAAAATTAGAAGCTTTTGAGAAGTTCAAAATCTTCAAAGCTATGGTGGAGAATCAAACCGGATTGAAACTAAAGTGTCTAAGGTCTGATAGAGGTGGTGAATTTACATCTGGTGAATTCATTGACTTTTGTGAGAAACAGGGTATAAGGAGACAGTTGTCTGCTCCTAAGACTCCACAGCAGAATGGAGTAGTTGAGAGAAAGAACCGGACCATCCAGGAAGCTGCTAGGACAATGATGTTGGAAGCAAATGTTCCTCAAATGTTTTGGAAAGAAGCTATCAGCACTGCAGTCTACACTCTCAATCGAGTTCAAATCAGAAACAACACCGGTAAGACCCCCTATGAACTTTGGTTTGGCATCACTCCTACTGTGAAATATTTCAGAGTATTTGGTAGCAAGTGTTATATTAAAAGAGATGAAGATCTAGGAAAGTTTGATGCTAGAAGTGATGAAGGAATTTTCTTGGGCTACTCCACTCAAAGCAAAGCATACCAGTGTTACAATAAGAGATTGAGGAAGATGATAGAAAGCACCAATGTAAAGGTTGATGAAGGAATTGAGAAGCCTTCAAGATTTTATGAGTTTGATGAAGATGACCAAGATAGTGTTCAAGGACCTCAATCCTCTCCGGTGAGACAGAGTCAGCCTGATCCGGTAAATCAGGAAGAAGAGTTAGGTTTGAATGAGCCTGATCAAGAAACAGCAGTACTGGATACTCCCAAAATTCCAAGGTATGTAAGACTGAATCACTCTGAAGATCAGATCATAGGTGACAGAAGCAAAGGTGTACAAACTAGAAGGAATATTGCTCAAGATCAGAATGAATGTTGTCTGATTTCAAAGATTGAACCTAAAACAATAAATGAAGCCTGCAATGATGAAAACTGGACCAAAGCAATGGAAGATGAACTGATGCAAATTGAGAAAAATCATACTTGGGATCTTGTTCCCAGACCTAGAGACAGGAATGTAATTGGAACCAAGTGGGTCTTCCGGAACAAACTAAATGAAGCTGGTGAAGTAATCAGAAACAAAGCTAGATTGGTCTGCAAAGGCTACTCTCAAATAGAAGGAATTGACTTTGAAGAGACTTTTGCTCCGGTAGCAAGAATTGAAGCAGTCAGATTACTTCTTGCATTTGCTGCCTTCAAAGATTTCAAGGTATATCAGATGGATGTCAAGTCTGCCTTCCTAAATGGTGATCTGGAAGAAGAAGTCTACATTGAACAACCGGATGGATTTCAATTGTCTGATAATAATGATATGGTCTGCAAGTTGAAGAAAGCTTTGTATGGATTGAAGCAAGCCCCAAGAGCATGGTATGAAAGGTTGGATAAGCATCTTGTGCAGATTGGATTCAACAAAGGTACTGCTGACAGCAACTTATATTTCAAAATTGATCATGAAAACATTCTGATTGTTGAAGTGTTTGTGGATGATATCATTTTTGGAGGAAGAGATAGTATGTGTAAAACTTTTGCAAATCAGATGAAAAGTGAGTTTGAAATGTCTATGCTTGGTGAAATGAATTTCTTCTTGGGTCTGCAAATTACTCAAACAAAAGAAGGGATCTTCATCTCTCAGACCAAATATGTGAAAGAATTGTTAAAAAAATTTGGTATGGAAGACTCAAAGCCTATGAACACTCCTATGGCAACCGGATGTAAGTTAAGCAAAGATGATGATTCTCCAAAGGCAGATCAGACAAAGTATAGATCAATGATTGGTGGATTGTTGTATCTCACTCAAACTAGACCAGATATAATGCAAGCTGTTGGTCTTGTGGCAAGATTCCAGGCTGATCCTAGAGAATCTCATGTTATGGCAATCAAAAGAATTTTTAGATACTTGAAAGGGACAGTTGAGTATGGTCTATGGTATCCTAGAGATCCGGATTTCTCTCTTCATGCTTACACAGATGCAGATTGGGCAGGAGATGTGGATGACCGGAAGAGCACTAGTGGTGGAGCATTCTTTTTAGGGAAGAGATTGGTTTCTTGGCTAAGCAAGAAACAAGATGCAATATCTCTGTCTACAACTGAAGCAGAATACATTGCAGCAGCAGGTAGTTGTACTCAAATCTTATGGATGAAGCAGATGCTAAGAGACATCAAAGTTGAATATGAGGAGCCTATCACAATTTTCTGTGATAATTCAAGTGCAATTAATATTTCCAAGAATCCGGTATTGCATTCTAAGACTAAGCACATATCTATCAAATTTCACTTTTTAAGAGAACAAGTAAACAAGGAAGAAGTCAGATTGGAGTATGTTCCCTCCAAGGATCAGATTGCAGATATCTTTACAAAACCTCTTCCCAAAGACTCTTTTGAATATCTCCGGGAAAAGTTAGGGGTCATGGCCCCTCCGGTGATGAACTAAGATGCACTGATGTGCATCAGTCCGGTGGCTATCACAGTCATATCTTGTGATCCGGACTAATGGGGAGCTGCAACTAAGGGGGAGCAGCTGGTATGATTCTGATGCATGAGAATTGCAAGTATGAGCCCTTTGCCATTGATGTCAAAGGGGGAGAGAAGACATGTGAAAAACAAGTGGTTGATGATCAAAGGGGGAGCAGCAAAGGAAGACATGTGAAGAGTTGTTGTTGATAGGGGGAGCTGTGACAGAAAAGAGAAGTTCTTGTCTTGATGGTTTTTCACATCATATGTTGCCATCAATGACAAAGGGGGAGATTGTTGCAAGTATGAGGTGAGCCAGTGTTGTCATTGATGTCAACATACTCATACTGCATTGACAAGAAGGATTTGATGAGCTTTGTGCTGAGGATATTGAGAAAATTAGCCTCAGTCAGGAACAGTGAAGAACAGTGATGAGAAGAAGGTAAAATTACTGTATAGGATGAGAACCGGAGGATGCGGATTAAAGGGTTAGTAGATATGAGTCTTGAGATGCTACAGTTAAGATTTCAGAGGTCCGCATGAAGATCTGAAGGAGTTATGGCTGCCGGTATAGAACCGGGTCCGGCAAGTATTCGGAGGTGACAGAGGATCACAAAAAGGTCCGGTGAGGTCCGGAATTGTATTATCATAATCTACGGATTGGAAGGAGTGTTTGAGATGTCCTTGTGATGTGTCATCCTGATTTGTGTGTGATTTGGAGGTCCGGAAGTACCTCTTGCATTATGACAGTGGCGACAGACTGTGTTCTTGGAGTTCCGGATGAGGAAGACAAGAGATCCCAGTAAGCAGAGGAAGTGCGGATGTATCCGGACATTCAGACAGGCTTGTGAAGGTTCTTGGATCATGTTTAGGTTGTGTTGTTGGTCCGCATTGATGGTAGAGCCCAGAATTGAAGTTATTCTTCCGGATGAAGTTACTGCTCTGTTTAGCCGACCGGATGAGTTGTTCATCCTGCGAATGTTCTTGTGATGGCCGACCGGATGTGTTATTCATCTTGCGGATACTCCTATGGTTGTTTGCCGACTTAGATGTTTGTTCCTAAGTTGATGTCTTGTACAAATAACGGTTTGTGAGTTCATTTCAAGGTGTGGTATGTGGATGAGTATGATATAGCGAAGAAAGGTGCGAAAGGCAGAGCAGAGATTGTTGGGCTTAATTGGAACTGATCCGGACATGGTAGAGATGTCATTCTCCAGTTCAAGACTGTGATTTTTATCACTTTGTAGACAGTGTGTCTCCTTGTAGGCAGTGGGCCTCTTTGTGAGCAGTGTGCTCGGGCAGTGAGCCCTTATTGGCATGTGCCATTCATTTTTCCTTATTCTTCTAACAGAGAATAATTCTTGGGTTAATCACCCCGTGGTTTTTCCCTTAACCGGGTTTTCCACGTCAAAATCTTAGTGTTCAATGTGTTGATGCTTATCTGCTCTTGCGTTTATGTATTGTGCTTCCATGAATGATTATTTGATATGCTGCTAACTAACAACAGAGAATTAAGTGTTTGAATTAGAAGAAGTTCTATACAACTGATTCACCCCCCCCCTCTCAGTTGTATGTCCTAGATCCAACAGGGGGGGCTTTCTCTCTCTATTTGGGGAAGCTTTTCTCTCTTCTAGGGAGGCTTCTTCTCTTTGGGGGGGAATTTTATGTACATAGGTGCCTCATCAAGCTTCATTTGCCAGGACCCATCTCTACATCCACCTAAGTTCCGCTTAAGGGGAGATGTTAGTGTAGGTTTTTATTTCCTAGTTGGGTTATTTATTTTCCCTTTATTCCTAGGTTTTTCCTACACGTCTTATTAATTTTGCTTAGTTTAATAAATCATGTCTTATTAAGTGAGAGGATTATGAGCTGTCACCTTCATACATGTGAGCATCCATTAGCTATCTTGGGAAGATACTTTTCTATCTTTAGTTTGATAGATGGTTTCTCTTCATTGGTCAATGTTGCCACCTCCTTCCTCTCCCTGGTCTATATAAGCATGCTACCTGGCTTGTATTTGGTATCAATCTTTTTCTTTTGCATCCTCTTAGTGCTATTTTACTTCTAGCATTTGCATTACTCTCTTGGAGACTAACTATGTGTTGCTATTTTGATTTCACATTATTTGCATTCATATTTTAGATATCTATTCATTTGTACTTTATTCTAGGTTAATAATATTTTCAGATTCTAATAGGTCCAAACCACCAAAGGACTCAATGATAAGAGAGAAGACCTTGAAACCAAGTTGGAGGCATCTAAAGAAGAGGTCAACATATTGAGGGCAAAAAATGAATAAGTGAA
This sequence comes from Cunninghamia lanceolata, assembly GCA_027924645.1. Lineage (NCBI taxonomy): Eukaryota > Viridiplantae > Streptophyta > Pinopsida > Cupressales > Cupressaceae > Cunninghamia > Cunninghamia lanceolata. Next base: position 22,080,723 of record BSBN01000339.1, on the reverse strand, counting down.
GCTATCCACAGGACCTCTTGAGCTCATCAAGGCTCTTTGGAGGGCTTACTAGAAGGAAATTGAAGAAGGTGTAATCTCATTTGCATTGACCCTTCAATTCATGGAATTTGCTAAGACACTACGTGATATGGCCAAAAAGAAGGTTGAATAAATGTGGCAGCTCTTTATCCCATGATTAATGATTTATGAGCCAATGTTCAAAGCCTCTATAGATCTACTAACATAGCTAAATTAGTCACAAAGAGAATTACAAGTAGAATAGCTACTAAGTAGAAGATGGATAACATCTTGGACAAGGATAAGTTGAGTAAAGAATGCAAAGTGCAACTAGATGTTATGCACAAATAGTTCATAATAAAAGGGTTCAATTACAATAATTGGTGCAATAGGGGTTACCCTCTCCACTTGATAAAAATGAGAGGACACTCCTATAGTTAGAATTAAAGGAGCTAATTAAGAAGAAAAGCAAGGATAAATCCAAATTAGATGGGTTGTCTCTAGTCTCTACTATTGAGGAGATTCTAGAAGTAGTTAAACCATTGGCTAAGTTGGAGGCACTTGTACAACTGGTTGTGACTCAAACAAAATATTTCATATGAGAAAGCAATTGAGATAGAGTATCAATACAAACTCCTACAGAAGATCAACCTACCTAGGGACCAAGAATGGGGAGAGCTTATGGTTTCTCTCAATAATTTTTAGAAAAGGAAGAAGTGGCCTTTTGTTGGGATAACATGAACCATCTAATATACCATAATAAACTTCATCTGATGGCCCATAGGATGTACATTCATTCTTTTACATTTCCTTCATGATACTAACTTGGTGACTTAGTTTTGATATCAATCGCTCTTTCATGACATGTCCAAGCAATTTCAGCACATAGATTGAACTAGGTAGGGATCTATCACTTATGAAATTCAAAATTCTCCTTGTTGGTACCTTCTAATATTCATTTCAAGTGGTGACCATCCTCAGTAGTACACAAGTTGGGATTTTACCTACCCAAAGAGAACAAGTGCAATACTTAGTAGTGGAATGCACTAATCCAAGAACCTTCTACATCTCAACCACTAGCAGGGACATTGAAGGCACCAAATTCATGAGGTTGTTGTTCTTTCTCCTATTGATTCTAAATTTGAAATAAAACTCTTAGGTGAATCTTGATTGTGGGATGGGTGATTTTGTTATAAATATGGGTTTGCATGCCTCTTTACAGTTTAGACTTTATTTTGGTGTAACTACACCTTTGGGCCTAGTGTATGAACTCAATTTCACTTCTTTTGTAATTTTATAAGGGAACCTCTATTTCTATGTCCAAAATTACTTATATACGTTGTTTACATATATTCATTATTCTTAGAAGCATTAATATATGAGGTTGATATTCTAGAAGTTATGATTCCAATTAATGTTTATGGCTTGTTTGATGCATGTGTGTTATGTTTTTAATATTCTCTCTTGACGTTTACATCATGTGTTATAAAACTATACTCTAATTGCAAGAGGATATCTATTTAGTGTGAGCCTTTCTTTTGTGTGTTTTCTTTCACATCTCTTTCGATGTTCATCACAATTCAAAAAGTAGGCTTAGGTAGAATAAAAAGGAGCTACCCTTACAATCATAGAGACTAACTCACAGATATACCCCACATCTGTGAGGCTTTCTATGTTGTTGATCATGCATGGCACATTTATCTTGAAAAAGACATTTAGACATATCAACAAACACATTAGAGATGTGGAACGATTATGGTAGATATGTGATTTTTATTCAAAAAGAAAAGGGAAAAATGTATAAAGGGTTTAGGTGTCTAGCTAGGTTGTTAGCTAGGCCTCACGTAGATACAAAAAATGTCTAAGATGTAGGACATGTGGAATATGTGTATTGGATGATGCCAAATTCCAATCCCCTATGGTGATAATTATATTATTCTATCATGTAGCACAAACACTTCCATGTATTGGATGTGCATGGTGCGAGTTTTATTGACATGCCTTGTGGCGCATAGGAAATTAGGAGTCACACATGTATGGTAGCATAACAAGTGAATATTTAATGCTCCATGTGACACATACATGGTCTAATTTGAAACAATCATATGCAAACATGTGAAGAGACACACTATATGTGCAAATAATTCTATGTAGTTAGGCACAAATTTTATGTGTAAAGTTTTCAAATAGTGTTACATAAAGATGCATGAATACTATGTTGTGCATGAATGAGGGTGTGCTCAGATCATGGGGGAGAGGAGTGATGGTCTCCATTGGATCAATATTGAGTCAGGGAAATTGTGTTCACAATTGTTGAAGAGTCTATCTCTTAGCCTAATTTGGATACTACTTGTGTGTGCTAAGATTAGAAACAAAATGGACTAAAACAATGCAAGTATTAAAACTAAAATTTAAACCTAGACCACATTTTATTGAACTAAGGAATGCAAACAAATGGTGAAAGGGAAAAAATATTCTCACCAACACAAACCTTGATACGTATGGGATATGCTCAAGATGATTGTGATTGTTGAGAGTTGATGTAGTTGCTCATTCTAATAGTATTACCTTGCTATGCACCAAATTTCAACTCTTAGAAATGGCTTGAGGAATAGGGGATTTATAGATTTTGGATGAGGAGGATGGATGGATATGATTATATCTAGTGCAATGGAGGGATGGGGTGGATCCATTCTCCACTGGCATCTTGTGATTGGTGCACATGATTAGGGAAAAGATTGAGAAGAGATGGAGGGTGGACATTTTCTTATTTTGATGAAGGGTGAGAATTGAAAAATGTACCTTTTGGAGCTTTGTGCAAGGTTGACCTTGATTTTTTTAATCAATTCAGTGGAGGAAAGTGCAAATGATTAATTATCTAATTAAACTTGGTTTATTTATTCAACTAACAATGAGGAGGATTTTTGAATGAGTTAAATAAATCTTATGTATTTATTTAATTTTTAGAGGAGTGATGAGGGAATTATTGATTTAATTAAATAAATATGGATTTATTCAATTCAGGTTGGAACTTTAGAAGAAGGGTTGAATTAGTTAATTAATTAAATAAATAACATAATTTATTTAATTAATGTTGGAAGAATGGTTAGATTTATTAATTAAATAATTATGATTACTTTTAACTAATTCGATGATGTAGGAATTCAAGAGGGTTAGTTAGTGTGATGCTAGAACATGGTGAGATTTAAGTGTCTACATTACCCAAAATAGTTGATGACCATTGTGGCAAGTATGAAGGTAGTCGTGCTGATAATATCATCCCCCATTCTTGGGTGTAAATGTAATGTGTCCAATTTCATAGGATGATAGACCATTGCAGCCTTCAGTAATTGTGTCAAATATGGCTTAATGTAAGATCCCCTCTAATTATCTAGAGTAAAATATTATTATTATATTATATTAATGTGGAATAAGGGAAAGAAATAAATTTTTTCCCATAAAATACAACTCATGGAATATAACTTTCATTAATCAATATATACATAAAGAACATTACAACAGCTAGTCAAAAAGTTTACAAATAGGACTATGTCTTTACAACATCTAGCCATATAGGCTTGTAACAAAAGAATATTGCACTATATGATACCATACCATATCTTTGACACTGAACCTTGTAGAGAGAGCATCATCAAGGTGTTTTACCACCCATCCACAAGGCTCACGCCTCTCCAATCTTACTCATGTACGAAAAAGCCTAACCCTATGCGAGGGGTCTAGCAAATTGAAGCCAACATGCATGAAGGAATCTGGTGCAACATGATATATCTAACATTTCTAGCATGTATAAAATATATATGATCTAATATCATAATATGGCAGAGAGAGAAATATAAAATCAAATAGTAACTACTACTAATTTGATTGACAAGTATTGGCCAACGCATCTTTTTCAACTGTGTTCAACAAATAGGTTACGAATAGAAACCTACCCTTCTCTGTAACTCCACATTCAGCACCCATCCATGCTCTTTCTCAAACTCAATAGATAGAAAAAATGGAAGTAGAGAAACAACATACATTTGCAATAATCATGTGCAACAACATCCAAAAGATGCAACATGCAATGGCATACATAACTAAAAATCAATGACGAATATTCACATATTGAACAGAGGCAATTTAGTCTCAAACAGATGAATATTCTATGATAAATCAAATGAGCTTTCGTCTAAGATGCTATTCACTTAATTTGGACTCCTTCCCATTCATAGAATTCAGGTTCACAATTCACTTCATACTATGAAGAATCAAAAGTTAATGGTCTAACTACCACAATATTCGCAAGAATTCAATAAACATATATAGGAGGAAATCAAGTTCAATAGGCTTACATTTTACCTTAATTAATGTTCATATTATTTTCTCATGCATCACAAAAAACAATCAATAATGATCTAAAACACTTTAATGTACTATCTTTCACCTAATTATTATCCATGTACAAATAATATACTTAAGGTATCTAATATACTTACCCATATATCCAGATCAAAAGTCGTTTGCATTTTCTAAGCAAATTAGTGTAAAGAACATTATGATAACACCAAAGAGAATGTGACAACATTAATAAGTCTACTTGCAGAAGAATCCCCTTGGACGTACTACCTATGACTATCCACTTATCCAAACAACTAACCTTGTAATTATAGCTAGGGTCATCATCAAACAAATTCTGTTAGTCAAACATGAAACTATTGAACCTAACTAAACCCTATCAACACGTTATAATATTCTATAATGTCCTAGATATACCTATGTTAAATTTAACTTAGAGCCTATGAATATACAATGAAAGTGTTCATAAATTATCAAGATGAAGTTACTATTGAGTCAGTGTTAAAGGATGTACATATCATCACTAAAACATATAGAGTAAAATTTTATAGCTATCTATTAGTATTTTTATTATTATCCTTATTCTAAATTATGAATATAAATTGGATGTTGACTTAAATATTTCAAAAAGAATATAATAAAAACAAATAAGCCGACTCTACCTATTATTTTTATCATTAATCAGATAAATCATATAAACTTATTCATGCAATACATAAACCATTAATGATCTGTACTTCTTGGATAAACTATTACATATTAAATACATGCTTGTTAAGAGATAGGATCCTTACAAATCTAAGATGTAGATCTAACCACATCCTAGGTTGCCATCTTAAAATAACAAGGAAATATGACAAGTAGGCATTAACAAAATAGAATTATGATTCAAAACATTTTCCCTAATACATTTATATTTAGAAACTTGATAGGGTATTCTCATATTTATCAATTATAAACAATCTTTATTTTAAATTCACTACCTAACATCTTAATTTATTCTAAAGACATAATCTTATCCCTATTTGAATCCTAAATAAGGAAATTCTTTTTGCTAAGTTTATCAATACAATAACCCATCTATTTCAATCAGCCAGTAAACAAATTCTTAATTTCAAAATTCGCTAGTAAACAAATTTTTAATTTCAATTCTAGTTAAATATTCAAAATATATCCTACCCCTAATTTTCTAATATGAGCATGCTTATGAGAGTAAATATTTTCATAACGAAATATAATTTATGATATACATTTCAATTCTCAAATAGGATTAGTAACATCTATACGCAGTCAGCCTGATTTGAGGTGTATTTCTCTAGTCCTCTACTATCTTAGCACCTAAGAATAAATCCAAGGAAGTGTTAAAGAATAAAATCTTTATAAGAAGATAGCATGAGGAATATAGGTGCTCACGCCCAGGTAGAGGTTTAAACATGGTTCCCAAGATCTACAAGAGGAAACAGACTGAGGAAAATAAAATGGATATGCTGGCAGAAGAGAAGATATGGGCACAAAAGAATCTAGTATTACATCTTGGCGCAGATTAACTATCACAAATGAGGTACAATAAATCCCTCAAGTAAAGCATTAAAGGACTAGCCAAACGTTAAACCAATGACAAAGTTTTGGTGCCAAATAAACTTACGTTGGTTGTGATTTTGCTTTCCTGGTAAGTGTAGATCTAAAAAGAATGAAGGCTTCAGAGTATTCAGTGACACTGTTGCATTTGATTTGGATCAAACAAATGCTGAATGACTTTTGTTCTCCTCTCCGCCATCTTTGCAAAAGTGGATGACGTCGTGAGGTTCTCATGGTATGGGGATTGATGAAAGAGGAATTTAAAAGATCCCTGGATGCAGTTGTATTTAGGACTATAGAAAGATAAGTATACATTTTTTCACATCTATGGAAGGTGAAGGCAACAGAGTTGTTCCTAGATTCAAGACATTTGGTTGTTAACCATAAGCCTTACGGGGGGAACATTCCAGATTAATGCAAGATTGAATGGTAAACAAAACCCTTGCATGACATATACACCCCAACACAGGGTGATGTGAACTGTTTGATAGAATGCCCTAACGAAATGGCATCTCTAAAAATAAAATGGTAGCAGGTTATGCACAAACTAGATTAGAGTTCAAAAATAACTCATAAAATCACATGGAATAAATATGTCTATTAAATCACGAGTAAACTTGTGGAAAATCTTCCTAGGGCCTGAAGATCAAATTGAACAGCGACACTATAATTCACCTAAGGCAACATACGAATAGTCACTCTAGAAGGAAACGCCCTGGTTTAACACTATCAATATCTTCATTTACTCAAACTTTTGATTTCAACATCCTATATAAAATCTAAGTATCTATACAATTTAAAGAATATATTTTTAGCAAATACCTAAAAATTATGCCTTAAAATCCAAAGCGAAGCCAAATCAGTGAATCCTGCCAAATAAAAGTCTCTTTACCAGCTCATTATCTTTTCTTGAAAACTATTTTCTACCTAAAGAAATCTATCATAAATTGTAATGTCTCTTTTTTGGCGCACAAATCTTTTGTGCACATTTCGCTTGTTCCTAGTCTTCATGAGGCTATTAGCTTTGTTTAAGAGGACTCCAACATTCTTGGAGTGGCTGTGGCTTAGTCTTGTAGAGTAGTTGTTCATGGTTTTAAGTTCGGCTAGTCATTTGGAGTTCTTAGATGCATTGGGAATTTAGTTCCGACTTCTCAGGTGCTCTCCAACCTTCTTGGAGAAACATGCTATTTTTAGACAATCACCTGATAGCCTCTGATTTTTGTCCCAAGTCTTCTAGTACACTTTGATATGGTCAAATTTGTTCGATCAGTGCATCTCTATGCTTTCCGTAGCTTGGGAGTATTATTTGGCAATTTAATTAACATTTCACTAAGGTTTGGGATAAGGATTAGCAACTTAGATATTAATTATAAATTGGTGTTCCCTTCTTGGAGTGGATTCTTTTATATGGCATCGAGCTCAGTTTGTGTTCAATAGTACAGTGATGCTTTCAGAAGCACTCTCGGCTTTGCTCTCCAAAATTCTTAGAGAAGCCATCTATTTATAGTAAGTCACCCAGTTGGCATCATTCTCCATCCCAAACCTTCAAGATCACGTTGGTATGGTTTAATTTGCAACTCGCTTCATTATGGGATTTTCCATAAATTGGGTGAGTTATTAAGGCATTTAATTAATATATTTGCTTTAAGTTATCTTAAGCTGGGATTATTAAAAGATAATTTAAGTGTAATAGCTCTTTGGAAAGGTAACTAAGTGTTTTTAAAGATAAACACTTAAAAAAGGGGCCTTGCACATGAAATATTAATATTATTTCAAAAAAGATCTTTTGGAGAGGAAAAGTATTAATATTTTGAGGAGAAAAATGAAGAGGTAAAAAGATAATAATATTCTATTTCCCTCAAAAAGTTATAAAAAAGAGGACAGGAGCTCATTGTTGGGGATGCTATTGGGGATGTTATTGATTTAATATTGTTATGTTGTTCGATTGAACCTATGAGTTCTTCCATTATCTCTTGAGGACGAAAACCCTCTTGTAGATTCTCTCGAAGACAAAAACCCTCTTATAGATTGGGTGTAGTTTCATACAGGAATCACCATTGGTGTTGAATGTGGAGTCATTAGAGCAATCTCACTCAAAGTTTTGCTTTGTGTTGAATAGATTTTTTTATGAGATTCAAGTTGTATTTCCTTTGATGATTTGGATGCCAATTTTGAGGGGTTTTTACAGATTTTTTGGAAGCAAATTTGGAGTGCTCTATTGGTTCTCAAATCTGTAATTCACCAAACCCTAAAAGGATGCCAAACTTTGTGATCAGGTCTGGTAACCGATTTGGCCAACTGATGGAATCAATCAAACTGATTGGACTTCCCTGCACTTCATGCTCTGCTTCACCTAGGTGGGTGTACCTTTCTATCACCGAATATGAACTCTTCAATACTAACTAGTGATGATTGAGCATATTATGTGCAATTTTATCAATTATGTCTTCCTCTTTATCCAAATTCAAATTGGCATGGAATCTAAAAATGGTTTTTATTCAATTACTTTACTTCTACACCTACTCCTACAAATAGAAAACCAAAATTGTATTTGAAAATATTATGTACAAGGAAATGATTCTGGAAGAAATTGATCGATGCCTGCCCCTGGGTATCAAAGTCTATTCAGAAAAAGATTTGTGCCTTCCTTCTAGCCACAACTCAAACTACTTAGCATAACTCAGTTTATGCCTGGCATAAACATGCAAGATTGTTTTCACTTGGCTCTACTTATACATCCAGATTGAATTCTCCAAATTACTGAGATTTACTTAAAGGAATTTAATTCCTCCTTGAGGAAACCCAATCAAATATATCGCACAAAACAACAAATGTGTTTCAAAGAATTAAGCATACCCTTGATATGTTGATTCAAATAACAAGGAAAATACAATATGGAGACAACCAGATAAAATATCAAAAACATTCAACAAGTCGCTGAGAACTAGAAGTTTGACACTAGAGAAATGCAGTCTTCTTTTATTGATATGCTTCAAGGATCAGGCCTTACAATGTTTTTGCTCTTCCAAAATCAAATTTTCCCCCATTTTTTTCATTTTTTCATTTCACCATATATACATTGCCTTTTTGACCCTTCAAGTACAACTCTTCATATTCATTTGGCAATCAAAAATAACCTTTCACTTTACATTCCGATGAAAAATTATTTCGCCCACATATTCTGCAATAATAGTCATAATTGACTCTTAGTATTCCCCCGTTCATTTTACATTTCACCCATATATTTTTCATTATATTCACCGGGTAAAACAATTACCCATTCCTTTGTCCCTAAGTGAAAATATTTTACAAAATTTTATTTTCACCAAAATAATATTTTCTCCTTCCCCATGTGGGGTGGGTGCAAAAAGTTGGGGGGCCAAAAAGTGGCCAACTTTTTTTTTTAAAATTAAGCCATAACATGAGTGCGTTATGCTCTTCTATATAAAAAAAACATGTGTTTCATTTCATTATTTCACAACATTTCACAGCAAACCCACGGCTTGGAGACAAAGGAGAGCGTGCTCACATTATCGAAGGGCATATCATCAATAATTTGTCGCCGATTCATCGTCAAAATGCCACCATGACGTTGGGGAGGCCGAAGGATTAAGTTCTATTTGCTTTCTTGTGTGAATTTGTTGCTAAATAGGTAGGTTTAAATAGTTTTTTTAATGTAAATTTCTTTAATTTACAGCAATTGATAATGCACCTCCTCCTAAAAATCCACAAAATCCTCCATCACTTGAATAGCAAATACCTGCTGAAGAACAACCCCAACAACAAACACCTCCATTCATTCCTCAATATACCCCTAGAACACAAGAAAATATAATGGGGCAAATTGAAAACAATAAAAAACAAATTGAGGACATAATTGGAAGGTTGAAAGAACCTGCAACTTCAACCTTGCATAGATTCACGCTTGCTTTATCAAATGTAGATTCAATTAGCAAGAAAATCTCTAGTTGGTCAGAAAAGAGGACATAATTTAGACAGTTCTATGCAGATAAGTTGTCCTATGAACAAGTTAAAAATGAACAAATTACAAAATTGGACTTGTGTTATATTTTCACAGACCCACGAACAAATCAACCTCTACCCCTTACATGCAAGATGTTCCCTATCCATTGGTGCAACAACCAAGCGATAAGGGACAATTTTGGATAGAGGTGGTGGATAGTTTTTGACCATCCTCCATGCAACAATAATGAGGTCCTGCAATATTTTTTGAGGAAACTCTACTGCAAGTTTGTCAAAAATAAAGTGCCAAATTATTTTGATATGCGGGAGTTGCAGGGTAGAGGTGGGGGGGTCAACACAGGATAGACCAGGGGCACGTGTTGACCCATAGTGGCCAACAAGATGAGCACTCACTAGACCAGCCCATGAGTACATGTATATCCCTTCTGTTGTGAAGGAGAGTGTTGAGGTCGAGACACTTTAGTCCATTAGTTCCTTGACCCAGAGCATCATAGAGCATGCCAGTCCTGCAGCACAACGTGGGCTGGGGGAGAGTTCGAGTAGGGTTCCACCCCGTACTTGTTAGGCTTGCAGGTCAGCTTGTGGTTATGACCCCATGGATAGTGGGGACATAGGTGTGTAAGCTACATTTGTAGCTGAGCAAATGGTGATGACAGATGCCTCTTGAGTGAGACTTTCGGGCTTGATACTCAAGTAAATCTTAGCAAGTTCGTTGAAATTAATTTATTAAATTTTATTTTTGAAATGCAAGATTAACTAATTTAGTTTGATGATTTTAATGAAATTTCAGGGTCATAGCATTGATGCAATTTTCAATGGTTCTCCACTTGCATATTAGACTACGACATCTACTGTCGAGGTATGTAACTAGTAAACAATTATAAATATTTCATGTGAATAGCATCATTATATGAATGGTATTCTAATATTTGATTTTGGATGTTGAATAGGTTAATATTGGAGATTTCATGGCAACACCTGACAGTGGTGGTGGACTTCAAAGCTTCACGGAGGTAATAAAATAAATAGTTTAATTAATGAATTGTACTTACTAGATTTTTGTATTTTATATTCATATCGTTGGTTACATTTCATTGCACATCTTTCAAACTCAAAGCATTACTAGACATTGCATAACTAATAACTAGATGTTGATAGATGACAAAATTTTAATTACAATATAGTTATTTGAAAAAATGCCTCAAAGAAATGTGGTCTCATGGAATGCCATGACAAGCAGATGCATAGACAAGGACATCACCATGAGACCACATTTCTTTGAGGCATATTTTCAAACAACTCACTACCTTGTCTATGCTACCACATTTTCCATACAAGTCCACCAAATCTTTTTGATCCCCTCCACACTATTCTTTGACAAATTCTCTCTAATAAACTCATCCAATTACCACCAATTAGACCCCAAGAAATGACACCAGAGAGGGGTATGAGCCTATGACATCTTATATAGCATATGATTAACTCCAACATCATCTAGGTCCCTCCTTTATTGACTCTAAATTTCCCCATGATGGTAATGTCTTCACCATTTCTCATAGCCCATACCAACTAGTTGTTACCTTAAGACACTTCTCCTTAGATTATATTTTGTCAACCCCTTCTAGTCCACCTCAACCTCATACCAATTCCCTCTTTCACCTTTACCTATCTTATGCCTCTAAATGCATTTCTGCCCCAACCCCACAACCTCTTTCTATTACTTCACCTACTCCACTAGCTATGCCCCTATCTTCGCCACCATATATCCACCTATTACTACTTCACCTTCCCCATTGACTTCTATCTCCCCTCTAACACCCCTCCAAGATAAAGTAAAAGAAAAAGTGTAGGACCTTTCCCCATCCACTTCTAAAAGTAGGCCTAAGAAACTTCCCCAACACTACACCCAACCTACTAACCAACCCGTATCTACCCTACCTATTTCCTAATATACCCCTAACAGACATCCCAGACCTAGTTTGCTTCCAACCCACCCCCTAGAAAACATCAAGACAAAGAAAATGATAAGAAATTGTTAAAATAAGGTTTTTCTTCTCCTATCTAGTATCTTTCCTCCCTCCTATTATCCCACAAACTCTTGATATTCCTCCTTCCCGTAAACCCATAAACTTACCTAATGTCTATGTGATTTCTAGTTTAGGCATTGTCTCGTAAACCCACAAGCTCTATCTTAGGCATTGTCCTACCTCCATGACCACAAAACAAACAAAAAATTGAGTACAACCCTACCCCACCCTATCACCAACCTAAACCTAAACTAACACCTTCACTCGCTCTCTGACTTCTTAAACCTACAATTTGATGCTACTATGGCCCCTCCTTTGTTGACCCTTATACCACACAATAGTCATGAATCTTCGTCTAATTTGTATATATGCATGTGACTTATGTGCTTTGTTGTGTGTAATTCCATGCTTAGGTGAATGTGTGTGTATGTTAGGAGCCATGACTTGAATCACTATTATAGTTATCGTAATTGAATAATGTGTTTTATTTTCAGATGATGCAGGCTGTGGAGACACCTCCCGATGTTTATAGGACAATGGAGCATGGTGTGTCCTCTACGATTCATAGCTCCACGCCTTTGACAGGGGTATGAGGTAGATTAGTAAATTACAAATTACACTTGTTGTTATAGTTGTTTATTTTTAAAAAATCAAATGATTATTGATTTGAAGTTTAATTTCTATTTGAATGGTTTCTATAGGACATGACATCGCCACAACCTAATCCTGGTACTGAGGCAAATGAGGAGACAGATTTTTAGATAGCGGTAAGTGATTATTTTGTTAAATGTTTCATTTTTTATATTGTATTTTCTATATATTAATGTCTACAATTTTTATTGTAACAACTACAAATCCATGAACAACTAAATAGGAGAAGCAATCCTTGGGTTTGTAGTAGACCAGCCTCATACGCATCTTCATCCCCTCGAAGATCAAAGACTGCCCGTGATCTATTCTCTTCACCGGACAGAGGGGATTGACTTTTATTGTGTTCCTTTGTTGTATGCCTATATGGCATTTGTGGACATATATTTTGTATTGTATATAGTTGACATTGTATGCCTATATGGCATTCTTGTAAGCCTATATGGCTATTTTGTATATATATTATACTTATATCGACAGATATTGATGTATGCCTATATGGATATTTGGTTAATACAAATCATTTTTGTTGATCATTATGTAATATGGAATGGTGCAGTGTAGATCATTTTTGTATGCCTTTAGGTTTCAAAGTTTAATTATCAAAGAATCCATCCCAATTGATGATAAGAGAATTTGAGTTTTGGGTTGAAAGTTTTAGTCTCCCAAAACTATACATGCCCGAGAAAATAGAGAAAGGAATATTGGTTAAATGGATAAAAGGAAAGCAAGTTTTTTTGTTCACATCATGATCTACATGCAATTGCACAATCTTGCATGTTAGCCTTAGTCACTCACATAACCATGTACAACCTCGTGCATAAGTCATTGCATCATGTGCCACCTAAACAATGCCACTTGATCCAACACAAAGTTCATAGTTCCTTGCACCATGCATAATTAACATAGTGATAGGAATCATTTTGTGCAACTCCAAAGACACCCTATAATTCTTACACAACCCTTTGGATCATGTGCCATTTGCACAACACTAAGGATCATGTCTCATAGTTTCACAAACAACTCTATCTAATTTTGCAAGTGACCAAGGGGATATTGCAATTCCCCATTTTCCAAAAGGATGTTCTTATGGTTGCTCCTTGGTATACTGATCCATATTCTTTATGAGTTGCTCAATTGAAAATATTTATTAATTCCTTGTTATTATACCATATTGGGATGCAAAGAGTATGTTTGTTGTCTTGAATAAGATAGTCAAAATCATATGCTTATGACCACCTGATGACCATTGTGGTTATTAAATGTAATTCCTCTTGCATATAAGGCGAGGTTATGAGAGTACATTGAGTCTTACATAATTTGAGTATGCAACATAACATTGAGGCTATAGGCTTCCATAAGCCATCAACAATCCCTTTGAGAATGTCGTTAATATTATAAATGTATACTTTGCAGCTCACCATGTTAATATGTATCATGTCATCACATAGCCTTGTTACGACATTGTATTGATCTCGTAGAAGGTTGCATACCACTACCCCAACTCTTTGCAAGATTGCTATGAAATATGATAAGCAAGATAGGTGTAGTGTAGATCATTACATAATGACAGTGTAGATCATTACATAATGATAGAACCATGAAGTGTAGAGGGTTTCAAATATCATAGAAGTCTAAGTTCAAGCCTAATAACACAATGACCTAAAGGTGGAAGAAGATGAGGGTTGAACATCATGGATATGACAACATGAAGATGATATTAAGGTTTAGGAGAGTAGCCTAACAGAGGTCTATTTCAAGCCTAATAGGGGTCTAAGATTGCAGTGATGGAACAATGCATTGAAGGACTAAAACAAACCCCACAAAGATAGTACTAGAGAACAAAGTCAAGGTGAACCAAGATAAAAGAACAAGTAGTTCATATATGACTGTGTTGACTGCTAGAACAAGTATGTTAATAGCCATAAGATGAATGTTGACATGTGAAGACTATAACAGTTATAGCAAAGGTAATCTATGAGGATATCCCCGGTACAATGTAGCTTGAACTATTTTGGCATGTTTGGGTGCAAAACAGGACCATGCCTAGCCTAAACGTACTCATCTAGACGCGTTGGAACTATTGGTTTGGTCACATTAGGAGCAAGATGAAAGTTACACCCCTTTGCAACTTTACACTGCATGCATCTGACCATTTTTGGGACAACAAAAAAACTTTCACTATGGGCAAACACCTCAGAGATATAAAAAACTAAGAGAGGTTATTGTAAAGGGACCCTATCTGATCCCGTAGCCTTAGATAGAATGTTTCTAAGTGACAAGGTTTCTAAGTAACATCTTGTCAAAGATTGCTACCTTTTTACACTTTTGACTCTTCAGGGATATCGCCGGTATAATGTAGCTTGAACTGTTTCAGCATTTTTGGGTGCAAAACAAGACCATGCCTAGCTTAAACGTACCCATCCAGACACATTAGAACTATCAGTTTGGTTGCATCAGGAGTAGGATGAAAGTTACACCCCTTTGCAACTTTACACTATCTCCTTTTGACGATTTTTGGGACAGAAGAAAACCTTTCACCACGGGTAAATGCCTCAGAGATATCAAACACTGAGAGAGGTTATTATAGAGGGACTCTACATAATCCTGTAACCTCAGATGGAATGTTTCTAAGTGACATAGTTTCTGAGTAACATCTCATCAAAGATTGTTGCCTTTTTACACTTTTGACTCTTAAGGGATATCACCGGTACAATGTAGCTTGAACTGTTTTGGCATGTTTGGGTACAAAACAAGACCATGCCTAACCTAAATGTACCCATCTAGATGCATTCGAACTATCATTTTGGTCGCATCAAGAGCAGGACAAAAGTTACTACCCTTTGTAACTTTACACTACCTCCTTCTGACAATTTTTGGGGCAACAGAAAACCTTTCACCACGAGCAAATGCCTTAGAGATATCAAAAACCAAGAGAGGTTATTGTAGAAGGGTTCTACATGATCACGTCTCTCAAATGGAATGTTTCTAAGTGTCATGGTTTTTAAGTAACAACTCGTCAAAGATTGTTACCTTTTTGCACTTTGGACTCTTCAGGGATATCGCCAGTACAATGTAACTTGAACTGTTTCGGCATGTTTGGGTGTAAAATAGGACCATGCCTAGCCTAAATGTACCCATCTGGACTTGTTGGAACTATCAGTTTGGTCGCATCAAGAGCAGGACGAAAGTTACATCTCTTTGCAACTTTACACTACCTCCTTCTAATGATTTTTGGGGTAGTAGAAAACCTTTCACCACGGGCAAACGCCTCAGATATATCAAAAATTGAGAGAGGTTGTTATAGAGGGGTTCTATGTGATCACATTGCCTCAGATGAAATGTTTCTAAGTGTCAAGGTTTCCAAGTAACATCTCACCAAAGATTATTGCCTTTTTACACTTTGGACTCTTCAGGGATATCACCGGTACAATGTAGCTCAAACTATTTTGTCATGTTTGGGTGCAAAAAAGGACCATGTCTAGCCTAAACGTAATCAACTAGATATGTTGGAACAAGTAATTTGGTCACATCAGGAGAATGATGAAAGTTACACCCCTTTGCAACTTTACACTACCTGCTTCTGACGATTTTTAAGGTAGCAGAAAACCTTTCCCCACGAGCAAATGCCTCAGGGATATCAAAAACTGAGGGAGGTTATTGTAGAGGGGTTCTACATGATCAGCTTGCCTTAGACAAAATGTTTCTAAGTATCAGGGTTTTCGAGTAACAACTTGTTAAAGATTATTGTCTTTTTACACTTTAGACTCTTCAGGGATATCACCGATACTAGTGTAAGGTATTAACTTAGATTTTAGAGCAAAGTAAAGACTAGGGTTTTTAGGAGGTTGAGGACTAAATAACCCTAAACATAATACAACCTAAGTGTTGAAGAC
Source organism: Cunninghamia lanceolata (assembly GCA_027924645.1). Taxonomy (NCBI): domain Eukaryota; kingdom Viridiplantae; phylum Streptophyta; class Pinopsida; order Cupressales; family Cupressaceae; genus Cunninghamia; species Cunninghamia lanceolata. The sequence continues at coordinate 22,064,234 of BSBN01000339.1, read as the reverse complement.
CACATGAAGAACACATAAGGTTATCTAAGACATATTAAACAGAAAGAATAACACAAATAAAACTTACCAAACTAGGTCTTTAAAGATGATACACTTAGGGTTTAAAACTTAACTAATAACTTTAACTTAAAAAACCTTACTAGTTTTGAATGTTTAAACCTCTGCAGCTGTGATATGAACACTGTCATTGTGACATCCTTTAGACTTCCAAAACTTCCAACAACAACCACAACTCATCAATCAACATCAACATGACCTTAACACCATATTTTGTGATCAACATCAACATCATGAGGACACTGAAGAAATCTATGGCACATGAAGACACTGAGAACACTGAAGACATGGAGTACATTGATGCATGAAGACATGAATAAACTCTTATCATGAGGAAGAACCACAACCCAGTCCAACTCTTGAAATTATGACATGTTATGATGAAGGACCACAACCAAATCTAATGATCCAATGGCATGAACCAATGACATAAGAAAATATGTCCTACTATTGTAACATGATAAACATGAATGTTATGAACTACATCCAAACCCTGTGACATGAATCTTGATATGACATGAGTGAACAGGATTAAGACCAGTAAGGATCAACTTCATCATCACTTAGATCTAACCCCATGAAGCATAGCATGATGATGATGCAAACATCAAATGTATACCATAGCAAACAAATTAAGTTCATACCATTTCTTGTCAAGTTCATACCAATGCTTGAGTGAGATATTCACTATTCAAGTTCATGCCTTGTCTTGAAGCACTACAACTCTATGCATCACATCACATACTCTATAATGAAGCAAGTGTCTTTATATCACAAAACCCAACAACATATCATGAAAGCATAATGGTATCATCAAATAATAGACAACCAATAGACCTCAACAATTATGCATTCCTTATTCAATTACTAACATCCAAGCACTTTGACATCAATGACAAACATATTCATCACAATATTCACTGTATATGTGTAAAAATGTAGAAGCAAATAAAAAAAGACAAACCTATGTCAACTTACAAATTAATGTGCATACTTACAAATCAATGTAACATGACTTTACAAAATCAATGTGAATACTTACAAATTAATCCAACAAACCATCTAGGTCTGCTCTACTCTTTATTGTGTCAAGTATTGCCTCATAGTCAGACTCACACACCTTCCACAAGGTCTTGTTCAAAGATCTACCCCGAAATTGTATCAAATGAACATTGGATGCCACAATAAGGTTCGAGTAATGAAGAATCTTTCGATGTGTGTCAAAGTCCTGAAACAACAAAACATTAACACTCTTATGTGGGTACCTTCTAATCCATGTTCCAGTAACAACCACTGAGCTTGCAAGGTATTTGATGTTTTCTCCGTCTATAACTGGGGCCTCCAATTTATTTTTGGCCTCAACACAACGACACAAGAAATAATTTGTTCCCTCTTCATTATCTTCATCTGCAATAAATGCATAAACATGCCCTACATTGATATGTGTAGCAAATTAGATGAAATTAGTCAATATTACAAAAACACTACAAAGTAAGATAACATTAGGAATTTCAAAAACTATGCAAGTAGATATATTCCCTGGTTGAACTAGATCTGATATGTGGTCAAAATCAACTGATGGTTCCATCTCTATTAGTTCCAATGTCGTCGAGGGTCGATACGTGTCAAGTGGGTTAAGATAACTTAACTGCCATTCGTCAACCCACTACTTTGACTCGCACTCATCCCAAGCTTGAATTGTACATGAAGGACAAAAGCATGTCATCTTCTGCGTATGGATACTCCATGAACCTGCAATTGAGCTTCTGAAAGAGTCTAGCTCACTTGATCCTGTCAATGTACAACAATCCTCATATGGTGCAATGTTAGTATCATCTATCAACCAAAAATATCTATGAACTAAAGACTTATCTTCATTACCTAGACCCATCGAAGCATTACACCACTCGACGATTGATTTTGCATCTCTTAACTTTGCATTGTCTTTATACTTTAACTCTTCTCGTGCTATGGCTCTTTTGATACATGCTCCTACACCATCATGCTCCCCCTTTCCATGCCCAGCCTCACAAAAATTCCACATATGCTGAACACCTATAATATTATGCCTCTTGCTCAGCCAATAGAAATTTCACGAGTTCTTGAATTATGATGCATAGTTATCCGACCATATGATATGTTGACTAAACGATATGTACCTTCTAGCCAAATCATTATAGAACACCTGAAAGCAACCTTGCATGAACTCCGTAGAATGCATATGATCATCACTAATATAAAAATGATACTCCCTTATGATCTTTCTGTCATCCTCTGTACTATCATTTGCATGAATAAATGTGATGTGCACAAATATAGAAACCTATGTGGAGTTGTAATATTGTGATTACGCCTCACACTGTGGTTGTAGACTGTAGTTCTCTGTAAGTTCAATGACTGAAACAATGCTACCAACTAGACATGTGTCCTTGCATGACTTGAATTGCAAGTCCAACCATCGAGCTCTATGGGCATGTCTTGCATACTCATACACTATACTATCATGAAATATAGGCATAACCTGATACACTGGAATCTTTTCAATAACCAATTCACACCTATTTGCTTCTTTACCATCTTTTGTATTGTATGTCATTATTTTATACTTGTCAAACTCTACTAGTTTGTTTCCAACCATATGTGTTCTTTCCATATGTTCACATATTGGCATACATTGTAAGCCACCGCAATGCTGACATGTGTCATCCAAGCATAATTTCTGTAGAATATTTGACCTTCCTCTCTTTCACATATTTTTTTTGATATGAAGTCTCTTGAAGATGTCGGTGGGGCATGCATGCCACAATCCTGCACAACATTGTTAGTATGCAAATCTAAACATATAGACCGATAAACATCAAAATGGTTAGAAAATTCAATATGTAATCTACAACAACAAGTAGTGTGTGTGTAATTTATCTTGACATAGAAAGGTTTTAGCATTTCAAAATATCTTTGACAAATTTTAATTTGAGGATACATCTCTAGAAATTTACCAAAAAACTGTGTTTGAGTCATATCCAAAAAATGCCTTGGATGTGGCTCACGGTTCTAACTATCGATTCTCCATCTTACCACATCCCTTTGATTCGGAGATACCCTTGTGTAATTCTTCCAAAAGTATTCAATTAGTGATCTCAATGCTTCAACAATTCATTTATCTTTTCATGGTAGTCTCCCCGAGAATGCCCATAATTCATTGGCATTGGTGTCCTCAATTCTTTGGCACCTTACAACGGCTCTTGATAAAGTTTTCCTATTAATTCTCAATGCTTGACTCATCTTTCTAATTAGACGGGCTTTCCTCATTTGACTACTTACTATAGTCGATGTAATGACACGCCGTGTTGCATTACTATCTTTTGTGCATGAGGTGTTACCCACACTCTCATATGCACTCATTAGATTCTTGAAAATAGATTTTTCACTTGAAGCCTCTGATGTTCTCAACCCGAGAATCTTCATGATGGACCTATACTTTATACTTCGCATCATTTCAATGAATAGTTGACATCTTGTGGTCTCATTTAACTTTTCAGAGAACAATCTCTAAATCTTATGAGCATATCTTCTACAAGTGCATTTTGGAATCTTACCTTCCATTGGCTACAAAATATTCTCATCAATATCAATCAAATACTTTGGCTTTCTATCCAAAATTCAAGTGGTGTTAAGATATGTAAATTCATCTCAACATTAGGAATGTAGATGGTGTCCCTACATGTTGACTTGCGGTAGAGGACGTGTCTCTAACTACATTATTCAAATCTCTCATAGCACGAAGTTTTTGCATTCTTTCCCTTTGTGTCACCAATACCATATCTCTTTTTGATGGTTGTAGTTCCTCTTCAATTGGCATGTCTTCATTTATCATGTCCAATTTCCTCTTCTCACGAAGTTCCCTCATAGCCACTACTTTCTTTGCATTCTTAGCTTCTATCTCTTCTTGTGTTGGTTTAATTCTTGATCGTTTCCTCAGCATGATGGAGAATTTATCTGTAGCATGATAAAGAGACAAATATTAGTTCCTAAGAAATGAATCCATACAAATAACTAAAATATATGTCATTCAACCCTTCATACAAAATATACATACAATCATCATGTAGAAGAGTAAATGTCACTCAACCAAAATAGGTACAAAGCATACAAAGCATTATTGCAGCCGTACAAAGCATTATTGCACAATGTTATTATAGCCATACAAAGCATTATGGTACAAAGTTCACTTCAGTCCTATGAGGATAAGGACAAAGGAGAGTCACCTATTAAGGCTAAAAGTGAAGAGTACATGGGACTTCATGTTGACTACAAGGTTGAAGATGTGGGGGAGGCCTTGGTGCTAGTGGCATCAAACTACCTACACTTACTTGCGGATAGAGATCATCTCCTCACACATGAAGATTCATCTTGCAGCCATGGGATAGAATTTAGGACAATGATACACTTGATTTTCACTTGGAGACATCTCATGGGCCAGCACTTGTTGATAACCATCTAGTCATGAAAGGAGAGATGATTGAGATTGTGGGAGACATCACACTAGGGCATAAGGTAAGGACTGATTTTCTGATGTGTGATAGCAATCCTTTATCTTCACATTATCATGTTATGACAACCAAGAGGATCAGCCTTAAAAGGCTTATGATTTTCATGGAGACACTCATGTTGAACTTTGCACTTTGTTGTGACTGAATTATCTTGAGACCCTATATCAATTCCATGGCAATGTGACTGATTTGTAGTATTTAACTTGGCACATTGTCATAGATATGGGAATGGAAACATTTGGTATTGTAGGCATTAGTGGCCCAAGTGTAGAAAATATACATGGCACCATGTGAGATTGTAGGCTGCTTTCTTGATCGTGATTGTGTCTATTTTAATTAATGTTGACCTTTGAGATATCTTTTATTATGCATACCATGAACTAATTTAAAACATAGTCTATTATAAGGACATTTGTGTGTGAAGACTGATTTAAAACATATATAATAAAGCATGATAAAGTAATTCAAATAGAATTAAGGAAAATGTAAATAACATGCATGTAAAGACTTGACATACCTAAAAAATGGAGATTCGAATGGAGAGAGTACCCAATTATGTAGTGTTTTTTTCTTCTTGCATCAAACTCCTCAACAATTTGAGTTTTTCACCACTTGCTTCCTTTTCAACATTAAATTGAATAACACTCAAATAGAATTAGTAACAACAATACTATTAACCAATCTATAATGTTAAATTCCTACAATTCAATCACAATTAACATTGAAACACTACAAAAATTGAAACTTGAATTGATATATATCAAATTTGATGTGAAAACTATGTTATTTCCTCCTTAAGTTGGCAAAGCAGAAAAAGGTGGTGGAAATTCATGCAAAGGTGGTAGATGTGAAAAATGTGCATGTGAACTTCCCAACAGCATGAAAACATTTTTTTTGTCGAAACACATGCATAAACAGAAGAAAATACAGTATGTGGGCCTGGATCACAGGGGTCCAGACCTTTTTACCATTTCTATAGCAATCCAAAATGCGCTCGCATTATAACGCGAGCGCATTTTGGATTGCTATAGAAATGGTAAAAAGGCCTGGACCAACACGAGCACGTTTTGGCCTGATATAGGAAAATCCATATTATTCATTTCTCCATGTATTTCTTCTATCTCTCACCTATCTCTCCCCCTCACCTCTCTACCTATCCCTCAAGCTTAAACCTTAATCCCTCAACCCTAATTCCTTATCCCTAAACCCTAATCCCTCAACCCTAAACTTTCAACCCTAAACCCTATCCCTAATCCCTCTACCCTCAACACTCTACCTTAACCCTGATCCCTTGACCCTCAACCCTAATCCCTTAACCCTAAATGTTATCCCTAAAGCCTCAACCCTAAACCCTAATCCCTCAAGGTCCTAAACCCTAATCCCTTATCCCTAAACTCTAAACCCTATCCCAAAACCCTCAACCCTCAACCCTCAACCCTCAACCTTAAACCTTAATCCCTCAACCCTAAACCTTAATCCCTAAACCCTAATCCCTTATCCCTAAACCCTAAACCCTAATCCCTCAACCCTAAAGCATAAACTCTATCCCTATTCCTAAACCCTCAACCCTCGACACTATACCTTAAACCCTAATCCCTTATCCCTAAACCCTCGACCCTAAACCTTCAACCCTTAACCCTATCCCTAATCCCTCTACCCTCAACATTGTATCTTAACTCTCAACCCTAAATGCTATCCCTAAAGCCTCAACCCTAAACCCTAATCCCTCAAGGTCATAAGCCTTAATCCCTTATCCCTAAACTATAAACCCTATCCCTAAACCCTCAACCCTAAACGCTATCCCTAATCCCTCAAGGTCCTAAACCCTAATCCCTTATCCCTAAACTCTAAACCCTATCACTAAACACTCAACCCTAATCCCTCAACCCTAAATGCTATCCCTAAGGCCTCAACCCTAAACCCTATTCCCCCAAGGTACCAAACCCTAATCCCTTATCCCTAAACTCTAAACCCTATCCCTAAACCCTCAACCCTCAACCTTAAACCTTAATCCCTCAATCCTAAACCTTAAACCTTAATCCCTCAATCTTAAACCTTAATCCCTCAACCCTAAACCCTAATCCCTCAACCCTAAACCCTAAATGCTATCCCTATTCCTAAACCCTTAACCCTTGACACTATACCTTAAACCCTAATCCCTAAGCCCTAAGCCCTCAACCCTAAACCCTTATCCATCAACCCTAAACCCTATCCCTAATCCCTCTACCCTCGACACTCTACCTTAACCCTAATCCCTTGACCCTCAACCCTAAACACTATCCCTAAAGAATCAACCCTAAACCCTAATCCCTCAAGGTCCTAAACCCTAATCCCTTATCCCTAAACTCTAAACCCTATCCCTAAACCCTCAACCCTCAACCCTCAACCTTAAACCTTAATCCCTCAACCTTAAACCTTAATCCCTAAACCCTCAACCCTAATCCCTTATCCCTAAACCCTAAACCCTAATCCCTCAACCCTAAACCCTAAATGCTATCCCTATTCCTAAACCCTCAATCCTTGACATTATACCTTAAACCCTAATCCCTTATCCCTAAACCCTCAACCCTAAACCCTAATACCTCAACCCTAAACCTTCAACCCTAAACCCTATCCCTAATCCCTCTACCCTCAACACTCTACCTTAACCCTAATCCCTCAACCCTCAACCCTAATCCCTCAATCCTAAATGCTATCCATAAAGCCTCAACCCTAAACCCTAATCCCTCAAGGTCCTAAACCCTAATCCCTTATCCCTAAACTCTAAACCTTATCCCTAAACCCTCAAACCTCAACCCTCAACCCTCAACCTTAAACCTTAATCCCTCAACCCTCAACCCTAAATCTCTTATCCCTAAACCCTAATCCCTCAACCCTAAACCCTAAACGCTATCCCTATTCCTAAACCCTCAACCCTCGACACAATTCCTTAAACCCTAATCCCTTATCCCTAAACACTCAACCCTAAACCCTAATCCCTCAACCCTAAACCTTCAACCCTAAACCCTATCCCTAATCCCTCTACCCTCAACACTCTACCTTAACCCTAATCTCTCGACCCTCAACCCTAATCCCTCAACCCTAAATGCTATCCTAAAGCCTCAACCCTAAACCCTAATCCCTCAAGGTCCTAAATCCTGATCCCTTGTCCCTAAACTCTAAACTTATCCCTAAACCCTCAACCCTAATTCCTCAACCCTAAATGCTATCCCTAAAGCTTCAACCCTCAATCCTAATCCCTCAAGGTCCTAAACCCTAATCCATTATCCCTAAACTCTAAACCCTATCCCTAATCCCTTTACCCTCAACACACTACCTTAACCCTAATTCATCGACCATTAACCCTCAACCTTAAACCTTAATCCCTCAACTCTCAACCCTAAACCCTAAATGTTATCCCTATTCCTAAACCCTCAACCCTAGACACTATACCTTAAACCCTAATCCCTTATCCCTAAGCCCTCAACCCTAAACCTTAATCCCTCAACCCTAAACCCTATCCCTAATCCCTCTACCCCCGACACTCTACCTTAACCCTAATCCATTAACCATCAACCCTAATCCCTCAACCCCAAACGCTATCCCTAAAGGCTCAACCCTAAACCCTAATCCCTCATGATCCTAAACCCTAATACCTTATCCCTAAACTCTAAACCCTATCCCTAAACCCTCAACCCTAAACCTTAATCCCTCAACCCTCAACCCTAATTCCTTATCCCTAAACCCTAAACCCTTACATCCCTCAACCCTAAACCCTAAACACTATCCTTATTCCTAAACCCTCAACCCTTGACATTATACCTTAAACCATAATCCCTTATCCCTAAGACCTCAACCCTAAACCCTATACCTAATCCCTCTACCCTCAACACTCTACCTTAACCCTAATCCCTCGACCCTCAACCCTAAACGCTATCCCTAAACCCTTAACCCTAAACCCTAATCTTTCAAGGTTCTAAACCCTAATCCCTTATCCCTAAACTCTAAACCCTATCCCTAAACCCTCAACCTTAAACCTTAATCCCTCAACCCTAAACCTTAATCCCTCAACCATCAACCCTAATTCCTTATCCTTAAACCCTAAACCCTAAATGTTATCCCTATTCCTAAACCCTCAACCCTCAACACTATATTTTAAACCCTAATACCTTATCCCTAAACCCTCAACCCTAAACCTTCAACCCTAAACCATATCCATATCCCTCTACCCTCAACACTCTACCTTAACGCTAATCCCTCGACCCTTAACCCTAATCCCTCAACCCTAAATGCTACAGACCTAAAGCATCAACCCTAATCCCTCAAGGTCCTAAACCCTAATCCCTTATCCCTAAAGTCTAAACCCTATCCCTAAACCCTAAACCCTCAACCTTAAACCTTAATCCCTCAACCCTAAACCCTAACCCCCCTTGACCTTAAACCCTTAAACCCTCAACCCTTATCCACCCCTCTCCTTCCCTATCCGCCTCAGCCCCATCTCTACCCTCCTCTACCCTCGACACTATACCTTAAACCCTAATCCCTTAACCCTCATCCCTAAATCCTCAAGCCTTAACCCTTAACCTTCAACCCTCTACCCTCAACCTATTACTTAATCCCTAATCCCTCAAACCTCAACCCTATACCTTAAACCCTAAACCCAAAAACCTCAACCCTAAAAACTCTACGGGCTCAGGTCCTTATATACCATAAACCCAAAACCCTTACATACATACATACATACATACATATAGGCATACACACACACATACATACATACATACAAACATACATACATATATACATACATACAAGCATGCATACATACATGCAACCATACATACATACATACAAGCATACATATATACATACAAGCATACATACATACATACATACAAGCATACATATAAGTATGCATACGTACATATAGGCACACATACATACATCAATACATACATACATACATATAGGCATACATACATACATACATACATACATACATACATACATGTAAGCATACATACATACATACATGCTTAATAACCTCGAACATAAAACATTCCAAGGGAGACATAACGCGAGCAACGCGATCGCGTTATGTCAAACATGACAAATAATGGGCAAACTTTTGCGAAAAGGGAAAAAATTGAAAAGAAAACATAACGCGAGCGCATTATAACATGCTCATGTTATATTTTGCTTTGGGAATCCCAAGCCTTAGGCTTGGGATTTGCTTTGGATTTCTAACCCAAAGGCTTGGAGTGCCTTCCCAATGTCTAGAGACGTGTTTTTGCATATTCTACAGGATTTCGCATAATTTCATTCGTGCTAACCCTCAAATTTGCATGTGTTTCAAGATCAAAAAAATTGAACACCTGGGTAATGTTAGGCTTTCTCTTAGCTATTTAACAATGTAATTTTTTTCATATATTGACAATGTTAAGCCTTTCATCTTTAATTTCTTTTGTTTGCGTGTCTGTTTTTGGGCAAAAACCAGTGTTTGGACTTGTTTTCATTGTAAATTAACCGTTCATTGAAATTTAAAAAAAAAAAACATTTTTAGAAACTAGACTCCATTCTACACATATTAAAAAAATGATTTTCAATTAGTTTTCAAAATTTATAGGGGTAGCACGGCCAAAATTTTATTTTTTAGGATGTGTCCACTTTGAAAATTAGTAAAAAATCAAATATTCATTAAAAAATTATTAGAAAAATTGGCCATAAACTACATTTTGTTAGCTAATTTCTCACCAAAACGATTTTAAAAATACCAAAAAAGTTAACCTTTTGAGGGAGCCATAGAACATGCTATGTTATGTTTTTTTGACAGAAACAACACCAATTTCTATGGCTCCCTCTTTTGAACCCCTTAATCTATACCATTTTCAAAAAAATGAGTAGTTTAGAAAGTAGACTCGGAGCACTACAAACATTGTTTTTGTTGCATCTTAAAATTTTGAGTGTAAATATGCTCAATTTCTCATCCAAGGCCAGCATTTCTTGATTTCAAAAAAAAAGTGGCCACTTAAGACCCCTTTTTGGCCCCCCATCTTCTTGCACTTACCATGTGTGCAACTGCAAATATATTTGTATCCTTTTGATTTTTGTGCGTCCACATTATTTTATTTCATCCCACACATTTTTATAAAAAAATTTCATATTTTATTTCCCGCTCACCCGCATGCAATAAAATATTGTTTCAAGACTCCACCGCCATACTGCACACCTGTTGTTGAGATTTTACGAGGATGCAAGAAAAAAGCCCTAAAATTACCTCAAGCTCGCACATATTTGAGTTTCCACTTGCACCGCTCTCCCGCACATAGATTCGATAGCATCTACGGTGATGCGGGGAGAGATTAACCTTCTTCCCGCAAGCCTACACATCATTTTTTGGCTCCTTGCGGGGGCACGGGAGGACTTGAATTCACATCTCACTTCTGCAATTTTAGGACGCTTGCCTTTGGATTCCTTCAAACTTTCTTCCACCAAATGCACCTTTTTGTCATCCATTTCCGTTTCAACTTCTCTTCCAGACTCTACAATCCCTTCCTCGTCATCCATCACAGCCAACACCTTACTCTAAACTATGCAGTAAGCTTAATAATATCGAGTTCTTCACTAGTGATTTTTGAACTCAGGACTATTACAGGCAACAAATTGTGCAGTTTTATTGACAATGTTGCGAATTATGGAACTTCAAAGGCTATTGTCGCACACAACCTAGAGAAATATGTGACTACCAGATGTTGATGATGCTTTTGTGCTACCGTGAAAGTAAAGTATTTCCTTCATGAGCAGACAGATTTAGGCGTCGGCCTCTTTCGGCTGGAATGAACTGCATCCTACCTGGAGTTACAAAACTCCATCAATAATTCTCCATGTTCCATATTCTACATACATGTCTGCCAGAGCATTTCAAATATAATATTTGACAAAAATTCCCCATTCATTATGCATTTGTATCCAACACAATAACTAGTTTAGAAAATGGATCATGACAACATATTTTCCTCTCTTCCTTGATCACTACATTCATGTTGTATCTTGAATGTGAATTTGGATTTGTTCTTGTTTTATTCCCTACAATGCTTTCACATTTGCTTAATCCTTCTTTGGGCTAGAGTGCATTGCCATACCCATAAGTGCCCTTGGTCTTGTAAAGCCATCAGTTGTGATCAAACTCAAGATCCTGGATGCTCTTCCCAAGAGCTCCTTTCATCGATCTAACAACTGACAAGCATCGTGTTGGTTTAGATTCATCCATAGGCGATGGAACAACATACAGGGGAATAACACTAACTAAAAGGCAATTGCAATTACGCCTCCCACCATTCCAAGCACAATAGCTACCGTTGAGGGGGAGTGGTCACTACACTCATGTTGTGTCTGGCAAAGGTATTCGTTGCCACTGAAACTTCTCTTCCATACGCTCAAAAGAGCCAGTGGGAAAGAATGGTAAAACAAGAGTAAAAGATGATATAAACATTCATGGCAATGCATATATAATGGAGAGCCACTCAACAAACTTACTTGCAGTCCAATCTAAAAGACCATGTTTATCATAGCTCATAAATGCTCCCAAGGCACCCATATACCCTTCATGCCGCACAATATAGCATGTGCTTCACCTTTTGACCCAAATTGTATTACAAATGAGATGGTGGCTAAAGTTAAACTATGTTTCGTCCTTTGGCATGCGTACAGGTTGTTCTTTATTCATCATGGAACTATGAAATGTATTGACCAATCTAAACAATACATCATTCTTAGCAAACATCTAGTAGAATTCATTTATAGGAGTAGAGCTTTGTAGCTTACAAACCTGCCACATGCAATTAGTTGCCAAATATACAATATCCCTGTATTTTGTATAATCGTGCTCTAAGAATCCCACCAATACTTGTTAGACACAATTGTTGTACAAAATAAGCTGCTTGCATTGACAAATTCATCATCTTCACCCATGTCAGATGTTTCCAATTTAATGTTGCGGCTTACCATGGAGACTTTATTAGATTCTCTTTCACAATAAAATTCAACTGGCACCTACAACCCTATTCCTTCTCAGGCCAATTCTCCTATTTCCCATCTATAAAAGCATCATAATCCTGCATCTAGGATTCATCCACATATAATCCTATACCAAACATACATCTTAAAATGCATTCAAACTGCCTTATCTGTGGATTTAATTATAGAGGGAGATGCTTAGGCAGAAGGATCAAATGCTAGTCTTGCAAAAATTTCAAAACTTTGAGGTATTGCAGGAGACACCTAATCTATGCTCATCAAACTTGGCCCAATGAAAAGATATTAGTTGATCCGTTTTTGAAAGCAACTCGAGGGCCCCTGGGTCAAATATTTTAATCACCAAGTTGGGTAGCTTATAACTTCACAATTGTGTGATGTATGCCAAGTCCTTTGGAGGGCCTCAAAATGCTTCTAAGGTGAAAAATTGAAATGAGTAATCATCAGAATTCATTTTTTGGCATCTTTTACATCGTGATCAAAACAAGTCAAGCGGCCTTTAAAATCACCCTAGAAAACTGATCAAACAATCTCCTGGAGCCATGAAAATGCACAAACATGTAGACATACAATCCAAGAATTCATTGTAGCAAGCGGTTTGGAAAAACTCATCCCGAGGTGCAAGATATCAACATTCAAAGTGGCTCACTTAGCCTTTTTCTAAAACTGCATCTATCAAAAACCAACTTGAGCACACCAAGTCACCATCTTGAAAAAATACCAAATCTCCTCCTTGGATGCTGCCACTGGAGAAGCTAGTTCATTCAGGTCCATTGAGCATGTGTGCAAAAGGGTTTTCCTTCAATCCATTTTCTTCACAAAAAATTAAGGGTCAAAGTTGACCTCTCTGAAACATTCTAGAAATGCAACTATCAAAATATGACAAACTGCATTTGCTTTTGACCTTGAAAAAATATCAAACTTGATCATGAGGCTCTAAAACTGGACCAGAGAGCATATGAATGTTAGGAGAATGCATAATACCAATTAATTTGTCATGATGATCATCCAGTCGTGAAAAATCAATCTGAACAAGAGGCTACTTCGTATGCCTGAGAATATGCAAATAGCAAAATAGTCCTAGAACCTTCCAACTCGATGCTTCAAAACCCTGTCAAAGTTCATCACATGAAGCTGAAAACAAACATACATTGTCACATATGACAAATGAATACACTCACCAAGTGATTTCGCATGAAAGCAAACAGGCTCCGAACTATGACCCTCCAAAGTAGGTCACTGGGGCAGATTTCACAGGTGCATTTATGAGTGTGGTAATCAACATTTTCATCAATAAACACTTAAAATTTTGCAAAATTTTATAGTGCAAACATGTTCTTTGTTGCTCACCCTCTTGAGTTTCAACTCCATTTTCCTCTTGTTGTATGGCCTTATCATGGCATGGGAATTGTTCTTCATATAAGTCATTAGCGTGAGTTTTGGTGTGGATTATTTCTTTGATAGGTGATTTCTACTTTCATAGCAATTGGAGGGTTTGGTAAATGTTTTTCATGTGTATGTGATGCCTTGAAGAAGTGATTAGACATGGCTGTGAGGGTTTGTGTTGAAGGAGTCACCTCTTATTGCATATCTTGTGTGATTTTGACATTATATCAACCCATTTTCCTTGGTTTCTTGGTTGGATGTTGGTAGAGTAGAGTTTGGAGGGAATTTAAGGAGTTTTGATGTGATTTGTTGATCATTTCTATTATGAAAGTCTGTTGCTATAGTTTGGACAACCTTGCATCCACCATCATTGGGTTAACAAAGCTTTATGGTGCCTTCATGTGGGTGTACTTTCATTACATGTTGATATTGTATCAAGTTAGAGCATTTGTATATATTTTCTCCTCATTATAAGAGAATCTATAGTATGCGCATCTAATGTTGCAATGACATATCATACTTTGTAATCCCTAGATGGTAGTACTACCAGTGGAATAATATTTCTTGTTTATGTTACTCACCCCACTAAATAAGTGGTTTATTTGTAATGTCTTCCCATTGAAAAGTGGATGTGCCTAGGTTTCCTTCCTATTTCTCCCACTAAACAAGTAGTTGCCCACTTCATAAGTGGATGTCCACTGAACAAATGGAAGTTATTTTTATTACTGATTTAGATTTGAATGCTAACTCATAAGAACTTGTATGCTCTCACCTTGCGCGCATCGGGATCTGAGTGATTAGAAGAGTGTGGAAGAATCATTGATGTACTTATCTTCAGTGTTGTTGTCTGGTTCCAAAAAAAATTAGGGTTGCATATTACAGTGGTATTAGAGCTAGTTTTCATGCCACCCTATTGAATAGTTTACCCTTACTGCAGATTGCATGTTAGTTCCAAGTCGCATAGATAGTTGCATGATCATGATCAACACTTGCATACGAGTGTTAGTATTTTGATTTCAGTTTCAACAGTTGGAACTAGATGTTTCCAAGGGACAAAGAGAAAAACATTAGGGGCAAAAGTGAGACAAATGTCTTGCTTGATTGTCTTAGACAAAGTTAGGCTGAATTAGAAAGAACAATTCAAAGGGAGTTGGATCGAAGGAGGTATGAACTAGAGGCCACAAAAATTATTGATGAGTACTAGGAATTATTAGATGACTTTAAGCATCAAATTTCCTTGGATGATTTTTTGGAAATAATCAAAGAGGGGGATCCTAAAAAAAAGGACCTTATAAAATACATTCAAAGGACAAGGAAGGAAGAGGATAAGAAGAAAATGTTTTCAAGGAAGCCAGAGCTAACTATTCTAATGTCAAAGACCAGAAACTATTCCAAGACATCTCCTTCCAGCCAACAGAACAAGGACTATCCTATTACAAGGAAGAAAGATGACAACAAGAATGAACTCAGGAGAAGAAATCTTTTTTCTCTATGCAAGGATTGTTGGGAGCCTAACCACCAATGCAAGAAAAAAGAAGATGTGATAATTGAAGAGGTAGATGATTTAGAAAAGACTACAACATAAATTTCTGAAGTTGAGCCCAGCCCTGAAGAAATCAAAAAAGATTCAGAACCAGAAGTGTTGGACTTTGCAAGTCCCACATTTGATGAGGAGCCTGATGGTTATGAATATGCCACAACATTAAAAACTAAGATGAGAATGATTGATAGATTGCTAGAAGGTGATTTATCAAGTGAGCCTGAGATTATTGTAGCAAAGTGTCTTAATGAGGACATGGAGAATAGTGTATTTGTAGCAGTTGAAGAAATTGATGCTGCTGAAATTTTTAGAACAACAACTAATCTGGAGCATCTTCTCCATTCTATTGATGGCAATTCTGATTTTGAGTGGGTTTTCCCATGCATGAAAGACAACAGTTTGACTTCTTAGAGAGTTCGGAAGGAGAGCATGGTGAAGTGGAGTTTGTTGAAGGCCTTAAATCAACCCTTGGTGATGAATCAATGCTTGAGTATGGTGTTTCCATATAATTTGATCAAAGTGGTTGTGAGGAGGAAGCAAATATTGATGAACATATTACTCCTAAAGAAGAAGAATTTTCAAAATCTCTGCTACAAGGAGAGCCAAGTCATTTGGTTGAGCAAAGTCCTAAAAAGTTGTGTGAATTGAAGGAACAACTCTTAATTATAGCTAACAAAGAAATCTAAGTCCTCGTAGGATTGGACAACTCACACCAAGTCTTAGAAGAACTTATGAAGGGATCCATTGAAGGGAAAGTTGCTCCTTCAAACTTGTAAATTATTAAAGACTTTTTGGAGATGGTGAAATCAAAGTACTTGCAAGTGATTAAACATCATGATCTTGCTATCAAGTTTGTAGTAGAAGCCATTAGTGCATCCAAAGAGAAGGAGAGAAAGGTTAATGAGCTTACTATTTAGCTTGATTCAACAAAAGACTTGTTGCAAAATTCTCAAATGACATTTCTAGAAGTCGAAGAAAAACTAGTTGTCGTTACAAACTTGAGAGAGCAAGAAAAAGGTGCATTGTCAGAAGAGATCAATATAGTAATTGATGAGCTTGATAATCTCCAAGAAGAATTTGATTTGGAGATCTTTTCGAAGAAGTGAAAAGTTGCATATGTCAATTTTAAGGGGTTTGAGCAAGAAGGGAGTAATGATTTTCACATTCGTGATAACCCTCTCTTTGCGATAGGTGTAGAAACTACTTATGATAATCCTCTCTTTAGGTTAGATGATGAAACAACTCCTGGGTGTACCAATTCAATATGTGGCAACATCAAGATATGGGATCCAGGAGTAGTTTCAAAAATTGAGTTAGAGTGTGTTTTTCAGCTTGGTACTGATTTGAGTTCACATTTTGAGGATGCACCAAGCCTTGTGGTTGGTTATCCTCTAGGGAGACCTCCTGATGTAGAAGGCATTAATGAGGATGAAGATGTAGATTCTACAAGGAATGTGTTGGAACATGGAGATCATGTAGTTTTTGAAAGTTTCAGTACAACATCAAGGAAAGGAGGTTACAAGCTTATTATTCATGAAGCCTAAGGAGAAAGGACCTAAACATGATATTTATATGATTGACATTCCATCCTTTGGATTGGGTGATGTATTGTTTAATACTAATCCTTCTTTGGGATGGGGTTTGGAGGCATCAATTGCTCCTTGTCCCTTAATTGTTGATGCTTTAATGGTTGCCTTACAAGAAGAAGATCAAGTTGTTACCTTTCACCATGAAGAACAAGAAGGTGGGATCACAATGAAAATAATGATTAATGTCAATCCTAGTGTTTTGAAAGTTTAGTTTGTGGAAGGCACTTCTAAGTGTTGTTGGCGAGGCATTCTTTTGGGTAAAGATGCCTTTGGTCACATTAGAAGATCTTCTGATGAGGCACAAATGTTTGTCAGAGTTGCACAACATAAGCATGGTGAAGTTGACTCATTACTTTGAATTCAAGCTAGAGGTCACCAACAAAGTATGTTGGATGGCTACAAAGACCAGAGAGATGTTCCTTGGTGGAGAAAGGTTCATAATCTTAGTTTTGATTCTATTGTTTGAATGTATATTAGCTACCTGTCATTTAGGTTTGATCTCATTCAGAAGGTTTGGCATAATATTTTTGTCAAGGGAAGTAAAGGATCTTAATTGGAGAATGTTTGGAAGTGTTTTCCAGCCACTTCTGAGTTGTTTTTCAGCAATACAATGCTCATTTTTCATGCTTATTATTGGAAATTACATTGGTGTAGTTGTTGTTCCTTATGTAGAATGTTGAACTTGTTAAAATTAGATTGTTCATTACTGATTACAGTCTTGAACAACAACAAATATATGCCTTTTTAGACCTATTGAACCTTTAGAATTCATTTTACAAAGGGTTGTGATGTGAACTTTGATCATTTACTCTTCGAGTTCGTTCGGAACAATGAACTTCCACATACTTTTGATCATCCTTCAAAGACTCTTGGAGTACAATGAAAGATTTCAGAAGTCCTCATGATTGTATCAAAACAATTCATAGGAGGCATGTTAGATCCAAGTGGTGTTATGATAGTGAGTTTGATGCTCTCAAGCAAGGGATTATTTTCTTTTTAGCAAGAAGAGTAGAGGGGGTTACATTTGCAGTTATAACTCAACATAGCACATTATTTTTGGGGGTTCACAAACCTCCTGGACTGATTTGGGATCCTGGTGTTACATTATTCAAGATGGTTCTAATGGTTGTGTTTCGCGAATTGCTTGAAGACAAGCAATTTCGAGGAGGGTAGACTGTAATGTCCTTTTTTTGGCCTATAGATCTTTTGTTCGCATTTCACCCATTCCTAGTCTTTAGAATTCTATTAGCTTTATTTGAGAGGACTCCAACATTATTGGAGTAGCCGTGGCTCAGTCTTGTAGAGCAGTTGTTCATGGTTTTAAGTTCGGCTAGTCATTTGGATTTCTTAGATGCTTTTAGAATTTAGTTCTAACTTCTCAGGTGCTCTCTAACCTTCTTGGAGAAACATGCTATTTTTAGACAGTCACTTGACGACCTCTGATTTTTGTCCCAAGTCTTCACTACACTTCGATATGGTCAGATTTGTTCGATCAATGCATCTGTATGCTTTTTGTAGCTTGGGACTATTATTTGGTAGTTTAATTAACATTTCACTAAGGTTGCCTAAGGTTTGGAATAAGGATTAGCAACTTAATGTAATATTAATTATAAATTGGTGTTCCCTTCTTGGAGTGGATTCGTTTGTATGGCATTGAGCTCAATTAGTGTTCAAGAGTACAGTGATGCTTTTAGAAGCACTTTCAGCTTTCTAGTTTGCTCTCCAAACTTCTTAGAGAAGCCATCTATTTATAGTACAAGTCACCAAGTTGGAATCATTCTTCATCCCAAACCTTCAAGATCATGTTGTTATGGTTTAATTTGCAATTTGCTTCATTATAGGATTTTCATAAGTTGGGTGAGTTATTAAGCCATTTAATTAATATATTTACTTAAGTTATCTTAAGTTGGGATGATTAAAAGATAACTTAAGTGTAATATCTCTTTGGAAAGGTAATTAAGTGTTTTTAAATATAGACAATTAAAAAAGGGGCCTTGCACATGAAATGTTAATATTATTTCAAAAAAGGTCTTTTGGAGAGGAAAAAAATTAATATTTTGAGGAGAAAAATGAAGAGGTAAAAATAAAATAATATTCTATTTCCCTCAAAAAGTTATAAAAAGAGGACAAGAGGTCATTGTTGGGGATGCTATTGATTTTATATTGTTATATTGTTCAATTGAACTTGCAAGTTTTTCCATTATCTCTTGAGGACGAAAAACCTCTTGTAGATCCTCTCGAAGATAAAAACCCTCTTGTAGATTGGGTGTGGTTTCATACAGGAATCACCATTGGCACCGAATGTCGAGTTATTAGAGCAATCTCACTCAGAGTTTTCCTTTGCTTTGAACAGATGTTTTGATGAGATTCAATTTGTATTTCCTTTGATGCTAATTTTGAGGGGTTTTTGCAAGTTTCTTGGAAGCAGATTTGGAGTGTTCTTTGTTGTTCACCCTCTTGAGTTTTAATGCCATTTTCCTCTTATTGTATGGCCTTATCATAGCATGGGGAATTGTTGTTCATATCAGTTATTAATGTGAGTTTTGGTGTGGATTATTTCTTTGATAACTGATTTCCACTTTCATAGCAATGGTAGGGTTTGGGAAAGGTTGTTCATGTGTATGTGACACCTTGAGGAAGTGATCAAACCTATTTGTGAGGGTTTGTGCTGAAGGAGTCACCTCTTATTGCATATCTTGTGTCATTTTGACATTATATTAGCCAGTTTTCCTTGGCCGCTTGCTTAGATGTTGGTAGAGTAGAGTTTAGAGGGAATTTAAGGAGTTTTGATGTGATTTGATGATCATTTTGTTATGATAGTTTGCTGCTATAGTTTGGACAACCTTGCATCCACCATCATTGAGTTAACAGAGCTTTATGGCACTTTCATGTGGGTATACTTTCATTACATGTTGATATTGTATTAAGTTAGAGCATTTGTATCTATTTTCTCCTCTTTATAAGAGAATCTATAGTATCCTCATCTAATGTTGCAATGACATATCATACTTTGTAATCCTTGGATGGTAGTACCACCAGTGGAATAATATTTCTTGTTTATGTTTCTCATGCCACTGAATAAGTGGTTTATTTGTAATGGCTTCCCATTGAAAAGTGGATATGCCTAGGTTTCCTTCTTATTTCTCCCACTGAACAAGTGGTTGCCCACTGCATTAGTGGATGCATGTTGCATAAGTGGATGCCCACTAAATAAGTGGAAGTTGTTTTTATTGTTGGTTTGGATTTGAATGCTAACTTAGAAGCACTTGTATGCTCTCACCTTGCCCGTATTAAGATTTGGGTGATTAGAAGAGTGTGGAAGAATCATTGTTGTACTTATCTTCAGTGTTGTTGTCTAGTTCCAAAAAATAAAAATCAAGGCTACATATTACATAAATATGTTCTTTTTAGTTTTACACACTCCTAGGTCTTCTTCCAAGAATCCGAACAATAAATTATCTTTACTCATCTTTCCCACTTTCTCTTTCCATTTTCTAAAATTAGTTTTCCCTCATTAAGGCAAGTAATTGCCACTCTATTTCATGTAGCCCAAAATAGAGTCCACTTACTCATGCATAAAAGAGTCTTTCTCTAAGATATTGGTTATTTAAAATGACAAAGCCAAAGAATCTTTTCAAGAGATATTCAAATATAATCAATTCAAAGTAAAGCAATGAATATTGTTTGGACTAACTATTTTAGTTTAGTCTAAGATTAATATATATTTATTATGACTAAATATTTTTGACTAAATATTTTCTTTAAAATAATCATTCTAAATGCAATGTCATAGATGCAAAATTAACTATGTGGTGTGTGTGTGCATATTTCCTTCATCACAATTTGTCTGCAATCAGCTAAACACCATCTACCTTGATGATACCCTCTCTCCGTCGAGAGAGTGTTCCTGCACAACGCAGTCAAAGTGAGTCAACAACCCAATTAAATAATATTAATAATAATATTTATTAAATATTAGACAATAAGGGTTATGACACTTAATGATTTGCATGTTGAATACTACGTGTAGGTCCAAGTATTGTGTGTGATCAAGAACAAAGGAATTCTCACCAACTACACACAAAAAGACATAAAGACTATAGCATAGAGGCTTTATTTTCTAGTGTGATGCTTGAAGTGTTTTTTTTGGAGATTCAACAAAATTTTCTCACTGATCTAAAATGTGTGAGGTCTATGGTGCACTGAAAGGAAACAAGGTATGTGAAACACACTTCCTACACCAATCTAGTGAGGAGAGTTATACAAATTTTTATCCTTTAAAAACTACAGTGATACACAATGCAAGGAAGATCAAATAACATCAAATCCTAGTATAAACCACACAACACAAGATATACATGGAGAAAACCATTTCGATAGAAAAATCCTACACTCCAAAGCACAACCCATTGTGTTATTCGGTAAACAATGAAGGTTACAATACACTTCTAGAGCCAAATTCTTATAGGAGTTCATCAACATATAGTTTCTGGAGCAATTTTGACAGCATAACAGTACCTACAAATGAACCATACAAACTACTCCAACATGGACCTTATTTATAGAGTTTTAAGGCCAAACTAGGAATCTTCTAGAGATAGGCACCAACTTGGCCTCATGGCCCATTTTCCAACGCCCCTCTACATGTAGTGACACTTGTACAAGATTCCTTTCGCTACTTACAACTATCATAACATGTAATTTTGACTTTCCCAAGTTTGGGTGCTCCATCCAAGAATAGGCTATGGCAGGTGCTCTTACACATCTTACCACTGTCATAGAATCTATCATAACTGACAACACTTACAACTATAAGAGAATCTATCATAAATGACTATTAATACCATATTCCTCTTACATCTTGTCATAGTCTAACTTAGGCATCTAAAGATGCCTTATTCAACATGCAAATATGCTTTATGACAAGTGTCATACCTATCATAAGAATCTCTATTCTTGGCTCTTATATGTCATAGATTTTATCATATGTCATAACCTCTTACACACTAAATAAGATGCTGACACATGTCAAATTAATGCCACCTCAAATAGGACACCCACATTCCCTCATCATGATGACATGTCCATCATAGTCACCTTACTAGTGGGATGACAACTCACCATGCACGACCTCACACAAAATGACAAAACAAGATGTACATAAATAATTATAATATAGGCAAATAAATAATTAATTAATTAAATACCAATGTTAGGAACTTGCAAAGGTTAAGACATCGTAATTCCCAACATTCTCCCACTTGTTGAATACCTTTCAAGATCCAATAGAAAAATAAGATTGTAATTACTAGAGTCTAAGAGGATCATAGACTTTGAAGACCATCTAAACTTCTTCATGCTCACATACTTTGTTAATGAATCTACAAAATTTGTCAAAGTGTCAATTTTCTCCAATTTCACTCTTCCATCCTCTACCATGTCTCAAAGAAAATGGTACTAACATCAATATGATTTGTCCTCATGTGGAAGGTTGGATTATTTGTTAAACATATAACACTCTAATTGTCATAACAAATAGTAATCATACCTACATCAAGCCCAACATCTGAACATAATCTCCCAAGCCAAATGGCTTCCTTACAAGCATGAGTAGGTTCCATATACTCTTCTTCTATAGTGGACAAGGTGACAACAACTTGTCACTTACTCATCCAACTAATAACACCACCAAACATCATTAACACATAAGTCTCAGTGGATCTTTTGTTGTCAATGTCACCTACGTAATCAGAATCCATAAATCCATAAATACAAACTGAATGCAAAGTCCCTATAGGATAACCATGATAACATATAAGGAATCCTACAATTAAACACTCTCTTCACCGCATCCCAATGTACTTGTTCATGATTAGCCATAAACTGACTAAGGACTCCTGCTACTTAGGAAATTTTTGGTCTTATATAGACCATAGCATACACCAAGCTACCAATCATACTAGCATAAGGTACTCTAGCCATGTCCTCCATCTCAGTAGGAGATTTTGGAAAATCCTCAACAAAGAACTTTGTCCCTATCATAATAGGAACACACAATGGTCTACAAGCTACCATGTTGAATCTCTCCAACACTGAGTTCACATACTTACTTTGGCCCAACCAAAGTTTTCTTCTAGCTCTATCTCCTTTTATTTCCATCGCTAAGATGTACCTAGCTATCCCTAAGTATTTCATTTCAAATTATACTGCAACTAAGACTTTAAATCAGAAATCAAGCTTTTACCATTCCCAAAGAACAACATATCATCAACATATAATGCAATAATGAGGATGCGATCATTATCCATTTTAAAATAAATACATTGATTTATTTTCGATCTCAGAAATTCCAAACTCAACACGAAGGCATCAAACTTTTGGTACCACATCCTAGGAGATTGTTTCAAACCATATAAAGACTTCTTCAACTTGCAAACCAAATTATCTTGACCTTTTACTATGTAGTGTTGTAGCTATGACATATATATCTCCTCCTTCAAATCACCATGAAGGAAAATTGTCTTCACATCCATCTTCTCAACTTCAAGATCATATGCTACATCAAGTGAACAAAAATCTAATGGATATTAGCTTTGCAATGGGAGAGAAAATCCCACCATAATCTATTCCCTCAACCTGAGAATAACCCTTCATGACCAACCTTGCCTTATACTTCTCAACACTACCATCTGAACCAAATTTATTTTTGAACACCCATTTGCATCCAACGGGTATACGTCCATCAGGCAAGGGCACCATATCTCAAATATTATTTTTCTTCAATGCAACCATCTCTTCTTCCATTGCCTCTTTCCAGGAATCTACATCACTCATACCCATAGCCTCTCTTATGATCCTAGGCTCATGAGTGTTAGAAATCAAGGCAAAAATGTAACTAGAATCATGTAAATAATATCCAAACATATCAAGTTGTCTCCTTATTTGTGTGGACCTCCTCACAAGATGAGGTTGAGGTTCTTAATCTTCTTGTGTACTTTTAGAGCTACTACAGTTCTCCTTATCATCAAGTCCAACAAGTGTTTTTGGTTCAACTTTCTCAAGGATAGAAGGAAACTAAACTACATCCTCTTTCTTCTCTTCTTTTTTTAGTTGCAGAAGAATAGAAGAAGGATTCATCTCTCTGAAAATAATACTTCTACTATATAGAACTCTTTCATCCATAGGATCCCAAAGCTTGTACCCTTTCACACCAACACCATAACTGATGAAGATACACTTAACTGCCTTGTTCTCCAACTTTGGCCTCTTCTCCCTAAGCACATGTACATATGCCTCACAACCAAATACTTGAATATGTCCCAATGAGGACTTTTTACCTGACCATGCCTCCATAGGTGCCTTTTCAACAAGTGCTGATGTAGGAGACTTGTTAATCGAGTAGCAAGCAATGGCTACAACTTCAACCCAAACATTTTGTTCAAGGCCATCTCCACTAAGCATACTCCTATCCCTCTCCATCAATGTCATGTTCATTCTCTTTGTAACTCCATTTTCTTGAGGGTTATACATATTTGTCTTGTGCCTCTTAATCCCATGTTCTTTATAGAACTTGTCAAAATCTATTGAACAAAACCCACCGCCATTATTAGTCCTCAAACTCTTAATCTTTTTATTAGTCTTATTCTCAACAAAAGCTTTACACTCTTTGAACTAACTAAAAACTTAAAATTTTATTCTAAGGAAATAAATCCATGTCCTTCTAATATAGTCATCAATAAATGATACAAAGTAAATTGATTTAGAGACTGAAGGAGCATTAACAAGACCAAAGACATTAGAATGTATTAAGTCCAATACACTTCCAAAGCCAAGCTCTTACATGAGTTCACCAACATATGGTTTTTGGAGCAATTTCAAAAGCATAGTAGTACCTACAAATAAACCATACAAACTACTCCAACAAGCATCTTAATTATAGAGTTTCAAGGCCAAACTGGGAAGATTCTAGAGATAGGTGCCAACTTGGCCTCATGGCCCATTTTCCAACACCCCTGAAACCAAATTGTTAGCTAAATTTGCAAACCATGAGATTGTATGGAAATGGCAAAAAGATGTTCATCCAGAAATTCATCATCCACTGGTTCATTACTTCCCTGCACAGTCAATCTGAATAAGAAATTAGCGACAACATTATCTTTCCTTGGTTTATCAACAATGGTTATGTCAAATTCTTGCAACAATAGCAACCATTTGATAATTCTACCTCCCACCACAAATTTATTCATCAAATATCTAATAGATGCATGATTAGTATGTATAGAATTTTTGTAGCCTATGATGTAGTAGCGAAATTTATTTATGGCATAAACTACTACCAAAAATTCTTTTTTAGTGGTAGTATAATTTTTCTCTACAGGTTTTAAGTTCTTGCTAATATAATATATTGCATGCATACCTCCAAATTCATTAACCAGTCCTAAAACTGCTCCAATGGCCTGATTGGAAGCATTGTGTGAATATGGAATGGCTCGCTCCAATTTGGTCCTTTGATGGCTGGTGCTGTCATGAGGGCACTTTTGATGGCCTCAAATGATTCTTGACATTACGGGGTCCAATTAAACTCATAATCTTTTTTAAGTAGGGTGAATAAAGGGTTAGCTTTTTGATTGAAGTTTTCAATGAACCTTCAATAATACCCAGCATGTCCTAGGAAACTTCTCACTTCCATTTGAGTTTGAGGAGGGGGAATTTGAACTATAATTTCAACCTTTTTGGGATCTACTTTCATTCCCTCCTGTGAGATGTGGTGACCTAGTACTATTCCCTCAGTCATCATAAGAAGGCACTTCTCATGATTTAGGGAAAACTGATGTTCTTTGCACCTTTCAAACACCTTTTTCAGACTGTTCAAGGCTTCATCAAAAGTTTTTCCATGCACTGTGAAATTGTCCATATAGACCTCCACAAATGTATTAGCTAAATTAGAAAAAATTGCCAACACAACCCATTGAAATGTGGTAGGTGCATTACATAATCCAAATGGAAAAACTCTGTAGGCAAATGTCCCCCACGGACACATGAAGGTAGTCTTATCTTGATCCTCTGGAGCTACCTGGATCTGGTTGTAGCCATTGAATCCATCCAGAAACGAGAAATAGCGACTACCAGCCAGATTATCTAGCACCCGATCAATAAAGGGAAGTGGGAAATAGTCTTTCTTGGTAGCTTTGTTCAATTCTCTATAGTCAATACAGACTCGCCACTTGCCATTTTTCTTTGGTACTATAACTAATAGTGATACCCGCTGACTGTCAGAAATGGGGTAGATGAATCCTACATGTAATAGTTTTTCTATTTCTTCCTTCACTATATCCCTCAAAACTGGATTGATTTTCCATTGTGGGTTGTCTAACAAGACCAACATCTTCAATGTAGATATGGTGTGTACATACACTGGGGTGGATTCCTCTAATGTCTTTGTATTCCCATGCAAACGCCTGGGTATGATTTTGTAGCAGTTTTGTCAAACGAATTTCTTCTATTTTTGTCAACCAACTGCTGATAGAGAGTTGTTTGTTGGTTTGGACAGTGATTTACTTTGTGCCATTATGAACAAAAAGGTCTTTGTAAGGACTTAACAGAGTATTTAACAGACAAAGGTGAGGCACAATATGGTGGAGAGTTTTTGTTTGTTGATAATTTAAGTGGGAAACAATATTTTCAGAATACAGACAATTGAATGCCTTAAAGGATCCCTTCAAATCTCTCAGGAGACCTCTTGCTAGGCAACATTGTACAAAGAGGTTTCATTGTTTGATTCCAATTCTTTATACTCCTCATTGCATTCTTCAAAATGTTCTGCAGTTGTTACCATTGCCAATGAGGAGGCATCTTCTTAATCCGAATCCATCAAATAATCTATCCATGGTTTATTCTCATACTGTAAGAACAATTTAGCAGGAGGATAGATGGAAAGTTCATTCAACCTTTTTCCATTTGAAATAGTCATGTTTTCTGACCTATAGTCAATAAGGGCTACTGTGGTAGCCAACCAAGGTCTACCCAGTATTATTGGGTACCCTGAACATTTCTTTCTGGTCTGCAGGATGAGGAAATCAACTAAATAGTCCCAAGTATCAATAGTGACTATAATATCTTCCAGAATCCCCTCAGGTTTTGTGATAGATAGGTCTGCCAGTTGTAACACAGGTGATGTTGGCTGAATATGTGTTAATGCCAAAGCTTCTACAGTATCTGATGTCATCACGTTGATAGCAACCCCCAAATAGACCAGAACATTTGAGACCGATACCCCTTTTATTTCCACTGAAATGATGGGACTTCTAGGATCCCCATATTTTTGAGGAATTAACTTACATGACAGGACATCTGCAAGTTTCCCTTCTACTTGAATAGTGTTGGGTAATTTTTGTTTTGTACCTGGAAGTTTCAAACTTAAGCTCTTAATGGTCTAATTGATTTTAGGGATATCTTTTATTACCTGTAACAAAGGAACTTCAATATGTATCTTTCTAAGTTCCTTAATTAACTGGGATGTGAAAGTTGGTTTTCCCTATAATTTGGAGGAGCTTGTTTTAATCGCTCTGGAAATAGAACAAAAGTTTCCTTCAGAATTTCTTCCAAGTTTCTTGTTTCAGCCTTCTCATTCTGTTGTGTATCAACATTGGGCATCACTTCCTCTTCTTCAATGACTTACTCAACCGGAATGTTTTCAGGAATGTTCTGAGATCAAAGTTGGATGTCATTAATTTCCACTACATCCAGGGTGGTTGTATTTGGATCAGTGTTATACACCTGTTGCCGTGGTCTATTGTTTTTGGGATTTGGAACTAGTTGAGCAAACATCAGTGGTTGGTTACCTGATCATTTGGGTTTGGGTTTGCAGGTTATGAAGGTCTAGGAAGTAAAGCTTGAGGTTGATTCCCAAATCACTTCATTCCTTGGTTATATTGAGGTGCCCACTACTGTTGATATTGTTATTGATTTGGCCACTAAGGGTTGGTCTAAGATTGATTCATCCAATCTGACTAAGGCCATGCTAGTCCCCACTGGGGTGGCATTTGCATTAGAGGAAGTAGACCTCCCCAAGGTCCATTCCAATAGGTTGTGCCCCAATTTGATGGACCTCTTGGAGCATATTGGTTTGGAAACTGATTAAATCCATAATTGGGTTGTTTCTGGGCAATAAAATTTAGCTCTTCCTTGTCTGTTGGTACCCTTTTCAATCTATTTTTAATTTCGGGAAGTAGGCCACACTTATTTGTGGAATAATTTTTCTCACAGATCTTACATAACTCAATTCAGTTTAAGGGACATTCCCTAAGCGGATGTTTTTCTCTACAACAAGGGCAATAAATAGCCAAGGGTTCAGTGTTCTTTTTACTAGCTTGCATGCCATCCAAGGTGGTATTCAAATGAAGCAGGATGTCATTTTTTAGGTTTGCTAGCTCTTCCATTACTTGTGTAACATCACTGGTATTGCCTTTCTTCAATATTCTTTTACTTGCTCGAGTGCGAGAATAATTTCTACAAACCTCCATGAGTTCTACAAAAGTTTGTTTGTTAATATATCCCTTACGCATTAGGTTTAAGGCTTCCCTAATCTCATCGTCAATTCCTCCTAGAAAATAGTTTTAATCAATTCTTCATCTAGATTATTTCCACACCTCCCATGGACAAACAGGAATCTATCCACATAATCCTCCAAATTTTCATCTTCCATCTATTTCATTCACAAGAGTTCATCTTTCTGATCCCTGACTCTACAATAATCCTGATATTTATCAAGGAAAGCAGTTTCCATTTCATCCCAGGTAGTGATAGAGTCTGTTGTCAAACCCATGAACCATCATAGTGTTGACTCCTTAAGAGTGGAAGGAAAAAGTTTTAATTTCTAGTTGTTTGTGGCATAATCATAGGTTTGGTAGAGGACCTTAAATTTAAACAGGAACGGGTCTGGGTCTTCAGAAGTTTTTCCCTGAAAGGTGGGTAGGAATGCAGGAGATATATTTTTCATGGGAGGTTCATTTCTTTCAAGAATGATGGAGATTGGATAAGAGAATGTTCTATTATTAGTTGGTTCCTCATGGTCACCACCATTATCACCCATTGTGGAAGGCGTAGCAGAGAGAATGGGAGATTCTGATGGTATAAGAGATCCTTGATCAATAAGATGATTTGGAAGTTCTTCTAAATGAGATTCTTGAGATATACTAGCTATGGTTTGCTTAATGAATCGACCTAAGGTGTCTATAGGCCTACTCATAAACTAACGGATCAAAATTCTTATCAACACCTTAAACCTACAATGATTTGTAGATTATTCCCCAGCAACGACGCCAAAAATGATGTGGTCATAGTAGTGTTTTTTAATTCACCATCATTTAATTTTATCAATCTGGAGGTGTCTGGAGTGATCTGCAATAAGACTCTTTAGTGTGGGGGGTTGGTTGGATGGTTTGTGGAGAAGGTTCGGTTCACTTATCATGCTGAAATGAAAGTTCATTTAGGAAATAGAAATCTATCTATTTTCTTAGAAATGAACACACATGCTTTGAA
This sequence comes from Cunninghamia lanceolata, assembly GCA_027924645.1. Taxonomy (NCBI): domain Eukaryota; kingdom Viridiplantae; phylum Streptophyta; class Pinopsida; order Cupressales; family Cupressaceae; genus Cunninghamia; species Cunninghamia lanceolata. The sequence goes on along the minus strand of BSBN01000339.1, from coordinate 22,034,559 downwards.
AGGAAACTATTGTAATTGCTAGAAAATAAACACATATGCATTAAAAGAAACTATTCTAACTATTGGAAAGTAAACACACATGCTTCAAATGAAACTATTCTAACTGCTGGAAAGTAACTGAAAGGAAATTGCATCCATTGTTAAACTACATCAATGAGACACTCTGAATATAACAGTGCTATTGAAATAACAAATCTATTTTTGGTATTTTCTTAATTTAGAAGACAAACCTGCAAGTGACAATTAACTAAACAATCATACAGAAAAGAAAAGGCACATCATATGATCAACATGCAAATATAACATTACTAAACATAAAGACACAACAAAATTGCATGAAAATGAAATACCGAGAGATCTCCTCCGAGGTGGGGAAGAGGGCCCTACTTTCCCAGCTGGAGATGATCCTCTTAAACTCAACTATCTTTTAGAAGAATTTCCCCTTCATTTGCATTCAACACAGTCCAAAGAATGGACAAAGATACATGCCTAAAAATAAGGAGTTTTCATCCTGCTGAAAATATAATGTGACGAACAACTTATCTATGAAAACTGGAACTAACTTAGAGATACGATTTGCTCCTATTTATACATTTGAGTTTTATTAAAAGGAAATAACTACGAGTGATCCTAACTACAACAAACTATGACTAAAACTAGCTGCTTAATTATCACACTAATGATTCCACTGCGGGTTACTACAGATCAGAGATTTGCATCTGTTTGGTTGTTTGGTGGACTAAATGAGTTCCTAGAATGGCACGATGTTTGGTGGCAATGACTTCAGTTGGAACTAATGCCGATTGACAGCTATTTCAGTTAGTCACTTAAATATAGTGATGTGGGGATTTGAATCTTCACAACTGCTTTAATTGAGGTGTGGATCATTTTTTGTTGCTGGATGTCTTAGGTAGCCCTAGGATCAACTTGTAGTAGTCATCGACTTGAGGGGAGGATGGCTCTCTTGGAGGGTAACGACATCTAGAGCCATCTAAAGTTTAGGTTCTTCATAGGAGAAAGGGGGCTCTAGAGGGATCCAGAGATCACTGGGGTTTTTACCGCTATAATCCTTATGCAAGCATACACAACTTGTACCACAAATTCATGAGATATGCATTTTAAAAATATAATTCAAGTAAATGAGCTAAGAGATTTCATCAAAAGGAAATGAAGACTAAACATGTGCATAATCCGTCCAAAAGACATATATATATATGGCATGAAGTTTTATCAAAGTCTTTTTAGAGCATGAAGTATAAAGAAATAAATGAGTCATATATCTGACTCATCACATACTTGAAAGTGTATTCTCAATTTACCTAAAAGTCGTTATTGTACTACACCCATCCTTCGGAGCTACATTTTGGATGCATGGTGATAGAGAAACCTATGTTCCTTACTGCATCATGTGTGATGATGTTCATTTAGCTTTCATTATTGATAATAATGTGGACAAATTTTACATTGACCCAACACTTCGTGTGGAAAAAATGTCATCATTCCTCTAAAGTGTCAATTGTTGCAACACTGGTATTAAGGCATTGTGCCTCCTAATTAATATCCTCCATTAAGGTGGAATATGATATGTCTTGCACAAATAATGACTATTATGCATGACATTCAACATCATTGTGGGAGTTGGTGCAGTAATGATGGCACTATATATTAGATTGTTGCATCTTCTTACCCTTATCCTTGCTTGGTGAAGATAGTGAAGATGCTTTAGGGACTTTGCACAACTATTTTAAAGTATCTTTGTTAATTTTGCACAAGAGAATATCACTTTTGTGTGAAAGGATTGTAGCTAGTCTCCAACATGAGCCTACTCTTGTACGGGCATACCTTTTGCTTGAGACTCACCTTGGCTTCAATCTTGGATGCATTGCAAAATGATTTATCCAAGGTGTTTGAACTTAGGAACTCCATCTTATTGTGGTTAGAAGTTGATAGTGCGTTGATGTATTTGAGCACTCTATGTTGCTTAGGAAGGTTTTCATGTAGATACATAGAGTGTTTATGGTACTAATTAAGATAGTCCTCCACTAACTACTCACACTAGCAAAGTTGCTAGAACTTCATGCATTCATCTCGTAATGTATGAGGGGGTAAAAACCCTCCTACAAAGTGTTAACAAAGATATGCTAGGATAGAATTGGTTGGTAATCCCTATCCTAATATGCATTGAGTGCTTTCCATGAGTGGGACACTAAAATGAACACTTTCAAAGCTACGAAGGAAATCTTCCTAGCTTTAATGAAACTATTGGCAGAGAAGTATGCTTTGAGTTGTTGAATCCAAATATATAGCATTGATGCATAAATTTCTCCTTCAAACCTAATGATATATAGATTCACTTGAACTCTGAAAGAATTGTAGTGTTGTACAAGAATGTGCTTTTGTGGAGTTTTGTGGTGCTTGTCTAAGTTAGGTTGTAAAGTCACATAACTATTTTAAGATTTCTTAGCTACATTTCCAAGGCAACATTAATCATTCTTTGAATGTTTGTTGAAACATTTGGTACATATTTATTGGTCATTTTTCTCTTATGTTAGTCCAGACTTTCACAAACTGAACTAGGTGTATTATGATCCCTTAACTGTCATGAGTTTAATTGCACTAACATGAAGAAAGAGCTTAATTCTTATACCAATGATCTAATTCTAAGGTCAATGGACAATCCTACAAATTAGTTGGTAATTCAATGCGATCGTATAATGTGTAATGAAAATGGGAATGCAAGCAAAAGACACATTTGAGATACAAAAGCCTTCTAGAAGGTATGCCACTTCTATTAGAAAAAATAGGGGAAAATATACGAAGGGTTTGGATGTGAATCATTGGATTCCTCTGTAACGATGCAAGTTGTATAAAGCAAATATTTATACACAATAATATAGTTAGGTCATCAGCTAGGTTCCTTGTATATGTCGATAAATGTCCAATGGGTATGATGTAAGGTGCATGTGGATGGGATAATGGCAAGTGTCAAGTTCGTATGGTGTTAGTTGTATTATTGTATCATGTGGAAAGGATGCCACCATGTGTTAGATTCATATGGTACTATTTGTATTATCATGCCTTGTGTAAAGGTGACTATGTGTCTTGTATGTATGGTAGCATAAAATATGTGTGTCAATGCTCCACATGTTGCACATGTATGGTTCTATTTGGCATAGGCATGTGTAGTCATGTGTAGGTCCACACCATGCACATGCGTAGTGTTGTGTAGTTGCGCACGAGTACTATGCACAAAGTTGCATGAAAATGTTGTGTAAAGATGTGTGAGCATTGCATTGTGCATGTTGAGCATGTCGATGAAGTTGATGCACGAGGATAAACTCAAATTTGAGAATGTGGACATAGATCAAGTGTGGTGATCTTCCAAAGGTGGTAAATATATTTTTTGACCCAATTTTTTATTTTTCTTATTTTAAAAATGGTTTAAAATGTCATGAAACTAGCATATGAAATGTTTTCATTATTTTATGTGACCATAAAACTGATCCACCTTTTGTGGCTTCAAACTAGTATATGCGAGATTGACCTATAGACATGCACAATATACTTGAGTTTGATCCACAAGTCTAAATTTATTTACAAGAATAAACTAGCAATTTGAATATCATCTTTTTATGCTACGTTTTGTCATTTTATGTCTATTTTTCTCATAAAAAAATGTATTAACAACAATTTGAATGTGATTTTGTGGATGTAGAATGAGGGAAATCCATGAGGGAAATCCAAGAGCAGTCAACAAACATCCAACATGATTAGGCTCTAATAGAGAGTATAGGATTTAGGCATTGTATTCATCTACTCTACTTCTATATGATATTATATTATTACCACTTATTCATAGTGAGGGGAATTTGATACATAGATTTCATCTCCCTATTAATTAAATGACCTCAATAATATAGGAGCACTACCTCTATCAACATGTCAACTTTGAGCATCTCATACAAGGCGGGCTTGGAATTAGGACCCTAAATAGCAATAGCATCAATCCATGGCTTGCCAATAAGGAGATCGAGCAACATTCAATGGGATGCTCAATTAATACCAAAAGTTTTCTATATTGTCTTCCTTGTCTATGTATGAACATTTTTCTTCCATCTTGTGCTCTCGAATAATAGTTAGGATCTAGGTGTGATGCAGGATGCAAAAAGGCATTCACTCTTCCACCAGTAGTTTTTTGAAAAAGTTCTTTGGTGGCTATGCAAAATAGGGGCCAACATGAGGTGTGGAAGAGGTGCTACCATGAGAAGGTGTGGAAGAGGTGCCATCATGAGAAGAAATAGAATCATGCCCTGATAGTAGATATTCCTCATCATCACCAAAGGCTATTGCTGCATCATGACCATTACACTCAAGAGAAGATTGTGTCAATGAACCCAAGGTAGTTTTAGACTTTTTTGCCTTATTTTCTATATAGGCATTAAGTGCCAACCTTGCTTGTTTGGTCATATCTACAGGACACTCATTTGTGCAAGGTTTCACTTCATGTCCTAGGAATCTTGTAAGGTGCCATTTGAAACAATGGTTCCCCCACCATTATCTTCTCTACAAAAGTTGAATTTAAACCTTTTTGTATTCGAAACCAAAGTGCAATATGCACATGCAAAATCTCTCTCATGGCATGATGAAATATTGGCTTAAATAAAAAACACATTCATACCCATTGCTATTAGGGTTAATAAAAAACAAAAAATAATAATAAACAAACAAATAGTAGGCTGCAACATTTAGGTTTAGCAAAAAATAATAATTTTTTAGTTACTTAACCCCAACAACCTCTAACAGACTAAAAAAAACTAACTAACCCCATTGTCTAATAAATTATAAAAACAAAAAACCCTAACCATAACCCTAACCGTAAACTTTAAAAATAGATTTTTAGTTTGTAAAAGTTAGGGTTAGGGTCTAGTTCATGTCCCAATTTTTATTAAATTAATTTTGTCTAGAAAATGCCTATTCCAATATTCTCTGTGGGTTAAGGTAAAAAAGGATAAATAATTTATTTAATATTTATTTTTGGTTCCATTGTGATTTTAATTTCAAGGTTGATTAAATGGACCAATTAAATATTAAATATTTTAAATATTTTGGTGGCACTTCTATTTAAGGTGTTGAGTTTGTCAAGAGTCTTTGGAAAATCCTAGAGTTCACATTTAGCAAGATTCTATGAAGATGTGATAGATTTCATGACAAGTTGTTATTGAGGAGTTACAGACTATTTTTAGACGGGGAGTTGGAAATGGCAACATTAAATAATATTTTATTTCCTTCCAAAAAGGGGCACTAGGATTTTGGGCACCCAAATTAATCTTGGAGCATATATTTAATGTTTGGAACTTCCTCATTTCATTATTCATTTTTTATCATATCAAAACTCTCTCAAAATTTGTATTGAGCACTTGTGTTTTACAATTTCTTCTGTAGATGAAAACCTATAGGAGATTGAGATAAGTGAATGAAAACCATTGGTTTCTTGGATTAGAGTACCAGACCCCTTTGGTTCTGGATGACAATCTCATCTAGAGGTTGTGAATGTGCTTCAAAGTTTAGTTTTCAGCATAGATTTTCAGCTAGTGTTTTGCAGGTTTTTGGAGTAGTTTGATCTAGAGCTATATTATTGTAGACACCCTAAAATGACCAAGTCATCACGCTACTGGCATTTTCATCTAATTCTTCTAATCACTCGCATTTTCATCTAATTCTTCTAATCACCTGCATTACAACATTAATTGAATAATCAAATTATTTAATTAATTTCACCAAATTCTTCTAAATCTCCTAAATTTGACATTAGTTGAATAAATTCTCTTTATTTAATTAATTAAATCAAATTCCTCTATTATTCTTCCACAATTAAATAATTTTAATTATTTAATTAGATAATTATTATCTTTCCAAATCTCAAGTCCGCATTAATTAAATAAATCCCATTATTTAATTAATTCATCACAAATTCCCTCTTATCAAAACAATTAAATAATTCCCCAATTATTTAATTAAATCAAATTCATTCTTCCAAATTTGAATAAATCAAGTCAAATTTATTTAAATTCTTTCAATCTCCAAAAATAAAATAAATAAAATATTTTATTTATTCTTCCAAATCATGTACAACAATTAAATAAATCTATTTATTTAATTTGCTTTCTTATTTTCAAATTCTTCAAATATCTTTCAAATCTTTTAAAAATAAGTCTTCTTCTCTATGCACACAAAATTAAATAATTTATTATTTAATTTCTCTCAAATCATGCAAAAGCAAATCTTAAGTTGAGTTATCTATTCACTCAACCTTGTTTTTATCAATTTCTCTTAAATTAGAATTTTTTTTTTCTAATTTATGAAAAGCATGTTTTATCTTTAGAAAAAAAAGTGATTAACTCAAATAAAACAATTTTTGTGTGACACTTGTCTTCTTCTTATTCGTTGCACGTTCCTCAACTGTTCTCCTCCGTTGATTCTTTCAAATTATCTAGACCGTTGATCAATATTTGTTGAAACCTATATAAACCCTCTCATCTTCTTCACAAATCATCTTCGATCACTTATTCTCAGGCATACTTAATAGCGCTTTGAGCATATATCGTATCGATTGAGCAACTTTACGATATCTTAACATTGATCTTTGAGCACACTACTTGCTTGTTGCAACCATGGTTTTGCAATACTATTGAACAATCCACATTCATCCAAAGGGAACAATACAAATCTCGATAAAAACTTTCGTATTTCATTGATTTATTATTAATAGCTTTTATTTAGATCGGTTCTCTTTATGTTATTGGGTTTTTGATTTGTTTAGTTTATCATAGTCAATTTTCCTCATACACAATTTTAGTTTGTTGTTGTTTGTGGTAAAGGGTTTTTCTGTTGTGATGTAGATATTTCTATACTTTTTGATGTAGGAGCATCCCAGGTTGCAAGCAATCTTGCATCAACCAAAAACATTTTGCTTTCTTTTATTTTCTTTCATTTCAGTTGTAGTTCAATGATTCGCAGTTCTAGCATTTTCTATTGCATTTTGCTGCATCTTCATATCAGAGCTTGCAGAGTGGGAATTATCTTCTATGCCATGTCAACTACATCATATTTAGGAGAGTTGGATTTGTCTACATAAAGTTATCAGTCTTAGAAGATCGTCAGTTTTCACAGAGCAGAGCATTCAGATAGTCAATTGAAGGAGAGAGTTTGCGGAGCACTTATGTAACTTGTGATGCCTAATGGAACATCATACACAACACATAAGGACCTAGTAGACCTTCCTTGAGGTGCGCACCAAGTTTCATTCATTTGTAGAGCCAAAGGTCATATGTTGTAGGCCGACCTACATGTTTCTACACGTTACATCTTTCATTGGAGTTTGTAACCTCTTGTGGCCGATGCAGAGGATCATTTGAGCTTGAAGATGATATATAGAGATCTCTTAGATGCATTAGGAAGTCAGTTCTCCAGTTAACTAGTTTTAGATAGATAGATTATTTTCAGAAGGCACTTCAATGCCATATCTTGCATGTCTGTTGTAACTTGGAAAGTAGGCCTGAAAGCCCTTTGATTGTAGCTCGCATGTTGCCGGCATATGAACATTGTAATTCTTTGATATATTGAGCATATGAATCTTCCATTGCATTCTATATTTGTGTTGTTTCCGTTGTGTTTACTCTAGCTGCATAGTTTGAACAGTTCATTCTTTGAACCCTCCATTAATGACTGCACCAAGTGGTATCAGAGTGAAGTTTTGAATCCTTTGGGAAGTGAAGGCATTCTGAAAGATCTTGTGGTGAATAGAGCGCCGACCTGAGGTATTCTACTTGTGTTTGTCAATAGAGCACTGATTGTGAGGCAGTTGCTACCCTATAGTCAGATTGCCGAATTGAGGTACTTGCATCGGAGCCTAGGAAGAGAAGCCACCAGAGAGGATGCCTGCTATGACCAATTTTGTTGGAAGAATGGAAGAAATGATAGAAATGATGAGGACAATGAAAGTAAGATTAGATACTGTAGAAGAAGATAGAAGAGGAGGACTAAACCCTAGACATGAAGATGAAAGTGATGATGATGAATTTCAAGTTGTTGACCAAAATGAAGAAGCCCTAGAAGAAGAAGAATCAGATCAGGTAAAGATGTTGAAATCTATTTCTAAGATGGGAAATAGACCTAGAGTGGAAGTACCGAACTATACCGAAAATTTGAATCCTGAGGAATTGATTGACTGGATAAATGACTTGGAGGAATACTTTGAATATGAAGAAATTAGAGATCTGGAGAGAGTAAGATTTGCAAAAAATAAGTTGAAAGGACATGCTGCTATTTGGTGGAAAGAAGTTCAATTGGATAGAAATAGGAGAGAAAAATAAAAGATCATAAAATGGGATAGGATGGTGATGAAGGTGAAGAATGAATTTATACCTGTTGACTATGAGTTGGAATTGTCGAAAACATTACAAAACCTAAGGCAAAAGGAGAAATTTGTGAAGGAATATATTGAAGAATTTCATAAGATAATCATAAGGACTGGACATAGTGAAGCAAGCAAAGAGAAAGTGGTAAGATACATAAATGGATTGAGAATGAATATTCAAGAAGAACTAAGTTTGGTGAGGATGACAACAATAGAAGAAGCATACTAGTTTGCATTGAAAGTTGAAGACAAGTTGAATAAGAGGCATGAGCAGAGACAGAGAGGTAGAGGAGGTAGATTTCAAAGAGGCAGAACATATTCCGAAGGAGAACGACATTATACGAAGAAAAACAAGGAAAACAACCCATACAAGAAGGAAGACAGAAATAGCAATTCATACCGTAGAGACGATAGCCGCAGGGCCTAAATTTGACGGTCGACCCTGCCTGTCAAACAAATTTTTCATGATGGTTATCTACTCAAACTTGCCCTTTAAATACTAAGACATATTTTTATTATAAAAATTATATATGAATCATTGTAATTCTTTGATATATTGAGCATATGAATCTTCCATTGCATTCTATATTTGTGTTGTTTCCGTTGTGTTTACTCTAGTTGCATAGTTTGGACAGTTCATTCTTTGAACCCTCCATCAATGACTGCACCAAGTGGTATCAGAGCGAAGTTTTGAATCCTTTGGGAAGTGAAGGCATTCTGAAAGATCTTGTGGTGAACAGAGCGCCGACCTGAGGTACTCTACTTGTGTTTGTCAATAGAGCATTGATTGTGAGGTAGTTGCTACCCTATAGTTAGATTGCTGAATTGAGGTAGTTGCATCGGAGCCTAGGAAGAGATGCCACCAGGGAGGATGCCTGCTATGACCAATTTTGCTGGAAGAATGGAAGAAATGATAGAAATGATGAGGACAATGAAAGTAAGATTAGATATTGTAGAAGAAGATAGAAGAGGAGGACTAAACCCTAGACATGAAGATGAAAGTGATGATGATGAATTTCAAGTTGTTGACCAAAATGAAGAAGCCCTAGAAGAAGAAAAATCAGATCAGGTAAAGATGTTGAAATCTATTTCTAAGATGGGAAATAGACCTAGAGTGGAAGTACCGAACTATACCAAAAATTTGAATCCTGAGGAATTGATTGACTGGATAAATGACTTGGAGGAATACTTTGAATATAAAGAAATTAGAGATCTGGAGAGAGTAAGATTTGCAAAAAATAAGTTGAAAGGACATGCTGCTATTTGGTGGAAAGAAGTTCAATTGGATAGAAATAGGAGAGAAAAATAAAAGATCATAAAATGGGATAGGATGGTGATGAAGGTGAAAAATGAATTTATACCTGCTGACTATGAGTTGGAATTGTCGAAGACATTACAAAACCTAAGGCAAAAGGAGAAATTTGTGAAGGAATATATTAAAGAATTTCATAAGATAATCATAAGGACTAGACATAGTGAAGCAAACAAAGAGAAAGTGGTAAGATACATAAATGGGTTGAGAATGAATATTCAAGAAGAACTAAGTTTGGTGAGGATGACAACAATAGAAGAAGCATACTAGTTTGCATTGAAAGTTGAAGACAAGTTGAATAAGAGGCATGAGCAGAGACAGAGAGGTAGAGGAGGTAGATTTCAAAGAGGCAGAACATATTCCGAAGGAGAACGACATTATACGAAGAAAAACAAGGAAAACAACCCATACAAGAAGGAAGACAGAAATAGCAATTCATACCGGAGAGACCATAGCCGCAGGGCCTAAATTTGACGGTCGACCCTGCCTGTCAAACAATTTTTTCATGATAGTTATCTACTCAAACTTGCCCTTTAAATACTAAGACATATTTTTATTATAAAAATTATATATGAACTAAATACATATATCATAATAGCTCTATTGAAATTTTGATGTTCTATCTAAAATCTACCCTTTCAAGTGATACAATCTTTCCAAAATTTTGGTTGTATTTTACAGCAAAAATAGCCAAATACGGCCATACGACCATCAAATTTAAACTTTGATGATAGAAGTTTCTACCGCAACAACAAAGGGAATCATAATTTTTCTTTCTATTAGAAAAGACCACAATCTCAGTCTTCTTGGTAAACTTGCATGTCTACCTCTTTGTAAACGTGCTCAAAGACATATAAGAACTTTGCAACCCTTTAACGAACCTAGCAATCAAAATGAAATGGTTGGACTTGGCGTACAACAGAAGTCTCTTTATAACCGGGGAACACGAGATTAAAAGTATAATGAGCAATGGGTGTGGGTGTATGGTGTGGCATACAGCCTTCCCAACGCCTATCCCTGTGCTTCTTCCCTTCCTCGTCTCTTATGGCTGCCGCCGCTTCTTCTCCTTCCGCACACGCTCATGCAGTTGACTTACCACATCCGCGGCCTTCCATGCTTGTCTTTTCAGGTTCCTTTCATTGTTCTTTCTTTTCAATTAAAAGGTATTCGTAGACGTGTTAATGTTACTTTACGACTCATTCGGGTGCGGGTGGAGCTGCTTTACAAGACCTCCCCCGCCCCCGCTTAATTTTCTTTTGTTAAGACTTTGAAAATGATTATATGCTTCTTGCTCTCCTGGAGAATCACTGAATGGGAATGTGTATATAATGCCCGAAGCCGATTATATTATTTAATGAAAACAGGGAACCCTTTCATGCCATGAATATTGAAGTTCGTGTTTGCGAGGTGTGCGTTTCAGTTATAGATTTAAATTTTCTCACATCTCACATGCATTCATCATTCAAGTTGCCCAACTTTCAAAAGTGAAATTTTTAACCTTGTGTACCAAGACAGCTATTCCAGAATTATAAACGCTTCTTCACTTGGGTATCAAAGTATTTGGAATAACTATCTACTTCTTGCATGCCAATACAACCAGAACAGTAGAATGTTAAAAAATCGCTGCTAAATCAAGATTAGTGAATATTATCTTAGCATTGTGAAATTGCAACATGACGAAGAATGAGATGGTGACACATGATAAACTGATTTGGGCACTTTACACAAACTCCTGAAGCATATGAAAATGAAGATTATGCACTAAACGTTTTTGCACAAGAATATACAGACGAATTCGATTTGATTGTTGCACATCACTCATCAAACCAATTACAATCACAAGCCATCTTATTCAAAAGATTGGCGATCTTTAAGGTATACCTCCATAACGTACCCATCGTAAATGACAGATACAAACAAAATTTCAATCTGTTGGGATTCACTTTTCGAAATAATACAAACACAACTGCAAGGTACCACTACTACTGAAGATAATAATCTATACAATTCTTGAGTGCTTAGTTTGAGTCTGACAAGAGCTAATCTGTCTTTTTATGCTTGTATTCAAGTGGACATACAAAAATCTTATAGAACTCATGCCCGAAATATTAATTCATCTTGCTTCAAAGCTTCTTGCTGTACTTCATCTACAAGCTAAACGGAGATGTATCGCCAAAACAAATCAAATGACAGTGGAAAAATACATAACCATTACGAAAGGTGAGAAGCAGAACACATCTTCCATTGGGCAAAAGTTCACACTATCTTGAAAATATTAACATCCTACTCCTTAATAAGAACATGGATTAGCAAGTCAGATAGGATTCTTATATAGGGGCCACCTTTACTAGAGACAAAATAATTAACTTTTTTTACCAACTACTATCTTGAACTAATGAAAGCAATATAAAATGTACAAGTAAATGAAATTTTTTAGGTCATTGTTAAGTGAGACACCAATTTGGTGTATGAGACTACCTTTATGCAAGCATTCCACAAGGTTTTTTCTTTTTGCATTTACTTGATATTCTTTTTAATGAGGCGTACAACACAACCCCTCTATATCTAAACTTTTGACTGCCACCATGAAGTACACATGCTTTCACCATTAGGCCAACTCAAGTTGTAGAAACAGGCAAGACTAAAAGAACCCCAAAAAAGTGTGCACTTCTTCACCTCTGCTTATTGAACAATCAAGTTCGGATAGTAAAGAGATTGAAGATTGTAGGCGATATCCAAACAAGACACAGAGTAATTATGTCCTTCACTACAATTTAATTGTCACAAAAACACACGTGTTGCTTTCCTTCCTAGTAAAACATTTTTCTATGATACAACTACAAGTGGTGTATAGACAAGAACACGTTAACAAATGCAAAGTATTCAACTTTCCATGGAAACAATATTTTTTTGATAAAGATTGACAGGCAATTACATCAAGAGGCATTTAACAGATGTTTGATAAAGTTTTGGGGGCCATTAAAGATTTGATGTACCAGGTAGCAGGAAATGGCAAGGGGCTTCCCCCTGATTAAAATAGTCCATACAATCTAGATAAACCTCGACTTGTAGACCACATAACCTAGACAAGGGAAATAAGCCTTTCCTAAACAACAAAAGGCCTAATCAGATGAACCAGAACGTAGAAATCCCTGATCCATTCAAAGTGGGTGATATCAATGAACAAGTTGAGTTTCCTTGGTGTGACATCTGTTATGTGCCTCCAACCCAATGTGCCATAGCTGCGATTGCCATCAACAAGGGAGAGGTTGAACTGGAAGAGGAAAAGGATAATAACAAATCTGTATATATGGTGGATTTCCAGTAGGATCACCATATAAATATAGCTGAACAAAATGAACTCCTGGTCCATGATTTTACACACTTAAAGGAGCTCATGATGCAGAAATATAAGAGGGCCAGACCTTCAGAAGTGGATATCAGAGCCTTAACTTATGTTGCTGCCACTCAAGTGAAGAATGATTATAATTTAAGAAGTGAACAGGATCAAGACAAGCAGATCAAAAACCTTGCAGTGAAGACAACTTGCAACCCCTCTGATAATAAAGGCAATACAACCAACAAACATAAAGGGAAAGAAAAGGCTGCAGTGCCTAATGACACTCCCAAGATGATTGTCCCGGAGAAAAGAAATTTCCCTCTTCAAAGTCTTGTGGTGCAAAAAAAATATGTACCTAAGGCCAAAATCACCATGCCTCATGTGACTAGTGTGGGTATGGACAGAACAATTCCACAAAACAAGTCAAAACCCTAAGAGTTACAAGGAGACAAAAGTCAAGAGCAATGAAGCTATTCTTCCACCCAATGCTTCCCCAACACCTAGTAAGGGATGATACCTTATGTCCCTGACACTAATGCTGTCACTCTTCCTTCAACTACTCCACTGCCAAACTACACAGTATGTGACATGACTCAAGTTTTGAACCAGCTCAGAGTACAAGTCCCTGTCATTGAACTTTTAAGAATTCCAAAACCCAGACACTGTATGACCAAAAATGGACATACATGACTTCTTGGAGTCAAGCCTGAGCAAGCTGGAGGAAAAGAGTCAAGAAGACTTTCTTGTGGGCCAGAAATGTTGCTTGGCAAGAAAATGTTGCATTGTGGGATGGTTGACAGATAGTATTGCAGGGAATTTGTTGTTTGCTTGCAAATGTTGACAAGTTGACAGTTTGTAGGAAGATTTACAAGAAAGTTGTAGGTTTGATAGATTGCCAAAATGATAGGGAATTATGTTGTTTGCATTGGACTGCTGTTTTGGTAGAATTCTTTTGACAGAGAAACTAGTTTTGTTTGCCAAATTTGAGAAGATTGCTTTGTGTGTCTGTTTTATTGTTTGATTGGCATTTTTATCAAATTGTATGTTGTATTTGCAATGTTTTGATTGTTTTGCAGAACAATGGTTTTGAAAGGAAAGATTGTATAACAGAAAAGTAAATTGATCTAACTATTGTCAAACTGATCTAACTACTTAATCTAACCAATCTAATACTAAACTGAACTGATTAATAAAATTTAGCGATTAGCAGAATTAAAAAGCTAAACTAACAAATACGACTAAGAAATCCAAACCTGTAAGTGAATGTTGCAGGTCTAAAGCTGAAGTGTGAAATTTGTCCTTCGATTAGCACCTGAATTTGAATCTGCCACGATCAATTGATCATGTGAAGTACCCAGGACCAAACAGGGGAAGGAAGAAATTGAATGACAAGAAGAGGGGAAATTCAGCTGACTATGGTTGTAGTGGAGATTTGGTAGAGTTCTGAGCTGCAATATCCTCTTTTTCCACACGTTACAAGTCAAAATCGGTTGTAGATGTTGTACTAACGTCCATAATGTATGCTCTGGTATGCTAGCTTATGCAAAATGAGAATATAGGGTTGAAATATAGCAAAGGGACAAACTTGGGCAAACAAATGAAAAGATGTGACTGCTAGCGCTTGGGATTCTTGTTCCACCAATTTGGGCGAAACCGCTGTGGTAGTTTTGTCAAGGTTATGATGATTATGAAATTGCTGGGGTAGTAAATCGCCACAATAGTTTCATGACCACTGCTTGTAGACTATCGGCAGTTTTGTCCAATTTAAAGGAATGCTAGAAAAAGGGCCTCTGAAAAGTAGGGCAAGGTACAAAGAGGCTGAAAGGGACTAGAACACATGCTGAAGAGAGATTTTAGGAGATTTTGATGACGAGATTGTCCTTAGGATCTTGGTCGATTGTTGCCCTTTTTGCCATTATGGCTTAGTACAAGCCTTTAATCATGAGCAAACCAAAAATGTCAACATGTGCATTTTTGGGTACTTATATATTTGCCACCACGAAATAGATGCATTACAATGATTAGCAAGTGCCATTTTCTGAAATTAGGTGGGGAGTTGGGCCTTTGGCCTTTTTTACATTCACTCGGGTTCTCGCGCCAAGAATGTGCAAAAGCAACAAAAGCAAAATCAATTGCAATATTTCAAGAATTCGAGCAAGATCTAATGTGAATTGATGGATAAAAGGATGTACAATTTCTGTAGGGTTTAGAAAAGCTACTTGTTGCGCCTCTTGTTGTCACCTGCAAAAATTGATTCAAGTAAGGCATTTTCATAAGTTTTGGCAAAATTTCAGGAAAAATGTTGAACATTAGGACTTACCATTCAAGTGGGGTTTCAAGGGATTACTTGAGTTGACTGCTCTCATAAATTTGTAAAGGGGTTGGCTTTCCATGGCATGAGGAGAGGTAAACATAAGAAATTCAGCCTCCAAAACAATTCATTTTACCTATAGCCTTGAGAGAATTTAGAGGCGATGGTTTTTGGCAATATTGTAGTCATCAGAGATAGTGTGAGATGGTGATCATTGTGATGGTAGGTGCAACAAGCAACCCTTCTATCTAGGTTAGTTATGAATGACAATATCTCGTTTCAAGTTAAAATGTAAAATATATCAAAACCTAGCATAGGAGTAATCAATTTTTGAAAGAGTATAGTCACAATGTTTGTTGGGATGGGTAGGTTAGGCATGTGTAGTGTGAATTTAAAAATTTGAGTGCTTGTATGTTTTTTGGGGTTGTGGCTGACAATTATTGTTGTGGTGGTAATGAAATTGCCAAGGCAGTTACATGACCATGTAATGTCCCCCACTTAGCTCATCACTCCG
Organism: Cunninghamia lanceolata; assembly: GCA_027924645.1. NCBI lineage: Eukaryota > Viridiplantae > Streptophyta > Pinopsida > Cupressales > Cupressaceae > Cunninghamia > Cunninghamia lanceolata. Next base: position 22,018,666 of record BSBN01000339.1, on the reverse strand, counting down.
AGATGTCAGGGTTAGCCTATCACGGGACTCCCGTAGGCTAACGGTAGTGTTCAGGGAGTCAGTTGAGGACTTACTATTTATAGTAAGTCGTGATAGGACCAGTTTCTATTTTTAGCAGGGCAGTGCGGGAGTCTGGACACAGGATTCAAGAGTCGAATCTTCTAGAGCTTTATCGATTTAATATAAGTTAAATTAAAGATTTAACTTATTTTTAGGGTGACTTTAAGTTATATTATAACTTAACTTTGTAATATTAAGTTATAACTTAAAGTGCAAAGTTATGTGCCTAGGGATGGGCGCCCACTTCATGGAGAGATAAGGGGTTGTTTTAAAATTGAAATCAATTAAAAATCCCTCTCATTCTTGGGCGTTGGAGTTGAGGTAGATAAAAGAGCAAAAATGAAGGTTCATTTCTTTATGCATACTTTTTGATATTTCACTTTGATATTGAGTTTGCCCATGCATAGGGTTGGAGCTTGGCTCTTGTATTCGAATATTGATTTGCAGAGACGAGAACCTTTGTAGATTGCCTTTCCTCGTGTATGAGAGAGTGCATCAGGAGAGGGTTTGAGGGGGCTTCATTCAGGAGTTCCATTTTGTGCATCCAAGAATCATGTTTGGTGTTGTTTTGGACATGGAATGTTAATATATTTCGAAGTTGATATTTGCAGCTGTGACTGAGTTGATTAAGACCAGATTGAAGGCTTTTCTGAGGGTTTTGTTGCTGATTTAGAGTGTCAAAGGGAGGCTGTACTTCTGCTGCTGGGCCGTACTCTTTCTGGCTGGCCGTACATCAGGTCTGAGGTATTATTTCTGCTGTTTGTGATGATTTCTGTACTTTATCTTGGGCGACCAGGGCTGAAAGAGATCTACAGAGTATTAGGGAGGGATTCCAAGCTGTTTCAAGGTGATTTTGCTGCTGATTACACCTCCTAAGTGGCCGTACTACCCAGCCAAGGTCGTGGGTTTTAGTGCATAAAGTTTCTTTTGATTTGGGGACTCACATCTATCTCAACTTGGGCGTTTGGAGACCTTATTCTTGCTGCAGCTGATTGTAAAGCAATATCATTTCAAACTTTGAAGTTGCAAGCATATTTCATGGTGGCATGTTACTGGTACGGCTACAGCACCCGGACGAAGCTGTAAACTGTGATATGGGTATGTACTCATAATTCATATTTTGGCTAAATACAATCTGGGTTGTCACTACTTTGTTGAAATTCCTCTTAGTTTTTCTGGATTTGCAATATATAGTTCATTTCATGTACAATTTCAATGCAAAAAATGTCACATGCAAAACATGCAATAAAAACTAAACCCATTACCAACAGAAAACAAAAAAAATCAGTTAGAGCGAAAACACATACAGGGCTGTATGTTACAGTGGTATCAGAGCAGAAAATCTTGCCATCCTGTGGGGTCAATATGACATGCAGTTGAAAAATGAGATATGCGACCGACAGACAGATATCCTTTTAGAAATACCAGGGCAAGGCAGGGAACACAGGAAAGAGAAATACCACAGTTAGTAGAACCTGAGCGACCAATACCTATAGTTGATCCATTTGAGGAAGAGATGGTGGTTGCAGCTACCGATGAAGATTCCTTAGTTTCGCGCACAGACCCATTTTCAGGAGAGTTGACACCAGTTATGGAACACACAGAAGAAATGGGTGACCGGGAGGTTGAGGAGCCTAGTTTACGGGAAATCCTGAATGTGCTCACTAGGAGCTCAGTGGCAATAGAAAGAGAGTTGAGGGATTCTCGGCGGGAGATGATGGAGACACAGGCTGAGATAGGACATTCCCTTGCGCAGTTGCTTAATGGGTTGAATAACAAAGAAAATCATCATGACAGGAACAGGTACAATGGTGACAGGAATAGAAACAATGACGGTGATAGACAGAGAAACAATAATGGTGGCAGGAATCGGAACAACGATGGAGACAGGAACAGGCATAATGTGGGTGATAGACATAATGGTGACAGGGACCAGGGGGACAGGAATAATAGAGATAGAAACCATAACGGGGATAGACACAGGTTCAGAGATGATGAGGATGAGGCCTCAGTGACTCATAGGAGGGCTTCACAGTTTACGACAGGTGACAGACCTGGCATCCCTACATTCGCTGTTCTTGAACAGGATCCCACACAGGTCGAGTTTCAAGAGGAGATTCTGAGGGATTGGAGAGCATCTAGTGCAGAGTTCAGAGCAGAGATGACTTTTGCAGAGTACTCTGACATCAGGATGAGAAACAGACCACACAGAGGAGGTAGACCTCAGAACCAGGAGTTACAGAAGAAGGTGAGTAAGATGACACTTCTCTATTTTGACGGATTAGGAAAGACCACTGCTAGGGCTTGGGTGTAGAAGCTAGATAGTTACCTGCAGATTAGTCCGATGCTTGAGGAGGATGCCATCACTTATGCTGCATTGCATTTGGAGGGAGTAGCACACAAGTGGTGGAGTAACGGGAAGGTCACACTTGGGCATGATCAGATTGCTTCATATGTAGAATTTATAGCTCGACTGATCGACGGATTTGACAAGGACCCGGAACTACAGTTTAAGGAGTTAGGACTGTTGAGGCAAATTGGATCATTACTCCTACATTTTTGAGTTTCAAGACCTATCTGTCATGGTCCCAGATTTATCTGAGCGCAGATTAGTGATTCTCTTCATTGATGGACTATTAGACCCACTTCGTGGTTGGGTTAAGGGTTTTGACCTTGCTACACTCTAGGAGGCCATGAAAAAAGCCCGAGACATGGAGTCATCAGTGTGGAGGAGTAAATTTTAGTCTAAGGGATCTTTTCACAGGAGGGACAAGGAGAGGGAGAAAAAACCATTCCACAAGGATGTTGATCAGCACAAGGATAGATCTAATAGGTTGACAGATGAACAGTTGAATGAGTACCGAAGGAAGAAATTGTGTTTTCATTGCAAAGAACCATGGGATCCTTCGCATAAGTGCTCACAAAAGGCTAAGGCCAAACTAATTGAGTACTATTCAGCTGAAGAGTCACATTCAGAGGGATTAGATACAGAGTTAGATTAGCATTCAGAACACAGTGACAGTGGGGATGAGAGAGCTTCACATCACAATACTGATAGTGGTGGTGTTATTGCCCAGCTGTCAAGTTTTCAGAAGGTTGGTTCATTTAGGGTGTGTGGTGTATTAGGTGGGCAGCGTATTATCACCCTTATTGATACAGGAGCCACTCACAATTTTATTGATGAGGGATGAGGGGTTAGTTGCTTGCAGGGGGCTGAAAGTGGAAGAATTCGAAGGCTTTAAGGTGATGGTGGCCGACGGATTCAAAATACATTGTACCAGAAAGATTTCAGGGCTGAAAATCATCATGGGTGATTATGAGCTAGTGGATGACTTCTACGTGGTTGGCATAGGGGAAACAAATGTAGTGCTTGGCATGCATTGGATGAACCAGTTGGAGGAGTTCACAATAAATCTTAAGAAAATGGAGATGAGATTTGAATATAAAGGGAGGAAAATATGCCTTAGGGGGATCTCAGATGGTGGACCTAGAGTTGTATCACTAAAAAAGATGGAGAGACTCTTGAGACATGATCAAGTTGAGTGGGCAGCAGAGTGCCTTATTATGCCCGAATCTCCACCACAACGGAAGGATAGCTACCACTCTGATATTCAGAAGCTGCTAACCAAGCACAGTAAGGTGTTTGGGGATATACCACCTGGAGTGCCTCCTGACAGAGGCATAGAGCACGTTATCGAGTTGGAGGATGGGACTAAGCCCATCATGATCACACCATACTGCCATCCAAAGAGGCTTAAGGATGAGATTGAGAAAACTATCAAGGAGCTTCTGGAGATGGGACATATTAGGCCTAGCAAAAGCCCATTTGCTTCTGCGGTTGTATTGGTCAAGAAGAAGGATGGGACAATCAAAATGTATATTGACTACAGGGCCTTGAATAAGAAAACTATAAAGAACAGGTATCCAATCCCCAGGATAGATGAATTGATAGATGAGCTACATGGTGCCTGTTATTTTTCTAAGATTGATTTAAGATCTGGATACCATCAGATCAGGATGCGGGCAGAGGACATTGAGAAGACTGCTTTCAGATGTCACTATGGTCATTTTGAGTTTTTAGTTATGCCTTTCGGGTTGACTAATGCACCTGCTACTTTTCAGAGCTGTATGAATCAAATTTTCAGGCAGCAGCTCAGGAAATTTGTTTTGATCTTCTTTGATGATATTCTAATATTCAGTAGGACTTGGGAGGACCACTTGAGACATCTAGAGGAGGTTCTGAGTATTCTGGAGAGTAATTCACTCTACGCCAAGGAATCTAAATGTGATTTTGGGATGACAGAATAACTTTACCTTGGCCACATTATCAGTGCAGATGGAGTCAAAGTGGATCCAGAGAAAATAAAGGCAATAATTGATTGGCCTCCACCCACAAACCTCACACAGCTTAAGGGGTTTTTTGGGCTTTGTGGGTTTTACAGACGATTTGTTAAGGGGTTCTCACAGATAGCAACACCATTGACTGATCTAACAAAGAAGGGAGCTTTTGAGTGGAGTGACACAGCCCAACAGTGCTTTGACAAGTTCAAACACTTGATGTCTACATGCCCAGTTTTGGCAATCCCTGACTTTGCTAAACCGTTTGAGTTATAGTGTGATGCTTCTGGAGAAGGAATTGGGGCTGTGCTAATGCAAGAGAAGCACCTGATAGCTTTTGAGAGCAGAAAACTTCGGGGTGTGGAGAGGAGCTAATCGGTATGTGACCGAGAGATGTTGGCCATTATGCATGCATTGGCCAAATTCAGGCAATATCTGGTTGGGGGTAGATTTATTATTAGGATAGATCATAATAGCATCAAATATTTCATGAACCAGAAAGACCTGAATGACAGATAACAAAAGTGGGTCAGCAGGCTACAGGGTTATGATTTTGACATCGAGTATGTCAAAGGGAAGAAAAATGTAGTTGCAGATGCTTTGTCTAGACGACCTCAGTTGTGTCTGGTAGGGGAGATCTCTGCTGATTGGAAAGAAGAAATTATGGCGAAGTATGTTAAGGACTCTTGGGCTACAGGAGTCATTGAGGGTACAGTTAGAGATGAGAAATATTATGTGGTGAGTGATTTAATTATGTACAAAGATAGAATATTTTTGGTGCCCAATTCACAGTTTAAGCAGAAGATTATCAAAACTTTCCATGACACACCAATGGTTGGCCATCCTGGATTCTTCAAGACATACAAACAGATTCGGGAGAGGTTTACATGGAAAGGACTGAAGGAAGAGGTGCAGAAGTATGTTCGTGAGTGTCCCATTTGTCAGCAGAATAAGCATGAGCATACCTTCCCAGCGGGACTACTACAGCCATTACCCATTCCAGATCAGAAATGGGAATGTATGTCCATGGATTTAATTACAGGGTTGCCGAAGGTACAGGGGAAAGACTGCATATATGTGGTGGTTGATAGACTCACCAAATTCGCACATTTCTTTGCCATTTCAGTAACCTATACAGCTGCTTAGGTAGCTGATTTATTTTTCAGGGAGATATTCAGGTTACATGGGGTATCCAGGAGCATAGTTAGTGACAGGGACAACAGGTTTCTGAGTATTTTTTGGCAGGAGTTGTTCAAGCTGTGTGGTACAGAGTTGACTCTTAGCACCAGCGACCACCCACAGACAGATGGACAAACAGAGGTGGTAAACAAATGGTTGGAGGGGTACCTGCGAAATTATGTTTCAGGGCAGCAAAAGGCATGGATCAGGTGGTTACACTTGGGGGAGTATTGTTATAATACTACACATCACATGTCCATTCAGATGACTCCTTTCAGAGCGCTCTACGGTTATGATGCCCCATGCTTCACAGATCTCTTGCTTGGTGACAGTCGAGTGCCTAAGGCTAAGGATCTTCTACAGGATAGCCAAGACATTCTCAGGGAGCTTAAGGAGAACATACAGTAGGCATAGAATCAGCAGAAGTTGTATGCTGATCAACACCGAGTGGAGAGGCATTTTGAGGTTGGAGACATGGTGTATTTGAGGCTCCAACCCTACAGGCAGTCCACTCTCAAGAAGAGTGGAGTAGAGAAATTAAAACCCAGATTTTATGGTCCTTTTAGGATTATCAGACGAGTGGGTGAAGTGGCTTATGAGCTTGAGCTTCCATCAAATAGTAGGGTGCATAACGTGTTTCATGTTTCCAGGCTGAAGAAAGCTCTTGGCCACAATATAGTTCCTTCTGCAGAGCTTCCACCCTTAGACGAGGAAGGTAAGTTGATACTAGTACCTGAGGCTATCATTGACACCTGGGAGAGACATTGGAGGAAACGGGTTATCAGAGAGTACTTGGTTAAGTGGAAGAATCTGCCGGTTCAAGATGCCACATGGGAGGGTGAGCAGATTTTGCAGCATCCAGAGTTGAGATTGCTTGAGGACAAGCAATTTTGGGGAGGGCGGACTGTAATGTCCCCCACTTAGCTCATCACTCCGAGATGTCAGGGTTAGCCTATCATGGGACTCTCGTAGGCTAACGGTAGTGTTCAAGGAGTCAGTTGAGGACTTACTATTTATAGTAAGTCGTGACAGGACCAGTTTCTATTTTTAGCAGGGCAGTGCGGGAGCCTGGACACAGGATTCGGGAGTCGAATCTTCTAGAGCTTTATCGATTTAATATAAGTTAAATTAAAGATTTAACTTATTTTTAGGGTGACTTTAAGTTATATTACAACTTAACTTTATAATATTAAGTTATAACTTAAAGTGCAAAGTTATGTGCCTAGGGATGGGCGCCCACTAATCGATTTAATATAAGTTAAATTAAAGATTTAACTTATTTTTAGGGTGACTTTAAGTTATATTACAACTTAACTTTATAATATTAAGTTATAACTTAAAGTGCAAAGTTATGTGCCTAGGGATGGGCGCCCACTTTAGGGGTTGTTTTAAAATTGAAATTAATTAAAAATCCCTCTCATTCTTGGGCGTTGGAGTTGAGGGAGATAAAAGAGCAAAAATGAAGGTTCATTTCTTTATGCATACTTTTTGATATTTCACTCTGATATTGAGTTTTCCCGTGCATAGGGTTGGAGCTTGGCTCTTGTATTTGAATATTGATTTGCAGAGACGAGAACCTTTGCAGATTGCCTTTCCTCGTGTATGAGAGAGTGCATCAGGAGAGGGTTTGAGGGGGCTTCATTCAGGAGTTCCATTTTGTGCATCCAGGAATCATGTTTGGTGTTGTTTTGGACATGGAATGTTAATATATTTCGAAGTTGATATTTGCAGTTGTGACTGAGTTGATTAAGACCAGATTGAAGGCTTTTCTGAGGGTTTTGTTGCTGATTTAGAGTGTCAAAGGGAGGCTATACTTCTGCTGCTGGGCCGTACTCTTTTTAGCTGGCCGTACATCAGGTCTGAGGTATTATTTCTGTTGTTTGTGATGATTTCTATACTTTATCTTGGGCGACCAGGGCTGAAAGAGATCTGCAGAGTATTACGGAGGGATTCCAAGCTGTTTCAAGGTGATTTTGCTGCTGATTACACCTCCTAAGTGGCCGTACTACCCAGCCAAGGTCGTGGGTTTTAGTGCATAAAGTTTCTTTTGATTTGCGGACTCACATCTATCTCAACTTGGGCGTTTGGAGACCTTATTCTTGCTGTAGCTGATTGTAAAGCAATATCATTTCAAACTTTGAAGTTGCAAGCATATTTCATGGTGGCATGTTACTGGTCCGGCTACAGCACCCGGACGAAGCTGTAAACTATGATATGGGTATGTACTCATAATTCATATTTTGGCTAAATACAATCTGAGTTGTCATTACTTTGTTGAAATTCCTCTTAGTTTTTCTGGGTTTGCAATATATAGTTCATTTCATGTACAATTTCAATGCAAAAAACGTCACATGCAAAACATGCAATAAAAACTAAACCCATTACCAACAGAAAACAAAAAAAAATCAGTTAGAGGGAAAACACATATAGGGGTGTGTGAAATTACCGCCTTTTCGAAACATGTAGTTTTACCTGATTAACATAATGCTTAATTTTTGATGTTTTAACTAATTGGGCTCTATTTTTAACCTCTTGTAGGAAGTATATCTAATGGAGCGGGACTAGGGAGTAGGAGTGGTTCCCACGAGTCTTTGACTTGCTTACAAATGTTGACAGGGCAAGTTTTGAGAGAGTAGGGTTATGGACGGTCGCTAGGACCTCGTTGATCCCACTAGCCAACATGAGTCTTTGACTTTTGTAATGTCCCCTTCATAGCCCAGATCAACGAAACAGTTAGCCTATTCCAGGGATTCTCGTAGGCTAATGGAGTTTGGTTAGGGAACCTATGTGGACATTTTACTAGGACTTACTATTTATAGTAAGTTAGGCAGGGGGTCACCGGTGTGGTTTGTTTGTCATTTCCATTTTTAGCACTGCCAGTTGGGATTACCTAGCACTTATCTCATGGTTCCGAGGTGATCGAGGAATAAAGTATTAATTGTTGAAATATAAGTTAAATTAAATATTTAATTTATAATAGTTTAAAAGCTATAGTTACTTTAATTTATTTAAAGTGACTAACACATGGGAGATATAAGTTGTGTTTAAAAAGGTAAAGTGCTAGGAGTTGGGCGCCCATCCTATGAGGGTACATGGGACTTAAAGTTATTAAAATATTAAAATATGATTTATTCCTTTTGGGCGTTGGGAGTGAGGAAACAAAAAGAAGAAATGAGAGTTCATTTGGAGGATTCATTGACTCTCTTTGAACTTGACGTGAGAAAGCTTTGACGTGTTTGCTGATCAAGGGTTTTTTAGAGATGAAAACCTCTATGGAATCGCTCTCTTCGTGTTTGGAAGACAACATCAGGAGGGTTGCTGGGAGTCTCAACTAGGGGCTTCACATTGTGCTTTGATTGATGCAATTTGATGAGATTTCACAATGATACTACGCTAATTTGTGTGAACAGCTGATGATAAATGTTTTAGGGACAAATTTTAGAGTTTCTGGAGGAGTTTATTGGCACACTTGATATCACTCCAGGTTGGCCATACCACTACCAGGACTGTTGGCAGGGTTGTAACAGCAAACAAAGACATTCATTGTGGTTGATTTCCTCAAGGGTTTTAGTTGCTAGCAAACCAGATTGAAGACTATACAAAAACAGAAGTTTTTAGTGTGTAAAATCTGCCATATCCAGCACCACAAGGGCCGTACCAGTCTGTCATAAGGGCGTGTACCCAAGGACAAATCGCCTCCAGTTTTGGGGACTTTCCACTTGATTTGAGGGCATCTAGGGTATATGCATTGGCTGCTATCAAACTTATTGGGAGAACTGTGGAGCTTCTTGCATTCGGAGCCCATTTGTAATCAAACTTTGCTGGTTTTGTACTCAGATCTGCAATATGGAAGGAATGTTAAAATGGGTACGTTACTATAATTCATTTTGAGCAATATCATGATTTGGGTATTTGTTATTTTATGTATATCTGTTATAGATTTTCTGGGTATTGTTGCATGCACTATATTTCATTGTTATATTGCAAACCCCAAACACATTCAGCAGTGAACCGAGAAACAAAAAAACCGAAAAAACTTGGCATAAAAACCCTACAGGACAGGTGCATATTACAACTTTCTTACAAATGTCGACAGGGCAATTTTTGAGAGAGTAGGGTTATGGAGGGTCGTTAGGACCCCGTTGATCCCACTAGCCAACCAAGTACTATGTGATGTGATGTGTTGACATACTAGGATGTAGAGTGGAACACTTTCTAATTTCCACAAGTACATGGAGTGGACCATCATTGTTAGGGGGAGGGTTGCCAATCATAGGCAAGAGGAGTTGGACGATTCTGGGGATTGTTGGGAAGCTTAGAGTTGAGTTGAGTTCAGAGACCTAAAGGAGGATGATCGGAGTGGGATGTGGGGGACTTTCCTTAGCATTATTGAGTAGGTGACTATTTTGACCATTTGAAAGGTCATTATGGGTATTATTGCCACCAGATTAGCTGGTGACAAGGGGTCTGATGGATTTCTATATAATTGGGCTCTCATTGTGAGGGAGATGGATTTCCATGATAGGAGATTCAATTGGGGGCATAGATATGCTAGCCCATACTTATCATGATCTCTACATGATAACACAACTAGGGGGCACAATCACTCAACGTTCCCGCAATAGTGATGGGGTGGTTTCTGGAGCATGTCACTCCATATCAACATGAATATGCCATCTATGATAGGATTGCACCCAAAGCAGCCATGTGGGTTGTATACCCATGATTCATAGGTGGGTTTTGAAGGGGTGTTGTCTTCACTATGGTAGACATTATAGTAGAGCACTATGCATATATGGCTAGGCGGTGGGATGGAGATGATGTACAAGTGGTTGCATTTTGTATCATCTAGATGTTGATAGATAGGTGAGGGCAAGTGGGGGTCCACCTAGTGGGTAGAGCCTCCTAGTAAATTGAAGATTTTTGGCCTAGTTGCTCCTTGTTGATCTAGTAAATAGGGGATGAGAGAAAGTCGAGCAATGGTGATAAGGTGGCTAGGATGGACTCCCTTGACTGCAGGAATCACCATGACATTCGTTAGGGGAGGGGCAATAACAATGACATGAGCACATGCACCAGCCCCATTGTTGCCACCACCACCTCAACAACAGTTGTGCTTGTAATAGATGCAACCAAGGAGTGTGTCTCTAGCAAGGAGAAGGTTGAGGTTGATCCAAGGTAGCAGGAGGGAGGCCCTTGTGAGTTGCTTATATAATTTATTGCATCTTCTTTTATAGAAACTCATTTTGGGGATATGGTTTGACTCACTAAGCTCTATATGTGTATGTGTAGGCACAATGGGTGAGTGGCAGACTTCTGTTCATAACACTTGACTGGACATTTTGAGCATAGAAATGGAGAGGTCAAGAGAGGACCTCCTAGTGGATCCACACTTACCTATGCATGTTGGGAGACACACAAACATTTTGCACTAATATGGCATGAGACTAAGGAGATCTGTTAGCTATGTGTTGAGAACATCCAACTGAGGTACAATTAGGAGCCTATAGAGACACGATGTTAGCTCAACACACAAAAGCACTATTAGGCACACACAATCCCACAGAGTCTCATAGGCTAGAACTCTCAATGACTTCAGTTTGGGATAGATTGATTTAATATGTATAGACACATTCTTTTGATATATATAGATTGATTTTTGACTCACATTATAAACGTGATGACTTTATGTGATGTTTATTTTTTGTTTATGCACACATGTATGTTTAATGTTATGACATGCTTATGTGCATGTATAAGATGCAACTATATGACATGCAACTGTACAATGTTTAACTGTACCAAATGCAATTACCCTATGATACCAAGTTCTTCCTGGCAGGTCACTGTGTCTGGACCGATACTTGGCTGGTTTTGGTACGGGGTTGGGACGCTCGAGGGTTCACCTAGGGTTTTGTCCGGGCGCCTCGGGAACCCTTTCATTTTGTATTGACATTTGAGAAATCACTAAATTATGAAATTCAATTCATGAGTATTTTCCTTATTGCAAGTTATGAGGTATTTAGATATTTTATTATTTTGTGTATTGGCAATTATGAGTATTACTGTTTTAACTTTTAGTCTTTTTAGAGTTTTAAAGTTTTTAAATTGTAATGTATATATATGTTGCCGTACCTCTACCGGGCAAAAAAAATTGTTGTATCCGCGTACTTGGTACCCGAACTTGTATCCGATCTTGGCAACTTAGCAATTACTTCTTGCCTCTTTTTGATGTTCTTTTTGCATTTCTTATCTTACGAGAAAAAAATAGATAGTGCTCTTGATAGACATGATTTCTAGACTTTAATGGCTTAGGAGGGATCAATCATATAGGGAAGATTGATTACATAGAAAGGGAATCAAACATCTTCAACTTCAAGTCTTGGTCTAGACTTAGATCAAAAGATAGTCAACAAGTCAAATCAAGAGAAATGGGAAAACACAAGAAGAGGAATCTGCCTAAAATGATTGTGGTCAATAAAGAACATTATGCTTCTACCATTAGATTCTTTTGCTTTTGATTTTTTCCTTGCTTTTTTTCTTTTCTATTTCTTGCGACCCCTTAAACTTAGTCCCATGCAACCGGGAAGATGCAATGGCTCACCATCAAAGGCTAGATTTAGGCGAATAATGGCACTCCGTGCCCATGTTCCTGGCCCCACATGACTAGGTAGATGTGAGGGCTCACAACTAGAGGCTAAGGCAGGAGTGGGAATGGATCGAATGAGAAGAACCCCCTAGTCTTGGCCCCACACAACCAGGAAGACGTGATGGTCAGGAGATGAATGATAATCAATCTCTACATAAGCATCAATTCTTTCAGAATCCTATTAGGCAAAAGAGTTGTTTGTTAGGAAAGTGGGGTTAATACCCCCATGATTTGTCGTGTAGTTGTCAAAGAACTCATCTAGTTAAAGACAAGATTCATATTTTGGGATGAATACTTTGGTCTCTCAAAAATGGCCATGTTAGAGAAAGAGAGGGGAAAGCTGATTTGAAAAGACAAACAAGGAGATACTGTTTGTTCATGTTAGGTTCACCGAATATGTATGATCAAAAAGTGGATACACAACTTCTTAGGGTTAGGCTAGAGCATGTCATAGAAAAATAGTTGAGACTATGTTTGGCTAGAAATGTTGCTTGGCAAGAAAATGTTGCAATTTGGGATGGCTGACAGAAAGTGTTGCAAGTTTGACAATTGTTGTAGGAAATTTCTGTTTGCTTGCAAATGTTGATAGTTTGTAGGAAGATTGACAAGAAAGTTGCAGGCTTGATAGATTGCCAAAATAACAAGGAACTATGTTGTAATGCCCCCTTTTAGGATATTCCTTATTTCTTTTCTTACACACAATAATATCACTAGAAAGGGACATTAGAACTATTAAAGGTCACTCAATCAAGATAATATTGAACTTATCTATAATAGTATAACATAAACAATAGCATAATCCACATTCAGTTCAATTCATAACACAATTCAATATTGACTATGTTCAAGTCTTAATCCTTATTTCCTTTCTATTCCTCAACCTTGGATGGGGATTTACTTGTCTAGGGCGCGATGACACCACCTCATGGATTGGATTTACTCCGCCTCTCCCTAACAACACCTCGCCTCTCCTAAGGTTGTAGGTAATAGAAATAACTAAGTATTAACTTGGACATATTTGATATACTTCAACATACCAATTGATCACATTTATCCGTAACACATTATGCATTGGCTATGCTCAAGTCTCAATCCTCATTTCTCTTCTAATCCTCAACCATGGATGGGGATTTACTTGTCTAGGGCACGATGACACCAACTCAATGGTTGGATTTACTCCGCCTCTCCCTAACAACACCATGCCACTCACTCACAGGTTGAAGGCAATAGAAATGGATAGGCCTTGAGTTTGAACATGCCAAAGTGTTGTAAATGCAATCTATCTTTCATAGCAAATTTCATAATGCTTATGTACATGTGTAATGATACTCACAATAATCTTTTAATTATATATATATTCCTTTAATTCTTTGTATTTAATATTTATCTTAATAATCACAAGATTAGATCTATTATATTAAGATAATACTTACCTTTTTAGCTTGAAAACTCTTAAAAATTTCTCTTTTGCAACCAATGTATTGCTGCGATTACTTGGATCTGTTTTCCCAGAAATTCTTTTTACTCAGAAATATTTCTGATTGTTACTTAAGTGCTCTTTTTCCTTCTCCCACCGATTGCCTTTTAAATGGGAATGAGTTCCCTTTTAAATAGTATAAAGTTGTTCCTTTTTGATGGAGGGTTGCATCCCTTTTTGGGAATCGCACCTTATTGTTGACTGCCTCATTATATATATCGCAGCTTTCTCCTTTAGTATAATCATTTGATAATAAGTATTTGTTATAATTATATTTATTTATTTATATTTAATAATATTTATATTTATATTATTATTATTATTTAAATTTTATGTTTATATTTATATATATATATATATATATTATATATTATACTTATATTTGCCATTTATAAATATAATAATAATATATTCTTGTTAATAAATATATTATATTTTAATTATATTAAAAATATTTATATAATATTATTAAATAATATTATATATATTTATTAAATATTATTATATACACAATTATCATCCAAATTGACGATGGAAAGCAATCTCATTGTTTATCATGATGATTAAATCTTTAATCTAAACAATGCCTTAATATGGGGACATGACAATGTTGTTTGCAAAGGTTGTTGTTTTGATAGAGAAATAGGTTTTATTTGCCAAATTTGAGAATATTGCTTTGTGTGTTTGTTTGATTGATGGTTTTAACAAGTTGTATGTTATATTTGCAATGTTTGATTGTTTTTTAGAACAAGAGTTTTGAAAGGAAAGATTGCATAATAGAACAGGAAATTGATCTTTACTATTGCTAGACTAATCTAACTTCTTAATCTAATTGGTCTAATCCTAAACTAAATTGATTAATTAAATCTAACTTCTAACAAAATTTAAAAGTTAAACTAACAAAAACAACCAAGAAATTTAAACTTGTCACTGAATGTTGTAGGTCTAGAGCTGAAGTGTAAAATTTGTCCTCAAATTAGTACCTGAATTAAAATCTGTTGCAACCAATAGACTATGTTAGGTTCCTAGTGCTTGATAGGGGCATGGAATGAGAAATTGGATGACAAGAAGAGGGGAAAATCAGTTGATTGTGGCCATAGCGGAGATATAGAAGAGTTTTGAGTTGTGGTCTCCTTCGTTTCCACTTATTGCAAATTGAAATTTGGTTGTAAATGTTGTTTTGATGTCTAAAATGTATGCTAGCTTATGCAAAATGAGGATGTAGGGTCGAATTTTAGGCCAAAGGGATGAATTTGGGCAAACAAAATGAAAAGTTGAGATTGTTGTTGCTTAAAATTCTTGTTCCGTCAATTTGACTGAAACTATTTCTTCCCAATAGGTGGTGGTTTCATGATTGCTGGGGTGGTAATGAAATCACTGCGATTGTTGGGGCGGTAATGAAATCACCGTGGCAATTCCTTGACCACCTGTATGCTACCAATAGTTTCATCCAATTTGAAGGAATGCTAGAAGAAGGGCCTTTGAAAAGTGGGGCAAGGTAGAAAGAGTCTAAAAGGTAGTAAAAGATAGGCTGAAGAGAGATTTTAGGAGATTGATTGATGGGATCGTCTTGGGAATTGGGGTTGACTATTGCCCTTTACACCATAATGACTTAGTACAAACATTTAATCATCATCTAACCAAAAATGTTGACTCGTGCATTTTTGGGTACTTACATAGACAAGAAATTCTCATACATTGGGGCCCATGTTGCACATGCTACCTAAATGTGTGAAGAAAACTTGTCCCTAGTTGAAAATATTGATGAAGATGGTCTTGAGATATACCTAGGGACCTCATTAGTGGAAAGTTAGTTGGACATTGGTTCCTTGTACACATCTTTACTTGTAAATGGATGGTTAGTACATAATTGCATGTTGAACTCAACGGCTTCTAGTAATGTCATGCCATTAGATATAATGAATCTGTTGGGACATAAAATCTCCAAAGCCTATGACAGATGTTATTCAATGGTGTAATGTCCCCATTTTGGAGTTAGACAAGATTTTTATTTTTGGCTAAGGTTTATTTGGCAATATTATTTATTTAGCCAAAATATTGATGTGAGTTCAAAGGAAAATGTCAATCTTTAATTGCATTTTCAAAATAAATATTATTTCTATGGCTCCAATGTTGGCTTGGAGGATTAGCGCCTGGAGGAGAAAAATAAAATAAAATAATGTTTGATTTTCATTGGGATTTGAGCCAACGTCCAAGGAGAAATAAGTGTTTCAAATTGCCCAAGGCAAATTCGCACCTTTGGAGGAGAAGGCAAAACGATAAAGTAAGATTTTGTGGGATTTTGTGCCAACGCCTATGGAAGGGGTTTTAAAATAACAATAGAATATTGCATTTGGATTGGAGTATGAGCCAACACCAAGGTAGGAGATCAATTTGATTAAGTTTTATGGAAATTCGCCCAAGGAGAGGGTTGACGCCAATAAGGGAGGTGCTATTTTAAATAACATTGTTTATTTTTATCCAAGGAGGATCGCCGCCCAAGACAAGGAAGTATTTTTTTAAATGCTAAACTTTCATATCTTCATTAGTTCGCCAAACAAGGAGGAGTTTGAACATTTTTAAATGTTCCTTTTCATTATTAAATACTTTTCCCTCATGGATCGCCGCCCTGAGGAGAAATGCATTTAAAATTGCAAAATCAGCTATAGGCGTTGGAATTGTATAATGTCCCCAATTTTCCTATGCCTAAGGAATAATAATTATTTTAATTATTTAATGTTACCTGGCAAAAAGGTGCTAAGTTTAAAGGGTAATATTAAATAATTATATTAAAAGGTTATAAAGTGACTTATTTTAATGCCAATCAATAAAGTCACTATAATATTAAGTGTTTTAGGCGGGAAAAATTAAAAAGGTCCTTTGAGAGAAGTAATACGAAGAGTCAAAGGAAATAATATTATATTCCTCTCAAAAGGTTATAAAAGGACATTGAGAGCTCATTTGGGGGCATGCTTGGAAATTTGTATTGTTACTCTGTTGGATTGAACCTGCGTGTTCTTCATTTTCTCTGCCTTCCTGTGGACGAAAACCCACTCGAAGAGGATCAGTTTCGGTGGTAAGATATCTACCTACCCTAGTTGGTGATGATGGTTTTCATTCAGGAAATCACATGGAGCTGATTTAAAGTTTTTTGTTATGCATTTCAGTTTAGTATTTGGGTGTTTGAGTTATATATGAATTCTTGGGGTGAAAAAAGTCATTGTAAATCATGATTTTGTTGTCTGAATAGTCTGGCCGTACAGGAGGGCCATACTCTATGAAGTATGATTTTTGAGTATGATAAAATCTCTTTATCTTGGAGCAAGAAATGATTGTAATATCATTGTTTTGTATTGACTTAAAGTTCTGAGCAGTCTATTGGTGGCTAAAGTTTGATTTATTGATGATAAATACTGCCGTACCATGATCATGGCCATACATGCCTGTGGGAAATCGATTAGATCAGAAATTTAATCTTGACCTCTTTGCTTTCTTTAATGTTTGGAATCTTATTGTTATGTGAAGACATCTTTATAGACAAGATTTCATTGTATTCTGTTCTGTTTGTTGTGAGTTTGAGATTGAAGGTACTTCCATGGCCGTACACTGCTGAAAGAGGATCGATTGATATAAGAAAATATTGTTCATGCCTTTTGATCTTCCATTGTTACTAGTGCTTTTGAATGGCTAAATCAATTCTTTTAGGACCAATATGAGGAGCTTTTAATGTAGAGAATGTTTATGGTGATCATCTGTACATGTGAATGGCCGTACTTTGCTGAAGCAAGACGATGAGCATGGAAATATGATATTGGTGTTTTGAGTCCTTTGATGATTGCATAGTTAGAATCTGTTGTAGATGACTTCATTGCAAGTGATTTGAAGTGTATTGAAGCTGTTTTGAAATTTCTGGAGTTGTCCGTACATAATCTTGTCGTACAATGCAGATGTGAATCGATGCATGTGGGAAAGAGTTGGTGAAGTCTTAGTAACTTTGGTTGGTTGCATATTCATTTGCCTACCCAAACGCCACCATTGGAAGTGGTTTGAAAGTTTTTAATGAAGATTTGAATTTTCTATGAGTGATCGTACCTATATAGGCTGTACGACCCAGTCTGAGGAGTATTGATTTCTGATTGGTCTTTATTTATTATTTTCAGTGTAAAACCTGCTCAGAACCAGTTGTTTGGTAAACATGAACAGTTTTGAAGTGGGTTTAAGTGAATCAGATTAATGTTGTTTGGATGTGGTTTTCAGAGTCCTCCTTGGCTGCCGTACTTGCCCATTTTCAATCAGCATAGTCAGCCATCAATGCCTCAGTCATTTATATCAGGAAAGGCAGTCTATGTCAGCTAATTGATGATTTGATTTCTTCTCACAATGCAGGGTATGATCTTCTTGCCTTAGGGAAATCATTAGCGAGTCTAAATCAAGTATCATTGAACTTCATTGTTTTGATTCTTGTTGGCAATATTTCATTTTGCAACAACATTAATTATCCCCTGGATGGTTTACCGCCAGTGTGGGCAAAATTGGTTTTATCTTTCTTCATATTTCTACCCACTTGGATAAGTGGAGAATACCCACTGAATAAGTGGATGGTTTTGTATTTCATTTCATACTTGTTTTTCATACCCACTAAAAGTGGTGAATCCCCACATTATGTGGATGCCCGCCGCAGCGGATGAATCATAGTTCCTAATTTGCATTGATTGTAAGCATAGTTCCACGGAGTTTCGGGGACGGAGACGGGGGGGACGCGTTTCCGGGACGGGGGGGGTGGGGGGCCTAAATTTGGGGACGGCGGGGGAGCGGTGCGCTGAAATACATATAATCCTTGAAAAATTAGTTATAAAAAGATGTATAACTGTAGATGCATAGACAAGGCACATGAATTGTTTGACAGAATGCCTCAAAGAAATATGTCTCCCATACAAGTTTCTTACAAAATTTTGGCCCGTTTGTGTTGTAGAGGCACTTCTGTGGTTAAGTTGATGTTTAGAAATTGAGTCTTGACATATCAAATTTTTTGAAATGTTTTGCTCGAGAAGCTTTATGCAAACAAGTGTTAAGCTCACTTGAAAGTTGAAATGCATTCTAATTTCTATCAAACATTCCGATTGAGGCATTCTGTCAAAAATTCACACTTCACAACGTGCCTTGTAAGTTGTCCATGCTTCCACATTTTGCATACATGTCTCATTGTCTAGTCTCATCGACAAAGACTCAAGAGTCCTAGGATATCCGATATGCACAAGCCACAAAACTTGAAATGAAATGTTAAAAATGCATATGATAAAGTTAGGTTTTTATTTTTGATGATTTAAAAAAAAAATGATTAAAAAAGTAAATTCGGGGGACGTCAAGAAGTCTCCCTGACGGGAGACGTTTCAGAGGGGGCGGCGGGGGGGGGGGGGGGGGGGCGTTTCGGCGGTGTCTCCTTGTCCCCGGGATGCCCCCCCTGGGAAACGACTGATTTTTTGGGGGGGACGCGTCCCCGTGGAACTATGATTGTAAGGCAACAACACTATATGCTCTCACCTTGCCCATCCTGGGATTTGGGTGATTAGAAAGTGAGGCAACTAGTTGGTTATGCATTTGAGCTGACACTGTCATATCATTGTATGTGATTTTAAAAAAAAATTGGGGTAGCATCTTACAGATTGGAAGGTGAAATCATTGAATAAAATTGAGAAATAATTTTAAATGTTGTATTTCATGCATTTAAAATTGTTCAAGGAAGGATAAGTGGGACGCCTAGTTCAAGAGGAAGATAAATAGAGCCATTGGCCATCAATTTGGTATTCATTGATCCCTTGGTAAGTTTTCATATATTTTGTATTTGGCTGGAAATTGCATTTTTCAGTGTTCTGTCAAGGAGATGATCCCTTGATTTCGATATGGAGATGACCCCATATCCTATTGTGAGGTGATATCATAAAGATTTCATCATTGATATTGAATTGCAGGTTTTATTGAGGGTTTTGAAGGATAATTGAGTTGCATTTGAAGCTATAGATTTTCATTTGAAGTCTTGTTCATGATTGAAGACTACCAAGGTAGTCGATTTGCTTGCAAGAGCCATTTTAGAGTGATTTTGTCATTATTTGCAACTCTGATTTTTGTAATAGCAAGCTGGAAAATTCATAACAGGGTTTATAAGTATCATTCATTTGAAGACTTTGAAGTTTGGAATCATTTGGAGCATCATAGAAACTAATCGCCACCTCTTGGGACCCATCGCTAGTCATTTGGAGTCACCTTTTGGCATCATGCATATTTCTGGGCAGAGATATACAGGTACGGCAGTCTGATCAGCATTACATCAGAGGGTACAGCAGGGTCATAAGGTCAACTACAGCCTTCATTCATACCTAGCTGAGTTACTACATCATTGGGACATCCTTGCCTATCATTAGGCTAGGGTTTGAAAGCATATTTATGCAAATATTTCATGTGTATTTGGACTGATCCAAAAATCAGTCACTGCTGTTATAACAAACCAGCACTTTGCATTTGTAATTTGCCCATTGAAAAATCAATAACAAGCATTGAAGTCTTCGGCATTCACTTTATATTGTGTCATTGATATTAATATGTGTTTTCAATTGATCATTTGGTGATTGCATTGAAAGAGATTGGAAAAATATCTAGTAGGGTATTTTACAAATGGATTCTAGAGAAGTTTCTGTCATAGGCAGGGTTAATGCAATTGAGGTACAATGGATTGACTACCTTGGTAAGGCTTTGCTCGTGGTTATAATTGTGGTGGATTGGCCTCCGAACTGGGGGATGTGCTCGTTAAGAAAATGGGCTGCCTTTGGAGGTAGTATTCATATGGATTTATTTTATGCTATTATCCCATTGGGAGGGGTGGAAGTTAAATTGTATAGAGAGAAGAGAATGTTGCACATTGTTTGGTACCTTGCAAGAGCATTAAATGTAGTAATGTGTTGTGATGTAGGACTAAATAACTTTGTTGGGACATTTGAATATGTTGAGAATGAGGTGGACCTTGCTGATTTGCTTTACCTAGAAGAATCAAAGAAAATGATCTATGGATCATGCATTATGATGGTGCATGTTTTGTAGATGGGTTAGGTGCAAGAGTGATCTTGACTACTAAAGCTTTAGTGTACAAATTTTCTTTCAATCTCATGTTCTAGTGCACCAGCAATGTAGTAGAGTATGAAGCATGTTGCTTGGTTTAAACATTGCACAAAGACATGAAATTAAATGCTTGAAGATATACAGGGATTTTGGACTTGTTTTAAGTTAGGGTGTGGGAGTGTTGTAGGCAAAGTGGGATAGTCACATAACCCTTTTGAATGCCTTTTCGTTATCCTAAGGCCTTATGCAAAGGGCCCATTCAATGCCTCTAAAACCCCTTTTGCAATTTTTGACAGTTTTAGACAAAGAAAAAAGAAAAATTCAGGGGGAGTAGACATTCGTTGTGCCATGCGTGCAATAGGGATTTCAAAGGGAGCTACACTAGGGTTTCTAGTCGTCTTTTGTGCATGCTTGGAAATGGGGTTAAGATTTGTCAAAAGATAATCATAGTTGAGAAGGCCGAGGTTTATAGGTTGTTTATGGAGGGTGAAGCAAGATCTAAGGGTATGCTAGTGTGAAGCAAAAGATCCTTGATGATGGTTGCTGGTCCACAGTGACGTAAGAAATTTATATTTTAGGTTATCGAATTGCTCAGTTTATAGGCCGATTCCAGGTACATAACGTCTCGGAATTGGATATTGGTCTGAATCAACCTTGGGTTTGACCATGGTACGAATTTTTAACACTTGAAACCTTTCTGCTATTTTCTACTGAATCTGGGAGATTCCACTATCGACGTGGCGATTCCAATCCGAATCTCGAGTGTTTCCTCCTACATGCACATGTTTCAAAAGGATTTTTTTGTTTTTTAACCCTAAAAAGCCCTAAAATACACATGTTTATCGACGGATTTTTTAAAGTTTTTCGATTACAAAAAACCCTAAACGGGATTCATGGCCCAATAGGGAAGGTTCACCGTTCGTCTGTCTATAATCCCGATTTGTTGTATCTAAAGACGAGCCTATTTCTTTGATTGCGGCCACTGATTGATGGTGGGGAGGAGGGTGGGGTATCGACCATGAGAGGCAGGCACGTCTCCAAGCGGGCTTTCATTCATAGATGGAAGACATTGAATCATGAGATCTAGGTAAGCGGTATACAATTAAAGCTTGGGCACAAACTAAAGTCCAAATTTTTTTGCAAGCTCCTAAAATTTCATTTAAACTTATATAGTAAATAATAAATAATATATTATGATATAAAAATATTATAAATAATTATTTATTATTTATATATTTATATTGTAATAATATAAATATAGATTATAATAAAATATTATAATATAAATAATAAATAATTTATAATAAATTTATTTATTTATATTATAATATTTTAATGTTATTATATATTTATGATTTTTATATGTTTTTGGTATGGATGTACCCAGAACGTACCCAACCCCCTATTTTTTTTGCCGTATCGGTGTACCATACCCACATACCCATAGCCGATTCCGATTCGGTAACTTAGTTTATATTATTAATGTTTGTAACTTGTATAGTATTTTCATTTTTTTAAAAATTTACCATTCACTATCATTTGAGTTAGTCTTTTCTGAAATTTTGGTTTGCAAATACATTTGGTCGTTCATCTCACCCATTGTGTGGGTGATTAGATATGTTGATGCAAACTTTCTTAGTTTTGGAGAGATTTATGAGACATTTGACGACTTGCTTGGCCAGATGAAACAAACAATTCATATTAGGATCTTGATTTGGGATTATATGAGGAGCATATTGAGCCCATTGTGATGTAGTGATGGAACACTATGAATATCTTGCTTCATATGGCAGCCTATGCTCTAAATCCTAAATGGTATGCACCAAGAGTTGGGAGAATAGCTCTTTTGGAGATGGAGAGGTGAAAAAAGGGCTCATGAAGTGTAATGTCCCATTTTTCGGAGTGATCACCTCATGAGGATCTATTGGGCCAATGTTCCCACTTGGCTAAATTTTAAGGACGATTTGAGTAACCTTGATGTAAGCAATACTAATTTAATAATTGGATTTAAGGTTCTCTCTCTTTGGAAAAGGAGAAGTAAAGAAAACAATATAATATCTCTTGTGTTGGGTTGGCCAAGATGTGAAGAAAATGACTTAAGTGGAGAAGCCTAATGAGGGTCGGCCTAGGAGGGAGAAAGAAATAAATTTAAAACAAATCTTTAATTTGTTTTATGAAGCGCCTATCCTTGCATTGAAGGAAGTCGGCCTAGTTTGAGGAGATTAAATAAAATAAAGCTAATTTATTTTTGGCGCCCTTGAAGATTACAATAATGCAATTCAAATTTTTAAATTTGATTTGGGCACTCATCTTAGGGTCGGCCAAGTTAAGGGCATGGGATAAAAGGTGGTCAGCCCTCCAAAGGAAAAGGATAATAAAAAAAGGGTGTTTAATTACCTTGGTTGGCCACATTTGAATGTGGAATTGATAAAATAATATTATTTCCGCCCTGGTTGGCCAACATGGAAAAAGGGAGGCAAATAAGGTATAAATATAAGATTTTGTGGCATTTGCAAATCATCAATCATTCAGCTTGTTTCTTTATTTTCCCATTGTGAATCTGCAACTTTGTTTGCAATACTTTTCCAAGGACGAAAACCCGTGAGGAAAGAAGGTGGATTGGATGAAAAGCCAATCGCATCTCGGAGGTGGATTCATACGGAGTTCACAATTGCACTTCATTGTGAGTTTGGAGCAGAATTTGCATATCATTTCGGGGCAGATTTGGATCATAATTTTGGAGCAGATTTTATATCATTTTGGAGTAGGTTTTTGGATCAGATTTGAGCGCCAACTTTGGAGGGTTTGTGCAGACTTTCAGATCAGATTTGAGTGCCTATCTTTGAATTTGTTGGAGGTTCAAACCCTAGTTGTCGCCCTTTTTTGTGCATGCCAATTTCATCTACAAGGAGCGCCGATCATCATTGGAGGTGTTCGCTCATCTAGGGCTTGCAATTTGACATCATTCTTCGGCATTTGTGGTATGTTTGAAGGTCTGATTTGTAGCAGCAGTGGGTTGGGAGATGTTTGGCCATGTTTGAGCCTATGAACTTGATGTAATTGCATATTTGGATAATCTGATTTATAGTGTAAGAGACCTTATATATATGACTGAAAATTTGCTCAAGATTTGATAAGATTTCTTGCATTCATTAGCCAAATAAACATGAAGTAGAGTTAACAATCCAATGAAGCAATCACAACATCAAATATGTCTCTTATTGAAGCTTTCAAATGAGTTACAATCAATTGCAAATTGGCTGGAAATAATATCAGAATATCTCAGTCTTATATAAGTCCTTATTTCAATTAAGAAATAGCATCAAAACCCTAACCAAACCCTAGTTTATTATTGCCAAATGATAGAATGATGTTCCCAGCTCAATATAAATGGATTGTTGATTTCTAATAAGTCTGAAACCTCTTCTTTATCTGCTGTTACAAGTTATCATGCTGCTGTTACAACTCAGCCAACACTATGATATGAGTTTTCACCAAAATCTCCTCAACTATCAAATCAGTAGGGCTGGAAAAGCCTCCAAAAGACCTGAAACATCAAATGCCTTCAACCTGATATGAAATCTACTTCTGAATCAGACTTTATCAGACCTCCAGTTTGCTGTAGCAGACCTGTACTCTGCTGGTTTGTGCTCAGATTTCATAAAAATATCAAATTGTCTTCTCCAAATGCAAGTGATGGGTCTCTAGGTATGCCAAGAACCTTCTACTATCATCCAATCATGCAAGTCTGATCATAAAAACCCTGTATAACAATTTATCAGCTGGCTGGAATGAAAACTCAGTCAATATAATCATGCCATAAACTCCACGATTTACTAATCAGCTACCTTGGTTGAGCTCCATCATGACCAAGGGTTTTAATATCTATCAATTTCACTCCAAATTACTCAAACAACTTGCAAAATTAAGCCCAATGGTGAATATTCGCACAATATCACCTCACATAGTGTATGGGGTCATCACGATACAAAAACAAGGGGCCATCAACTTGCTAAAAGACATGAAAATCAGAATTTTCAGTCAAAATAATGGAATAAGAAAACATACCAGATTCAACATATCTTCAAATGAAGATGGAAATCTCTATTTAATTTCTCCTTGGATGAGCGATCCTCCTCTTTGGCAATTTAGATGAATTTTGGAATGACCAATGATGAACAAGAGACTTGAACATTTGTAAATGAGTTGCAACCAAAACTCATTCATTTAAAACAATCTTTAATTATTTTAAATGAGTTCTTCTTGCATAGGCGGCTGTTTGCATACATTCATTTAATATTTTTGCATTGAATACAACCACATTGGCGTTGGCATTTAATTTCCTCAACCGCTCCATATGCAAACATTTAATAAATAAATTTGCATTTAAAATGATCCATTGCCTTAGTTGCCGATCCTCTATAGCATTTAAAATTGTCTTCATAGCTGTTGGCTCTCCCTTGAATGTACAAATATAATTTTAAATGCCTTTACTTCTCTCTTGCATCGATCCTTCTCATGGCACATGATCCGATGAACATTGTGTACATTTTTACCAATGAATTTTGCACTCCACATGATAGTTGATCCTCTTGGAATAGCCATTTGAAATATTTGAATGCATTTGAATAGCTTGGACCTATCTTCCTCCCACGTTGGCTTTTGATGACAAATAGGTCCCACCTGGAGCAATTCCTTATCCACACAAAACTCCATAAAAATAGATTAGAGAAAATGTAATTAAAGATTTCATTTTCCCTTTTATTCCATCTAACAAATCAAACCAAATAATTGAAAATACAATTTCAATATTGCATTTTCCAAATAATATACTAGTTGAGCCAACTTTCTGGTTCTCTATGTATAGACATATACCAACTTTCGGGTTCAGCATGTATAGAAACAAACTCAACTAGCAAATCAGTACTTAGCTCAAAATGGGACATTACAAGTCCTCCCACACCAAGATTGCTTGTCCCAAGCAATCAGGAGTGTCAAATGAACATCAATGAATACCAGTATCCCAAACCCAGCTAAGTTGTCCATGCAAACTCACACATACCATCTCAAAGATGTTGATGAAGGAGATCCTGGGATTGCTTCTGCTGTCGCACAATGTAGCAAACACACCCATGCTCAAATTCCAATGACATATCCATACCATGAAGCAACTTGATACCTTGCTGAAAGAGATGGAACTATCATACTCATCCTCATATAACTCTCTCGTTGAAGCTATGTTAACATCAAATCCAATCACCAAAGTATCATCACAATAATACCATATCAAAACATGGGCATACTCACTAAATCCACTATGAATAAGAAAATTCATCAACTCTGAATCAAATGATTGTGTATCATTAAGAATGTCATCTCCTTTCCTATCCATATCTTGATTCTCTATCCCATGTATCTCATGATTCATTTGCTGGAAATCATCTACCCAATAACTGAAAATCAAGTCCAAATGAATACCAATGTCATCACTAATGTTCAATGGTGAGTAAACAACATCCGTAGGCTATCCTCCAATGATGTAAACATGATCCAAACCTCTACAAAGCTCTCAAACAGCTGCTGTCCTCCAAGTGTCATGAAGGATCTCTATGTGTAATGTAATAAGACAGCCATCTCCTATCAATGTATCATGAATTAGGAATGGAACATCAATGCACATTTGTTCACCTGTATACTCAATGTCACTATCCAACTCCATACAAAGCTCATTTCTCATATGCCACATGTCTTGCATCCTCTTTGTCTCAATCATACCATGGTGTATCAAATCAGAAATCCTAAGCCTTGGATAATCCATATACTCATCATGAGTGATGACCAATAAAGTGCCAAAGGTAGGAAGTGTCTTCCCAGTTTCATTATTATGAACCAATTCCATCTCAAGGGTACCTATGCCATTGTTTGATTCCATGCCAATATGATAGAGAAGTAATGAAACAATGTTATCCAATGGATCCATACCTTGATGAAGGACAATCTCCATGATGGCATGTTCTTCGTCCATACGATCCGGGTGAAGCCATATGCGATCCTCTAATGAAGCTTCTCCATACAACTCCTTGGTGGCATCTTCTAAGGTTGGACCTTTATTATATATAGGCTGCAACTCTTCCAACTCCGCCTTATGGGGCTGATGTGTGTCTAGGGCTTCGACATGTATGAATTGATCCTTGTCCTCTTCATGTGAATCACCTTCCTCATGGATGATCTTTGTAACAAACACGATGTTTTCTCCTTGCTTGTATGATTGAACACCAATAGTATGCCCTTCATAACTAATTGTAATCTCGGGATCACTCTCAAATGTATTATCACTCGCCTCCATGTGATCTTCTTCAGTCTTGGAATCACCATGAATAGGCTGCAAACCAAGTGAAATCAGCTCATGTTCTGTTAACTGATCTTTAATTTCCTCAATTCTCTGCTCCACCAATCTGTTTGACAACTCATATGCTGCTGATAAAACATCCTGTTTCCTCCAAACAGCCAACAAGTTAGATAACGACTGTTTAGAAATATCAACTTTCTCATCCAGGATTAGAGACAAAATGGTGTGCATTGTTGATTTAACATTTGTTGCATGATATGTTTTGATTTTGGCAAAGAAACAATGGAACATTTTGATAATTAAATCATCCAAAGCCAAATCCAACATGATGTTATTCAATCTCAATTTTGCAAATGATTCAAGTATGGTGACTCTTCTAGGAAAATGAGAATTTGTGACATCATTCAAACCTTCAAAACTTTCCACCAATAAGGAAAATATTTCTTTCATTGTGTCATCCTGATATGGAATGTTAGGAGCTGGAATTCTCAGAATTTCACTTCAACAAGAAGTGATAATCAATCTCACCTCATGATCTTTGTATCTTAACAACTTTGGCTTGCCGAAAGAAGATGCTATAGGATTCACAGCTGCTTGCAGTACCCTAGAATGTGACTGATCCACCATGTGTAAACAATCCTCCGTTTCCTTTAAGATGCTGAGAAGTACCTTCCTTGACTGAAATGAATGTTCAAGTTCATTGCCTTCTTTGAGAAGCCTTCTATTCAACGCCATGTTATCCATAGGAGAGTTACCTTGACTTGTAGCATTCATGGCTTCAACTTTTTTATTTTCTTCAAAAATCCATAGACTGGCAAGATCGTGGCTCTGATACCACTGTAAGAGACCTTATATATATGACTGAAAATTTGCTCAAGATTTGATAAGATTTCTTGCATTCATTAGCCAAATAAACATGAAGTAGAGTTAACAATCCAATGAAGCAATCACAACATCAAATATGTCTCTTATTGAAGCTTTCAAATGAGTTACAATCAATTGCAAATTGGCTGGAAATAATATCAGAATATCGCAGTCTTATATCAGTCCTTATTTGAATTAAGAAATAGCATCAAAACCCTAACCAAACCCTAGTTTACTATTGCCAAATGATAGAATGATGTTCCCAGCTCAATATAAATGGATTGTTGACTTCTAATAAGTCTGAAACCTCTTCTTTATCTGCTGTTACAAGTTATCATGCTGCTGTTACAACTCAGCCAACACTATGATATGAGTTTTCACCAAAATCTCCTCAACTATCAAATCGGTAGGGCTGGAAAAGCATCCAAAAGACCTGAAACATCAAATGCCTTCAACCTGATATGAAATCTACTTCTGAATCAGACTTTATCAGACCTCCAGTTTGCTGTAGCAGACCTGTACCCTGCTGGTTTGTGCCCAGATTTAATAAAAATATCAAATTGTCTCCTCCAAATGCAAGCGATGGGTCTCTAGGTATGCCAAGAACCTTCTACTATCATCCAATCATGCAACTCTGATCATAAAAACCTTGTATAACAATTTATCAGCTGGCTGGAATGAAAACTCAGTCAATATAATCATGCCATAAACTCCACGATTTACTAATTAGCTACCTTGGTTGAGCTCCATCATGACCAAACGTTTTAATATCAATCAATTTCACTCCAAATTACTCAAACAACTTGCAAAATTAAGCTCAATGGTGAATATTCGCACAATATCACCTCACATAGTGTATGGGGTCATCACGATACAAAAACAAGGGGCCATCACCTTGCTAAAAGACATGAAAATTGGAATTTTCAGTCAAAATAATGGAATAAGAAAACATACCAGATTCAACATATCTTCAAATGAAGATGGAAGTCTCTATTTAACTTCTCCTTGGATGAGCGATCCTCCTCTTTGGCAATTTAGATGAATTTTGGAATCCACCAATGATGAACAAGAGACTTGAACATTTGTAAATGAGTTGCAACCAAAACTCATTCATTTAAAACAATCTTTAATTATTTTAAATGAGTTCTTCTTGCATAAGCGGCTGTTTGCATACATTCATTTAATATTTTTGCATTGAATACAACTACATTGGCGTTGGCATTTAATTTCCTCAACCGCTCTATATGCAAACATTTAATAGATAAATTTTCATTTAAAATGATCCATTGCCTTAACCGCCGATCCTCTATAGCATTTCAAATTGTCTTCATAGCTGTTGGCTTTCCCTTGAATGCACAAATATAATTTTAAATGCCTTTACTTCTCTCTTGCATCGATCCTTCTCATGGCACATGATCCAATGAACATTGTGTACATTTTTACCAATGAATTTTGCACTCCACATGATAGTCGATCCTCTTGGAATAGCCATTTGAAATATTTGAATGCATTTGAATAGCTTGGACCTATCTTCCTCCCACGTTGGCTTTTGATGACAAATAGGTCCCACCTGGAGCAATTCCTTATTCCACACAACTCCATAAAAATAGATTAGAGAAAATGTAATTAAAGATTTCATTTTCCCTTTTATTCCATCTAACAAATCAAACCAAATAATTGAAAATACAATTTCAATATTGTAGTTTCCAAATAATATACTAGTTGAGCCAACTTTCCGGTTCTCCATGTATAGACATATACCAACTTTCTGGTTCAGCATGTATAGAAACAAACTCAACTAGCAAATCATTACTTAGCTCAAAATGGGGACATTACAAGTCCTCCCACCCCAAGATTGCTTGTCCCAAGCAATCGGGAATGTCAAATGAACATCAATGAATACTAGGATCCCAAACCCATCTAACTTGTCCATGCAAACTCACACATACCATCTCAAAGATGTTGATGAAGGAGATCCTGGTACTGCTTCCGCTGTCGCACAATGTAGCAAACACACCCATGCTCAAATTCCAATGACACATCCATACCATGAAGCAACTTGATACCTTGCTGAAAGAGATGGAACTATCATACTCATCCTCATATAACTCTCTCGTTGAAGCTATGTTAACATCAAATCCAGTCACCAAAGCATCATCACAATAATACCATATCAAAACATGGGCATACTCACTAAATCCACTATGAATAAGAAAATTCATCAACTTTGAATCAAATGATTGTGTATCATTAAGAATGTCATCTCCTTTCCTATCCATATCTTGATTCTCTATCCCATGTATCTCATGATTCATTTGCTGGAAATCATCTACCCAATAACTAAAAATCAACTCCAAATGAATACCAATGTCATCACTAATGTTCAATGGTGAGTAAACAACTTCCTTAGGCCATCCTCCAATGATGTAGACATGATCCAGACCTCTACAAAGCTCCCAAACAGCTGCTGTCCTCCAAGTGTCATGAAGGATCTCTATGTGTAATGTAATAAGACAGTCATCTGCTATCAATGTATCATGAATTAGGAATGGAACATCAATGCACATTTGTTCACCTGTATACTCAATGTCACTATCCAACTCCATACAAAGCTCATTTCTCATATGCCACATGTCTTGCATCCTCTTTGTCTCAATCATACCATGGTGTATCAAATCAGAAATCTTAAGCCTTGGATAATCCATATACTCATCATGAGTGATGACCAATAAAGTGCCAAAGGTAGGAAGTGTCTTCCCACTTTCATTATTATGAACCAATTCCATCTCAAGGGTACCTATGCCTTTGTTTGATTCCATGCCAATATGATATAGAAGTAATGAAACAATGTTATCCAATGGATCCATACCTTGATGAAGGACAATCTCCATGATGGCATGTTCTTCGTCCATACGATCCGGGTGAAGCCATATGCGATCCTCTAATGAAGCTTCTCCATACAACTCCTTGGTGGCATCTTCTAAGGTTGGACCTTTATTATATATAGGCTGCAACTCTTCCATCTCCGCCTTATGGGGCTGATGTGTGTCTAGGGCTTCGACATGTATGAATTGATCCTTGTCGTCTTCATGTGAATCACCTTCCTCATGGATGATCTTTGTAACAAACACGATATCTTCTCCTTGCATGTATGATTGAACACCAATAGTATGCCCTTCATAACTAATTGTAATCTCGGGATCACTCTCAAATGTATTGTCACTCGCCTCCATATGATCTTCTTCAGTCCTGGAATCACCATGAATCGGCTGCAAATCAAGTGAAATCAGCTCATGTTCTGTTAACTAATCTTTAATTTCCTCAATTCTCTGCTCCACCAATCTGTTTGACAACTCATATGCTGCTGATAAAACATCCTGTTTCCTCCAAACAGCCAACAAGTTAAATAACGACTGCGTAGAAATATCAGCTTTCTCATCCAGGATTAGAGGCAAAATGGTGTGCATTGCTGATTTAACATTTGTTGCATGATATGTTCTGATTTTGGCAAAGAAACAATGGAACATTTTGATAATTAAATCATCCAAAGCCAAATCCAATATGATGTTATTCAATCTCAATTTTGCAAATGATTCAAGTATGGTGACTCTTCTAGGAAAATGAGAATTTGTGACATCATTCAAACCTTCAAAACTTTCCACCAATAAGGAAAATATTTCTTTCATTGTGTCATCCTGATATGGAATGTTAGGAGCTGCAATTCTCAAAATTTCACTTAAACAAGAAGTGATAATCAATCTCACCTCATGATCTTTGTATCTTAACAACTTTGGCTTACCCAAAGAAGATGCTATAGGATTCACAGCTGCTTGCAATACCCTAGAATGTGACTGATCCACCATGTGTAAACAATCCTCCGTTTCCTTTAAGATGCTGAGAAGTACCTTCCTTGACTGAAATGAATGTTCAAGTTCATTGCCTACTTTGAGAAGCCTTTCACTCAACGCCATGTTATCCATAGGAGAGTTACCTTGACTTGTAGCATTCATGGCTTCAGCCTTTTTATTTTTTTCAAAAACCCATAGGCTGGCAAGGGCATGGCTTTGATACCACTGTAAGAGACCTTATATATATGACTGAATATTTGCTCAAGATTTGATAAGATTTCTTGCATTCATTAGTCAAATAAACATGAAGTAGAGTTAACAATCCAATAAAGCAATCACAACATCAAATATGTCTCTTATTGAAGCTTTCAAATGAGTTACAATCAATTGCAAATTGGCTGGAAATAATATCAGAATATCTCAGTCTTCCATCAACGATCCTTCTTCATATTTGAAGAAATTATGTAAATTTTCAGCTTCCGATGAACATTCATTTTCCATATGCAAACACATGATGTTGCTTGAAACAGAGTTAGGAAATTGATTCCTTCTAATATTTGATTTACGCTGGGTAAATCCCTTCATAGAGCTGCCATTGGATTCGTCTAAAAGACGTTCAGGATTATCCGATAATCCTTGCTTTTTACTTGAAGCGTTCAATATTTGCATGAATCTTCTCATCTCAGGGCAATTTTCTCCATCATGTTGGTTTGTTTTGTGGAACAAGCAGTATGCGTATGCCTCGGGAGATGGCTCTGCCACTTGCCTTGTTGGTGAAACAGGCTGACCGTTGACATAGTTGATGAAAGAATCTGGTATGCTTGATGGAAATGAAACTTGCTGAAGTAGTACAACGTTGAAGGCACCAGTGGCTTGATTGAATCTCTTTGAATCTTTCCTGAAGTGATCATATGATCTTCTAATTTAACAGCATACTCCTGAGCTTCTTGCAATTCTGTAGCGTGTCTTTGCTTGAGGTAGAAAGAAACTTCTGAAGATTGTGCATTGATGAAACAACTTAGCAGAATTTTTGATGAAGGGTTCAGGGTGTTCACAACTTTGCCAACGAGACGGTTGAACCTAGCCACGAACTCTCGCATCGGCTCACTTATGTCTTTCTTGATGTTTGAGAGTTGTGCAAACAAGACATGACTGTCTTTTGCAGGCTTGAAATGGACGAGAAATTTCAACCTCATCAACTCCCAACTCATGATCGGACCAACAACAAGGTGATTAAACCATTCTGCTGCCGTGCCTCGCAAGCTCTCCACAAATAAGCAAATTGCAACATATTCATGTGCAACGCTTAGAATCCCGCAAATGGTGAAGGCCGAAATGTGCTCATCAGGATGCTGCTTGCCATTGCCATCAAATTTTTTTTTCTTGAACCTTCAAGAGGCTCATGATTTTTTGCTAGTGCCAACGGACCGATCTGATTTCCCCATGGCCAAGTTGGGCGATTATTGATGTTATTGCCTTCTTGATCCGTCATAGGAAGCTTCTTGGAAACTGGAAAAATATGGGAACTCAGGATCTTTTTGCAATGGATAAGACAGAGGTCTTATGTCGATCCCCAGTAGAGTCACCAAAACCTGGTAGCGTTTTATTTCACACATTTCAGTGTGAAAGCAAAATGGACAGATGTGCAGTAGAACCGCTCTTCGAATTTGTAGGGGAAGCTTCCTGTAAAATAAAACAAATTTAAAACTACAAAGTATGTACTCTCAATTTACATCCTTTACAGTGTCTTTAGGGGGTTTTTCATACTTATAATTGTGAATGGAAAGGGAATTTGCAATCTTTTTGGTTTTGTAACACGTGGAAAGGCAGAGACACATTCGATAGTGAAGCAAAGATATTTATGCTTTTTGACTGAAAACATAATCTAGGCTAAATGCTTACGCTATTAAGCTAAATACAGAGGCTGAATAAAGCAAGTACACAATTTGGATTGATTGAACAAATTAACACCACACAATTATGAATGCCAAGACTAGATCAACTATAAGGCGATGCAAAAATACGACTTATTCCTTCAATTTCGCCTACAACACAAAGTTTGCAGATTTGTTGAATCAACCTAACCTTCAGCACAAATGATACATTTCAATGGATCTTTTGGAAGCGAAACAAGCGTATTGGAATCCATTAAATGAATAAATGAGAACACGATCAGGGGAAAGAATGAGAATAACAATTTAACCAAATAGAGGCATGAGAGTTGTCATTGTTTTTATTCACCGATTGAATACAATACTGAATTCTAAACATTGAATATTGAAAAAGCTAATTGTTAAAAATCTTCGAAAAAAGCTAAATAACAATAAAGTTGAATTCGAAAATCTATCTCTGAAAATCTCCTAGAAAAAATCTCCCTTGAGTTTGTGAAATAGCACTTATTTATACTATTTGCAAAACAATTGCATGAAAGACAAACTAAACCCTAACTCAACTCTAACTGAAATGCAATTTTATTACAAATATATCTGCTCCAACTAAACTAAAAATAAATCATGCAACTTCAATTGAACTGATGATTTTGCGCTCACTTCCTCCCGCATGAAGGGTGAACTGTAGTTGACTCCGGAGTGAGAATGAAAAAAAGGCAAGGTGTTTGCATGGAGTGCGTTGCTTCAACTGGAGTTTTAATTTTTGGTCAAGAGCCCTCATCTAAAAATAGATGTGCTTGAAAACTTGTAAAGGTGTGTGAAATTAACCAAGGCGCACATCTATCTATTCTGCTGGCTTTTATTCGTTTACTTGCACATCTAAAACTCCTAGCTGGCGTATTAGATTTCCTAACACATGTATTTTCCACCTGATGGAAGCGTTGGATCTTCTCTGGATGCATAGGTGTCTTGAAATGGTGTACTTTTTTGGAGTCTTTTATTTGGTCTCATGCTTTGAGCAAACATTTGGGAGTCTCCTTGTCAAAGCACTCTGTGTTTGAATGTTCCTCTGAAGACTGAAGCTGCACTTTGAAGACCTCCTTGTTGGCGCTTTGATGCTCATCGCTGTCTTTTGGAATGGAGGCATTGAGACAGTCTTCATTCTTCGGATGTCTTCTTTTTTTTCTTTCCTTTGTTTTGAAAGTCCCTTTCTCTAATGAGTGCGTGAGAAGGGTGTGATTTTGCCTGCTAAACATTTGGATTTTGCTTGATGCGACTACGGGCATGTGCTAACTAGCGATGGAGAATTTCTTGTCTTCGAAACAAGCTCTTCATCCTCTTACATAGGTGCAGAGACTTCAAAATAGTGCGATTTTGGATTGTGCATACTTCAAAACAGGTGAATAAAAAGAGCATTTTATTTTCTCCTCCATACTTCTGTCTTGACTGAATGTGTGAGCTTTTTTTTGTGGGCACGGATTCCTTTGCTGAGTAAGGCATTTACTGTTGATGGAGTGAAATCATCTTTCAGATAGGCAAAAATGAAAACTTGAATGAGATCTTTGCTGAGCCTGGCGTATGAAGTCTTCAGGAGGCGCAACTTGATTGTTGTGACGTTTTCACACATCGCCCCATTGCAAATGGGAACCCCCTCTTTTTTTGGCTTGGTTCTAGTTTTGCTTTGATCTTGCAGTTTCTTGCTCGAATCCATGAAGCTAGGGAAGAATCTCCAAGCGCTTAGCTCACAAGGAACATGAAGAATGCTTGAAGTGGCGAAGTAAAAGATTGATTTTCTTGAGGATAATTGAAACCCTAACTATCATTCCTCGATCAAATCTGGCCAATCCATGGCATAAGTCCATCATTCCATAGGAAATGTCTAAGTCCCTCACTCTGAGCACAAGAATCCGTGATGAATAGGAATCCTGTTCCAAAGTTCCAATCTAGGAGTCTCTACCCACAGTTCCAATCCATAGCTCCGGTCCAGAAGTCCAATCCAGATTCCCATTCCAAGTTCTATCCAGAATCCTGTTCCACAGTTCCAAATCCAAGGTTCTGAATTCGACAAAGCTTGTCACTCCATGTCAAAGTTCATCTTTCTGTTGGGAAATCCTGAATTCCTGGCTCAGAAACACGGAGAATTCCACAACACAACTCTAGGAAATCCTTAACAAAATTTGGAAAATACTTGTCAAAACCACGAAATTCTAACTAAGCTGAGTCCAAATCCATGGAAACAAGGGATGTACGCCTCAGGAAAAATCCAAGACAAGGAATTCCAACTTAGGAAAATTCCATGATTGAAGTGCAGGTGACCCTTGGACAAGGAATTCCAGACAAGGAAAATTCCATGACTGAGGTCTAGGTGTGCCTTGGATAAGGAATTCCAAAGTAAGGAGAAGTTCATGCTAAGGATAAGGAATTCCCGTCCAGGACCTGAGTAAACCCACGCACTGATGAAATATGCACCTAAGGAAAGGAAAAGATTTCCAAGGAATTAAGAATCCATGACTTCCTAAAATCCTCGACTTGACCACAGGGGCGCCTTGGATAGGGAAAATTCCAAGGAGAAGACATGACAGGAATTCCACAACTCAGGACAGGAAAATCCACCTCTTAGTGAGACAAGCTCCTCAAGGAGAGAGAAAGTCATGGTTTAGTGAGACAAGCTCCTCAAAGTGTAATGTCCCTTTTTTTTGCACATTGAATTTTGTGCGCATTATGTTGTTCCTAATCCCACGAAGGCTATCCGACATAGAGTGATCATAATTCTATCTCTTGTGCAGTTGTGGGTATCTCAAGTCTGCAATTTTGTCATGGATGGTCGAAGTTATTTGTTAGAAAATATTGGTCCGGTTTAATTATCATATTTGGAGTTATAAGGAGTTTATTTAATTTGATAATTAAATAGGTCATTTTAATTATTTTATTGTGCACTAGAGTATAAGGTTGGATTATTTAAAGTGACTTAATGTTATGTCTTGAGGGGAAAAAGGAAATGTTTTTTTTATTATTCCCTAGTCACTTAAAGTGTGCACATAACTTGGAAATAGAAATATTTTATAAGTGGGAGGAGAAAAGGCTCTATTTTCAAGAAAGATCATTTGTAACTCCCAGATGCTTGGTTATTGTATTGACACTCTGTTGGATTGAACCTGTGTGTTCTTCCTTTTCTTTTCCTTCCTGTGGACGGAAACCCACTCGAAGAGGATCAGTTTCGGTGGTGAGATATCCACCCTAGCTGGTGATGATGGTTTTCATTCAGGAAACCACATGGAGCTGAACGAAGTTAATAGATTGTTGGTGAAGTTTGTTTGTATTTCATATAGATACTAGTATGCTATGTTTTGAAGATTTTTGGCAGTGGTTTGAAGGAATATTTTATAGGCTATGGTGATGTCCATACTCATATGGCCGTACAGCTGGAACTCAATTTTTGGTGATTGCAAATAACATTGATGTTTGTTTGTTCTAAGCTATTGTTGGGTCCTTTGTATGGTAGAAACGATTCTTTCAAGACCAATTTAAGGAGTTTTAAAGTAGTAAATGATTTTTGGGAAGTATCCGTACCATCTGCATGTGCCGTACATTCATGAATGGTACGTTTTGTGCAAGAAATCATTATGGGTGCTCTCTGAATGCAAAGATGTGTGTGATACATTCATATGACTTCTAAACTTCCTCTCATTATGCTTTTAGTTGATAGTTGGTGAAAATGAGATTTTTGTGAAGTGTCCGTACTTGCTCTGGCTGTACAATGGCTTAGACTTGGATTTTATCAGCAATTTCAAGATGGTATTTTTATATGTTTAAATGATTTCATAATGATTATCCATGGCAAAAATTATCAATGCAAGTTAATTGAAGCTTTTTGATGCAAATTTGTGAATTCTGGGTGAGGCCGTACATGTCCTTGGCCGTACCATGTGTTTGGCATCGATGCACATAGGAAAAAAATATTGAGGAGTTTGCTGTTTCTATTGATTGCATCTTATTTGCCTGCCTTGAACAACCATTTTGCAAGTTATTAGAAGTCATTTGATGAAGAAATGGATTTATGGTGATTTGCCTTACCATTACATAGCCGTACAGCTTAGGCAGGGACAATTATGTGTGAAATCCAATCTTTGATTCCTTTCATGCTTTGAATACATCAGAACTGTTTGGGAAGCTTGTTAAATCAACTTGGTTCAGTCATTAGAGTGATTGGTGTGGTTGTTTGTTGGTTTTGAGTTTTGATGCTCCTTTATGGCTGCCGTACTATGTCCAGGCAGAGGTAGTTTTTGTATGCAGATTTGAAATACTTGATATTGGCTTAGCTTGACTGCTCAGAATTGTTTGGTAAGGTTAGTCTATCAAATTTGCATCATTGTTGGGTTAGTCTATTGTATGGATCAGTTTATGAGTATTCAAGGCTGCATTCATGGCTGCCTTACCAGCAGAGACAATCAGCAAATAAGTATTAGATCAGAAATTCAGCTAATTGTTAGTCCATGCAATTTCTTCATCAGCAAATTAAGTTCTTCTTGACTTGTTCATGCAGGGTATTATCCTCTTTACTCCAAGAGGTACTTATCAAGTTTTTGATCAAGCATATTGAGCAACATTGTAATTGCTTTCAGTTGTAATTTCTTCATCATTGCAATCACACTAAGACCCCTGGATGGTTTACCGCCAGTGTGGGAGGAAAGAACCATTAAATACATTGTAACCCCTGTATGGTGATACCACCAGTGTGGATAAAGAACACTTTTTCTTTCTTTCTACCCACTGAACAAGTGGTGAATTCCCATTGCATAAGTGGATGACTTCGTAATCTTTCATGCATAATTCTCACCCACTGATAAAATGGTGAATCCCCATGATATGTGGATGCCCGCCGTAGCGGAAGAAGTCTTTCCTTTCTTGCATACTTTATATTGTAAGCCAAATCACTGTATGCTCTCACCTTGCCCATCCTGGGAACTGGGTGATCAGAAAGTGTGAGGCATTTAGTTGGTTTATGCAATTGATGCTAACACTGCCATATCATTGTATGTCATTTTGAAAAAATTTGGGGGTAGTTTGTTACACAAGGAGAGAGAAATGCAGGGCTTAGTGAGTTAAGTTTTAGGAGAGATTAAGCCCATCATTCAGTTTAAAAGGAAAAATCCAAGAATCCATGAAGTCATACAATCCACGCCTTGGTGAAATGTGTGCCCTTCCACAAGGAAAAATCATTTCAAGGAAAGAAATCCAAACACATAAAAAATCCCCGACCCAAGGGAAATTGCGATCGCGAACGAAGAACTCCTGGCCTGGAAGGAATTCCACAACGTCAAAATCCAGGACCCCTGGAAAAATGCGCCCTTGCTCAGGAAGGAATTCCACAATGTCAAAATCCAGGGCCCCTGGAAAAATGCGCCCTTGCTCAGGAAGGAATTCCTCAACAAGAAATTCCAGAACAACTTCTGAAGTGCGAAATTCCACAGGGGTGTTGAAAGTGCGATAGGGAATATTTTTCACCATACATCATGATTTGCTCGAAACATCTAGAGGAATACGAAAATTGTGCCTTCGATGAGGAAGAATTTCGGACATCACAAAATCTGCACTGGTATGAAAAGTGCGCCCTTGGATAGGGAGGAATTCTAAACACGCCAAAATCCGCAACCAATGCGAATTTGCGCCCCTCATGAGGAAAAATCCACTACAAGGAGGTATATGCGCTTTGGATTAGGAAAATTTCTAGACACGGCAAAATCCCGGACCTAAGGGAAAGTGTGCCCTCGGATAGGGAAGAATTCCAAACGTCATTGTCATGTCCCGATATTAAGGCATTGTTTTAAAGATCTTGATAAGATATAGAAATCGCGTTGAATGATAATCATGTGTAGTGTTATTGGTATGTAATTAAAATACAATATGTTTATATCAATTTGAGTATTATTATGATAATATAATAATACTATTAGTTATAATATATATGAGATAATATGTCATTATTATAATATCCAAATATCTATAATTATATTATAGAAGTGATTATATATATATACAAAGTGACTATATAAGTATAATAACAATATATGATAATAAATATTAAATATTAATATTAATATTAATCATTATTATTATAAAATATTAATAAACATTATTTATATTTTTAATAAAGATACATTATATCCTAACAATGCCCAAGCAGCTTCCATGATGCATAGTGTGTAATAACAATCTTAAGGATTGGGATTATAAAGGAAGCAAAAACTGCAGCGTGTCAGAAGTTGTCCCCCATGAGCAGCTATATCAACTAAAATAGTTTAAATAAATACTCCTTAGGCTGGGACCCACTTGAATTATTCCTTAAAAGATTTCCACATAAGATTATTAAGAAAATGATATATATATATATATCAAGGCACATAATGATCGACCCTTCACAAAGGGAGCACCACAAGACAAGTTTGATAAAAATAAAATGAGCAATTAAGAATACTAAACAAGATATTTAATACATTAGTAAATGATGCATATATATGAGTCTAAAGGTGTGGTCAATAAGGGACAGCGATTATGTCCTAAGCAAATATAAACAACATAAACAACTACAATAATATACGAATACCATGAGAAGTCATGTCTGTTTAGAAGATGAGGATCGAAGGTTATAAAAGGGAATCATCCATCTCATGCAAAGGGGATCTCATATCATCTCATCTAGTCATACGAAGAGAAGTATCGAATATCAAGCAAGTATTTATTTTAGAGTGTTGAGCAGTATAGAGGAGAGATATAAAAACATCTGCAATTCGAATGTCAACCAGAAGCAAAGCATAATATATATTTCTGTGTAAAGATTTAACTTCAATCCGCCAATAAGTCCATAACCAATTCGAATGGCATAAAGTAGGTACTCTGCATAATTCTGATCTGTTATCAAAGATATTACAACAAGCATTATAAGAAGACTTTCCAACAACCAGCTTCCATTCTTGCATGCTCCAGTAATCGAACTGATATAATACCACAGGTTACGACAGTACATTGTTTCCCTTGCTTGTGTTGATGTTCAGTATAACACTGCATTTATTTACAGCCAGTTCTGAGCAATATAATTCATGGATAGTCATATGCAATACTCACTAACTGTGTAATCTATATACCATTCATTAACCACATATGGGAATGATGAAGGGTGACATGTCTAATAGATCATTCATAGTCGATGTATTGGTCTTGGCTACCTAGAGTACCAAGAATCCTCACGGATGCCTGCCTTAGCCTCAAGAATACACCAAGTATTTCTTGAATAAGGATGGGAGACGAACATAACCTATGATGAACAAGAGGCATGCTACACCCTATCGACCCCATATGGTGTTAAGGAATAGTATATGAGATATAGATAAGAAGTATATGTTGATAAGATCATAAAGATAGCATGTGAAATGTCATGATAAATTATGAACAATGAACATATGAATTGCATATTGTAACAGTACCAATAGCTGACTGTGATAGCATGAAATCATTATAAATTATGAATTGTTTACATTACAATCAATTTAGTTAGATTATGTAATGAGTATGAAATATTTATGTGCATTTTCATGAACTAAGGAAAGACAAATGAATACAAAAAGTATAAATTCTAAAATATAGGAAGGCAATAATGTTAATCAACTCGCCACTATGATGAGTAAGGAAGATTAGGGGCGGGCAATCAACCAAGGATAGGTACGGGTTCATTGGTCTAGAGCACCCCTTCGAACCCTTGTCTCAAGATGGTACCTTAGGGAGCAAGAGGTAGTCTTTTGACTTGAGTAGTCTAGAGAACCCCGAGTCAAAGGAAGGTCCTAGAGTGGCTTGGGTCTAGAGTACCCCTCGAAGGAAGAATGACCTATACCATTGGCATTGCACCCTAACGGATTCACTCTCATAAGAGGGAGGATTTGATTAACAAAAGGGCCAAGTAGATCTCTTCTAGGGATCATGAAACAAATGGTTTATGTTTATAAATAATGACGTGATTTTAAAGAAGGATTGTATACTAATGTTCTCTTTGGTGAGTTGAATTGTGCAAGGTCAAAGGAAAAATTCGGACTCACTAGAAGGGGACATTACAGTCATAAAGTTTGCGCCTGAGGTAGGACAAGATCCTGAGGCAGTGGCCGACTTACCAAACCACCATTTGGAAAATAAAAAGAACATTGATCCTCCTCCAAGTCAACTCAGGAAAAATTCAAGACAAGAAATTCCAGACATGGAAGAATCCACGACAGAGTGAAATCCGCGACCTAAGGCAATTTGCGCCCTCCTCAAGGAAAATCCGCCTCAACATGGAAAATGCACTCTGGATGAGGAAAATCCAAGACTCCAAGGAATTTACACTCCACGATGGAAAATTCCATGACCTTGTCAAAAGTGCGACAAGGATTGTCCTTGTCCAAAAGGAGGTTGCGCCTTAAGGAATTTATCCTTGACACACTACAAAATTGCGACAAGGATAAATTGATCTGAGACAAGAAGGAGAAATATGCAACAAGGATTTTGTTCCCATGACTTGCCTCAATTGCACCTAAGGAAGAGAATTCCAAACATGAAAAAATCCACAACGTAGTAAAATCCGTGACATGAGGAAAAGTGCGACAAGGATAAGGAATCCTTGACCTAGTCAAAATTGCGACAGGGAAGAAAAATTCCAAAGGTAAGTGAAAGTGCTACCAAGGAAACAATCCAAGACACCCTTTATCACTGTTGTGGATCAAACTGATATATCAAACTGAAAGAAGCAGTGGCTTTTGTATCCATTAGTCTCAACTTTTTTTCTGATCTCTACTGTAGTCTAGGCTGTTTCTTCATTTACCTGAAGGCACTTCAATTTATATCTTGTGAAAGGCACTTTATTCTTCTGTTCTTTCTTTTACAACAGTTGTTGCATTGCACAAGGAGAAAATGAATGGAATCCAAACTGTTCCTACAGGTGCTAGATAGCATATTATTTTATTTATGATGTTAAGATCAAGTCAAAATAAAGCCAACAATATTAGAATAGCTACAGTAATTACAAAACTTTTTGGCCAAAACAATTCATTACAGTCTGTTTATGCCATGTGAAACAACTTTTGTAAAATTTGTTGAATATATATATATATTTTCTTCCATTTACAAAGACCTAGAATTTGTTCATTGAAAATTTACTATCTGGCGAAGATCTTTTCATTATAAATCCATTTCTATATATGTTTGTGCTGATGTTTGACATTCTTTTGTATTTGTCAGGAGGAACTGCTTTCAATGGAGTTGTTGAAGAACTGAAGAAGGTGACAACTCGTGTTGCTCATGTTCTTCCCGTCTCAGATGATGGGGGAAGCACTGCTGAAATTGTTCGTGTGCTTGGTTAGGGACAGATCACCCCGACTCTTGTAAATTTGCTTAAGGGAGTGTTCAATTTGTCTGTCCTTGAAAGAATGTCTTATAATGGATGTGTTTCAGGTGGGCCGGCTGTTGGTGACATTAGGTCGAGATGCTTGAGATTATCTGATGAAAGCACTTCTGAAGCTTTGGCAGTTCGAAGACTGCTTGGCCACCGCTTATCTTTGGATCCTCTTCAAGCAAAAGGAGAGTGGTATGCAGTTGAACCTTATATTTGTGCGTTATTAATATTGTATAGCATTAAGTACAAGGGAACTCTGTATGGTTCAATGTAAGAAACTGGAACAAGCACTTGCCCTATTTTGGTTGATCCAGCATATGGAATGTTGTATAGATTTATTTTCTTGGTATGAAATATGATCCAGAACCTGGTTCTCTTTTTTTGAGCCTCTCTTACTTTCAGTGAGGCAATTTAACTCTTTCCCAAAACAAGTCCGTTGGCATGACTTGGTCAAAATTTGCTCAACTTGGTGATGCTTGAAACTACTAGGCAACAACTTGCTCAACAAAAATTTGCAAAAGATAAAAATATTCAGAATTTTAAATATTTAGGTAATTCTATTATGCTCAATTTTCAGGGAGATTTTGATCAAGTAGCCAGTGGACATTCATCTTTGGCTTAACAAATTGTTTGAGTCCGAGTCATGTAACTTGGGAGCATAGACACACACACAGAGGCACATAGGTCACTAATATGCATATACATATGACATTGTTTGGTAAGATGCGTTGTTGTGGGTGGTCTTGCTTTCTTAATGTACTAATTTCTCTAAATAAAATGATTAATTTTATGAAGTTCCATTTGGCGTAAATCTTACATGGCTCATTAAAAAATGTTTGGCGTAAACTAGGTCATTTATTACAAACTCTTCATTGCTTGTAGGTAGCCACATGATCCTCAAGCAGCACAAACTCATGTAAAGGAACACCGCACAAGACAGATAAATTCTGCTCCTTCACATCACTTTACATTATTATCTATATAATATGACTTTTGGAAGATCCATAGTTCATTCCATGCAATAATATTAGTAGCACATCACATGAAATGTTCACTATGTTACCAAATACAAACTTTTGCAATGGTTGTTTGAAGGCAAAGTGTTTCATTAAATATCTTTTCACTAACTAGTTGAATGATAATGTGTGTAGCATTTTTTTCTAATTAATTAATACTTGCATTAAGCTCTTTTTTAGTGCTCCATGGGGATGTGTCCTTTTGGGGGTCTAGGTGACATCCTTGATGTCCTAGGGATTTGGGGACTTCGAGGGGATGTGCCCTTTTTGCAGGATTCGATAGCCTGCTTCATTTGATGCATAAAAATATTAAAGGGTAACTTCTAAAGGAAAATAATGTTATAAACTCCTACAAAGCTTAAACAGGGAGAATTGTCATTGCAAATTCAGCACATTATATTTACTTTATAAAATTTCAGCTGCTTTTAG
This sequence comes from Cunninghamia lanceolata, assembly GCA_027924645.1. Taxonomy (NCBI): domain Eukaryota; kingdom Viridiplantae; phylum Streptophyta; class Pinopsida; order Cupressales; family Cupressaceae; genus Cunninghamia; species Cunninghamia lanceolata. The sequence goes on along the minus strand of BSBN01000339.1, from coordinate 21,974,043 downwards.
TTTGTTTAATTTATTTTAATAGTCATCCCCCTGCTGTCCCCAAAATTTGGGAAATATTTTACCTCTCTGAAACTCTCCTCACGTCTCTGTGTCCCCGTGTCCCAGAAATTCGGAGAAACACTTCTCTTTTTCCACCATTTCCATTTTGTTCTAGACTTCCCACTGACTATCAGTTATTGAGAGGATCTAGCACCATTATAAGAGCAATAGCTTTGTTGATCTTTAATTACATATTGCAAAATTATTTTTTGCATTTGTTTTGGTAGATCACATATAAACAATGTTACATTTTGTCAGGTACAAAATTGTTGAAGGGGAGCATATACTTTGGAATGACGTGTCTAGGCCTTATAGGGAAACAATTCGTGCTTTTTTAGTATATTTTCAAAATCAGGTGCAATTTTTTGAATAATTTTAGATTCTTTAGATATATTCATGACTATTTGCATGGTGCTGCATCATCAAGTATCTTAAAAGGGTGTACTAAATGAACTGAAGTTTCTTAATTTGTCCCATTGAGTTGCTATATTTAATTACTTTGATCATCTTTGTATTGGAAATACAATGAAATGCTATTAGTTGCAGTTCTAATCGTTAACAATTAGTTTGTATGTTAATGCTACAACACAATATGGACCATCGCATAGTGTTTGATATAGCCATTGTGTACAATTAATTCATTTATCTTATTTATAGATTATGCAATATGCATTTTGTAATCTATGTATAGGTCTTTCCATTTATAGTTAGCTAACAATATGTAATATCAATGAAATAGTCATTATAATCCACATGAAAATTTGGCATTTGCTACAAAGTATTGATCCATAATATTTTTGAAATCTTAATTTATTCCATTGACGTGTTGATCAAGCTATCACCTTTTTAAAAATGATGTGTAATGATATTTTTTTGTTTTATGCAAGGAGATTTGATTCTGTAATGTCCCAAATGGAACTATTATGCCCTAGATTGGATTTCCGGCTTTTCCAACTTATTCTCTGATTTTCTGCCCTAAATCTCTGCACTTATATTTCTGCCCTAACCCTAATTCTGATTCTGATTTTTATATTTCAGATTGCAAATACTTGAAATAACTCCACAAACATTATATCAAAGCATTAAAGAGAATACCACACATGATTCGCCCAATCAAGAGGGATACATTTCACCATGAAATACACATTTGCAATCAAGATAACAATGACCAAATGGAGTAACCAATCTGTTGCTGTAAACTGAATATAGAGGTCTGATTTTTACATGCAATCAAGAGATAATCATGTCCAATACCAACTATATATATCTGCGGTTATGACTCAGCACTAATATGATAAGTACATACCAAATTATGTAAAATAGGCTTCAATGTGAGCCAATGATGGAGAAACAAGACTGCTGCTACAGATCTGCTCTAACCCTAATGCCCAGCAGTCCCAAATCTGCCACAAATCTGCCTTATAGGCAGGTCGCTCCTCCTTAGGATGATTTGCTCCAGCTCTAGGATGAAGCTCCACTCAAGTGTGCCTTGAAGAAGCTATAATAAATGCCCTCAAGCTGATGTGTAATTCTGCTCTATAGATCTGCCCCAAACAATTAAGTACAAGTGAATTCCCGTGATGGAATCCTCCTCATGAAGAAGCTAGGGTTTTGTCCAACTCCTTCTAAAGACTAGAGGTTTTCGTCTCTAAATCTTTCTCCACAAGATGCTTGAATGAATGATGATTGATTGATCTGTTTGCAATGCCAAATGAACTAGTATTTATTGTAATGTCCCCTTTTAGTGAGAACACTTCAACCTGAACCTTTATTCAAAAATGAATTCTTGAAGAAATATTAAAGATCATTAAACGTTAATGGTAAGATTAGATAAGGTCAATGATAATGTAAAAACATCATTTACTTGTTAAATGATTGTTTATTCCATGCGTATCATTTTAATTATCATCTTTGATGTCATATTCTATAAGTAATGTAAGTGATCATAATGCATATTCTAAGGTTCATACCCTTATTCTCTTAACCCTCCTTCGGGAAATTAGCTATAAGGCGCATAGATACCTTGCACAGAAAGAATTACACTACCCTCCCTACAATACCTCACAGGGCGCATGGATACCAATTCACGTGCCGGAATTACATTGCCCCTCCTTATGCTATTCCCATATAGATGGGATGATACAGAATAAGTATATAATTGACTATAAGCTGAGATCTATATCTTTCTTCATCCATTCTCCGGAAAATAGGATTTACATGGCGTGGCGCTAAGATACCAATACATGGAAGGAATTACACCCGCCCCTCCTTACCATACCAAGTCCATGGATATGTAAGGCGCCAAGTTACCAATTCCCTGTAGGAATTACTCCGCCATTCCCCGCCGTATCCATTATTCCATAAGAAATAGTAACTAAGGAGATATGATGACTCATAAACATAAATTATGGCAGGAATAGTCTTATGATTTAAAATGTGTGTCTATTATGACTCAATTGCGCTTATTGTTCTTATTCATGAATTCATATTTGGTAAGATTATGTTTCATTAATATAATAACATCTATTAGAATGTATTTCCACTACAATTTCCACTCATATCATATATATATCATAATTCTATTATACTATATATATCTTAGATTTCACTATTTTATTCATCCTATTATTTAATTGATATCTGAAATATCTATATGTTTATTACCACTGTGATTTATGCTCATTTACATATTTATACATATATTATTCTTTTACATATAATATTCTTATCCTTAAAGTTTCTAGTCATATATATAACATGTTAATCACTACACTTACCTGATCGTAACCTTGTTACTCCCTTCTTCCTTCTATTTTCTTTGCTTGCTGCTGTCTGCTATTATCTAACCTTTTTCTCTTCTTCTTTTTTTTCCCTTCATCGATGTGTGTATGCCTCTTTTATACCCTCTTAATGCTCAAGAGAGGTGTCTGTTTGAGGGATCACAGCCCTTCATATTCCTTAACTCTTAACTCTTTTGAAGATAGTAATCGTTGTTTATAAATATATTAATTGTTGTCTACCCAGCACTGCAGCCTTTGATATCATTAATAGTTTCAATGAATATGATCGCTGCTTTATTTGATTTATTTCTTATTAACCCTTTAGTATATGTGCTTTATCCTCCTCTTAACCGTATCATTTCATAAGACTTTTGTCTTATTAGAATTACCTTTATCCTTATTTAGATATTTAGATATTTATATTTTATATATCTAGTATTATATTATGATAATTATATTTATAATGATATTTAAATTATTAATATTATATTTATATTGATAATTGTAATTTATATTATATAATAATAATATTTAATATTTTTTTTTATATTGATAATTATATTATTATATAATAATAATATAAAATATTTGTTTTTGTATTAATAATTATATTTTAATGTCATTCATAAATACAATAAATATATTATATTTTAATTATATAAATATATATATATATATATAAAATATATATATATATATATAAAATCATATTATTTAATATTATCATCAATAATATTATTATATAGGGGATTACCATCCAAAGCGGCTTCTTTGTCTTAGCACGATGTTTAAATCTTTAATTTTAAACAATGCCCTAATATGGGGACATGACAGCCCTCCCCACTCAAAATTTGTTTGTCCTCAAGCAATCAATATGAGTTCTTTCATTACCTTGCATTTTAACGTCTACCTTCAATGGGTTGAGACGAAGTCATGGTCTCGTTCTAAATGGAATCTGGATAGAACAATTAAGTTTGATGAACATATCTTATACATTTCCACATTTCCTTTGAAGATCTTTCTTAGATGAAATGCTCTTCCCTTTTTCACCTCGAGGTCGAATGGTGTTGAGTGATCTCCTCAGGATGTTAAATATAGAAGTGATTACACCAATTTGTAGGTTACATGCATTGCCATTTAGTTACATAATAAAATTGAAGTAGACAACCAAGTAGCTCATGAACGCAAGCAACCAGCTCAAGCAAGTAGGCAAGTAGCTCAAGTAGACAAGCAACCAGCTCAAGCAAGTAGGCAAGTAGCTCAAGCAAGTAGGCAACCAGCTCAAGCAATTAAGCAAGTAGCTCAAGCAAGTAGGCAACCAGCTCAAGCAAGTAGGCAAGTAGTTCAAGCAAGTAGGCAACCAGCTCAAGCAAGTAAGCAAGTAGCTCAAGCAAGTAGGCAACCAGCTCAAGCAAGTAAGCAAGTAGCTCAAGCAAGTAGTTGGGTAGCCTGGGCCACTAGAAAGACAACATCTTAAACACTCTCATAGTTTTTTTTTTAAGTAATATAAGAAGCGCCTTGGCTGGTAAGCGGGGCCAGCACGAGAAATAGCGGTGGGCGAGCCCTACTCGGCTTTCAATAGTTGATCCGTTGATCAGTCATTATAGGTGGGTGATCCATTCTGTTAATCAGGGGTGTGTGGAAACCTCTCCTTAGAATAGTAGGGCTAGCAACTATAATTGTTACTCTAGCTCGATTCTAGCAACTATAATTGCAAGCGCATTAATGAACGTCATTAGAGTAGATAGAATAGTAGAGTGCCCTACTATTCTAACAGGAGAAGGTTTAGAGGGGTGGGCATTTGAAACACAAATATGTACGTAATACGACCCCCCATTTATAATTGGAAGCCAAAAAGGGTAGGGGTTCGGTATTTTAAGCTGATCCAAATCACCCACTTTTGAGCATTTGAGCCATTTCATGACCTAGTTTAGGCCCGGTTTTCTAGTAGGTAGGTGTATTACGTATAGAAACTGGTAAACTACCAATAATAATTATGAATTCATTTGAAAGGCTTTCGCAAACTACCGATAATAATTATTATCTTCATTTTAAACGCTTTCCACTACTACTACTAAAGGTCGGCCGGATTCGAACCGGCGATAAGACTGAAGCTCCCTTGCTTCCCGACCTTTAGTCTGTCGTCCTCCTCATCATAGTGTCGTCCTTCTCATCATAGTCCCCTTGGAATCAATAACTAGTCAGAAGATGAGGAGTCTGCATACTCTAGTTTATGGCGCCGAAAGGCCTGCCGCTCGGTGCGGAAGGCCTTCTCAAGGCACGTTTGCAGGTCCTTTACTCTGATTGTCAAGATGATTTCTTCATCATCCAACAGCTGGACAGTCGGGCCGCCCCCCGGCCCCAGAAGCTTTTGAGTAGGCCTCTTACTTCGCGTTGTCGCGCGGTTATTTGTTTTAGCTTGGTTGAGAGATCAATAACGTCATCCAGCGTTTTGTTCCTCGGCCCCAAAATTTGGGTTGAGGTTAAGGGGATTTCCCCCCCGCTTTCTGACGCTAGAGTGTCTTCATTTATGCCATATAACCCCCCCCCCACTCCTATTCCTCCCTCAGAAGGACTTACAAGACCCCCCCCCTCTCCCATAAGCATATCCACTTCTGGTATTTCCCCGCCTTCAGCGCGGAGGAGACCTGAGACGGACGAAGGGAAAGAAATCGATGGAACGGGGGAGCTATAATCGGGGAGGAGACCTGAGATGGACGAAGGGAATGAAACCGATGGGACGGGGGAGCCGCCGGCCTCTTCCCCCTTCCCCGGTGGGAGAATTTCCCCCGCCTGAACTAGTATTGCCCGTCACACCTTGAGGGGCGGCTTCGTTGTAATTGGGGACGGGAGCAGATCCTGACGAGCCAACCCATAGTTCCGAATGAGAATTTTGGACCACGAAGTGCGCCATACTCACGACATCCAAGATGGCAAGTGTCCAAATACAGAGCAGATAGGAAACCAAGAGATGCCACTCGAGCGACACAACGGGCTTAAACCGGGGGGGAACCATTGCCCAAACACGTTCGTAGATGGTCACAGAGAACAATAATAGGAACCAAAAATACCGAACGTACAACCAGATCAATGCCCCGAGTAACACAATGGGAATGAGGTTAGTCGAAAAGAATGAAAATTGGGGGCTCCAAAAAATGAGATCGCCTAACCGATGTGACAGTTCGAACCATAAAGAAGCAACCATGTGGACACAATCATCATACATAGCGCAACGGAAAAGATGGAGTAGTAAGAGTTTAATTTCTGAAATCATTTCCTTATTCCGCTGTTATCTCCGATCCGAAAGCCGGCCGGTCACCCCAACTTCGAATCTTGGAAGGCATCGCAATTGAGAAAACGGCCGGCATTGAACCGACTTCAACGCCCTGGCGTCTCCTCCTCCCACTCACCAACTAGAATTCCCTCCCACCCACCCAACAATAGAAGGAAGGGGCGGCACTTAACGGGCCAGATTCTATACGTAACATGTCCACCCCCAACTATCAACTACCTCCCCCCACCCACCACTACCTTAGAATAGTAGGGGCCCCCCGGCTGCTAGTATGGTTTGGCATCTACCTCCATGAAGGGGGTCCCCGTGTGTGGGGCTGGGTGGGTGGAAAGTGACGGGCATCTAGAATATTCTAATTCCCCCCCACCTGGCTACTATAATAGTTATAATAGCTATAGAACCCCTACCCCTTTAGCCCCCTACCCACCCACCTTTATAGCTGTAGAGGATAGGGCCTTTCTCTCTCCCGTCCACTCTTCCCTTTCTCTTTAGCACAACACTGGACCCTACCTTTCTAGTGGAGGATAGGGGCTCGCTCCCATATATAGATAGGGGAATAGATCACTAGAGCTGGTCTCCTTGATAGCTTAGAGACTCCTTGATAGCTTAGAGAGAGCTGGTCTCTTTGACGGCTGGAAGTTCTTCAAAAGTATGAAAAGTTGGAGGGCTTTGTACCATCCATTCCAGTGTGGTTGGCTCGATCGCCCAGGGGCTTGGAGCACTCGTGTTCTTTGAACTGCTCGAAGCTATTGTTACGACCACGAAGAAACAATGAATCCCAACTACGGATACATGAGAGCCGAAGCTGCTAAGGGCATTCCATCTGGCGTAAGCATCTAGATAATCTGGAATGCGACGTGGCATTCCCGAAAGCCCCAAGAAATGCATGGGAAAGGAGGTCAAATTCACCCTGATGAAAGTGATCTGAAAATGAATTTGACCTAAAGTTTCGAGGTATGTTCGACCTGAGATCTTACCCACCCGGAAGTAAAATCCTGCGAATAAAGCGAAAACAGCTCCCATGGGAAGTACATAATGGGAATGTGCAACCATGTAATGAGTATCATGTGGAGCAATGTCTAGCCCGAAATTCGTTGGGACTATTCCAGTAAGTCCTCCTATGGTGGACAGAAGGATGGACCCTACAGCAGATGGCATAGGTGTTTTGTATCGTATCGAACCTCCCCACATGGTAGCGATCCAACTAAAGATTTTGATTCCAGTGGGGACAGCTGTGATCATGGTAGTTGCGGTAGAGTGAGCACGCATATCAACGTCTGGGCCCACAGTAAACGTATGATGAGCCCAAACAAGGAATCCAGGAACACCAATACTTATCATGGCATAAACCATGCCTAGATACCCGAAGACCGGTTTTCCTGGAAAAGTCGATACGATATGATTGATGATACCGAATCCAGGCAGAATCAAAATATACACCTCTGAATGGCCGAAGAACCAAGGGGGATGCTGGTATAAGATCGGGTCTCCCCCTCCAGCAGGATCGAAAGGGGTTGTATTAAAGCTTCGATCGGTTAATGACATGGTAATTGCCCCTGCTAGTACCGGGAGTGATGGTAAAGGTGGGAATGCGGTCACTGGAACGGACCACACAGAGAGAGGTGATCTATGCATAGTCATTCCAGGCCCGCGCATGTTAGAGATAGTAGTGATAAAATTGATAGAACCTGAAATGGGGGAAACACCTGATAGATGAGGACTAGAAATCGCGGGATCAACGGCTCCTCCAGAATGATTGGTAATACCACTTAGGGGCGGATAGACCGTCCACCTAGTGCTGCTACCCACTTCTACCAAGGCTGGGCTTAATGGGAGCGACGGCGAAGGCGGCGACGACCGGGAGGGAATGTTATTGAATCGTGGAAATGCCATGTCGGGTGCACCTATAGGAATCGGAACGAACCAATTCCCAAATCCACCTATCACCACCGGCATCACCATAAAAGAGGTCGTGGGAAAAGCGTGAGCCGTTATTAAAACATTATGGAGTTGATGATTCCCACCAAGAATTTGATCGCCGGGTTGTGCTAATTCCATACGAATTGATACTGAAAAGCATGTGCCCATCACTCCAGCAACGACACCGAAGATTGAATGGAGAGTCCCTATATCCTTGTGGTTAGTGGAGAACAACCATCGAACCGAATTATGAAAAAACGTCAACATCCTCATGGCAATCTTTCGTTCCATTCCTTATCAGAGCAGAATTCATCTTCATCAGGAACTAGGCAAAACTATAGTTCTCGAATAATCCAATGAGGATTTCTAACTAGCAGAGATGCCAGTTTAAGAATCATATAGTTTTGCCTAGTCTCCAAGCGTTTCTTCGTATCGAGCGAACAAAAAAGTTCTTCAAGCCCACTGGCCAGTGCCTATTCTGTACCTCTATCCCATTCTTCAATTCTGATAAAGAGTGATGAAGAACACCTATTCCACACATCTAAGCATGTGGCATAGTACTCCACTATATTAGACTGAGAAATAATTGAAGACTCAACTGAATCGATTGCTATCGAAAGGGCAGATAGGTCAAACAAAAACATTTCCATGGCGAGAGAACGTAATCATACATACCGCAATGGAACGGAGTATAGGGTATGGTGGGATCAAACTCGTTCCAAATCAATCGCCCTAGAGTTTTTTTATGGCGATCGATTTGGAACTTTCCGATACAGTAGGCATTGAACCGACTGAACCGTAGGGATAGGGCTCTATAATTGAGAGAAGGGTGGGGGGGGGATTATAGACCCAAGGACACTCTAGTCCTTCGCATCTATAGTTGGTTCTATACTCAACTATAGTTCGATAGTTGACCGGTACGCCAGATTCTATATGTAACATGCCCAACTCTAGATAGTAGGGGTGGGTGGGAGGTTTGCCATTCATTCGGAGTGATGGTCTTCCAGGAGTAATTGTAGCTCTCCCACAGAGGCAAGATTACATCTAGTTTCGACAATACAATGTTGAATCAGATTCTATACGTAACATCGCCCACTGTTTTGTCCCCCCACCCAACGACATTCCTCCTCAGAGTCCGGGCCCTCACTCCGGGTAAGGGGACGGATAGCCTCAACCGGGTGGGAGGATGAAGGTTGCAGTTCACCCCCGATTTGACCGGAATCTGAACGAACCGGGGAGACCTACATCTGAACGGAGATTCCGGGTTCGCCTAGAACCCTCGGCTATAGAGTTAGGCCCCCCCTGCCGAATAGTAGGGGCCCTACGCCCACCCGGGAATCTGCCGTTCGCTAATGGCCGACAGCGTTTATTAAAATGCAGTTTCTCACTACCTTGGCTTGGTTCGCAGGGTGGGAGAGGATAATAGTTGGGTGGGTGTGTGAAAAGTGTTCTATGGGAATTGGTGAATCGGGCAACTGGCCATTAGCTCTCCAGAACCTGGATTCAAGTTCCCGAGATTGTTCAGAAGCGAGATTGGACACTTACTCCTTGGGTTGAGAGATAGTGAGAGCTTCTTCACCTCCTGCTTATGAGACGGGTGGACCAACCGATTCAACTACTCCAGTTTCCTCTCGATCGGGAATCCAATAGCAGCTACCAGATGTCCTTGATCAGAAGCTTCTGATGGACCGGGTTCAGAGAGAGATAGATGCTTAAATAGAAGGGTAGCGACCCGGTGCACTAGAATCTGATTCAGTACCTAGCGGATCCAATAGCGGTTTGATCCGTCCCGAGAAGCACCCACTAATGATCCTCCCAACCCCTAGCTTTTGAATGAATAATGCCTTGGGCGGGGCGAGGAGGATGCATGCGATCATGTCCTTCATGCATGGGGCGATCCGGATGCGATCTCTGGTGGTTCGGGTGGGGGTGAATTATAGCCCGACGAGATGCCGAACTCGATTCGATGAACCGGTGGATGGCGAGTGTTGCTTCACCCAAGCCTCAATAGCTGTGGCTGACTGACTAATAATGCGATTTGATGTGTGCGAAGATAGCGGTGGGCGAGCCCTACTCGACTTTCAATAGTTGATCCGTTGATCGGTCATTATAGGTGGGTGATCCATTCTGTTAATCAGGGGTGTGTGGAAACCTCTCCTTAGAATAGTAAGGCTAGCAACTAAAATTGTTACTCTAGCTCGATTCTAGCAACTATAATTGCAAGCGCATTAATGAACGTCATTAGAGTAGATAGAATAGTAGAGTGCCCTACTATTCTAACAGGAGAAGGTTTAGAGGGGTGGGCATTTGAAACACAAATATGTACGTAATACGACACCCCATTTATAGTTGGAAGCCAAAAAGGGTAGGGGTTCGGTATTTTAAGCTGATCCAAATCACCCACTTTTGAGCATTTGAGCCATTTCATGACCTAGTTTAGGTCATGAAAGGCCCCGGAGCGGGGAGAAAAGCCCAAATCAACTCTATTGGTGACCATTCCAAGAAACGGGACATTACAAATTCATGGTATAAGTTGAGCCAAATTAATTTCATGACTAGGAAACCAAGTCCATCCGACTATGATCCAGTTGAGACAAAAAAACCCTTTTTTGCCAACAAGGCCTTGGGGAACCAAGTCCATCCATCCATCCATCCATTCGACCAAATCTAAGTAGTGACACAAAATATTGACAAGACAAAGAAAAAGCATAAGATAAATTATCAGAGACATGGGGTTTTCCAGCCCTGTTCGAAACCCATCTGTCTGAAACTCTGAGCACCACCACCATGTACCGATGCTCTAGTCCTGCCTTCCAACACCTCCAGACCACCTCTTGGAAAAGAGAGTTGACAGTTTTTGCAATTATCTGTATACCTGAATTGAACCCTTCGGATGAATTCAGCTTTCTTAGAGACTCGACACAAAACCCACTTCACCATCAAAGGTATATAGAACAAATAGGAAATTTCTAGTTTACCCTACTGGTGTGTGACAGCAAGATGTTTAACGCCATAGCCAACTCAACACAAAATTCTCGCAGCTCTTGGTGTTGGTTTTAAATTGTCAGGAGTTCTTTTCGAAGAACACTTACATTCTCCTGCAATGAAAATTGTTTATACAGTGAACTGATGCCCTCCATGCTTTTCACTTCTATAACATGGGCTGAGGGAGAAGTTCATACTTGGCCAACAACACATGTATCAACCTATCTTGAGCAGGCTTCAGCAACACTGTGGACTCCAATTTCTGCTGAAAATCTGCCATGATAGATGTCCTATACCTTGCCACTCCAGTGTCGCTGAAACCCTCTATGCCCAAAATAAATTTGGTGAAGTTGAGTGATTCTGTATCATGGCAATGAATAATAATGTGGAGATCCATGTCAAACACCACTCCCTGTAAAATGGATCCTGCACTTTGCTAGAGGATCTGCGAAGAGCCATACTACACCAAAAAAACCTTTGGCTGTTGAGAATAGAGAATACAGACCGCTGCACCCATTGCAATAATCAAAGCCACTCCTAGGAAGACCAACAACAAAGAAAAATGAACAGAGGAGAAACTAAAGATGCCTGGGAGATCAGCCCTGGCCGCGCACCTTAAGGGTAGGCCATTATTATGGGAACACATTTGCGGATACAGATGGGACATTCCCCATCAGTCCTCAAAAAATTTGCCTACCAAAATCCAGAGAATTCATGAATGATGGGGACAGCTATAATCATTATTTAATCTACACAAACCCTCTTTCTTATAATTTTAAAAAAGATATATTCATCCCCTTACAATAAAGTTGGAATCCACAACATCAAATTGAAACCATGTGTTGGGGAGAGGGGAAATCCACTTCCTGAGCTCAAGGAGGTCTATCTAGTACAAGGAGAGGGCCCAAGTCCTCCCAAGCCTCCACACGATTGCTGACCAAGGCGAAGAAGGGGGATTGATCAACTCTTGCATTGGCCAAAAGATGTGCAGCCTTGTTGCTGTCTCTATAACAAGTAAAAAGATATCAAAAGACTTACAAAGACGCAAAGCCTCCTCCATTGTCCTTCTACATTTCCAATTGTGAGAAGACATTTTGTTCAAAACTAAAATGACCATCAAGGAATCCCCTTATATGATCGATTTTTTTCAACCCACTGAGACCACCGGGGCAAAACCTTCAAGAAATGCCTCCCATTCTGCCTCATTGTTTGTCTTTGAGCCAAGAAAAAATACCTCCCTCTAATAAAAAGATCATGGGAGTCACAAAGAAAACATCCAGCTCTAGATAAACTTGGATTGCCCCTTGAAGTACCATCAAAATTGAGTTTGCAAAAATTTTAGGGGGTTTTCCTGCATATCAATTGTTTATGAGCTACCTAATTGATGATTACCCCATTATTGGAGGAAGAAGGAAGGAGACGCTATTGATGTAGAAAAAGAGATTTACCTATTTGAAAATTTAGATTCAATTGTTGAGAGCGCCATTCATATATGCTAGGATTATAGCTTAAATTTTTGCCCAACATCTCTGCCATGAGGAAGGATTTTCCATAAAGATCCTACTGTGATGCTCTAACAAATTTCCCCATAGGGTGTAGACCAAAGGAATCTTCCAAAGCAGTCCTAAATGCTTAGTGCTTTTGGGCAAACTAAAATATGTTGCACAAGGGATTCAAGCACTGCTCAACACATTTACAATTTCTACAAGAGATGCCACCAAGTGGAGGAAGAGAACTCTCAATGCAATAAAAAGGTGAACTCATTCCTCAGAATTTTTGCATAGAATGCATTGAAAAGGTCTAGAGAACCCCCACTTCTGCAAATTATTTTAAGTCAGAGTTTTATTCAAAGTCGCCAGCCACACAAAGGCATTGTATTTTCTTGGAGCTGAGCTGCTCCAAATCATCTCTAATGACCGATCTTGTAACAGGGGGAAGTGTTTATCGCGAAGCAGAGAATAGCCTGATATAACCTTGTAAACCCCTTGTTGCTCCCCTATGAAACTCATCCTTTTGAAATCGTTTTCATGTGTTTTGTTGAATCCATTTGTCAAAGTGTCATATATAAGAGTTGAGTGCCTTTGTTTTATCCATGATGTATTTGTTGCTTGTTCTGTCTTGAGCAAGGCTTGCCTTTTCTAGGAGTTGTATTGTCCATTTGTCAAACTATGTATGAAAGAAAGAAATGATGAAAGTCTGTCTAGGGGAAGGAAGTTTGTCTAAGTGTTGAAGAATTGGCGAAGAGACATCAAGAGCGCTCTTCCAGTAATAACCACCTTAGATTTTTGCCAAATAATTTCAACTGAAATATGTAATGAGCACCCCAGTTTTTTTTTGAAATTCCACACACAGAGAAAGATGCAATGGTTAAGTTCTTCCACACTCTTCTGATTACCCAGATCCCTATGTAGGCAAGGTGAGAGCATACAAGTGCTTCCGAGTTAGCATTTCAAACCAACATGCAATAATAACAACTTCCACTTATTCAGTGGGCATCCGCTTATGCAGCGGGCATCCACTTAATTGTGGGAATCGCCACTTATTCAGTGGGGGAAAACTAAAAGTAAAGTTAGGCACATCCACTTATTCAGTGGGAAGCCATTAACAATTAAACCACTTATTCAGTGGGGTGAGAAATGAGCAGAAAACAACTACTCCACTGGTGGTTATACCATCTAGGGCTACATTCACAAATTTATTGCGGTTATAGAGTGCAAGCCAATGAAATGTTTTGATATGCCTTTGTTGAAGACCTGATTTCATTTGCACAAGGTAGACATCTAAATCTGATGAGCAGTTTGCAGTGAGTTTAAGGCTATTCTAACATACTTTGTACCTGCCGTACTTCCAATCTTGGCCATACTTCTATGCATAGTGACGTGAGCTCTCTATAGCTGGGTGCTTGAGTTGTGAATGGGTTTGGTGATGCTTGAGGGTCGCCTGGGTTAGACAAGCTGTGAGTGATGCTTTTTTGGGGGGGGGGGGGGGGGGGGGTTTGACCATAAAGTCTGCCATTATTTGATACCTGTCCTGTCACAGGCCGTCCGTACAGCAGTGAGTAAAGAGCACTTCCAGCACAGTCCTTGGACAGCAAAGGGGGTTAAGATAGAACAATAATAAGGTGATCATTGCTTATGTTTATTTGATATCTCTTCATTGCTGTTAGAAATCAGTGTTATAGCATTTCTATATTGATGTATGGGATTTATGGGCTAACATGGAATGCTACATTAGATAGACTCTTTCTGGAAACATCATTTTTATTCATAACTCATTGTAATGGTTTCCCACTGAATAAGTAGATGTGCCAATCTGATTTGCTTCTATTATGCTTTGTAATGGCTTCTCACTGAACAAGTGGATGTGCCTTTCCTTTCTGCACTTCAAGCTCAGGTTCCTGCTGAATAAGTGGATGCACCTGGATTTACTTTTTATGCATAGCTCAGGATCCCGCTGAATAAGTGGAAGCACCTGGTTTACTTTCTTGTTCTTTCCCACTGAATAAGTGGAAGATTGTTACTTCAGTTTGATTATGATTTGAATCCTAACTCTGAAGCACTTGATGCTCTCACCTTACCCACATCGGGATTTGGGTGATCAAAAACATGTGGAGGAATCTTGCTCATAACATTCAGTGTGTCATCTTGTGATTTTCAAAAAAAAAAAATCAGGGGTAGAATATTACATTGACATCTAGCTAGGGATAGGGAGTCCTTCCCATTTTAGATCTCATAACATGACATATGACAGCCTCTTTATCAACAAACCAAAATGCATTCCAGAGATGGAATGATTTTGACATGCCCACTTACATCATCATTACCAATGAAGAAACATAATGATACATTGAGCAAGTAGCACAAAGTATGCATTATTCAGTTACATCGAGTATGATTGCTTTAACAGTTAGCTGTTAGTTTAAGAGTCGAGTTACTGTTAGAGTTTGATGAACTTTCTTACAGATTGGGTTGAAGTTCCTCCCTTGTATAATTTTTTGGTTGTCAATAGTTTCCTAAAGTGGAATGCTTCTGCCAGAAAAGTAGAGTATGTTTTTATCCTCTAATTGTTTTTAATAACGCTCCATTTGGACCCAAATAGATGATGCCTGATGTTTATTTATTTTATTGTAAATTTATATAGGAGGTGAATGTGATTGCTTCATGTATGTTTATAGTCGTAGTTTCTGAATATATAAAAATAATCCTTGTTTTTTGGAGCTTTTAATTCATCAGGTACTCTTAATAAATGTTTTCCCCATTTTTTGGAACATATGATGCAGATTCTTCGGCGAGCAACTGAAAATTTTTGTTTTAGAAATGGGAGGTACTCTATTAGCTCTCTGTCTAAACTAATTTTGTGACAATTTAAATAAAGATCTGCTAACATAAAAAGAAATGCTTTAAATTGATGTCCTCAGTTCAAATTGTATATTCAAACTCATTAGAATGTAGGTCAATGAATAGCTGAAATACTGAGGCTAGTGATGTAAGGCATACTACACATTTGAATTATGAAAGATTTAAGACGATGCCTTTTTATAAGCTAGTGAAATATTTGATTAATATTGAATCGATTCCAAACATCAACCTAAATACAAATTTCCTCCTCTAATTGATATTATCCTTAGTATCATCCCCTCCCTCTAAATAAGTTGCTTCTTTATAAGGTTTCAATACTCTTTTTTGTGTCCTTTGCTTGGCGATTCAATGAATTTAATCCCATACCTCTATAGATGATAGCTACGGATGTTGAATTTGTTCTCTTATTTTTGAGAATAGATCACCACCTTTTGTTTAGGGAAGTAATTAATTTTAAAATTAATATCTCTTAGAATCCCTAATTTAAAAAGCTAATATTTATTCAAGAATTTAACAGCGACTATGTGTTTACTTTTTTGATTTCCTCTTCCTCTTTTATCGTGCAGTTACATTGAATTTCTGCATCAAACTTTAGTAAAGGCTTTCCCTATCACATCTTTGGAAAACTTGAACTATTTTACTAAATTGAGGAGGATCACAATTGGGCCCTTGTTTATTAATTCTTGAGACACAGAAACAAGCTTGGTGTTTACACTTGGGTTTTGGTAGTCCTGTTACTAATGCCTACATATTGCATATGTTTAAGAGAAACCTTGCATAGGAAGTAGCCAACCCCAAAAACCTTCGAACATGATTCAGATCTATTATTGTGTGTGATACAAGAGCATCCGAGGTGTAAGAGCAATCTTGCATCAACCAAAAAAATATTTCTTTTAATGTTTGTTTCTTTTGCATGTATTTTGCTGATTTTTTAGGTATATTGTAGTTGTAGGAGCCAAGTTTGAGGCACCACATTCATGTTTCAATACTCAGGACCATATAACTACAAACAACAAGATTAGTTAGGTCATCAGAAGCATTGCAAGACACTGTAGTTGATTATCAGCGGTTGTGATTGCAATCATAGTTTCTTTTATGTATCTAGAACCTTCCATTTGATTTCTATGTATTATTGATCACTGCACATGTTGTTCACTCGAGGAAGTTAGTTGAGACCTATACCAAGTATTTGTTGTATAACGGTAACTTGTTTGATCAATGCAGCAAGTATTTGAAACTTGCGGCAATTCTAATGTTACTTACTTTACTATATGTCCTAGCAAGGGTTATGTATGGAACTGCATTAAATTTGGAAACTCCTAGCTCATCGAGTATGGTAACACATGTTACCAATGGACCTACACGCTATGCCAGAGTGGTGCACCAACTCCCAAGGTAAGCCATTGGGAAAAAACATTTACTTTGGGGCCAATGATCCTTATCATCTGACTTTAGAAACATGGATCATGATCCCAACCGTCGCAGTACGTTCATTTACTATATAAAGAGAAGTCTGATATGATTTGAGGATAGAGGAAGAAGACAAAAGACAGGTATTAGAGAAGAAAGCTAGTAGACAAATCTAAGGAGCTTGATAAGAAGAAGTTGGCTAAGAGTCTAAGAAGTAAGAAATCCATTAAGTGAGATCATGGGATCTAATTGTAATTCACGGTTGATGCCTAGAACTTGTAATACAACTCTTTGATGAATAAAGTATTGTTGCTTTCCTCTAGTGATTTGTTATTTTATGTGGAATTAAAGAAGGTTCAAATATAGAAGCTATATTGGTTGCAAGGTTGGATAATCCTTAATTGGACCCTCTGACCTTGATTGCATTAGATGGTATGAGAGTAGGTTTAGGTGTTTGTGATTCCCGATGTTAAGGCATTGTTTAAACTAGCAATCGCACAAAATGTGCATTGGGCACGCCGATAGATCTTTTGGAGAAGTGTTGACTTTCCCATGAACTACAAAAATTTGTAAGAAGAAATGATTGGTGGTAAAGTATGCACAACAAAATTCACATGAGGGTGCAATTTTCACAGGGGGATAACTAGTAGAATAAACACGATTAGATTAAAAGATTGTGCTTTAGATATGTTACAATCAAGCAAGACAGAATTTTGGTCCATTGCACTTCCTTGGGAAAGCCCAAGGAAATTCTCAAGTTTTAGGTGATGTAATGAATCTTACGTATCTACCATACCCCACTCGATCCAATGTAGAAAATAATATGACTTAGTTATTGTTGTTTACAAATTTTATATCAATGTATTTTAATTGATTGAAACTAGACTTTAAAGGGAGAACATGTAGCAACAATGTAGTTGTTGTGGAGTTACATATGACAAGCATCCATGTTAACTTGCTCTACATTGGTAAGAAAATTAGTATTGTGTGACAAGTAGCTCCAATTCAGAAAGTTTTGGCTCTACACCTTTTATATTAACAAGAAGGCTATGAAATTCAAGTTGGAATGGTTCGCCACCTTGTGATGAAAGATATCATTATATGTAACAATCTTGTTGTGTTTAAAATGTGCTTTCCCCAAGTTCCTTTTGATCCCAAGAAGAGGATGAGCTCCACCTTGTGATGAAAGATATCATCCTATGTAACAATATTGTTGTGTTTAAAATGTGCTTTCCCCAAGTTCCTTTTGATCCCAAGAAGAGGATGTGCTCGAGGTAGTCTCAAAACTCACTTCCTTAAACTCGTAGCTTGTATACAATAGTCCCCAAAGATGTGTTGGAGTTACAAAAACAAAGGTGCATGAACAATCTTCTCTTGTAACAAATGCTTAAACCTTCAAAAGATTATGTATGCAACTGTGACATGTGCAGGAATTGCATAGACAACATCATGTGAAAGTGTAAAGGTCTGTTTGCTTTGTTGTTTCCAGGGTTGGACAATTTTTTCATGAGATTATATTATTATGTTTTGTCTTGATCATCTTATCAATCACTCTAAACATGTGATTATAACCTAAACATTCACTATTTGAGTCTAAGAAGATATCTTCCATCATGTAAGGAGTGATGGTAAGTTCACATGACAGAAAACTCAGATTTTTCATATGCCATCAAACTTGAAGGGAAAACCATGCAAAGTATGTTCAACAAAGAAATTAGAAAGCAAGTATGTGGCTTAACATATTATGTGCAATTTTTTTTACCAATCAAGGTTGGTTTCCAATAATGTTTATTCAGCGAAGTCTCCATTGTTTTGTTATACCCATTGTTGAGTTGACCTCCAATAGTGGAGCCCTAAATCTATAGCGTCAATATGCATCCTATTTGCAAACTGTCATTAATCAATTGTTTCTAAGAAACCACACATACATTGGTGCCATTGTTCCACAATGCTGAAACTAAGAGGGATTAAGAGGGGGGTTCAAGGTGAGTCCTCTCATTGTAGGGTAGTTGGGTTAATTGTAAGTTAGGAGATAGGTATATAAGCATAGCAGTATATAAATATACCTTGTCAGATATAAGTTATTAATTAAGCCAAATAGCATGTCATGTACTGCAACATGTAGAGGCATTTCTAAATGCCATCATTTTTCAAATGAAGATTTTGCGCTCTGAAATGATGACATAAATGGCCTATAGAATAATCAACTAATTGAATGAACTAGTTTTGGATAAAACACAATAGCTAATTCCACACCAAATTAAATTTGCAAGTGCAATACAGACCTAACCAATAACATAAACAATTGCTCAATGATTGTTCGTAAATCTGGATAATGCAATGAATGCAAATCTGGGTAATGCCAACTATCATAACCAAAACACACATGGATAAGCTCTAATTAATCGCTCCAGCTATGCAATTCAAGCAATAAAACCTCCCAACGCAGGATTTAAGTGACATCTGGACTAATAACATAACAGCGTATATCGAAGTGAATGCTTGCAAAATTGGATAATGTCAACTCCAATGACCACAATGGACAAAGGCAATCCCAAGGTAATCAATCGAACTAGACAATTCAAACCTTATCCAACCTTGATTGCTGAATCAAAGATGGCTTCAATATTCTGCAAATAAATATAATTACAGATTTTAAAGTGGTCCATATCGAGAACAGTATCAATCCTAAACACACTGAACTTTTTGAAATTGAGCAGCTGAGAGCCAAACTTTAACACTGCTTAGGCAGTCAACATATTAACAAATATAGGAAGAACAGTGATGATATAGGTTTCAGCTTCATTTCCTGCTGAATCTTTGGCCTGCACTCTATATATGAAGCAGCTCCAAACCGTTTCCTTAGCTCCTCTCCCTAGTAGCAAACAGAACAGTTTAAAAATCATCAGCAAAACATTTTAGCAGCTTACCAAGCACATGGTGCTGAAAGCCTGAAGCATTATACAAGGTGAAAATAAGAAAGTAATTCTTCAAAGCGAGAAACATATTTCCACAGTTGTTACAGGACCGAACCAGAATGGTTAGGATGGTCAGACTGTTTATCCTCACAGCAATCTTCAACTCAAATACTGGTCATAATATTAAAGGAATATGTTTGGAACTGAATAGAACATCGCAAAACATGCTTACACTGCTTGAGGATATTATAATCATTGATAAAACAACTTTATAGCCAAAATAAATTTAAAATTTTACTGAACTAAAACAACCGTCAACTAAAACAACCGTCACACTACCCAGCTTAAAAATTCTAATCTAACTTTAAAAGTGAATAATAATGAGGATGATGGTGTTTTATATTATCTATCAAGATTTAAATTTTCAAAAGTAAAATAGGCCAGGTTCAACAACCCGTAGATAATTTCAATGGAATAAATCCCTCTACACATAACAACTTACACTTGAATACACAAAGAATAAGTTAATGAACAATAAGGTATCAGTTTCAATAAGTCACATAGACTCCACATTAAGAGGAGAAGACCATATCTTCCATGCTCTAGTTTCCAAACTGTGCATTCAAGAGGCTAAGCAAAATTCCAAGTTATAGATGAAATAATTAACTTATTGTGGCTCAACTCTTTAAGAGGTACAGGTCAAAAATATTCCAAGTTATAGATGAAATAGTTAACTTACTGTGGCTCAACTCTTTAAGAGGTATAGGTTACATAGACTCCACCTGGATTCCATTCTCGTTCAATGTTTAAAATGATTAAGCTTTGGTGACCCAAACAGTCCACTTTTATTATTCATTTTTATACTGTAGTGATATATCACTATCTGAGAGGAATTTCAAAAAAAGGGACACACCGAAATGAATGCTAAGCATGAAAAGAATCAATTCATTACACTAGTGAAATATCTAGTCTTTCTAACAAACAAATTTTAAAACAATATGCAACAGGTGTTCTCTAATAACTTGCAGTTATAAGCAACCAGAGTAAACAATGCGGGCATTTCATATGAACTGCTATAGTAACTCATTGCGATGGTCTCATTAACTGTCATCACACTCAGAAAAACCATGTGCCTGTACAGATATCAATCTTCCGCTCTGTTCGTCCATGCTGCCCACAAATAAATATTGTATGAAACAAAAGAAAAACAGTTCTTATATTCAGAGACAATATACATTTTTTATATTTCCCAACAAAACTGTCTGTCTTCCCAACTACATTGATTCCTTTAACTTAACCTCCTACTTGAGCACAAAAACTGCTAGCATTCAAAACACGTGAAGATTTAAAATCAAATTTCTACAATGGCACTCTTACTGAGAATCAAATGCTAGTATATAGCATTAACACTGCATGATTCATTAAACATTCTTATAAAGAACCCAACACATCTTTAGGGAGCTCCTCCAGCTAAGCATCTGCTACCATACTACTTGTATTACAAAAAAATACAACTTCACATGGCCTCACAAACATTATTGCAACAAAACGATGTCAAAAAGCACCGTCATGGCATAAAAGTTCAAGTTTACTGTCAAATATATACAACTCACATCATCACATGTAAATACAGTTGGTTGAGCTTGAAAAGAGGCATTATCAGATTCACCCATTGGTAAGTATTAGTCTGTCTGATCAATCACCAAACTATAATCTACCATGACATGGCATTGCCCTCAATCTTCTTATGCTTATCTGTTGGACCTTGTGAACATACTCGGACATTGAAGGTATGCAGGTATGCTATGCAAATGATGGTTTGCAGTCATACCAAGTGTATCTTAAGATTTCTATTGGGGACACGACTTAAATTTGAGGTCGACCCTGCCTATCAAGCAATTTTTTTTTGTGACGGTCGCTTTTCAAATATTAAATCTTACCTATTTTAAGAAAAATATACATAGATTAAAATATATATAAGAATAATTACGTAGAAATTTTGACAGTTTACTTGAAATCTTGCCTATGTGATACAGTCTTCTTAAAATTTTAATTGTATTTTAGGACTGATATGACTAAATACAGCCATCAAATTTAAGCCCTGATTGGGGCGTGCCATTGAGAATGGTAAAAAAATTATTTCTGACATAACATGAAGCAGCGATTGCCTTTACCATAAAAAAAATTGCCAAATTGCCAATTTGTTAAATATTTTAGCTTTTAGCAGCGTAAAGTATTTCAAGGAAATATTCTATATCAATCACTTTAACATACATCTAGCACTCTCAAAAAAAAAAAAGTATTTCCTATATACAACTCCACATTATTGTTGGAAAAGGAATAGCGTGCCCATTTGCTGTGTAAAAGGGTATTGCATGTTCACTTTGATGCAATGACTTCTCTTCACTGACAACATCCAAACCATTAAAAAATTCTTCGCAAATGAAGCACTGAAGGTTTTTTGGAAATGAATCGGACTGGGGGCATACTCTGAAAGGTGAAAAAAACTGATGCACCATTTGAAAAGTCAAATGATATATGCTGACCTAATTTATCAAGATTCACTAGATAAAAGTTTTCAGTTGGAATCCAAAATATATCCATGCAAAACCCAAAATTTACAGTAGAAAACTTACGAGACAACCCTTGTCTAGCACATCCCGATGTAGAGCTGAGCCCATCCCACTAGAGCGCCAGTGAGATATTAGAAAACAAAAACTTTATTGTCAGATGTTGAAATCCTAACGAGATCATGGACAAAGTTAGCACTGATTGTTGGGTAATTTTGCTTATTAATTTGGCACAGATTTATGGGGAAATGGGCTTAGAGAGCGGTCCCATGGAGCTGCTAGAGGATCTATTTTTTTGGGAGCAAAGGGTCCCATGGAACTCAAACAAGCCTGCTAATGGTTAAATCGGAATCTTCTCCTCAAAAATAGGAGCAGAGATTGTTTAGGTGTTTGTTTTTCAGCTGGTGCAGATGGGGTGGGGCTGAAACTTTCCCCCACTTGCTTAGGGATTTAACTCACAGTCCTCTCATTCCCGCCATTTAATTTGGAGGGAATTTCCCAGTTTTTATTTTTATTTCCTTGGCTTCCTAAAAAATCTCTGCTAAATTATTTAGTATAAACTATTGTTTAAAAAACTTCATGAGACCACCCGCTTCCTTAAATTCGGAGCTTAAAATTTTAAGCATACCCGCAAATACAAAATTCATGGGACCATCCATTGTAAAATGCTCCTTAAAAATCTCAGCAGCACCACTGCTATAATTTAGGAAGCCCCATCCCATGGGACCGCTTCCTTAGAAGTGCCCTAAGTCTATGGCTGAGCCTTCTACAAGTGGGTGGTTTGGTGGATTTTATAAGTTAATGCTAAAAGATTTAGTTGAGAACTTTTAGCAGTTAATGTTAAATGATTTATAATAATGTAATTATGTGTTTCAGGATTAAAACGTGTGATGGATTCTTGTCTCAATGTTTGGGATTACACTCCATAATCCATCATCAGGAGAGTAGAGAGCAAAAGAATAGAAGCTGTAAATATCTTCGAAATTTGATGTTTGCTAAATGATTTAGTTTAGAAAGCTGTAAATCTCTTCGACATTTAGAGTACTGGCTAAAGCTAAAAACTTTAATTAAAAATTTTAAAAAATATGGCTTTTAATGCCGACATGTGAAATTATTAGAAAATTTTCAGCCCCAAGCAATTGTTGAAATCTAAGAGTTAAAAAAATAAGGGCTCTTATATTATTCAAGATAATATTCTAATTTATTCTGTAAATCTTTTTCCTCTTTTCATAAGATCCGTCACTCTATAAATATAGATCCTGAAGCCCCTGCATAGAACAACTTCCTTACCTCATAGGCAAAATCACTTCTACAAGTACAACTCCAATGGTGTCTTAGCCTCAAATCATTTGCAAGTTAACTATTGCTCATTAGATTTGATGCTTGCACAAATCTATAATGTCAAGACACCCATCCCCCTACCACTTATGAAAACACCCAGATTTACATTCATCAATATAATATTTGCAGGAAAAAAGAATTAAATCTATAATATTAACAAGTTCAGATCAGGCATAAAAAAATGATAGAAAACAATACAGAACAGATACCTGTAGCATAGATTTGCAGGAGCAAAGTGAAATAAGAGGAATATGTAGGGAGGGCTATGGGCATGGGAGGATCAGGTAAGACTACACTTCAAGCTCATTATGATTATTCAATGAGCAAAGTCTTGCCATTCCTCCCATGCCTGGTGTCCTCCTGCTACATCTTATCCCTGTCTATACCCACCATGTCTTTCCTTTTGCCCATCAACAAACAACTGGGTACTCTCCATAAAAAGCTAGTTGCGCCTAGATTCATTGATGAAAATTGCAAATCAATAACAGAGAATGGGGCTATGATGAGTATCAACAGAAGCCGATATACGGTCATTATTTCCTCTGGAAACTTGGTGAAACCCCTTCAGAGCCAACCTTCCCCGTCCAAATTTGGAGAAGAATGGCCTCTTTTAAAGATAAAGAAGGGCAAATTTTTGAGGAGATTATTTTAGGTCACGGCAAAAATTTAGAAAGCACCCTAGACACATACATTTGACTGAAATGGTGAGAATTGAGATACCTTCTACTTTTCTCTTCTTTGGGTATACATTGTGGAAAATAATATATTTTGTATAGGAATTGTGTGGTGGGAGGGTGCGAGAGCAAACCAAAAGTGAAGGCAAAGAGCAAAGGCTTCTTTTGTTGTTATGTTATGTTTGTCGGGAGTCATGGGCGACATTTTCACGGGCTTTTCCTTTTCCATTAAACGTTAGAGCTTGTTTTTCACAGGCGATGCTACACAGGGGAGGTGTGGTTTTGGTCTCCGCATTTGGCTTTTAGGGCACGATCTGTGGAAGGAAGACCATTTGTTGGTTTTGGCTAGGGTTTTAGGATGGGGTTTGGTGAGAAGAGAAGAGGAATAGCGGGGGAAATGAAATGCTCGGCTGCGGTGGGAATGGCGGAGATTTTTGCGTGTTTGGTTAAAATGGGAAAAACGATCCACCAGGGTTTGTTAAAGCGGCGGAGGACTCGCCGGATTTTGGAAAATACATTGTGGAAGTCGCAAATATACCTACAGGAGAATTAGAAAAAAACAGGGATTCGGCGGTGAAAATGGTGAAGTGGAGAAACGGCTGCGGTAATGTTTAGGGTTTGAGGAAACAATGGCTGTAAATGTATTGGTAGTTTGACGTAAATGCAGCATTTCAAATGGTGAGTCGTTGAATAATAAAAAACACATCCTAGAAAACTTAGGATTTTAATAGAATTTTTACAGGAAATCAAAACCAAAACCCAGGACGTACCTGTGGAGAATTAGCCTCTCTCGGATCTGTAATGCTCTATGTGGATGATTTTTTGTTGTGTATAAAATAAATTTTGTGGGCTTTATGCGATGCCTGAGAGGAAGTCACTTTTCAAAACATCTAAACGGTTGAGCATATCTGCTAATGGAAACAACTAGAGTTGAAACCTAATAGCGGAAGACTAAACATTTCAAGCTTTCTAGAGTCAAAAGTTTAGCTGATAGAAGCATTAACGGCACAGGCCAATGGAGCAAGCAACCGATTTCCCTTGATAGACAGTCTCCAGCCAAGATAAGCACCGTACCTATCGCTGCAATCGTGGCCATCCAATCTCCACCGACTTCTCGGAAGATCTGATTTAGCAATCTCCACCCAGATCCATCACTAAATGCAAACGGACGGAACGATTTCAACCAACGGACAAGATGAGCAGAATGGTCGCCCTTGTACCATTCCGAGAACCCAGGCCGTTGATTCAGCATTGCCAACGTACGGGAGCTCGACTCCTTCCGGAGTTAAACGCCTATCGGTGTAATTAAAGATTTAAAACGTCATGATAAAATGGTGAAGTTGCTCATGTCCCCTCCATAGTCAATTTGCATGATAGAGAGTGCTTCTGGTAATTGTGTATGTATAAACATATATAATGTTATTAATATATGATATTTAATAAATAATATTATTATATAAATATTTTAAAACAATTAAAATATAATATATTTATTTTAATTGACGAGATATACTATTATACTTATAAATAACAAATATAAATATAATTATAAATATAAATGTAAATATAATTTATAATCATTATAATATAATAGCTTAATACTATAAATATATAAGACGTAATTAATAATATTGCATAGTTTATAAAGCCCACTATGTAAGACGTTTGTTATATAGTTTTGATATTAGTATATTATCAAACTAAGGTAGTGCTGACCTGTTAATAAAGACAAAGAAATACTTATAAGGGTCAGCGATTAAGGGAGTAGTGATAGACAACAATTATTTACGATGGATAAGGATAAGGCGGTAATCATTAATAAGGCAACCGGTATTATTTTTAGAGATACGAATTAATACTCATAGCAGCGATGACTTCAAAGGAAGTTTTATTTATGCAGCGATTGATAAATATTAATGGTGCGATTGTTAAGGAATGCAGAGGCTGCGATTTACATAGATGATGCAAATTGTTAAGCAAGGAACAACGATTCAATAAGGGACGAATTAGTTACAGCAACAACAGCGATCATATTAAGAGGATGCAGTGATTAGTCTAAGGGCAGCGATCATTATCAAGAGGAGCGATCAGCATTAGTAACAAAGAGTCATGTCCCTTTAAAAGGTTATCTCTCTTCAAAGAGATACCTCTCTTCATAAGAAACATAAAGATATAAATGCAGATTGGTGTGTGAGGAATAAAGGGGTATCAAGGAAGAGAAAAACATAGATACAGATCTGCAATCAAGATATATAGAAAAGGCATCAAATTGAGGAATGGTCCATTAATCTATTTGTGGTAGGATACTCATATGGGAGTACAATGTATAACGTAAATAGGGTTAATGGTTTATGCTTGTTATTATCATATGGTAGCATACTCATAAATTATTATTGCTGATGTGATTAATTGTAAATGTGAATTTGATTAGTTCATTCTGCACATACCTACACCATGATAGGAAAAGGGAGAATTGCAAGGGGGTAACGGTGAGAGGGCCCTCTTCTAGGTATGCCACCCAGGGGGGGGGGGACGAAATGAGCCCACATGGGCCAAAGGGGTTCTGCCTCTGGGCCTAGAGAGTTTGGCTACTAGGACACCCTTTGTAACCTCAGTCTCCTATCATGGTGTAACAATATAGGGAGATCAATCATAGGGAAATGGAAAAAGATGGCAAGATGAGGGGATAACGGATCCTCACTAGGTAGGCAATCTCATATGAATGGCATGCACCACATGAGACCGAGGCGACTTCATATGAATGGCATGTGCCACATGAAGCTAAAGATACCTTATATGAATGGCATGCGCCACATAAGGAAGAGGACACCTCATATGAATGGCATGCGCCCCATGAGGACTAGGGGGATGGTATATCTGCCCAGGGACCTAGGGAGGCTAAGTTACCCCATCAAGTCACTCTCTTCCATGCTCCCCCATGGTTGAGCATCCCAAGGTAAGGTTTAATAATTGGGTTAACTAATTTACTATGGACTTACTGATGTTTAATCATAATACTCTATTATTGTAATTGATCTCTAACTTGTTTACAAGGATTAAATCAAGCCAAGTTACCCTCTAAATCCATTGTTTGCTTGAAAAGATGATAGTTAGGATAAAAATTAGTATGATTCTTATTAGGGACATTACATAAACCAGGATTTATCTTGCTTACAACATTTGATTGGTAAGTTGTAACCCTAACTTGTGATTCTAGGGCAAGATTTAGGGTAATCCCAAAAGGGGACATTACAATGTTGGTTGACCTCGAACTGGTTTCATGAGTTATGATATGGGGTTGGTAAATTAAGGCGTATTAGGAAAGACATCACCGCCCTGAGTCTTCCAACAGGAGAGTGTTGGGTAGAAGATTCTTAAGACTTGAATTGGTTGTGTACTGATCACCGAACTTTGAGGCAGTTCACATCAATTTTCAAGATGCCACTTAGAAGGATGTATAGAGGCCAAAACCTTGTCACAAAGTGAATGGAGGAAATGTTCACTATCATAAGGAATGCCGAAGTGCGGTTGGATGCAGTAGGACACTAGGTGAGGTATTACAAACCTTTGATTGGATATTAGTGATCATGAAGAACAAAATGAAAAGTATGTTGAAGATTTTCTATTTGAAGAAGAGGATAAAGGTGCCAAGATGTTGAATGCTCTCATTAGACTTGGTAAGAAAGGTGGAATGAATTTGAATAATTATTTTGGCAATTTAGATCCTAAAGAATTGATTGATTGGATTAACGAGCTTGAGGAATATTTTGAATATGAGGATATTATTGACCTTGATAGAGTGAAGTTTGCAAAGACAAAGTTGATAGGTCATGTTGCGATGTAGTGGAAAGAAATTTAGTTGGAGAGGAATAGAAAAGGTAAGTCTAAAATTGAAAAATGGGATAGGATGGAAAAGAAACTAAAAGCTAAGTTTATTCTTGTAAGTTATCAACTCGATTTATTGAAGAGGTTACAAATTCTAAAACAAAAAGATTGAAGTGTGAAAGAATATACCGAGGAGCATTATAAGCTATCTATTAGAGTAGGTCATCGTTAGGATTACTAGGAAAAAGTGGCTAGATATATCAATGGTTTAAGAAGATCAATTGTGGAAGAATTGAGTATGTCAACTATTTAGTACATTGATGAAGCATATCAGTTTGCCCTAAAAGCTGAGGAAAAGTTGAACTAAAGATTTTAGACCAAGCAAAATAAGAGAGGAAGAGGTGGTAGCTTTTCAAGAGGAAGAAATCAAGGAAGTGGAAGAGAGACCCACAATGATGATGCTGATCCCAAAGAAAACTTAGAAAGTAGTCGCAGATTTGATAGTTATCCAAGAAGTCAAGGTAGATATGGAAGAGGTGGTGGAAGATCATTGATGCAGAGCAGGGCTTGGATAACTTGAACACAACACAAAGAATCAAACTTTACAATCTTAGACCTTAACTAGGTGGGTTCCATTCACAATCCTACAATTCCTCTAGTAGTACTTCAAACAGGGGTTTTCCTTCATAACTTTCTGGGCAGACCTAACATCCAAAATATGAACACATTTACAGATACCCTTTATGCCACTTGACAACATATCAAATTTGCAGATGGGGTTACTTTGTAATGAAGCCCTCAAATTTGGACTGCTACCACTCAAATTAGGCCTAATTAGGCTTGAACAACAAGGCAACAATGGGGTTTTCTATCTCCAGGTTTCAATTCTTCATTCCAAGGCATTCAACATGTCATATGGGGTCTGAATAGTCAACTTCCATCAACTGGAACAGTTTCCAAATGATCTTTTTACAAAACCCTAATTCTACTTCACTCCTAAGCCTAATACATGATGATATTAGGCTATGGCATCACCAAACGTGCACCCCACTCCACCCCTGCTTCTGCAACATTTGAAAACACAAAATACACCCTACCTACATCCATTCCACCGATTATGAGGCTTTTTCACCTGTGGAATGGGCCCAAAACCATTTTTATTCAATCAAACTAGGGTTTCTGGCTGTTTACAGTCAAATTGCTCTAAATCACTCCAAACTTAATGAAAACAGATGAAACCAATTTCAACAGATGGAAGATTCAATACCACATCAATTCCAATGGAGCTTAGGTCATTTCTAGGCCGTACGGGCTGTACAATTCTTTGTAGCAGCAAGAATCACTTGAAAATGCAGAAAAAATAGAGTATCTTATTTGTTCAATCTCCAAAATGCAAAATAGTACCTTGCCTCGACCTCCACAAGGCTTATTTAAACATTATAAAGCATAACTCATTGGTTCCGAATTTTGAATCCCAACGGTTCACCTTCCCAAAAATGAAAAGTTGTTTGTGCAACTTTTTTGCAATTTTTGCAAAATTGACAACTTTTACAAAATTGACCCCACATGACCCATACAAATTACAAAACATAAGACATGGTCTTAAAAGACCTTATTACAACCAAAATGACTGAACCACAACAAAAATACTAACACTTTGCAACTTTTCCCATGAAGACCTAGGTGGCTTGCACCATCCTCCCAGGCAAAACAAAATCTCAAGTTCCACTTGAGAGCAGATCTTCAACTGTTGCACCATGCTTTTTGATGTCTTCCTCTGTCATCCAGTTGGCATCCTCCATGGGGAGACCTTTCCACTTCACCAAGTACTCATTGTACACCTTGTTCCTTGTTCTTTTGGCTTCTTTGGTGTCCAATATGCACTCCATCTTCAAAGGTTGACTTGGTGGTAAATCTTTGATCCATTCTTCATCTGAATGTGTTGATGAACCTGCACTTTCACCTGTAATTGCATCCCCTTTGTAAGGGTAAAGATCATATATATTAAAAATAGGAGAAATGGCAACATTTGGAGGTAGTTCTATTTCATAGGCATTTTCTCCAAACTTGTGGACCACTTTGCATGAAACTATCTTCTTCATGTGGAGCTTTGAATATTGTCCTCTAGGGAACCTCTTCTTCCTCAGATGAGCCAAACCTAGATCTCCAACTTTGAAGTGAATTTCTCTTCTTTTCTTATCAGCATTATGCTTGTATTTGTCCACACTCTTTTGGAGATTGTCTTTGACCTGCTGGTGTATTTCTTGCATGGCAACTGCAAACTCCTCACCTTCAGCATTCCTTTCCATTCCACTCACATCTCTCAGTTCAAACACCCCTCTAGGCTGCAATCCATACACAATCTCAAAAGGGCTTTTACCAACACTTTTGTTTATAGAATCATTGTATGCAAACTTCGCTTGGGGTAGGATCAGATCCCATTGTGTTGAGTGCTCTTTTGTCAAGCATCTAAGGAAGTTTCCAAGGCTCCTATTCACTACTTCAGTCTGCCCATCTGTTTGGGGATGATAGGCAGAGCTAAAAGTCAAATTTGTGCCTAGCTTCTTCCATAGGGTTCTCCAAAAGTGACCCAGAAATTTACTGTCCCTGTCTGAAACAATAGTCAAAGGTAATCCATGGATTCTGACTACCTCCTTGAAGAATAACCCTGGAATGTATGAGGCATCATTTGTACTCTTACATGGTATAAAGTGTGCTATCTTACTAAACTAGTCCACCACAACAAACACTGAATCAAAGCCTCTTTGGGTCCTAGGCAAACCCATTTCAAAATCCATGCTGATGGACTCCCAAGGTCTATTTGGGATTGGCAATGGTTGATATAGACTTGCATTAGTACTACAACCTTTGGCCCTTTGACAAACAACACACCTTTCTACAAATTTTCTCACATCACTTTGCATCTTTGGCCAATAATAGTGACTTCTTACCTGTTTGAAAGTCTTGTTAACACCAAAGTGACCTGCAAGGCTGCCACTGTGCTTTTCCTTAATCAAATTTTCTCTCATAGAACATTTGGGAATACAAAGTTGAGCCCCCTTAAACAGTAAACCTTCTTGAATTAGAAAATCAGAATTCTCTTCGTGAAAAGTGCCATTGAATTGGTTACAAAAAGCATATCTCTCTTTGAAATCATCATCTTCTGCATACATACCTTTCAAAGCATCAATCCCTACACTCTGTAACTGAATTTCTTGGACCAACAATGTCCTCTTGCTCAATGCATCTGCCACCTTGTTTGACTACCCCTTCTTATGCTTGATGGTGAAGGTGAAACTTTGTAGGTACTCCACCCACTTCACATGTTTGTGGTTGAGTTTGTCTTGGCTGTTAAGGAACTACAAAACATGATTGTCAGTAAAAACAATGAATTCTTTAGGTAGGAGATAGTGTTTCCACTTCTTCAATGATTGCACTATAGCATACAACTCCAAATCATAAGATGAATACTTTTTCTTTGCCTCATTGAGTTTTTCACTGAAGAAGGCAACAGGCCTGCCCTCTTGGCTCAATACTGCCCCAATGACATACCCACTAGCATCACATTCAATGGTGAAAACTTTGTTAAAGTTAGGCAATGCTAAGATAGGTTGCTGTGCTACCCTTTGTTTCAGATATTGGAAACTCTTTTCTGCCTCATCAGACCATACAAACTTCTTTCTTTTGTCCCCTTTTATTGTGTCAACGATTGGAGCACATATGTGACTGAAATTCTTAACAAATTTTCTGTAAAAACTGGCTAGGCCGTGGAAACTTCTTACCTCACTTACTGATGTTGAAGTAGGCCAGTTGAGAATAGCCTCCACCTTACTAGGATCCATCTTCAAAGAGCCCTTTGAGATTACAAAGCCAAGATACACCAATTCTTCCTTCATAAATTCACATTTCTTCAAGTTTATCATCAACTTTTCTTCATTCAATCTTTTCAAAACCAAGTCTAAATGCTGCAAATGTTCCTCTTTAGTTTTGCTAAAAACAAGAATATCATCCAGATAGACAACCACAAACTTACCAATGAAGGGTTTTAGGATTTCATTCATCAATCCCATAAAGGTACTTGGTGCATTTGAAAGCCCAAAAGGCATTACAAGCCATTCATATAACCCCTCATTTGTCTTGAAGGCAGTTTTCCATTCATCCCTCTGTCTAATTCTAATTTGATGGTAGCCACTCTTGAGGTCTATCTTAGAAAAATAACATGCCCCTCCTAAACAATCCATCAAGTCTTCTATTCTTGGTATGGGGAACCTATACCTTATGGTAATCTTGTTAATGGCCCTTGAGTCGGTGCACATTCTCCAATCTCCCCCCTTCTTTGGTGCTAAAACAGTAGGAACAACACATGGGCTAAGACTCTCTCTTATTAGGCCCTTGTCAAGCAACTCTTGGATTTGTTTCCTAATTTCTTTATTCTATTTTGGGGTCATTTTATATGCTGCTTTGTTAGGTAGGTTTGCCCCTGGTATGAAGTCTATATGGTGGCTCACATCTCTTATTGGTGGTAAAGAGTTAGGGAGTTCATCTACCACAATGTCCTTATACTTGTTCAGCAATGCTTGGACTTCTCTAGGCACATCATTAACCTCTACTGCCGTCATCACATTTTTTGGTCTGATCACAATGCAAAACCTTCTCCTCCCTCTTCCTTTATGGTTTTCAAAAACTCCTTTTCTTCTACCAGCATTACACTAGACCCTACTTGTGTATCTAGGCCTTCATCTTGCAATGGTGTGAGGGTAAATGAGATCCCATCCTTTTCTATGACATAGGTGTTTTTTTGCCCGTCATGTTTAGCCTTCCTATCATATTGCCAGGGCCTCCCTAAAAGCAAATGACAAACATCCATTGGGATGATGTCACACAAAATCTTGTCCTTGTACCCTCCTATGTTAAATTTCACCCAAGTTTGTTCATTTACTAGGATTTGCTGTCCCTTATTCAACCAGGAGACCTTATAAGGAGTGGGATGTGGTATTTTTTTCATTTTCAACTTTTCTACCATCTCAAGAGAAACTAAATTATTTGTGCTACCCGAATCAACAACTTTGCAAACCTTACCTTGAGACTTACATGTGGTTCTAAAGAGAGATTTCCTTTGTGGAGGTTCTTTCACCATAGGGACTTTGATTAATGTTCTCCTCAACATAAGTGATTCACCAATTTTTGGAGCAGCATGCTGTGATGGAGAGTTTACACTCTCATTGTCCTCTTCTTGTACCAATTGAGTTCTTCTTTCTCCTCCATGTGAAGTAGAGTTGCCATGCTTGATGGCCAAACTTATTGGACTTATAACACTTCCCTGTGAATGCATTTGATCCTCTTCCTTGACCTCCAAATCTGCCCCTATTATTGGGTCTCTTTCCGCTAAAACCTCCCCTTAATTCAGAACTTTGTTCTTGAGACTGACTTGTTTCTCCTTGTGGTTTTTGGGACTGCCCTCTTCCTCCAAATGTTCCTCTACCTCTGAAACTTCTTCCTCTGCCCCTGCCTTGCTTCTCTTGCCTTTTCTTCAACTTTTCCTTAGCCTTGATGGCCAATTGGTAACATTCTTCCACCGTTCTTGGATTGGTGAGGCTCAATTCATCTTGGAGGTTGTATCTCAGCCCATTCATATATCTTGCTACTGTTTCTTCATCATCTTCTGTATGACCTGCTCTTATACTCAATTTATAGAATTCCTCTGTATAGGTTTGCACATCCATCTCCTTTTGTTTGAGATTTTGAAGCCTCTTAAACAATTGAATATTGTAATCAGCAGGTAGGAACTTACCCTTGAGTTTAGCTACCATCCTATCCCAAGAGGTGATTCTGGACTTTCCCTTCTTCCTCCTTTCACTTTGTACATAATCCCACCAAAGCAAAGCGTGGCCCTTCAATTTTGTCTTGGCCAACTTCACCTTTTTATCCTCTGGCACATCTTCATAGTCAAAATAATTATCCAATGCTCCTATCCAATCTAGGAGCTCTTCACTACCATATTTCCTCCATACATAGGTAAATCCATTTTGATCTTGTGCTCATCTCCCTTGACTGTTTTCAGGAGTTTTGCCATCCTCAAGTCGTGAGGATCCATCTCTTCCTCGGACCCTTGGGAACTTTCCTTTTCCCCTTCCTCTTGGTCACTCAAATCTCCTGTGACCATACCTCTCTTCTGACTTGTTCCTAGGGCAGAAAGCCTCTCCCTCAACTCTCTCATCTCTTTCTCATCTTTAGCTTGTTTCTCCTTCAACTCAATCAATTCTCTAGCAATGACATTTCCTTTTGGAGGCATTTTGTTCTTCTTTCAACACAACTTCTCTTCTTCAAATCAAACCTAGGCTCTGATACCAATCTGATGCAAAACAATACCTTGCCTCGACCTCCACAAGGCTTATTTAAACATTACAAAGCATAACTCATCGGTTCCCACCAGGATTTTGACTTCTTTTCGCCTTCGATCTGTGCCTTTCCCCGAGCTTTTGCAATCTTTTGATCTTTGACTTGACAATTTTGACCTTCACCTTTCAATGATCTTCCATAGCCTTAGTCATTTTTGGCTCTTTGAGACTTCAATTTGATCTCGCCTTCCTTTGATGTACTTTGAAATACCTTGAACCTGCAGGGTTAGAAGAAAACGACAAGGTAACATAATGCTTGATGAAATTTTTTTGTATGGGTACAACATAGAGGACATCAATGCTTGTATAAAAGGTATACAAATCTTGATCTTGGTATTCAAAAATGTATCTTTTCTCATATTTTAATAATTTGGAAATGAGAAATCCATCAAGAAGATTTCAATAGAACCAAGCTCACAAGGACCTCCAAATATTCAACAAAGAATTGGTTTAGTAGGATAAAGAAGAACAATTAAAACCAAAGCTTCAAGAAGCCATCAA
The DNA here is from genome assembly GCA_027924645.1 of Cunninghamia lanceolata. NCBI lineage: Eukaryota > Viridiplantae > Streptophyta > Pinopsida > Cupressales > Cupressaceae > Cunninghamia > Cunninghamia lanceolata. The sequence goes on along the minus strand of BSBN01000339.1, from coordinate 21,939,032 downwards.
TTTTGCTAGAGGCTCATATGAATCTTGTGTAATTCTTACAACTCTACCTTCATGCACAAATTTTACACGTATATGCACTTACTTAGGTCCAACTTTAAGAGGTAAAATAACACAACCCAAGGTGTGAATCAGCAGTCCATTGGCCATCTTTGAGGATGCTCCTGAATTGGCATTAATTTCTGGCTTCAAATTTTTAGAAACTAAGAACTCCTCAATGCATATATTGTATTGGTATATAGTGTCTATAAGGATGTCACCAATAAGGTTATATGTTGTATTTGTTTGTAGCATCTATAAGGATGTCACCAGTGAGGTTATCTCAAATTTGACCTATCCTGTACAATGGACCATAATGATTATTTCTAGGGATCTCCTCATCGGAAAATGTGATCAATGAAGTACCATGTGATGAAGAAGATGTATCTTGAGAATGTATTGTTCCCGCAAAAGCGCTTGTATATAATGTTGTATGTGAATCAGTATAATGATCATCTAAATATTATGTTCCATAGCAATTGAGTCTTGTGTCTCCGACTCTCTATATTGTTAGCATGGCTAGGGAACGAGTTGGTAAAAATTTGCAAATTTGATTTGGAGGTGCAACCAAATGATTTCCATTATCATTGACATCTTCAATATAAGTCATGTTATTGTCAATAAGATCTTGTATCTTAATGCTTCAAACCCATGCAAAATTTATTATAATGTCCATTGACTCTATGATAATTACAAAATGCTCATTTTAATTCTTAGGGAGTACTTTGCTAGGATCCAATGGACGAATAGGGGGAAGATTAATCAAATTTGAGCTCTATAAACTTTGAAGCACATTGTCCAAAGGTCCATTAAATATGTAAAGCTATTGAGGTATACACTATTGGTTATTGATTATCAATTCCTTGGTAATTCTTTTTCTGCAATTCTGAATCATGCAAGGGATGGTGCAATTTAGAGCACAAATGTACATAAATCTTATGACATAATCATTAATATGCTCATTCGGTCCATGGGCACACTCACATAAATTGGAAATATTAACCTTAAGGTCCATATTGATTTTAAATTGTTTCAAGAATGCCTAGTCAAATCAGAAAAATGTATGGATAGATCGATAAGGCGATGAAAAAGAACCATTCAATAGCATAGTCTTTTAAAGTCTATGGCATAGTTTAGCCAACTACTTAGCCTCATACACAAAGTCTAAGCATGCTGCAGTGAAAGAACACAAATATGTGTTTGGGTCAGCGTTTCCACCATACATTGCAAAACAAGGTGCCACATAGCCAATAGGCAGATGATATGTTACTATCTCAAATGCTAGTGGTGTGTGCCTAGCTTCCATAAACTCATCAGTGTCTTTTCCCCCAAGCGTAGTATTCACTTTTCTTTCAACTCTATCTAGCTCTTGCATTAGTGCATCTAGGGTGGAGGAAGGAGTAGTGACAAGAGAGGTTCGAGAACCAAGTGGATGAGTGAATGTAGATGCTATGAAATAGGAAAGATGTTGACTGTAAGGACAGATAGAATGAGGTATGGAAATAATTGAAGATATGTAATAAGGTGGATACCTAGGGAGGAAGGAGGAGTAGAATGAAGAATGGAATGGGAAGTAGCCATGGTGGAAGTAGGTATGGTAGTAGGAACAATGGATGTGGTAGGGGTAACAGACGTGGTAGGAGCTATCGAAGTGGTAATGGGTTGAGAAGGAGAGGTGGTGGGAAAAATTGCATATGGGATGTGGGTATAGTGAGACGAGTAAAGTTGGGAGGTAGGCCACATTGAGGAACAAATTAGGGGAAAGGTGGGAAGAGGATACACCATGAGATGTGACAATGTTAGAAGAAGGTATGGCTATGGAGGGAGGGATGGTAGATGCACTAGTCAAAGAGCTAGGGAGGGCAACCTTAGCACGAATGGCTTCTAAGATCTCTAACCGAAATGGTTTGTTAATGAACAAGTTTTCAATCATATCCATCGATTGTGTAGGACTTTCAGCATTAGCGAGATTAGCAAGTTCTTGTGCAAAGTCTTGTCGAGTGGTTTGTTCCTCATGATCATAACCATCGTTTTCATGCTCATCAATGGGAGGAACAATTGCATTTACGGGAATATCATTGGGTAGTGGGTAGACTATTTGCAATGGATTGAGCCATGTGAGGATTTAAGCGTGCACTCCTTCGCAAAGGGAGATGAGGTGGAAGAGACTTTGGCATGCAAGTAACACTCAAAACCCTAAAGGATAAAAGGATGGATAGAAATGACCTAGGGGCTCAAAAATATGAGAAAAATCAGTCAATAAACAATCTGAAATAAGTATGGAATGCAACCCTAAAGGTGAAGACAAGGGTTGTTAGGCTCAAGCAATGGTAAAGCAGAAACCCTAGAAGTAGATCAATAAATGATCACAAAAAATACTAAGTAGATGAATCGACACCTTACCCTGGTGATTTTGGGTACGGGTACGTCTTGGACTTGGGTACGCTGTGGAAACCCTGCGGAATCGTCCAAGGTTCGGATTTTTCATACCCGAGTCGTTTCTTCACGTTTCTGCCGTTCGTGCCTGTTTCAAATGGTGACGTGGCATTTTTGAGATGAATTTTGATGTGATTTTTTATTTTATTGATTGTTTGTAAACCAAAAACGAAAAGCAGATCCGCTAGTAGGATTTTTTATTTTATTGATTGTTTTTAAGCCAAAAATGAAAAGCAGATCCGCTAGTAGGATTTTTTATTTTATTGCTCAACTCGACTGTGATTAGGAGAGCGTGTTACAGAACATGTAATGGTAAGAAATAATTGGAATGAAATTGATTAATTTATAATACACAACAAAGTTGTATTTAAAGAAATTACAAGGGCTAAAAATAGCCAAAAGCAAAAAAGCAGAGATAAGCATTATCTACATGATGGACCATTAGAACTTTATCTAACTTTAGTTTAATACCCTCCCTTAATGGTCAATCAGTCAACTACACCAAGATGCCCCTGACATTTGGCAAATTTATCTGGACTCAGAGACTTGGTGAGAATATTTGCAGTTTGGTCCTTTGTAGGAACATATTGCAACACAACAGATTCGTCTTCAACCAGCTGGTGAATGAAGTGACAATGAAGATCAACATGTTTGGTCCGTTCATGGAAGACAGGATTTTTGGCAAGTTTCAGCACCCCTTGATTGTCACAATATAAGGGTGAAGGCCCAACTGGAGACATGTTTCGGTCTGAAAGCATCTGTCGAAGCCAAACTGCTTCGCAGGCTGCTTTAACAACTCCCCTATATTTAGCTTATGTCGAGGAGAGAGTCACTGCCTGTTGCTTCTTGCTTGTCCATGTGATTGCACCTGTTCCCAAACTGAAAACATACCCAGAGGTAGACTTTCTGTCATCAACAGAACCTGCCCAATCGGAATCGGTAAAACCAATCAGTTGAGGGTCTTCGCACCGACCATACAGAATGCCAAAGTCAGAAGTGCCTTGCACGTATCTCAACACATGCTTTGCTGCAACCCAATGTTCAGCTTTAGGAGCTGTCATAAAACGAGAGATGATGTTGACTGTAAAACTAAGATCAGGTCTAGTGGCAGTAAGATAGATGTGGCTGCCCACTAACTGCCTGAATGCGGATTCATTTTCTACAGGAGAGTTTGAATTAGCTGAGAGTTTCAACCCTTTTTCCATAGGTGTAGAAGCAGGTTTGCAGTCTGTCATTCAGAATTTGTCCAACAAACCTCTTGCATATTTTGACTGAGAGATGAAGATTCAGTTAGGGTGCTGCCAAACCTCAATACCTAGGAAATAATATAGGAGTCCCAAGTCGGTCATGTCAAACGTTTGATTGAGATCTTGTTTGATCCCCTGAATCAACTGCTCGGAGTTGCAAGTAATAATCAGATCATCGACATAGATAATGATGTAAAGACTGTCATCAGCATATTGTTGGACATACAGATTGGAATCCGAAGGGCTCCTCTGAAAACCACAATCCACGAGGTACTTATCAATCTTGATGTACCATGCCCGTGGAGCCTATTTGAGGCCATAAAGAGCTTTCACCAATTTGCACACCTGGTGTTCTTTGCCTGCAACCTTGAAGCCAGGAGGTTGCGTCATGTAAACTTCTTCCTGCAAATCGCTATTGAGGAAGGCACTCTTGACGTCCATTTGATGGACTTTCCAGCCAAATTGGGCTGCCATAGCAAGAATAAGCCGAATGGTACTCATTTTGGCTATAGGAGCAAAAGTCTCCTCATAGTCAACACCTTTTTTTTGTGAGTAACCTTTGGCGACCAACCTAGCCTTATATTTGTGAAGAGTCCCATCAGCCTTGTACTTGACTTTGTACACCCATTTGCATCCAATGGGCTTCTTCCCAGGAGGAAGATCAGAAAGAACCCAAGTATTGTTCTTCAGAAGACTCTGGTGCTCAGCATCCATAGCCTTTTCCCATTCAGGTACGCCTTTAGCCTCAGAATATGTTTGAGGCTCTGAGATGCTGTGAAGATTGGCCATGAGGGCAAAATTGGCAGTATTTTGCTGCTTGCTCTTCTTTCGAGCAGATCTACCTTCGATGAGTTCATTATCACGAAGATCACCAATTGTTTTGGCCCACCATTTTGGCCGGAGAGCAGTTGAACCAACATCTAAAATAGGTGCATCAGCATCACCAGGAGGGGCAAGAACAAGATCAGGTGGATCCAAAATATCCTGAGGAGGGGTGGGTGCTTGAACAATAGGCTGAGATGCGGGCATCACTGCAGGAACCCTTCCATCAGGAGGAGCCAGAGGAATGCGAACACCTGAATCTGAAGCCTCCAAAGGCTGATCCTCAGTATGAATTGATGTAGATAGTAGAAAGGGCCCAGTAGTCTCATCAACAACTACATCACGACTGAATATGAGACGATCAGTGTCTACATCAATCAGTCTGTAAGCCTTATGATTTTCACTATACCTAGTGAACATGAGTTTTTGGCTTTTGGAGTCCAGCTTAGTGCGCTTGACATCTGGAATCCAAACATGAGCAGTGGAGCCAAAATTTTTCAGATGGCTGACATGAGGCTTACGTCCAGACTAGGCTTCTTCAGGAGTCATCTTTCTGATTGCATAGGTGGGAGACTGGTTTAGAAGATAGACAACAGTGTAGACTGCTTCAGCCTAGGACTTCTTAGGAACACTTCTATGTTCCAACATAGAATGTGCCATCTCTGTAATAGTACGATTGCGATGCTCAACAACACCATTTTGCTGAGGTGTGTAAGGTGCAGTAAGTTGACGTTTGATGCCATGTGCAGCATAGAAATGAGTGAAGTTGGAGGAGCAAAACTCCCCTTCATTATCAGACCGAAGAGAGATGATTGGACGGCCTGACTCTTTGTCCACCAAGGATTTGAACTGCTGAAATGTACTAAGCACATCGGATTTCTTTTTTAAGAAATACACCCACATCTTTCTGCTGAAATCATCAACAAAAAGCATAAAATATCGGCACCCAGTAACTGAAGGAGTATTCATTGGCCCACATACACTAGCATAAACTAACTGCAAAACCTTGGATGCTCTCCATTTGTCACCATCGGGAAATGGAGTCCTATGCTGTTTGCCAGCTTGACATGCGTCGCAGACGCCAGGAAGTTGAGTCTGAATTTCTGGAAGACCACCAACTAGATTCTCCCGAGCTAACTGAGAGAGATAGTGCATGTTAGGGTGCCCATAACGCTGATGCCAGAGTTTACTGATGCAAGTGTTCCTGGCTGCCATAGCTTGCTTTGGAGAATCACCAGAATCCACGAGTCTATATAGGCCATGATCCTCAAGACCCTGGGCAATAGTGGTGCGTGTCTGACGATCCACTATGCTGCATGAGTGCATGCTGAAGACAACATCCAGATGAGGTGAGTGTCGCATGATCTGACTGACTGAGAGAAGATTGAGCTCCATGCCAGGTACGAAGTAAAGATCGAGAAATATTAAATTTCTCCTACCAGACTGAATCTGCACGGTGGCTTTTCCAACAACTTTATACTCTTCGCTCCTCCAAAGACGACAGAGTCTCTGAATGGCGTGTACACAGTGAACTAGTCTCGCTGATGCGTGAAATGCCGGGAAGCACCTGAATCAATGTACCAGGTAGAGGATTTGATATGATCTGCAGGGCGTTTGGCCATAAAGGCGTAGGACGCAGACTCTTGCTCTGTGTGCTCGGCAGAAGACGCTATCTTCACGCTTTTCGAAGCACGAAAACGAAATACCGGAGGATGGATAAAATACAGATGGCACAAATCTCGAGACACGAAAACTAGCTCAAAAATTTGAACACGAATTTTGAGAGAAAAAAGAGAAAATTTTGGCAGAGATCTGACATGATCTACACAAGTCTCGAGGTGAGCAGAGACTGTCTGCCGGTCATTAAAGATCACGGATTTTAACCACAAGAGGTCGCGCCAACTTTTGTAAGAGATGGTAAGTTTGCTGTGAATCCCACAAGACAGATAGCAACTGCCTTAGGCGGTAGTGTGAAAGATGCTGATCTTTACTGTCATGTCCCGATATTAAGCCATTGTTTAAATTAAAGATTTAAACAGCATGTCCATTTGAATGCTTCTAACAATAATAATATAATATTTAATAAATAATATTACATAATATTATATGAATATTTTATTATTATTGTATTTATAAATAATAAATCTAAGAAAACAATTATGATATTATTTATATATATTTATAATATAAAAATAAATATAAATAGATATTATAATAATATAATTATCATATAATATATATATATATATAAGACAAATGTCTTATGATACATAAATATAAATATAATTAATAATATAAATATTACTTGTCTAAATATTATAAGAAACATGAAATAGAATTAATCAATAAATATTATTAATCATAATATGTATATGGATTCATTAATCCATATAATATTTTAAATTATATTAAAAAAGGAAATCGGGCTTCTTAATAGCACCGATCTCATATTTATTAAGAGATAAAGAGGTGTATCTCTTCAAATGAAAAGGCATAAAGAGGTATAAAGAATAAGAGAAGAGATATAAGGAATACGGAAGAAAATACAAGAAAGAAGGAAAATAAAGATATACAACAGCAGGTCAAATCTGCCACCAATCAGTCCTAATAATCAATCAAGGATATTTGAATTCTGTATTCAGCAGCAAGAACAAATTCAGAGATTTAAAAGAAAAATCAGATCTGCTGCAGGAACCAAGGTAAATAAAGGTACAAGGTAAGTGTATTCAAATCATTGATTGTTTAATGTAAGTAATAAATATAGAGTTATATGATTACGTGTATATATATATATATATATGCACATTTTAGAATAGATCTATATACATGTCAATCGCATCATTACACAAGTATATGAACATAACCATCTCATCACTTCTATTTCCTATAACCATAGGAGAGGTGGTCTTGTTGGGGAAAGGCGGGGTAATTCCATCACGATGCATTGGAGAGGGTTTAACGCGCCCTAGACAAGAATGCTAGGGAAAGGCGGAGTAATTCCATTCACGACGCATTGGAGAGGGTTCAACGCGCCCTAGACAAATAATTCCCCATCCATGGTTAAGGATTAGAAGGGAGATGATATGGAAAGATGAACTTAGGTTGTTACTTCTATTTTTCCTCTATTACTTCATCCTTAAAGGAATGTTAGGTATTGTAAGGGAGGGGTAGTGTAATTCCACCAGTGATAAGGCCCCTAGGCTGGGACATAGTTTTCCGTAGGCTGGGTCTGGATGGTCTCCATGCGCCCTTGACATGTAAAGCCTAGTTCCATGAGGAAGAATAATAAGGAAAATATGAATGTTGAATTATGGAATGTATTATAGAATAGTCATCAATAGTGAGTGACAATCATGAAATGAATAATCCTTTAACAAGGAATGATATAATTATATTATCATTGATCTTATTTGATCTTATCATTGAAATTTATTGATCTCTAATGTCACTTTGAGAATCACTTTGAATCGAGATTCAGGTTTAAGTGTTTCCACTAGAAAGGGGACATTACATTTACACATAAGTCGCACTAAAAATCACAAAGCAGAATAACTGAGATTGATAGCGCTAATCGCTAAAAGACAAAATCCAAAGAGATAGCTACCAAAACAGCCAAAAATCGGGTCTTTCGAAAAATGGTAAGAAACTGCCCCAAAAAAGGCGCTGCTAATGAAAGAACCGAAGCCGCCAATCAAGGAACCCTTGAAGCATGCTAAGAGAAAAAAAAATCTGCGATTTTTAAAGAATATGGGCTTCAAACACAGTTCGTGACCCAGAAAAAAAGGAGCAGCCGTGAATACCTGATCGTGACACACTCAGATAAGGCGACCATGAGATTTTCAGGAAGCAAAACCACAAATGACGACCCAGAAAAAAAGAACGAGGAATTCAAAATTTTCAAGAACTGCAAAAGATGCGACGAGAAATAGAGAGGATTGCAAGCAATGAGCAAGGCAAAAGCGTGACCAAAGGGAATGAATCCCACTGCAGGGGAAGTCGTAGAAATCTGCCTTTAATCGTTCAGAAACAAGTAGACGTGCCGAACCAGATCTGAAGCACGACGGGAAACAGAAAAAACGTGTTCTACCTTTGTAACCACAAAAAATAGGCAAATCTCCGAATATCGCAATTTAGCAGAAGTCTTTGACACCGAAACCCTAAACGGCAAAATTAGAGGGTTCAAAAGAACGCCTCTCAGAAAACACAGAGAACCAGGAACTAAATGGCGCGCGTACGGAACCGTATATACAATAGGTGCCAAAAAAAAAAAAAATATTTTGATTTCCTGCTCCCTTTTCAACGTGGCTTTGATACCATGTTATGGAACACATAATGGTAAGAAATAATTGGAATGAAATTGATTAATTTACAATACACAGCAGAGCTGTATTTAAAGAAATTACAAGGGCTAAAAATAGCCAAAAGCAAAAAAGCAGAGATAAGCATTATCTACACGATGGACCATTAGAACTTTATCTAACTTTAGTTGAGCGTAGGGCGTCTACACATACGACTACGACCAATGAGGCAACTTCTCAGCCTGGTTTGCAATCATAGCCGTTTTGGAGAGCCTGCATTTGAATGGAAGTCTGACTATGGTGGGAGAGGCGGGTGGAATGCAACAACGTAGGAGGGACGTGCCCGCCATTGGTGGCACTTGTGACTTTGCCTTTGCCATTGGAGTTGCTAATGTTCGGACGGATGCCTTCGGCCCTAATAATACTTATTTGCGCTTGCTTTTCACCATCCAACTTTTTATTGATATCTCATGTGTTCTTTGATATACTTGGTTTGTGTTGTTTGATAGATTGTGTTCTCTGATATACTTGGTTTGTGTTATCTGATATAATAATAACTTAATAATATAATATTAAATTTTTCAAACAATTTAATTTAAATTACTATTTTTCAATTTATATAAATTATTCAATACTATTTTAAAAATTCATTAATTTATTATAATTTATAATATAATAATAGTATTTAAATAACTTGTAAGTGTATCATTAAAATAAAAAATCGTCATTGATATGGAATTTGGAATTAGTATATTGTACTTCAAATGTGTAACATTTATGGTCGTTTTGTTTAGCATATGCATGATATGTCATATTCTAAATTTAATTCTTGTTTTTAGGCTGCAAATATGTATATATTTATGATTTTTTTTTTACGGACATACCCAAACGTACCCAACCCCCAAAAACATTTGTCGTACCGACGTACCATACCCATACCTGATTTGGCAACTTAGAAAAAATACAATCAAACCCTAGGTAAATCTAGGAAAGATGATCAATCAGAAAAATCAGATCTAAAACCCTAAGAATTAAGACATAAGATCTTAAGGGGAAACCCTAGGTCATGTAAAAAAGTCGGATTCACCAATGAATGTAAGAGAATAAAATCTCTTTTACGTAAATCTAGAATAAACAAATAAATGCAATCAATAAGCACTAATTTAACCTAGATTAATCATAGCTGAGACAGACAATTGATGATGCTAAAGTTGTGTATGGTCATTTTGTTGTTGTTTAAAATTTGATGTCCTCGGTCTGATGATTATCTCATAATCGATGCTGTCTTAGAAATCTTTGTGGTTCAATGCCAAGTTGCCCGAGGTTGATTCCAAGAGGCATAGGCTTGATTTGATGCATGAACCTGATCTATGATGTGCAGGATTGATTTGTCAGAATGTGTGCTCGTAAACATGTTCGTCTTCACCTTCTTGATAGGTAAACCGTAAATCTATCAAGGTGGTATCTAAGGAGAATGTTTAGGAGATTGCTGACTCAATAGGTGAACAAGTTCTCCTAGGTCAAACCCCTTTGACGAGACAGATTAATTGTGATGAGTGATATTGAAGGCAACATATGTAGACATGTAGATGGCCTAGATGACAATGATAGTAGATCTGATGATTCTTTGATTCCCTTAGAAATTGAAAAGTGTTATCATTATTCTCCTTTTATTTTTCACATGAATTAATTGCACATGGAATGTCTTAAAATACCATGATATAGCAACATGTCACGCAAATGTGTGTTAAATCAGCTCATAATGACTAGTAGAAGAGCCTGGGAAAGTTAAAATTTGAATTTAAGGATTTGAGTTTCAAGGCCATTCCCATGCACCTCAAGATTGAACCAGGTCAATCCTGAGCCATTTGGAAATGAACTTTAGGGTAGAGTGATATGTTTTGAGGTAGAGGTGAATGTATGGACGTAAGTGCAACAATGTCGATTAAATGTTGAACGTATGAAAAATGGTCCAAATAGAGGTGAAATGGCTACGGATAGGAATTGGGCCATGAGCCAAGCTTATCACAAGAATATGCCACTTGTCAATATGTTACTATATTAAGGATGTTCCCATCAAGGTGGGCACAAAACTAAATTGGAAATGGCATGAGTATGCTAATTTCACACACACACACATGCCATGCCCCAACCATCTGCAAAATCTAGGAAAATTTTGGCCTTCCTAAAACCCCATTCCTATATCCCCTTGTCCTGGAAACTTTGATAAACAGTGATACTCTCTCTCTTTCTCTCTCTCTCTCTCTAGATTTGAATGAAAATTGAAACTAAAGCTGGTCAGAACCGAAAGGATAATTAACAACTATTGATAATCATTTAATAAAAACATAAAGAGATGGTAATCATCAAATATCTGAGTCAAAGATGGAGGCATAGATTGAATGGATGATACATTCTTTGCCAAGGTATCTCTCCAACCATTAAGATGTGAAGATTCATGATTTTCTGTGATGATTCGAGACATCCTGATATTTTGCTGTGTGGGCTAGTCTTTTCTATCATGAACAATTTTATTAGTCTTAGTTTGCCACTGAGGGAGACAAGAAGGTCTAATGTCTGAAGCATATCTTTCTCTGTTAATCTTTTTTAAGGCCTACAAACATGTTGTCTATCTGGAAACATGATATGATCTTCTTCATAAGCACATAGTGAGTATATTCAACTTGAAAATCTCACTTTCTGGAAGCCTCCAAAAGGAATAGCACTAAACATACCTTCTGTTTGCAGTTATTGTGGCCTCTTAATACTTAAAGGATATTTCCTACTTTATTTTTTCCAAAGCATCCAACTTCATTAACTGATTATACAAATTCTAACATGGACAGAAACTGTGAAATCAGATGAGTAAGCATGGCAGACCAAATACTATTCCATTAAATGTCTCTTGTAAATAACAATTCCAAGCCAAAAGAAAAATTGCTCTATGCAAAACATTAGCTGCAGACATGTAATCAAGGAAAGCATGCTAAAATGTAGATATTAATTTTATTTCTTACTCTAATTGTAGTCATATTTTTGTAGTTAACAAGTCTACCATACACATTGAAATTAATGATATTTTCAAGTTTTGACATAAACTTTTCCTTTAATCTGTCATAAGACATATAACTTATTGTAACTCATATTCAGGATTAGTAAAATCCTCTGAACTTTTGTTTGTCATATGTGGATATCTCAATGGATAATGTACCGAAGCCTAACTCATCTTCGTTCATATATATAAATCTTTTTAATCTAATGTATAATTTATGGAAAGATGATAGTTTTGTTGTAAATGTGGGTTTTTGGTTTAATGCTTTAGTCATTATAATTTATAAATACCTAGCATGTTTCAAGGAGAACTAGCATATGGAATCTGGATCTATAACACGGATACAAATATTATAATTAATATGTAAAAATTAATGACCATGTAAAAATGTTACTCATTTTGCTTTCTTCCATTTTTGCTTGATTTGTGGCACGTCATTATTTAATCTTATGCTTTTGCAGCATTGGTAACTTCTTCTTTGCTGGAGCTCGGATATTCTTTCAGTCCTTAGATGCAGCAATTTTTTTGTTTTCTCGAGTTTCCCAAATTCCTTCAGATAGCCTGGTGCTTCCTGTGGTGTGCACAAATGATCGACTTACTTTGGGTTGTGAATTATGGGTGAGTATGAGTTCTTGAAAATTAAAATATAAAAACTATAAAATTTCCTTTTACGTGGAGGATATGCCATTATCCAGATTTGAAAGATTAGGGTCTTGACTGATGAAGAGATTCAAGTTTAATTCTGAATGTGGATTGGCTTGGGAAATGTTATTGCAAGTAATATCAAGTAGTACACTAGTTCAAGCCTGGAAGATTTTTGAAGAAAGACTAATCACAATATGAATACACCAATGATTCTCTTCTTTTTCTGTTACCTAATTTATAATACTTTCCAGGAGACCATCTACATAGGAAATTTAAGGGGTGGCATTCAAAGGTGGGGAAAAATGTTGCTGTTAGATAAATCTCTTTTCTAAAGCCTCTAGTAGTTTGTTTAATGAGAAAAATCATAAAAAATCTACCTTAATTTTTTTAACTGTTCTTTTTGTAACATGCTTATGTCTACTGTTCCTTTGGATTTGATTTCATGAAATTGTTTTGACATTATCCAAGGAGCTTTTTACTTCAGAATGATGACAACATGATATCAGATATCAGAAATTAGGATAAAATACAATTCCATGGCTATAACTATTTTGTAGCTGTCAGATGAAGGTATAGCTAACAGCTCAATGCATATAGTTAAATGGTCATTAACTGATATAAATATAATTGATGGGTGTGCTTCTAATAAGATTGTTGGATTTACTTTTTAGCAATCACCTATTCAAGAAACATAATAGAAGTAGGGAATCTTCAAAGTTATTAATATGTCATAAAACAAATACAAGCTTTATGGCCCACAAGAGTACAAATAGACAGTCAATAATTGTCTATGTTGTGGTTGGGTGGTTCATCTAGAGTGAAAGACCCAGAGCCACTACTCTGATTAATTTTGACTTTAGTTTGACTGGTGCCAGCTACTAATATCTCTTATAGATTTGCATGCTACACATCCAGTGCCAGCTTATCATTGCTTTGGACTCCACCGCTGTCATGCATCCTAGTAGTTTTTGCTATTGAAAGAGGTATAGATGGGAGCAAGCATACACAAAATCTTGAGCCTAGGTTAGTTGATTCATTTCAAAGGTCAAAGAACAAACAGTCCCCAATTTCACTTGCATGCTGATGAACTAACTGCCTACAAAGAGAAATAGACATGGTGTAATTATATCTTAATCACAAAAACTTGGAATAAAAATTTTCATGAACTTCTTAACTTGAAAAAGATTCAAGATTGGTTTTACATTAAGAGGGTAACATGTGATATCTGTAATGTCTCAAACTGGGATATTTTGGACAATTTGGATTTACGGACGACTTTCCAAAATATCTAACTTAATTTTCTGCTCAAACCCTAATTTCTGAAGTAAAAATCAGACTTGAACAAACATCTAGGGCAGCCCATAAAACATCTCACAACGTCATAATTTCACCATAAACATGATCAACCATAATATACTTGCATTTATGTAATGTCCCCATTTTTGGAATGGTCGCCATTGGAGAGAGATTGGGCTAGCTAATTCAAGAATTTTGGGAGACATCTGGAGTATTGGAGATGACTTGTTATATTTTTCTAATGTCTTTGAGGCACTTATCTTGGATAAGATAATTTGTCTTCCTTGGAGTGAACAACATGAGAGAGTCACACAGATGGAGATATGTTATCGGGAGTGCAAAGACTTGCCATCATCATGCCAAGAGGTAATATTATTTCATATATGTATGAGTGATATAACATCTTCATTCAGGGATAAGTGTGAGGTCTCCTTGTACCCATCACCTTATAGAGATCATTATTATACTTTGTGGATTGGGCAACTTGTGATGGGAAAACATAATCAGCTAACACTTCACTTGGGCGTTGGAAGACGGTGTGGGAAATAATAAAATCATATCTTTAATTTATTTTTTGGCACCAAGTTACAGTAAGGGAGGTCGGCCCTCTTAGTGAGGGAAAATAATAAATAAAGAGTACAAAAAGTGCCTAGGTCGGCCCTATTGAGAGGGCAGAAGTTATGTATAAATATGAAATCATTTCAAGGCATTTGGAGCAGCAATCGATCATTCATTCATATGATATTTGGAGTTTATCTCTTGGAGAAGGATTTGGGACGAAAATCTCAAGTTCTTGGAAGGAGTTGGACGAAACTCTAGCTTCTTCTTGTGAGGATTCTGTGACGGGGATCCAGTTGCACTTCATCTTCATTTGGGCAGATTCATATTAACTTTGAGAGCATATTTTGGTGGAATCTTGCCTCTAGGGCTGGAGCGCACCTACTTGAGGAAGGGCGACTTACATCAAGGGCAGATTTGTGGCATATTGAGGGCTGCTAGGGTTAGGGTTACAGCAGAAATTATTGCCGCAAATCTTCAGCTTTGTGCGCCTTCCTTGGAGAGCATATTTCATGCATATTTTGGCATATTTTTGGTATGTAACTATTGCTAGTATTATTTGCTATGTATGTGGCTTGAGGCCATTCGCCCTAGCCATATAATATTGTAATAGAAGACTACATTTACTCAGATTTATGACAGCAGACCTGATTATTCATGATGGAGTAGTTTATCATGGTTGTTCATGTGCATTTCATGGTGTAATTCATCTCTATGCTTGGGCGAATCATGTATGATGCTTCATTGATGCTTTGATGTAATGTTTATGGAGTTATAAGTATTTGCATGCTGAAAATATAAAAAATTCAGAAATCAGAGTTAGGGTTTGAGCAGAAAAATCAGATTTGTTCATAATATCCCATTTGGGATATTACAATGGTATCAGAGCCTTGATTTTGTGTAATGTCCCCTTTTGAGGACAACACTAATTTTTTCTGAAATTATCAATTTTCAAGCAAACAAAGGTTTAGAGAGTACCTTGGCTTGATTTAACTCTTGCAAACAAGTTAAAAATCTTAAATATCAGTAAGTCCATAACAATTTAATAAACTCAATTGGATCTTATTTTGGGATGGTCAACCATGGGGAAGCATGGAAGAGAGTGACTCGATGGGGTGTCTTAGCCTCTATAGGCCCAAAGGCAGAACCCTTCAATTAAAAGGCAGAACTCCTTTGGCCTCATGTGGCCCATGCCATTCATATGAGGTGGTGTTCCTAGTGAGGATTCTAATTTATCCGTTATCCCCTCATCTTGCTATCTTTCACCATTTCCTCATGATTGATCTCCTTATATTGCTATACCATGATAGGGCAGTGAGGTCTCAAAAGGTGTCCTGATAACCCAACTCTCTTAGGCCCAAGGGCAGAACCCTTCAGCTAAAAGGCAGAACCCACTGGTTATCTCCTCTACGAAGTAGAACATCCAAGGTTCGAAAGTTGAAGCTTGAGGACATCCCATGAGTCGGTGAACAACAAGATGACAAGGTCTCCATACTCTTGTTTGAAGTCAGATTTGAGGAGCTTCTTTGGCAACTTGGAATGATGAGACGTTTTCTTTTCCATCCATGAGGCATTGACTATCGCCATGCAAGGCTCGGGTCTAGCCTTGAACATCTCGAATGCAGCTTCCTTGCTCTTGTAGAAGGTGGGATTGTAGGTAGGAATGCCGAAGGCCTTGGCAATCATTTCCTTGGAGAGGTAAGCCATCACTTTGTCATCGAGAGCAACAATCCTTCGTTGCTCAGGATCATAATGCTTGGAGCATTTTACAATCAACTCGGAACAAGGTATGGCAGGAGGGAAGCATGCGGCTTGCACAATCCCATTGCAGACCATCTTCGTTGCGATCTTTGATGGAGAGTGTCCTTCGCTCCCGTACATTCGCTTCTTGATCTCCTCCATGTTAACATGCCCGATATTGGTGTCGCCTACATTCTTCCACTTCGAAGCAATCCTGGATTCGGGAAGCACTCCTTTGAGGACGTCCTGCATTTGGGCTTGTCGTGAGGTGGATCCAGCCTTGGCATTTGCCATTCACCTAGGAGAACAAAACGAATTCAAGTAAGAGCAAAGAGGTAAATAATAAGAATTTACCTCACAGGTAAAGAAGATTTATTCCAAATGTAAAGAAATTTTTGCCAACTTATGCATGTGGGATTAAACTTTATGAATTTCAATGCATTTTCAGTTATACTTGAAAAGAAAGATTAAAAAAAAAATAGCATTTTCAAGTAATTTCTTCAGAAATCTACTCTTTACTTGTGTGAAATTCGCATCTTCCTATAGAATTTTGTTCTTTCTCTAATAAATCTGCTTTTCCTTAATAAAAACTCTGCTTTTATGAAGAGTTAAGCTTTTGATGGATTTCTGATCTCTTTCAATGAATTTCTGATCCTTTTGTATAAAACTCTACTTTTCTCTAATGAATTTGCTGCTTTCCTGAAGGAATTTGCTCTCAAATGAAGTTCGCCTAGCCCTCTTCGATTTAATTCGCCTCTTTGATGTGGAAAATAAATGGAGAAATCTGCCTTTTCTATGGAAGTCTGCTTTTTTGTCTGAAAATCTGCTCTAGGATGGTCGAATTTTGCTTTGGAATGGCTTTGGATTTGTTTTGAAATATGAGTTTGAGCTCCCTCTATATATACATGTGAATTGCCTTCCTCACTTAGAGGGCCGACCTGATTTAGAGAAGGAAAGATTTGAAGTTTCCAAGCTCCTAACAAGGCCGACTTGGAAAAGAAAATGTTAATGTTTTTTCATTAAAATTTTCAAACGGTGGCTTTGTGGGTCGGCCATCGCCAGAGAGACTTCTAGCTCGCCTTTTGTGGTCCCTTGGATTCTGGTCCTTATCCACGTCGCATTTTGCCTCAAGTTGGGGATTTTGCTCGATTATGGATTTTTGAATGCATTTCTTCCTTATCCACGGCGCGAATTGAACCAAGTTGCGGATTTTGGTACATCGGGGATTCTCCAGTGTCGTGGATTTATCCATGTTGAAGATTCTACTTGTTTGAGGGGCGCGGATTTTAGTGTGTTGTGGATTCTTAAAGTTCTGGATTCCATGATCCCGGGGCGCCTTTCCTACTAAGTCGTGGATTTTGATGTATTCTCCCTCTTAGGTATGGATTTTGGATGAAATCTCCCTCTTAGGCGCAGATTTTGGATGAATTCTCCCTCTTAGGCGCGGATTTGACTATGTCTTGGAGTTTCCTTACTGGAATTCCTTCATTCAAGTCGCATTTCAAACCCAGTCGCGGATTTCGGCGAGTGATGGATTCTTCAAGTTTTGGATTCCTTATCCTCTTGGAGTTTTGCCTTGTTCGGAATCCTTTTTCTTGGCGTGAGTTCGAGAAAGCCTTGGAATTTCCTTATTCCTCAGGCGCATTTTCCACCTAGTCGTGGATTTTCGTTAGTTGTGGATTTTCTTGAGTTGTGGATTTTCCTGAGTTTTGGATTTTTCTATTGAAGAGTGCAGATTCATTGATACTGTGGATTTTCCTATGTTTTGGATTCTTTGTCGCCAATCCCTTGTTTACTTGGATTTTCATCTTAGTTGCAATTTAGACCTTTTGGATTTTGTCTATACTGGAAATCAAGTCAATCTTGATGGGGTTTCCCAACACTTGGACCAACTTTTGCTAAGGGATTCCTAGAGTTTTTCTTGGAATTTTCCATGTTTTTGAGCTAGGAATCCAGGACTTCCAGTGGAATGATGAGTTCTGACATGAAGTGACAATTTTTGGCGCATTCAGGACCCTGGATTGGACTCTGGATTGGACTTCCGGATAGGAACTTTGGAACTGGATTCTTGATAGGAACTTTGGACAGAGACTCTGGATAGGAACTTTGGAACAGGATTCCAGATAGGAACTTTGGACAGGATTTCGGATAGGAACTTTGGAACAGGATTCAGGATTGGGCTCTCGGAATAGGATTCAGGATTTTGGAGAAGGATAGCCTATTCATCATAGATTCTTATGCTCAGAGTGGGGGACTTAAACATTTTCCTATGGAATGATGGGCTTCTGTCATGGATTGGCCAGATTTGATCGAGGAATGATAATTAGGGTTTCATTCATCCTCAGGAAAATCACTCTTTACTTCACTATTTCAAGCATTCTTAATACTCCCTGTGCATGAAAACTCCTTCCTAGTCAAATGGATCCAATCAAGAAACTGCAAGATCGAAGCAAAAGTAGAACCAGGCCAAAAAAGAGGGGGACCCCATTTGCAATGGGGTGATGTTGTAAAAAGGTCACAACAAAGACCTGCAAGCAAGAGATATAGGAAAGGATCATACAGAGTTATAAATCAGTCACCCTCACATACATATGTATAGCAGCAGATTGGAATCATCAATCAAGCAAGTCAGAAACAATTGTGCCACAGCAAGAGGAAACATTGCCATCCTTGAACTAAACTATAGATATTGATGAAGAGGTGATAGGTAGGAAGAATGCCCTCCATCATGCTCTCATCAAGTTATGTTAAAGAGATGATAGGTAGGAAGAATGCCCTCGATCATGCTCTCATCAAGTTATGTTAAAGAGATGATAGGTAGGAAGTGTGCCCTCCATCACACTCTTGAGCCTTAAGTTTGATCTTGGCAGGATGTGCCGCCAAGGTGGACGTAAGAGGTGATACGTAGGAAGTGTGCCCTCCATCACGCTCTAACTTGCGAGTATTCCGGTCCCATCTTGGGATCGGCTTGACAATTGGTTAACTATATGTTGAACTAAATACTATTTATGTTATTAATTAGGTTATGATGTATTGATTTCATTACTATATTCTAATTTGTTGATCTTTAATATTGCTTATGTCCCTTTCTAGTATTATTCTTGTGTGTAGGTGAAGAAATCAAGAATATCCTAAAAGGGGACATTGCATCCTGGGTGGCGTATCTAGAAGAGGCCCCCTCCTGGTAGCACAACTCTCCTAGACCCAAAGGCAGAACCCTTCAACTAAAAGGCAGAACCCCTTTGGCCCATGTGGGCTCATTCCATTCCCTCTTGGGTGGCATATCTAGAAGAGGGCACCTATTGGTAGCACGACTCTCCTAGACCCAAAGGTAGAACCCTTCAACTAAAAGGCAGAACCCCTTTGGCCCATGAGGACTCATTCTATTGCTTTTTGGGTGGCGTACCTAAAAGAAGGCCCTGTATCCCTTTTGTACTTTTCCTTCCTCCTATCATGGTATAGGTTCATGCATAACAAACTCTTGTCAATTCCACATTCTCAAATAATCATATTAGTAATACATAATAAATTATGAAGATGACATCACAAATACAATATGCATGACCTATCATACTTATCCCATACATTACATAAATTTACCACAATCAGATTTCAGACCTCTATATATGTATTATCCCACTTCTTTCCTGTTATGCTCAGATATATATCTATAATCAGAAATATGTATGTTTCTTTCTTCTTAGATTATTCCATATATCTTTCATTGTATTCCCTTCTTCTTAGACTATTTGATATATCTTGAAATGTATTCTTTTCTATTTTCATTATACTCAGCAGATTTATATATTTCTCATTGATATTCTTCTTTTGCCATTTATATCCTCCTTAATAAGTTAAGGGGCATACCTCTTCACAATCACCATCTTTTTTAAATAGACATATCCCTTCAAGTGCTGCTGCCTGTTTGTTATTACTAATGACATTCGTTGATCTTATTTTGTATTTCTTATCAGTTTTGTTTTTATCTTTTGTGTATAAGACTTCTTTGTTTTTATCTGCTGCCTAAGACTTTCTTTTAATAGTCATCACCTTTCGCTGCTATCACATATTCTTGTTTAGGATCGCTGCTAAGATAATAAACCTTTCTATGATTGCTCACCTGATACACTTTAATAACTAAATCTATTAATATGATCGCTTCTTTTTAAGGAGTGATCGGCCACTTTCAAAATTGCTTTATTTCATATTTCAAACATAACAAGGACTTAAGACTTTTATTGCAGCCTCTCCCTTTGTACTAATTGCTGGACTTCATATCATGTAATATCACACTTCATAAAATATAATAATATAATTTAGTATATAAAATATGATATATTTAATTTATAATACTTAAATATTAATATTTATATTTATATTTGTATATTATATTTATATATAAATATTATTATAATTATAATAATATTGAAATCGTTAATATTATATTTCTATTTATATTGATAATTCAATTATTTAAATAAATATATATTAGATTAGAATATCTATGATTTATATATAATATTTAATTTATTATTAAATATATTTAATCTATATTATTTAGTCAATTTGCAATATGCGATATCTTAATGTCATTCATATCTTCAATTTGAATGAATAATGTATAATCGATTTAATTATAAATCATCAATATAGGGGCATAACATCTTGCCAGCTTGCGGGTCTAGATGATATCACGGAGGAGGCATTTAGGCTTCTCAAAGAGATGGAAGAAAGTAATAGAGACATGAGCAGGTTTCTAGGGCTGGATGAGTGCTACTATGACTATAGGGAGAAAGATGACTTTCACATTTTGGGCCAGCCTATTATTAGAAAAGATAAACCTCAAAAAAGGAACTCCGGAGTTGGAAGAGCCCAAGAAAATAATGAAGGCGAAGGACGACTATGACCTACAAAAGAAGATAAGAGAACCTACATGTGATTATGAAGAAGACATTGATCAATCTATGCATGTTGAAGATTGGGCTCCAAGCCCTAAAGAAGACGAGTTCACTTTAGGCCTATGAGGATAAAGACAAAGGAGAGTCACCTTTTGAGGTTACAAGTGAAGAGTACAAGGGACTCCATGATAGCTACATGGGTGAAGAAGATGCCGCAATGGAAGAAGAATTACTTGTTGATGATTTGCATCATGAGGATATGAGTGAAGGAGCATCACACATTGCAAATGGTGAACACCTAAGACTTCATGATGACCATACGGTTGGAGGGTATACTATCACGGAGGTTGCCAAACCTACAAGGTTGGATCAGCTATAAGAAGGTATGAGTTCATTTGATATTCCTTTGGTTGAGCCTAGCATTGTTTCATCACCTTTGCATCACATTGGCATGGAATCAAATGGTGGTATGGGTATCTTTGAGGCGAATGTTGTTCATAAGGACAATTCAAAAATTTCAGCGGGAAGTGATCAAAGTGGATTGGATAAGGTTGATTTGACATTGAAAGATAAAGAGGTCATAGCGGTGCACATGTAATGTCCCCTTTCCTAGGCGGTGTTTGCCTATACTTGGTTCCAGTAGACTAACTAGTGTGGTTAGGGAACTCATGGAGTGTTCGTTGGATGGTTTTGGACATTTTGGCTAGAACTTACTATTTTTAGTAAGTTAGGGTTTTGACCGTTTGGGGAAATTCAAGATTCGAGGTGGAGCGTTTCGAAGAGGCCTTTCCAACGGTCTATAGCTCATTGGATTCCGAGTTCATTTGGCCATTTATTTTAAAGTCCGTAATTTAATATTGTATATTTAATATTGAGACTTAAGTTAGCGACTTAGTAAAAATTGGTAAAATGCAAATAAAAGTCACATGTGGGACTTGGGCGCCTATGAGGGAAAAATACAGTGAATTTATAATGTTTATTTCTCCTTATGTGGGTCGACCATCTTGGAGGGAAATATAAAAGCCAAAAAGAAAGTAAAAACAATCATTCACGACAATTACATTTTGATGATATTTGCTCTGCAAAGAGAACAAGGGTTTAAAGAAAACCATCCATGGCTTTTGGAGACGAAATCCTCCATTAGTGACAACATTCCGGAGGTGTGAGAGACCACCCAAGGGTGCTTATGAGAAGCCATACTCAGTGGTTGTAATTGTGCTTCATTTTCATTCAGTTTGGGAGTTTGGAGATCAGTTGCGGAGAGTTTATCTTGCAGATTTTCACAGTTTCTTGGCACTATAATTTGAAAAGGTTATCAAGGAATATATTGCAGGGTTTGGCATAGAAGTTTGAGCAGATTTGAGGCATTTTGGAAGACCATAGACAGGCCGTACCATTGCAGCTCTGGTTGTACCAGTTGAGAGGGAGTTTGGAGTTGTTTGTGGTTGTTTCTTCATTTATATCACCATTGGTTGGGCGTAGGGAAGAGAAAAGGGCAGGCAACCAAATAGGAGGGAGTTTAAATCAGATTTGAGGCTGTCATCATTGATTTTGGTACACAGCAGGGCCGTACCAGCAATAAAGGGGTTTTGGGGCAGTTTGTACATCATCTACAGGGAGATTGGTATTGTTGTGTGGTCTCCATAAGGACTATTCTTGTTGTATTTGCATTGTACCTCGCTGGATTGAGTAATATATCTGAGCATTGCTTGTTTTTGGGAGTGGATTCTTATGACCTGATTGATGTACCTTCATTTCTAGCATTATCTTTCATGGACAGCGATATGGGTATGTAAGAAAATCCATATTTTGGTTTTCTATCTCATGGGTATTGTTCATAAGTACTTTGTAATGTGTTTGCAATGAATTAGATCATTTAGGTATCCTCATTATATTGTATTTTCAAAGAATATATGCATGCATGTGTGTTATGTTATGAGAAGAACACCAAAACGCAAGCAGGTTACAACTTAACTATAGAAAACCCTTCAAACTGTGAGAAGAAATCAGACCCAAATCAATAAAAATAGAAAATATAGAACGGGGTGGGATATTTCAATGGTATCAGAGCTGGTGCATCTTGCCAGCCTGTGATTCAGTTTTATGAGTGAGTGGAAAGTTGTCTATACTAGAGGTACTCCGCAGTGGCAGCAACCATAGGTACCCGAAGGTGAAACAATATGTGGGATTTTGGGTATGCAAAAAAATTCCTCTAGTGATAGTGACAGTATAATTGGAAATATGGGGGACAGAAACATAGGACTTGAACAACCAGATATTCCAGATTCGAGATGGGAAAGGAAGTTCAATCTGATGATTGAGATGATGTCACAGATGTTAGCTAAATTGAACCAGGGTACTCCACTAATACCACAACATACAATGCAGGAGAGTGAGGCTAGTGGTTCCAATGCTAACAATCACCGACATGCAGCCCAGGGTAGTGGACATATTACTAGGACCACCCTAGGATCTGTTCCTAGACCTCTTTAGCCTACATTTCTACGCTTAGAGGAGGCACCAGTTAATCAGGAGCCAGAGGTACAACTTCCCATGGCAAAGATGTTAGGATGCAACATGCAGAGTATGTAACATTTCCTGTTGATATCAGAAACATGTTGACATTTGAGCAATTTATGAACCAAAGGAGGCAGAGAGGAGCTGCGGGTGGCAGAGCACAACACAAAGCTAACTGGGACTACCAACATGCATTGAGCAAAGTCACTATGGATCGTTTTGATGGGAGTGGCAAGGTTTCAGCCAGAGCTTGGGTGCAAACGTTGGACAATTATCTGACACTTAAGCCTATGCCGGAGAACGAGGCTCTTAACTTTGCCACAATACACTTAAACGGGTTAGCTCATCAGTGGTGGTATCATTGGTTGGTTACTTTAGGCCACAATCTCATCACCACATACGATGAGTTCTCAAACCGACTCATTGAGAGATTCGACACCAAGGACCCAGAATTACAGTTCAGAGAGTTGGCACAGCTGAAACAGTATGGGTCACTTGAGGCTTACATCTCAGAATTCGAGAGACTCAATGTGATGGTTCCTAGCATAAGAGAGGGGAGACTCATAGTCCTATTTACTGAGGGACTAATGGAACCACTCAGGGGATGGGTTAAGGCATTTGACCCACCGTCATTACAGGAGACAATCAAGAAGGCACGAAGTATGGAGTTTGTAGTGGCTAAGAACAAGTTCGTCTCCAAACCCTTTCCTCCACAGAAGGATAAGATGCCTTCACATCATCGGGACACTCTTCCATAGAAGAAACCAGCACCACGCCTAGATGATGATGCCTTGAATGAATACATGAGAAATAAGTTGTGCTTTAAGTGCAAGGGTCCATGGGATGAAAATCATAAGTGCCCAATGAAGGGGCAAGTGAAACAATTGGAATACTATTCTGCCGAGGAGACAGCTTCAGAAAATTCAGAACAACAGAGTGATCGGGAGGATAGTGATGTGGAGAGTGCAACAGAGGAGGTGTAGGATGTACAGGATGATATTCCGATAGCACATTTTTCTACCATTCAGAAAGAGGGTTCCTTTAGGATACAGGGAGTATTGGAGGGACAGAGAGTGACCACTTTGCTTGATACAGGGGCCACTTATAACTTCATCGATGAGGGGCTAGTAGCACGGAGGAAGCTCAAGTCTGAGGAGTTTGAGGGATTCAAGATGTGAGTTGCAGATGGCTTTGTTATTATGTGCAAACAGAGAATCCCAAACTTAACCATTAGGTTAAGTAATTATGAGTTCCAGGCCGAGTATTATGTGGTCAGTATGGGGGACATGGATGTAGTCCTCGGCGTGAAGTGACTTCACTCTGTTGGAGAGTTTATTCTCAATCTTCGTACTGTGGAGATGAAGTTTGAGGCGGATGGTAAGAAACACATCTTGAGAGTTGAGGACAGTCTCTTTGAGGAGGATGGAGAAGATACTGCAGCACAATCAGGTTCAGTGGCCAGCAGAGATATTGGTGATGCCCAAGGTTCCTAAGCAGCAAAAGCAGGAGTATCCGGTAGAGATCCAATCTTTGTTGACTAAACACACCAAAGTGTTTAGTGACATACCACCAGGTAGACCTCTTGACAGTGGATTTGAGCATGTCATTGAGCTTGAGCAAGGTGCCAAGCCAGTTATCACTGTACCCTACAGGCATCCTAAGAGATACAAGGATGAGATTGAGAAGATCATTCAGGAGCTTCTCAAGATGGGACATATCAGACCTAGCAAGAGTCCCTTTACTTCTTCTATGGTATTGGTCAAGAAGAAGAATGGCACACTTAGGATGTGCATAGATTACACGGAGTTGAACAAGAAGACAATCAAGAACAGATATCCCATCCCTCGGATTGATGAGCTCATTGACGAGTTGCACAGTGCATGCTTCTTCTCGAAGATAGATTTGAGATCTGGGTACTGTTGTGACCAAATCACACATCGCCCCATTGCAAATGGGGACCCCCTTTTTTTTGAGCTCCGATGTTGTGCATGATGTTTTGGATGATGCCTTAGGTTTGTTTACTCTGCCAATCCAACAATAAGTCTCTCTCCTAGAAGATTTTGCTTTATAACTGGAGGTCTTATCTGGAGGATGAACTTGCAGTGATGAAGATTCTTGATCAAATTCCATTCAAGTAATGAATATTGAGACCCATCCTGATGTATGTTTGAGATCCTGAAAATGACTAAGTCTGGTAGCCTGAAATCCTGAAAATCCTGAAAAATTGGCTAAGTCTGAAATCTGGTGAATCCTCCAAATTCTATATTCTGCATGTTAAATCCGGTGGATTCGAGACCTATCTCAAACATCCTGAAAGGTATATTGAAAAATATTTAAAGTATAAGAAATTCTTATACTTAAATATATTTTTCAATATACCTTTACCCTCGAGGACCCTGAAAAATGCCTAACTGCTCCAGAGGATTCAAAAAGTTGATCTAGTGCGACGGCATATTAAGGTGGCACAAAATCTTGGCGCAAGATCTTGATAAATCACGCCGTTTTCAAGAAGATCTCAAGTTGATGATCTCTTGCGCTTGAACTAATGCGCCCAAAGACAGAAGAAGATGATGATTTCGAATGCATGAACCAATGCGCCAATTCTAGAAGATTTTCAACCCCTTAACCAAAGCGAAAATTCTAGAGGATTTCGAAACTATGAACCAATGTGCCCTTGTGGAGAGATAAGGTAGAGGATTTGAAATGTCTTAACCAATGTGCCAAACAAGGAGGATTCAAACATTTGAACTGCTGCGCTAATTCTAGAGGATCTTGAACACCTCAACCAATGCGAAAATCAAGAAGATTTTCAACACCTCAACCAATGTGACCTAAGGTGAAGGAGGAGTTTTGGTTAGAATTGTTACATTAAGGTTTTTTAGAGGAACTCGAAACCTTGAAGTAATGCGCCACAGCAAGAGGAACTCGAATTCTTGAAGTGATGCGCCAAAAGAAGAGGAAATCGAATCCTTGAAGTGATGCGCCAATCCTAGAGGAAATCAAAAACCTTATCCAAAGCGCTCCTATTAGGAGGATTTCAAATCTTGATCTCTTGCGCCAATTTCTAGAGGATCTCAAAAGTGTGATCCAATGCGCCCAAGGATGAGATGATTCCTTTCAAGTTTTAAAGGCAAATTCAGGAGAATTTCAAGGAGAAATCAAGATCCCAATCCAATGCGCCACTCACATAATGAGGCTAAATTTCAGTTTCAAGGCAAATTTCAAAGTGAACAACCAAATCTTGATCAAGTTTAAACACCTTTGTAAGAGGATTTCAAATCTTTAACCAATGCGAAATTCCAGAGGATTTCAAATCTTTAACCAATGCGAAATTCTAGAGTATTTCAAATCTTTAACCAATGCGCCATCTAGGGGAAAGTGAAGGCAAATTCAAGAAGACATTCAAGAGGAATTCAAAACACTTAACCAAAGCGCCTCAATCCAAGAGGATCCTCAGCACCTTATCTAGCACGCCAACATCATGAGGATTTCTAACACCTCAACCATTGCGCCAAACCTCAAAGAGGAATCCAAACACTTTATCCAATGCACCACTACTAAGACAGGCCTAATTCAAGTTTTAAGTGAATTTTCAAAGAGGATCTTAAAATCTCCAAGTGATGCGCTAGCCCTTAGAGACTTCAAACACTTGATCTATTGCATTAAGACAGCAAGAAGAGATCAAATCCCTCATCTAATGCACCAAAAGGGGGAGATGAGAGGAGGATTTCAAGATGCTTAACCGCTGCGCCAAGATTGATAAGGGAAAGGAGTTTCAAGGCAGAATTGTAAGGAATTCAAAAGTGCCATCCAATGCGCCACATGTAAAGGAAGCTTGCTTGGTGTTTAGAAGTCTATCTAGAAGATTTTGAAACGTGGATCTAGTGCACCAGCCCTAGAGGAAATCAAAACACCTATCTGATGCCCTAAGCAAGTAGGAGGATTGAAGTATTAAGGTTGCAAGGAGATTCCAAAAAACCATGATCTGCTGCACCAAGAGGATAGGACAAAAGATTTTAGTTTCTGATCTGCTCCTCCAAGAAGGACGAGTTCAAGAGAGTAAAGGAGGATTTAAGGACTTTATTCAATGCTCTATTTTCTTTATTGTTTTCATCTTCTTTAGACCTTGAGCGAATGATTTCTTATGTGTTTATGTTATAAAGTTGAAGTATTGATGTTGTTTCTTCTCTATGTTGCAGGAATGTGAATGATGCTAAGGAGTCATCAAAGAAGAAGAAGCTGGAACCACCTTCATGCTAGGAGTGAAGTCAACAAGTTGCAGTAGACGTCAAGTAGTTGTTCTAAGAAGAAGTTCAAGGATACTCTATCTACATCACTTCAAGTATCAACTACTTCATCATCTTCATCAAGACATTTCGAAGGCATCCACTCTACTTCAAGGAAACCTCATGTGGCTGCTCTAAGAAGTCACTTCAAGTATCAACTACTTCATCTTCATCAATCAAGACTTCCGAAGGCATCCACTTTACTTCAAAGAAACCTCATATCATTAAGCTTCAAGTCTCCTTGGGAAGTTAGCTGCTCTATCATAAGGAAGGTGTTATCATCAAGTTGGAGCATTTCATATATTCTACTTCATTCAGGATCATCTTCTAGGAAGCATCATTCTAAGAGATCTACATCACTTCAAGAGGTAGCTGCTCCAAGACGTCACAGCAAGATATATCTCAAGTCCTCTTCATCAATGACATCATGAAAGATCATACTTCAAGTTTCAAGACTCATCAAGCTTCAAGTCTCTTTGAGAAGTCAGGAAGCACTTCATCCTCAAATCAAGCAAGGGCATCCATCTATTCAAACTTCGAGTCCTTTCACCTTCAAGTCCAAGAGAGTCTTCTACTCTACATGAAGAAAGCCACATCATTATCATCATCATCTACTCCACATGAAGAAGCATCAAGGAAGATCATCAACTTACCTACAAGAAGAAGAAAGAATCATGAAATTAATCAAGTGAAGCAACAAGTATCATAGATCCAGTCAACAAGAAGAATGAACAAGGCAAGATCTACAAGATGTATTCCCAAACATACAAGTTCAAGCAATCACATTGAATGTCATGTCCCTATAATGATTTATAATTGAATCGTTTATTTAATAATAAGTTAGCCTTATATAAACTAAATATATAATATATTTATTTAAAATATATTATTAATATGTATTAGTTAATAAATAATATTATTAATTTAATATAATTTAAATATTATAAAATATATATTTAATTAACTAGATATATTATAAATATAAATATTTTAATATAATATTTATGTTTATAATTAATAAGGTATATTATTATATATAAAAATAAATATTATGAAGAGTCTTACCCATTAAAGCTAGAAAGTAAAGTAATTTGGAATAAGGCAAAGTAATACGGTTAAACAAAAAGTCAAATTCAAAATAAAATCATATAAAGATAAAAGTCTAATAAGACCGTATTATATGCTTGTAAATAAAATAAGATAAAAGAGCTCCCATACTTAATAACAAATGTATTTATTATATAAATAATGTACTTTAAAAAGATTAAGGGGAGGCCGAAGGAGGATATTTATAAGTGCAACGATTAAGTTGGTTGACACCAGCGATCACATTAATAAATAATATATTATAAATATATCTAATAATATAAATTCAAATATTATTATTATTATCTTATATTGTAATATAAATATAAATAATATAATATAAATCATATATCATTTATTATGATATAAATGATATAATATAAATAATATAAAATATAAATAAACATTTTATGATAAGGGAGTTATGTATGGTTAGAATTAGTTTTACCGCAAAAGGGAATTAATACAAAGTAATAAAAATTATAAGAGGGTAAGTATGTCTTTTACCACCAAGCATAATAAGAGACGTGCATCTTCGAACATATCCCTTGAAAGAGAAATAAATAAAGGTTGTGAGATAGAAGGAAAACATCATTGAAAGAAGAAGACACTCCATAGGAAATACTAAATCCACAGCAACAAAGGAATATCAGGTAAAACAATATTAGTTTACTATGCAAGTAGAATCCAATGGATTAATGAATTATTTACTAATGATTATTTCCTTTAGCAAGTTTCTATATTAATAATCTAATTTAGGTATTGTTGTTGTTTATCATTAAATAAGTTCCTAAATAAATGTGAATGTTGTGCATAATTTTATATGCTGAATTAATATATGATTAGATATATTGAATTAGTATGTTATATGAATAATTGTATGAGTGTTATATGATGGAGAAATGTGGTACAAGAGGGGAACGGTGATGGGGCATCCTTCTAAGTACACCACCCCTTGAGGGGGGATTAATAAATCCCATTGGGGCCAAGGGGGTATAAAAGATACTGCTCTTGGGCTTAGAAGATATAGCTTTCGGGGCACCCTTTGTGATTTCATCTCTTATCATAAACACTCAATTTCAAGGACCTAATTATAGAGAAAGGAAAGGGGATGGTTAGAGGAAAGGGGAACGGAACAACGGATGCCTCATTAGGTACACCACCTCATATGGATGGCATGTGCCACATGAGGCCAAGAGGGATGGTATATCCGCTCTTGGGCCTTGGGTAGAGGATCCGGGACACCCTATCAAAGCTATCCTCCTCAATTCTCTTATGGTTGAGTTTATTGAATAACTAGATTTTATTTATTTAGATATGTTAATTGAAATAAGAAGACATTATTGTAAATTTGCTCTAACAAGTTTTGCAGGATATCTTAATTTTTAGAGTGGAAAGTGAGAATTTGAACAATATTTAATATACTAGGAATTTGGGGACATTACATTGAATACATCACACAAAGATGATACAATTTTCAAAGTATGCTGAGTTGGCACTTATGTGGCGAGTACACATCATTTTAAATACATTAAATGTATCATTTAATGAAAGAAGCCAAAGGGATTCCTATGTGGAGAATGTTTTAAATGCTTTCGCCTTTCCTTATCACATTGGAAAACGTGCCTTCATTGCCTCTCTCTTTTGTGCTAAAAATAGCAAGTTTTTGTAACTACCTCTGAGGTGGCACGATCTAGACCCTTGGCTATTGAATTAATCTAAGCCATTCATTGTAATACTGGAGCACTATATAAAGGCTTTGTTGCCTCATTTGTAATATATAGGCTAGAGATTAGATTTTAGGAGTAGAATAGAAGAGACTCTCGAAATTCTCTGAGAGGGCTTGAAATTGTTGTAAATATTTCTTAAGATTAATGCAAAGGACATTGGAGTTCGCTTGGTGTTTAAGTCTTGTCTTGTGGAATCACATGGTTTCTTGTACTTTGATGAAGTGGAGAGATGTTTCAAAGTAGATTAGAAGTAGATTAGAAGCTCTTTGTTGTTATGTATGTATGTATTGGATATTTGATCAACTCCTAGCTCATGCTTTTAACATTCATCGCTGGTGAAGTGTTGTGTAAAGCTAGTCTGAGCCTTATTTGCTTGAGTTCGATCGTGGACGCTTGTTTGAGCTGCGTTGTCTTATGGGTGCTTTTATAAGCCTTAATGATTTGAAAACTATTCGCATAACCTTAGGAGATTGCACCAACTTCATGTAGTTGTAGGCATCCTTGGCGAAGTGAAGTTAGGTTTATTTAGGAGTTTGTCTATTCAAGCATCATCATTGCTTCATTGACATTAGATTAGATTCCTTAAACCTTTATCTTTTGTCTTTTATTTGTCTATTGAAACATCATCCACATTGAAGGAGGAATAAGCTAAATGAATGAAGAAGAGTCCGCGTAAGTCCCTTTGTGATTATCAGCAAAATCACATGTAATCACTGAGTTAACTCATCATGCATTATAAAAAGGAACCTTGGAGTTACTTCACTGGATCACATAGTTCAGCCTTTGAAGAACTTTATTCAAGAGAGAGTGGGATACTCTAGTGTTTTACTCTATTGTTGACTTGTCCAAAAACAATCATCAACATGTACCATCAGATACAGGTACGAGAAGAGGATGTAGAGAAGATAGCATTTAGGTGCCGCTATGGACACTTTGAGTTTCTGGTTATGCCTTTTGGCTTAACCAATGTGCTAGCTACATTCCAGTCTTGCATTAATAAGGTATTCAGAGAGTAGCTATGGAAGTTTGTGCTTATCTTCTTCGATGATATACTTATATATAGCAGGACTTGGGAGGAGCACCTGAGGCACATAGATATTGTGCAGGGCATACTTGAGTAGGAGTCCTTTTATGCCAAAATGTCTAAGTGCGAGTTTGGCATGACAGAGTTACTATATTTGGGACACAGCATCAGTGCAGAGGGTGTTCGTGTGGATTCGGAGAAGATCCCGGCTATCATAGACTGGCCGCCACCCAAGAATCTCTCAAGCTCAAGGGATTCTTCGGTTTATGTGGATTCTATCGCCGCTTTGTGAGGGGCTTTTCTCAGTTGGCTGCCCCCCTTACCGACTTGACTCAGAAAGGTGCTTTTGAGTGGTCTAGCAGTGCTTAGCAAAGTTTTGACAGATTCAAGGAGGTGATGAGTAGTTGCCCAATGTTGGCCATTCCAGATTTCTCGAGAACTTTTGAGTTATAGTATAATTCCTTAGGGGAAGGCACTGGAGCAGTGCTGATGTAGGACAAACACCCCATTGCATTTGAGAGCAGGAAGTTGAGGGGTGCTGAGAGGTTCTACAACATATATGATAAGGAGATGCTAGCCATTATGTATGCATTGGCTAAGTTCAGGCAGTACCTAGTTGGAGGTAAATTTGTTGTCAAATCTGATTATAACAGTTTGAATCATTTCCTTAGTCAGAAGGATCTGAACGACCAACAGCAGAAATGTGTCAGTAAACTACAGGGATATGACTTTGACATTTTTTGTCAAAGGAAAAAAAGAACGTAGTTGCTGATGCATTATCTAGGAAACCTCACTTGTGTGCCTTGGGGGAGATTGCAGAGGATTGGAGAGCTTTGATTTCTGCACAGTATGCAAAGGATAAGTGGGCCTCTGGGATTGTTGATGGCACCATCAGTGATGACAGCTACATAGTTGTAAATGAATGACTTGATCATTTACAAGGGGAGGATCTTTTTGGTGCCAGGGTCTATTATGAAGCAGAAGATCTTGAGGGCTTTCCATGACTTGCCTATGGCAGGACATCGAGGGTTCTTCAAAACCTACAGGCAGGTTAGAGAGTGCTTTACTTGGAAAGGCCTCAAGACCGAAGTTTAGAAGTATGTGAGGGAGTGCCTGGTGTGTGAGTAGAACAAGCATGAGCACTCTTTCCCAGGTAGTTTGTTGCAGCCCTTACCCATTCCCGAGAGGAAGTGGGATTGCATCTCGATGGATTTTATTACGGGCTTGCCCAAAGCCCAAGGCAGGGATTGCATTTTTGTGGTGGTTGACAGGTTAACTAAGTTTGCACACTTTTTTGCTATCTCAGCCACCTATACAACATCTCAGGTTGCTGAATTATTCTTCAGAGAGGTATTTTGACTACATGGGTTGCCATGGAGCATAGTGAGTGACAGGGACAATAGGTTCCTGAGTAACTTTTGGCAGGAGCTCTTCAGGTTGAGTGGGACAAAGCTCACCCCTAGTACGAGTTACCACCCCCAGGCGGATGGGCGGACTGAGATAGTCAACAAGTGGGTGGAAGGGTACCTCAGAAATTATATTGCAGGGTAGCAGAAGGCATGGGTGAAGTGGCTTAACTTGGGTGAGTATTGCTACAATACCATTTACCACATGTATATTCATATGCAACCATTTATGGCACTCTACGGGTACGAGGCTCCGAGTTTCTTGGATTTGTTGTTTGGAGACAACAGAGTACCTAAGGCTAGAGACCTCTTGCAGTTAGGACATTATGAGGTCTTTGAGAGAGAACATCCAGAAGGCGCAAAACCAGCAGAAGCAGTATGCAGATCAGCATAGGGTTGAGCATTCTTTTGAGGTTGGTGATATGTATATCTTATGCTGCAGCCTTATAGACAGTCCACTCTTAAGAAGAGTGGTGTAGAAAAGTTGAAGCGACGGTATTATGGACCATTCAGGATCTCCAGAAGGGTTGAGAGGTGGCTTATGAGTTGGAGTTGCTGACATATAGGAGGGTTCACAATGTTTTTCATGCGTCTCGCCTTAAAAAGGCATTGGGTCACAATGTGATACCTTCTACAGAGTTGCCTCCTCTTGATGAAAAGGGGAAGTTGATTTTAGTACCTGAGGCCATCATTGACACTAGAGAGCTTACATTGAGGAAGAGGGTTATCAGAGAGTATTTGGTGAAGTGGAAGAACCTGCCGGTAGAGGATGCTACATGGGAGAGTGAACAGATTCTGATGCATCCAGATTTGATATTGCTTGAGGCAAGTAATCTTGGGGAGGGTGGACTGTAATGTTCCCTTTCCTAGGCGGTGTTAGTCTATACTTGGTTCCTGAAGACTAACCAGTGTGGTTAGGGAACTCATGGAGTGTTCGTTGGATGGTTTTGGACATTTTGGCTAAAACTTACTATTTTTAGTAAGTTAGGGTTTTGACCGTTTGGGGAGATTCAAGATTGGAGGTGGAGTGTTTCGAATAGACCTTGGCCATTTATTTTAAAGTCCGTAATTTAATATTGGGACTTTATAATAATGTTAGTGACTAGTAAAAATTGGAAAAATGCAAATAAAAGTCACATGTGGGACTTGGGCGCCTATGAGGGAAAAATAAAGTGAATTTATAATGTTTATTTCTCCTTATGTGGGTCGACCCTCTTAGAGGGAAATATAAAAGCCAAAAGGAAAGTAAAAACATTCATTCACGACAATTACATTTTGATGATATTTGCTCTGCAAAGAGAACAAGGGTTTGAAGAAAACCATCCATGGATTTTGGAGACGAAATCCTCCATTAGTGATAGCATTCCGCAGGTGTGAGACCACCCAAGGGTGCTTATGAGAAGCCATACTCAGTGGTTGTAATTGTGCTTCATTTTCATTCAGTTTGGGAGTTTGGAGATCAGTCACAGAGAGTTTATCTTGCAGATTTTCACAGTTTCTTGGCACTATAATTTGAGAAGGTTATCAAGGAATATATTGTAGGGTTTGGCATAGAAATTTGAACAGATTTGAGGCATTTTGGAAGACCATAGATAGGCCGTACCATTGCAGCCCTCGCCGTACTAGCGGAGAGGGAGTTTGGAGTTGTTTGTGGTTGTTTCTTCATTTATATCACCATTGGTTGGGTGTAGGGAAGAGACAAGGGCAGGCGACCAAATAGGAGGGAGTTTAAATCAGATTTGAGGTTGTCATCACTGATTTTGGTACACAGCAGGGCAGCAATAAAGGGGTTTTGGGATAGTTTGTACATCATCTACAGCGATCTTGGTATTGTTGTGTGGTCTCCATAAGGACTATTGTTGTTGTATTTGCATTGTACCTCGCTGGATTGAGTAATATATTTGAGCATTGCTTGTTTTTGGGAGTGGATTCATATGACCTGACTGCTGTGCCTTCATTTCCAGCATTATCTTTCATGGACAGCGATATGGGTATGTAAGAAATTCCATATTTTGGTTTTCTATCTCATGGGTATTGTTCATAAGTACTTTGTAATGTGTTTGCAATGAATTAGATCATCTGGGTATCTTCATTATATTGTATTTTCAAAGAATATATGCATGCATGTGTGTTATGTTATGAGAAGAACAACAAAACACAAGCATGTTACAACTTAACTATAAAAAACCCTTCAAACTGTGAGAAAAAATCAAACCCGGATCAATAAAAATAGAAAATATAGAACGTGGTGGGTTATTTCAGCATACATCTTCTAGACCAGCCATTGAAGAAGATCATGAGGTAGAAGATTCTACCTACTACTTTGATGGAGATCCTTTGATAGAACGTAATGAAGATTTAGCTTTCACACATGGATGTAATGAAAAAGTTAATTTGTGGAGGCATGATTGGGATATGTTGAGTGAAGACCTTGGGTCCCATAAATCTCATCACTTGGAGGGACAATTGAAGACAAATGGAGGTAAGCTTGCGGTTGCCCTAGATCATTTTGATCATGTTTATGAAGTAATGGTAGGTTTGTGTTGGAAAGCCCTAGAGAGGCATAAGCACTATGAAGAAGATTTTTCCTTGCCGGGTTTCGAGAAGGCTATGGTGAAGTCAAAATACTTACATCTACTTGCGGATAGAGATCATCTATTCAAGACGGTCGAGATATATGTTGGCGCTTTGAGAAGGGAGGAAGATGAAGTTGATAAGCTCACCTTGGAGCTTGAGGACACTATGGATTCTTTGAAGAGACTCAAGATGCCCTTCAAGAATCGGAAGATCAAGTGAAGAAGCTTCATTGGGAGTTGAGCAAGGCACACTCTTCATCATACACATCAGAAATTCAGATTTCTATGACCGCCACATTCAAGGAAGGACAATGCAACATGAAGAGGGCAAAGAGTGGAGACATGGAAGAATAGCTGGAAGGATCCTATGATGAGGTTGTGAAGATAGAAGGGATGGACACACGTGAGGATTCAGCTTGCAGCCATGAGACAGGGTTTGTGACACATGATGCTCTTGATTTTCCATGGGAGACATGCCTTGGACCTGCCCTATTTGATGATCACTCCGTCATGGAGGAAGAGGAGATTAGGTTTTACAAAGATATCTCTCAAAGGCATGAGGTAAGGCCCGATGTTCCGATTTGCAACAACACTCCTTTGACTTCACATTATCATGACATGACAGCCAAAGGGGATCAGCCTTGAGGCTTATGATTTTTATGGAGAGAATCATGTTGGATCAGCCTTGGATGAAGAGCATGCAACAACAATAAAGGAGAGGTTTGAGAAGGGTAAAGGTAATGGCAAGAGTTCTGATTTTATTTGGATCAGCAGTCTTTCACTCTTGCATAATCATATGTTAACAACCCTTACACATGAGAATGGGTTAGCCCTTGTATCATTGGACCGAAGAGAGCCATATTAGTTCAGCGTGACATGTGGCATGAGTCTTGTATGGTGGCTAAGCAAGAGGAACAATCAGTTTTGAGGTATGGTACAAAATCTTTTACTTGTTTGCTTCTTGAAGGTTTGATGACACCTCCTTTGGAGAACCACTTGAAGGCTCACATCATGGGTTTGGATGACATCATTGAGTACACACTATGTGGATCAGCCACTAGTGTTGAGACTACCTATGTTGATAAGCGTAATAAGGATGGATCCTTGGTCCTTCATGGAGCACTTAAGGAGTTTGTTGGTGAAGGGTTCCATTATGTTGATAACTCTTGGATGGAGTATATAGCTGCTCTATTTCAAATGTATGCCATGGAGACTCTTGCTTTTGTTGGGCATACTATGGTGGTACAACTGAACTATGACACAAGGTATGAGAATATTGATACGATGTTTGGTTTGGAGTTACTAATGCATGTGTTTCAGCTGGGTGATGGCATAGGGATTGGAAGAAAGCATGAAGATCTTGATGTTTTAGCCCTAGTTCATGAAGATCTATTCCATACTTTGCTTGGAGATGGTTGTTCCACTTCATGGTGCATAGATTCTCTTCAGAGTCCTTGGCAAACAATAGCTTCTTGGGAGCTTGGTGGAGTTGTTGAGACTATGTAATGTCCCCTTGTCACAAATCAGAATTCTTTTTTTTTCTTGTTCACAAATTTCAACTTGCAACAAAAGAACATTAGTCTATTTTCATTTAAAGCCAATATATATATAATTCACACAGAACATTGCTTTATCATTTTCATGATTAATTGTCAATCCATAACTTAGTTCATCATTGATTACTATCAATATATTAATATGCAGATCACTATTATTCATCTATGATCATTTTCTATGCATATCACTATTATGAATCCATAGCTACTTTCAATGCATATCATTATTGCTAATCTTATGATTGCTTTCAATGCCTATTATCTTTCATTCACATTTCACAAGTTAATCTTATGATCATTATTCATATGCCTTGCATATCATTAACATTTCACATGTTACTTTTAGGATCATTATCAATATGTCTTGCATATTTTTATCATGACATTTCACATGATCTATGATTTTCATCGATATACATTGCGAACTATTTATCTATTCATATGTCATTTGTTAACAACCTATGGGAGATTAGAGGAGAGTTACCGTTATCCACTATGGGGCTCTAATGTCTCTATCCTTAGACTCAATATGGTATCCTTAATACCTTAGAGTCAAGGCCTCTATGAGACTCCTTGGTACTCTTATGATGCCTTACATCAAGGTAACCAAGGCCATTACATCACTATCCTTGCACTATGGGTACCTTATACCTCATGTGACAAGGCCTCTATGTGATAATTATCCTTTGCACAATGGGTGCCTTATACCTCATGTGACAAAGGCCTCTAAATACCCATGTGGCCTCTTGGTACTTTTTCTTCCTATCTCTCATATGAGGTTAGCAAATCACATAGCATTATACAAGATATATCATTTGAGTTATTGCATACTAGATATATTATAAATGATCATTCTATATGACTGTCTATATTTCATTATTCATGATGATTATATCATCATGGATAATGAAATGTATATCTTGCATTACTAAGAATGGCTGTGCAAAAATCAAAGTTATCATGATGAGTACATTTATGAGAACAACATATGATCGCTACTTATAAATTAGAGTTATCCTAATCGATACATTTATGAGAGCAAGCATATGACTGTTCATTACTTAGAGTTATCATAATCGATGCAAATACATTGTCATGAGCAAATACATATGACTATCTACATAATGAATGTTATCAAGAATGAAATAGGAATGTCATTTCCTTCATACGTGTGCTAGTACGACAACCGATCAGGCAAAGAGAATAATAATAATATGAAAGATGCTTACTTGCTGTTGTAAACTGGATTGCAGTCTTGGAGATATCCTTGTATGAATTAATGATAATGACAAATGCTTGGATCAATGCTTGGGAGAATAAGAATTACTTGCTGCTGCTCCCGTCCGTACCTCAATATTCAGATGTATTTTGGTTTTTTGACCGATCTCTTTTATACCCTACAATGGACGTGGCAAATTATTATAATCGCTGCCTTCAATTTGCATGGGATTGGATAAATATCATATATGTTTATAGCTACTTCATTGGCTGAGTCAATCAATACTTTATGCTGATTCCTATAATATATATTACTGCAGATTGAGTGTATTATCGTTGATGGAATGAATTACTTCCCTCTTGAGATCTGCTGATGTTATTGCTGATTCGATGATGTCTTGCCTATTGTTGCTGGAAATCTCCTTGATGAGGTTCGATTCTATGATATTACATTTGGTGCTGTAGTCTATCTGAATATATAAACTGTCCTCCATACATCATGCATCGCTTCTTATATCTTAGTTGATACCCCTACATAGGGTCGCCATTTTTAATGAATCGTACCCTCTTAGTAAAGTGAGATTAATAACTGAAAATCAATTGCTACTTAATTTATTAAAGGGATCGATGCCTTTTAGGATATGCATGGTATAATCCCAGCGCCACCTTAATCATTTACAATCTAGTTATAAGTTTAGAGGAATACGATTTCATATTAGGAGTTGTAATATTAATGATATAATGATATCAATTATAATTATATTTGTTATATATATATATATATATATATATTGTACTTATATTTATATTTGTATATGATATATATCATATTTTAATAATATTATTATAACTAAAATAATATTGAATTTGAGCATATTAATATTATTTAATATCATTATAAATTAGTAATATTATATGTTTGCTAAATATTATCATATACTGGATCTTATCATAATGGTTAAGTCTTTAATTTAAACAACGCCTTAAATGTTAGGACATGACAGAGTACACTTAGTGGATTAGCCACTAATATCCAAACTTCACTTGAAGAGGGAGTCATAAGGTATGATTCTTTGATCATTCATGGGGGAGATGTAGAGTTGGATGCTACTGTGACACAATTCTATCATTCTATTGATACTTTGGTAGCATTGGAGGCTGTCCTATGTCTGTGCTTGGTGATGTATAATAACAAGGAACTTGCATGAGAGGAGCATACTTCTGAGATACAGTTAGTTCATATGCCGAGGTATGGAGATGTTGTTCCCATTTTTGATTTTAAGGCACTAGGGCTTGTTTCACAGTTGGGTTTTTACCTTGGAGATGGAGGTGAGTAGGATGTCATAGATATTCTAGCCCTAGTACATGAGGTCCTTTTGCATATATGGATGGGAGATGATTATTCTGCTTCATTGTCATGTCCCCAATTCCGGAGTGATGTTACATGGAGATTTTTGGTTAGCCTATCATCTATTCCCGTAGGCTAATACATTGGTAAGGGAATAATTGACTAGTTTAAGTTGGCTTCTACACATGGAGATTTGGAAAGTTAGCTCAACTAGTGTATTTTGAGTTATACGGAAAATGCAATATTAAGATTTTATTTTCATTCATTTGAATTTGAATTTGAATTCGATAAATAAGGAGGGAAAATGAAATCTTTAATTACATTTTCTCTAATTCTATTTTTATGGAGATGATGTAAATATGGATAGCTCCAGGTAGACCTATTTGTGAAAGAACATTGACAAGTCAAAGATGGGCCCAATTCAATTTCAAAGACCAAGGTATATGGATCAATGCATGAGGGATATTTAATATCATGTTGCTTGAGCATTGTTTTTTGAGCCAACGACTATCCATGAGGCAATCAATTTGCATAGAGGAGTGCCAAATCCCATTCGCCAAGGTTAGAGACATTTAAAATTGCAAAGTTGATCATTGTGTAAAGTGCCAACGGCTAGTAAGGAGGCGGCTATGAGGTAAAATCATTTAAAATTGCTTTGTTTGGTATTTTAAATGCAAATGTCCATGTATGGAGCAGCGGTGGCTAAGGAAACGACGATTTTAAATGCAAATTGCCTCATCAAATGCATTCGCACAAGCAAGGAGAGGATCGATGGGTAGTTTGAAGGAAATTAAATGCAATACCAATACAAAATTAAATGTATATAGCTGATCACCCAAGCATGAAGAGGATTTTAAATGATTGCAAATCAAAAATTCAATGCATGAGTCTAAATGCCAAGCTCAAGAGGATCGATTCATAGGAGAGACAATTTCATTTAAAATAATTAAAGATTGTTTTAAATGAAAGCATATTTGGTGAAGATCATTCAATATTTTTCCAATTCCTTGATTCTCATTGATGGATTTCAAAATACATTCCAAATTGGCTAATAAGATGGATGCCCAAGCTTGA
The DNA here is from genome assembly GCA_027924645.1 of Cunninghamia lanceolata. Classification (NCBI taxonomy): domain Eukaryota; kingdom Viridiplantae; phylum Streptophyta; class Pinopsida; order Cupressales; family Cupressaceae; genus Cunninghamia; species Cunninghamia lanceolata. Next base: position 21,898,183 of record BSBN01000339.1, on the reverse strand, counting down.
GGAGTTTAAATAGATGACTTGAGCTTCATTTTGCAACTTTTGAGCATATGGTAAGCTTTTGCATTTTATCTATTATTGCTGGAAATTGTATTTTCTAGTGACTTTTATCAAGATGTTCCCTTGAGTGTTGTGGTGATGATCCCATGACAATTTGTGAGATGTTGTCATACAGATTTCATCATTGAATTGAATTTGCAGGTTATATGAAGAGTTTGGAAGTGATAGAGATATCTATTTGAAGCTCTTGGTGTAAAGGATTGACTACCAAGGTAGTTTAGTGAATTTGGAGTACATTTTGGATGGTATTTTCATGTTTTGCGGGGTCTGATTTTACAACAGTAGGTTCTGATTTTTATAACAGCGAATTGACATTGGAATTACATGGCTTTTTAAGTGAATTTGATCAAGGGTTTGAAGGTTGAAGAGTTGTACTTGATAGAAGACCTTCCTATGCATCCATCGATTGCATTTGGAGGAGATATTTCATGAGATTTCATTGTAAACCCTTGGCTGGGCAAAAAGTACACTTTCAGCAGTCATATTAGCATACAGAAAGTTTATATCATAATTTTATTGAAGTTCTTTCAAGGCTGTTTTGTGTTCATTTGATAACTATTATCATTCTAGAGGGTTTGAGCAATATTTGTATGCAAAGAATGATGTATCTGGGCTTCATATTGGCTTGTAATTAAGTCTGATATAAAATCAGACATGGACTGAAATAAATTCCAGCCACTTGACATTATATGTTTTATTTGTTTGATGGTTTCATAGATGCAAAGTTGATGTGGGTTTGATTTGCTACAATTCCTTTGTTCATTGTTGATGTTATTTAATTGAATTGTGCAAGAAATCTTATCTAAAATTGGCAAAAATTTCAGTATATATTAGTAGGGTATTTTACATTCATGGTTCATGGATCTCATACTAAGTAGATGGGGGACAGTAGTGGTTTTGGTCATACCAAAATGCATGACCAAAAACTCGAAATGCCGATAATGGCATTTGAATGCTATCTTCTCTACATCCTTCCCCCTGACTCGTATCTGATGATAACCAGATCTCAAATCAATCTTTGATAAGTAGCATGCTCCGTGCAACTCATCTATGAGTTTGTCAATGCGGGGAATGGGGTACCTGTTTTTGATGGTCTTTTTGTTCAACTCGCTGTAATCTATACACTTCTTGAGGGTAACATCCTTCTTCTTTACAAGGACAACATAAGAAGCGAATGGACTCTTGCTCTGCCTAATGTGCCCCATTTTGAGAAACTCCTTAATAGCCTTCTCGATCTCGTCCTTGTACCTTTTCGGATGCCTGTATGGTGTAGTGATAACGGGTTTGGCACCCTCCTCGAGCTCAATGACATGCTCAATTCCCCTGTCAGGGGGTCTATCTGGTGGTATATCACTAAACACCTTGGTGTGTTTAGTCAATAAGGCCTGGATGTCTGGCGGATACTCGTGCTTTTGCTGCTCAGTAGTTGCTGGCAACACCATCACTTTTGTTGCCCACTGAATCTGATCATGGCATATCATTCTCTCCATTCTTTTAAGAGAGACTACTCTCAAACCACCATTTGACAACCCTCTAAGCACATGTCTCTTCTTGTTCACCTCAAACATCATTTCCATGGTACGCAAGTTGAGGGTGAACTCTCCAATGTCACGGAGCCATGTCATACCCAACACAACATCCATCTCACCCATGCTAACCACATAAAAATCTGTTTGACAAATATAATCACTCAACTGAATGGTTAGGTTGGGTATCCTCCTAGTATAGGTGAGAAGAAAACCATCTGCCACTCTCACCTTGAATCCCTCGAACTCTTTTGTCTTGAGTCCTCTTTTTGTAACCAAACCTTCGTCTATTAAATTATGAGTAGCACCAGTGTCCAATAGGGTGATCACTCTCTGCCCACCAAGTACTCCTCGAATCTTGAATGATCCCTCTCTCTGAATGCTAGAGAGATGTGTTGTGGGTGAAGCAGTTTGTTCCTCTTTTTCTGATGCCTCAGATGAACTATTCAAACCTGTGTCATCGATTTCTGATTGTTGATTTGATTATTGTTCTGACTTCACTGACTCATCGGCAGAAAATTATTCCAACTGTTTTACCTTCCCTTGGGCAGCACACTTGTGCTTAGGATCCCATGGCTCTCGGCAATGAAAACATAGTTTCTTTCTCGTGAGATCATTAAGCTGATCGTTATCCATCCTAGGAGAACCTTTATGTTGCTGTCTTGAATCTCTTTGGAAGTGTCTCCTATCCTTGTCTTTCTTTTGCATGAACCCTTTAGACTGAAATTTACTTTTCCATGTGGAGGATTCCATGTCACGTGCCTTTTTCATGGCCTCATGAAGAGATGATGGATTAAGACCCTTTATCCAACCTTGCAAGGGATCAGATAACCCATCTATGAAAAGGATCATCAGTCTGCACTCAGAAATATTGGAGACCATCACAGACAACTCCTGAAACTTCGTAATGTCTGTGTCTATTGAACCCACTTGTCTGAGTTGAGCTAGCTCCTTGAACTGTAGCTCCGGGTCCTTTTTAGCAAACCTGTCAATTAATCTTGTCGTAAACTCGACATAGGAAGTGATCTGATCATGGCCCAAGGTAATCTTGCCATTAGTCCACCATTTGTGTGCACTACCCTCCAAGTGCAAGGTGGCATAAGTGATTGCATCTTCTTTAGGCATAGGGTTGATCTGAAGATAACTATCCAATTTTTGAACCCATGCTCTAGCGGTGATCTTCCCTGATCCATCAAAATATGGTAAAGTTATTTTGCTTACTTTCTTCTGAAGCTCCTAATTTTGCTGCCTATTACCCCCTTCGGGTCGGTGTTTTATTCTTAAATCAGAATACTCCCAGAAAGTCATTTCAGCTCGGAACTCATCGCTGGAAGACTACCAATCTCTCCAAATCACATCTTGGAATTCATCCTGTGTAGGCTTGGGTTCAGGTACATTGTTCCTGGGTGCAAAAATGGCTATACTGGGTCTATCACCAGTTGTCAACTGTGTAGCCCTTCTGTTATTAACTGATGCTTTTGCTTCATTTTTTCGTCTTCATCATCCCTGTATCTATGCCTATCTCCATTGTTCCTGTCTCCATGGTTTCTGTCACCGTTATTGTTCCTGTCTCCATGGTTTCTGTCACCATTACTGTTCCTGTTTCTGTCATTGTTATTGTTGTTATTGATACCAGGATTCTCGAGGAAATGATTAGTCATCATTTGTATCATTTGATTAAATTTTTGTTGCATTTGATTAAAATTATGTTGCAGCTCTCTCTGTCTCCTACACAAATTATTCATCATCTCACTGGTGCTAGGCTCTTCTCGGTCTCTATCACCCATTTCCGCAACTGCTACCACAACTGTATTTGTACCTGCAAAGGGGTCTATATGCTGGGGAACCTCAATATCTCGCTGTGACCTGTTCTGTCTGAGATAATACTGGACATACTCTGCATGTCTCAGTACATACTCTGCATGTCTATGTCTGACCTCACAGGATGGCAGGATTTTTTGCTCTGATACCACTATAATATGCTGCCCTTGTTTGTTCTTTTGATTATTATATTAATGTTATTTTTATTAATTTGTGATATTTCAGAACTACACACAAGTTGCAGAAGGGGTTTTTTGTTTTGCGTGTATTGCTTTTTCAGTGTAATATAGAAATATAAACCATACAATGAATACCCAAAAAATCTACAAGAGATATGAGCAAAAAGACAAAGACCCAGTTCATAAAATCACATGAAAGGAATTATCATCACATACCCATTTCAAAATATTCAACTTCGTACTTCTGTTGTAGATGGACCAGCAACATGAGCATTAGGAAATCACTTGAATTCATCAAATAACAGTAGGTCTCCCACAAACATTGAATGGCATTATGATTTTAGACATTCAAGGATCATTTTACATCAAAAGGCAGTCCCAAATGGTGGGCGTTCAGCCCTTAAAGGACCCATGCCCCTATTCAAGGTGTACGACCTGCTGTAGATGTGGTACAGCCCAACAAGGGATGAATATGCAGCTCTCTAACTCCCTCAAATCTGTATAAATCTGCACACCAAAATATCAATCTTTGCTGTCCCAAACAAAATGCCCAAATGCATACAAAATGTATTGAATCGAAGCACAAATGCAAACATTTGATGTATTTGCCTCTTCTAGCACCCTTGGATGGTCTTTCACACTTGCGGAATGCTGTTACTGATGGAAGTTTTCATTCCCAACAGCCTTGGTTTTGAATCTCTCCAAAACCCTCAAAACTCTTTCCAGAGCAAAGGCCAAAGTAATGAATAATCCAAGCATAACAAATGAATTGCCTTTTTCCTTATATTTCCTCAAGAGGGTCGATTCACTTTTGGAGGGAATAATTAATTTAAAATTACTTTTAATATTTCCCAAGGTGGGGCGCCCCTTTCCATGACTTAAGTGTTTTTTTAATAATATTTTATTTTTTCAACACTTAACCATTATAACCCAAAGTCCAAAGTTAAATAATATTAATAATTCACGGACTTTAAAACGGAGGCCCAAACAAACTCGGAATTCAGTGATCTATATATCGTTGGAAAGGTCTCGCCAAGATGCTTCATCTCCAACACTAAAAATCCCGAAATAGACAGAAACCCTAATTTGCCAAAAATAGCAAGTCCAGGCCCAAACCATCAAAACCACCTCAGAAAAAGCCAAACTGAAGATCATGCTGAAACCAAGCCAACATCCACTCACAATTGATCAACCCATCCAAAATACTGCCAACAGTGGTTCCCTAACTAGGCTAGTTAGTCTACGAGAAGTCCATAATAGACTAACTCTGTCTAGAGAAAGGGGACATTACACACAAGTACCCAAATCTCCGTGTCTCCCAAGGCTCGATCCTCCATGAGTGCTATGTCCAATAAGAACCAAACACTATCCTAACCTGAAGCTCTGAAGAATGCAATGCCTGTCAACAAGTGATGAAGAGTATAAACTCTGAAACACAACCACAAGTCTCCAAGCTTTCGCTGCTCTGCTCTGATAAAATCATCATCAATGCTCCATGAGTTGTGAAGCAACTCACAACTCATCAAAATCCCAATGAAGTGATGTACCAAACATGCCACCACTTGGATCCCAAATCATCTTATCATTGGATCCCAAATCATCTTATCATCGCATCCGACAGTCATGAAGAGATGGAAGCATGTCAAAGTCCTAGCAACATCAAACCACTGCCCAACTCCTGTGGATCTCCCATGGATGTGAAGGATACCTAACATAGGTGCAAGAAAGTGTGTAACAATTCCTCCTAAGTTGCTGGTATAGAACATAACAACAACATGACTGAAAATTAGACCAATGCGGATGTGAATAGTGTCTCCAAGGACATAGGATGATAGAGTATCATCCCTATGCCATTCTCCAATGGTGAGAAGATGATCCAACTCTTCTCCAAACTCTCGAACAGCTGCTGTCCTCAAAGAACTAAAAAGGCAATCCATGCACCATGAAGTAGAACAACCATCTTCAAACCATGTAGGGAGTAGATCACCATGAACTAAGGCTGGAAAACCAATGTCATCATGCTCACCACCAAACCCGATGCCATAGTCTAGCTACAATACACTCATTAGTGCCTCAAAATCAAAAACCATAGCAATGTCTCCATACCTAGGCACATAGATCAACTGTAGTTCTCCACCATGCCAACCAAATGCAAGTGTCTTCATGTTATGCATCACCAAGCTCTGAAATAGAGCAGCTACATACCCTACCAAAAAGTCATCCACATGATGGAACTCCTCACAAGCAAACTCCTCAAGTGCTCCATGAATGGTCAAAGGTTCAATCCAAATGGATTACCCATAGCTCCGTGTCATGTCCCTCGAGTTCTGCTCATTCAAATTGAAGATTTGAATGAATAATAATGAAGGCTCCTTTAAACACATTCCTTTCATGTGGCCGATTCCTCATACATGTCAAGGAAAAAACATAACAACAGTGATCCTTTAGCAGATATTAAGCAACAAGAATATATAAGCTATCATAACCTATTGCTTTCAAGATTAAAGAACATCTCAAATGAGGACAAGAGTGAAATCGGAGCCATAATATGGTGGTAAGAGATAATCTATCTTCATAAGCAAAGCTGATAGTGAAGTTGGCAATAAATCACATCATAGAGCATCTTAAATAACCAACGAATGTATAATGATAAATAATAAGCAAGAAATAAGAATTGATCCATATTATGTTAAGATAACTAATGGTCGATTAATCAAAAGAGGCGACCATCATGAAACAACACGTCATCTCAAGAGAAATCCATTATATAAAAAGGGCTCGAATGGATGGTACGAGGGCAATCAGATTTTTGCAATTCAAAAACACATCAATAACACAAGCATCGAATCATAAGAGATCGATCACCAAGAGAGAGCCACGATCCTTCCATCAGCGGATACCATTGTTACTCATTTATTACAGCAGATAACAAGTATAAGTTCCAGCGTCCATAACATCTAGTGAAAGCACCCTGCCATACATTCGACCATCTTTTATAATCAGAAATCGAATAATTGCTGATCATTGTCGTAGCATATATACACAGATATTATCATTATTTCTGCAAGCCGAACCATATCTATTCAGCCACAAAATCATATCGACCATAACAAGGTATGTCATTTACATTCAATGTATCTTTGCTGCATTATATTGTTTAATGTCTAATTCAATGATATGATGAACATAGATAATTGAAATTCTTATAATTCTCAAAAGCTAGATATTACATGAAATAAGACAACAATTGTGAAGCATATTGAGCAATGATACATTAACTTCATAGGAGAGGGTGAGTATGAGATGTCCATTTAGCCAACCATGGGTAATTAGTGGCCCTTGTCTCAACTGGTACAAAAGGTAGCCCTCGAGGTAAGTGGATAGAGGCCTTTGTCACAGTTGGTACAAAAGGTACCTCTTGTACAAAGGATTATTATATAGTGGCCTTTGTCACAGTTGGTACAAAAGGTACCCCTTGTGCAAAGGATTATGATATAGAGGCCTTGGCTACAGCTGGTGCAAAAGGCATCCCTCGTACCAAGGATTATCATAGTGGCCTTGACTCAGCAGGGTACAAAAGGTACTCCTCGAAGTCAAGGGATAAAAATAGTGGACCCATAATGGTAAGTGGCAAAGACATCATATCACTCCTCTCATATGAAATTAATGATTAATGCATGGATAATAATAGAGACTGTGAAATGTAGATTGATAGTGATCATGACATTTAATGAGAGAGAATATGAAATATATATATATATTGATAGTGAACTTAAGATTATTGAGGGAACATATGAAATATATAATGATAATGATTATAAGATTAGTAATAGAAATGTGTAGTGATCATAAGATTATTGATAAAAGATTTGTGAAATGTATTATAAGAGCAATGTTACTATATGATTTGAATACTTCTTACATCTATTGCAAATATTGAAAATCAAAGAGGGTTTAGTGTACTAATGTTCTCTTTTTGCAAGTTGAAATTTGTGAACAAGGTTGAGAAATTTTGATTTGTGACAAGGGGACATTACACTCCATCTACACTAGTGGCTGATCCACCAAGTGTATTCTTCATAATGCCATCCAAGACTATGATGTGAGCCTTTATGTGGCTCTCCACAAGATGTGACACCAACTCCTCATGAAGTAAACAATCAAGGAACTCTAAATCATACCTCGTTTGGCCACCCTACAAGACTCATTCCTCATATGCCACATGTCATGCTGAACTAACTTGGTCCTCTTGGGTCTTGTACACATAAATAAGTCCTCATGTTTGTCTCCAAAACAAAAGCCAACAATAGAAGAGATCTTCCCAATCTCACCAATCTCACTCTCATGTGTAAGGGCTGCTAACATGTGATTATGCAAGAGTGAAAGACTGCTGTTCCAAATAAAATCAGAACTGCTGCCATACCTTTTTACGATGCCTTCAACCATCTCAAACATCTCCTTCACCATTGTTGCATGCTTTATATTCAAAGCTGATCCAACAGGAGCCTCTCCATGGAAAACACATACCTCAAGGCTGATCCTCTTGGCTGTCATGTCACGATGAGGTGAAGACATAGGACTGCTGTTGCAAACCAGAAAATCAGACTTGCTATCATACCTTATTGAGCTGTCCTCTAGCTCCAAAATCTCTCCCTTATCCTTCGCCATATGTCATCCTACAAGTGCATATCCAAATGGTGGCTCCAACTGAAAATCTCTTGCCTCCAATCTGAATTGAATCTCTTCCTCTGTGTAATGTCCCCTTTAGGAAGCTCAAAATTTCTTAGCCTTGCACACAATATAACTTCTCAAAGAGAACATTAGTAACCAATAAATCTTTATAATATCATGATATTGCAATTAGGGTTAGTAGACCACATAATCATAATCAATATCAAAGTTTATTACATATATACATTTCACATTTTCTCATTTCTATCATATAGAGATTTCCATGCTATATCTTGAGAGAGTCATTCTAGTGCTTGATCGTTAATCTACTCTACTTCACCCACCCCATATGAGTACGGTTACGTTAGGGCACTGGTATAACAAGACCCACTGCCATAGGGCCAAGGGTTTTATGCTACAGCTAGCAATACCTCACCACTTGGCTCAAGGGGCTTCACACTATGCACCTGACAATACTTCACCTACTTGAGAGTCACCTACCATGAAGCCATTATAAAAATTATTAGGCCTACGCAACCATAGGCCCAAGGGCTTCACGCTACACCCGACGATACTTCACCTCTTGGCTCAAGGGGCTTCATGCTATACATCCGGCGATACTTCACCCTCTTGAGAGTCACCTAGGTGTTAGATCACTAAACCACCCTTCCCTAACTCACCACCATACTCGTAGGGTGATAGATAGATTAACGGTGAGGCCATTTACTCTCGTCCGGAGTATATGATGATTTGAGTTAGAAATCATACCTCAAAGGAAAATTGTCCTTATGATCTCGTGATGTCGTAGATCACGAGATAGTGCTTTGATCACATTGTTCCTCTGCGGGAACATATCATCGCACCATCTCATATGATGGTCAAGTATAATATATTGATAATCACACACACACACACATATATAGTATGACATCATGCATTTATTATTCCTTATAGGTCTTGGACCTTGTCCATTATATCATCATAACATTCTCTTTCTTTACATTTATCATGGTGAGATTATATTTATAAATGTATTACTATGAGTCATATTAACTCTGACAAAGTAACATACCTTTGTATGATAGATTCGCTGGCTCTGTTCTATTAATATTTGCTGATGTAAATGCTTTGCTGACTTATTCTTGCAAAGAGATTCATTGATAAAGACTAGGATTTGTTTGAGACTGAATACATTTATTGAATTCAATTGTAGACGCTGATCGTTACTGATGGATCTGTATGTGTGCTGTTGAGTGGGAATTGATGGAGGATTGCTGATGTTTGTTTTGCCTGTTGAATGATCGCTGCTGAGATGAGATTGATTTCTTTCTTAGACTGCTGATGGTGTATACATATTAATGCTTGGTGATTCCATGGTGAGATTCCTAGTTGGATGAGATTGAAATGTTGAGTGAATGAATGCTCCATGATTGTCCGTGATGTCCTCTATACCTCTCCATCGATCTCTTTATATGTTAGAATCCTGCCAAGGGTTGTATCTTTCTAAGGAGGCCGCCCTTTGTAAGAGACACCTCTTTTACTAATCATATCATATTATTAATTGCTTATCACCCTATGAATTTGTGGCTTTGACCATCCTTGTTTATTTGCTGAATGCACCGATTAATAAGTAATCAATCATTAGTTTGGAGATGGTTATCATTTAGGAGATCGCTGATATAGGAGGATCGATGCCTAGTAAAATTGCCTTGTCTTATATCTCTTTTGTCTTATCTGCCACATCGATGGCTACTCATCCTTCATCTTTCCAATTCGTAGCTTCTTTTTTTGTTTGGTTTTATTCCCAAGGTCGTGGGATATGGAACCGCTGCTTTAAGACCCTTCTTGACCAATGAGTACCTTTATTGATACTTGCTAGCTTATTCTCTATATGATAATCGCTGATCATATATGTTTATAATAATATTTAATATTTATTGATAATCATATTTAATATTTACTATTTATATTTATTTATATATGTTTATAATTATAATAATATAATAGATCAAAATATAATATATATTTGATTTATATTATTATATTTAGTTTATGATAATGAATGTAAATACATTCAGTTTATAATATTTAATATACATTTAATTTATGATTTATAGACATATCTTTACATAATCAATAGGGGGGCATGACAGCCCTCCCCACTCGAGATTGCTTGTCCTCAAGCAATAATTTTAACTCCTTTGATATATTATTAACTATTAGGGTTTGAGGAAAGTCATGTTTATGATGTAATCTACTTTTGTTTTCAAAGACGATTACCACTATTTGCATGGGAGATCTTAGATGATGAAGGTGCAGTTACTCTAGTGATTCTAATGGTAATATTAAACTTTGAGACTAGATTTGTTCAAGTTCATGAAGACTGCCCTAAGAAATCCTCACAACCACATAATTGTCAATGCATCTTTACAAGGTTTTTGAAGTATTTCATCTCACTGTCAATGTATGTCTTGTGACATCAGGTCTTATAGATAAAGGGGTATAATGCATCTCAATTTTGGTTGCCCTCAAGGTTACTACCTAAATTCTGAGTGATAAAGTTTGTTATAGAACAACATCTAGTTAAGATCCCAATTTTGATCATAATGAAGATTACCATAATTATTTGGGAGTAGTAGTCCCAAAACAAAGTGTCTGCTGCCCATCAGGATAACAGTACGGACAGCCATGAAGAGACTATATCCTATTCACCATTCAAGGAAAAGACCGAGTTAGTTCGAGTCACTTATGCAGACCTAGCTATGACTAGGATATAGAGATTTCATAAGATTCTCCTAGATTAGATTGTTACTGGTCACTTATCCCATCTTGTAATTGATTTTACTTAACATTTTTAAGTCAAGGTTATGCCTAATAAGACTAAGAGTACTAATAGAGTACCTTGCTATCAGATGATAATTGTATTTTACCATGAATTGATTGAACATAGTCTATTATAAGGGCATAGCATAGTGCTAGATCTATAATAATTAGGTTGAGGTCACTACATTGTATCAGTCCAATGAAAAGATGGAAGTAATATTAGTAAGACGAAATTGAACCTAGCACTTATATTTTAGAGTCAAGGCATAATGTTTGATCATTATATCTAGACTAAGATTGGCAGAACTACATTGGTGGGTGATAATGGTTCAACTATCTCAGCCTAGGAAGCAAAAATTGTTTGGGGAAAAAATCGGCAAATCAAAAGTATAAGATTTTTTCAAAAAATCGTGAAAAAATAGAGTAAAAATCGGGAAAAAATCGGATATATATATAATATATATATATATATAATTTTAGAATATATTAATATAAATATTATATTTTAATATTATAATATATAACTATTAATAATAATATTTATAATAAATATTAATAATATAATATTTATATTAATATATTATAATATAATATTATTTTCTAATATTATAATATATAACTATTTATATATATTATATTATAATTATTATTATATTTTAATAATATTATATTTTAATATTATAATATAATATTTATATATATTATATTATATTATAATATATTAATATAATATAATATTTTTATATTATAATATAGTAATAATATAAATATTATATTTTAATATTATAATATATAACTATACATATATCATATTATATTATTATTATATATTAATAATACTATATTAAAATATAGCAATATAAATATTATATTTTAATATTATAATATATAAGTATTAATAATATAAATGTAATATATAAATTCCATTAATAATGAAATTAAATATATTTAAGATTGAAAACTACATATGAAATAAATTTTAATTAGCCGATAGGCTTTTATATGTGAGCATTATAGTGCTCGGAATTGTCTCACGCCGTAAAACAAATTCACATCGGAAAATTTTCTAACCTCGTTGGTTGTTCTGTCGGCGTCTATCGGCATATTCCTCGAACCTGCTATGGGTGCAAGTGCTAGTTGGGCTTTTGTATGTGAGCTCGGAATTGTCTCACACCATAAAAAAATTTCACGCAGGAAAATTTTCTAAACTCGTTGGTTTTCCTATCTGACCGAATAGTTGAAGCCTGGAACAACAGCCGAAATAGCCGAACCCTAGTTATTCACGCAGGGTTAGCCGAAGCCCTAAATAGAGGAAAAACACGTTCCAGCGCGTGATTTTTGGGTGCAAAAAAGCTCTGCGACCAAGCACAATAAAATCGCGATTTTTCTGCAATTTTCAAACCATTTAAACCTAAAAATTTGTAAAAAAAACCATGGGCCGTGATTTTTACCATTTTCCGATTTTAACTAGGGTTTAAATCGTGAATGACGCCGATTCGCGATTTTTATAAAAAATCGCGATTTAAAAACGATTTCTGCTTCTATGATGTCAGCTGCTATGTTGTAACTATATATAGTGTTGTAAACTCTTATCATTGATAACAAAGGACATAATAGAACGTGAACCATGATTGCGTTAATCAAGAAAGAATGATGAGCGATCAAAATGACATTGGTCTATATCATGATGAAAGAGGCTCTTTGGTTTGATACTCCAAATAGAGAACACCATCGGAGAGAAGATCCATGTTGAAGTATATGCACATAATTATATATGAAAAACAAAGCATAAATACATGTAGTACATGAAGCATACACCAAGCTTATACACATGATACACAAAAGTATACGAAGCATGAAGCATGAACATAGTATGTAATACACGAGTATACGCAGATACACTTGATACACAAAGCATGAAGCATACAAAGTATACGCATGCACTACATAAGGCATGAAGCATACATGTAACACGCAAGTATACGTACGAATATGAAGTATACACCTGAATACAAGTAAGTCATGAAGTGTGCATTTGGACATACATAAGTCATGGAGTACACATATTTATCATGTAGTATACATTTTAACACATCGTCATGAAGTATACGTTTGAATGCAAAGTCACAGAGTATACAAATACAAGGTCATAGAGTATACACTCAAATACATCGTCATGAAGTATACACTTGAATACAAAGTCACAGAGTATACAAATATAAAGTCAGAGTATACACTTACATACAAATACAATCATAGAGTATACACTCAACTACAAATACAATCATAGAGTATACACTCAAATTGCAAGTACACTCGAATGAACTATACCGTCAGACAATTGGGAGGGGGATTCGGTGCATCCCATACTACATTGTGGACCCGTCCACCATCCTGAGATCATCAAGTATACACGAGTATGAAGCATACACGCGAGTACATGCAAAACACAAAGTATTCACATGAACATATGTTACAAAGCATACACACAAGTCAAAAAGTAAACCTTTGAATACACTTGAATTCACATAAATCACAAAGTATACATTTGAATACATATAAGGCACACATAGTATACACAGGATGGCAGGATGACTGCTTTGATACCACTTGTAATGTCCCCTTTAGGAAGCTCAAAATTTCTTATCCTTGCACACAATATAACTTCTCAAAGAGAACATTAGTAACCAATAAATCCTTATAATATCATGATATTGCAATTAGGGTTAGTAGACCACATAATCATAATCAATATCAAAGTTTATTACATATATACATTTCACATTTTCTCATTTCTATCATATAGAGATTTCCATGCTATACCTCGGGAGAGTCATTCTAGTGCTTGATCGTTAATCTACTCTACTTCACCCACCCCATATGAGTACGGTTACGTTAGGGCGTTGGTATAACAAGACCCATTGCCATAGGCCCAAGGGTTTCATGCTACAGCTGGCAAGACCTCACCACTTGGCTCAAGGGGCTTCACGCTATGCACCTAGCGATACTTCACCCACTTGAGAGTCACCTACCATTAAGCCATTATAATAATTATTAGGCCTACACAACCATAGGCCCAAGGGCTTCACGCTACACCCGGCGATACTTCACCTCTTGGCTCAAGGGGCTTCACGCTATACATCCGGCGAGACTTCACCCTCTTGAGAGTCACCTGGGTGCTAGATCACTAAACCGCCCTTACCTAACTCACCACCATACTCGTAGGGTGATAGATTAACGGTGAGGCCATTTACTCTCGTCCGGAGTATATGATGATTTGAGTTAGAAATCATACCTCAAAGGAAACTTGTCCTTACGATCTCGTGATCCTGTGGATCACGAGATAGTGCTTTGATCACATTGTTTCTCTGCAGGAACTTATCATTGCACCATCTCATATGATGGTCAAGTATAATATATTGATAATCACACACACACACACATATTATATATAGTATGACATCATGCATTTATTATTCCTTATAGGTCTTGGACCTTGTCCATTATATCATCGTAACATTCTCTTTCTTTACATTTATCATGGTGAGATTATATTTATAAATATATTACTATGAGTCATATTAACTTTGACAAAGTAACATACCTTTGTATGACAGGTTCGCTGGCTCTGTTCTGTTAATATTTGCTGATGTAAATGCTTTGTTGACTTATTCTTGCAAAGAGATTCGCTGATAAAGACTACGATTTGCTTGAGACTGAATATATTTATTGAATTCAATTGTAGATGCTGATCGTTACTGATGGATCTGTATGTGTGCTGTTAGAGCGGGAATTGATGGAGGATTGCTGATCTTTGTTTTGCCTGTTGAATGCCGCTGCTGAGTTGAGATTGATTTCTTTCTTAGACTGCTGATGGTGTATTCATATTAATGCTTGGCGATTCCATGGTGAGATTCCTAGTTGGATGAGATTGAAGTGCTGAGTGAATGAATGCTCCATGATTTTCCGTGATGTCCTCTATACCTTCCATCGATCTCTTTATATGTTAGAATGCTGCCAAGGGTCATATCTTTCTAAGGAGGCCGCCCTTTGTAAGAGACACCTCTTTTACTAATCATGTCATATTATTAATTGCTTATCGCCCTATGAATTTGTGGCTTTAATCATCCTTGTTTATTTGCTGATGGCACCGATCAACAAGTAATCAATCATTAGTTTGGAGATGATTGTCATTTAGGATATCGCTGATATAGGAGGATCGATGCCTAGTAAAATTGCCTTGTCTTATATCTCTTTTGTCTTATCTGCCACATCGATGCCTACTTATCCTTCATCTTTCCAATTCGTAGCGTTTGGTTTTATTCCCAAGGTCGTGGGATATGGACCCGCTGCTTTAAGACCCTTCTTGACCAACGAGTACCTTTATTGATACTTGCTATCTTATTCTCTATATGATAATCGCTGATCATAAATGTTTATAATAATATTTAGTATTTATTGATAATCATATTTAATATTTACTATTTATATTTATTTATATATGTTTATAATTATAATAATATAATAGATCAAAATATAATATATATTTGATTTATATTATTATATTTAGTTTATGATAATGAATGTAAATACATTCAGTTTATAATATTTAATATACATTTAATTTATGATTTGTAGACATATCTTTACATAATCAATAGAGGGACATGACACTCTGGCTGCCATGTTATGCTATTGTGAGGCTAAGGGACTGCTGTTATACATCAGAAAATGAGTCCTTACCTCATGCTCTAGTGTGATATCATTGTGGTCCTCAACCTCTTCTTCTTCCACGAATGAGTGCTCATTAATTAGGGCAGGTCCAAGGGAAGTCTCTAATGGAAAATCAGGAGTGTCATGGCTGCAAGCTGAATCCTCATGTGTATAAGTCTCTTCTACCCTCATGAATTCATCATGGGATCCTTGAAGTCCATCCTTCATGCCTCTACACTTTGCCACCTTCATGTTGCATTGTTCTCCATCGGATGTGGCTGTCATAGAAGTTAGAAATTTTGTTGGGTATGATGAAGAATGTGCCATGGTCAACTCCCAATGAAGCTTCTTCACATGATCTTCCGATTCTTGAAGGGCCTCTTGAGTGCTCGTCAAGGAATCCATAGTGTCCTTAAGCTCAAAGGTGAGCTTATCCACTTCATCTTCCTCCCTTCTCAAAGCATTAGCATATATCTCACCAATTTTGAAGAGATGATTTCTATCCGCAAGTAGATGCAAGTAGTTTTACTTCACCATAGCCAAGGCCTCTTGGAGCTTTTGAAAACCAGCAAAATATAGATCTTCTTCAAAGTATTCATGCCTCTCTAGAGCTTTCCAAGACAACCTTGCCATCACTTTATGAACATGGTCAAAATTAGTTAGGGCAACCACAAGCTTACCTCCATTTGTCTTTAATTGTCCTTCCAAGTGATTTGACTTATGAGACCCAAGGTCTTCATGCAACATATCATGATCACGCCTTCCCGAATCAATTTCTTCCTTGACATCTTGTCAATGACACCTATGTGTGAAAGCTAAGTCATCATTATGCCTGATGAAAGAGTCTCCATCAAAGTAGTAGGTAGAATCTTCTACCCGATGATCTTCCACAATAGTTGTGTAATGTCCCCATTTTTGGGTTCCCTAGCAGTGCAGTTGTCGTTGACCTTTTGGGTTTGTGTCAGCTTGTTCAGAGGGGTAAATTGATGTTACCAGTGAACTCTAATGGTTTAGAGGAGTCATATGATGCTCTCAGATGTTATTTCCGACTTTCGGTTTGGGCTCCAAGATTGTTGGAGGGAGCGGCTATTTATAGTAAGTTGGTCAGTTGGCTTTGTTTATCATTATTCTTCATCGGGATCACTCCAGTGCAGTTAGTTTTCGATTCTGATGCATTCCGGTAGTTTTGGCAAAATGGGTGTGTTAATGACTTTATATTAATTATTTTACTAAGGTTGCGAAATATTAGTTAAAATATTTATAAAGCACCTTAGTATTATAGCTCATCAGAACCGGGATGAAATGTTTTAAATTATGGATGCATTAAATAGGGACCTTGTGTGTCATGTCGCCATTTCCGGAGTGATCTCATATAGAGATGGTGTTTAGCCTATTCACCATTCCCGTAGGCTAAAATGAATGGTAAGGGAATGATTTCTAGTTTGAGCTTGTTTTTATTCAGAGAGAATCGAAATGTTGGTTTATTTCTATACATGGAGAACCAAAATGTTGGCTCAACTAGTATTTTATTGGTTTGGCTAAGTATTTTCAGGAGATATTATTTTATTTAGCCAAATGATTTGTATAGAGATTGGTGCTATGGAAAATGCAATATTCAACATTATATTTTCATTATTATCTCTAGAGGATCGATTCATGTCATGTGGACAAGGAAAATGGAATCCTTAATTACATTTTCCTATGTCTAGTTCTAACGCCCAAATTGAGTTGGTTGTGTGGACGGTGGATACATTGGGTTTGAAGTCATTTGCCCAATAAGGATTTGCAAATTCAAATGTTGTATGGGATCATGTGCCATCGACTGGAATTGGATAGTGGATTGTGCCAACGTCTAGAGGATTGCATGGGATCATGTGCAATTGATTGGGATTTTGCATGGGTTTAGGTGCCAACGCCTAAGCATTGTGGACTCCATTGGATCATGTGTCAAACAAATAACAAACTTCCATTGTATGAAGAGCCAACGGCCACTAAGGAGGAGCGATCAACATTGAATGAAATCTTAAATGCATTGTTAAGTGTGCAATCGCCCAAGGTAAAAGCATTTAAAATATTTGTTTGAAGATTTTTAAATGATCAAATGCCAACTAGGAGCGCCAACGACCAAGTAGAGGATCGACGGCTAAGAGGATGGAGTATTTTAAATACAAAAACATCAATATTGAATGCTAATTGTCCAAAGAACCATTTACCAAGGAGATTGAAGAGAATTTTATTAAATAAAATATATTTTGATGACAAGGATGCATTCGCCCAGCTATTAGTATTTTATTAAATAAAATATTGCTTGGTATGGCCGCCGCCCAAGGCAAATGGATCGATTTGCTTGAAGGATCAATTATAGAGAAGAAAATGCATTTAAAATAATCAAGATTGATTTTAAATGCTTGTTTTGTCAATGCCATGCATTTAAAATATTTCATTTGGAAGGAATTCGATTGGCGGACTTCAAAATGTTTACAAAATTGCTCAAGGAATGGGACGTCCAGCCATGAAGAAGATAAATAGAGCCTTCCAACTTCGTTTCACAACTTTTGATCATATGGTAATCTTTTACATTATTTGTTCTTTGGCTGGAAATTGCATTGTCTAGTTCTTTATCAAGGTGATGCTCCCTTGATTGTTGTGGTGATAACCCCATGACATTATGTGAGATGTTATCATGCAAATTTCATCATTGTTTACATTTGCAGGTTGATATTGAGTAGTTTGGAGTGATATTTGGCTGCAATGGAAGCCCTTGGTCATTGTTGAAGACTACCAAGGTAGTCGATTTGGCAAAAGAATCATTTTGTGAGGGTTTGATATCATTTAAGTTCTAATTTTTGTAACAGCCAGCTCGGTATTTCATTACAGGGTTCATATACATGATTTGATTTAAGATCTTGAGAATTGAAGGCCACTGGAACATCATAGAAGCTGAATTTTGCATCTAGGAACCAATCGCTTGGCTTGGAAGGAGTGATTTGACATAGTTTTGGCTTCTTCAACATTTTTGGGCAATTTGACATCATATATCAGTCATAACAGCAACAGATATATTGTTATCAGTCCATTATTTGTCCTCATACAAGGCTGCAACAGTGACATATTGTCTATTTGATCATTCATCATTGATAGGACTTTGATATTCTAGGGTTTGGATGACATTTGGGTGTTATTTTCATGATGTAATTAAGTCTGATATAAATCAGACCTTGGCTGTCATAAAAAACAGCTAATAAGTATTTGTAATTTTCATATTTGAAGACTTTAATCATGCAGGATGTTTGGGTATCTATTTGTTCATGTGTGAGTTGATGTTATTTGGCATTGTGTTGTTCATTTTGCAAGTGCATTTGAGGAAAAAATTTCTGTCATCATTAGTAGGGTATTTTACATTGTCTGTCAAATTATCATTATTTTAATAAAAAGGTCTTTTTCGGAGCAAAAGGGGAGTTTAATTTAAAAGTAAAATAAATCACTTTTTTTGGAGCAATAGGGTTTAATTATTTATAAAGTGATTTTTAATTATATTCTCCCCAAAGTTTCAATATGTGGTTATAAAAAGGGAAGTTGGGAAAAAAGAGTGCATTCTGTACTTGATATTTCACGGGAGTTTTCCATCAGAGCTGAAATGTGCAAGTTCAACAAACCCTAGGACAAAAACCCTTGGGTCTTTGGCTTTGTGGACGAAAACCCACTTGGTCAATCCTTGGCAGATTCACACAGAGTTCACAGGTGCACTTATTTGGTTCAGATTTGAAGGTTTGGAACAGAGAAATGCATATATATATTTGCAGGTTTTGTGTTTTGGCTTCCAGAGCATTTTGATGAATATTTGAGGAGTTATGGCACACATTTCAATGTAAGTTTTTTGAATAGAAGAGAACATATTTTATAGTTGCAGATTTGTGCAGATTTGAGGAGAGCTTTGTGGAGTTTTGGAGCTGTTTATGCAGGTTGTACATTCTCAGCCATGGCTGTACATCCTTGAGCAGCATATATGCAAGTTTGGAATGAATTTCTACTTGAAATCTTGGTGTAGAGGGACTGCTATCATTTGCAGATCATAGCAGAGGGTTTATGAAGGATTTATGACTGTTTGGAGGGCCGTACTTCTCTTCATCATCTTAACAGGGCCGTATAGTTGCAGCTGAGTACGTGGGTTCCCCGAGACTCCAACGCCTATCTTTTGGGTTAGTTCTTGCTTGTACTTGGTGCACCATAGCATTGGTATTGCATTTGTATTGATTGCAAAGAGAGATTTAGAGACTTAACCAAACTGAGCATATTTTGTATCACACCATTCCTGGTCCATGTACAATGAACATGCAAAGTTGAAGTAATGCAAATGGGTATGCTTCTATAATTCCTTTTGAATGATTTTATGAAATAGGTCATTGTTCTGTTATGCATATCTATTATAATTTTTCTGGGTATTCGTTGCATGCTTCATTTCATTGTTATATTGCAAAAAAACAATCACATGCAAAAACACAACAAACCCTAAACCATTCAACAGGACAGAAAACAAAAAACAAAAAAAATATTGCCATAAAACCCTAGGATAGGGGATATTACAAGTTGAACAACTATGACCTAATCCACCAAGGGATCCTTCAACTCTTGACATGTTGAATCAACCTTAGCAACATTTCTTTGTCCACTACATAACAATCTTTCTGGATTGCCCTCATATGCATGAACAAGATTTCCCAAAGTGCAATTTGAATCCTTGCCATTATGATGTTAAGAAAGTGAAACGTTGGCATGGTCAAGTAATGGGACATCATCAAAACTCATACCTTCATGTAGCTGATCCATCTTGGCAATCTTCATGGCGGTACCTTTTTCACCCATGTAGCTATCATGAAGTCCCACGTACACTTCACTTGTAGCCTCAATAGGTGACTCTCCTTCGTCCTTATCCTCACAGGGCTGAAATGAACTTGTGTTTTCATCTTCTTTAGGGCTTGGAGTCCAATCTTCATAAAATCAGAAATCACAGAGATAACAATGTCCAACTCTGACCTCAAATATGTTTCATCATACTTAGAAGCTGAGAGTAATATCCTCCAATGATGGGCTGCCAACTACAAACTCAAAATCCTTCCTATAAATGCAACTCTTCCTTCCCTATCTCGACGCCTTGCAAGCTTCCTTTAATCTATTTGCTTTCATTCAAATTCCACACACCATCCACAATGAGGTGTCCAAGGATAAAATATTCAATCCAACACTTAAAACGACTCCTTCATGTGAGTGGCGACTCACCCATAATAGCTGTGGCTAATATTAAAAGAGCTGCGGCTAACTTTAGCTCCCAAAACATATGAAGATATTTCTCTAAAATGACTCGGCCCACATTAATTTCCCAAAACTTGGGATGGCTGGAAAGATAGGGATTAAAACCCTCAATGAAATATGTAACCAACTAAACCCTTCAATTTGTATACATATAATCTTCAATGAAATATCATAAATTTGTGTTTGTTCACAAATCCCACATTTATTAATGAAATCCTCCAGGAAGCAAATACACAAAACCTGTGAAAAGATTTATCTTTCCGCACACCAAACTTCTACCCCAAACCTTCAGCACAAGTGTGAAATCTGAGTGACTCCACCCGCAGATTGATTAGGGAAGATCTTCCACTTCCGAAATCAATAATCCCAAGGGTTTTCATCCTAGGGTTTTGCTGAACGAAGCTCCAGCTCTCAAGGAGACTCCAAAATAATAGAATGGCAAGAAGAAGCAAAAATGAGTCTCCGACCTCCTTTTATATTTTCCCTTGGAACTTTCCCGAAGATATAATTTAAAATCGCCTTTTTAATATACCTTCAAGACAATAATAAGTGACTTGATAATATTTTACCTTTTGGCTCCAATTTAAGTCTGTAATATCCCAAATGGGATATTCTACTATAAATCTGATTTTTCTGCTTAAACCCTAATTTTGATTTCTGATTTTATACTTTCAGCAGTCTAATATTTCAAGAAACACCATAAATATCATATCAAAACATCAACAGAACATTACATATGAATTCGCCAAGCATGAGGAATAGATTTCACCATGAAGTACACAATTGCCACCATGATAACAACTCACAAATGAAGGAATCCAATCTGTTATTAACTCAATATATGCAGTTCAAAATGATAAACAATTGACTAGGGCAAACAACCTCAAGTCACAAATTACATAGCAAAGTATCTACCATCAATCAACATACCAAATATGCCAATATATGCCCTAGAAGGATGGCGAATGAGGTCTGCCCTAACTGCTGTAATAAATCTACTCTGCTCAAACCCTAGATCAACATTAAACCCTTTACCAAATCATCTCAAAACACGGCGCTCTCCTTTAATGAAGGCGCTCCAAAGGTTGGGCTGACTTCTCCACAAAGATAAGCAATATCACACCAAAGAAGGGCCTGGAAATGAGCTCCAAATCAGATATAAAATTCTGCTCCACAATCCATGAAGTGCACGTGATCTCCCATTATGGAATGCTCCAAGAGAAGAAGCTAGGGTTCCGTCCAACTCCTAAGGCTTGAGATTTTTGCATCAAACCTTCTTATGAGATAAACTCCCAAAGCTGATTGAATGAATGATGAATTGATGCTTTTCAAATGCCAATCGACCATGTATTATATATACAACTTTACTTCCTTTCACATAGGGCTGACCTAGGCCTTTTAATGTTATGTTTGGAATATGATTTTCCCTCCCAGAGGCCGAACCAGGTGCCCAACTCCCTAGGGCCGATCTGGACAGGATAAAGGCCTTTTTATTATTTTCCTCATGAGCACCCAAATCAAATTAAAGATATGATTTGATCATTATGTTATTTCTCCTTCCAGTGCTATCATGGGTATGAAGAATATTATATTCTATTTCTCCATTAGGCGCCAATCATCATGATGGTATGTAGAGTGCAACCTCAAGCTCGTCCATCTGTAGGCATGAAGAACTGTCATGTCCCCATTTTTGCAAGTAACTTAAAAGTGTCCTAATTGTAAATTAATTTTATAAAGTATTTTAATTACTTTATAAAATTAATATTTTATTAAGTTACTTGAGTATTTAAAAACACTTTATAAAATAAAGTGTTATTGTGTACACAAAAACGAATATTTAAAAAGGTCATGTGTAAGCATTTAAAATTGTATAAGTGTGACCGTGTACACAAAAACCTTTGTGAAGGTTTTAAAAGGAGAGCTGAGATCCATTTGGGATCATGCTTGTGTTGATATTTATTTTGTCAAGTTTGTATTTAGTTGATGTCAAGGAGATGTTCCCTTGCATTCCCTGTACCGAGGAGATGACCCCTTGGTAGTTGTTGGTTTGGTGATGCTCCCTTACCAGCATTGAGGTGAAGTTGCTTCAAGCTTCACAATTGTGCTTCAAAGTGTGCTCTAGGTGTGTTGTGGGTTTGAGTTCATTGTTGATGTTCATTATTTGGTCAGAGGCATTTGTAAGCTTCATGAAGATCTTTGTTTGGAGACATTGTATGCAGATTTGAGAATAAAGTTCATGCAGAGGGTTTTTGCAAATTTATTGATTGTCGTGGCTGGAATCGCAAGGAACCACCGCTTGAGGATTGAAGACTTTATTGGACACAACTAGGCGATTGTTATTGTTGAAGTCTTATCTTTGGCCAGCGAACTAGGAAGAAGCCATCGCAGCCTTCAGCATCAAGGGATTGTAGACATTAAAAGGAGGTGTATGAATTCTGACAGGGGTAGCTGAATCACATAAAGGAATCGTGAGAATTTGTGAGAGATTATTGGTTGACTGAAGATATAGAGATAGGAGGCTATTGGCATCAATCATCAATGACAGTTGCATATTGAAGATATCTTGAGTATCCATAAAAGAAACTGTGAATCAACATTAAAGACTTCTGAAGATAAAGAGATTACAGTTGAATTATCCGTATCAGATATATGTTATCAGCAGTGGACGGTGACTTGGGAGCAGTGATAGGAGTAAGTATGTTGACATTACTGTTATGATTTGCAATTGATTATGAGTGCTGTCATAAATTTGCATAGCTGTAGAAAGATGTTTATATTCAAATCTTTAATTTGAATATCACAATCTAGTTTGGTTAGCATCTTTATGTAAGTGTTGCTAGTATCCATTGAGAAATTAGCCAATATCCAAAAAGGGATATTACAAGAACATATTATATCACTTATCCAAACATCCAAGTGGTATCCATATGAAACAATATCATCTCTCAGCAAGATTATGACAAAACCCCATATCTCATAACATATCTCCATATGAGTAGCTCTCCCAGGTGGTTTGCTCCAAGGCAGATAAACCTCCAAGAATCCTGGAGTTAAGTGATAAGCCCACGTCCTCTCTAATGGCGATCATTCCCAGATTGGGGAC
The DNA here is from genome assembly GCA_027924645.1 of Cunninghamia lanceolata. NCBI lineage: Eukaryota > Viridiplantae > Streptophyta > Pinopsida > Cupressales > Cupressaceae > Cunninghamia > Cunninghamia lanceolata. The sequence goes on along the minus strand of BSBN01000339.1, from coordinate 21,873,980 downwards.
ATTACAATTTCACTTTATAATAACATCATTAATTAAATACAAGTCGTTGGTAAAATTATAATTTGGGACAACTTAATTTAATTAAATGGATTATTCCCTCTCCAAACTCTGAATTTGCCTACAAGAATAAAATAGGCTAAATGGTCATCTCCGATGGCTAGGCCGAAGAAGGGGAAATTACAAATACTCTATCAGTTTGTTTAGGGTTTTGGTGGAGGGCCCTACCCCTTTTTCATCTTTTTAGTTTTCTTTCTTCTGTTTTCTAGGCATTTTGGCTGGATATTTTTTGCCGGCCAGATACACCACTATTTCTTGAGAGATGTTTCAAGTAGATTCAAATGGGATGGAAGGCTATAAATGACCGTTTTCCATTCCTATATCTATTCTTGCCAATTTTGGATTATATGTCGCATTTCTAGTGCCACAGACTATGACTTTGGCAATTATCACACTCTCAAGATGCCATCAAGAAATTGCCATCATGTTTTGTTTCCCAGCTACACGTTGCAGTAGGTTTTCATTTCGATTATGTCTGCATTTCAAACTAGTCATTGATGGAAAACTCCCACATGTGGATAGCCTCATGCATAACAACGTCTATCTTTATGTTTTATGTTTTGTTGGTCTAAGATGTGCCAAAGTTTTTATGGTCTCTCTGGTAATTAAACTCTATTCTTTAGTTAACATCATCTTTCTTTCCATTGCTTTATTTAAATTAAACTGAATGTCACTGCAATATTATGTGTTCAAGTTTTTGTTGTGTTCTCCATCGAATATCTTTTTTTTATGATGAATAATGGGTATATTGCTTTTTATTATAAAGAGGAAAATAATACACTATCCACAAAAAAAAAGGTGGGTGATAGAAGGCACACCCTCGAAGTCTGTGCTGGGCCAAGCCCAAACAACAAACCCAGCAACAAGCTTTGTCTTTAATGAACTAACTTATTTCATTTAAATGACTCCAAACAAAAGTAGTGTGTTTTCTAATATTGTTTACTTGTGCTCTGTCCCTGCCATCCTTTTGATAAATATGCCTTCATTCTTAAGGGATGTAGAGATCTCCCACAGTGAAATATCGAAGCCTTCTGAGGTTTATCTGAATTATTGGGTTAAAACTTGTACTCTTGACTTTAATCTAGGAGCTGGGGAAAATCTATGGCTGCATTGATTGTTGGTGATACTAGAAACATAGTTGTTCTATTCCATTCATTTGGTTTATGGAATAGAACACATATGAATAATCCATGGAATCTGGGAATTGTATCTGATTTTGTTTTGTTTTCAACTTAAAAATTCATTTTTATGTTTTCTAATGTTTATGCTGGCCCTGAAAACCATCAAACTCTTTGATTTCAGAATGGGACTGTCATAAGAGGTCAAAATGAAATCTCTCATCCAACAAGTGGAGCTGTTGAGCCTATAAATAAGGTTTGATCTTCCCAAAGCTTGGTCTGTTAATAGACTTATTTATGAATTAGTAGCTTCTATTAAAATTGTTTATAAGATGTTTTCTGAACTGTATATAGGAATTAGACTTGGCAATTTTAATTTATCATGACTTTGGAAAGCTTCGTTGATGCACCTTGTACAATGCGACTTGTAAATGCATGGGTATATCCTGTTGAAATGGAGCTGAAAACATTTCTTCCCATAATATGTCTCATGCTATTGTTTGCTGATTACTCTGATGCTTTTATGTGTTGGTTGTGTTTGGTGAAATGATAATAGGATCTATACATTTCTCTGTTGGCTCTCTCTCTGGTACTCCTCAGCTTATGCTCTTTGGGCTTCTTGCTCCCTAGTTGGCTATTTGTATTGGTTTCTTGACCACATGTGTTGGTGGTTCCTAGTGATATTATATTTTTGTTTTTGGTTTTTCCCCTTTGTGGGCCACTCTCGGATTCTCTTTCTAGAACTTTCTATTGACCTACTTTTTGTCATCTGTGGACATTAATATGATTTCTTTCTTTCTTTCTTGTTACTTCTTTTTATGTGTTTCTTTGGAGTAAGATGCACTTTTTTCTTGTGTAGTAAAACTTATTCGGGTGTATGATATGTGGAGGCAGCTTTTTCAACATAGATACTATAATGGTAGAATCAATAGAACAAATAATTATCTGCATGCAGCCCATGTGGTCTGAGTAAAAATACTTCAGACGGGAGTTATTACATTTGAATCTGTTTTAGGATTTATTCAACTCTATATGAAGATTTTCACTCTCTTTAGTTCAAAATGGGGCTTTGCTTCTTGTGAACCATGCAAACGTCTTGTTTTGAATTCTGGATGGGTAAAGGTGGTTCAAGAAGCATTCGTCAGTGTAATAATTTGTAATATATATTTTGCTGCTTGTTTAATATCATTCCAAATGAAAGGGACCGAATCATTCTAATGCCTAGAGGGTTTAAAAAGGAGACTAAAATAATTATGATGGAGACCATAGAAGAAAAAATAGAGAGTAAATGTTAAAGTTGTGAAGTAGATCCTGATAGGAGAAAATAGTGTGCTGCCTACCTCTTGTGGAAGTTTTGTAAGGGATACACTAACTTATTACAAATACACCTCCTCAAAGATCATTTGAAAATAGAGAGGATGTGATGCAAGAGTGTGCTATTTTAAGTGTGGTGCAATAGGGTACTCCCCTCTTGCAAAAACACAAAACTTCCACACAAACTCTCAAATCACTCACAAAATTTACACACTTACATAGGCAGATGCACTCTGCTCTCTCTAATTTGAATTCACAATCACATAATAAGATTGCAACACAAATGGAACTCATCTTCAAAATTTTATTAAATTCAAATCAACACCAGAAATATAGGATTCGACATCACAATATTTACAATCAATTTATATATAGAGCCTTCAATGGCCTTCTTAGCTACATAGCAACCTGCTTCACAGCCTCATGGCCTCCTCTGTTTTCAGTCGATCCCTCCTCTTTGCATCTTAAATTGCCTTTTATTCCTATGAGACCGACCTCTTTTATTCAGATGCCTCTTTGCATTTGTTATGTTTCCTGTTGGTTGCAACCCCACACCAATCTCTCTACTCACATGCTCCCACTGGTTTCATCTTCTTCTGGCAGTGAACTATCCTTCTTCTCCAAGGTCGACTCTCTTCATGTAATTGTCCTTCAATTCTTGGCAGCCGCATTTAGATTCAATCTACTATTTTATCTCCTTTGTCCAAACTCCAGAGAGATGTTTCATCTCCGCACTTGTAGCTCCAATTGTTACACACACTTCACTCCTTTTCCAAGGGTCTTGCCCCTCTTCAGCGCTCCTTGTTTTTCTTGTATGGAGTCCAATCAGTCTTGGAGGTTAAATTTTTCCCACTTTTGTCAGCGCGGTTTCCCCCCAAAGTATTTAATGGGGGAGTGCAGGGCGGGCAGAGCCTATTATTTTATAAAGGCGTCGACACTTATTTTTCTATTGGCTGACATATTAAACCCTATTTTTGTAACCAACATAAGTCTTGATAAAAACGACTGGAGAAGGCGAAAGGGCTTAGGGTTAGGGTTTTCGTTGATACTGTATTGTAGCATATTGTAGTGGTAATTGAGTTGCAAGAGATTGCTGGTTGTAATCGGTTCTATTTTTGTTGGACAATAATATTGGACTCTCTGTTGGTGGATGTAGCCCGAGTTTGGGTGAACCACGTTAAAATTGTCTCTCGCTGTTTTATTTCTGTGTATTTTCATTCCTCTGTTTAATCTCTAATTATCTGCATTTAGTTGATATCTTCTACCTGCTATTCCTAACACAGTGCCCCTCTTCAGCACCCCTTGTTTTTCTTATATTGAATTGACTCTCCCAAATGAAAAGGAAACATCACAATTTGTAAGGGGAATTTGAGGCGTCCTCCCCCTATGAAGAATTTTGTCCTTGGTTATTGGTTTTGACTCATTCAAACTTCCCCGAATCTCTATTACTTTTGTTACTTTTGACTTCTATTTGATATGTTAATTTCATTCTATAGGCTGCGTCCTTGTCAAATGGTTCATATTTTGTTTTTTGTTCACAAAGACTTCATGGCTTGGCTGGCGCCTCCATAGACTGTAATGGACGCTTCAAATGTAAGTCTTCACTAGTTTGGGCGATGGATTGCCTCGCCTTTTTCACTTTCTAGAGTTTCACCTACCTTTGGGTTTGGGATAGGCTGCCACATTTTGTTAAACAGTTCTTGTGCTCGTCCTTTGCCTAGTTAGGACTGATGCATATGGAAGTTTATTAACATTTCAGATCATGGCTCTTCCAAATCTCCTAGGACACCTTACCTCATACTTAGTTTCCAACTACATATGACATTTGATACATATACACGTTCGTTGGAATAATCTCTTCAGACAACTGAAAAACTCCTTAGGTTTCTTACTTGACCGTAAGCACAAAGACAGAACAGGGAATTGAGTTAAATTGTTCATCAACTAATCCAACAGCCAGAGTTCCTGAATGTTGAGGATTGATGATAGCATGGAATTGTTTTATTCCAAATGGCCCTCCCAAATTTGATACTGTGAATGTGTCACCCTCATAATCTGTTCGCTTCAAAGTATTCTCTTTTGCATTTTGTGCCAAATGCTTCACATCCTCTATCCACGAGCTATTGCACTAGAGAACCTTGAAAAGAACTAATGCAACCGCCTCACTGAATAGCTTTATGTTACAATTGGATTCATTCGGAGATGAAATTTATTGCCTTTAGATTCCTTCACAAACAATACTGGAGTACAAAATTGCGAAAATTACTTTACGCGACTTCGACATGATGTGCCGAGAGCTGAAAACCAACTTTTGACATAACTCTTCACCATGAACTCAGAATCTCAAAAAAACTTGCATGGATGTGTATCTCAACATTTCGAAGCTTTTTGCCAAACAATACTAGACCAAACCTCATGGAATTCAAAATATTAAACTTTCGCCAATCTGCTAGCACAAGTTGGAAAACAATTACATCTCCAAAACCATGAAAGATCTGCTCACGAAACCTTTGCCATCAAATCCAGGATGGAATCAACAATTTGTTTGTAAGAGGGTTTGCCAAGAAACTTCACCGATTTCCTGAAACAATTGCTTCAGTGAAAACTACTTGTGCGCCAAAATCGACAACTGGTGAAAACTCATATATGTCAAATCTGATCATGCAATGTGTCTTCCAAAGATGAGATATACCAACAAAGACCAAAACAAACCAAAACTCGAAGAAAACAAACCGACAATTTTTTTGGTTGATGCTGATTGCCAGTCCGCCCGGATGCTCCTGCATCGAAGTGTATGTTGCAATCTCCATTGATGGCATAAAAAACTTCAGGGCTTGCATGTTTTGTATGTGCATACGGCAGATTTTGTAAATATGTAATATGCTACACACAATTTTTTTTTGAAAACAAACAACACTGAAAGTTAAGTGTAGCAATGATTCTTCCACACTCTTCTAATCACCCAGATCCTGATGTGGGCAAGGTGAGAGCATACAAGTGCTTCTGAGTTAGCATTCAAACCCAAACCAGCAAAATAAAGAACAACTTCCACTTATTCAGTGGGCATCCGCTTATGCAAGGGGCATCCACTTAATTGTGGGAATGAAACTGAAAGGAAACATCCACTTATGCAGTGGGCAACCACTTTTTCAGTGGGGGTGCTGGAAGTAAACCAGGCGCATCCACTTATTTAGTGCGAACATGAACATGAAATACTGAAATGGAAATAGGCACACCCAATTATTCAGCGGGAAGCCATTACAACTTATGGGATCTATAAGGTGATGGTTGATGCTACTACAGTGGAATCTGTTATGAGTTTGCTTTATGTTGGGTATAGAGATGAAGTTACTGCATTAAGACATTGTTGTTGGGAGCAGTTTCATATAGTTTGGAGGTGCTATCAATTAGTTTTCTGAGAACACACAACTATGGGCAACACCATGGATATGCTACAACAGTCTGAAACTTCATGACAATAGCTTCTTAGTGCTAATTTACTTTAGAGCTTTGTATTTCAAGCTACATTATTTCTGCTACTTGTAACATAAAACTTGTTGGTGAAAGAAAACATTAATATATTGCTGGGAGCTGCTTATTGAGGTCAGAATTGTCTTTGTATTTCATTTCCTTATACATGACATATGTTTGACAAAATGTCTATTCCTTTCCCTATGACTATATTGTGCAAATCTGGTTGGAATATATTTCTATATGCATGATAAACTCATTACATTAAAAACTACAGAGCAGCAAACTGTTTGACAAGATGACTCATACCATCTTTGTGAATTGACTATTCAATGTGAATGATTTATATTCCAATCTGCACTTTGAATGGTTCCATTTTTCCAAACATATTGAAAAAACATTGAAAACAATCTCTATGCCAAGTGTTTGATGAAGTTCCTGCATGATAGAAATCAAAATTATTTGTGGGTTTTGAAAAAATTGTTCCAAACTAGGGTGGGACATTACAATGACATTAGAGCTGGTGATCTTGCCAGTCTGTTTGGGACCTTAACATCTTGTTGCAGATCTTCAGTTGCGAACAAAATTTTAGTGTTTGAAAGTATATGTTTAGTAGTTGTGAAATCATGGCATCTCTCAGTGAAGAAAATTTGTGTGAGACTTTTCAATGCAGGGATGAAACTTGAATCTCTGCGATGTTCAAAAGAGGTTCTTCTCAACATTTTGGAGGAGGTAGAGGATCGTTTGTGCATGGTGGATCAATCACCTTCTCAAGTAATACGAGCAGTGATGATTCCTATAGTGACTTCCTTGGGTAAGCAAAAGTTGTTGAGACACAAATAATGATGTGAGATTACTTGTTGCTTTTTGTTTAAGTGAAATCATGAGAGTTACAGCTCCTAATACTCATATAATGGTGACAAAATGAAAGAAATATTTCTGTTGTTGGTGGATAGTTTCGAAGGCTTGGGTGATGTCTCAGGTTCTCATTTTACTAGGAGAGTTACCATACTCAAAAGTCAAAAAATTTGCAAAAATCAGATTGGGTATCATCATGTTAGATTTGGCTTTGGATGATTTAATTCTCAAAATGTTTCGCTATTTCTTTGCCAAAATTAGAAAAAATCATGCAGAAAATGTATATCAACAATGCAAACTATTTTGTTTGGATGGGAAGAATGATATCTCTAAGAAATTGTTATCTAACTTGTTGGCTGTTTGGAGAAAGGAATATAATTTTTCACCTACAGCTCATGAGTTATCAAAAAGATTGGTTGATCAGAAAATTGAGGAAATTAAAAATCAGTTGACAGAAGATGAATCTATTGCTTGTGGTTTACAGGCTACAAGATTTCCTGAAATGAGCAAAAACCAGTTGAGAAGAGAGCAACGTTGTTTCACATGCTAGGAAGCTTGGACATCTAATCACAAATGTGGGAACAACAAAGAAGGATGAGTTAATGACTCCTACCACATGTTTATGGCAGCCAAGCAATGATGAGAGCAAAGCATAAATTGAGACAATAAAGCTTGAAGAAAATGCCTTATCTCAAGAGGTATGTATGACAGAGCCCCAAAATGACTCTATTGAAGTGCATGCATCTACATATGTTGAGGATATGTTTAATGAAGATAATAAAACAACAACGTTGGGTACAAATTCATATCAATCCAGTGAAGTCTCTGAGACTATTAGCTTCTTTGATGACATTAGTGGAATTGTTGGGATCACTAATTCATTTCTAGAAGCGGAGCATGATTGTCATGTCCCTATATTAGTAATTTATAATTGAATCGATTAAAATTAAAGATATGAATGATATTATAAATGGAATATATTTAAATAATATTTATTTAAAACAATTAACAAGATATATTATTATAATATAAATAATATATTATAAATATATCTAATAATATAAATACAAATATTATTGTAATTATCTTATATTATAATATAATTATAAATAATATAATATAAATCATATATCATTTATTATGATACAAATGATATAATATAAATAATATAAAATAAATAATATATCATTTATTATAATATAAATGATATAATATAAATACAGATAATATAAATAAATAATAATATAAATAAACATCTTTTAACCTATCCTCTTATGATAAGGGAGTTACGTAGGATTAGAACTAGTTTTACCACAGCTCATAAAAGGGAATTAATATAAAGTAATAAAAATTATAAGAGGGTAAGTATGTCTTTTACCACCAGGGTTAATAAGAGACGTGTCTCTTCAAACATATCCCTTGAAAGGGAAATAAATAAAGGTTGTGAGATAGAAAGAAAAGAACATCGACAATGAATATAAAAAGAATATCCGATAATAGATCTGCATTATATATATATATATTTCTGAGTCATAAGTGGGAAAGATATCATAAATTAATAAATAGAGATATGTACAATAGCAGCAAATGGGAGGAATTATTCAAGTAAAAATATATATATATATAGTAGATAAAGGATGTGATGTCTAAACATAATTAAAGATTATATTCATAATAACATTATAACAATAATGATATTATAATAACAATAATAAATAATATTACAATAATATATATAATAATTAAATGATGTCTATATATATATTTATAATAGTAATATTATAATGATAATAAATAAGTAATATATTATAGAGTTATGTTAATAATAATATAACAATAGAATTCAAGTGCTAGCAAATATATATATACATATTTGCTGGGTGTATAGAAGAAAATAATTTATTTTTGGATTTCTAAGAGTATTCTAATTTGAATTGTGATATCTCGATAAGAACCAAGATACAATTTGAATTAATTACAAAATCATATGGATAATGATATAGTAATATTGTGATGACAATAATAATGCTCATTAATCATTATAATAATAGTGATTAATTATTATAATAATAATAATTGTTATGTAATATAAATAATATAAAATATACATTTTGCATAGTATATATAATAATATAATATAGAGATTATAATAAATATTATAATATAATTATATATATATATATATATATATATATTAATTAAAAAGAGTAAATATAAGGCATACGATACGAGCATGGATATGAGAAATGCACCGATCAAAGGATATATGGCAGCAATTATCATTTATTAAACAACGATTGTAATGCCCCGCCATGCAATCCTAGAGATAAGTCAACTATAGCAATAAAAAGGCAGATTTTTTTAAAAAAAAAAAATAGAATTAAATATAACATACTCTGATACAACAAGTTAACTAACATTTCTAAGGATAACATGACTGCATTATTGAAATTAAGCAATAACCAATAACATACATAACTCATTCAAATTATGTTTAACTACATGACTACATTACTAATTACTAGCATGATCTAACTAACAACCATGGTTTGTACTAAATCCAAATGCACCAAATAAATACACACATGCACAATAAATAATAACAATAATGAACTTAATAGGGTGATAAGATATCTATTTACAAAATTTATCTTAGTAAACCTCAAGTCAAAATCTGAGTACATCAACATTCATCAAATAAGAAATGTAAGATACAAATGTTTCCATAAGTTTATACACATTTATACACCTTTACCAATACTGCCAGATAGCCATCTATTCGCCAAGTGAAAAGGTACCTCTTTAGCTTTTGAGTCCTGTATGGCTTATAGATCTCGAACTGCACATCTAAAGAAAACATTAGTTCCGCATGATTATTAATTACACAATATCAATTGCATAAAATAATAATCCTAAGGCCCTAAGGGGCCGACCTAATGTCTCGGGGGCTCATGATAGCCTTTCCTACATACACGTAGTGCAGAGACTTCGTAGTTCGGGACTTGAACTTGCAACCACAAGATGGTGTCATAAAATTTATAACTTGGGTTAACATGTACAATAGAGGCTTTATAATATCAAGAACTTATCAGGGAGATGGAATAGATAACACAACATATATGACAACCAATGATGCATTCTCATAACCAAAACATATTGATACAAGGAGATAAACTTTATATCATCATACATTATTGCAGAAAACAAATCTCAACAAAAAGATATGTTTGCTATCTATCTTCAATAAAAGTCTAAATAACTTCTTCTAAGATGTAATTTAGTCATCTTTCCTACAAGATCGAATTAAAATAATCCAAACCATTCACGCATAAATTGCACAAGTTTCTTTATAAATGATCTAGTTTATATGAATAAAGGTTACTAAGTTTACCTCATTCATTATTCAACTCTGACATAACACCATCTTATTGCCCATACATACTAGAGATTCATGATCATATAATAGAAATGAACAAGCAATTGAATAGGATTCTAAAACATGTAAAACTATTTAATCAAAAGCAATAATGCTCCAAGATACAAAATTCCTATCAATGTAATTCATAAACTAAATAAACACTAACAATTCCATAATCGTCAATGTTAGCACATCACCAAATTGAACAAATTTCCTTTAGCAATGTAAGCCATAATCACAATAGGTATTTATAGTCTTAATTCATCTTACTATACCTCTAATCATGATTAATAATATTTTTAATCTATCATTAAGTAAAAACAAAATCGCTTTAATTCTTTAAAAATCACTTTGGTAAGAATATATTTAAGATTACATAATGAATTTGAAATTTGATGAAACAAGTAAGAAAATTTATAAATACCGACCTTTATAATACTCAAGATTTTTCAAAATATATATATTACTAAGATCTTAACCCATAAAAATATCTATTTGTCAACAAACACAACTAAAAGAAAGTAAGTCAATCAACTATAATATGAACTGTTACTACAAAACTAAATCTAAGATCATGAAAAGGATAAATACTTCCTATTTTATTTTCAATTAGAGATCTTTTATATGTAAACAATCATACCAAAAGTTGTATTTTAAGCATGATAGAATTAAAAATCCAGTGACAATACTGTATTGGGCTCCATAAAAGATACAAGATGAATAGAATTATTCTAAAGTACCTCTACAAGGGTGTCCAGATACTCACATTGCATATGATAACTTGATACCAATGAGATAACATTTTATTCACTAACCAACACATATATAAATATATATTGATTTGATCAACTTCTGGTTCCTAACATTGTTTACTCAGGAGAGTATAAAGAACAATAGCATAGTTCAATAGATAAAAGAAAAATTGCCACAAGACTATCTATATGGAAGTAGAGATTGTCACGAGATGAAAGAATGAATATGCTAGTCAATGGACAAGTCACCCCAAAGGTAAATCTACTAATGATAAATAAGGGATTTCCAGCAGATACTTAATCTACAATACAATATAGATTCCATTACGGTTACAATATCCTTAAAAAAAAAGAAAACAAAAGCCATCGATAGAGGATAAGCTGATGGTTACAACAAAGAAAAGGAAGAGTTGAAGTTACCACGGAGTAAGGAATTACTAAAAGTAGCCAAATCGATAAGAAGAAAGCCTAGTTAAAATTCTTGTTTCTATAAATGGTGGTTGAAAAGACCAACTGAAAATAAAGAGCAAGGACTGATATGGTCACAAATAGAAATAAGAATTGAATCTCCACTATCATGGGGAAAAGTTGGGAAAAGCATTCAGTTTGGTGATCATGACCATGTAAATATTATTGAGTTGCTAAGAACCTTCGATTCACCACCTTGAAAAGAAATTTCTTATGATGCTTTGTCAATTCATAGAATATAAAAACTGCATTCCAAGCATTGATTAACAGAAAACTGTCATAGGAGTGCAATATTCAGGTCTTGAATGAAGCTCCTAATAAAACTAAAGGGGATTGTCTAAGATAGACTAGGCTAATGAAAGGTGCTCCACCAGACCTCCTACAACATTGGAGATCATTACCAAAGCAATAGTCAATAATCATACATGGTATAAAGGAACCATAATGCACATTCTAGGAAAAGCTAGGAAGCCACAAGGCATTTTCCAGATTTCAGATATTTTCTAAATATAGCATTTGTTGGATAAACTTGCCCCAAGGAATAGCTATTAAGATCCCCCGAAAACTGCAAACGGCTACATAATTTATACCATAGACTGATGCCTCAGACATTGATGTGAACCATTTCAATCAATTAATCATAATAGAAGATGCTAATTAAAGTAATCGGAGAAGAGATAAGGTCTTAACGCATAATGACGTGCCCTTGACATGGCATGGGATAGAATGCCTCAATGAGTTGTTATCTCATGGAATGCAATAATTACATATAAATATAGGTGCAATAGGATTTGGTGATGTTTTGCATGCATGCTGAGGCATCTAGGAAGAGTAAAGTAACGTTCAATTCCTCCAAAAAACCATGATCAGTTACATAAATTCTAAATAGAGACTACATTTCATAAAATGATCAGGAAACTGTTATTATGAAACGACACCAGTGATCTAGGTGCATGCCGCCACGTAGGTTTAATGGATGAAAGTTGTGCATACTCCAATCACAGTTATAATCCCTCACCATAGGTTGAACATTATGTGAGCATGGTTGACCTACTCGCCTATGTTGGTTATCTTGAAGACACCCTAATTTTATCATTGAGATACCTGTTAAATCTGCACTAGTAGTAACGTTGTGTTTTCTTGGTGCTTGTAGATCACATATGAATATCGGCCTAAGAGTATCTACAGCAACACTACTTTTTTTTTGAAGGCACGATTAATGTTCTTATCCTCAACCATCTATGCAGATGTGGGTAGATTTGAAGGGGTTGAAAAGGTTAACGAAATTGTTGAAAGATAGAGGAATTAAAAAGATCCCTGGAATCTAGTTGGATTCACGGCCACAAAAATGGGACTTGGAAATAAGTGTAGGTCAGCATCCCGGACTCCAAATCAAAATTGGGTATAAATGCAACCGTAGTGAAATCAATCCAAAATATCGTGCGATGAGAGTAACAAATAAAAAACAAACATACCTTTCTCTTTTAGCTCATCTGGGCCACCATGGCTTATTTACAAATTGAGAGCTTAAGCTCACGCACCTGCTAGGCTGTGATGAGATTTCTAGTACCCCGCTCTGCTTCCTTCCATATACTGTCGATTCTGGGTCTGCTCAAGGCAACTTCTCTCTGAGGAGCTTCCTTGATAGCCGACAACTGGGTCTGCTACATTCTATCTTGTAACTGCGCCCCCAATGGACTGTTCGCAATTGCCTTCACTCCTGCTAGGAAGCTCTGCATGGTTGAATTTGACGCCTAGGTTTATTTAGCGAGACGGAGTTGACATAAGTATTGAGTATCCGGGCTTTGAAGGAAGTGTGTAAAATAGCTGGTGCGGCTGCAGTCATGGCCATATTCAATATCTCTCAAAATGTTCAAAACAAGGACAGAGGTGATATCGTGGGTGTCCGTTGTATTACTAAAATACGAATACCAATTATCCTTTCTGGATTCCCTGGACAATAATGTAGAAACCTAATAATAGTATCCGATATCTGAGTCAATAAAATATAAATTCTAAAAGAATACGTTACAGTCCACTTTGACTCTAATAACAGTGCATACTAAGGTGACAACCCTGACAGTATATAAAAATAGAAACATATTTATTATAATCATACTAGAAAGTAAATGACCAACTAAGTCCATTATCGTTAAGGATTAGACATAAATATAGAACAAATCTAAGCTATAATCACATTGTCTTTCGCTATGAATGCTAATGTTAAATTATCATGAGAGTTGCAGCTTCATTAATAACATGCATGCTAGCTGTGGAAGCATAGACAAGGCACACATAAAACATTTGGCAGATCGTATCAAAGAAAGGTCATCTCATAGAATGCATTTGGAAGCTGGAATTTTTACTCTTTTATCCTTACCATCATTCACCTTGTGATCATGAGATCTATTAGACGGAATTGCCACAAAACTAGTTACTCAAACTTGTAACGACGGTAGCTAAGCAGTAAATGGATTTAATAGAAGTATATGTGGAGGCACAACAAGGCACGCGGTCTATTGACAATATTCTACAAAAACATGTGCACAAGTGTCCTTAGACAAAAATAATGAGCAAGTTTTTTGACCGGACTCCACAACATTTAGCAATATGCCACAAAGGAGGCATTTCATAGAAAGCAATATATGGTTTTGAAAACTTGGCAGAAAACCTCAAAATGTCCAGAATTAAAAAGAAATCCAAATATTCATTACATCGACCAGAGATTGCATTCGAAAAATAACATACCTTGATTTTTCTTCAAAGTCTGTGTTAAAAGCTGTAATATCCCTGTCTGGATATTTGCTAATAATTCTGATAATTTCTTTTGTTTGGAATCTTGCACAATGAAATCCTAAGTCTGATAACAAATTTAATTTGTCTCTGGCATTCAATTTGATGATCAACACATACAATACCCAATCAGGATATTGTTCAAACACTTGTTATTTGACTCAGAAATTCACAATCAGGATATAGATAGGAATAGTTGTTTCAAATTAAAGATTTGAATGGAGTGATAGCTGATTACATTCAAAACTGAAACACACTGTTGTTATTTTCTGAGAATACAAACCATTATTCATATGAAGGTTCACATACCAAATCCTCAGTCTTCAACACAATATATAATACCTGCTGATATATATGATGAACTCTACTGTAGCTGTGTTAGTCTGTCTTCTTCTACACCAAGTCTTTGTGACTGTTGTGGAAATTCTGATCAAGCCTTGTGTATAACTGTAATAACAAATTGAATACCCTCCAAATGGTATAAATTCTGCCCAGCACCAGCATGGTCAAAGCATACATCATTGATAACAATTATAAATGGAAGAGGATAATGATGAAAACACAAACTTAATCAATTCCTTTCTCTGCTGAAACTGCAACAACAACACCTTAAACAACCTGTGTGATGAGAGTAGCATGAAGACTGCATACAACTTCCAACAAGGATCTTAGTTGCTGCTGGGTCCCACTTCCCACTAAATATCACTTCAAACAAATCTCAAATACCAATAACCTCTAAGGCTGTGTACTAATTCTTTGGAGTCAAATATTGAAACTAGGAAATTATGAGTTGCATACTTCCTTTTGGGCCCCACATTCCACTATGCCAATAACCTGCTGGAATTGTGTCAGAGATTGTCTCCCTTTTGCCAGCAACAATATAAACTCTAAAACCATAAATTTCTCTTAATATCAAATGCCCATATGATATAGAAATTACTCATCATAAAACCACGATGTCTATCAAAGGAGCTCATATGAAATACAATGCATTTCATTGAAATCGGCAGCTAGGAAAACAAATCTTGAATTTTGGTGACGGGTCCCACAATCCACCATCACAATATAATTTATAATTTTCAAAACTCTCCTTGTATAATTCGCTGATACCCACAGCTCATTCACAAATATTAATAACTCCCTCTTTATCAAATGTCTCTATGTGATGAAGCTACGATTCTTCTATGGGCGGCAACTACTAAAAGATACCACGAATTCCTTAAGAGCTGCAAAGGACTCTTTATTACCAGTGATGTAGATATGTCTTCCTTTGGTGAATTTCCACGATCTTCTAAGGCTGCGTTTGATTACACTGTGATATTATTTCAATATCTGATATAATCTGAAACAATTATTTAAACAAATACAAATAGAGATATATTTCAAATCAGAACCATATATTCAATGCACAAATAGGATCTTCAAATCTGCATATATATATTTTCAACTTTTCAGCAATGTCTGCAAACATAGATCTTCAATGAAACTCACAAATGGTCTCCGACCAAATATTGAAAACCCAAACAATACCAAAAACACTTTGAAGCTCAGTTGTGAAATCTGAGATGATTTCACCTCTATAATTCACCAAGGGAACATCTCCTCGGCTCAGCAAATGCAAGGGAACATCACCTTGTCAATCAGCTGAATACAATTTGTCAAAAGACAAAAATCCAAAACCAAGTATCTGAAAAACATTTAGATATTTAGACATGACTTCAAATGACTCTCAGGCTTGCTTTTAAAGCCATTACATTAATTAGGCCCAGCCTAATTTTATTAAATGAGAGTTTACATGTACACATTAGACCAAAGCATTTTAAATGCTTTTACATGAACTTTATTAAATGCTTGCATTTGTACTTTTTAAATGCTTGTTCACAACAACATGAACTTTATTAAATGCTCGCATTTGTACTTTTTAAATGTTTGTTCACAACACTTTTTAATAAATTGTAGTACTACTGACTTAGTAACTTAAATAAAATATTAATTTTATAAAGTAAATAAAATACTTTACAAAATTAATTTACAATTAAAACAATTTTAAGTTACTTCAAAATTGGGGACATGACAAAACCCATACCCTGTTTCTTTTAACTCCACCAAAATCCGGATAAGTCCCTTCAACTTCAAGTCACAAACTCATCTGACATAACCTATACAACCAAAGTGAATATGAAGGGGCACTACAACGATGATTATAAAGGCATGCAATTTCTATCTAAAGAGTATGTGGCTTGAAAACTAATAAGCAGCGACCATCATTAATACTTAATGAATAGCAGCCAACAAGTAGAAACAAAGATAATTCCAAGCAGCAGACAGGGAAAAAAGAAAGTAATTCCAGTCAGCAAAAACAGTAAAAGAAGCAACATAAAGATGTACGTATCTTCCTTTCTCAAAGGTTAAACAATATTATTTTTATATATATATATATATATATATATATGAATATTGCAAGATTATAATATGAGTAGAGAATAGGGATGTTGTATATACAAATAGGATAATAATTGAAATATATTGCAAATATAAACATTCATTATATATGTGGAATGTGAATAATATTATGATAATAGATATAAATGTAGAAATAGGATAATATCTAAATACATATATGAAAGGAACATGGGAATAGATGTAAATATGTTAGAAAAATGAATATGTTCATATATAAAGGAAAAATAGAAATGAATGTTAATATCAATGTGATGAATATGAATATGAAATGAATACGGAATGGATGAATGGGAGACATGAGTTGGACTTAGACATATAAGTCAAGCCAACTATGTTCCCAAAGTCTACATAGGTTGGACTTAAACATATGAGTCAAGCCAACTATGTAGACCATGGTTGGACTTAGACACATGAATCAAGCCAACTAATACATGGGTTGGACTTGACATATGAGTCAAGCCAACAATGGCATAGATTGGACTTAGACATATGAGTCAAGCCAACCATGACCAAAACTCAACATGGAATTGGACTTGACATATGAGTCAAGCCAGCAATGGCATGGATTGGACTTAGACATATGAGTTAAGCCAACCATGACCAAAACTCAACATGGAATTGGACTTGACATATGAGTCAAGCCAACAATGGCATGGATTTGACTTAGACATATGAGTCAAGCCAACCATGACCAAAACTCAACATGGATTGGACTTGACATATGAGTCAAGCCAACCATGTTCTTACTCCATGAAAAGAATATGTTTGATAATGGTAAGAGCGTACATTTCAAGTTTATTATATGATTGAACTAACCCTCTTATTAACATGGATTCTATATGTATATATTGCATTGGTGTTCTTTGTGATGATTGCAGGATCCATTCTTGAGGAGACTTAATGAAGAAAAATAATAGCATGTAAGTCAATACCCTAATCCTAAATTATCAAAATTGTGATTGTAGGGATTAATCTAGGACAAATAAGAAGGGGACATTACAATGATGAATAGGGGTATGTTGAGGAAGCAAGAAAAACATGAGGTAAATTGCAGACCTCAATCCACCTAGGAGAGGAATAGAAAACAATTTCTTCAGGTTGGACAATTGGGTCCCAAGGCAAAGCCCTAAATATTGATTTGCCAACATTCCAAAATTTCTTTTCCACAGCTCTTTTCTGCATATTTGCAAAATTAAAACAAATAAAGAAAATTCCTCTCTGAACCATTCTACACATGCTTACATGAAGACCCATCTTTTTTCTCGAAACAACCAACAACCAATCATCAAAAAACTTGCTAGACGGTAAGTTATCTTTTCTAAAACAAACAGAAAATGCCCATACTTTTTAATCTGCCTTCTTCATTATCCAATGTTTTTAACATTTCCTTATTAGGGCATAATTTCAAGGTCCTAGCAGGAGTATTTCCTTGTTTAGGGTCTCCTTGCTACTCCCATCCATTTTCAACAAAAACTACACCTTCTGAAATTGACGAAGATTCTAACAATCCCAAAGCCACTTTGTAAGATCTTCCATCACCACTACCAAAGCCATCTTGCTGATTTGACATGGTCAGATGAATATTAGGCGAGTACCGAGCACACCTCATGGGGCAGATGTTCGGACAACACCCCTACTAGGATTAGCAATAGCCTAAAACTCAAAAATCCTAGAAAATAATCTACGTGGGAGATGAGAACAAAGTTTTAGCAATTGCTTCAACAAAGGTTTTTTTATAAAAAGAAAAATTGGGTGGTAGCTCTAATAACGAACCACCAAGTGCGTACGAATGAAGTATAAACTAGGCATGATGTAATAAATCCTCACACACACACATGCATGTGGACAAGCACACATACACACACATGCATAAACATGCACACACATAAACACACATGGACACACTCCCTCACCCTCACACATGCACAAACACACAGATTCGTACACATATTTCTCAGAGGGCTAGATTAGTAGGCAAGTTGGCTAATCGAATGTCCCTATTTTTAGGTTCCCTTATAGTGTAGTTGGCACTGACCTTGTGGATGTGTCAACGTTATTAGAGGAGTTACTTGATGATTCCAATGAGCTTAGGGGGTCTAGAGGACTCATATGCCACTTTTCGAGGTGATTTTCGGCTTCTATGTGCTCTCCAAGAATCTTGGAGAGGGCGTCTATTTCTAGTAAGTTGCCCGGTTGGCTCCATTTATTATTATTCTTCATTGGAATCACTCCAGTGCAGTCAATTTTTGATTCCGATACATTCTGATAGTTTCCGCAAAATGGGTGTATTAATGGCTTTATTTTAATTATTTTACTAAGGTCGCTAAATATTATTTAAAATATTTTAAAACCACCTTAGGGTTATAGCTCATCAGAACTGAGATGAAATGTTTTAAATCATGGATGCATATAATAGGGACCTTGCGTGTCAAATTATCATTATTTTAATTAAAAGGTCTTTTTCGGAGCTAAAATAGAGTTTCAAATAAAAAGTGAATTTTAAAATATAAGCTTCTGGAGAGTTCAAAGGAAAAAGTATAAAAAGGCATTTGAGGGGCTCATTTGGATTATGAAGTTTATTGTATTTTTCTGATTGAAAACCCTTGTGGTTCTGGAGATCGAACTTGGTTCATCTCAGCCTTCTTGAGGACGAAAACCCTTTTGGGGATGATCAACCCCGGTGGTGAAAGACCTTCCTAGGTTGATTGCTGGTAGTTTCACATAGAGGCTACGCATTGTTCTTCATTGCATATCGAAGGTTTAGTGCTGGAGCTGAGAGAGATATTCTACAGGTTTTGGTATTTGTTTGCAGGGCATCGATTTTATATTCTGTGAGATTTGCTAAAGCAAATATAGAATATTGTGGAGTTTTTGATAGGGTTCCAAACCCCATTATTAGCGTTGATTTTTTGCTAACTTTTATACCCTAAGTGTTGATTAATATCATTGCTGGGTGCTCACAAAACATTCTTTGATAGCCATTAAAGCAGCCATGAGTTTGGTATGAGATAATTGCCTCCCTCTAAGGCATTTGATTCATCAAAAGTAGTGAATAAAGCTCTTCAAAGAGTGACATGGAGCCACTAAACATGGTAGCGCTACCCTTTGAGGAAATATGAAATGATTTGAAAGGTTGCGTGAGACCAAAAGGGGTCAATTGATATTATGGGAGTTTATTGCTATTTAGAAGGATGACGTGGAACAAACTTAAGGAGCCGCAACATTTATGGAGAGTTCATTGCAGGTGTGAAACTCAACTACAGTAGCAAGCTCTTTACGACAACATTCTGATAAAGTTACAGCAGTATGTATGTTTGTTTTGACAACAAAATATCATTATGGGTTATGATCTTTGGTCTTGTAACTCTGTTCTTGAAGACTGATTTGTATAGCAGCAAACTAACTCATTGAAAATCAATACAATCTGCTGGAGTTAACGTTAGATTGTGTTTTCATTGTTATTTCAATTTCTTGTTAAGTGTTTGCTATAATGTCTATGAAATTTATTATGCATTGTTGGGTTGTTCCTTGAGCAATATCTCTTCCAATTTGCATATTGAATGATTCCAAACAAAAAATACATTAAAACATATCAAGGTTCAAACAGAAGCAAAGTGTTTGACAAAATACCTGCATGTAAGAAGTCAGTAAACTTTTTGGGTGTTTGAGAAAAAATTGTTTCCATGTAGGGTGGGACATTACAGTGGTATCAGAGCATAGTTTTATCTTGCCATCCTGTGCGGTTAAGTTATCGGATTCAGAGTCATGGACAAATTCAGTGAAGAAGAATTACAAAAGAAACTTTACAATGCCAGTAAGAAACTTGAACACTTACCTCAGTCAAAAAGGGTTGTACACAACATTTTGGAGTAAGTAGAAATGTGTCTTTACAAGGTTGATCAGTCACATTCTGAGTTGATGCAACTCGCTATGACTCCTTTGGTGCATTCATTGGTTAAGTCAATGCTTATGAGACATGATGATAAAAAGGTAAAACTTTTAGTGACTAGTTTTCTTAGCGAGAGGTAATAGACACCCTGTTTTGTAGGTTTTCTGTGACTAAACTTTTTTTCTGTTTGCTGTGATGTTTACTTTTGACGGGTTTGTGTGTTTGTTTGCATTCTTATCATTCAATGGTGCTCAATAGTAATGAAATACATAACATGCAAGCATAACCAGATGAAAATCTAACATAAACATGTAATGTCCCCTTTTAGGAAGCTCAAAATTTCTTTACCTTGCAAACAATTTAACTTCTTGAAGAGAACATTAGTAACCAATAAATCCTTATAACATCATAATATCACAATTAGGGTTAGTAACCACATAATCATAATCAATATCAAAGTTCATTAACATATATGCATTTCACATTTTCTTATTTCTATCATATAGAGATTCCATGATATACCTTGGGAGAGTCATCCATGAACCTGATCGTTAATCTACTCTACGTCACTCACCCCATATGAGACGGGTATGTTAAAGCGTTGGTATAACAAGACCCACTGCCATAGGCCCAAGGGTTTCATTGCTGCACCCGACAATTCTTCACCACTTGGTCAAGGGGCTTCACGCTATGCACCCGGTGATACTTCACCCACTTTAGAGTCACCTACCGTTAAGCCATTTTAATAATATTTAGGTCTACGCAACCATAGGCCCAAGGGCTTCATGCTACACTCGGCAATACTTCATGTCTTGGCTCAAGGGGCTTCATGCTATTCGCCCGGCGATACTTCACCCACTTAAGAGTCACCTAGGTGCTAGATCCTAACCGCCCTTCTCTAACTCCACTCCCATACTCGTAGGGTGTGTAGATAGATTAATGGTGAGGCTACTTATTCTCATTTCAGGTACACCATGTTTAAAATTATGAATTATACTTTATGAGAACTTAACCTTACGATCTCATGATCCCCATGAATCTCGAGATAGTACATTTGATCACATTGTTCCTCTACGGGAACTCATCATGGTACCATCTCATATGATGGATTGCCATACATACTACTTGGCATCATACATTATTCTTTCATGGAGGCTAGGACCTTGTCCTACCTTGATTCTAAACATTCTTATTCTTATTGTGTTAAATGCATCCTCATTCCAGTATGTTGTAAGTAATCTCATTCTATACTATATAAATATTCTCATTCTATTCTATATTCTCATTCTATTCAATATTCTCATGTTATAGACATTATCATTCTATTATGATTATAAACCATTTTCATGCTATTTGATGATAAACATTCATCCTATGTTATAAGCATTCTTACTCTGTTACAGTTATAAGCATTCGTATACCATTATGATCAGCTAGATGGATTATGAGACATTATTACTTGAGGTAAGGGACATACCTTGTTTGTTCGATCCTTAGATCTGCTATCTCTTTTGGATGCTGCCAATATACAATGTCTTACTGCTCTTATATTTATTTTGATGGAATAATTGCTTGTATATTTGCTGATCTGAATCAAACAGATTGTTTCCTGGATTGTATTACTTGATGGATGCTAGGATATATATATATATATATATATATATATATATATGTAATTCGATGCTTGTATAACTATGAATGCTGATTGATGATGATTCCAATGATATTGATTGATCCTCCTTAATTATCGGGTTTCTTCCATGAAGGGTCGCGATTCCTCAAAGAAGACATTTCTCTTTGTAACTGCTGCTAATCCTTTTTCTTAATCGGTGCTTAACTTTTTGTCTTATCTCCTTCACATAGCTGGCGCTAGACTGGATTAGCTTATTTTACATTCTCTTTTGTCCTATTTGGCTGACTAGGACAATTTGTCTTATTTGATTTAACTTGATCGACCATCTACCCTTGGTGATCGACGCTCAATATATTTGTCATTAATAATTGCTAGTACTGATTTTGCCTTTCTTGCTGATGTGGCCATGCATACGTGAGAATTTGCAAATGATGCAGTCTTCCTTCTCATCATTGATATATTATGACGACTTGACTTCCTTGGCATGCAAGATATCATTTGTTACATGGTTATATTATAATCGATCCATCCTCCATCGCTGCTCTTTGCCAGATGTTATCAGAGATACAATCGATGTATAGTAGAATCTGCCATGCTTTTAGTCTTCAGTGGATTGATCATGATAAGTCAATCAACATGGCTGCATCGATAATCTTCTTTGATTGATGAAATTAGTCTTATGTCCTCAAGCAATTTTGGTTTGGATGATTGATAATATTATTGACCCAAAATTTTGAGAAGAGTCATTATGAAGATGGACAATGAGTAGTGCTTAAGGAATTTGGGATCATGACAAATGAATTATGCTTCATAAGCCTTGAGTTGTCAGATCCATTATCAGACCTATGAGCAATCCTTAAATTTGCCGAGGTACTATTTTGAACTACCTGGGCATTTATAGGCTCATCTTAAGCATGTTACATTCTTCATGATTCTTATGATTGTTATCATGTACTTGGGTCCAATGGGCTGTCCATTTGATGGATCACCATCAAAGTTACTTCCTTCATTTTGAACTGACTCATAAAGCATGCTCCTATATGAAAGATTGTTGTCAAAGATTGTTACCACTATTTTATATTGCATGGGAGTTCTTAGGTGATGAGGGTGTAGTTACCCTAGTGATTACCATTGCGATATTAAACTTTAAGACTAGATTTGTTCAAGTTCATGAAGACTGCCATAAGAAGTTCTCAAAATCACACGATTGTCAATGTATCTTTACAAGGTTTTAAGTTTTTCATCTCACTGTCAATGTATGTCTTGTGACATCAGGCCTTATAAGATAAAGGGGTATAATGCATCTCAAATTGGGTTGCTCTCAAGGCAACTCACCAAAGTTTGAGTGATACAGGTTGTTATGGAACAACATCTAATTAAGGTCCCAATTCTGATTGCAATGAAGATTGTCATAATTGTTTGGAAGTAACAGTCCCAAAACGAAGTGTCTGCTGCCAATCAAGATAACAGTAAGGACAGTTATGACTAGACATTGAATTCTATAGGTCTTCCTTGCTATATTGTCCACTATGCAAGGGATAACAGAGTTTATTCAAATTGTCATTGTTATAGCGTCATATGGGATAATAGGGACAGTCAGAATGCTGATGGTGTTATTTGTATGCTATGCCACCTTATACAGACCTAGCATATGACTAAGATACAGCGATCTCATGATTATTGGCCACTAATCAATCCTTTAGAAGGGTAGTAATAAAATATCTTGCTACCTTAGATACTTTGTAAATACATTACCATGAACTGATTGAACATGGTCTATGGCATAGTGTTGGATCTCTACATACATTTTTTTTAGTCAATGAAAAGATGGAAGTAATAGTAGTAAGGCAAGGTTGTATGACAATCCTAGTGGAAAGGGAACCTAGCACTTACATTTCGAAGTCAGGGCGTAATGTTTTGATCATTTGTAGGTGATAATGGCTATTATAGTGTAACTATATACAGTGTTGTAAACTCTTAACATTGATGACCAAGGACATAATAGTCTCATGATTGTGTTAATCCAGAAAGATTGATGATAGAGTAACATTACATTGGTCTATATCATGATGAGTGAGGCTCTTTGTTTAGCACTTCATATAGAAAATACCCTCTACAAAGATAGTGCTTAGTTATAGCTAATATAAGACATGAATGATAAAATCATTTTGAAAATTCTTAGAGATGAGTTTGTAGGGAGGTAAATTCCATTGTAAAAGTGTATAATAGGTGGTGATATGTTAGCATGGAAGCAATCAATGATGAATAAGATTATCACCGGAGAGAAAATCCATGTTGAAGTATATACACACAATTATATATGAAACACAAAGCATAAATACACGTAATACATGAAGCATACACAAAGCTTATACACAAAGTATACGAAGCATGAAGCATGAACATTTTATGTAATACACAAGTATACACACGTAATACATGAAACGCATAGCATACACTTGATACACAAGCATGAAGCATACAAAGTATACGCGTGCAATACATAGGGGCATGAAGCATACACGTAGCACACAAGTATAAGCACGAATATGAAGTATACACATGAATACAAGTAAGTTGTGAACCACGCATTGGAACATACATAAGTCATGGAGTACACACATAAATCATGTAGTATACATTTAAACACACAAAGTCATGGAGTATACACTCGAATACATGAAGTCATAAAGTATACAATTGTATACACAAAGTCATAGAGAATACACTCAAATACAAGTCATAGAGTATGCACTCAAATATAAATACAATCACAAGTCATGGAGTATACATTCAAATACAATTACAAAGTTATAGAGTATACACTCGAATACAAGTCATATACATGAATACACTTGAATACATAATTCACAAGGTATACACCTGAATACACAAGGTCATGGAGTACACACTTGAATACAAATACAAAGTCATAGAATATGAATACATCGTCATGAAGTATACAAGGTCATAGAGTATACACTCGAATACATATTCTTGAGTACAAAGTCATAGAGTATACACTTGAATACAAATGCACTCAAATACAAATGCAAGTTATAGAGTATACACTCGAATAGAAATACAAGTCATAGAGAATACACTTGAATACAAATCACAGAGTATACACTTGAAAACAAATACAAGTCATAGAGTATACACTCGAATAAATACAAGTCATAGAGTATACACTTGAATACAAATACAAGTCATAGAGTATCATAGAGTATACACTCGAATACAAATACAAATCATAGAGTATACACTCGAATACAAATACAAGTCATAGAATATCATAGAGTATACACTCAAATACAAATACAAATCACAGAGTATACACTCGAATACAAATACAAGTCATAGAGTATACACTCGAATACAAATCACAGAGTATACACTTGAATACAAATACAAGTCATATACACTCAAATAAATACAAGTCATAGAGTATACACTCGAATGAAGTATACCGTCGGACAATTTGGGAAGGGGATTCGGTGCATGATCCCATACTACATCGTGGACCCGTCCACCATCCCAAGGTCACCAAGTATACACGAGTATGAAGTATACACACGAATACACGTAATACACAAAGTATTCACATGAACATATGTTACAAAGCATACACATAGGTCACAAAGTAAACCTTTGAATACATGTAAGGCACACATAGTTTACACAGGATGGCAGGATGATTGCTCTGATACCACTTGTAATGTCCCCTTTTAGGAAGCTCAAATTTTCTTTACCTTGCACACAATTTAACTTTTTGAAGAGAACATTAGTAACCAATAAATCCTTATAACATCATAATATTGCAAATAGGGTTAGTAACCACATAATCATAATCAATATCAAAGTTCATTAACATATATGCATTTCACATTTTCTTATTTCTATCATATAGAGATTCCATGATATACCTCGGGTGAGTCATCCATGAGCCTGATCATTAATCTACTCTACATCACTCACCCCATATGAGACGGGTACATTAAGGCACTGTTATAACAAAACCCATTGTCATAGGCCCAAAGGTTTCATTGCTGCACCCGGCAATTCTTCACCACTTCGCTCAAGTGGCTTCACGCTATGCACTCGACGATACTTCATCCACTTGAGAGTCACCTACCGTTAAGCCATTTTAATAATATTTAGGTCTATGCAACCATAGGGCCAAGGGCTTCACGCTACACCTGGCGATACTTCACCTCTTGGCTCAAGGGGCTTAACGCTATTCACCTGGCGATACTTCACCCACTTGAGAGTCACCTAGGTGCTAGATCCTAACCGCCCTTCCCTAACTCCACTCCCATACTCGTAGGGTGTGTAGATAGTTTAATGGTGAGGCTATTCTCATCCCGGGCACACCATGTTTAGAATTATGAATTATACTTTATAAGAACTTATCCTTACAATCTCGTGATCCCCATGGATCTCAAGATAGTACATTTGATCACATTGTTCCTCTACGGGAACTCATCATTGTACCATCTCATATGATGGATTGCCATATATACTACTTGGCATCATACATTATTCTTTCATGGAGGCTGGGACCTTGTCCTTCCTTGATTCTAAACATTCTTATTCTTATTGTGTTAAATGCATTCTCATTCCAGTATGTTATAAGTAATCTCTTTCTATACTATATAAATATTCTCATTCTATTCTATATTCTCATTCTATTGAATATTCTCATGTTATAGACATTATCATTCTATTATGATTATAAACCA
Source organism: Cunninghamia lanceolata (assembly GCA_027924645.1). Classification (NCBI taxonomy): domain Eukaryota; kingdom Viridiplantae; phylum Streptophyta; class Pinopsida; order Cupressales; family Cupressaceae; genus Cunninghamia; species Cunninghamia lanceolata. Next base: position 21,847,004 of record BSBN01000339.1, on the reverse strand, counting down.
TTTTCATGCTATTTGATGATAAACATTCATCCTATGTTATAAGCATTCTTACTCTATTACAGTTATAAGCATTCGTATACCATTATGATCAGCTAGATGGATTATGAGACATTATTACTTGAGGTAAGGGACATACCTTGTTTGATCAATCCTTAGATCCGCTATCTCTTTTGGATGCTGTCGATATACAATGTCTTACTGCTCTTATATTTATTTTGATGGAATAATTGCTTGTATATTCGCTGATTTGAGTCAAACAGATTGTTTCCTGGATTGTATTACTTGATGGATGCTAGGATATATATATGTAATTCGATGCTTGTATGACTATGAATGCTGATCGATGATGATTCCAATGATATTGATTGATCCTCCTTAAGTATTGGGTTTCTTCCATGAAGGGTCGCGATTCCTCAAAGAAGGCATTTCTCTTTGTAACCGCTGCTAATCCTTTTTCTTAATCTGTGCTTAACTTTTTGTCTTATCTCCTTCACATAGCCGGCACTAGACTGGATTAGCTTATTTTACATTCTCTTTTGTCCTATTTGGCTGACTAGGACAATTTGTCTTATTTGATTTAGCTTGATCAACCATCTACCCTTGGTGATCGACGCTCAATATATTTGTCATTAATAATTGTTAGTACTGATTTTGCCTTTCTTGCTGACGTGGCCATGCATACGTGAGAATTTGCATTCTTCCTTCTCATCATTGATATAGTATGACGACTTGACTTCCTTGGCACGCAAGATATCATTTGGTGTACATTGTTATATTATAATCGATCCATCATCCCTGCTCTTTGCCAGATGTTATTAGAGATACAATCGATGTATAGTAGAATCTGCCATGTTTTTAGTCTTTAGTGGATCGATCATGATAAGTCAATCAACATGGCTGCATCGATAATCTTCTTTGATTGATGAAATAAGTCTTATCGTTATTGGAATGGGATAATTGATTGGATGAAAGACATGACAAAACACTTAAAACTATGAATACCCAGATAAATAAATCGCTCAAATATTAATACAGTAACATACCCATTTCATTTATTCAGTATTAAAAGTCTGATATACAGAATCCAACATACAGTTTGTTTGTAAACTCCTCCCACTCGCAGCCAAGGGTGATTTCTCCTCCACAAATTAATAACCAGCAATAACAATCCTTGTAGGCGCCCTGTATGAGTGAAGAAACCCTCCCAAAATGAGGTGTTTAGCCTCCCAAAGCCACCACATCCCTGCTGTTGCTGCTATACGGCCCTGCTGTAGGTAATAATAGCAATGAAACACTTCAAAACTTCTTCATACTACAGTCTTCTTCATGTGCATTCAATTGACCTGAGATGAGGAAGTTCTCACACCAAAAAACCAATAAAACTTCTTCATACTATAGTCTTCTTCATGTGCATTCAATTGACCTGAGATGAGGAAGTTCTCACACCAAAAAACCAATAAAAAGAGGTCTGTAAACCCTCAAAAACTCTTCACAGCCTAGTACGGCCAACGATATGTGCCAAAACAGTTTTCAAAATGCTTTAAAATTATCTTCAATCTGCCATTTCATTATTCTTTTTTGGTTTCTCACAAAATCTGCATTAAACCCTGCACAAAAAACTCTCCAAAATCATCCAATGAACACAAGCGTAATCCCTGTATGAGACTACCAGCAAACCCTCTAGATGATGTCTCACAATCATGTAGAAGGTGTGATTTACAAAGGATTCCGTCCCTGCAAACCCTTGTATTTTCCAGTTCAAAACCAAAGCTCTCCAAAAATAATGCACGACAATAGTTGAGTGAATGAATGAATGAAAAATGAGTTTTCTTTTTTCCTTTTTGTTCCTCATCCCTCAACACCCAAGGTGAATGTTTTATTTTTTAATATTTAATTACTTTTGACCCCCTATATCTCCGTGGGTTTGGCGCCCCTCATACACCTAGCACAATCACTTTAAAACAACTTATGAGTCCCTTTAAATAAGTTACTTTATAACATAAAGCAACTCGTATTAAAACATTATAAGTTAAATCTTTAATTTAACTTAATATTTCGACATTTAATATATCATTCCTTGGTTGTTTCAAATGCCATGTAACAAGTGCTAGATACTCCAACCGACGATACTAAAAATGGAAATATCGAAACCAATTCCATTGGTGACCCCCTGCCTGACTTACTAAAAATAGTAAGTCCTAAAAATTTTGTCCAAGACACCCTCGAAAAGGAGAGATGAACTCAAACCATCATCCAATCGTGCCAGAGCTGTTGGAAATCCCCCATAGTTCCCTAACCAACCACCATTAGCCTATGGGAACCCTAGAAGAGGCTTATTGCTCCCACCTGTCGAATTGGCTAAGAAGGGGACATTACATGAGATCACAAGGATTACAGTTCTTAAGGCTCCCTACGAAGATGACATAATGAAGGAGGTTCTACAACTAATTGTTGAGAGTTTTCATGGGTTTCCTTATGACGAAGGCCCTACCTTTGGTAGGAAGGTTAAGATGCTAGAAGTAATGGCAAGATCCAAATCTTGTTATTTTTTTAATGATTTAGAATGTGAAGATCTTATTCTTCAGCTGTTTCATAATTTCATAGCATCGGTCTGTGAGGATCGGGGAGAAGCTGTTTTTTCCTACATGGAAACCATTATGGTCCTAGTCATTGATGGATATGTTACTATTCCCTAGGACCTTATGTCTATGTTGTTGGCTGCATCGAGTCAAGAAAAACGTATTACTACATATGAATGTTTGGTCAACAGTGTGTTCAGAAAATGTGAAAAGCTGAAACCTTTCTTGGTTATTGAGGAGACTAATACAATACTAAGGATGAGGATGTGTGCAACAAAAGTGACAAAACTGGAACCTCAGATCTACAATTAGAGCTTCCAATGAAGTTGATAACACTAGCGAAAATGTTGGGATAGTTGAGATCATTGATATACCTACAAATGATGGGCTTGTTGAAGGCAAAGAGGATGAGGTTTTCAAAATAGCTAACAATGATGATTCCTTATCTTATTTCAGTGTTGAGGACAATACTAGGGAGTTGGAGAGTGATTTATTAACAAAGGCAAACGTTCATGAGGAGCATATTCTTTCTGAACAGAGCAATCAACCTTTTAGCACTTGGGATCCAGGGGTGTTGGCACCGAAGTATTACAAGGATCCTGTTTGGGATGAATTCCCTTTTGCTTGTAGTGCTATTATATCTTCATCCCCATAGCTATGCATGGAGGGTGGTATGGATGGTATTGTTTTTGATCATGAAAACAGATCTGATTTCACATTGCATGTAGCTGATCTTGTCATAACCCCTATTTTCAATAATTAATTTTCAATTTAATATTACTATTTTAATGATTGTTGACCAAACTTTGACTCATGTACGTAACAGGAATATACTCTCGACAGAGAGAGTATCATTGAGGAGCGGGCGTCTAGTCGACTGATAGCGACTGTGGTGAAAGAAATTTGCACACACGGGCACTTAGATGGCATATAGTTGCAGTCATTGCATAAAGTAATTTTATTGATATATTGTCTTTTTATTTTACTAGAAAAGAAAATCATTTAATATTTTATAGTTGTTATTTAATTAATTGTTAGTTAAAAATGCTCCCGTGAAATAAAAATAATTTAAATTATATATATATATATATATTTTATTTGAAATTGTATGTGAGGGAAAGAATTATATTTTATCAATTATTATTTTTAGAAATAATTGTGTGGCAAATTAATTAATAAAATTATGTTTAGTTATTAAATTTATGCCATTTTTAGAATATATGTTTTATTTTATAACAATAGAATAATTCATAGAAAAAAAGAAAACAAAACTTAGAAAAGAAAATAAAGGATAAGAAACAGAGAAAACTTAGAAAAAACGAAAATAGAAAATCAGAAGCTAAAATCAAGGGAAAAAAATAGCCATGTTAAGAGAAAATGAAAATAGAATAATGCAAAAACAAAGTAGATAACTGAATTAGAAAGAATTAAATAAATAAATATTAGGAGTAATATTTATGTAATATATTATTTTTATAGCAAGTTTTCGTGAGATAAAAGCAACAAAATAAAAATATGACTATTTTATATTCGAAAATTAGAAAAGCTAATTAGATATTTCTAAATTGAGTGCATGAAACTCACAATTATTAGTAAGTTTATAATTTAGTTCTTGCTATGAAAACTTGACTTTAGTTATTATTTTTTTTAGTTGTATTTTAGTTATTAATTCTTATCCAATTTAATTTAAACTTAGTTTTAGTGAATTTATGTGGTGATTAAGAACTTGCCTTTTGTGAGTGAAAAATATTTATATTTATTTTATTTAAAATAGAATATTATTTAGAAAGATAAACTAAATAGGTATTTAGCAATAAATAAATTTAATAAGTGCCAATTAAATTTAGTAATATATGTAGTTCAATTTTTTTAGAATTTAAGAATATCATTTTAGGGAAATGTCTTTTATGAATTGTCATTAATTAATTTTACTATTAGTTTCTAAATTTCCTTTGAGTGTATTTTTATTTTTTAGGAACAATAGTGAATTTAGAAGGAACATTAGATATAAATAAATAGAGGAGAAAAAGAACGGATTTTAGAGGAGAAAAGGGAGGTAAGTTTACATTTATTTTTCCTTGTAGAATAAAAAAAAATATAATAATTTACATTAGGCATTATTTGTTTAGTTATATTGATCGCATTCTAGGAGAGGATTTTGGACGAGCAATTGTGATAATTTTTGGGCAATGTTCGTTTCAAAGGATTGAAAGTTGAGATCTTCATCAAAGACAGAAATTAGGCAAGATTTTAGGAGATTGTGAAAGCATGATTTTCAGAGCCAAAATGGAGTGCCATATTTGGAGAGTCAGTTATGATTTGAGTAACTTTCTATATTACGGTGGATTTGATTCTTCATGACTAGGCATTGTAACTCATGGGTTTGAGTTTCCTTTTTGGTGGATTATTGTATTAGAACTCCTATAAATTGAAGGCTTGAGGAGTTATTTGGAGGGAGCTTTATGTAGGGTTATGTGGTGAGCTTTTCCTCCAGAGGAGCACGATGTAAATCTCCATGTTAAGGCTTTGAGCCTGCAAGTGTATTGTAACATGTTTGTGGTTGCAGATTAATACATTGGTTCGATGCTTTGGAGGGTGGGGTTTTTTACCCGAAAGGGTTTTCCCCACGTATATTCGTGTTTCTTCTCTTTTGTCTATTTTCTTCTTCTTTCATGTTCTTAAAGCGTTAATTTACATGTTATGCTGCTGAAATTTTCTTAGATTTGTAAGCTACATTATCTTTCCTCTAAGGGTTAATGAGATGGGAAATCAACTATGTCTGTTTTCACTTTAAGGGCATAGTAGTATGTGCTTGCATCAAGTTAATGAATATTTGTTTAAGTAAAATATAGAATGTTGTAAGGTTTACATGTCAAAAGTCAACCTATGGTTGATATGATATTCTTATATGAGCCTACATGGCTAAATATGGTAAGACTTAGTCCTTTTATTTAAGCTATCTTATTAATAGATGTATTGAATCAAATTTGATGATTGTATACAAGTATTATTTGCAAGTTGTGATATTTGTGAGAAGAAGGTTAATTATTTTCTTTTTTCTTACTATTTTATAAGAATATAATTCTAGTTAATTATTTATGGATTGAAATTGCTTTTCATTGGTTTCTCTTAGCAAGTGGTATTTTACGGTCGTTACAGATCTTGAGTAGAGTCCTAGTGACCTTGTTGATTTGGATCCACTGCTCACTGTTGAAGATGATAAGGAAGAGGCACATGTGATTTGGGACAGCCTTGGAGTCATTGATGATTAGTATGAAGGTTTTGATTTTTGTATTCATCATAGCAGCAGTTCGTTTCCTTTGCATGAATATGATTGCAAGAATAAACTTGTGGTGATTGTTGATAACCCATTACTTGAGATGGGTGTTGATGTGACTTATGACAATCCACTCTTTGAGTTGGATGATGGAGCTATTTCCGGTTGTAGTATTGCACTTGGGAAAAATAATAAGGTATGGGATCCGGGAGAAGATTTAGAACTTGAGTTGGAGTGTGGCACTCAGCTTGGTTTTGATTTAGGTTCACTTTATGGGGAGTTTGGTTACCCTCCTGGGAGACTGTTGGATATGAAATGTGCAAGTGAGGAGACAGATGAAGTTTGCATTTGGGATGATATGACACGAGGAGGCATCATCATTCTTTCCTACATGAGGAATTGGGAGGTAACTTGGGTATGCAAATTCATGATTTCAGTTGAGAATCATTTCCTTGTTGGTATTCATTATGAGTTGCTTCATTCTGGCATGAGGTTTGGTCTTGAGTTTTGGAGTTGGCCAACAAGTGTGACATTTCATACCTTAACTGAGTTGATGAGTAGTATTGCATGCTTTTCATATGTAGTTGGTGATGCATTACCTTCATGGGATGTATTGATCCTTGGAGATTATTCTTGGTTGGGTATCCATGCTTGGGATTCTCAACAAGAATTGATAGAGGTTATCGGGAGTCATAATAGTGGTGACCTTTGGAGTGATAAGGATCAAACTTTCAGACTTAAAGGTGTTGTTCATTTTCTTACCAGCCACTATGTGATTCCATTGCTTATCTACAGGTAGATTGGAGAAAGTTTTTAAATAAGGATTGGAGCATTGAACAAATGATCACTCTTTGGGATGCCACTTGGAAAAGAATGAATCAGAATTTCAGTTTGGAGATTGTTGATTGGTTGCAGGTCAGCCACTTTACATCATGGTTTGCTCTCATTCAAGGGAGTTGGCACACTATTCTTTGTCGAGGTAGTGAGGATTTTTAGTTGGTGATTGCTTGGAGGTGTTTTCCTAGCACTTCAGAGTTGTTTTGGCACAACACAATGCTTTTCACGCATGCTCATACTTGGAGGAATTCATTGGTGCTGCTGTTGTCCTTGGTGTAGAGCACTAAAATCAGATTGTACCTCACTGATTTTAGTTTCGAACAGCAGTCATTATTGTTTACTTCGAACCTTCTTAATTTAGAAATCTCATCTTATGAAGTTTTGTGATGTAAACCTTGATAGTCTACTCTCAGTGTGGGTTCAGGACAGTGAGTTTTCGCATGCTATGATTCATTTTTTAGAGGCTCTTGGTGTTGTAACAGTGAGTGTTAGCACCCCTATCCACTTTACAATCAGCCTACACATGACTTAAGCTCTTGACCCACAATAGTGTTGGTTTGTCTTTTTAGATCAGCAGTGGAGTATCTGGTGGTTGGAGTTGGTTGATAGGAATGGTTTGATCATAGGAGATGACTCTATAACTACTTCCATACACATCTCTCCTATGTTTTCAGTAGGATTTCAGAATGATTACCACTGCCCTTACATCTCCATATTGGTTATAGTGATATTCTTTTGTGAGAAGATTGATTTCGAGATTTGGCATGCTTTGTAATGTCCCCTTCTAGCAAGCCCAACAATCTTGCACACAAATTCAACTTGCAAAAAGAGAACATTAGTGCTCAATTCTTTCTTATAATAATTATATTATAATATTCATAAGAAATATCAAATTCACATTCTTATATTTCCCATCTAGGGTTAGGACCTTATAATTATAATCAATATGCATTGTTCATGTTCATCATATCTATCATTTTCATATAGTCTTTCATTCATAAGAGATGATGAGTAGGATGTAATAGGCCGATTAGTCACCATGGGTCCAATATTCAACTCCTTTGACTCAAGGGTGAATAACTCACCAACTTAGTCAAAGGCCTTAATAAACTCCTTGGGTTTTACCCCAAGGCCTATTGTACTCCTTAGGTTTTACCTTAAGGCCCTCCTTGGCTTTTACACCAAGGCCTATTATACTCCTTAGGTTTTACCCTAAGGCCCTCCTTGGTTTTTACACCAAGGCCTAAACCCCTTGTCGTGAGACAAGGGCCATTTCAATTACCTATGGTTAGCCAATTTTCATCCTACCTATCAACCTTATGCCTTAGTAACTATTTCTTGTTATTTCATTAATAGCCATAAGCTTGGTCTCTTATTTCAATAATCCAATTTAACCTTATCATGATCATTTATATAATAAGGTCGCTTTTAGTATTTCATGACAGTCATTCTTAGTATGATTTTATGTTCCTATCAAATGATATTCAATTAATCTTATTCATGCTCATTCATTCTTAATAGGTACATGATGATATCTATTTACATCCATACTATCCAGCATATCATGATATCTTCTTACAATTTGAATATAAGTCATGCACTTAATTTCACTATACCTACATAACCAGAATCAAATAACTTGCAACGATAAAACATATGTATTGTCATGAACATTCATACCTTATAAGTTGCTGGTTGAATTATTTGATCTCTTTTAATTGTGATTGCAATGCGGAAATAAGATTGTTTCTTTGATGCCAAGATAGTATATAATGATATTAGGTGGATGATATATGCCGCTTTCTGCTATTCGATGGATGATCTCTGTTTATTGATGTCGATGTAATAAGTGATGATTCCCCTTCTTTTTTCCTACTCGCTGCTGGCTTCTCTTTTCCTTGAATAACTGCTTTTCTTTTTTTGATTGAATGCTCACTTTTTCCTCATTTCTGATCTCTAACTGCTGCGTTGATGATATTTGATTCCTGTGTATCCATTTCTTTGTTCAATATCGGCCTTGTCTATGATAAATATATATTTCTGATTTTGATCTTATTAGATTTGCTGCCAGTATGCCTTGGGCTTTGAAGGCTTCGATCCTATCTGCTGTTATATGATCTTGAGGAACTTATGTTATAATGAGTTGATCCAAATGATATATGATCCACTGCAATGATGATGGGAGGCCGATATATAATGATAATTGGTAATTGATACATGCAGTTCCTGATTGTTTGATGGTCGACCCTGTTTTAGATGCTGATGGTAATTCGTAGATGATGATCTGATTGCCCCATTCGCTCACTATTTGTATTTTGGAAGAGGACGAGTCACGTCCCTTCATGCCATCTGCTGCCTCTTAGTAAATGCCTCTTATTGTAATCGATCTTGCTAACAATCGATGTATTTCCTTATATGATGATCGTTATCTCATAATAATCACTATTTTGTCTTATATCTGCTTTGTCTTAATATGATCGCTCTTTAAGCTCCTTTAACAATTAGTTATCATTAACCCGCTTGCTTAGAGGATGTTTTCAGAGTGTTATGGAATTCGATGTGTTAAGAGTGTAATGTTCTTTTGTAATCTTGGCTCCATCATCCTAATGGCATCGACGAATGTATGCAAAAAGGAGGTTGCCCATATTTTGAATGCTTTGTGTATGTGATTGATTGTCTTTCCAATCTTCAATTGGAAAAATATCGAGTCATGACAGGGCTCCCCTCTTGAGATTGCTTGTCCTCAAGCAATTCCTATTTCTTCAGGACACTCGATTTTAAGATCAGTTTTCTTTCCTTCTTTTATTTGAAGTTGCTTCACTTTCTTCCTGAATTTCTTTGTTGAGCATGATTTCTATATTGTGTGCTTGAGCTCTTTTTCCACAATTATGTCTGATTTCCCATTTCTCATTACATCTAAAACACGTGTTTCCTTTTGCGGGGTCTTTACACTTGTGTCCGGTTTTCCATGCTTCTTTGCAATCAAAACAAAGGCCCTTTTCTTTTTTTTCTTCACGGTCCTTGTAAGGAGATATGGTTTCTCGTGTCCCTTTTCATTCCTTAGGCATATATGTCTTGATTTCCACGGTTCTCCACATTTACAACATGGATTCTTATCAAAATTTCCTTTCTTATGGAGGGGTTTAGTGAAAGATTGAGAGTATTTTCTCTTCTCTAGTTGAGTTGTCATTTCGATGGCATCATCAAGTTTGGTAGGTCTAAGTGCCCCTACTAGTCCTCGTGGTTTCTCATCTAACCCTTCAATAAATAAGAATGTGAGCCTCTCATTTTCCACTCCAGATACTCTTATGGCTATCTTCTCAAACTCATTTATGTATTCATCCACGGTGCCTCTTTGCCTTAGTAGTGTTAGCTCCCGGAAATCTTGTTGTGGATGGCGTCGATCAAATTTCTTGATAAATCTTTTGGGAAACTCTTCATAGGATGTGATGGATTCATGTCCTTGAGTGTGTTTTCCGTGATGCCACCATTCGTAGGCCAATCCCTCCAAGTGTAGGATGGCGAATTGGAGTGCATCTTTCTCAGTCATAGGGTTAAGTTGAAAATAGTCATTCAATTTTTGTAGCCATGCATGTGGAGTGATCTTATGGGTTCCATCAAAATGTGGGAGATTCACCTTGTTGGCTTTTTGCTTCAATTCCTTGTTGATGGGTCTTCTTTCCCTTCGTGCCAATTCATTCCTTCTTGAGTTGCTATAGTCATTGAATGACACTACCCTCCTGACTTCGGGTTCCAAGCTTGCATATGCTCTTGCAATATCATCCATGCGTATTGAATTTGAAGCGGGTTCATCCATTCTTGATGTTTCCTCTTCGGGAAGAAAGGATGGTATAGGAATTCTTGGGTTTGATGAAGTATGGCTGTTTTTGGAGTGATTTGATCCTACTTCCCTTCCATTTGTTGAGTGAGTCTTAAGATGGTCCATAGTGTTTCCCACTTTTTGGAGGGCTTCAAGAAACATTTGTGTTGTCTTTTCACCTTGCTCCATCATGGCTTTGGTGGTTTTTTCGCCTTGCTCTATCTCATGGCTTTAGTAATTCTTTCATTTTGGTCCATCATTGCTTTGGTGGTCATCTCCATGAATGCTCTTAACTCGTTGCTCATTTCCATGTTGTTGTTACAGGCTGATTGTCTTGTATAATGTTGCATTAATTATCTTCACAGGATGGCAGGATGATTGCTCTGATACCACTTGTAATGTCCCCTTGTAGCAAGGCCAAAATTATTACAATCTTGCACGCAAATTCAACTTACAAAAAGAGAACATTAGTGCTCAATTCTTTCTTATAATAATTATATTATAATATTCATAAGAAATATCAAATTCACATTCTTATATTTCCCATCTAGGGTTAGGACCTTATAATTATAATCAATATGCATTGTTCATGTTCATCATATCTATCATTTTCATCTAGTCTTTCATTCATAAGGGATGATGAGTAGGATGTAATAGGTCGATTAATCACCATGGGTCCAATATTCAACTCCTTCGACTCAAGGGTGAATAACTCACCAACTTAGTCAAAGGCCTTAATAAACTCCTTGGGTTTTACCCCAAGGACTCTGATTTGTTTAATTATCCATTTTATCTTATCATGATTTGTCTTATTCTTCAAGTGCTAAGTCATCTTTGTCTTATTCCTATTTTGTTCTCGTTCTTATTTTGTCTTTTCCTCTTGGCCCCAAATTTGTCTAAGTGTGGAAAGTAGATGGAGAGTCTTATGATAGGAATGGATTATGAATGCTAGTCTTTTCCAATCTTCAATTGGAAACCGGCTATCACGTATATAATCTGGTGTTGACTCTACCTACAGGGGGTGATGAAGGATGGCCTAGCCTTAATATACATAACATGAATTGCCGGAAGGTGTTAACTCAACCAGAAGGAAGAGGCTTGGGCTCCTACAGCTGTTCACTCATCGTCCCGGACATCCATTTGATTTGATATCTAGTTCGCTCGGGAGTCTGCATTCACAATCGCCTATCTCTTCCCACCCATCTCGGGCATGCCTCAACCAACTAGCTTCCTACTCCCCCACTGATAAGAAATAATAGCTTCATTTTGCGGAGCCATCACTTCACTTTTTTTTGGCGGGCATCAGATGGCTTGAATGAAGTTCTATGGGGAGGAAGGCAAGCTCGAGGGTGGTGTATTAGCTCACTTTCTCCCACAATGTTCGTATCAAATGATATTCAATTAATCTTATTCATGCTCATTCATTCTTAACAGGTACATGATGATATCTATTTACATCCATACTCTCCAGCATATCATGATATCTTCTTACAATTTGAATATAAGTCATGCACTTAATTTCACTATATCTACATAACCAGAATCGGATAACTTGCAACGATAAAACATATGTATTGACATGAACATTCATACCTTATAAGTTGCTGGTCGAATTATTTGATCTCTTGTAATTGTGATTGCAGTGCAGAAATAAGATTGTTTCTTTGGTGCCAAGATAGTATATAACGATATTAGGTGGATGATATATGCCGCTTTCTGCTATTCGATGGATGATCTCTATTTATTAATGCCGATGTAATAAGTGATGATTCCCCTTCTTTTTTCCTACTCGTTGTTGGCTTCTCTTTTCCTTGAATGACTGCTTTTCTTTTCTTGATTGAATGCTCACTTTTTCCTTATCTCTGATCTCTATCTACATAACCAGAATTGGATAACTTGCAACAATAAAACATATGTATTGTCATGAACATTCATACCTTATAAGTTGCTGGTCGAATTATTTGATCTCTTGTAATTGTGATTGCAGTGCGGAAATAAGATTGTTTCTTTGGTGCCAAGATAGTATATAATGATATTAGGTGGATGATATATGCCGCTTTCTGCTATTCGATGGATGATCTCTATTTATTGATGCCGATGTAATAAGTGATGATTCCCCTTCTTTTTTCCTACTCGTTGCTGGCTTCTCTTTTCCTTGAATGACTGCTTTTCTTTTCTTGATTGAATGCTCACTTTTTCCTTATCTCTGATCTCTAACTATTGCGTTGATGATATTTGATTCCTGTGTATTCGTTTCTTTGTTCAATATCGGCCTTGTCTGTGATAAATATATATTTCTGATTTTGATCTTATTAGATTTGCTGCCAGTATGCCTTGGGCTTTGAAGGCTTTGATCCTATCTGTTGTTATATGATCTTGAGGAACTTATGTTATAATGAGTTGATCCAAATGATATATGATCCGCTGCAATGATGATGGGAGGCCGATATATAATGATAATTGGTAATTGATATATGCAGTTCCTGCTTGTTCGATGGTCGACCCTATTTTAGATGCTGATGGTAATTCATAGATGATGATTTGATTGCCCCATTCGCTCACTATTTGTATTTTGGAAGAGGACGAGTCACGTCCCTTCATGCCATCCGTTGCCTCTTAGTAAATGCCTCTTATTGTAATCGATCTTGCTAACAATCGATGTATTTCCTTATATGATGATCGTTATCTCATAATAATCACTATTTTTTCTTATATCGGCTTTGTCTTAATATGATCGCTCTTTAAGCTCCTTTAACAATTAGTTATCATTAACCCACTTGCTTAGAGGATGTTTTCGGAGTGTTATGGAATTCGATGTATTAAGAGTGTAATGTTCTTCTGTAATCTTGGCTCCATCATCCTAATGGCATCAACTAATGTATGCAAAAAGGAGGTTGTCCATATTTTGAATGCTCTGTGTATGTGATTGATAGTCTTTCCAATCTTCAATTGGAAAAATATCGAGTCATGACATGCTTTAGGGTAGATGGTTGTGGGAGTTTTTTCGGACAGTTCAACTATTTATTGCTTCCACCCTGGTGAGTGACATGCACTGCAGATAGTTTATGGGGATAGTATGCATATTGTCAGATGATGCCTTATTGATTGCAGTGGTTTGGGTGTGTTGGTTTGTTCGGAACCTTTCTAACGACACTTGGAGATTAAGTGTTGATGATACGAGTACAATTGATGACAGTAGAGGCATTTCCTGGTTGGTAGATTTTAGAATTGTGACAGTGAATGGTCCATTTCTTTTTTGGGGGAGTTTGGTTTTTGGGTTGAGTAGAGTATTCTTCCTGTTGCCTAAGATCATGTTTGATACATGGATGGCAGTCATGGACTTTATTGGTATGTCCCAACAGATGTCTCATGGTATGGGTTTCAGCCCTTATCGGTGTTTTAGCTTGGGGTCTGGAGATGATTACTTCTGGGAGTTCTAGCAGAGGAGAGTGCTGTTGTGGTACGACGGTTTTATAGTTTATATCAGAGTGGTGTAGCGACAGTGGAGGTTTTTCTTTTTTTGAGATTAACTCGGAACCCAGGGATCACTTGGGTTTGCAGTCTAGCTGCTATTGGGAATGAGAGTTACTGTTGGGTTTTTTTGGAGAGCAATTCCCTGAGGAATTGACTGAGTTGATGTAGTATCTTGTTGCTCTTCTTACAGAAGGTTTTCAGGAGGTCTCTCGTATTGGCACCTTGCAGGACAATGTCTTCAGTAGTTGGTACTATGGATCTCCGAGGTTGACTTGGGACGCTGGGATCATTCTTGATTCTAGTTTGGATCAGTCTTTTGATTGGAGGCTGTATTGGGATTGCATGAGGACAAGCAATCTTTGGGAAGGGCAGACTGTAATGTCCCCATTTTTAGGTTCCCTTGCAGTGTAATTGGCATTGACCTTGTGGATGTGTGTCAACATTATCAGAGGAGTTACTTGATGATTCCAATGAGCTTAGGGGGTTTGGAGGACTCATATGCCACTTTCCGTGGTAATTTTCGGCTTCTGGTGTGCTCTCCAAGAATCTTGGAGAGGGCGTCTATTTATAGTAAGTTGCCTGGTTAGCTCCATTTATCATTATTCTTCATCAGGATCACTCCAGTGCAGTTAGTTTTCGATTCTGATGCATTTCGACAGTTTCCGCAAAATTGGTGTATTAATGGCTTTATTTTAATTATTTTACTAAGGTCGTTAAATATTATTTATTTATTTTAAAAGCACCTTAGTGTTATAGCTCATCGAAACCGGGATGAAATGTTTTAAATCATGGATGCATAAAACAGGGACCTTGCGTGTCAAATTATCATTATTTTAATTAAAAGGTCTTTTTCAGAGCTAAAATGGAGTTTTAATTAAAAAGTGAATTTTAAAATATAAGCTTTTGGAGAGTTCAACGGAAAAAGTATAAAAAGGCATTTGAGGGGCTCATTTGGATTATGAAGTTTATTGTATTGTATTTCTCTAATTGAAACCTTTGTGGTTCTGGAGATCGAACTTGGTTCATCTTAGCCTTCTTGAGAACGAAAACCCTCTTGCAGATGATCAACCCCGGTGGTGAAAGACCTTCCCAGGTTGATTGCTGGTAGTTTCACATAGAGGCTACACATTGTTCTTCATTGCATATCTAAGGTTTAGTGCTGGAGTTGAGAGAGATATTCTACAAGTTTTGGTATTTCTTTGCAGGGCATCGATTTAATATTTTGTGAGATTTGCTAAAGCAAATATAGAATATTCTGGAGTTTTTGATAGGGTTCCAAACCCCATTATTAGCGTTGGTTTTCGGCTAAGTTTTATACCCCAAGTGTTGATTAATATCATTGATGGGCGCTCACAAAACATTCTTTGATAGCCATTAAAGCAACCGTGAGTTTGGTATGAGATAATTGCCTCCCTCTAAGGCATTTGATAATTTTGATTCATCAAAAGTAGTAAATAAAGCTCTTCAAAGACTGACATGGAGCCAATAAACATGGTAGTGCTGCCCTTTGAGGAAATATGAAATGATTTGAAAGGTTGCGTGAGACCAAAAGGGGTCAATTGATATTATGGGAGTTTATTGCTGTTTAGAAGGATGATGTGGAGCAAACTTAAGGAGCCGCAACATTTATGGAGAGTTCATTGCAGGTGTGAAACTCAGCTACAATAGCAAGCTCTTTATGACAGCATTCTGATAAAGTTACAGCAGTATGTATGTTTGTTTTGACAACAAAATATTATTGTGGGTTATGATCTTTGGCCTTGTAACTCTGTTCTTGAAGGCTGATTTGTATAGAAGCAAGCTAACTCATTGAAAATCAATACAATCTGCTGGAGTTAATATCAGATTGAGTTTTCATTGTTATTTCAATTTCATGCAAAGTGTTTGCTATATTGTCTATGAAATTTATTATGCATTGTCAAGTTGTTCCTTGAGCAATATCTCTTCCCATCTGCATATTGAATGATTCCAAACAAAAAACACATTGAAACATATCAAGGTTCAAACAGAAGCAAAGTGTTTGACAAAATATCTGCATGCTAGAAGTCAGTAAACTGTCTGGGTGTTTGATAAAAAATTGTTTCCAAGTAGGGTGGGACATTACAGCTAAACAGTTGCATTTCTGATAGGGATACTCTTGGTTTGTAGAAGATGTTCTTTGTTCTATTGTAGATTTAGGTTCAAAATACTAGCTCTATAACACATTCAATATTCATTTGTCTTTTTTGGATGGTAATAAGCTATGTCACAAGGTTTGTGTTTGTGTTTGGCAACCATAAAATTTGGACTAAGTTTGGCAAAGATAAAATGCGTCAAATTTTTTTTTGATTAAATTTGACCAATATAAATTTGCAGATTTTTGTACTAAAATAATAAAATAATAAAATAGTTAATATTATAGTAAATTTAAATAAATTTAAAAATATTAAAATATAAATAAAGTTAAAATTTTATTTTAAATATGTTAAATTTTATATATAAAATATATTAATAATTAAAGATATTAAATTTTAATTTGTTAAATGTTAATATTAAAAAAACAATCGAAACATTTTAAAATTGAATATATTCAATTATATTAAAAACAAAAGATTAAAATTATCGTGCTCATGTACCATTAGATTATCGTTATTAATTTTTTTGGTACAATTGGTTGATTATCATTACAGTTAGATTATCATTAACTGAGTGAGAAAAATTATCAGAAACAATGTGAGAAAGAAACAGACTTTAGGTTATTTCTCTCTGTCGAGCTTCCACACCATTGTTGAAGTCACTGCTCAACAAAATAGTCCCAAATTGACTGCAAAACAAACAGCCATTGTCACCATTACCACATTGTAGTGAGTAGCCACTGAACAAAACTTACTCTTTCTGTAGTCGCAAGTCAAACATGAAAGTCACAACTAACATTCAGAAGCTCGCGATGTGTTTTTACTTGTCTCGAGTGTTATTATATGGGATAAAACTGAAAAATTCTATTGAAAACATTTTTGTAAAATATGTTTTAATAAAAAAACCCTAGCCCTTGTTTATGAATTTCAAGATGAATTCCAATGATTTTTAAAGTTTTTTTCAAAGTTTTCTGAATTTTGAACTTCATGGATTAAATTCAGTGAACCTTGTGACATAGGTTATAAGTATATCATATCAGTTTGATTTCTAGATAAAAATTATAGGTGCTTTCCCAAGAAAGTATTTTGATGTTTTTCTAAATGTTTTTTTTTTGTTTTTATTATAAGTATAAAGCCCACTTACCTCAATTTTGATCTTTTTTTTTAAATTTGATTTTAATCTAAGCACTTATCTTTTTTCATTTGGCATCTTACAGGCCCATTAAGATTAAAAAATCATTTGTTTTTAGCAGAAAGTAGTAAGTCTTTTTATTTTTAATTTTGATTTTGAGATTAAAAAATATAGGTAGAATTCAAAGAAAGTATTGCGACTTCTATGTTCTTTCCTCCATTGTGTCTATTTTGTTCTATTATTTCTGAAATGGGAAAATAAAAACAGTAGGTTAAAGGGAAAATGTAAATCTTCCATCTTCTATTGCTTCTAATTGTTTTTAATGGGTTTTCTTGCTTTACATTGATAATTGCTTTTTCTCTCATCTAATCTTGATTTTGGTACTAAACAAAGCTTTGATAAATTTGAGATCATATGGTCAGGTTGTGTCTTCAATAGCATTACTTCCGGCAAGAATAAAGCGCATCTTCTACATGTCAAGCGAGGGTACAAATCTTTTACACGAGGTTAGCATGCTCTTTTCTGCCTTGCTTATTTATTGTCGTGTAGATGAGTTTTGACATAAATCCTTACAAGATACAAGATATGGCTCTAGCTTTTATCTCTATAGACCCTTATAGGATTTTTCTTTGAGAGTGAACTAATATATGTCCATTAGTTATGTGTGTGAAGATGAAGGTATTTATTAAATGTAAAAAAAAAAATATATGGTTTTTATTAGATAGGCTATTTTTGATGGTACGCCATTGTAATAGTCCAAGTTGATGTAAGATGTGATGGCATTAGAAATGGCTTATTTTTTGTCAAATATTAGTCTTGGAATTAGGGAGCTCACAATATGCTAAAAATAACATAGGATAGAATACTAGTGCATTAGCATATGCTTTGATAAAACACATTTGTTGAATAATCCCTGCAAATAACAACCCAGGAACAACTTCCTAACCACCAACTGCCCATTAACAAGATATTACGTAACACTGCATTACGTAAATTAAGAAGGTATGCAAAGAAGAGAACACAAACACATTTTGGATCACTAGATCCAACAAACCCCTTTGATCCAAAGGGGAAACTTAAACAATTTGAATTTTGGAGCGTCTACGAATCTGGTCAACCACTCAAATCAGCCACTTTGTAACTTGGACTTTTGTCTCATGGTATTGATCAGCCTAAGTTGACACTTGTATGCATCCTCTTGATGCCTAACTCTTTGCTGCTCACTTCATGGTGAACAACTCTTGTCAATCTTGTACATCCAATATTGTAAAATGCTACCCTTATTTTTTTTTTGGAAATCACACAGTGACAACACCAAATGTTAAGAGCAATGTTCTTCTACACCTTTCTGATCACCCAGATCCCGGTATGGGCAAGGTGAGAGCATACTAGTGCTTAAGAGTTAGCATTCAAATCCCAAATCAACCGAAGAGACAATCTTCCACTTATTCAGTGGGCATCCACAAACATGGGAATGAGCATGAAATGTTAACATCCTCTTATGCAGTGGGCATCCACTTATGCAGTGGGAAGTACAAGGGAAAGTAAACCAGGTGCATCCACTTATTCAGTGGGAACCTGAAGCATGCATGAAAGTAATTCCAGGTACATCCACTTATTTAGTGGGACTCTGAGCTCTGAAAGTACTAGAAAGAAAGGCACATCCACTTGTTCAGTGGGAAGCCATTACAAAGCAAGATAAAGCAAATCTATTTGGCACATCCACTTATGCAGTGGGAAGCCATTACAATGTTTGCAACTTTGAGAGTATTACAATGAAAGACATCAAGTTACAACATTCAACTAATTAGTTTATCAAACCAGTATTCATTGATGAAGAGATATGCATGAAACTAGCTGGAAAGATATACTAAACTGCCTTGCATATTACCATGATCAGATTTGCTGACTGTGCTGAGAAAAATAGACTAACTGTAGCTGTACGGCTGCTCTGGCAGAAGTATTTGAAGGCTTGAGATACTCAGAACCTTTCCCCTAACAGTCCTTGAATCTCAATCCATATTCACATATTTTTGGTGCCATACTGGACTGCAACACACAGAAAACTGTCACAGCAGAAAGACATTAAGTCTCACATCCTTACTGGGCCTGGTACGGCCTGCGAGGTTGTACGGCAGGTCTGAAAAGGATTATAACAGCAGAAAATAGACAAGAAACTGCTCAAATCAAGGCGTTTCCCTTGCACAAGGAAGAACAAACACTCACAGCAACATACAAATCACTACTCTTTTTATTACACATCGGACCCTAATCAAATGCCATAATAAAACTCACACCACACCAACAAAGCCATCTCAAACCAAAACTGCTCAGAAAACATTAAATTCCATTCTTGCTCAATGCAACCCCTGTTAGTGAAGTTGCCAATCTCCAGCTAGGGTGGATGTCTCACCACCGAAATTAGACTTCTTCGAGATAGTTTTTGTTCTCAAGAAGAATGAAGATCACAGGTTCATTCTTACAGCATAACAATATCTCAACAAGCATAAACTCCAAATGAGCTTTCATCTCTCTTTTTTATAGGCACTTCCTAGGGATTTGTACAATAAAAAGAATAATAAAATAGAGAAAATACACTTTTTGCCTCAACTTCAATATTTCTCCACTTTGGCACCAACTTTTATGTGCCTAAATAAAAGATAATACTTTTCCCTTTCCAAAGAGCTATTATACCATTGCGCTTTATTATTATTTTTCAACTTAGAAGACCAAGTGCATAATATTAACTGATAGCTGCTTAAAAATATAACTTTTTACGGAAAATCCCAAACTTCACCAAACTGCCAAATAAACACCACCACGAGACTCCACCTAGTCTGGGATGAATATCGATGCCTTTCGGACGACTTTCTAGAAATAGATGGCTCCTCCAAGAATCTTGGAGAGCAATCCAAAAAGCCAAATTAACTTCTGAAAGTTGCATTGCCATCCTGAAACAATACTGAGCTCAAATCCAACATCAAAACATAACAAGAATCACTGAACCAAGAGATCTTCAAAAAGGGGAATCCCTTACCTTACCCCATAGCCTATTGGGATCCTAGAAATAGGCTATAGGACCAATAAGTGACTAGGCTTGAGAAGGGGACATTACAAATGACCTATTGACATAATATCAAAACCTAAACGTTGTGAGGAGATAAATCAACTAAAAATTCACTGTATATTTTTTTCTTAATATTAGATTAAGTGTGGTTTACAAAATGTGGAAGATTTCTATAGTTTTAGTTTACCTAAGTTTGTTGAAGGTTGTCTAATACTTGATGTAATATAACACTGTAACAATCTACCCTTAATTTTTTTCTTTTTTCATACTAGAAACAATGATCAACAATACTAACATAAAATAGCATAAGCAACTAGATGCCTTACACTTTCTCATCACCCAGATCCCCGAGTGGGCAAGGTGAGAGCATACGGTGATTTGGCTACAAATTAACTATGCAAACCAATAAACTAAGCTTCATCCGCTGCAGCGGGCATCCACATAATGTGGGGATTCACCATTTTCAGTGGGTAAAAGAACAAGGAAAGTACAATGCCATCCACTTATTCAGTGGGAATACTCCACTTTTCCAGTGGGTAAAGAAAATAAAGAAAGGTTCATTCTCCACACTGGCGGTAAACCATCCAGGGGTACTTAATGTGAATTTGATTACAATGAAAGTATAAAATACTTGATCTAAGTATGAACCATATCACCATACATTAGAACTAGATGAGTATTTCCCCCTGAGATCATAAATATAGAATCATACCCTGCATTGTAAGTGATAAACAATCAACAAATAGCTGATTTAGATTGCTGACGGAGAATGTTATTGCTGATAAAAAACTAAATGTGATTGATTTTCACTTTAATTGCTGACTGTAGCACTGTACGGCAGCCATGAGAGCAGCTAGAAGTCACACAAAACAATCCACAAACCAAGATGACCAAACACCATTGCAAGTCTATTTAGTCTGATCCAAAAACCAATTCTGAGTAGTTTCAAACTTATAACAAGTCGCCATAACTCACAATAGACAAAGACTCCTGACAGAAATGTATGGCTTGGGAATTGGTACGGCACACATGACAATTTCATATCTGCATCAATCCACTTCTAATAACCTCTAACAAGGTCGTCCAAGGCAGGCAAAAATTATAGGATCAATAAAGATTTCAAACTCCTTCACACTTTTTTCTTATTTGCATCGATGCAATTCAGCATGTACAACTAAGGACATGTACGATCATTCCCAAAAATCACTAATCAGCATCAAATCTCCTCAAATCAATTGCAAAGAGGTTGTTTATGACAGATTAAAACTTTGCATTTATCAAAGGATCCAAAAACATCAACATCAATTTCTGATGAACAACAATGATTTTCAGCAGATGTACGACAGCCTGGGATGTACGACCAAGACAGGAAAAATACAAAACTCCACAAACACTCCAAAATCTTATCAAAATTTCATAGAGAACATAATATCAATCTTCAAAACTGATCACAAGAACAAACAACTCAAAACTATCAAATCCACTTAGCACCAAGTGATTCCCTATGTGGAAATCATCAATTACCAGCTAGGGTGGATATCTCACCACTGAAACTGATCATCCTCAAGTGGGTTTTCGTCCACAAGAAGGCACAATTGATCTCTGGTTCCATTTCAGCAGCATATCATTACAAAATCTCAAGCATAAACTCCAAATGAACTCTCACTCTCCTTTTAAAGGCACCTGGGAGTTACAAAAAGATCATTTCTTGAAAATAGAACCTTTTTTCCTTCCAACTTATAAAATAAGTCTATTTCCAAGTTATGTGCACACATTAAAGTGACTAGGGAATAATAAATAAACATTTCCCTTTTTCCCCTCAAGACATAACATTAAGTCATTTTAAATAATCCCACCTTATACTTTAGTGCACAATAAATAATAAGAAAATAACCTGTTTAATTATCAAATAAAATAAACCTTATAACTTCAATTTTGATAATTAAACTGAACCAAAAGATCAACCACAAGTGATCCCATACCATCCACTAGCCCATCGGGATCATGAAATAGGCTAATGGCCCCATCACTGACTAGGTTTGGAAAGGGGACATTACAAACACCCCAAATTTTTTTTCGAAAACCACTACTGAAATGTAAATGCAACAATCAGATTCTTCCACACCCTTCTGATCACCCAATTCCTGATATGGGCAAGGTGAGAGCATACAAGTGCTTCAGATATAACAAATTAAAATACTGAGCAACAAATACAACTTCCACTTATTCAGTGGGCATACATTTATGCAGTGGGAGTACTAAAGAAAAAACATAGGCACATCCACTTATTCAGCGGGAAGCCATTATATTGAAGCACTTATTGAGGGGGGTGAGCACAAGTTTCAGGAAGCAAACAACTCCCTCTGGCAGTCATATCATCCAGGGATTACAAGCAATGATATTGCAACAATACAGGGTGTAATCACAATGAGAAATAAGAAGCTGCAATAGCATCAATTAATTTTGATTTTTAAATATGATCTCTGCTGCAACCATGGACAATAAAGTAAGGCACTAAAATACCTTAAATCAACACTAAATCTTTCTCAATGAAGCACTGCTGATATAAGCTGAAAGATGAGCGTCAAATACCACTTTAAGCACTTTGAACTTGACTAAAACACAAACTGAGCAGGTCTGAAAAAGAGAACAGCAAAGTGATGATCTGAAATGCAAAGTTAACCCCAATCACTAAACAAAATCT
Organism: Cunninghamia lanceolata; assembly: GCA_027924645.1. NCBI lineage: Eukaryota > Viridiplantae > Streptophyta > Pinopsida > Cupressales > Cupressaceae > Cunninghamia > Cunninghamia lanceolata. The sequence goes on along the minus strand of BSBN01000339.1, from coordinate 21,824,000 downwards.
CTTCCAAAACTGATTTGCACCACTCCAAACCTCCAGTGATAACTTCTACTAATCTAGGCAATGACAAACAACGAGGAAAGACCCTCAAATGAGAGGTGATTCAGCCTCAAGATTCCACGCAACCCTCTAGGGCATGGTACTGCCTGCAACAAGGTGTACGGTCAGCATTAAAACCCCCAAAGATGAAAGTGTTTCTTGAATGATGGCGGCAACATTAGAGAAGCATCAAGTGACAAGGACAATATCACCATATTTCAATCTATGGAAGGTGTCAAAGTGCCATAGAAACTATGCTTAACAAAGAAGAAGATGGATGTCTAAGATAGCAAATAAGACATGAAACGATGTCCAAGAGGAGATACATCTAAGTCTTAGTGAAAATGTGGCACCTTTTCAATGGCTTAGCTAGGGAAAATTTGTGCTCTAAATGGCAATGATGGCAAGAAAACTCGACAAGGCAAAAATGGCGATCCAAGTGGCCATAGTGGCTAAAATGTGTGACAAGTATCAAAGAGTCGAAGTGTTAAGTTATTTTGCACAATTTAGGTGTCTATGCCAGGGAGAAAGAGTGACCAAGGTAGTTGAAGTGGTTGAGAAGTGCGCCAAGAGTAAGACGAAATAAAATTAAGTCAAAATTCACACAATGTGAGTGGCAATGCCACTTAAAAATAGTGGTAAAAAAATGTAATCAGCTGAAGAAGTGATTAATTCAAACACAAAATTGCATATTTTTAGTGGGAAGGCAATTGGCAACAATGGTTAAAACGTGTGACTAGGCATCAAAGAGTTCAATGATAAGTTATCTTGCTCCTTTCATATGGTTATGACACTTAAAATACATGACAAGGGTGGTCATGGCATCCAAAAAGCAAAACAAGTTAAAATTAATGTAAAACATAAGTGAAAATCATCTTTTTTAGGTGGCAATGCCACTTAAAAATTGCAACCAAGGTGGTGACGGTGGCTAAAAAATGTGACAAGAGGAAAACTTGATCACTTAAGTGAGAATCACACCTTTCATGTGGCAATACCGCTTATGTTGTGCGACCTAGCTGGTTGTGATGGCTAAAAATTGTGACTAGTTGACTAAGTTCCCTAAAGATAGTTTCAACACCAAGTTAAAAGCAGTGTTACAAGACCTGGACTCGCCAAAGACTTGGCAAGGTGATTTTTGGCGAGTACTTAGATTCGCCACCTAGACTTGCCCAAGACATGGCAAATTGAAAACCACATGAAATTTAGATATTTTTAAGGATTTAAGATTTGTTTCATGCACCCTTTAATAGATAAACCTTAAAGACACAATGAAATCATCAAATAGAAGCTACTTTGATCACACACACAAGTATACATCGATCACATAAGTATAAACGCAAATGTTTTTAGCTGAAGGAAATAACACATTTAGATATATAAATATTGTCAAATGTATACAAAACTCATGGAATATGAAATCCATGGCATCAAAAGTTCAAAACAAATATTGAAGGAAAAACTAGAAGTCTACGGCCCAAAGGGCCCTGCATCACTCAACCTAATATTATGGCCAGTCTTGCGTGGGCGTCTAAGATAGGTCCTAGATGATGATGTAGCCATGATATTTTCCTATATCTCAGTGGCATTCATGCTAACATCAAAGGTGTCTCCTCGTGCTCTAGCCTCCTCCTCTGCCATGGCTACTGTCTCTGCCTCTCTATCCACCTGGTCAATCCAATCAAGGTCCTCATCACCAAAGATAGGATCCTCTGTAATGTCCCCTTTTCCGGAGTGATCAACAGGAGAAGACCTATTGGGCTCATTTCCACACTTCATGATTATTGGCGGGCAAATTGAGGACATGGGATGACTTGTCATATTTTTCTGATATCTTTGATGCTTTTATCTTGAATAAAATAATTTTCTTTCTAGTGGAGCGAACCATATGGAGGTGGCATGTGTGTGGAAATTGGCCTTTTGAAGGATTTTTGGAGAAGATGAATTTGATGTCCTTTCCTATGCTTTGATATTTGCCTTGGAGTTGATCAAGTGGTAATTGAACAATGTGGTATGAGTTTCTTGTTGAAAGGTTCGACCAATGAGGAAAAGAGTTGCAAAAGCAATTATTTATTTATCCTTTAATTTCGCCTAGAGAAGGGCAACTTGGAAAAGAAAATTCAAATCTTAAATTTGACATTTGGCGCTCTAGGCTTCTTGTGTTGGTTGGCCAAAATAAAAGGGCAGTTATTACTTTGGATAAGGTCGGCCCAGGAGGAATTAAATTAAAATAAAATTTTAAATTATTTTTGAGCGCCCACCTAGCATAGTAAGGTCGGCCAAGATAAAGGTGAATAAATAAAATAAAGGAGGAGCTAAAAGATGGGTCGGCCTATCTTGGAAGAATTAATAAAAATAAAAGTATTTCTTGCCTAGGTAGACCTAGGAAAGAGAGTTAAAATAAAATAATAATTGTGCAATTCTTGAGGTCAGCCTAGAAGAATTATAACAATTGTTTTGAGCGCCAAGACTAATAAGTTGGGTCGGCCTATTTTGAATTTTAGATAGAGGTCGGCCAACTTGTGAAAGTGAAGTGGAACATATATAAATACAAGAAGCTTGGGTTCATTTGACGCATCATTGGACTGGTTATTTTATTCCTTTTGGATGACACTTTTGAGCAGCTTATTCCAAGGACGAAAACCCTTGAGAATAAAGGGTGAGTTCGACAAAAACCTAGGTCATCTTGTGGAGAGTTCGTGACGGAGCTCTAATTGCATTTCATTGGAGATATTCATGGAGAAGAAGAGCAGATTGAGAAAATCAGATTTGAAGATCATTGTTGAGGACTTCTCTTGGCGTGGATTGAGGCGATATTGGCTAGGGTTTGCTCTAGATTTGGAGCAACCACTTGATAAAGGAGAGCGACATCACTTGGAGGCGAATTTGGAGGTTGTGTTTGCTGATTAGGGTTAGAGAAGAGCAGAATTCTGGAGCAGCAGCATGGCAGGCCTGATTCACCATCTTTCCATTGGCGTGTGCATCATCATTGGCCTAGGGCTCATCTCTTCTTGAAGCGCCATCATTGGAGGTCATTAGTAATCGTTTGAAGATCATTCTTGCTATGTTTTTTGGTATGTATTATGTCATGCCCCATTCTAGGTTTGCTTACAAATTTTCTGAATCTTGCAATTTCACAGTGAAACCCTAGGACTGAATTCTGATTTTTATTTCTGCACCTTTCAATTTGTCTCCGGCACAAGAACTATGAACTAACAACAATGCAATAATCTATAACAGAATTGATAGATATTGGCAGCCTTATTTCATTGAATTACACCATGAATTACACATACAAATATGTAGAGTAAAAAATGCTAGTCTGCTGCTCCAAGTTGTATTGATATAGAGTGGAATTACAATCAATATGGAGGCTTGAATTAGCCTTAAAAGTATGAATGTCACTGCTGTTACAAAACAGAGATAGAAATGTTTGCGACATACCATAAAGATGACGCTAAATGATCAACCAATGAACAGACCTCTTCGCTGGCAATTTGACCTCCAAGGTGAGTCTTCAAGGTTGATGTATGCAATGCCAAGATCTCTAATGCTGTTCGCTTCACTCTGGGCTGTTCGCTATGCTTAGGATGAATGAAAGTGGACTTTAATGTAATATCCCTCTCAGGATATTTGCTATAATTCTGATTTTATAATGAAATTCTGATATTTTCTTTTATTCTGAATCTTGCAATGTGTACAATGAAGCTCTATGACTGGTCACAACAACATACACTTATGCACAAGTCAAATGACTGATATAACAATGATGGCAACAAAGATAGATAGAATAGAATTTTCAAATTAAAGGTTTGAATGATGGCAAGTACTGTAGTTACAAATCAGACCTTTCAAACCAATTTCTCAGAAGTATGGCAGTTATAGACTGCTGTTACCAGTTGATATGAAATAGTAACTCTACATACCCAATGATGATGACAATTTGACTAATAATGATGTCAGAGCAATGCACTGCTGTGCTGTAGCAATTCCATTGATGCAGGTCTGATGCTGTAGACTCTGCTGAATATCTAATCTGAGTAATATACCTTCAGTATAGTCCACCTTTATGCTTTCTTATCCAAAGACTTATGACTTCCTTCAGTATTCAAATGTGCTCATTCCAAACTTATGTCAGGTGCTGAAGTAAGATAGCTGCGATCTGATGAAGATCTTTTCTTTTATACAAATCCATGTCCTTATGAATCCTCACGCGAACATGAAATCTCTGGCAAATACAAGTATATGGCAATCAAAAGGGATGGCTGTCAATTAGGGGAATTTGCATAAGATTTGAAAGCCTTCGTAGCTGCGCCTGGTGGGAAATCACCTTCCTTTATAGCATATACAGATGCTAGTCTTTAGCGAATGGAATGAAGGGAGCGATAATAATACTGATGACTTCAATAAACAATTCCTTTTACAATTGGCGGCTACCTCCTTTACTAGACTCCACGATTTCTTCTTATAAGGTTTGAGCTGCTTGCTGAGGGACCCACGCTGTCAGTGCTTGTCCCCTGGCTGCCACAGCAAATGTAAATTCAAAAACCACAAATTACTTTTCATAAACTAACGGATTCCTTTATCATCAATATGCTACTCTCTTTCCTCCAGTGGCATTTACAAACAATCTCTTTCCTTCTTAAAATCGATGGCAGATGTATGATGGTTCCCACAATGCCTTGAAACTTCAAAGAGCTCTCTTTGAATATGTGCGATCTATACCTGCAGAAAATTTCACTTTACTCACTTATTTGGTGACTTGAGGGTCCACACACTTTCCAGCTGGTCGATTTCTTTCAAAGACAAACTCTTCAAACATATGCATCCGTTCTTCCATACAACCTGCGATTAACTCTCAAGTCCCACAATTCTTTAAAAATCCTTAATTGAATTTGTCAGAACTTGTCTCCTTTCTACCAGCAACCTCTGTAAATTTCTAAGGCCACAAATTATTATTCAAAGGCCCACAAACTATTGTTTTCCTTTGCTACCATTAATACTAAAGGCTTGCTTATTCCATAGACGCTGATTGTGAAATAAAGATATGAATATGTATTGAAATTTCAACTATCCATTACAGCTATCACCATGCTGTTTCAAACCCTTCACTTGAAGCTACAAATCTTCAATATCTTCAACAATGCAAAACTACAACGACCTTCAATGGAATCAATAAACTCAACATGTCTTCAAACAAATCTTCAACAATTTTCCAATAATGGTCTCCAACCAAATATCGAAATTCAAACAATAAACTTGGCACAAAGAAAATGTGGAACAATGCTTTGAAGCCCAACTGTGAAATCTTGTAATGTGCCGTACTTGTTGGTTCTTTGTTTAATCTTAATAATGTTATTTTATCAATTTTTGTGTGATCTTTCAGACTAGACGGAAGATGCAGAAGGGGTTTTAGTTTTTTTGAGATGTGTTTGCCAGAATCAATACAATATAGAGCATGTAATGAAAACCCAGAAAAGATACAATAGATATGAACAAAATATCAGATACCCAGATCATAAAATCACTAAACTTGAATTACTGTCATATACCCATATCAAGAAATGCAACTTCATACATATGCTATAGCTGGACCAGCAAACTGGGTAGCTCTAAATAAGAAGACAATCAAGAATAGATATTCCATTCCCAGGATCAATGAGTTGCTTGATGAGTTACATAGGGCTGTGTATTTCTCTAAGATTGATCTTCGTTCAGGGTATCATCAGATTCGTGTCCGTGAGGAGGATATTCATAAGACAACATTCAGATGCTACTATGGACATTTTGAGCTTTTGGTTATACCATTTGGTTTAACCAACGCACCTGCTACTTTTCAGTCATGCATGAATCACATCTTTCGTGGGCAGTTGCGTAAGTTTGTGTTGGTGTTCTTTGATGACATTTTGATATACAGTAAGACTTGGGAAGAACATTTGCAACACATTGATGAAGTATTGGGTATCATGGAGGCTCAGTCATTGTTTGCAAAGGCATCTAAGTGTGAATTTGGTATGACAGAGATTCTCTATCTAGGGCATGTGATTGGAACTGATGGAGTCAGAGTTCATGTCATGTCCCTATATTGATAGTTTACAATTGAATCGATTATGTATTCAAATTAAATATATGAGTATCCATATTAAATATTATAAAACTGAATATTCTTATATTAAATAATAAAGATTAAATATATTAAAATAATAAATAAAATATTATATAAATCATATATATTCTATTTCATGAATTAAATATTATATTATTCTAATCTAATCAACAGATATAATTATCAATATAAATAAAAATATAATATATTATTATTATAAGTATCAATTTAAATATAAAGATAATATTATTGTAATTATAATATAATAATTGTAATATGATAATATTTATTTTATAATATAAATCATAACCCTGCCTTATAAGGCAAGCGAATCATACTAAGGCAGCCGCCAACTTAAAGTGCCTAAGTTAACGAACCTTTTAGCAATGGTTGAATGAAGACTTATGAATAACATAAAAAGGCAGCGGTTGGCAAGTAAGACAGTCTTATTAAACAATCCCATAAATGACAACGATTAGGATTTCTAATAACAACGGACTAGATAGGGAATCGTCACAAGTAAGCAATCCTTTAGCATTGAACCGAATGAAGGGACGTCATGTTTGCATAAGAAGGGAAGATATATATAGAAATATAAAACAGTTACCCTCACATACATATACATAGCAGCAGATTGAAATTTACAATCAATCAAGTCATATAAACAATTGTGACACAACAAGAGGATATTTATTGCCCTTCCAGAACTAAACTATATTTATTGATCAAGAGGTATTTATCTTATTCAATTACAAGCAAACAATGTTAAAGAGATGATAGGTAGGAAGAATGCTCTCCATCATGCTCTCATTAAGTTATGTTAAAGAGATGATAGGCAGGAAGAATGCCCTCCATTATGCTCTCATCAAATTATATTAAAGGTATGATAGGTAGGAAGCATGCCCTTCATCATGCCCTCATCAAGAGACGATAGGTAGGAAGTGTGCCCTCCATCATGCTCTTGTCAAGATGTGATACGTAGGAAGTGTGCTCTCCATCACACTCTTGATCCTTGAAAGTGGACATAAGAGGTGATAGGTAGGAAGTGTGCCCTCCATCACGCTCTAACTTGCAAATATTCCTATGGGACCTATCATAGGATCGGCTTGAGAATTGGCTAACTATATGTTGAACTAAATATTGTTTATGCTATATCATTAATTATGTTATGATGTATTGAGTTCATTATTATATTCTAATTTATTGATCTTTAGTATTGCTAATGCCCCTTTCTAGTAGTTATTCTTGTGTGCAGGTTGAGAAATCAAGAATATCCTAAAAAGGGACATTACAGTTCATCAGGAAAAGATACAGGCAATTCTAGATTGGCCACCATCGTGGAACATTTCAGACTTGAGAGGATTTCATGGGCTATGTTGCTACTACATGATTTTCACAGTTAGCAGCACCTCTCACAGATCCCACCAAGAAAGGAGCATTCAGTTGGTTGGATAAGGCTTAGATTGCTTTTGACAAACTCAAGGAGGTGATGAGTTCATGGCCAGTATTGGCATTACTGGATTTCACACAACCTTTTGTGTTGGAGTGTGACGCATTAGGAAAGGGCATTGGTGCAGTGTTGATGCAGAATAGACATCCTATTGCTTTTGAGAGCAGAAAGTTGAGGGATGCAGAAAGACTCTATTCCACCTATGATAAGGAGATGCTCGCCATCATGCATGCATTGGCGAAGTTCAGGCAGTATTTTGTGGGTAACCGATTTGTGGTCAACACTGATCACAATAGTTTGAGGCACTTCTTGTCACAAGCAGATTTGAATGAGAGGCAACAGAAATTGGTGAGCAAGATTCAGGCATATGATTTTGATATTGAGTATGTGAAGGGGAAGAATAATGTTGTTGCCGATGCTCTATCCAGGAGGCCTACTCTTTGCTCTATGTCAGAAATCTTAGCAGATTGTCCCGTGTTATCTTTTGGTTTAGTATTCCAAGAACACATTTGCTTGCGAGATCATGGATGGTAAGATTCAGGACGACAGATACAAGGTGATTGATGATGTGATCTACTACAAAGACATCATCTACTTGGTTCTTGAGTCAAATTTGAAGGAGAAAATTTTGAGGGCTATGCATGATGCCCCACTTTAGGACATCTAGGTTTCTTCAAAACCTACAAGCAGGGGAAAGATTTTCATGGAAGGGACTCAATGATGATGTCATGTAGCATGTCAAAGAATGTATGGATTGTCAGCAGAACAAATCTGAGAATACTTTCCCAGTAGGGTTGTATCAACCATTGCCCATTCTATAGCAGAGGTGGGAAGGTATTTCGATGGATTTCATCACTGGTCTTCCAAGAGTCCAAGGTAGGGATTGCATCTTTGTGGTGGTTGACTGATTGACAAAGTACGCACACTTTTTGGCAATTCCGACAGATTATTCAGCACTTCAGCTTGCAGAATTGTTTTTCAGAGAGGTGTTTCGGTTGCATGGACTCCCTAAGACCATTGTTAGTGATCAGGACAGTAGGTTTCTCAGCATGTTTTGGCAGGACTTGTTTTGATTGGTTGGAATGAAGTTGACACCGAGCACAAGCTATCACCCACAGATAGATGGATAGACACAGGTTGTGAACAAATGGGTTGAAGGTCACCTTCGCAAGTATGTTGCAGGGCAACAACGTGCTTGGATCAAGTGGTTGCACTTGGGTGAGTATTGCTACAATACCACCTATCACATGTCAATTGGCATGTCACCTTTTAAGGCCTTGTACATCTATGATGCTCCATCATTTGTCGATTTGGCCTTTGAACAATACAGAGCTCCCAGAGCTAAGGAATTGACACAGGACAGTCAGGACATTCTGAAGGCACTCAAGGATAACATTCAACAGGCTTAGAATCAGTACAAGATGTATGCGGACAGACGCAGGGTGGAAAGAACTTTTGAGATTGGTGATTTGGTCTTCTTGTGCCTATAGCCCTACAAATAGTTGTCATTGAAGAAGAACGGTGTTGAGAAGTTGAAGCCGAGATTCCATGGTCCCTACAAGATTCTGAGGAGAGTTGGTGAATTGGCATATGAACTTGTATTGCCGACGGGAAGCAAGATTCACAATGTTTTTCATGTGTCATGCCTCAAGAAGGCATTGGGATAGAAAGTTGTTTCTTCGCCTGATCTTCCACCTCTTGATGAGGAGGGCACTTTGATTTTGGTTCCTGACAGCATTTTGGAGATAAGGGAGCGACACTTGAGGAACATGGTGATTAGAGAATATTTGGTAAAATGGAAAGATTTGCCATTAGAGGATGCAACTTGGGAAGGAGAGCAGATTCTGTAGCATCCGAATCTGATATTGCTTGAGAGAAAGCAATCTTAGGAAGGGAGGACTGACATGTCCCTGTTTCCGACATGATCACCCAGTGAGAAAACTAAGTTAGCCTATCTCATTCCTGTGGGCTAACCCATCAGAGCACAAGGGAATAATCTGGTGAAGGTGGCAAATGAATTAATACACTTGGCATTAATTATCAATTGTAAACAATTAAATAATAATAATTTATTATTATTATTTAATTTAGCGCCAATGGAGAAAAAATAATTAAATTTCAAAAAGGATCTTTTTGAGAGAAGAAATATGAAGAGGTAAAAAGAAAATAATATTATTTTCCTCTCAAAAGGTTATAAAAAGGGTATGAGAGCTCATTTGAAGGGATGCTTTTGGATTTGTATTGTTACTCTACTGGATTGAACCTGTGAGTTCTTCCATTTTCCTTCTTGAGGACGAAAACCCTCTTGGAGAAGATTAGTTTTGGTGGAGAGAGATCCACCCTAGCTGGTAATGGAAGATTTTGGTTTGGAACTTGATACTATTATATTTGCAATGATATTGAAGTATTTCTTGAAAGAGATTTGATGTGTGTGGAGAAGTTGGATGCAGATTTCCCTCTTCAGGCCGTACCCTTGCAGGAAGGGCGATTGGGGTTTTGAATGATTGTGTGCTTGCATGTCTTTAAAGCTTACTGGAATATGTTTACACAAATAAAGCTCCTTTTTTCAGACCATACTTCTTTGAGATTTGTGAGGTTATAAGCATGTATGCTGAGTTGCTAATGCTGATTGCACCAAACTAAAGCCATACATTTTGATTAAGGCATATTTCTCTGTGTAGTGGATTTACTTGAATCTCGCTGATAATAAACTATGGATCCTTAACTTTGTTGGGCAATATGTTGGCAGTGATTTCTAAGTCTTTTGCAGCAGTCTGGGACGCATTTTCATCAGGCCGTACTATTATTATACCTGGCCGTACTTCTGGGACAGGCAGTTTTCATTATTGTTTTAGATGATTGTTATCTGTGCTATGGTAATGTTCTCCATATTAAAGCTTATTGCTTTATGTTCAATGAAGATCCTTCATTAGCTGATTTAGAGGGGTTTGAACTGCTGTATTGAGCCTGTACCAGGCCGTACCTGAGCATGAAAGAGTATAGATGCTGAATATATATACTCATTGTTAGGTTTGTTTGATGAATGTATCACTTTGGGTACTGATAAAGTTCAAAATCTGAGCAGTTATAGAAGGGGTTTACAGTATTTGTCATGCTTGCTTTACAGTCTTGGTGCAGCCTGTGATCAGCAGAAGTTATGATGGTATGGGTCACACCTGAGGTGTTGTCATTCCCAGTCTTTGGTTACCTTCTTCATTGCACATTATTTCTGATTTTGAGAGTTTGAGAAATGATAAGTGTTGGAACTGCTGTGAGCAACTATCATGGCTGTTGTATGGTGTTTCAGACTTGCAATCAGCAACAGAAGTGACATTGGACCAGCAATCAGAGCCATCTTTAATGTCTTATCTTTATGGTTTATATTCATGTTTATTCTAGGCTTGATTTTTATTTCTCAGTTTACCTTCATAGAGAGATCATTTGCTTTAATCAATTGCAGCTGTGAGGTAGTCTTATCAGGGGTAGTGAACTTAGTTTGCAGTTGATTACTCATTGTAATTCCTTTTTTTGATGCCAACACTATAACCCCTGGATGGATTATCGCCAGTGTGGAGGAATAAACATTGTTAATCTTTCTTTGTCACCCATTAAATAAGTGGAGTATCCCCACTGCATAAGTGGATGCCTGCTGAAAAAGCAGATGATTGTAATTAATTTCATTACATAGCTTTTGATTGATCAACTAAAACACTGTATGCTCTTACCTCACCCATCTTGGGAAATTGGTGATCAGAAAGTGTGGAGGTTCTTTTTAGTTGCATGTATTGTGCTAACCCTGATATGATAGATTGTTTAAAATTGAAAAAAAAATTGGGGTAGCATATTACATTTCTTACATGGAATTCTTCCCTAGTTTTCTGCTGAAACCCTAAATTCTGATCCAAATTTCTGCTCTAAATAATTATTCCCAGCAAGCATGAAACATATCCAAACATGGCTAAAATTGATGACAAATGATACTACACATTATGAAGATGAATTACACCATGAAATATGCAATTTATCCACATCAAACTACAACCACAAAGGTCTGAAAACAAAATCAGAAGTCTGCTGCTATGAAATTCAGAATAGAACAAGTCTTTAATCACATCAAATGCATGGGCAAACGTGCCAATTATGCCTAGCATAAATCTGCCAAGTTTTATAGAAAAGACATACCAAAAACAATACAAAAATGATCTTCCAATGACTTCCAATGATGGCGCTCTAACGAGGGATGAAACAAGGAATTAGGGTGAAATCAGACCTGCACTGCTGCTGCTATAGAATTCTGCTTTGCCCTAACCCTAATCAGCAATGACAAACTCTAACTTTGCCTCCAAGAATGCAATCAATTTTCCTCCAAGGTGGCGCTACAAATCGAGGTCAAACCCTAGTCAAAGATGCAACAATCCACGCCAAGGGAAGCCTCAAAGATGATCTTCAAATCTGATTTGCAATTCTGCTCCAAATAACCATGAAGTGCAAGTGAACTCCTGTCAGGTAATCCTCCACAAGAAAGAGCTAGGGTTTCGTCTAACTCTTCCCAAGAACTCAAGGTTTTCGTCTCAAGTCCTTCTCCAAGAGATAAACTCCAATTGATGTGTGAATGAATGAATGAATGATAATGAAATGCCACAAAAAGACTTATATTTATACATGTTTACACCCTCCTTCCAGTGCTGGCCGACCTAGGCAGCAATAACATTATTTTATTATGTTTTTTGACTTCAAGGCTGACCCACTTATGCACTTTGGCGCCCAGCTCACTCAGGCCAACCTAGAACTTGGATTTCCTTATTTAAAATTTGTTTTTTCTTTTTTCTAGTAGGCCGACTAGCCTCTAGACAAATCTTGACGCCCAAATCTAATTGCAAATATGAATTTGTCCTTTGTTTTCTTCTCCAAGGAATATATATTATTGTATTACTCACTTCTCTTTATTGGTCGACCCAAATCAATAGTGTATAACCAAATCATTATCTTCATCAAGGTGGCATCAACATGGAATGTGCTAACAACTTCATCACATGGCAAATCCCCTCAACAAGACAAGTTTTCCACATTCACAACTCCTCAAAATGGTTCGCTCCCATGGAAAGAAAAATATATCAAATAAAATGAACACATCCAAATCTTCATAAAAATATGCTAAGTCATCTCCAAACCTCAATCCTTCTTCGAAAAATCCCGGAGTGTGAAATCCAAAGGTGATCACTCTGAAAATGGGGACATTACATTATCCTTTGAAGGTGTCATTGCCATAGAACTTCTTCATAATTTCCATATACCAATATGATCAGTAATTACTCTATTTTATAATAAAAATGCACAAATTGCACACCTATATTACTGTGCTACTTGAATTTCTCAGATAACAGCTAATTAGAGGTCTGAAATATTATTTGAAACTGGAAACAAAGAAATGAAAGTAAAGAAGTTTTGCAATGCAACACAAGATTTTTATCCTGGAAAACCCCAGGAAGGGGAAAAACCAGTTGGTAGTGGCATTTGCTCGTCTACTTGATTATTATTGATCAGAACAAACAATTACAGAGATAAGAGATAGAACTTTTAGTTGTTCTTCTTACTGTTGAGTACTCTACCTCACTTTTGAGCTGGAATTCTTTTTCTTCTAGTTTCTTCAACACTCAAACTTGCCTCCTATACTCTACTAGTTCACCCTCTATGTGTTTTCATATAGGTGTTGGAAGTCTTTAACTGTGCACTAAAAGATATTTCTGGGAAATGAAGAGACAAAGTCAGACTCGTCAGTTCATCTTCTGATATGTGTAATGTCTTGCCCTCTTTGGTTTTCTATGGTTAGTTGTCACCTAGTGTGTTTTGGGTTTTTTGTCATGTCCCCATATTATGGCATTGTTTAAATTAAAAATTAAACATCATGATAAAGACAGAGGAATCGCTTCCATCAAATATGGTGTTTATCATTGTCAATTTAGATGATAATCATGTACATAATAATATTTAATAAACATATATAATATTATTAATGTGTAATAATATTAATTAATATAATTTTATGAATATTTTTATATAATAAAAATACAATCTATTTATTGTATTATCAACTTAAGTATTATTATAATTATAACAGTCATAATATAATATATATATATATATATATAATCATAAAGCATAAAATATAAATATAAATATCTATATGATCATAAAGTAAGAAGGCAACATATGTTGCGATTAATATTTCTAAAAAAGGGCAGCTGACTTATAAATAAGACAAATTTGCCTTAAGTTGATAAAAGGTTACGATTGCAAAAAGAGCAGCGATCCATTAGTAAAGGATACGTTCCTTCTTGGGGACAGCGAATAAGGAAAAGTTGCAACTGTTGGTAAGAAAAGAAAAGTATAAAGGAGAACGCTGGGTATTAGGAGAGGAAAAAAGGGAGAACCAACGATGAATCTTATAAGGATTCAACACTCAGCAGCAGGTAAAAATCAGAGAGCTATATAAACTCAGATCTGCACAGGGAATAAAGTAATAAAAGGTACAGTAGGTAAGAAAATAGTCAATATGTTTAATTTATAATTATTAACCATAAGATGTGTAATATTATATATATGTATATATATATGAATATATATATATATATATATATACACACACACACACATGTATATCAATGTATGTCACCTTATCATAAGGTAATGTGTTCATAATCATAGGTCTATAAATGACCTTTCTAAGATTAATCATAATGAAATGAAATAATAGAATGAGAATGTTTATAACATGATGCTATAAAGATGTAATGTGGAATGTTCATAATAATATAATGGGCAAGGCCCAAGGAATAATAAATGCATGATGTAATAAAAGATGAATACTATATGTGATAATCAATGTATCATACTTAACCATCACACGAGATGGTAATAACAAGTAAATATGGCAATGATAAGAATAAACAATAATGATAAGTAGATCCATGATATACTCGGAGCTGACAATCGGACTTGTCCTTTAACCTCTCTATCGCCATTTGAGTAGGATGTAAGTTAAGGAGGGGTGGTATATGGGACCTAGGCGACCCTCAATTGGACGAAGAATGCCGGGTGTGCGTGAAGTCCCTTGAGCCAAGAGACGAGGAACACTGGGTGTTGTGTGAAGCTCTTGGGCCTAAGGTTATAACATGTATAATGTGCCCTACGGTAGGTGACCCTCGACTGGATGAGGAATGCCGGGTGTGCATGAAGTCCCTCGAGCCATATGGTGAGGAACACTGGGTGTGTGTGAAGCCTTTGGGCCTCCGTATGGGATGGTTAAACTAGCGCCTTAACGAATTCATACTCACATAGGGTGGTGACGTAGAGCTGGTTAATGTTCGAGTCTAGGTGATGTCCCTCTCGAGATATATCATGGACAAGCTATATGAGAGAGCAATGCGAATGTGAAATGCATTTAAGAAAGGGAAATTATTGTAGTTTATGATCATGAGGTTACTAACCCTAAACGGCAAAATGAAAGTATATGAATTTTGATATTGATATTGATAAATGTTCATTAACCTTAATGGTAATATTTTGAAATATAAGGAGAATTGAATACTAATCATAGTTACGAGACTCGGACTCGCCTCGGACTCGGCAAGCTGATTTTGGACTCAGACTCGGACTCGGCGCCTAGACTCGGCAAAGACTCGGCAAATTGAAAAACCCAAGAAATTCAGAGATTTTTAAGGATTTAAAACTTGTTTCATGCACCCTTTAATAAATAAACCTTAAAGACACAATAACATCATCAAATAGAAGCTAATTTGATCACATACACAAGTATACATCGATCACATAAGTATAAATGCAAATTGTAGCTGAGCTATTGAAGAAAATAGCACACTTAGATATATAAAATTATAAATATAGTCAAATGTATACAAAACTCATGGAATATAGAATCCATGACATCAAATGTTCCAAACAAATATGAAATATCAAAACAATAACTAGAGTCTAGAAGTCTATGGCTTAGAGGAGCCTGCATCCTTCGCCTTCCTACGAAAGCATAAATGGTAGGTCTTAAATGATGCCAAAATTGACGAGTGCCCAAAAACTTGGAGAAAACTCGGCAAAAACTCGACAAATCAATAGGATCTATCTCATCCAAATC
This sequence comes from Cunninghamia lanceolata, assembly GCA_027924645.1. Lineage (NCBI taxonomy): Eukaryota > Viridiplantae > Streptophyta > Pinopsida > Cupressales > Cupressaceae > Cunninghamia > Cunninghamia lanceolata. The sequence goes on along the minus strand of BSBN01000339.1, from coordinate 21,808,265 downwards.
AATAGGATCCAATAATTTGTCCTCTACTCTTTTTGTGCAAAATCGAAACCCTGAATTTGACTAAGTCTGAAACCTTGAAAAATTGGTTAAGTCTGAAATCTGATGGATCCTCCAAAATCTAGAATCTGCATGTTAAATCCCATGGATCCGGAACCTATCTCAAACATCCTGACAGTATATTTCAAAATATTTAAAGTATAAGAAATACAAACTTATACTTAAATATATTTTGAAATATACTGTCACCGTGTTCCTGATTTTTTCACTAGTTTCAGTTGAGTTTTCCTGTCGGGACTCGGCGAGTTTGGCGAGTCTGGCGAGTTTTTTCAAAAAATTTGCTGAATCCGGGTCCGAGTCCCCCAGACTCGGCCAAGCTGCCTCGCCTCAGACTTGCCGAGTTTAGGCGAGTTTCGTTACACTGATACTAATGTTCTCTTTTACTAAGTTGAAATTGTGCAAGGTTGTGAAAATTTTTGGCTTACTAGAAGGGGACATTACATTTTTTGCAGTGTTATGGAAAGACGCATCCCCTCATTTTTTCCCCGCTCCCCTTGGCTAGAATGCCTCGGGGACGCGAGGACAGGGACAAGACGTTCCCTTGCGGTCCCCATTTTTCTTGCAAAAAATAGGGTGTCCCAGGGACGCCCCCTGGACTTGGGTGACGTCCCCTGGGAACGCCCTTTGTTTTATTTAAAACACGATTTTATTAAAAACTTAAAAGCTAAAACTTCTAAAATGAAAACCTTAAATGTTTAACATTTTTTGTTTAAGTGAAAGTTTCGCCAAATCTGTGTTTCATTCACACTGCTCTCTATTCGCGTCGTTCCACAGAAGCGCCATTCCACAGAGCCGTCTGCAACAACAGGCGATTGTCAATAGGCAATCTTCAGCAGGTGATCTTCAACAGCGCCATTCCACAGAAGACTTGTGCGACTGTTATTATCAACTTTTTAAATCAAAACCTATTGCATAGTATAGTATGCTATCAAAGTTTTGAATCATAAAGTTTTTAGTTTTTAGCTGTCATACTATTATACTATGAAAAAGAGTATTATACTATTATAATAAAGTATAGATAGAATAGAGGATAGAGGATTATAAATTATAAATTTATAATATAATTCTATTTCATAGTATCGACTAATAGCAATTCTGACATAAGAGAGGATATATACTAAAAACCTATGAAATAGAGGATTATACTAAAAACCTATTATAATACAGTATAATCTTGATAGTTTTTAGTATGAAATAGAGAATTTTACTAAAAACTATAGTCGATACTTTATAGGATTATTAATTATACTAATATCTATTCTGTATAATGATACCTCAACATGTATCTTGTTTTAGTTTTTAACTTTTTAACCTATATATATTTTTATTAAAATATATTATAATAGCCGTCCCCTCGCCGTCCCCAAATTTTTGGAAAATTTTTGCCGTCCTCGTCCCCCTGCCCCCCGGTCCCGGAAACTCGGAGAAACACTAGTTTTTTGCATATTTGACATACGCCCATGCATGTATAGATATTCAAAAATAACAAGAAATATAGATACCCAGATGCTTATTTATGTGGGAAATATGTTAAACAATAACAATATCAAATACCCATGTGAGGAATACGAGAGAATGTCAAGGATTCAACATACCCATCAGCTGATATTGAAAATACAAGTCTGATATGAAAATTACAGCAGGTTGGGATGCTACAAAAATGAAGAGAACTCAATATATATCAACTGCAGTATAAAAAATCACACAGAAGAGCACCCTATCAGATATTGACCCCTCCAAAGGCAGCTCCAAAGCAAGGAAAATTCTAAAAAAAACCCTCTAGAGGTCCCATGCCACTCTGCTGGTCTGGTACGGCCTGCTGGGAGTGATAAACAGCCGTAAGCTCAAACAAAATGCTCCAAAATCTCTGCTGATACCTGAATAAATCAATGCAAAACTTCAATGACCTGGCTGAGTGAATAAACTCTTATAAAATCACTCCAAAAACTCAAGAATCCCCTCTATGCTGTATGGTTAGGTAGGGTACAGGTACGGCTAGGTTATGAGATGGAAAGCATATCAAAACACACTCAAATCCACGGCAAATACTTGCAATATGCTCCTCAATCTTCCCCTGTAATTATAGTACCAAAATATGGATCATATATCTATGAATAGTAATACACTTCCACGATAACTCTACTATCTTGCAATGAAGCTCAATGGCAACCCCTGAGATGAGGCTACTCCAATAACACCCTGGGAGTGTCTTTCAACTCTGCAGATGCTCTCAACAATTAAGGTTTTCGTCTCCAAGGTAGCTGGTTCAAACCCTTGCTCACAAAGCATAGCTCAGACTTACAGTAAAAAGCCAATAGTGAATTAATGAAATGAATTCACTTTTCTTTCTTTTATTCCTCTTCCCTCAACGCCTCTTTTTGGGGAAATTAAATAATTTAACTTTTATTGTCGCCTCATGCCTTGGGTGCCCGCATAGAAAGGTGACTTATTAACTTAAATATTTCATATAGTTCATAATACATAATAAAGTCACTTTAATAATAAAACATATAAAGTTATATCTTTAATTTAACTGAAATATGTCTATTATTAAAATATTAACTCGAATGATCTTCTCTGGCCTCCGTAGTACCGCTGAGCTAGCCAATGGAATGTCAACATGATTTCCGGACCGTTGCACCGACTCACTCGGAGTCCCATGAGCCCTTGCTAAAAATAGTAAGTTTGGCCAAATGGCCCAAGCTCACTCCAAAAAGTGCCAACTGGTAATTCCCGCCAAGAGGAATCCATCTCATCAGTCTGAAAAGCTGATTGAGCTTCGGTGAGCCACATCACCGTGGGCCCCCTAACCATCCTCACTAGTCTACGGGAACCCATGTAGTAGACTAGCTCGATACACAAGTGCTTGTCTAGGAAGGGGACATTACAGTATGTTCAGTTTGGATCAAACCGCCACTTTGATGAGACTAGAGAGAACACCAATTTTGTACTGCTAGTTCCTCTGAGGTGTTTTGAAGGCTGAAACTTTAGAAGTGAATCCTTCTACTGATGTGTTATCTTTTCTCAATCCTTCTAGATCAGCAATGCTTATACATATTCGCTATGAAAGATTTTAATTTTGCACTGTTAACGATGCAATATCCATAAATAACAATAAATTTATAAACCGTATGTTTGTTGAAATCAACTGTGGTTCAAGCTTGCCAATTAATCACTTTTAATTTGCATTTCATTTCATTGACAATGCACATGCACAATTAGATGAAATGACATTGCGTTTAAATTAGATAGAAACCCTTCTCTGTCAGATTAGGGGCTTTTAAGAAAGTCTTTACCTTTGGCATATTTATTGATGCAATATTTTTATTTGTCTTAATATTGTGATGTGCTGAAGGCGATAAGGTAACTTTATCATATGGATTTGCTGAACTTTAAAATTTTCTTTTTGTGTTGCTTTGCAAGAATGGATAATTTGTGTGTGGTATTAATTTATGGCTGTCATGCTTCAGGCAGATGAAGGAACTTCTTTCTCTACAGTTTTAAAAGTCATTTTCTGTTGCTGTGTTGTAGGTCTTCCCAGCTGTTAATGATACAGTGTTGGAGCAATTGAGTCAAGTGGATTGTATTGTTTATGCGATGGGATCTCTTTTTACCTCTATTTGCCCCTCACTGGTCAGCCTTTTATGCTAGTGTACCTGTATATTTTATTTTACACTTGTATGACATACACGTTGGAGCATATAACCATATACGCAGTTTATATCTGAATTACTATGAAAAAATTGTACAATATACTATACTTATGTTTAATATACTGATGTGGAAAATTTGCATGTACTCTAAAAATATGAGCAAGACGTATGAATATCAATAAAATTTACAAATAATAGTGCAGTTTGTACATTCTAGTTTGCGAGAAGATTTTAGATATTACAGCATGCTTGAAACTGTCTCCTATGTCTGTTTGAATGTTTAATACAGTCCGGGGATAGCTGGTTCACATCTTTTAGAGGGATAAAAGATGGAATCTAGGCATAGTGCAAGATGAATATCAGACGTGACATCTTGTTAACTTATTTAGTAAATTATAGATCTTTTAGGCATAGCTATGATCTTAAACCTTGATGAGGTATCTGAAACCATGTATATTTATGCGTCTGGTATTGATATTGGTTGTATGACCTTTTCATTCTTTTTAGGGGGAAATTACAGATGGAAAGAAACCCTGAAAAAATAGTGTCTTACCAAAATATGAAAAGAACTCTCCAAAATGTCCAATGTGCTGTTCTACAGATAGGAACTTCGATCAGGAATGTGCTGGTCAAGCTAGAATCATGCTTTTATTTATTTGATATATCCTGATCTGAATTAAGCTGATAATTCAGGGGACATTACATTAGTTTGGAAAGTCAATATATTATAAGAAGCAACTGAACAAAAAAAAAAAAACACAGAATTGACAATTCCTAAATAGCTAAAGAAACTGATCATTATTTCAATAAAGAGCATAGACAAAATGGGCAAACTTTGTAGGAGAGATGCACATCTTTTACGTTGGTTAGATGCTTTAAATCTAGCTATTATATAGCTCTCAAAAAACAAAAATCTTACTAAGAATTTTAAATTAGAGTTCTTGGTGAGAACTGAAGGGTAGTGATCCATGTCCGTGGAAGTTGAAATGGGTGGTCAGGATCATAACTAAAATGTTTGTTGGAGTTATCTATTTTGGTACCCCCATTTGTCAGGATCATAACTCCTATCTGGAATTGTTGTTAGGGTTGTAACTGGAGGTCTACTCAAGTAGTCAACATCTCTATTTGTAGTCCATTTCTTGTGTTGGATGTTTAGGTGAAATTGTTGTGGGTATATGGACCACCTTTGACAATGGTCATTCTACAAGCTGCCTTATTTCTTAATGAATTGTAGAAGCTTGTGATATATATAGATGATTGTCTCCTTACTGTGTATATAGTGCTTCCATTTCTTAAAGGCCAAAACAATAGCATAAAGCTCTGTCATATATTGGGTACTTGCACACTATGTCAGAAAATGACTCACTATGGTAGGCAACTAGATGGTCTTGTTGAGTGAGGACTGCTCCAAGTGCATACTCTATTATGTTCCCTTTTCCAGGCTAGTCAGTTGTGGGCCTGATAACCTATTTTTTGGAATCCCGATAGGCTATGTGGTATGGTAAGGGGTTCCCCTTTGTGAAGAGCTTTGGTTCAGTATTCTTGTTGGTCTCTGATGTTGGATTTGAGCTCGGTGATGTTTTAGGATGACTATGCAAGTTTTGGAAGTTTGTTCGGCTTCTCGAATTGCTCTTCAAGATTCTTGGAGACGAGTTGTCTATTTTTAGAAAGTCACCCGGAAGATATTGTTATTCATCCCAAACCCTAAGGAACATGTTGGTACAGTTTATTTGGCATTTTGGTGAAGTTTGGGATTTTCCGCAAAATGCATGTTTTTAATGAGCTAACTGTTAATTATTTGCAGTTAGACTTATAAGTTGGAAAATAATTATAAAGTGCAAGGGTATGATAGCTCATTGGAAAGGGGAAAAGTTAATCTTTTATTTAGGCACATAAAAGTGGGAGCTAAAGTGGTGAAATATTGGAGTTTGAGGGGAGAAGTATATTTCTTTTTTTTATAATTCATTTTATTGTGCAAACTTCTAAAAAGTGGCTATAAAAGGAAGTTGAGTGCTCATTTGGCTTTTTATGCTTGTTGAAATATTGTTATGCTACATGAATGAACCTATGAGATCTTCATCCTTCTTGAGAACGAAAACTCTCTTGAAGAAGTTTAGTTTCGGTGGTGAGACATCCACCCTAGCTGGAAAAAGTTAGCTTCATGTTAGGAGTTGTACAGAGTCATCAATGGAGTTTGATGTATTTTGATAAGCTTTTGGTTTCCAAGCGTTTGGTTCTAGTTTGTGTGGGTTTTTGATAGATTTTGGAATGATTGGGTTTTCTTGAAGTTTGTGCTAGGCCTTTTGCTAGGCCGTACTATCTGAGTTGCTTCATTTTTTGAGGAGTTTCAACATATATTTTGCTGTCTTAATAATATGGAGTCATTAAACATGATTGGGCGCCCCTCTTGATTGCAGAGTTAGAATATTTCTTGCAGATTTATGATTGTTTGTACATGGCCGTACTCCTTTAGGCCGTACCATGTCATGTAGCATGTTTGTTGTGCCAAGATTCGCAGTGTAATATCTGATTTGTAGGCTGCATCCTTGGTGTTGAGTGTTATGTATATGTTTTGGACAGTTTTTATGGAATAAGTTGAAGTTTAAGACTTTCCTTAACCTGCTGTACCTTCTGCTGGCCGTACTGGGTCTTTCTGGGACGTTGGCATTCTTGGACCCATTCGCTGCTGTTTCAGACCTGATATCACCTATTTTAATGATGTCTCAAATGGCTGAGGTTAATGCAGTGGCTTTGAGGAAGGTTTGATGCAAGTTGGGACTGCTTTATGCAAGGTTTGGCTGTCATACATGCTGTTACAGACCTGTAGCAGCCTCCTGTAGCATATCAGACCTGTGACCATGTAAGAACCCTGACTTGTTCTAACTGAATTTTTTCACTTTCTGATCTGAATTTTCTGATTTAGTTTTCTTGCAATTCACTTATGATTTTCAAATTTCGTTTTCACCAATGTATTTGTAATATCATGAAGATGGAAAGGTTCAAATATAACATTCATATGTCAACAATGGATAAGCATAAAATAGATAGAACAGCTGGAAATGCAATTTCAAATTGAAGATATGAAATTGGTTTCTTTATTCACATACTCGGATCATGAAATAACATGAATCAATTACATAGATGAGTGCTGGTTACATATTAGCCATGACTGATTTTATATCAGACCTTTAATGATGTACAAAAAATGCCCAAGTAGTGATGTTATGTGATCAAACCTCAGCACCATGCAAATATTATAACACCCAAAGGTTGATGCCTCGTTGTAGATGATTGTTGTTGAAGAATATGAAGCAAAACTAATGACTGATCACTGTCATAAACCTGTACCAGCTGCTGATCATAAAACCCTAATGCTGAATGCCATGAAAATTCTCCAAATTAAAGCCAAAGTGGAGCGATTGGAGTTAGGATGCCAGAATGATGAAGATAACTCAATGTAGGTGTCAAAGTCTCCTCAGATCTGCAACTCTTCTTTTTTTTAAGGTAAGCGCTACCATTTTTTGGGGGTAGCTCCCTATATTTATATAGAAACAGAAAATACATAACATAGCATATAGTAGCTGAGGCACTACATCAATGATAAAGGTAACCTAAGCCTTCAGCTATCTCTACCATCCTTTCAATTACACCCTGATCAATCGGGCCCTGATTGACCTCCAGGAAACTCATAAATTCACCGATATTGTAATCATTTACAACACCCTTCTTGAAAAGGGACCAGGCCTTATGCGAGTGTGTCGCCATAGCCAGCACCAATCACTCTCGCAGCCTTCAACTATGAGTGCTTGATCGGATTGCCACCCTCAACTTATGGTAGGAGGTAGCAGTGAAGGGGATCCACTAATATCGAAACTGTCCCATAGATGAGACATGCCGATCCCCGAATTATTCGGATATCTGCGAAACCGGCCTTATATCTTCAGAAATCGTCCTTCTTATATACTTCCATATTCCAAACTGGGTTTGGCAATCACTGAACTCCCATGTGAACTATGACTGAACTGTGTCCGTGTGTCCTCCCCTTTCCTTGCTTAGTATCAATTTCAAATTTGCCGGCGCATTGTCAGCTGAGTACAGTTCACATGCTAACGAGGGCAGAGTCGTGCCCCGATTAGCAAGAAAATCTACTGCTACATTGGCTTCTCGATAAATGTGCTTGATGGAGAAGTTGTTTAAGACTGTTAGACTGGCAGCAATTCGATCCATCCACTTCCGTAGCTTCCAGTTTTGGATAGACATTTTCCTAACCGCATTGATACAAAGCATTGAATCGCCTTCAATCTCTACATCTCTAATATCTTTCTCCACACACAAATTTATGCTGCTCGCCAATGCTTCCATCTCCGCTTCATTGTTGGTGACTATCCCCAAGTTTTTAGATAGAGCAAAGACACATTCTCCTGCTCCATCTCTGATAATACAACCAATGCCGCCTGCACCCGGATTTCCTTTGGCTGCATCATCAACATTCAGTTTGAAACGGACGCTGGGGGGAGGTATCCATTTGACATCTCTACATTTATCTTTAACTGGAATAACATCTGTATTCAGAATCTTTAAAATGCTCCATTTCTTTTGTAGTGTTCTGTCCCATTCTGTGAAAGCCGAGTTTTTAGACCTGTCCAATTAGGCGTTTACCACCTCACATATCCCGGACTCGATCTTACTAATGACCTCTTCCACTGAGTGGCTAGACTCTTGAAATATTCTACTGTTGCGTTCCCTCCAAATCTGCCATACGACCATGGAAGGAGCGGCAAGCCAGACATTACTCCAAAAGCAATTCCTCAGATCTGCAACTTTTATCAACTTTCAGATTGCTATGATAAAATCAGACCCTGCTGTAATAAAATCAGACCATATATGATAGATTGAAATCATCGAAATTGTCCTCCTTTGCCAAGCACTTCCATGCCAAACCCTCATATATCATTTTAACAATGAAATATCAACAAACACTTTCAAATCTGAATTCCAACCGTCATAGCTACCTGAAAGTGCAAATCCCTGTAAAACCCTAGCTTGAATGAAGCCAAAATACCATCACAAATCACCAATATAGCCCAATGATGAACTCCCATATAAATTCACTTGACATGGTGGATTTAGATCATCTCCAAACCACAAATTATGATGGGAACACCACCTTGATTCAACTGAAATTCACTTTCAGCCAAGAGCAATATGCAAAATGCAAAGTTTACCATATGTCAAAGATGTGTAAAATGATGCCAATTGTTTACCGCAACATGGTGTGTTTCACAGAATATGAAGTAAACAGAAATAAAGAAGTAGTATAGTGCATCATACAAACATAACAGAATTACTCAGAACGAACCATTGTATTCATCATTGATTCATAAGAAACATTACAATGTTCATGATAGCACATGCATATTTCATTATGACTCCAATGTCTGCATATCAACTATTGTCAAAATCACCCATATCTGACTACAATGCATTGACTACTTAAATACTCATGGCCAAGGTTGGTTGTGATGCCAACCGTTGGTACCGACTCCAAACTACCCGACCCATCAGTTGGTACCGACAACTAATTACATCATTTGTTTATTTAAACTATTTTGCTGTCTACACCAATGACTTCTTTTTTATACTTTTTTCCAAGGAAGATCCAGTTATGCAAAATATAAACATATTTCAAATCCACCACCAAAATCAAATCTTTAATTTGATTTTTATTAAATGATTTCTCCTCATCCACCTTGGACGCCAATCCATGAAATAATAAAATAATATTATTTTATTATTTTTCTTTTTTTCTCCCTAGGCGCCAATTTACCTTGGAAAAATAAAATATATTTTCTATTATTTTTATCTCTCCCTTATCCCTCCAATTTGTACACCCACAATAAAATAATAATATTTATTATTTTTTTTCTATTTTCCTCTATGGGCGCTGATTTCCTTAGGGAAATAATATTATTTTTTATTATTATTTTTTCCCTTTCTATGGTGGCATCAAAATTGCCCAATAAAATAATGTTTTAATATTATTATTTCTTTCTTTCTTTTCCTTTGGCATCAATTTTCTTGGAATAAAATAATAAAATATAATATAATATTATATTTTCTAGACTCCAATATTCCCAATTTCAATCTTTAAGTTATCCAACTTTTATTCTTTCTATCCTTCAATTTGTCTTGACTGAAAATAACATTATTTTGGCTTTATAAAATATTATAAAATACCACTTAGCCAAAATTAATATTATTTTATTTAGTTGAGCAATATTCTCTTTTTACAAACCTTGACAACATTCGTTTTTCCCACCTAGCTCAACCAAATACACTTAGACCAAAAAATGGGGACATTACAGACCAGCACTCATTTTCAACCTTCTTTCATGGGTATATCTTTGGCTACTTCTTGATATGTTTTGTATGTTTGAAACCATCACTAGATAGAGTTTGCTATGCTCTTTGTTTCAACAGAAGCATGTTATATCAGGTGTTAGTGCTCTAATGTTTCAGATGCTCTTCATTGTAATATTCTTTAGTGCAAACTTTGTAATGGCTTCCCACTGAACAAGTGAATGTGCCAGTAGGGATAGTTGTTTGATGGTTTGTAATGGCTGCCCACTGAATAAGTGGATGTGCCTCTTTCTTTCAGTACTTCATAGCTTGGGTTCCCGCTGAATAAGTGGATGCACCTGGTTTTTACATTTCTTGTACTCCCATTGAATAAGTGGTTGCCCATTGCACAAGTGGATGTTTACATTTCATGGTCATTCCCACGATTGAGTGGATGCCCATTGAATAAGTGGAAGATTGTTACTTTAGTTGGTTTAAGCTTTTGAATGCTAACTCTGAAGCATTTGTATGCTCTCACTTTGCCCACATCGGGATCTAGGTGATCAGAAGAGTGTGGAAGAACATTGCTCATAACATTCAGTGTTGTCATCTTGTGTCTCAACAAAAATTTAGGCCAGCATATTACATACTCTGAGGCATTTGTTTGATCTTAAATAATTACTACAAATCCAGTAGAACAAGGATAAATGCTTCATGGTGTTGAGAATAATTGACTTAGTGGTTGTGCAATAATCAAGTAATTCATCTCATTCATTCAAGTGTGAAACTAAACACATGCACATGATATACTTTCACTATTTCCATATAAAGAGACGACACACTTATGTGCTTGATATATCACAACATATATAATTTCTTCAAGGTAAAACAATCAGTCATGTGCTCTTTCCCACAGGCACACTTTTCCAGCAGATGATACACACGCTTCACAGAGCCTCACAATCATTTACAGTGATGGTACACTCCTTAACTGAGGTGCATAGCATATTGATGACACAAACTTAAATCCATATCCCCACATAAATTTCAATGAAAGGTGCGTTCTCTTAAGGAGTCACACATTACAGGTAAATACATACATTTTCCAATAACATATAAATGCAACAAATTGTAGACTTTCATCATTCTATCCTCAAATGCACAAATAGCTTAATAAAGCTTAATAGGTGCATGAATCATTGTTCTATGCCCTCACATCACAAGATAATATTATCACATGTACAATATGCCATTATAGATAATAAATGCACCACACATAGATTGCACAAGTCATTCTCATGGGTAAATGCAAGAAGTTGTGTCCACTTAAGGTGGAAGTTTCGGAGTTAGAAAAAAATCCGAAATCGGGTTAACCAAAACGGGATCCCGCTTTTTATAAAACGGGATCCCGCTTTTTAAAAACGGGATCCCGCTTTTTAAAAACGGGATCCCGTTTTGCTTCGGAATCCCGAGCCAAAAGCGGGATCCCGTTTTCAAGAAACGGGATCCCGTTTTGAGTTTCATAAAAGGTTAATATTTTAACCTTTATAAAACGGGATCCCGTTTCATAAAGGTTAAAATATTAACCTTTTATGGAACGGGATCCCGTTTTAAAACGGGATCCCGTTATTTAAAATTTGAATTTTAAGCTCGGGTTTTGCTTTGTAACCCGGTTCGGGAAATGCTTTGGGGACCCGAACCTGACCTCTGGACTAGGTTTGACCTGCAACTTGAAGGTCCTGTCAATGTCACAACAAAATAGTGACTTTGGGCATATATCTGAAGGTCTATTTTGTAGAATATTTTGACGAAATTAAAACCCATTATAGATGAGATAGTGTAGATTCTAAATATGTAATTTTTTTTACAATTGGATTATTTTTTCTATTTTTTAATCAATTTCTGATGAAATATGTCCATAAACTTGAATTATTAGGGTTTTTTAGTATTTTAATAACTTTTTATTAACATATTTTTTTGTAAAAAAAATTGTAGGAAAACGTACTTTAGACAATTCTTTTCAATTTAAAAAAAAAAAAATTTAAAAAATGTTAAGTTTAGGTCATCTTATGCGTGACGTACACGATGATTTTTTAAAAGACCAAAAATGGCCAATAAAAAATTAATGAAAAAAAATATATTCAATAAAAAATTACAAAAAAATATGGAAAACGTACTTCAGTGAGTTACAAATCTTTTCCCAAAAGGATTTTGAAAAATATGATTATTTAGGTCAAAATATGGATGACGTACACGTACATGGTATAGTAAAAAAAGTTGACTTTTAAACAGTGGTTTTTAGAAACACCTATTCAAAATCACTTTCTATCATCTGGGTATTGAAAAAAATTACATATTTGGAAACTAGATTCTGAGTACTACATTTCATATTTAGTGACTTTTTCCAAGATTCCACCGTTAAGTGCTTCAAATTTTTAGGTCAAATGTGACAAATTCTGAAAATCAGGGAAAACACTTCCACTTTTTGGCCAATAAGTGGACACAACTTCTTGCACACACCCTCATGACATATAATTAGATGGCTTACACTTGCACGTATTACTTTCTCGACTTTTAATTTGCAATTCTTTAGTAGATCCACTTTCCAAGAACATTAGATTGGAAGGAATTCCTCCTTTTGACCAATATGACATCATCAAGCACTATAGGTTTGAACTTGAGCCAAGAGGATGATATCTCATGTGCCATGGTATAGTTAATCATCATAGGCTATTGCCACAACATGGCATTTGAACTTCACACACTTGAATAAACAATGTATACAACAAGCACACAGCTTAGGTGATTTTACACAAACCATTGAAACAGGTTTCCTAATGGGAGTAGAAAGAAAGAAAGAAAGAAAGAAAGAAAGAAATCATACTAATGTCCACGGATTACCAAAAGTAGGTCAATGAGACTCGCGAGTAAATCAGAGTACGATATAAAGTTCTAGGAAGAGAACCCTGGTGAGGCCCACAAAGGGGGAGAACCAAACACAAAAATACAATATCAATGGGGACTACCAACACGTGGCCAAGAAACCGATACAAATAGCCAAGTAGGGGGAGCAAGAACCCCAAAGAGCATAAGTTGAGTATTGGAGAGATAGGAAAGTCTCATCGAGTATCATAGTCTAGGCCTGAAATGGAATTACTGTCTTGAGAATCACTGCTACACCTATTTTCATTCACTTGTAGGACACTGAGAGTTATTGACTTCTTGCATATGCACAACCACTGAGATGAATAGGGAGCTTAAACATATCATTCATCGCAATCAACCTGTTTCTATTTATCCATGTGGCACTCAAAGTCTCTGTCTCCCTTCATTCATACAACCACTAGGACGAATAGGTGTGAGGCATAGTTTTACATGCTTTTCTCTTATATTGTATATCATTGTCACCGTACTTATGTTCACGCACATGATACTTAAGGTTTCTTGACTCCTTTTAGTCACATGACAACTTGGACAAGTAGGTGTGATCCAAATTATCAAGTCACCCCAATTTAGTTTACTCGTGCGACACTCAGAGCTATTTGCTTCTTTGACATGTGCGACCACTAGGATGAATGGGTGTGTCACACATATTACAATTGCCACCTTGTTTCCATTAACCTGTGAGACACTCAAAGTTGCTCCTTTTATCAACATGATCACCGAGACAAACAAGAGTGACACACTTCATGCATCATCACCTTGTTTTTGTTCACCCACTTGGCACTCAAAACTACATGCTCCTTTTATCGACACAACCACCAGGATGAACATGAGTGGCCAACTTGTCAGATTCTACTCTCTCAATCTTGACACATCACAAACTTCTTATGCACACCATTCTAGGTAGGGCCTAATCTAGGGGGGACACATACACACAAATCAAACTAAGGGATAACACATAAAGTTAGTATACTTGTAACATTACACAGACATGGTATTATTTTTGTTATATTTATTTTTCTTGTTTACCATTTTCCTTACATGGGAAATGATTTATCTATCAATGCTTTTCTCTTTTTTTAGTGTCACAAATCTTGTGCTCCCACTAAGATCTCCCTTATCATGCCACATTCCTCACCCTCAACACTTTGTGATACCGTCACCACATTGAGCATTTATGTAATGTCCCCATTTTTGGAATGGTCAGCATTGGAGAACAGAGGAGTTGGTTTTCACTCTCCGAGTTGTTTGAATGACACACTGTGGGTTGGAAATGTCTTGGTATATTTTTCTAATGGTGTGGATGTGTTCCTTTCATTGAGTATGTCCCTCACACTATGGGAACAAATCGTATTGGGGTATTCTCCTAATGTTGATGATATGACTTGAAATAGGCCACCCCTGTTTGTTCTTTTGATTATTTATATTTGTGTTATTTTTATTAGATTTGTGGTCTTTTAGAACTAGACGGACGATGCAGAAGGGTTTTTTTTGTTTTGCATGTAATGTTTTTTCATTGTAATACAAATATATAAGCATGCAATGGAAACCTAGAAACTCTATGACAGATTTGAACAAAGTAAACAAGACCCAGATCGTAAAATGGTTCAAAACCAATTATAATGACATAACCATGTTATATTCTTGACTTTGCATTTCTGCTGTAGGTGAACCAGCAACATATAGGTTGGATAAATCACATTTAATGCATCATTGATAAGGAGTCTTGACAACAATAACATCAGCAGCTCCTAATGACAAAATCGACTCCCAATACAAGAAGGAAATCTCGAACGAAAGACCCCAAATGACGCCTTCAAAGGGTACGGCCAAGTCTGCAGCAGTACGGCCAGCATATGGGAGTGTACGGCCCCACAAAGGAAGAAATGTGCAGTCCAAAAACCACCTTAAATCTGCAATAAATCAGTCACCCAGTACTCCTCTCAGCTGCACCAAAAATCTGCAAAGATATGTCCGTGACTTCTTCAAACTTTGACAAACTTGTATCAAATTGAAGCTCCAATGCAACCACGGTTTATGGCTGCCCAAATAGCCTCTTGGGGTGGTCTCTCACACCTATGGATAGCTGATACTAATGGTGGTTTCCATCACCAAAAGCCATGGCTGGATGATATCTCCAAACCCTCATTTGCAGAGCAAATAGCATAGTGAAAATGTATTGTTATGAATGAATGTTTTTTTCCTTCACTTAGCCCTTTTATCTCCTTCATGAGGGTCGATCCCTTTTGGGGGGAAAATATAACATTTTAATTTTACTTTATTCCCCTTGGGGGTCGTCCAAGTCCTTAGTGACTTTATTTTTTGCATTCCATACCTTTTTACCTAGTCACCAACATTAAAATATAAAATCCAAGTATTAAATATGAATATTAACTTTTTGGACTTTAAAATGGAATAGGAAACGGACTTGAAATCCCATGAGCAATAGACTGTTGGAAAGGTCTCATCAAAACGCTCCACCTCCAAACCTGAATTTCTCCAAACGGTCCAAACCCTAACTTACTAAAAATAGTAAGTTCCAACCAAGTGATCGAAAACAACCAAACAAACTCCCAAAGTTCCCTAACCACATTGGTTAGTCTACAGGAACCAAGTATAGGCTAACACCTCCTAGAAAAGGGGACATTACAGTTCACCCTTCTCAAGATTGCTTGCCTCATGCAATCTCAGATTTGGATGCATCAAAATCTGCTCACTCTCCCATGTTGCATCCTCCACTGGCAGGTTCTTCCATTTCACCAAATATTCCTCGATAACCCTCTTCCTCAATGTACGCTCCCTAGTGACAATGATGGCCTCAGGTACCAAAACCAACTTCCGCTCTTCATTAAGAGGAGGCAACTTTGTAGAAGGTATAACATTGTGCCCCAATGCCTTTTTGAGGCGAGACACATGAAAGACATTGTGAACCTTGCTATCTGCCAGCAACTCCAACTCATAAGCCACCTCTCCAACCCTCCTGGAGATCCTGAATGTCATGTCCCCTCGTTAGCTCTGTCTAGCCGAGACTTGAGAGTTGGCCTATCATCCGGGTTCCCGTAGGTCAGCGGAGTGGTTAGGGGACCAATCTAGAGGCAGTGGAGCTTGGTAGGGAGCTTTACAGGCCTTTCCAGACAGTTTGCGACAATTTCCTATTTTTTAAGAAGGGTTCCTATTTTTTAGGGTTTCATCGAGAGTTGACCAGGAGGCATCAGGGGACCTCCAGGAGCATTTTGGGAGTTTTGGTCATAGTTCCTATTTTTTAGGAGGTATCCCTATTTTTTAGGAAGGCACTGTCAGTTAGCCTGCCATGTGGCGACATCACCAGGGGCGCGGGCTACAGCAGTTTTCAGTTCAAAATGACCAGGTGGTGGAATTGGAATAATTATTGAATATTAAAGTGTGGCTTTAATATTTAATAAAAATAAATTGAAATGATTAATATTACCACTTCATAATAAAATTTAATAAAGGGACCCCCCTCCTAGTTAACACATGTTGTGTTAAAAGGTGGACCTTTTATTAATGAGAAGCTGGACCCTCAACTTGGGCGCCCAACTTGGGAGTCTTTGAATAAAGAAAAGAATCATTAAAAGATTCTTTTTTGATGCCACCCTAACCCTAAAAGTGAACGCCCATCTTGGGAAAGGGATAAAGTGCATTGGAAGTGCTTTTGGGATCATCTTTTACATATTATTTTGAAGCTTCATTGCAGATCTGAACTCTAAGGAAGAGGGCAGCAGCATATAGTCTCTTGGGAACTGAAACTCTCAGGGATTTTGGTGAATTGGACAACCCAGTTCATGCTTGTGGGAGGCCTACTCTAGGTCTTCTTTTGTGCATCATTGGACAGATTCTATGTCATTTTATTGCAGATATAAGCTTGCAGCAGTACCAAATCAGCATTATTCTACATATCCTTCATTTTCAGTTGCATGCATAGCCTCTCCTAGGCCAATACCATCTTTGTATGCAAGTGGGTTGCAAACCAGGCTTACAATGAATATAAAATACAGATCTGATGCTTCAAATTTGGTGCAGGAGCACCAAGGCTCAATGCAGCCTGTACATAGTCGTTTTGGTTTGTCTATGTTGAGTTTGCAGTTTGTGTTTTTGTCTTTGGAGTTTTTCAAGCTTTTTGAAGGTGTTCGGCATTTTGTTCAACCATTGAACCTTGCAGTTGAACCATTCCGTTGAACCTTGCAGTTGAACCATTCGGTTGAACCTCACTGTTGAACCTTGCGATTGAACCGCTGTTGAGGTTCAATGGTTCAGCGAATGGAATATGTATCGGGGTGATGAACATCATGTGTCACCGATGGGTAGTCCATCGGTGTATTGGTGAAGGAAGTTTTTCTGTGGCCGAAGGAAATGTCTCACCGATGGGGAAAGATTGAAGACAATGCATGGTATGAAGTGGTCGTGAAGAGATATATTATCGGTGAACGAGGAGAATCTTTCAACGATGGTCTGAGTCACAGCGATAGGAAGTATATCGGGGAGATGTTAGTCAATTCTCACCGACGGAAGAGGCAAAGCATATCGGTATAAGAATTATTATCGGAAAAGAAGATAAATGTCTAGCCGAAGAAGAAGGTCTGGCCGATGATGAAGTTCGGTGTTTATTGTTTCGGTATGAGATATGACATCGGAGACAGAGGAAAATGTTTCATTGATAGTTAAGTCTGGCTGAAGGTGAATATGGTGTTAAACACATCGGTGAGAGATGTGTATCGGCCGAAGGAGTTTCTAGTTGGCCGACGGTGGTAGCTCTTGCCGATAGGAGTCTACGGGATACAAAGGTCATCGGGGTGAAATGCTATATCGGCGGAAGAATATTGAAAGTGACCGATAGTATAAGGTCAAGCCGATAAGCAATGGGAAGTATGTTTCGGTGAGATATCTAATTTATCTTGCCGATAGCACAGAGTTGAACCGACAGTTGGAATACCAACCGGTATGGAAGATGAACCGTCCTGTAACGGACATGGAATACATATAAAATGTAGCATTCTTTCTGTAGAGGGAGTTCAGAAGAAGAATCGAAGAAGAGAATTTTGATGTGTGAAGCATTTTTGATGTAATCAGAATTTTTGAATAGAAATAAAGTACAGCAGTTCGATCATTTGTGTATTTCTTTTCTATTTTCAGTTTATTATTTTGAAGTAGATTAGTCATTTCTGTTTTTGCAATTTTGTTCTCTTTTGCAAACCATGACTTTGTTCTGATGATTCCTCAAGTTCCATTGTACAGTATGGAGGTCATCAAGCAGAGCCATGTTTTTTGTTTGTTTTTCTTTTGTGGGGAGGTCAGATTGCCGGCTAGAGGAAATGCATGCTTGTTCTAGGCGAGCTCAGTAAGGAGTCCGGCTAGATAGACAAGTAGGAGATTAGGACATTGCAGGGGTGGAAAACAAGAGGTTGCAAACAGTGAGTGCCAAGCAGTCAAGACCCTGACCAAGAGAGGAGGGCTGACAATGGACTCTGAAAAACTAGCCTTGATAGCATAAAATTTGGAGGTACTGGAGATAGATAGTCAGTCTAATACCAAGTAGGGTGGTCTGTATTGAAACTGCAGACTAGTTGAGTCTTCCATCTCTGCAAGATGTCTTTTAGCACTTTGAATTGGTAGGGAGGCTAGAGTTGTCTAAACAGTCTTGTACACCTACAAGATGAAGAAGCAGGCAGCCTAGAGTCCTCCCTATCAAATTGGTATCAGAGCCATAAGATTTGGGTTATTCCTAGATAGGAATAGAAGAATTGTATGTCATCACCGAGTTTAAGTGAGTCTGTAGGTTCATCCAAGAAAATGGTGACTAATGCAGAGTTAGCAAAGAAGGTTGAGGATCAAGAAGAGGAGAATAGAATCCTTCAAGAAAGACTAGCAGAAATGGAGAGTAAGCTAGGCTTAATGTTGCAAAAGACTGAAGAAGTCATTCAGAGGGTTAAATATTCTGAGGATAAGGGGAAAGGTGTATCTGTAGAAGATGAAGAGCCCACACCTGATCCTAAGTTGGAAGAAGAACCATTCTTGAAAGCTTTGAAAGCAATGAGTGGTAAAACATTGGAAGGAGTACCACTTTTCAGTGGGAAAATGGACCCAGATTTGGTCATGGAGTGGATAGAAGGACTTGAAAATCACTTTGAATGTGATGGTGTAAGCGAGGCACAGAAAGTAAAGGTGGCCAAATCCAGACTCAGGGGATCTGCTTTGACCTGGTGGAAATTTGTGCAGACTGAAAGAGCAAAAGAAGATAAGAAGCCCATAGCTACTTGAAGGGAATGGTAGCTAAAATCAAAGAAGCATATATGCCAGAAGATTATGAAATACAACTGCACAGAAAGAGACAGAATCTGAGACAAAAGGAATTAGATGTCAGTGCATACACTGAAGAATTCCAAAAGCTATGCTTAAGGTCCAAAGCAATGGAGGATGAAAGCATAAAGGTAGCAAGGTACCTTAACGGTCTGAAGTGGAATATACAAGAAGAAATCAGTTTGTTGTGCCCTACAACAGTGCAAAAATGCTATCAGCTGGCACTGAAAGTGGAGGAAAAGAACAAGAGGAAACAAGACTCAAATAGCAGAGGAAGAGGAAGAGGCAGAGATAACAGAGGACACAGAGGAGGTTTTGGTGGAAGAAATACTGACAATAGATCCCAAGTAGAATCCAAACTCACAGAGCAGAGTGGGGAGTCGAGTGGTAGAGGAAACCACAGAGGAAGAGGATCTAACAGAGGAAGGTCAGGAGGATCAGGCAGAGGATCCTATTTCACCAACATGAAGTGTTACAACTGTGGCAATCTAGGTCATCCAGCGTATAGGTGCCCAGACAAGGCCACATCCTCTTCTCAAGGAGGTGATAAGAGGAATCACTATGTCCAAGATAATGCATCCAGCAACCAGTTACCTGAGATCAATCTGAACTCAGAAGATGGAGAGAACCTGATGATAAGGAGAACTTTGATGAAGGAACCAGTAAAGTCTGAACCAAGCCAGAGGAGAGCACTATTCAGAATCAAGTGCAAGATTTTGAATAAGGTATGTAAAATTATCATAGACTCAGGATCTACTGATAATATTATTTCTGACGAGGCAGTTAAGAAACTGAATTTGAAAAGAATTACTCATGCAAACCCATATAGAGTCACATGGTTGAATAAGGGTCAACATGTGGTAGTAAATGAACAAAGTTGGGTAGAGTTTAGTATAGGTGGCTATAAGGATAAGGTATTATGTGATATACTACCCATGGATGCATGCCATCTCTTATTGGGCAGACCATGGCAGTATGACCGAAAAGCAGTAGATGATGGTGAGAAGAATGCCTATTCTTTTCAGAAAGATGGTGTCACCTATAGGATTCAGTCATTGGAGGATGAAGATGCAGTTCAGACTAAGAGTCCTAATATCTTGGTTGTGAGTGGAAAAGAGTTTCTGAGTACTCTTAAGGAGGATGGTATTGGTTATGCCATCATAGTAAAACCAAAAGAAGCACAGTAGGATAAGAAGACAGAGATTCCCAAGGAGGTACAGCCTATACTAGAGAAGTATAAAGGCATAATCAGTGATGGTACACCAACCACATTGCCTCCACAGAGAGCAATAAGCCATCAGATAGACCTGATTCCAGGAGCATCTTTGCCAAACAAGGCACCTTACAAGATGACTCCAGATCAGCACAAAGAGATTTCCAGGCAAGTACAGGAGTTGCTAGATCAAGGATTGATCAGGAAGAGTATTAGTCCTTGTGCAGTGCCCACAGTATTGGCACCCAAGAAAGGAGGATCATGGAGATTATGCACAGATGCCAGAGCCATAAACAAGATAACTATAAGGTATAGATTCCCAATTCCCAGAATTGAAGATCTCATGGACTGTATTGGAAAAGCAAAGTATTTCACCAAGATAGACCTGAAGAGTGGTTACCACCAAATAAGAATCAAGGAAGGTGATGAGTGGAAGACAGCCTTCAAGACCACAGAAGGACTGTATGAATGGCTTGTTATGCCATTTGGTCTATCAAATGCACCCAGTACCTTTATGAGACTCATGAATGAAGTCCTAAAGGATTACATTGGTAAATTTGTTGTTGTTTTTCTAGATGATATTCTAATTTTTAGTCAAACCAAGGAAGAACATCTAGAACATATAAATACTGTTTTGCAAAAATTACATGATGAACAACTAACCATAAATCTGGAGAAGTGTGAATTCATGAAGCAGGAATTGGTATACCTTGGTTTTGTGGTGTCTCAGGGAGAATTGAAGATGGACAAGTCCAAAGTAGAAGCCATATTGAGCTGGCCTACTCCCAGAGCAGCCACAGAGGTGAAGTTTCCATGGCTTAGCCCAGTTTTACAGAAAATTTATCAGAAATTTTAGTGGAATATGTGCACCCATGTTGGATACAATTAAGGGTGGAATGAAAGCAAAATTCAGATGGACACCAGTTGCAGATGGAAGTTTTGAAAGATTAAAGAAAGAGGTAGCAACACAACCTGTTTTGTTGTTGCCCAGTTTTGATAAGCTATTTACTATTGAATGTGATGCAAGTAATATAGCTGTAGGAGCAGTGCTAAATCAGGAAAACAGACCTGTAGCCTTTTTCAGTGAGAGGCTGAATGAAGCAAAGAGTAAGTACTCTTCGTATGACTTAGAGTTGTATGCTCTAGTCCAAGCATTGAGGAAGTGGAGACATTATCTCCTGCCTAAAGAATTTGTGGTCTACACAGATAACCAAGCTCTGAGTTTTCTAAACTCACAGGATAAGTTAAGCAGCAGGCATATCAAATGGATGGAGTACCTGCAATCTTATACCTTTACAATTAAGCATAAGAAGGGGCAGCTGAACAGAGTTGCAGATGCTTTGAGCAGAAGATTGCTCACAGTACAGGAAGTGCAGTTGAAGAGCATTGGAATTGAAGATTTCAAGAATCTTTACCAAAATGATGAAGATTTTGCTGAGGCATACAAGGTATGTCAAGATTTTGAGAATCACTTTCACAGTGAGTTTGGAGATTTCACCTTACAGCAGGGATTGCTATTCAAAGGTGGACAATTATGTGTACCAAGAGGATCTATGAGAGAAAATCTCATACGGGAGAAGCACAATGGTAGTCTGAGTGGCCATTTTGGTTTGAATAAAACACTGGAGCTAGTCCAAAGGTTCTATTATTGGCCAAGGATGCATAGAGACATCAGAAGGTATGTAGAGCAGTGTATCGTATGTCAGAAGGCCAAGGGAACCACTTCAAATGCGGGACTGTACCAACCTTTACCCATTCCTTCCAGGCCATGGGAATGTGTAAGTATGGATTTTATAGTTGGTTTGCCTAAGACTAAGACTGGTTATGATAGCATATATGTAGTTGTGGACAGGTTTAGCAAGATGAGTCATTTCATTCCCTATAAAGTGACTCATGATCCCAGTCATATAGCACACTTGTTTTTCAGAGAAGTGATCAGAATTCATGGACTTCCAGCAAGTATTGTGTCTGACAGAGATGCTAAATTCATGGGGCATTTCTGGAAAACATTGTGGCGGAGATTGGGAACAAATTTGTCATTCAGTTCAGCATATCACCCACAGATAGATGGTCAGACAGAGGTGGTAAACAGGACATTAGGCAACCTGTTAAGGTGTATAACCAAAGAATATGGACAGAGTTGGGATCTTGTCATTCATCAGGCAGAATTTGCCTATAATGACAGTGTGAATAGGACTACTGGTAAGAGTCCATTTGAAATAGTCTATGGAATGCATCCCAGAGGTGTATGTGAGCTCAGGAATATGGGAAACATGGAGAACAGAAGTGGACATGCAGAGGATTTTGCACAATCCATGAAAGAAGTGCATGAGCAGGTGAAGAAGACTTTGACAGAGAACACACAGAAGATCAAGGACAGAGTAAATGCCCACAGAAGGGATATTCAGTTTGAGGTTGGTGATCTGGTTATGGTGCATTTGAACAAAGCCAGAATGCAGAAAGGCATGCCAACCAAACTGCAGATGAGGAGAATTTGTCCTTGCAGAATCCTGAACAAGTATGGAAATAATGCCTACAAAACTGAATTGCCAGAAGATTTGGCAATCTCACCAGTGTTTAATGTCCAAGACTTGGTGAAATACAGGGGTCCTCAGTCAGCAGCAAATGGATCCATTTCAGAGAAGGAACAGACAGAAATAGATGTGACTTTGCCACTAAAACCCAAACTACAGGCAGAGCGAATACTGGATTCCAGAGTACAGAAGCAAACTAGACGTGGTGTCTACATGGAGCATTTGGTCAAGTGGAAGCAGTTGCCTGAAGCAGAAGCTACCTGGGTTGCAGAGTCAAAGTTCAAAAAGAGGGGCATTGATTTTTGCCTCATTGTCAGTAGAGGTGACCTAGCTTCTTTCCGCACAGGGGGAGTATGGTGCAGGAGCACCAAGGCTCAATGCAGCTTGTACATAGCCGTTTTGGTTTGTCTATGTTGAGTTTGCAGTTTGTGTTTTTGTCTTTGGAGTTTTTCAAGCTTTTTGAAGGTGTTCGACATTTTGTTCAACCATTGAACCTTGCAGTTGAACCTTTCCATTGAACCTTGCAGTTGAACCATTCCGTTGAACCTTGTAGTTGAACCATTCGGTTGAACCTCACTGTTGAACCTTGCGATTGAACCGTTGTTGACGTTCAATGGTTCAGCGAATGGAATATGTATCGGGGTGATGAGCATCATGTGTCACCAATGGGTAGTCCATCGGTGTATCGGTGAAGGAAGTTTTTCTGTGGCCGAAGGAAATGTCTCACCGATGGGGAAAGATTGAAGACAATGCATGGTATGAAGTGGTCGGGAAGAGATATATTATCGGTGAACGAGGAGAATCTTTCAACGATGGTCTGAGTCACGGCGATAGGAAGTATATCGGGGAGATGTTAGTCAATTCTCACCGACGGAAGAGGCAAAGCATATCGGTATAAGAATTATTATCGGAAAAGAAGATAAATGTCTAGCCGAAGAAGAAGGTCTGGCCGATGATGAAGTTCGGTGTTTATTGTTTCGGTATGAGATATGGCATCGGAGGCAGAGGAAAATGTTTCACCGATAGTTAAGTCTGGCCGAAGGTGAATATGGTGTTAAACACATCGGTGAGAGATGTGTATCGGCCGAAGGAGTTTCTAGTTGGCCGACGGTGGTAGCTCTTGCCGATAGGAGTCTACGGGATACAAAGGTCATCGGGGTGAAATGCTATATCGACGGAAGAATATTGAAAGTGACCGATAGTATAAGGTCAAGCCGATAAGCAATGGGAAGTATGTTTCGGTGAGATATCTAATTTATCTTGCCGATAGCACAGAGTTGAACCGACAGTTGGAATACCAACCGGTATGGAAGATGAACCGTCCTATAACGGACATGGAATACATATAAAATGTAGCATTCTTTCTGTAGAGGGAGTTCAGAAGAAGAATCGAAGAAGAGAATTTTGATGTGTGAAGCATTTTTGATGTAATCAGAATTTTTGAATAGAAATAAAGTACAGCAGTTCGATCATTTGTGTATTTCTTTTCTGTTTTCAGTTTATTATTCTGAAGTAGATTAGTCATTTCTGTTTTTGCAATTTTGTTCTCTTTTGCAAACCATGACTCTGTTCTGATGATTCCTCAAGTTCCACTGTACAGTATGGAGGTCATCAAGCAGAGCCATGTTTTTTGTTTGTTTTTCTTTTGTGGGGTGGTCAGATTGCCGGCTAGAGGAAATGCATGCTTGTTCTAGGCGAGCTCAGTAAGGAGTCCGGCTAGATAGACAAGTAGGAGATTAGGACATTGCAGGGGTGGAAAACAAGAGGTTGCAAACAGTGAGTGCCAAGCAGTCAAGACCCTGACCCAGAGAGGAGGGCTGACAATGGACTCTGAAAAACTAGCCTTGATAGCATAAAATTTGGAGGTACTGGAGACAGATAGTGAGTCTCATACCAAGTAGGGTGGTCTGTATTGAAACTGCAGACTAGTTGAGTCTTCCATCTCTACAAGATGTCTTTTAGCACTTTGAATTGGTAGGGAGGCTAGAGTTGTCTAAACAGTCTTGTACACCTACAGGATGAAGAAGCAGGCAGCCTAGAGTCCTCCCTATCAAAATTCTTAGTTGGTGCTTTTCTATCATATAATTGTTATTTTTAGTCCATTCTTATATGAGATTGCAGTTGCATATATATCTATTTGCTATCTTGGCAAATACACATTTCAAGAAAACTGAAACCCCTTCTGCATCTCCTCTCTAGTCTGAAAGAACACAAAAAATTAATAAAAATCATAAAACATTAAAAATCACAAAAACAAATACTTCATTTCAGCAAAGGGATCCATCAGGGATCTTTCAGTGGTATCAGAGCTCTTTGACCTGCCAGCCTGTGGGGTTCAGAGATTTGTTTTTCTATGCATACGGACAGGTATTATACACACAGGAGAGCCCAAAACGAGCTTGGGGTTGGTATGGCAGAGGAACCAGTTATGGCAGAAGAATAGGTGAATGCCAGGAGGAATCAGGATGAGGAAGAGAGAGAAATGATGAGAACCCTCATCAACACTCAGCCTAGGATTGCTTAGACCTTAGATAGGATATAGGATGCCTTGGACCGGTTGGAGTTATATAGAAGCAGACGGAGCAGATCAATATCTGTGGCGGTAAGTCAGCGTAGTCACAGGTCACACGCATCAGCGAGGAGCTCCCTTCATTCCCCTAGGCGTGAACAGGCCAGGGATAGACCCTTACTTCCTCAGTTTGCACCAAGTGAACGGCCAGCACAGGTAGAGCCACCAGAGGTGGAATTTCAGGATTCAGTCATGGCAGCTACAGCTGAGTGGAGAACCCTACCCCCCGAGGTCAGGGATGTCTTTCCTTTCCCACAGTATTGTGCACAGCGCAGAGATTCTGCCAGGTTCAGAGGAGACCGAGGCACTAGACCACAACAGCAGAATTATGACCTCAGTAGAGCTACTGGGAAGATCACGTTGGCTACATATGATGGTACGGGTAGTACGAGTGCACGTGCTTGGGTGCACAAGCTAGACATATATTTATCCTTGAGGCCCATGCCTAAGCGTGAGGTTATTCAGTTTGCTGTCTTACATTTAGATGGAGTTGCCTACGATTGGTGGCATCATGGATTGGTCACCCAGGATCATGCCTTGGTTCATTCCTATGCAGAGTTCACTGAACGACTCATTACCCGGTTTGACCGTAAGGACACAGAACTCTACTATAGGGAGTTGCAACATCTTAGACAGACTGGATAGGCAGAAGCATATGTTAATGAGTTCCAGCGTATTGCAGTTATGGTACCTGATATGCCCCAAAGGCGTAGCGTGATGTTATTCATTGAGGGATTGCAAGATAGGCTTAAGGGATTGGTAGGTGCCTTCCAGCCGGCCACTCTTAAGGATGCCATTGATGTGACCTTGAGACTGGACACCACTCCTACTTATCAGTCAGATAAGAGGCCATTCAGGGAATCACGACCTCTTTAGAAGGCCAATACTTCACAGTTTAGAGATGGACAGTCAGCTAGACCTCCTAGGATGGATCAGGAGTCATGGAATGATTTGAGGAGGAAGAAATTATGTTTTTCTTGCAAGGAGCCTTGGGAGCTCGGACACCGCTGTATGGGTAAGGGCAGGGTTCACTTGATTGAGGTCACATCCGAGCTTGGGGATGAAGAGATACCAGACACCGACACTGAGGACAGCCCTGAGGAGGTTATTTAGGAGCGACCACAGTTAGAGATAGATATCCCTGAGCCATTGGTGGTAGCCAAAGTGACTATGGCTACACTATCCAGTTATCCCAGATTCCATGCCTTTCGGTTGAAAGGTACATTACAGGGACAGCGAGTCATGAGCTTGGTCAACACAGGAGCCACGCACAATTTTATTGATCAGAAATTGGTTGAGAGGCGTGGATTACAGTCTGAGGTGTTCGAGGGTTTTGGAGTTAAGGTTGCAGATGGTGCAGTGTTGGGTTGTACTAGGAGGATCTCACAGCTCAACATTCAGATGGGGGATTTTACCTTGACGGATGACTTTTATATCCTACCCTTAGAAGATTATGATGTGATTTTGGGTATGCAGTGGTTACAGGGTATTGGGAGATATATTATTGATCACCATCGCATGCTGTTAGAGTTCCTATCTCGTGGAAAGAAGGTGATCTTGAGGGCAGCATCTGATGGTGGGCCTAAGGAGGTATCTTCTCGCAGGATGGAGTCTATTATTAGACATGATGATGTGATCTGGGCCACATGTTGTTTTGTGAAATCTAAGACACCTACTCCTCAGGATGGTAGAGCATTTCATGTTGACATTCAGTCAGTGATGGATCGGCATGGCCGAGTATTTGGTGACATACCTCCTGGTGTACCTCCGGATAGAGGGTTTGAGCATGGGGTAGAGATGGAGGATGGAGCTAAGCCAGTGATCACCACTCCGTATTGTCATCCTAGAGCATACAAGGATGAGATTGAGAAGACTATTCATGAGCTGTTAGACATGGGCTTCATTCGCCCCAGTTCTAGTCCCTTTGCTTCTTCTGCAGTACTGGTTAAGAAGAAGGATGGGACTCTACGGATGTGTATAGATTACAGGGCCCTGAACAAGAAGACAATCAAGAGCAGATACCCTATTCCACGCATTGATGAGTTGTTGGATGAGCTTCATGGAGCCATCTACTTCTCTAAGATTGATCTTCGTTCAGACTATCATCAGATTCGTGTACGAGCAGAGGATGTACACAAGACCGCCTTCCATTGTCACTATGGGCATTATGAGTTCCTGGTAATGCCTTTTGGACTTACCAATGCCCCAGCCACTTTCCAGTCATGTATGAACCATCTCTTCAACAAGCAGTTGAGGAAATCGGTTCTAGTGTTCTTTGACGATATTCTGATCTACAGTCGTACTTGGGAGGACCATCTCAGACATGTTGAGGAGGTACTTAGCATTATGGAGAGTCAGTCTCTATTTGCTAAGTTGTCCAAATGTGAGTTTGGACTTAGAGAGGTCTTATATGTGGGTCATGTGATCAGTGCTGATGGGGTGAAGGTGCACGAGGAGAAAATTCAGGCAATTCGAGATTGGCCCCACCCTCGGAACATTACTGAGTTACGTGGGTTCCTTGGTCTATGTGCTTATTACAGGCGATTTGTGAGGGGTTTCTCTCAGTTGGCAGCACCCTTGACATACCTCACAAAGAAAGGGGCTTTCAGATGGACATAACAGGCACAGGGAGTCTTTGAGAGGCTCAAGGAGGTTATTAGCACTTGCCCAGTTTTAGCACTTCCTGACTTCTCGCAGCCTTTTGTACTTGAGTGTGATGCTTTCGGTTTGCGCATAGGAGCAGTTTTGATGTAGAACCGACACCCCATTGCTTTTGAGAGTCGGAAGCTGCGGGATAATGAGGTTGTATTCTACGTATGATAAGGAAATGTTGGCTATTATGCATGCATTAGCCAAGTTCAGACAGTATCTTGTTGGCCGCAAATTCGTGGTAAGAACAAACCACAACAGTCTGAAATATTTCCTTGATCAGACAGAGCTCAATGATCGTCAGCAAAAATGGGTGAGCAAGATTCAGGCTTATGATTTTGACATCGAATTCATAAAGGGGAAGAATAACATTGTGGCTGATGCACTTTCTAGAAAACCATCACACGCTGCCCTATGTTCGTTAAGTGAGATTTC
Source organism: Cunninghamia lanceolata (assembly GCA_027924645.1). NCBI lineage: Eukaryota > Viridiplantae > Streptophyta > Pinopsida > Cupressales > Cupressaceae > Cunninghamia > Cunninghamia lanceolata. The sequence continues at coordinate 21,779,558 of BSBN01000339.1, read as the reverse complement.
AGCAGATTGGAAGGCTCAACTTCTAGTTGAGTACTCCAAAAATCAGCATGCTTGTGAGGTCATGGATAGATTGGTGTTGGATGATAGGTACACTATGGTAGATGAAGTCATCTACTACAAGGGCAGGGTATATCTGGTTCCTGGTTCTCAGTTGAAGGAACAAATTCTGCATGCTTACCATGATACTCCGACAGCAGGGCACCCAGAGTATGGTAAAACCTACAGGGTGGTTCGGGAGAGATTCTCTTGGAAGGGTCTCAAGGCTTATATCTTACATCATGTTCGCGAATGTATGACGTGCCAACAGAATAAGTCTAAGCATACTTTTCCTGCTAGATTATTGCAGCCCTTACCTACACCGGAACAGAAGTGGTCAGGAATCTCCATGGATTTCATTACAGGGCTTCCAGAGTGCAAGGGAAAGACTCTATCTACGTTGTCGTAGACAGATTGACTAAATACGCCCACTTCTTCCCTATTACAGTTGATTTCACAGCATCTCAGGTGGCGGAGTTATTTTTCAGAGAGGTATTTAGGCTCCACGGTCTCCCCAAGACCATCGTGAGTGACAGGGATAGTAGGTTCATGAGTTCTTTCTAGCAAGAACTTTTCAGGCTCAGGTACGGAGTTGACACCCAGTACCAGCTACCACCCACAGACAGATGGGCAGACCGAGATTGTTAATAAGTGGGTTGAGGGGTATTTGCGCAGCTATGTGTCAGGACAGCAGAAGGCATGGGTGCGTTGGCTATATTTAGGAGAGTATTGTTATAATACTACACACCATATGTCTATTGCTATGACACCTTTCAGAGCCCTCTATGGTTACGAGGCATTATCTTTTGTTGATTTGGCTGTAAGTGATAGCAGAGTTCCCTTGGCACAGGATTGGTTAGAGGAGAACCAGGATATCATGAGATCTCTCAGGGAGAATCTGCAACAGGCACAGAATTAGCAGAAAGTCTACGTTGATTGACATAGGACTGAGAGAGTATTTGAGGTGGGTGACATGGTTTTCTTGCGGTTGCAGCCTTACCGACAGAGCACCCTTAAAAGGGGTGGAGCTGAGTAGCTCAAGCCTCGCTTCTACGGACCATATCGGATTCTCAGGCGTGTGGGAGAGGTTGCTTATGAGATTGAGTTACCACTTGACAGCCGGATTCATAATGTGTTCCACGTATCTTGCCTGAAAAGGCACTGGGGCAACATATTGTAGCATCTCTTGACCTACCTCCCTTGGATGAGGAAGGTAAGCTGACTCTGGTTCCTGAGGAGATCTTGGAGGAGAGGGAACGACGGCTGAGAAGTAGGGTGATTCGGGAGTACTTGATTCGTTGGAGAGGTCTTCCTATAGAGGACGCCACCTGGGAGGGAGAGTCCATTTTACAGCATCCGGCTTTGCAGTTGCTTGTGGGCAAGCATCTCCGAGAGTGGAGGACTGTCATGTCCCCTCTTTAGCTCTGTCTAGCCGAGACTTGAGAGTTGGCCTATCATCCGGGTTCCCGTAGGTCAGCGGAGTGGTTAGGGGACCTATCCAGAGGCAGTGGAGCTTGGTAGGGAGCTTTACAGGCCTTTCCAAACAGTTTGCAACAGTTTTCTATTTTTTAGGAAGGGTTCCTATTTTTTAGGGTTTGACCGAGAGTTGACTAGGAGGCATCAGGGGACCTCCAGGAGCATTTTGGGAGTTTTGGTCACAGTTCCTATTTTTTAGGAAGGCACTGTCAGTTACCCTGCCATGTGGCAACATCACCAGGGGCGCGGGCTACAGCAGTTTTCAGTTCAGAATGGCCAGGTGGTGGAATTGGAATAATTATTGAATATTAAAGTGTGGCTTTAATATTTAATAAAAATAAATTGAAGTGATTAATATTACCACTTCATAATAAAATTTAATAAAGGGACTCCCCTCCTAGTTAACACATGTTGTGTTAAAAGGTGGACCTTTTATTAATGAGAAGTTGGACTCTCAACTTGGGCGCCCAACTTGGGAGTCTTTGAATAAAGAAAAGAATCATTAAAAGATTCTTTTTTGATGCTACCCTAACCCTAAAAGTGAACGCCCATCTTGGGAAAGGGATAAAGTGCATTGGAAGTGCTTTTGGGATCATCTTTTACATATTATTTTGAAGCTTCATTGCAGATCTGAACTCTGAGGAAGAGGGCAGCAGCATATAGTCTCTTGGGAACGGAAACTCTCAGGGATTTTGGTGAATTGGATGACAACCCAGTTCATGCTTGTGGGAGGCCTACTCTAGGTCTTCTTTTGTGCATCATTGGACAGATTCTATGTCATTTTATTGCAGATATAAGCTTGCAGCAGTACCAAATCAGCATTATTCTACATATCCTTCATTTTCAGTTGCATGCATAGCCTCTCCTAGGCCAATACCATCTTTGTATGCAAGTGGGGTTGCAAACCAGGCTTACAATGAATATAAAATACAGATCTGATGGGTATGTGCTTCAAATTCTTAGTTGGTGCTTTTCTATCATTTAATTGTTATTTTTAGTCCATTCTTATATGAGATTGCAGTTGCATATATATCTATTTGCTATCTTGGCAAATACACATTTCAAGAAAACTGAAACCCTTCTGCATCTCCTCTCTAGTCTAAAAGAACACAAAAAATTAATAAAAATCATAAAACATTAAAAATCACAAAAACAAATACTTCATTTCAGCAAAGGGATCCATCAGGGATCTTTCATTGAATGGTCTGTAGTAATGTGGCTTTAACTTCTCTGCACCACTCTTCTTAAGAGTGGAATGTCTGTAAGGTTGCAGCATAAGATATACCATGTCACCTACTTCAAAAGAACACTCAACCCTGTGCTGATCTGCATAATGCTTCTGCTGGTTTTGTGCCTTCTGTATATTCTCCTTCAAAGACCTCATAATGTCCTGACTCTCCTACAAGAGGTCTCTAGCCTTAGGTACTATGCTATCTCCAAACAACAAATCCAAGAAACTCGGAGTGTAATGTCCCCTTTTAGGATATTCCTGATTTCTTTACTTGCATACATTAATATCACTAGAAAGGGACATTAAAAATATTAAAGATCAATAAATTAAGATAATATTCGGTTCATAGCATCATTCATATTAAATTCATCTATCATTCATATTAAACTCATCTATAATAGCATTAATAATAAGAGCAATACTACATGAGATCAAATCATCATAGCATAATCCACATTTGGTTCAATTCAAAACACAATTAAGTATTGACTATGTTCAAGACTTAATCCTTACTTTCTTTCTAATTCTTAACCTTGGATGGGGATTTACTTGTCTAGGGCGCGATGACACCACCTCATGGATTGGATTTACTCCGCCTCTCCCTAACAACACCTCGCCTCTCCTAAGGTGTTAGGCAATAGAAATAATTAAGTATTAACTTGAACATATATCGATATACTTCAACATACCAAATGATCACATTTATTCATAGCACATTATGTATTGGCTATGCTCAAGTCTTAATTATCATTTCTCTTCTTATCCTCAACCATGGATGGGGATTTACTTGTCTAGGGCGTGATGACACCAACTCGATGGTTGGATTTATTCCGCCTCTCCCTAACAAAACCACGCCACCCACTCACAGGTTGAAGACATTAGAAGTAAATAGGCAATGAGTTTGAACATACTGTTACTTAATGTGTTGTTACTGGAATCCTAAGTCACAAGGTTCGCCGAATTTCTGGCATGGAGTTCGAAATTCGGCGAACATTTAAACTCTGCTAAAAATTCGTAAAAGTTCGCCTTTAAATTCGGCTTGACAGAAAAGCCTGATTAATATTTTGTTAAAGTCACGTTGGTGGCAAATGTTCTTCTGAGAATCGATTAAACTTTCATCTATAGGCGCGGGTGCGGGTGCGAGCAGCACAGGTAGGTGTCTGAAGTTTTATTTCGTTTTTTTTTTAATGTTTTGTTTAGGTTTTTTTTTATGTTTTGCTTTTTATTAATAAGATTTTTATTAATACACCAATAGGAACAACTGACGAGTTTACAAAATTTTGCGGCGTGAGTTTTTTTAAACGGCGTGAGACAATCCGAGCACTATAATGCTCACAAATAAAAGCCTATCGGCTAAATAACTATAGATTTTTATTTAAGTTTTTAAAATAGTTATAAGTTTTTTTAAATAAAATTTAATTTAGTATTTTTTTATTTTCCCTTTTTTATTTAATATTTTCTATTTTGTTTTTTATTTAAAAAATAAAAATTAATATATTTTTATTTTTATAGTTTTAAAATAAAATGTAGTATTTTTTAATTTTATTTTTTAAAGTAAAAATTTTACATTTTTATTTTTATTTTTTTAAAAATAAAATTTAGAATTTAGTGTTTATTTTATTTTGTTTTTGGAAGTTAAAAATAAAAACTTAATATATTTTTATTTTTTATGTTTTTTAAAACTGAATTTAATGTTTATTTTATTTTTAAAATTAATTATTATTTGTTTTTTGAAACATTAATTATTATTATTATTTGTTTTCTGAAATATTAATTATTATTTGTTTTTTTGAAATATTAATTATTCTTTTTATACTTTTGTCACTTGTAACCTGTGGATGTATTACTTATAATTTAAAAAAAATAAAAATTTATATAGGCGAATTTAATGACGAATTTTTTTTCCCCTTGCCGAATTTCATCCGAATTTTATAGTTGCCGAACACGAACACGAACACGAACTCAAACTTTGTGACTTAGCTGGAATCTATATTTATCGCAAGTTGAACATACCATTACTTAATGTGTTGTGACTGGAATCTATATTTCATCGCAAGTTTCACAATGCTTATATTTATATTCATTTCTAATGATAATCTTTCACTTATATGCACTTGTCACTACTTACAACATGGAATTCATCATAATAGACATAGGGTTAGATACATCATACCAAGTATATAACTCTTGCCTTGATATCCTTGGAGGTCTAAGGATTGTCTTCCTTTAGTGTTGACTTTATCTACTTTACCCCTGCTTATAAATCTGCCTTTTATCCGCCATATATCTGCTCCATATTCCCATGATATTACTTTGTTTGTATAAAGATTTTCATTGCTTTCCTTTCTGCTATAACTCAGTAATAATTCCATAAGATTCTATATATACATATGCAGATTTGGGTCATATAGTTTGGGCATTTATTTCTATATCTTTCTATCTTTCCAAGTCTGCTTCCATACTTCTATATCTGCTTCAGGTATATTTTCTCAACCCTGAAATATATACCTTTTTCTGTATATAGACTAGAAGTTTCTTATTCTTTCTTTCAGACTAGAAGTCTTCTATTCTCCCCCGATGCCTTTTAGAGAAGAGAGAGGTTCCCTTTTAAATATCTTAAAACATACCTTCGTTCGTGGAAGGCTATGCCTCTTGAGATCACACCTCTTGCTGGTTGTGATATGATCGCAGCCTTAACACTAATACACCTATATGACAAATTGTATCCCTTAACTAATTCTTACAAAACCCTTCTTATTACATGCGTTGCCTTATGTCTTATTATAAGGAGCGCTTGTTTAATACTGATTTGATTTCTTTTGTTAGACTTTTCCTTATATGCTTTTGTAGAATATATATTGCTGCCGTATAAGGCTTTATCTCTTATATGAGATTAAAGATATATATTTATTATTTTTAAATAGTGTATTACTAATATTTATATTTACTAGTTAAAATTATTTTTATATAATATAATAATATATCTTATAAATATATTATATGTTATATTTGAATTATAATATTATTTATTCAAATTGACTAAACACCATATTTTACAAAAAACAACTTCATCGTCTTTTCGTAATGGTTTAAATCTTTAATTTAAACAATGCCTGAACATCGGGACATCACATGGAGCCTCGTACCCGTATAGTGCCATAAATGGTGACATCTGAATAGACACATGGTAAGCAGTATTATAACAATATTCACCCAAATGAAGACACTTCACCCATGCCTTTTGCTGCCCTGCTATGTAGTTTCTAAGGTACCCTTCCACCCACTTATTGACTATCGCAGTCTGCCCATCCGTCTGGGGGTGGTAACTCGTACTGGGAGTGAGCTCTGTCCCACTCACCCTGAAGAGCTCCTACCAAAAATTACTCAGGAACATGTCCTTGTCACTCACTATGCTTCGTGGCAACCCATGAAGTCGGAATACCTCTTTGAAAAATAACTCAACAACCTGAGTTGCTGTATAGGTGGTTGAAATAGCAAAAAAGTGTGCAAACTTGGTTAACCTGTCAACCACCACAAAAATGCAGTCCCTGCCCTGGGCTTTGGGCAAACCTGTAATGAAATTCATTGAGATGCACTCCCAAATCCTCTTGAGAATGGGTAAGGGGTGCAATAAATCTCATGGGAAAGAGTGCTCATGCTTGTTCTGCTGACATATTGGGCACTCCCTCACATACTATTGAACTTCAGTCTTGAGGCCTTTCCAAGTAAAGTGCTCCCTAACCTGCCTGTAGGTTTTGAAGTAACTTGGATGTCCTGCGATAGGCGAGTCATGAAAAGCCCTCAAGCTCTTTTGCTTCATAGCAGACCTTAGCACCAGGAAGATCCTCCCCTTGTAAATGATCAAGTCATTTACTATTGTGTACCTGTCATCCCTGATGGTGCCATCAACAATCCCAGAAGCCCACTTATCCTTCGCATACTCTGCAGAAATCATATCCCTCAAATCCTTTGCAATCTCACCTTAAGAACACAAGTGTGGTCTCTTGGATAATGCATCAGCGACTACATTCTTTTTCCCTTTGACAAAGACTATGTCAAAGTCATAAGCTTGCAGTTTGCTAACCCATTTCTGCTGCCTATCGTTCAGATCCTTCTGACTAAGGAAATGCTTCAGGCTATTATGATCAGATTTGACAACAAATTTTCCTCCAACCAGACACTGCTTGAACTTAGCCAATGCATGCATAATGGCTAACATCTTATCGTAAATATAGTAGCTCCTCTCAGTACCCCTCAACTTTCTGCTCTCAAATGCAATGGGGTGCTTGACCTGCATCAACACTGCCCCAATGCCTTCCCCCGAGGCATCACACTATAGCTCAAATGGCTTCGAGAAATCTGGAATGGCCAAAATTGGACAAGTACTCATCACCTCCTTGAATTTGTCAAAACACTGCTGAGCACTAGTAGACCATTCGAAAGCACCCTTCTGAGTCAAATCTGTAAGGGGGGCAGCTATTTGAGAAAATCCCTTCACAGAGTGGTGATAGAACCCATAGAGGCCATATAATCCCTTGCGTTGAGAGAGATTCTTAGGTGGCGGCTAGTCTAAGATTGTCCGGATCTTCTCCAGATCCACACGAACACCTACTGCAATGATGATGTGTGCCAAATATAATAACTCTGTCATGCCAAACTCGCACTTGGACATTTTGGCATAAAGAGACTCCTGCTCAAGAATACCTAGCACAATATCAAGGTGTCTCAGGTGCTCCTCCCAAGTCTTGCTGAATATCAGTATGTCATCAAAGAAGATAAGTACAAATTTCCTCAGTTGCTCTCAGAAAACCTTATTCACACAAGATTGGAATGCGGTTGGAGCATTGGTTAAGCCGAAAGGCATAACCAGAAACTCAAAGTGCCTATAATGGCACCTAAATGCTGTCTTCTCTACATCCTCCTCCCATACCCGTATCTGATGGTACCTTGATCTCAAGTCTATCTTAGAGAAGAAGCATGCACCATGCAATTCATCTATGAGCTCGTCACTCCTAGGGATTGGATATGTAATGCCCCGCCAAGGAACTCTAGAAAATAACACAATTACACCATACAAACAGGACAATTTTTTTTTTTTGAAAGAGATAGTAAAGTAACATTCAACATATCTATACTAAGTAATGTTCTCTCAGGGTTCCTTGGCTGCATTACTGACAAACTACTATCATATTCTCTCATACGTCATGTATTAACTGACAACAATAATTCATTCTGTATCTATTGCATTAAATGAATAACCATATACATTTCCATGACATCAGATAAATAATCTCCTAGAACAAGTACAACTGCAGTTTTCCCATACACATGAGGATACCATATTACATTGTTTACATCATCAACTTTTGTTTACATTGGATTACAAACATTATGAATAATCTGATATACAGGATAGTACATGAGCATAAATAACTATCTTTAAAAATTGGTACAAGATCTGAATCTGCTACAGGAGTTACAACCTTCTTGCACACGAACAAAGGCAAGGAAAACCAATGGAGATAAAGCACATCCACCCGACCATGTGGTACCCTAAGGTCCACCCTCCGTGCTAGGAGATAACATAAGGTCCTAGAACATCAACACAGCCAGGTAGACAATTGCCTAACAGAAACAAGGACTCAACATGACTCCATTACAACACATGACAACATCACAAGCAACTCAATATTATGTCCAGAAGCAACACACGATGAATGGGGAGAATACAACTAGGGAATGCTAGGCTGCAGTAGGGAGAGTGTCATCGCACGGTCCTAACATGGGTTATCCTGACAGCCTCTCACTAGGCACCGGCCCCATAGGGTGACTCATGCGGAATCAACCTTCCTTTCGTGAGGACAAGGAAGTTGACCTTGCCAACCAAGCCTTCTCTACCCATCCTTAGTCTAAACGAGCACTACAGGCATGGGAGAGGAAATCCAATTATCTTGTTAATGTGTAATTTACCCTTTTCCCCCCAGTTCATTTTTAGGTTTTCACTTAATTAACAACTTTCAATGGGTTATCCTGACAGCCACTTTGGGCGCCGGCCCCACATTGAAAGCCACTCCCCTACCTGCATCTAGAAACCCTAACCATCAAGCAAGACAATCACTGTCATACTGATAAGTATACATAAACAATGCAAGACATTTACCTTGCTTATTAAACATAATCACAAGGCCTAACCTATACTTCATTGTCCAAAAACTTTCAGTTGATCAATCGCAATAATCATAACAACACATATCCAGAGCAAGGTATAGGTCATCTTGCTCGCAAATCTCAACCATGAACAAAATAGTTTCTCAATACGATTTCTAGGATCTCCCCATTACAATACTATACACAATCTCGATATCAACACTTCCTTGAAGGAGATTTAAACCCATCATAATATATTCACAACACAGTATGTACATCATCTCACATTATCGTTTATTAAGACCCACATACATAGACAAGAGACATCATGTTCTTACAACATCTTCATTTCAAGACAGCTATGAATAGAATATGTACAATCAAATCATATCACCTTATGCCTCTGGAACCTAAACTTGACAATTTACACATAGACCAACTCACATGAAAATTTTGCTTGCAATAAGCAATTTCAACTATTCAACTTATTGACAACATAAATTTCTCTTACAAGAGCAATTCAATCTCTTAGTTATCTTGTTACCTATAAGTTTTACTTATAAGGCTAAATTTTCAAGTACATTATTGTTTAACCTAATTCCAAACTTTAAATCCAATTGCAACTTAACAAAATCATTATAAAAGATCTTTACAAACCAAATCAAACTAGATTAAATTTCATCTACACTAATTATTTTGTCATATCCAACTAGATTATTTTAAACCCAAGTTATATCTCCACCAAGAATTCATAAAACCTAGGTCTAATTTAATTAATTTTAATTCTATCTATTATATTAAATCAATCATCAATCATATAAATATAACCTTCAAGCTAAACAAATGCATAGGTAATATCAACTACAAATGCTCTTAAATCAAATACTAATTACAATGTTTATACATCTAATTCCAACCTATTAATCCAATTCCCAGCTTGACAAATCATTTACCAGAAATCATATTAAAATCAATAACAATTTAAATTAAATTTATTAACAACTGAATATTACACATCGATTGAAATAAATCAAATGCATCAAACATAATTTATCTATCTTGAGCATATGCATTATAATTAACTTAATAAATTATTTCAATGTAATAAAAAAATCATTATATAATTCTTTAATTGGAAACATCATGATATTGAACCCTAAACTGATGAGACACATGGTTTTGGCATACCTACGTGCATGCAGAACTAATTTCCCAAAGTGTGACACTGAACTTGGTGCACAGATTTGAACTGTAAGTCATGTGAATGATTTAGCAGAAAAATTGACTATTGAAATGTGATTGAAAATACTAATGATTATTAATGATGTCCCTACTTCTCTTCCTCTTGGATCACAGTGTAATCTAAGGCAATTATCATTCTTCCTACACGAATTAAATATGCACATTATGTAACAGACTTCAGTCCCACAATGTAACCATATGGCTATGCCTTGAGGTTAATTATCCAATGACTATATTACAATGACTTGACATAAAAGAGATATATGTGACCGATTCTCACTTAAAACAATTGACACTGCAACAATAATTGTATACAGATTTGTTATAAGATAGTTGTGTGCGTTGCTAGTTATATTTGTCGTTTGAAAACACATTAGACGCTATTTTAAATTTCATAAGATGAACTTCATATTTAACCAGCTCCTTTAATGATTTTGGAACACTTATAACTGCATACTACTTCCTAGAAAACTGGCAGCGATGGAATTACATTTTATCTACCTTGCAGGTAAGAGAATGCAATATATATCCTAGGCTACAGAGTCAGCAAAAAAAAAAAAGATTTGTTTGTAAAACTTTCAAGCGATTAGCAGGTATAACAATAAAACTTAGCAACCATTACTCCAATCGGCTGGAGCGCACGCCATGTAGGTTTATTGGATGGGAACTAGACATATTCCAATCTCATTTGAACCCTTATTGTATTACACTTAACAGTTGATCATTATGTGTGCAAGATTGACCTTCTGGACCATACTGGCTCTCCATAGGGCACCCTAAACTTTGTATCAAAACAAGTGTGCAGACTATTTATACTAAACAAGATACAGGCAATGCTACTCATTGAGACCCTAAGAACCGAGCGCTTACAAATTTTCATCCTAGTGCAGCAAGCTGGAGAAAGAGGTATGAACATCCATCATCGCATAAAGGTAAGGGATCTCTATCAAATATTAAAGTTGGAAAAAAAACTCAGGAGGACAGGTATACGAATGTAAGAACACGAATGTGACTGTCTGACGGATGCCTCAAAGAGATATTATCTCATAGATTGCAAAGATTAGCAGAGTTTGCACAAAACGGATCTATTAAAAAGGTTTTAGAAACTCTTAAACAAATACGATTGGCAAGAGTGAATTCCAATGGCCTACTAGTGTTATTCTTCTGCGTCTAAACAAAATCTTGAAATGGTTTCTAGACACCTATTGATTCATGAAGAATAAAGGGACGTCTTAGATATGCGTTTGAGAAGCTCAAACATCGAGTGACATGATGTGATTTGGAAGCCCGTGGATCTAGATCAAGATGTCGAACCTAGATTAGTGAAGCAGGAGCTCTTTGAGCTAATGGCCAATGGGGTCGAACAAAGGCCAAAGAGGCTGATCTGAAATTGATCAAATAGAGCCTGAATCATCTTTGAAAATGTTCACATAACTTTAGAGGAAATGAAGCACACTGAACTCACCCTAATAGGAATGTTTAACTATGGTAATTTGACAATGATGAAACTTGTTAATGTAACTTTAGTTTAACCTTGCATAGGATATCACTTGGCATTTTAATCTCTGCTTAAGAGTTAGCTATATGTATGCCAAATACTGCGATTATAGACCAGACATCTAATCTATTAAAATGGCCTGATGGATGAAGCATATCAGATTCATGTAAATATTGAAGGATAACTCGACTATACTCTTGATAACAATACCCTAGAATGCTTCGTACACTCCAGACCAAATGACAGTTGGTTTAACGAAATACCCACGAATGATAAATACAATGATTATAGGTTATAACTGGAATAGGTTAATGGAGAGGCAGATTACAACAATATCAACGGCCTTTGCCATCATCATGCCAGTGCAGGCCAATAAGGAGAGATTAAAACAATCAATGGACATCCATCGGAACATAAAACAGTTTGATCTATGTTATTTCATAGAATGTGGCAAAAGAAATTGCTGAGAGATGTGGACACGAAGGAACCTAATTTCGCTCATGGGATGGGCTGGAGGACTTGATGCTGCTCCCCGATTTTAGTCTGCAACTCTAGCCTCCTCCTCCCTCGATTTTCCCTCCCCCATTTCTAACAGCAGCCTCTTCAACTACAATCCCTCTCCGAAATGCCAGCAACTGCCCCAACTACCATGCCTCCCCATAACGAAATGTTCTTCCCCAAACTAAAATAAATATTGCGAAATTAAAGTATTTGAGCATCATAATAATAAAACATTAAAATATTAAGATACTAAAAACTTATTTAAATCTATAAATATCCCCAAATAAATCAATTTAATAGTAGTAATAAAATAATTCATACTCAAACAACTTTAAATAATTATTTTGAACTAGGTAATTATCAATTACCAATTTAATAATAATAATGAGAATATTATATAACCCTATTAAATATTATAGTGGATCAAATATTAGTATGACTATATAATGAAATCTAGGCATACAACATAACCCACTGAGTAGGAGAGCCGTTAAAAGCCAAATCAAACATGTTCACAAGCCAGGCCAAAATGCACTTAACCAACAAGCTCCATCAAATATAAATCAATTGCAACACCTGACATACTGACATAACTGACAGGGTGAACTAGACATGTCATGCATCCTGATTGAGGATGATGACTTGGGATGTCGGACCTTAAGTTCTCTTCGGAACAACTTATCCATTGGGTTCAAGGGATGCTCAGACCTGTTAATTCAGGTGGAGTCGATGCCAGATACCTGCATCCTGCAACAAATGACACAGTCAAGCATATATAGATACACAAAAGCTGACACTAGATGAAAAAGGAATCACAATATCGTAGGGCACTCGCAAGCGAGTGATGCGACATCGTCCTTTCCACATCATATCAATCTAGATCAGATAACACATAATCATAACCAAATCAAATCTACCTCATTGTCTGAACAGAACCATACACTGAACATATAGGTGCATGAAATTGAATAAGTCTCAGAAGTACCATCATAACAAATAAATCTAACAAAATCAGTCCATGAGATCCATTCTATCATATAACAATTGTAGTAAGATCGACATCTTAATCATTAGAATGCAAAACAATGTCAAAGCTTGCATTATCAGTGTCACAATAGAGATTATCAATAAAACACATTAACTATCATATGTAACCACACATGGATGAAACATCTATCTATATTGTACAACATCAATTGTTTACCTTACCTTAATTATTCCTGTTATTTTACCTTCATCTTCATGCGCCTTGATCAGTTCACTTGTACATCCAAGGTGAGAACGAAGGGGCACTACAGGATATTTGTTCTTGATAGTCTTCTTGTTCAACTCCCTGTAGTCTATGCACATCCTGAGTGTACTGTCCTTCTTCACCAGAACAACAAAAGAAGCAAAGGGGCTCTTACTTGGCCTGATATGCCCCATTTTGAGAAGCTTCTGAATAGCCTTCTCAATCTCATCCTTGTACCGCTTAGGAGGTCTGTAGGGTTAATGACTGGCTTGGCACCCTGCTCAAGCTTTATGACGTTCTCAAACCCCTTGTTAGGAGGTCTACCTAGTGGTATGCCACTAAACAATTTGGTGTGTTTAGTCAACAGAGACTGCATCTAGCCGGATACTCCTACTTTTGTTTCTTAGGCACCTTTGGCATCACAAGTATCTTAGTTGCCCATTGTACCTGATCATGCCGCAGTATCCTCTCCATCCTGCGAATAGGTACTGCTCTCAAACCACCATCTGACATTCCCCTCAGAATATGTTTCTGACCATTTACCTCAAACTTCATCTCCATGGTCCTCAAGTTGAGGGAGAATTCACCTATCATATGTAGCCACTTCATACCGAGGACTACATCCATGTCACCCATACTGACCACATAATACTCGGCCTGAAACTCATAGTTACTTAACTAGATGGTTAAGTTGGGGATCCTCTATTTACAGGTGATGACAAAACCGTGTACAACTCTAACCTTGAATCCCTCAAACTCCTCAGTCTTGAGTCCCCTCCGAGCTACTAGCCCCTCGTCGATGAAGTTGTGAGTGGCTCCTGTATCTAGCAAGGTGGTCAGTCTTTGTCCCTCCAATACTCCCCGTATCTTGAAGGAACCCTCTCTTTGAATGGTACAAAGATGAGCTGTCAGTGGCTCATCATCTTGAACATCCTGCACCTCTTCTGCTACACTCTCCACATCACTATTCTCCTGATCACTCTTCTGATCTGAATGCTCTGAAGCAGTCTCCTCGGCATAATAGTATTCCAATTGCTTAACTTGCCCCTTCATTGGGCACTTGTGCTTGGGGTCCCATGGGCCTTTGCATTTAAAACGTAATTTCTTCCTCCTATATTCATTAAGAGCATCATTGTCAAGTTTAGGAAAGGGGTTCTTTTGCTGCCCTATGTCACAAGGTGGAAACCTCTTGTCCTTATCTTTCTTATGCAAGAAACTCTTCAACTGAAACTTGCTCCTGTAAGAAGAAGATTCCATATCCTTGGCCTTTTTGATTGCCTCCTGAAGTGAAGGTGGATCGAACCCCTTAATCCATCCTCTCAAAGGCTCGGATAATCCATCGATAAACAATACAATGAGCCTCTGCTCTGAAATGTCAGTGACCATGACTCACAACCTCTGTAACTCAGAAATGTATGCATCGACTCCTCCATACTGTTTGAGCTGGGCTAGCTCTTTGAAATGCAACTCAGGATATCCTTTGTCAAATCTATCTATCAATCTAGTAGTAAAATCTACATAGGACACAATTTGATCATGGCCCAATGTAACAAGGCCATGGTACCAACATTTGTGTGCACTCCCATCCAAATGCAAAGTGGCATACTCAATGGCATCCCGCTCGGTCATTGGGTTGAGTTGGAAATAAGTATCTACCTTTTGTACCCATGCTCTAGCTGTAGCTTTGCCCGAGCCATCAAAGTAAGGAATGCTCATCTTTCCCTTTTTTTGTTGCCTCACTCCTCCCTGAGTTCTACTCCATTCCATGAAAGTCAGTTAAGCCTGGAAAGGCCTATCAGCACGGAACCCTGCATCCATAGCTTTCCAGTCCGGCCAATACTGTGCATGACGAACTATTTCAATAGGCTCATGAATCTCCTCTAGTGGGTTGTTCTCCTGTAAATACTGAGGCATTAGAGGCCTCGTGCTAGCTGATCATGCGAAGGTGCGTTGCGGGGTAGTCTGGTTATTAGCTGAATGTTCTCCATTGTTACCATTGTTTGCATTATTATTATTGTTTCCTCCCACATGCTGATCAACACCACCATTGTTATTGCCATTGTTCCCAGCATTACCAGGTATCAAACGGGCAAGGATCTGTGCTAGTTCTGTTTGTGATCTTTCCATTGTGTCAACCATATCACGCTACCCTCTAGCTAGATCATTCAAGGCATGCAACATACTTGCCATATCCGCTCTTCCTTCATCATATTGGTCTCTACTAGACCTCCCTTCTCGATCACCCATTCTTCCTGCAATAGGTTCTTCTTCCCTGTAGAGTACTAATTGCTATTGTTCCTTAGGTTCTGAAGGTTCACTGTATAAAACTGATGGTTTCTCTTCAAACCCTGAAGGCCACTCTTCCCATTCTTCCTATTCAGCTTCCTTTTTCCTCAATCTTTCAAGGTATCTCTGTTCTCTTGCACTGCCTCTCATAGAATATTACATGCAATCACTGTCCGGCCATAGAAATTGACATGCAACTATCTGGGTAGTGTCAAATCTGACATGCAACTGTAGAAATGTGATAGGCTAGCAGGAAAATAAGCTCTGATACCACTAAAATAGGCCATCGTTGTTTGTTCTTTTGATTATTTATATTTGTGTTATTTTTATTAGATTTGTGGTCTTTCAGAACTAGATGGAAGATGCAGAAGGGGTTTTTGGTTTTGTGTGTAATGTTTTTTCATTGTAATATAGATATATAAGCATGCGATGGAAACCTAGAAAATCTATGACAAATATGAACAAAGTAAGCAAGACCCAGATCATAAAATGGTTCAAAACCAATTGTAATGACATACCCATGTTATATTCTTGACTTTGCATTTCTGCTGTAGGTGAACCAACAATATATAAGTTGGATAAATCACATTCAATGCATCATTGATAAGGAGTCTTGACAACAATAACATTAGCAACTCCTAATGACAAAATCGACTCCAAATACAAGAAGGAAATCTCAAACGAAAAACCCCAAATGATGCCTTCAAAGGGTATGACCAAGTCTGCAGCAGTACGGCCAGCATATGGGAGTGTACGGGCCCGCAAAGGAAGAAATGTGTAGTCCAAAAACCACCTTAAATCTGCAATAAATTAGTCACCCAGTACTCCTCTTAGCTGCACCAAAAATCTGCAAAGATATATCCTTGACTTCTTCAAACTCCGTCAAACTTGTATCAAATTGAAGCTCCAATGCAACCACGGTGTATGGCTGCCCAAATAGCCTCTTGGGGTGGTCTCTCACACCTGCGGATAGTTGATACTAATGGTGGTTTCTGTCACCAAAAGCCATGGCTAGATGATATCTTCAAACCCTCATTTGCAGAGCAAATAACATAGTAAAAATGTATTGTTATGAATGAATGCTTTTTTCCTTCACTTAACCCTTTTATCTCCTTCATGAGGGTCGATCCCTTTTGGGGGGAAAATATAACATTTTAATTTTACTTTATTCCCCTTGGGGGGCGTCCAAGTCCTTAGTGACTTTAGTTTTTGTATTCCATACCTTTTTACTTAGTCACCAACATTAAAATAAATATGAATATTAACTTTTCGGACTTTAAAATGGAATAGCAAATGGACTCAGAATCCGATGAGCAATAGACCGCTGGAAAGGTCTCATCAAAACGCTCCACCTCCAAACCTGAATTTTCCCAAACTATCCAAACCCTAACTTACTAAAAATAGTAAGTTCTAGCCAAGGTGACCGAAAACAACCAAACGAACTCCCAAAATTCCCTAACCACATTGGTTAGTCTATGGGAACCAAGTATAGACTAACACCTCCTAGAAAAGGGGACATTACATAACTCTTTTCATTTACTATCATAATTATACCTTGGAGCCGACCACTTGGAGGAGTCACAAATATGGAGAATTGCTATTGAGTGTGGAGAGAGGTAATGCTATTTTGTGTGGATGCCATTTTGACATAAGGGAGCATTGTACACGCCTTCACTATGAGGGTCTATTTGAGGATTGAGCACCTAAAACAATTAATATCCCTCACCCTTGGTGCTTGGAGATGGCATGAGAAAAAGAACAATAAAATCATATCTTAAATTTGATTTTATGGGCGCCTAGAGACTTGTTGCTGGTTGGCCTTCTTAGAGGGAAGAATATTATTAAAATTAAAAGGATAGTTGGACGAAAACCTAGTTCTTCTTGTGAGGATTCCGTGATGGGAATTCATTTGCACTTCATCATTTTTGGAGCAGACTTGCAGAGCAAACTTGTGGAGCAGATTTGAAGGCCTCTCTTTGGTTGTTTATGTGTGATAATGCCTAGGGTTTAACCCTCTCTTGGAGCGCCACCCTTGGGAGTCATTTTGGGCTTGGTTTGTGAGCATCTTTGTGCCATTTTGCATTTTTTCCAGACCAGTAGACCTGTCTGCCACATTTTGAGTGATTGAGACTCATTTTTGATAGAAGGGTTTGAGCAGAATACTAAAGTGCAGAAATTAGGGCAGAATTCAAACTAGGGTAACTCAGAAAATTGTGCCATCCATAACAGTATGCACATCAAGGAAGTTTGTGCCCCTTTTGGTAATCACTTGTAACCCATCCCTGAAAGCATGAGCAACTAAGGTGCAAGGAGCAATTGTTGTCTTCAAAACCAACCCCAAAGAAAGATTAGTATGAGGTAAAACATCATTCAATCCAAAAGATGGATTGTCAAACATGTAGATGTCATGTTTAGGTCCTTCTTCCTCTAGGGCTACATAAGTAACAAGCTTGAAACCTCCTTTACTTGTTGTTCTGAAAATTCCAGCAAATTCAAGAGCATTATTTGGTAACTTTTCAAAATCAGAAATGAACTCTACATGAATCAATTCATCCCATGAAGATACTTCATCTCCTAGTGTCACAACACTCCTTATGCAATCTTCTTTTGTCTCCTCCTTTACACATTTCATATCCGGTGGTCTCCTAGGAGGGTAACCAATCACCTCATGATGTGAACCTAAATCAAAACCAAGCTGGAAACCACACTCTAACTCAAGTTCTGAATCTTCTCCGGGATCCCATACCTTGCTGTTTTCACCAAGTGCAATGCTACAATCATGAGTAGTCCCATCATTCAACTGAAAAAGTGGATTGTCATATGCCATATCAACACCCATCTCAAACAATGGGTTATCAACAATCACCACAAATTGATTTTTCCAATCATGTTCATGCAAAGAAAGTAAACTGCTGCTATGATGAATACTAAAATCAGAACCTTCATACCTGTCATCAAAGTCTCCAAGGCTACCCAAATCACTCGTGCCTCTCCCTTATCATCCTCATCAGTGAACTATGAATCTAAATCAACAAGGCCATTAGGTCTTTGCTCAAGATCAGCTACATGCAATGTGAAATCAGATTTGTTTTCAAAATCAAGAACTATTGCATGCACAATACAATTGAGAAGAGGGGGGAGGGGGGTGAATCAGTTGTATACAAAATTTTAAACCCTCACAAACATTTAGATCCACATTAACCTTTAATTATGTTATGATGTTTAAGTATGAAGAGCAAATAATAGAAACTGAATCATAACAACACGACACACAAGACAACACCAGTTTTTTTACGTAGAAAATCCAAGAAGGGAAAAACCACAGTGAGGATTAGCTCACAATATAAAATAGTAACAACATCGAATTACAAAGGCTCATTGCCAAAGGGCTCACTGTCCAAAAGAAAGAAAGGCGCACTGTCGGTGGACTCACTACCCACTGAGAGAAAGATATAGAAGAGAAGGCTCACTGCCAGGGTTGAACTGATATAATTGCATCTAACAAATGCATGGAGTTCAGTTCCAATGAAGCTCAATATTCACCACTACACAACCATCACTTTCACAGAAGCACTAAAAAATAGTAGACACCTGCTCACTGCACCTAGTAGCCTAACACATGAAAGCTCTTGGTGCACTGATCAAATTCACATTACTAACATCAAATCCCCCGCACACACACACGAACTCTTGACACTTATTTATATCATCATCAAACTTGAAATCAATCTCCAAGGTCAGCAACACATTTTAACTTATAATATTCAAATTAGGTCTGGACCTAAACATTCCCACGGAGGAAAGAAATGAATGCGGACCACACCACACTTTAGCACAGACCAAAATCCACCCTTACACGTTATTCCACGCTTCCACAATCCACGAAGCACAACCGCAAATAGTGTAAACAACCGAATCGGCCAAACTTGTGTAAACACCATGAACTTTTAAGTACACGCTTCCTCAACATCAAAAGATGACATGCGGACCACACACCAAGCTTGATCATGATCTAGAAACATCCACAAGCACCTGAGAACCAACAAATTCCTTTGCAACTACTTTCACCTGAAGAAAGTTCACACCGGAGCACTTAACCAGCTCTGTCAAACTCTGTCATCAACTGCAACTCAAGAAATGAACTTGCAGAACACCAAATCACTGTAATGGACTACCCCGAAATTTTTTCAAAATTACATACAATGATATGACAATGTTAGCATAAATGCATAAAACAACTAAAGATGCCTCACACTTTCTGATCACCCAGATCCCAAGATGGGCAAGGTGAGAGCATACAGTGCTTGGCTTACAACTGGCAGCTATGCAATAAAGAAGTACAATTCATCCACTGCGGCGGGCATCCACTTATACAGTGGGGATTCACCACTTCTTCAGTGGGTAGAATGAATTAGAACATTACAAGTCATCCACTTCTTGAGTGGGAATTTGCCACTTATCCAGTGCGTTGGAAGAAAGAAAGGAAATAAGAGTTCAATTACTCCACACTGGCGGTTGAACCATCCAGGGGTTATAGATGTGTAGCCCTATGTATTTCTTCCACATTGGCGGTAAACCATCTAGGGGTTACAATAAATGTTTGCACACAAATAATATTACAAGGCAATGAAATCAAATGCTAACTAAATCTCTTTCCCTGACTTGCACAATTTTGCCACATATGCAACCAGTTTGAGGTATAGAGTTATATGAAATCATGAAGAAGAAACATAGGGCAACTAAACCACAATGGATTTTCCACATGAGCCAATGTGGTGAGTGATCCCAGATAAAGAATTTCCTATCACTGTTGTAGCTGATAACAAGACTGCACTTTCTATAACAACATAGAAGGTACTTCATAACAGACCCAAATCATAGTTGTCCAAGCATCAAATCCATGCAAAATGCTGATGACTGAATAGTATATCAGCAAATTAACAATACTGCATCTGCCCACAATTAACAGTCATAAAATCTCAAGTACAGCCAGTTTATACAGTTCTAAACCAGATAATGATGATTATAGCTAATCCCTGGTTTGCAACATTCTTAAACATTTATGCATAGCATTCTTTCTCAATTCTAACACCATCGAACCTCTTTCAAAGACAAGGGAATATCATCTTTTGCTAAGGTTTCCCAATCACATGAAAATGTTCACCCAAATCCCAAATGTTTTCTGCCTATATTGCTCATGACAGGACAGCATTAAGGAGTACAAGCTGCCAATAAATATTCATCCCAATAACACTAATCATTGGAAAGCTAGGAAAATAGCACCCAGCAATGTTAGACAAACCAACTCAGTCCACAAACCCAATCAAATACTAATCACAGCATAGTGCAACAATCCCTTGTACAAGTACGGCATTACCGTAAGTATGATCTATATAACAAGTTAAATCAGCACCAGGACAATCTAAATCTTCTCAGAATGAAACACTGCAATAAGACAGGTGTTAATCCAGAGACATTAGAATATATGCATAAATTCCCAGCGCCCATGTCATGGATGGCACAGGAAGGAAGTACGATTTGATCACAGCTTGGTCAATACTTCTTAGAAAACAATGCTAACTGTTTAGGAAGAAGCGTCTTGGCATGGAAATGAAAGCTCGATACATCTCAGCATCACAAACATCCACAGTGAATTTCAAATGCAAGTCAACCCACATCAGCATGAACGGCTCAGAAAGGTACAGCAGCCATTTTTAGCATCAAACAATACTCAGAATAGCCCCCAAACTGCTCAGATCTTAATGTTTACACCAGACAAGAAATATCCAGACTTAATATGCATCAAATAATTAAGATTAAGAGCATCACCAAATTCACCCTCCATTCAATGTAAGGCGACCCTGAAAATGAGAATCTCACAGGTATCATCAAACACAGATTTTCAACCTTTAATCAGTAATAAAAATCAATAGCATTCCTTTAAACCTTTCACCAAAACAAGAAGTCTCACTAAATCAAATATTCAACGACTTTGAAGAGCCCCGATCCCAGCAAGTACGGCATCATTGTTGCCTGTACGGACATGCCCAGAAATGAATATTTGTTACTAAAATCTCTGCTAGGATAAGAGGAGGCTGTAATACAATAATATTCAAATCATCAACAATCTCAAATAGCAATAAATTAAGAACTTTTCAATTTCCAGGCCTGTACAGACTTCATGGTTCAGACAGCATCAAGCATTATCAATACAAATAAACTTCATTAAAGTTTCATGAAATCTCTTAAATAGAAACATCAAAATCATCTAATAATGGAAGCTACCAATCAACCCAAAACTCAATCACTGTAATGTCCCCTTTCCAAGCCTAGTCAGTGATGGGGGCCGTTAGCCTATCTCATGATCCCGATGGGCTAGGGGATGGTATGGGATCATTTGTGGTTGATCTTTTGGTTTGGTTTAATTATCAAATTGGAGTTATAAGGTTTAATTTATTTGATAATTAAATAGGTTATCTTTATTTTTATTGTGCACTAAAGTCTAAGGTGGATTATTTAAAAGTGACTTAATGTTATGTCTTTGGGAGAAAAAGGGAAATGTTATATTTTTTATTTCCCTAGTCACTTAAGTGTGCACATAACTTGATATTAGAGTTATTTTATAAGTGGAAGTGCAAAAAAGCTCTAATTTCAAGAAAGATTGATTTTGTAACTCCCCAAGTGCTTATACAAAAAAGAGGTGAGCTCATTTGGGGACTTATGCGTGGTTGATGAATACTATTACTCTGCTGGAATTTTACCAGAGATCCATGCTACCTTCTTGTGGACGGAAACCCACTCGAAGATCAGTTTCGGTAGTAAGATTAGCTGGTTATGGAGGTTTCTACTTCAGGGAACCTATGGAGCTGAATAGTTTTGCAAGTTTGCTAAGATTTTGGGGTTGAAGTTTATTAGTTATTCATTGTAATCTGTTATAGATGGTATTATAAGTAGTTTGTGGGAGTCTTGTCTTGTTTTTATGCTGATAGCTGCAAGTCCGTACCTATGTGGCCGAACATTGTGATTTTGTAGTTTTGAATAAATAAAATAATGCAGAGTTTGTTTGGGATTCAAACCATTTGTAGATCATTTGTATGGACAGGGCGACTCAATCCATAGTGGTTTTATGGCATGTAATGGACTGTGTTAATTTCTATGTGCAGCCGTACTTATTCAGGCCGTACGACCCTTGTGGTGTTATCTGTATGAAGTCTTTTGGATGTCTATGATCAATATTCATTTTAAGACTGTAGATTGTCTTCTTATGATAACTAATTTCATCTATTATCATTGTTTATTCTGAGTTGTCTGATTTTTAGAATGTTTCCAGCCGTCCGTACCATCAGTAGGGGGCCGTACTTGGCTGATACGTGATGTTTTTAAGTCTCTTCTATTCTTTGTTGGTCTGTGTTTGGGAAGCATTTAAGAGTCACATGTTGAGTATTGAAATTGATGGACAAACGTATAGTTTAGTTCATGCCAAGGATCACACCATTTGAAGACATTCTTATGTAGGGGCAACCTGATTTGGCAATATCAGAGTTACAGTAGAAATGGTCAGCATCTTAAGTCAGTAATGATATGTATCCTTACAAGTTTTAATGCAGGGCAAATCTTCTTCCATCAAGGGATTCTTAACAAGTTTTAGAATCAATCTATGATGAATATTGTACTTGCTATAATTGTAATCTTCCTCAATTGAAAAAACATATTAAGTCCCCTGGATGGTTTACCGCCAGTGTGGAGGGAAAGAACATTTAATCACATTGTAACCTCTGGATGGTTTTACCGCCAGTGAGGATAAAGAACACTTTTTCTTCTTTCTACCACTGAACAAGTGGTGAATTCCTACTGAATAAGTGGATGACTTTGTAATCTTTCATGCATACTTTATATTGTAAGCCAATCACCGTATGCTCTCACCTTGCCCATTCTGGGATCTGGGTGACCAGAAAGTGTGAGGCCTTTAGTTGGTTTTGCTTCTGATGCTAACGTTGATCATCCTTGTTAAATTTGAAAAAAAAAATGGGCGTAGATTGTTACAGTGGTATCGGAGCTGGTCACTCCTCCAGCCTATGATCTTCTTCAAATCAGCCTATAGTGAATCTCAGTTCAGTGGCATACTCAATTGATGAATCCAGAAGACACTGAGTTCATCACCTACAGAAGGAGAAGGTATCCTCAGTTTGATCTGGAACTAGAGGAAGGAGTCAATAAGGGTGAAAGGCAACCAGAGGAGCCCAGTATGAGAGACATATTGAATGATCTTGCTAGAGGCCAGCAAGATATTGTCAGAAGTAATCAACAGATGAACAGATTGTCGGCTCAGTTAGTAAGTCAGAATCTGGGAGGAGAGACACCTTGCAATAATAGAAGTAATGATGGAGATCTTGGAGAGGCTAGCAATTCCCATAATGTTGGTCAACCACACAATGCCACTCGTGCATCTAGGACTTCATCTTCTAGACCTATGATGCCTGCGTTTTTGGGTCAGCAACAGAATCCTGTTGGAGGACAGCAGTTTGTCACAGAAAGTTTTGATGATTATCGACAAGAATGGGAGTCTTATGGTACTGATTTTCAAAATCTTATGTCTTTCAATGAATTCTATCAAATCAAGTATCGAAATAGACCCAGGATTCAAAATCAAGATGTGCAAAAGAAGCTTGGTAAAGTGCCTATTCCGCCTTTTGATGGTTCATCTAAATGCACAGCCAGGTCTTGGGTGCAAAAGATGGACAATTATTTATTCTTGAATCCTATGTTGGAGTTGGATTCTATCAAATTTGCAGCTGCCCACTTTGAAGGAGATGCACATGATTGGTGGACTCATGGCATGATCACTCAAGGTCATAGCCTAATTACTTCCCATGCTGATTTTACGCAGAGATTAATTGATAGATTTGACAAGTATGAACCTGAAAGTCACTTTAAATAGTTGGCTCAAGTGAGACAAAAAGATTCTGTGGATGCTTACATTGCTGAATTTTAGAGGATAGCTGTTATGGTGACTGATATTTCAGAGGCAAGATTGACATATCTCTTTGTTGAAGGATTGATGGAGCCATTAAGAGGTTTAGTTAAGGCTTTAGAGCCTAATTCATTTGGGAGGAGTTTGGAGGTTTATGGATCATCCTAGGGCGTCATTTGTCATCATTCTTGGAGCTGCAAACCCTAGCAGACCTGTGCGCCACATTTGGAGCAGCTTCGTTGGTGTTTGAAGATTCATTGTCCTAGGGTTTCAAGCCCTAACTTCAGCACCACACTTTGGAGGACGATTGCCATCATTCGGAGGTTATTTTGGTTATATTTGGTATGTATAAACACTAGGGTTTATAGCAGATTTGTAGCTGGCATATTGGCTTGCGTGCCCATGATATTTTGGTGTATTTGAAGACTTCATAATTCTGATTTTATAATAGCAGACTTTTGATTTGGGTTTCCAGTCATATTGGTTGCATTTTGGTGTTGATTCATTGTGTAATTCATTGATGATATTGGCTTGGCATGACTATTATGATGTTTTGGCATGTTTGAGTGGCTGTTATAAGTGTTTGTTGAAGTCTGAAACAGAAAATCAGAATTCAGAAAATTAGGGTTTCAGCAGAAAATCGGAAATCAGAAATAAGGTTAACCCTGAAATCAGAAAATTCATTTAATATCCTATTTTGGATATTACACACTTGGAGGATGGAAAGTTAAAATAATATAAAATAAAATAAGGATATTTTCTTATGTTTGGCGCCCAAAGGGAGGTCGGCCTAAGGAGAAGGAAATAAAAAGAAAATATAAGAAAATGTCTAGGGTGGTCGGCCAGCTATAAGGTGCTTTGAGGTATTTCCATCATCATTCATTTATGTCTTAATCCTAAGCTGGCTGGGAGCTGGTAGTTAACGCAACTTGTTTATATGCTAAAGGTTCCTAGAAACCAATTTTATGTATAGTTTCTTTCATTGCACTAAATGAAACCTCCTTGGTTACCATCTGACTTGCCGGAATGCACAATGGTCCCCATTTACGCACAATATTAACCATGTGGCATGACATTATTGATAAAGTTATTTGACTAAGCATCTAACCATTTTAATTCTTATGTGGATCTATCACATACTACCACACATATTGAGTTAGCACATTGTCATTTATCTATTGATTTGCTTGTGGGCCCCATATCATCCAACTAGAGATCAATTTGTAAGCTCATGCATATTGTCTTAGTTTTAAGTGCCTCACCACGTGGCTTATTTTTCTTCTTGCACAGAGCACTATGTAGTGCAACGAGGCAAGCTTTCCTGTCATCTACCACTCAACGCAATTGCACAATGCGATTGATTTAAAGGTGGCATGCATATGCCCGCTCTTCAAATGTTTTAACTATTGTAAGCTCGTCTTGCTTTCTCAATCTTGCACACGAGCAACACCATTAATGAGCTTTGCATAATTCTGAATGTCTTTTCTTCATTGAAACACATTGTGAACCCAAAAGAGCTCTACCTTTCCTGCATTGTATTGTGTGCCCTAATTTGAAAATGCTCACAATCAAGCCATAGAATTCACATGAACATCTCTGTTACAAGTGAAGTTGGTCATGTCTATGGTAGAATTGATGCTGAATCAATTTAGTGATTGCAAAGAGTTGTTTGTTGCAGTTATTCTCAAGTTTATGACCTGAAATTGCAAGTTTTTAAGCATTAGTTGAGATATCTTTATCTCTGTTATGTGTCTTCTAGGGCTCTATATTTCTCTGTTTATTTACCCATTTAGTTTTAAGGCCATTGTTTAATTGGGTAGGGTTTTAGGTCTCGGAATTTGTGAGAATTATATTGTTGTTTGCAATTATCTTTGTTCATTGTGTGGAGACCTTGTACCTAAGCGTAGCGCCGAAACTTAACATCCTAGCTTACATAAACCTCAATTTTTCCTAGTTCCTTGCTTGTCAAATGTCATCCAAATGTAACCCTAGCCAAGAGCTTATTGAAGTGCTTCCATGGGCTGGAAATAAATTTTTGAAATCAATTGGGAAATGGGTGTTGATTGACCATTTGGAGGATGCCATGGTGTATACTAGAGATCCTTTGACCTGTAGGAGTGGCTAGGAACTGTTCAAAACATTTTTCGAGAAGTCATTTGAGGACACCCCCCTATGCAATGGTTGGAGGTTTGATCCTGGGAAAGTGGTTGTACTCAATTGCTTTGTAAGCCTTGAACTTGTTGAGTGGATAACAAAGATTTATGATCCTAAAACTCACTACTATGGGAGTTACATTGGCCTTGGATGTTAGGAGAGATTCTAGAGGAAGTGCTTTTCTTCTTGCTTACACCACCATGTTTGGCCCCCTCGGTCTTTGACACTCCCCGATGATCATTACTAGATCTTTTACTGGTCCTTTCATAGTGATTGATGATGGCATTGATTATTCCTCCCTTCCAGACCTTGAGAGATATTTGAAGGTATTTGTATCTTGTCCTTCTAGTTCTTCATCAGCCCTTGCTTTTTTTGGATTTTGTTCCCTCCACATTGCTATTTGTATTGGTTTCTTAACCACTTGTGTTGGTGATGCATTGCTTCATTTCTTTAGAGTGCTTTTGTTCATTTATTCTGCATTCCAAGGGTGCTCTCTTACTAGAATTTGCTATGGTACATTGATGTATTCTCAAGTCCCATTAATCTACTTTTGGTCACTTGTGGACATTAATATACTTATCTATGGAATTAATAATAATTAATACTGATAGAATCTTGTTACGTTTCTTTTATTCTAGTATTTCATCATGATCACATATTTGTCTTCTAAAGATGGGTGGCAGTTTTTATGAATAGAGTCAATTTTTTTTCAAATAGGTACTACATGGAGTTGGTGAGGTCATTGCTCGAAGAAATTGCCTTAAGGTAACACTATTTATTTAATGATATTGAATCCTATGTACAATAGAAAATTCAATACTTTAATTTATGGAATTGAAACATTTAATAATTGAGAAAAAAATGGTTAGGTAATATATTTCTTCTGTTTATATCATTTGTTCTTGTGTATATTTCTATTCTAAATTGCATGTTTAAGATTCTATGCATATAGTGAAATTTGATTTG
This sequence comes from Cunninghamia lanceolata, assembly GCA_027924645.1. Classification (NCBI taxonomy): domain Eukaryota; kingdom Viridiplantae; phylum Streptophyta; class Pinopsida; order Cupressales; family Cupressaceae; genus Cunninghamia; species Cunninghamia lanceolata. The sequence goes on along the minus strand of BSBN01000339.1, from coordinate 21,751,819 downwards.
CTTCTTTCAAAAATGTCTTATCTATAAATCATTGTGTTTTACCAAAATTTTGGATATGATAAATATAATATTTGCCACCTACTCTTTGTCATCTTGGTTGATTAACAATGTACTCAAAGTTCATTGGTGGTTATTTCATCATATACTTAGTTCTTTTGGATTGTTTGAATGTTTGTTGAGGCCTAATTCATTACTGTGTTTGACTTATTAAAATATAGGTTCTTCTACTTAACGGTTCACATGATAGGGAATCAACGGGCATGCATGCTTCAGATTTTGTCACGGCTATATGTGATGCCCTAAATCGGAAACATGGGGATCCACAGAAATGCCTCAACAATCCTGTAAGGAAAACTTATTTTGTACTAGTTCATATGCAATATCTTATAATGAAGAGCTGAAATTGAATTGAAGCTTATTACACAAATATGCATTATGGAGGTCATGCAATATATGATGTATAGAGATGTGTAGATTGAAGCTTTGTGTCTTTCTATCATGTTTTTCTAGGTAGAACTGCTTTTTACTTTCTGATTGTGATCCACTCCATGATTAGGTATATATATATGACCTGCACGGACTTTTTTCCATTCTTTTTTAGGATCCATGCTAAAAATTGAACTAGGTAGTTTTTTTTAACTTTCTGATTGTTATCTATTCCATGATTAGGTATATATATTGCAATTTTGCAAGGTTATTCAGCATTTGTGCACTTGTAATGTTGGTTATGATGTAAGCAATGTCATGTTTCTATATTAGAAAAGCCGGACCTAAGAGATGCGAAATATTTATGTTTTCTAAATACTTAAATGTTCAAATGTGTTTTTTAAAGAATTCTATTCAGTCCAAGGGGTTGAGCTTAATTGGTTAATACATTGGGTTCTTATTGTGGAGACCCAAGTTCAAATCCCCATAGGGATATCTAATGTGGAATTCCAAGTTGTGACTGCTGGTCTTCCATAGTTGGCTTCTAATGTGGATGTGGTTTCTAAATAAAGTGGATTTCTAAGTAGTGACTCTTGGTCTTCCAAAGGTGATTTGTAGTGTGTTTGCTCGTAAAGAGCTTGTATTAGTCTCTACTAAGTGCTCACAAGATCTTGTATTGGTCTCATGTTGATGCTCGTATGAACAAAATATTTGTAAACGATATGCAATATAAAAAAACAAGAAAATTATGTTCATTTATTCCTAGAGGTAGAAAACCCTTTATGTATGCTTGTAGTTTTGATAAATTTCAAAGTTATTTTGTTTGAAGAGATGCATCTTATATTACTTCATGGAAAGAGGATTCAAATCAACCAAGCATTACGATTCAAGGAAAATCTCTCCCTACATGGGCAAATGATGAAAGCATCTGGACCTTCACCACAATAGGTAGTGGAAACCACTTCATCTTACCTACTTCAATTAAAGCTAAATCTTGTCCAAAGTTTTGCAATTTCCCTATATTAAGGAAAAAAATATCTTTTTGGGAAGTAGCTTTGCATCTTGTTCTCTATAGGAAGCATATCTTTGCTAATCGAATTATATGCCATAGACTTTTGCTGTTTTCCTTGATCACCTAGATTTCCCTTAGAATAGAGCATTGCACACACAGAGAGAGAGAGAGAGAGAGAGAGAGAGAGAGAGAGAGAGAGAGATTTGAATCCGGCTTGTATGAAAGTACCATAAAAATCAAGCTAATCAAGTAAAAGAAACATAACGCATTTATAATAAAAGAAAGAAAGAAAGAAAGAAAGAAAGAAATAATATTAATATCCATGGATGACCAAAAGTAGGTCAACGGGACTCAAGAGTACATTAGTATACAATAGAAAGTTCTAGGAAGAGAAAAATCCTAGAAAGGCCCAAAAAAGGAAAGGAACAAAAATAAAAATACAATACAGTTGTTGACCACTATCACATGTGGTCAAGAACCAATACAAATAGCCAAGTAGGGGGAACAAGATCCCCAAAGAGCTTAAGCTAAGAAGTACTGGAGAGAAATGAGACAAATCTCATCAAATACCTTTGTCTAGGTGTTATTAGTGTCCTTGTCGATCATTGTGAAAGGACCAATACAAGATCTAATAGTGCTCATCAGGGATTGTCTAATGCCAGGAGGGCTGATTTGGGGGATTCTAAGAGGAAGCAAGGCACTCACTCCAGAATCACACCTAACGTCTAAGGCTGATGTAATTCCCGTACTAATGAAGCTGATAATATGTGTTTGTCTCTGTGGTTGAGGGGGTTGGTTGGAGAGGAGTAGATCTATGTTGATGAGGAGTTGAGTCAAGTGGCTAGAAAGAAGCAGAACCACGTTATCAAAGGGAAACGTGTTTGGGCATTTTAGTAGAAGTGATAAGTTGTGAGAAATGTCTTCTCACAAGTCTATTCGTGTCTATGTGTGAAGTAGCAGTATCCAAAGGCTATTTAGAGTTGTCTGTCTCTTGGATGGGATGGAAGAAGGAGATGATCAAGTTGGGGGCTCTATGATCCTTAGAGACACCTTGCAAGGATCTATGTCGAAGGGTGATAGCCTCTTGTAGGTAAAGGCCCAGGCATCATTGGTCCAAGTATCTAAAGAAAGTAGAGAGAGTGTTGCACGAGTCTCTATCGAGGAAGTGTTATCTCCCTCGGATTTCATAGTAAATGGGGCATTTGAAGATGAAGTGCTCCTTAGTCTCCACCTCTTGGAGGGAGCAAAGACGACAAATCTAGTCTTAGCAAAGAACATGATCAGTCTCAACTCGCAACTAGTGGTAACACAACTTGGTTGGCCAAGGGGAAAACCTCAAGTTGTGTGACCAATGACATTGGAGATAGAGAGGATGACATATGATACCATCCTCAACCTTTAAGAAATGCTTTATGTAAAAAGCAAGCTTTGGGTTGAGTGGCACAAGAGGAGGGGTCTAGGTGAGCTAGATGTACTTGTAAATGTCTACTCTAGTATCTTTTGTCATTGGGAAGAATACCTGTGTACATTAAGATGTTGGCAATGATACAATAGGATTTCTCTTACAAGAAGACTTAAGAGGAGTTTGAAACATAGAATGAACTTGAATATGGAGAGAAATTTTAGTAGACAAGAGGGGGAGGAACTCTATTAGCATTGGAGGAGAAGAGGAGTTACAAAGTAACTTGATCACAATTATGACCGACCTTCAAAAGTTGTCCATAATCCCATGTGTGGTGATGAGCATGTGCTTGGTGTGATAGGAATATGTGTAATTCCAAGATTCTTTACTAAAAGGACAAGAGAATTGTAGAATAAAAGTGACACCTTATATATTCCCTTATCAAAATTGCATATGAGGAAATATAGTAACTATGACCTATGAGATAAGATTTTAACATCTAGTAACAAAAAGATACCAAATAGTAACAATAATATACAAAATAAAATTGGGATGATACAATACGAGATGATTTTTGGCCATGATTCCTTGATATCGAGTACATCCAAAAATATAATATTGATCCATGTTGTAGGGAAACACTAAATAATACTCCTTAGGGAAGAAGCCAATTTACACAATATCTACAACTTGAGATCGAGTCCAAATAGCATTCTGTTTCTATATATGCTTAACATATCCTTGAAAATGATATTCACCTCCTAGATATAGACCTCCGTGTAGCAATAATCTGGGGTGAATCTGTAATCCCCATGTAGGAAGACTCATTACCAATATAACTAATTTCACAAGTTACCCATTTGACCTATTATAACTAACTAATGGGGATGTGTGGCACATGTTGGCATCTTTATAATCTGATATAAATCATAATATCATATGCCTAGGTACATAACATGCCTTTTCTCTTTGACATGTTTCATTGCCAAAACATGAGAAGAAACCAAATAATAAGACCTTGTGAAATTGTCGCATAGTTGATGCCATGCTTGATCATTCAACCATTCTAATGTGATTTGGGTGCGTGATAGTTTTTGATAATGTCTTTCTCTAATTAGGGTACCATGTTCCCCTATGCTACTTTAGTTCCATTCATGTCCATAGTTGTTGCTGCTTTGTGCTTCCATCTAAGGCCATATTGATTCCTCATTTGTTTCCATCAATGCCCATAGCTATTACTCCTTTGATTCCATGTATTGCCATAATGATTTCTCATTTATTTTCTTGTATGTCAATAATTGCCCATTTTATTCCATGTATATCCATAATTGCAGCTCCACGTGTGTCTGTAGTTGTTGCTGCTTTAACATTTTTTGACCTGCCTCCATGATTGTTGCATCTCATGTGAATGGGGATGAGGATGTGGGTGTCTGCATGTTTTCCATATGTCTGCATCTTCATTATCCCATATACATCATAATATCATATGCTTAAGTACATAACTCTATGCTGAACTTGAAATTGAGGTTAACCTTCTAATGCTTCCCCTTGAAATTAATTTGGGGTAGTTATAATAAATTAGACTCAGAGATTTTGTCATTGGGTTATACTCCTTTATTGCAACATTTACCATTCCAATTTCATTGTGCAAATTAGTAGGTTTATCTTTATATGGTGGATAAGTGAAAATATCCCCCACTTGATCACTAGAAAACCAAAAAAGAAAGAACAACCTGATTTGCTTCAAGTGGTTCTTGTATGAAATGGTATTTCAACTCAATGTGTTCAAATCATTGATAAAAAATGTATTATTTGGTAATGCAATGGAACTGTGGTTGTCACAGTAAATTGGAGTAGGATAACGTTGATGCCTAATAAAGCTCCATTTACTATAAGTCTGTATGTGTACACACATTATATTCAGCTTTAGTGGATGACAAGGCTATAAATTTTTTCTGTTTACCTTTGCATGAAATGGAACCAGATTCTAAATAAATACAACAACCATGTATAGACCTGCGATCATTAGGATCAGCAAACCTGTCTGAACTGGTATTACATGGCAATGAAAAATTGCTATTCAAGATGTAAGTGATGCCTAAGATTTGAGTATTTTTGATACATCTAAGAATTATTTTAGCAGCTTTGAAATGGGTTTGATAAGGTTTAGCCATAGATCTAGAAATTAAACTTACATGTAAGGCAAAATAATATCTAGTGTGAATTAAATCATTCAAACTTCCAAACAATTCTCTAGGAATTGTAGGATTAACGAGAGCAAAATTCATATAAGGAAATATTTTACTCCTAATCATTGAGTTGAATCATATCAAGAATTTTCCATATGAAACATAACCAATAAATCATAAGCATATTTGTTTTGAGAGATAACAATCTTATTTTTCTGTTGCCAAACTTGAATGCTAAGAAAATGGTACAGCAAGCCTAAATCTAAGATTTGAAATGATTTACGTAATGCAACTTTAGTTTGAATAATTTAAATATGATCACTAATAGTTAAAATAAAATCATCTATGTATAATACAATAATAATAGTATGATTTACACCATGGTTTAAAAATTGGGACTTGACAATTACTCAGCTGACCCAAAATTTTTGAAAACTTGGGATTCAGCAATAACCTGGCAAATTTATCGAACATTAAAAATATGTTAAATTTTAAAAAATATTCTTTAAAAGCATATATATTACTGAATTTATGGACCATATTACCAATTTCCTTCATATATAGATCAAAATTAGAGTTAAATACACTTTATAGACCAAAAAACAAGTTGGACTATAATTTTTTTTGAAGAAGTGTGTAGAAGAAGTTGTAATTCTTGAATTAATGTAGTATTTTTGGTGTTTTGGATTGGTATCTAACAAAAATGAATACAAGTTCTAGAATAATGGATTCACAATGTAGGACATGTGGGATTCTTTTAAATCCACCATAACGTACACTATTCATTAATTTGGAAAGGGGATCCAAAATAAGATATGGAGTATGCCATAAAACATATTGTAAAAGGTTGAAGACCCAAACATATTGTATGCCATAGAACTTATTACATTAATACATACCTTCAAGTCTCTGATTCATAGATTGCCTTAGTTTTTTCTTTCTTTACCTGGGACTATTGCTTCAATACGTTTATTAATATTCACATGTGTGATTATTGATAAGTTGTGCCAGAGCTGGAATCAATTGGCATTTTGGAGTACAAGTCAATGTACGAAGTTTCTTTTAGGCAACTCATGAAAATGAAGAATTTCTCTTACAAGCCTGTTTTATTTAACCAAACTATGTGATGAGTGAGAGGGAATTGAGCCAATCCAACAACTAATGAAAAAGTAATTTGTGGAACTTTTATGATACTTTATGCTTTAGTGCATTTTGTAATGTCCCCTTCTTTGGCCTAGCCATCGGAGATGACCATTTAGCCTATTTTATTCCCGTAGGCTAATTCGGAGTTTAGAGAGGGAATAATCCATTTAATTAAATTAAGTTGTCTCAAATTATAATTTTACGGACAACTTGTATTTAATTAATGATGTTTTAATAAAGTGACTTAAGTTGGAGCTAAAAAGTAAAATATTATAAAGTCACTTTATTTGTGTTGAAGGTATATTAAAAAGGTAATTTAATTTATATCTTTGGGAAAGTTTCAAGGGAAAATATAAAAGGAGGTTGGAGACTCATTTTTGTTTCTTCTTGAATATTATTTGATTAATAAATAGTTAAATAATATGAATTATTCACACAACAAGGGGAAACTAGCTAAGAAATATCAAACTAGATAGGAAATACCCCTGTTCACACTAACAGTCAATCTACAGGTGGAGTCATTCAAATTTCATATTGTGCTGAAGGTTTACATATTTGAAGGATTTGCAAGCAAATATCAAATATCATTTTTATAAAGGCAAAGATAAGAGCTAAGATGTTGTAGTCATATGACAAGTGTCTTAATCCTATGATATGAGACAACTAGATCACATGTGTAGGATAAGACAACTATAAAACAATTATCAACAACTAGAAACAACTAGAATACTTTTTAAATCAACTTAACATGTGAATATATGTGTGAATATTATTTGACTAATAAATAGTTAAATAATATGAATTATTCACACAACAAGGGGAAACTAGCTAAGAAATATCAAACTAGATAGGAAATACCCCTGTTCACACTAACAGTCAATCTACAGGTGGAGTCATTCAAATTTCATATTGTGCTGAAGGTTTACATATTTGAAGGATTTGCAAGCAAATATCAAATATCATTTTTATGTTGCAAAGGTTTGAAAACCCAATGGAGTGAGTCGTCCCTATTCTAGTTCTTGTTGAATATTTGGGAGTTTAAAAGGGTTTGAACTTTGAAGAATAGCAGTGTTAGTGAGTTTGAGGTGCTACATCACACATAATAGGCACAACTTGTGTTTGGGCGCGGCCACTCAAGATTAATCGCAGCCTTCACAAGGTGATAGCTGCTCAAGAAAGGAACCTCAAGTTTTTGAGCTAGCCACCGCCTTAAATGAAGTCGCAGCCCTTCTTTATATTAGGCACAGCAGTGCGATTTGTCACAGCATAAATATTGAAGGAGTTTTGCCATGGCGTGAAGACTTTGAGTGTTAGCGCTACCTTTCTAAGGGATAGCAGACTTGTATGGACAGCCGCCTTGCTGGGGGTTTGTTTGATGGGAAAAGGTGCATAATACTTGGTATGTATGAATGTTAATTTGTGGTCTCTATTATTCTGAAAATTCTGAGTTACAACAATGATTTGGGTATCTTGTAATCAATTTTGATTCATATGTTAATGCTGCAAACTGTTTGACAAAATGCCTCTTTATCATTATTTATTTTATAATGAAATGTTGAACGGTTTATGATCCAAAATACATGATAAGTGATTCCACAACAAAGCACTTTGAAAATATTGTTTGATTAGCAAACTGTGAAGTGTTTGACGAAATGCCAGTGTGATAAAATTCAAAAACATTTTAATACTGAGTTAAAACCCAGGTTAGGGATTTTATAGTGGTATCAAAGCAAGTGATTTTGCTAGCTTGGAGGGTTTGCTTGCTAGATTTATTGATTGCATGTTGGTTTTATGAATCCGGAAGATGGAGATTACATAACTTACAGGAGAAGGCAGCAGTTTGTAAGTTCGGATTTTGAAGAAGAGAACATCATGGGTGATAGAGATCGTGAGGATCCTTGCCCTAGAGATATCCTTAGTGACATTGCTAGAGTATAGTGAGATTTGGTACAGCTTTTGACTCAGTTCATGCAGAATAATAATGTTAATCAGAAGAATAACAGGGATAATTAACACAATGGAGGAAACAACAAGAGTAATGGAGAAGCAAGCAACTCTGCAAACAATTCAAACATTCTTGATAACAACATTAGAACCACTTAGGCTTCTACAATTAGGCCTCTAATGCCTAATTTCTTGGATCAACAGAGCACACAGGGTGGTGGACAACAGGTTGTAGGTGAGAGTTTTACATATTATATGCGTGAATGGAAGTCACTTGGTGATGAGTTTTAGGCTGCGACTACAGGACTTTTGCTAGTTAAAATACAGAAACAGGCCAAGAGGTGATAGAGGATAGAATCAGGAGTTGCAGTGGAAGTTGGGTAAGGTGTCTCTTCCTTCTTTTGATGGTTTGGGTAAATGCACTGCATGTGCATGGATTCAAAAATTGGATAACTATTTCTGCTTGAACCCCATGTTTGAAAGGGAGGCCATCCAATTTGCTATTTTGCATTTAGAGGGTGATGCACATGAATGGTGGTATCATGGAATGGTTACACATGGACATAGCCTTATCACTTCCTATTCTGATTTCACGTAGAGGTTTATCAATAGATTTGATAAGGACCCAAAACATCATTTCAGAGAGTTGGCCCGACTTGGACAGAAGGATCCAGTGGATACGTATGGATCTGATTTTCTAAGACTTGTAGTGATTGTACTTGATGTTTCAGAGGTGAAATTGACCTATCTCTTCATTGAGGGTTTAGTGGAGCCTCTTTGAGGTTGGGTTAAGGCTTTAGACCCACCGTCTTTCTAGGAGGCGATCAAAAGAGCTAGAAATATGGAATTTTTTGTTCCTTCCTAAAATAATTTTTAGAACAAATCATTTTCTTTTAAGAAGGTCAGAAAGAAGAATTTTCAAAATGAGTGGTCTAAGAAGCCAAATCTTGACTGGAGGTCAAAAATGAGTTGTCTAAGAAGCCAAATCTTGACTGGAGGTCAAAAATGAGCTTAGAAGGAAGAAGCTTTGTTTCTCATACAAGGAACCTTGGGAACCTAAACATAGATGCCTTGGGAAAGGCAAGGTTCACTATATTGAGCTCACTTCTGATATTGAGGAGGAGAAAAAAGATTCTAGCTCAGAGAGTGAATAGGAAGAGGAGAAAGTTAAGCATGAGCAGAGAACTTTAGTTGAGCATTCAGGTGGTTTTATTGCTTCTCTTTCAAGTACTCCTAGATATCACCCGTTCATGGTGAGAGGAGTTTTGCAGGGTCAGCATGTTATGGTCTTGATTGATAGTGGGGTGTAAAATCCCTAAACAAATCTGCCCGAAAATTCTGATTTTTCTTCTTCTCAAACCTTAAATCTGAATTCTGATTTTTATTTCTGTAGTACAAATAATTGTGGACAGCAAATATACAAGTGCCAAAAGCTCAAATAAACATGCCAATTATGCACCCATATGATGATAACATCAAACATGAATTTACCACAAGATATGACCATCCGAATGCAACACGAATTCTAATTTATGAATATAAAAGTCTGCTGCTACAAATCAGATTATTCTGAATGGAGATTACATTATTTGCACTTAAGTTCTCTAAGGTTGAGAAATATTAAAAGTGACTTAAGTGTTATAGCTTTTCGGAATGGGAAAAATGTCTTATTATTTGTATAGGCACATTAAAGTGTGCAACATTTCTAGGAAAAGGGGACATTTTAAGTTTGAGGAAAAAAGGTATTATTTCCAAGAAAGAATTAATTACTTGTGTAACTCCCAGGTGCCTATAAAAGTGAAGTGTGAGCACATTTTGAAGGTTATGCTTTTGATTTTGTACAGAGATGCTGCTGGTTTTGAGCCAGAAAGTTCTTCCTTTTTGAGGACGAAAACCCTATTGAAGATGTCCAGTTTCAATGGTGAAATATCCTTCCTAGCTGGAAAATGGTGACTTCACCCTGAAGTTGCATTGAGTTGAAACATATTTGAAGTTTCTATGAAGTTTTGTTGTGCATTTTCAGTTTATCATTTTCGTGTGGATTTTTAGATGTTGGATGTGAGTAGAATGAACAGTTTATAATGTTTATTTTTTATGAGCCCAAACTAGGCCGTATAGGAGAGTCCGTACTATTAAGAAGGGCGATTTTTGGTTTGAGCTTACCTTTCATTGTTTGGGGCTGATGATGATTGTAGTATCTTAGTTTGATATTGGCGCCTATATGCAGATTCATTTCCTTGAAATCTGGGCAGAGTTTGTGAAGTTTGGAGGAAGTCCGTACCAGGCAAGCCATATGGACCTGTGTGAAGGGTGTTTGAGTTTATGAACAGACTGATTACTTTATGGTTGTCTTCTTGCATTCGGTAGTGGTGTTGAATGTTTGTTAATAGTTGGAAGGCAGTTTGGTATTGAATATTGATGTTTATGTGCATTTTATGTGAGAATGTCATGCTACAGGTCGCCGTACAACACAGGTAGGGATAGTTTTGTATCACAGTCCTGATCAACAGGGTTTCAATGTGTCTTTCTGATATGGACAGCTTAAATATTTTGAGTTTTGAGATACTAATAGTTTGTGCAGGTTGTCCTTTGTTGCAAAGATTTTCTCAATGATGATTTGATGATCTATGGAGCTATTTTTAGGGAATATGCAGCTTGATGCATTTATTGTAATCTTTATATATGTTGCACAAACTTAATAACCCCTGGATGGTTTACTGCCAGTGTGGAGTAATTGGAAAACTATTTTTTTTGTATTTCCACCCATTGAATAAGTGGAGAATCCCCACTGAACAAGTGGATACTTGCTGAAAAGCAGATGCCTGCTTATAAGTGGATGAATATCATTTCTTTGTTGCACAATCTTTAGTTTGTAAACCAGAACACATTATTCTCTCACCTTGTCCGATTTGGGAACTTGGTGATCAGAAGTGTGGAGGTGTTTAGTTGGATTCATGCAATATTGTGCTAACATTGTGTTATCATTGTTTAAAATTTCAAAATATTTTGGGGTAGTTTGTTACAGGTTTCCATAATCAAGGTTGTGGTAGTGATTTCTCATCTCGCATCACAACACTCAAAATCTTGTGTGCTCATTATTCTACTTTATTTAAGGATGCATATGAATGGGTGCAAAGATGTCATTTAGGTCAATAGTTTGTTGGAAAGTTGAAGATGACAACTATATCACTGAAACTAGTAATAATTGATGCTATATTTCAGTAGTGGGGTATTGATTTTGTGGGACCAATAAATCCAAATTCAAGCCAAGGGCATAATTATGTGATTTTTAGCAACAAATTATTTTACCAAATGGGTGGAAGCCTATCAAAAGAGCAACATTTGAAGTGATTTGCTACTTCCTCAAGGAAAACACCTTATCTCGTTTTGGAGTATTGAGAAAGATAGTCTTTGACGATTCTTCAAGTTTTTCATTGGAAATTTTTTTTAATCTTTGTTATGAATATGCAATAATTTTGTCTCCCTTTTAAAATTACTATCCACAAGGGAATGGATAGGCAAATTCCTCTAACAAGAATATTGTTTCTATCATACGCAAGCTTGGGGAAGAAAATTAGAGAATGTGCCATGTAAAACTGTTTGATGCACTTTTGACTGACATAATAACACCAAAGTGAGCATTCAATTATTCTCTTTTCTATCATGTATGGGATGGAGGCAGTCTTACCTATCACTCTTGAATTGTTAGCATTGCAATTAGCTTTAACTGTGGAGGATGTTGGTAAAAACCAAAGAATGAGATTGATAGAAAATGGCGTATGTTCTCATGTTGAGAGGATCACATTATATTAACGATCTTATGCTAAAAATAGAATGTATTTACTAAAAATAGACATAGTTTATAAATAGAAAAAGGTTGCAACAAGCTAACAACTAACTAATTAACTAACAAGTGCACACATTCACTCTATTATAATATTAAACTATATTCTAATACCCCCCCTTGATGACAAAACTGGAAAGATCTGGAGGTTTAGTCATTAAGTTACAAAATGGTATCTGAGATGTGCAGAAATGAGGAGCAACCTTCATGATAGCAGGTCTTGGAGAAAGATATGCAGAAAGAAGATAATGAACTTGTCGTACTGTGGAGTTATCAGTTGATTTCCCTATCTTCCTTGTCTTCTAAGGTGTCTATGAGGCATAACAAGGGAATGCCACAAAGTCAAAGTCTCGACTAGAGACCAATGTTGTATGGACTGCACCTCAATTAGAATGGAGACACCTTTAGTTTTGTGTTGCATATACACAGATTATCATATGCGCATTTGAAACAACGTGAATCAATCCATCATCAAATAATGAAGCATCAATAACATCCATGTGGTTATCATGAGTATTAACAACATCATGTGAGGCAAAAAATTAACATTGTACATCACTTATGCAAGCTTCTTTGACTTCCTCATTAGATATGCCATGAAAAGAAGGAAAGGTACTTAAGGGTAGATCACTATCACTTGTCATAGAATGAGTATGATCATCATGAAGCTCATGAACAGTTGAAGTAAAGCATCTAATACAGAAGGAAAAATAATGACAAGTTCCATGAAGGATGAAAAATCAGACACATTGAAACAATGCATCCATGGAACATACACGAGCATGCTTTCGGTAAAAGGATATGATATCTTCAAGGATCAACTAAATCAAATGTAACGAATTGTGAGAACACATTGAAATCCTTGATATAAGCATGAATGGAAGACAAAGACAACGGTTGATGGCAATCCATAAGAATGAAATAACACTAATCAATGAACTATGGATTGTGAGAGGAAGGATAACTTAAAGCAAATCACCAAAATGTAAGAATAAATCACACACTATGATAAAAGATCTAAATTTAATCCTAATTGAGTTAAACCTATATCTACATGAACTAAGATTGAAATAAATAGAGATCTAGATAACTAAGACAAAGAAATGGAATACTTGAGAAGGAATAAAGAGCTTATCTAGATTTCATCATGATGTCAATTTTGACCTCTTTGAGTGACTAATTTGTTGTGATAGAAGATTGGAAACAAAGATCTAGTACTTGAATAGGTTTAGGTTACTATGATAGACACATTTTGAGATTTCTATTATCTAGAACGAACCCATGTTTGTGGTTTTATCTTGGGACTAGGAATCATGTGTAGCTAGTCTAACTAACATTGTTTCATCCTCTTTAAGTTTTCACCTACGACATACACTTACTTGTGTTTGTACCTGCATCTGACAAATTGATGGTGTTGAAAAGAACTTTTGGGGTCATAAGACCATTGACTTTGTTGAAAGCAATCAAGCCCTGTGGCCAATGTAACAAGATTGAAAACACACCAAATAGAGAATGCAAATTGTTGATGCAACAAAGATTGATACTACAACTAATGCAATTGAGACTACGACTATTGTTGATAGCATTTGACAAATTGATGATGTTGGGAAGCACTTTTGGGGCCTTGTTGTAGACAAATGGAAGACCATTGACTTTGTTGATAACGGTCAAGCCCTATGGCCAGTATAACAAGATTGGAAACATACCAAATGGAGAATGGAAATTGTTGATGCAACAGAGATTGAGACTACAACTAATGCAATTGAGATTATGTAATGTTCCCATTTTCAATCTAGTCGTCTTGAAGCCACTTATCCTCATTCCAAATCTTTGGAGTAGATATTTAATTATCAATTTTGGTGATGGGAGAAAAATTGATAATTAATCAGATTATTTATATTTTTTTGGTGCACTTAAGTTATAATGTTATATTTTATAAAGTGACTTAAGTGTGGGATGAGGACATATTTATATTTTTCTCCTAGACTTATTATTAAAGTGAGCACCACTTTAGAATAGGAGAACTTTATAAGTTGAGGAGAAAAAAAGATTATATTTTCAAGAAAGTGGAGGTTGTAACTCCCAGATGCATTTATGTACTAATGGAGAGCTCATTTGGGGTGCATGCTTGGATTTTTATTGTTACTTTGTTGGATTGAAGTTTGTTCTACCTTCTTGTGGACGGAAACCCACTCGAAGAAGATCAGTTTCGGTAGTGTGGTATCTACCCTAGCTGGTATTGATGGTTTTCATTTAGAAAACCACATGGAGCTGAATGAAGTTGATAGATTCTTGTGAAGTTTGTTTGTATTTCAGATAGACATTATTATGCTATGTTTTGATGATTTTGGAGTGGTGTGAAGTTTAATATTTTGAGTTTATATTATTTTCCTACCTAGCCGTACAATTTGGCCGTACTATGTTGTTGGGGTTGAAGTATGAATAAAGATTAATAATGATAATATTGAATCCTTATCTATTGCTATGTTCTTGTTGGGTTTAGGCGTCACTATTCCAAGAGATTTCTGTTGATTTTATTGCAATTTGTGTATTTTATCAAGGAACCGTACATTTGCTGGTCATACCTGCAGATTGAGGAGATCATGAAAACAAATCAAATAAGATATGTAATGATTAGTTTGTTATTGCAATGTCATTTTGTGTCTGAACCAATTCATTCAAGACTATTTTTAGGAAATTTAATGTATTATAAGAATTGTTGAGAGCATCCGTACATAGCTAAGTGCGATACATCCTTGCATGGTGCGATCTGGTACATGATATCATTTGGAATGTTTTTGTAAGCAATACTGCAGTTGTTATCATTGTTTGCAATAGATTAATCAGTCAAAACTATCTGAATTGAATTTAATGCATGTTTGAGACTCCTCGGATGTGTCCGTACAGTCTGATGTCATACATAGTTGGGTTGGATGTTTGTCTTTGAAAATTCATAGTGTTTGTTTTATGATGCTGAGTGGATTTGGATCTCTTAGTAGGTCTAGACGCCTCCTTCTAGACAGTCCTCATGGAATTCTTTGAAGGTTTTAAATGCTTGTGTTGAAATCGTACCTCTTGATGGGCCGTACACTACATAAGGCATCGATTGATGCTAGGAATTGTTACTATTGCCTTTTGATTCCCACTTGTTAGTAATGTTCTATCTGGTCAAGATGCTCATTTTAAGAATAATGTGAGGAAATTTGGTTAACTTTTGAAACTGCTGTGAGGATTCCTTACTTCCTTGGCCGTACGGTCCTGTCCAGACATCCTTGTTTGTTGTGAGTTGTGTTGGCAATATTTCAGTGATTGGATTGCTTAGAACTATTATTGGGATCAGACTAAATAGTTTTGCATCATAGTTTGGGCTTCTAGTTGTGTGTATCAATTTATGTGTTTTCAGAGTGCTCATGGCTACCATACAGTGATCAGTCAGCAAAGGTTGAAAGATACAGTGATCAGTTCTTAGTGTTGAAATCGTACCTCCTGATGGGCCGTACACTACATAAGGCATCGATTGATGCTAGGAATTATTACTATTGCCTTTTGATTCCCACTTGTTAGTAATGTTCTATCTGGTCAAGATGCTCATTTTAAGAATAATGTGAGGAAATCTGGTTAACTTTTGAAACTGCTGTGAGGATTCCTTACTTCCTTGGCCGTACGGTCCTGTCCAGACATCCTTGTTCGTTGTGAGTTGTGTTGGCAATATTTCAGTGATTGGATTGCTCAGAACTGTTATTGGGATCAGACTAAATAGTTTTGCATCATAGTTTGGGCTTCTAGTTGTGTGTATCAATTTATGTGTTTTCAGAGTGCTCATGGCTACCATACAGTGATCAGTCAGCAAAGGTTGAAAGATACAGTGATCAGTTCTTAGTGTGCATGTGTTATTTGTATTTGGTTTTGAAACTCTCTTGAGCTGCATATAGTTGGATGTGTTGGGTTTGATCGTCTAGTGTTGATGCTATTCTTCTATGACATGGCTGTCCATACAGGTGACATATGAATTGAAATTGCAGAGTATGATCAGATTGGTCATCAGTTGTCTTCAAGGATATGATTTACATTATAGGTGTTGCAGGTGCCTCTTTGGTATATACTACACTCATTCTTGAGTTGATGATACCTGATTCTTAAGTTGAGATTTATGAACACTATAATTATTTTGTAATTTAATTCATTAAAGTACCCCTGGATGGTTTACCGCCAGTGTGGAGAAATGTACTTTCCTTTATTGTTCCTACCCACTGTATAAGTGGAGAATACCCACTGAATAAGTGGATGATTTGTATCTTTTTAATTGCATACATACCCACTGGAAAGTGGTGAATTCCCACGCAAGTGGATGCCGCTATAGTGGATGAATATAGCTCTTGATTTCATAGTGATCATTATAAGCCAAATCACTGTATGCTCTCACCTTGCCCATTGCGGGATCTAGGTGATCAGAAAGTGAGGCAAATAGTTGATTATGTATTTGTGCTAACACTGTCATATCATTGTTGTAGAATTTTGAAAAAATTGGGGTAGCATCTTACAAATTATGACTATTGTTGATAGCATTTGACTAATTGATGGCATTAAAAAACACTTTTGGGGGCTTGCTATAGACAAAGGGAAGACCATTAACTTTGTTGATAGCAGTCAACACTGTGGCCAATGTCACAAGATTGAAAACACACCAAATAGAGAATGCAAATTGTTAATGCAACAAAGATTGAGACTACGACTATTGCAATTGAGACTATGACTATTGTTGATAGCATTTGACAAATTGATGGTGTTGAAAAAACACACCAAATAGAGAATGTAAATTGTTGATGCAACAAAGATTGAGACTATGACTAATGCAACTGTGAATGAATGTTTCTATGAGTAGCTTTTGTCCTAGCAATCAATGATGTTGAATAACTTAGGATGATGTCCTTAAATACATGTCCTATACACACAACTTGAAACCTTTGGCATGCAAGTTGACATGAAATGATCAGATTTTAGGGATGTTGATCTGGGAAATGGGAGTTTTGAACTTCAAATTGAGAGGACTAAACATGTGTGTGGCCTAGTTTAGGGAGTCGGAACTGTTAGGGTTAGCCGACAGAAGATATCAATTAAATGCAAATAAAGATTAAACAGAGAAATAGAAATACATAGAATTAATAATACCGAGAGACAAGTTTAACGTGGTTCACACAAACTCGGGCTACATCCACCAAACAGAGAGTCCAATATTATTATCCAGTAAATCAAACCGATTACAATCAGCAATCCCTGCAACTCAATACCGCTGCAAAATGCTACAATACAATATATCAAAACCCTAACCCTTAGCCGCTTTTATCAAGCTTTTTGTCGGTTACAAGGGACCCCGCAAGGGGCGCTGCCCCTTGACCCCGTAGGAATTTGGGGGGAAACCGCGCCGATAAAAGTGGGGAAAATGTAACCTCCGAGTCTAATTAGGCTCCATATAACAACAATCTCCCACTTGGCGACTGATCAGACTCCACACCATATCAGGAACCCTACAAATTTGGGCTAGTCACATTTAAAGTAATAGATTAATTATATCTAAGTAATGGATTTAAGTTTTGGGTTAGCTAGTGCACTAAATGAACCAAATTGTGTACTAAGACCATGCATTTATGACATCCACATAAAGTGACATAAAACAAAAGTGTAAAGGTGCAGCATGTGTACTTTTGTAGCTTACAATTTGATATGGCTACATGTTAGTAAAATATGAAATGTATAGAAAACAAAGTCTTAGCTAATATATGCTTTAACTTATATTGTAGTGGAGTTTAAGTTCTAGTAGATTATAATGTACTTAGAATGTAAATTCAAAAATATTAAACAATCTAATGCTACATATACGAAAGTTCATTAAAATGCATCTATCTTGATAGATCTATGCCTTTCTGTATACATTATTGGTTAGTTTGTTTCCACATCATGACCCAATATTGTTATCAATGTATGTTGATGGTAATTGCTAACTAAACAAAAAGATTGGATGTTCACAACATTTACAAACTTCCTCAATCTCACAATTTTTGCTATTGTTCTAATCAACACTATTTATGCCAAGTCCCCACTATAATATCTGTAATATATACGATTGCATAGTATGGAACACTACTATTTTCTTTTTCAAATTTAAAAAGTATTTAGTTCAGGGCCTTCCTTCATTATTAGGAAATATGATAAACCAAAAATCATTGTGATGAATCTTGTTAGTGAACAATTTTCTTGTCATGTGTCACAGCCTAGTGCGTATATAAATGTCGTGTTGGTGCCCAAAGGAGGACAAGTGCCAGTTGATATACAACATTTGGCAGTTCAAGAAATATGTCATGTGGTAACAAATTCAAAATATTATAGTTGTTTCACTTTGGCATTCCTTTTTAAGTTTCTTTGGCATTGATTTTGAAGACGCATTTTTGAATTGATATAAAATTACATTTTTACATGTCTTTTCCTCAAGAAGAATTTTCCACTTTAAATTCAACACAGCATATGACTGAATTGAAAAACTAGCATCGTAGTTGAGATTGCCATAAATATTGGTTAATTCTCATCATACTTATTTCAAGGCCCACTTTTAGTAAGTTTCTATTTGGAGATGACCTAATTGTATGCCATGTTATTGTTACATAGTGTAGTATGAATGGTAGGTGCACCTAGTAAATATAGAATATATTGAAATATAAAATAGAATACATATTTTGAGAGGTGAGAATGAATGAATAGGGTGATAGGTTATTTATATGTTGATCAAGGGGTATGTTTGAAAGGAAATCATGTCAAGGTGATAGGTCATGTCTCTTGATATCAAGAATTAATCATCATTAATCAAATATATAACATCCCCTCCCTTGTTGGAAAGGCTTTTATCTTGAAGCACCAGTAGAATACAATAACCAATGACTTTCATAAATTGTAACTATAGCTACACTTGGAATTGAGATCAAGCCATCCAACGTTGATCTTGATTGGCATCGAGTATCTTTGGGAACTAACACTCAAATTGAATTTAAATGAACTCCAAAAATTTCTTTTTGAACTTGGATTATAAATTCACATGTATTTTCAAGAAGCATGATTAGAGTCTTGTGATCATTTTCTTGGATGTAGAATCTTCCATAATTGGAAGGGTATTGATTAGGTTCCATATTTAGTTTTTGTGGGTCTTGTTGATCGGTATTCTTAACATTTGCAAAATTTGGTGAATGGTAAAGTGTCTATATTCAACTTGGAAATATGTTACAAGAATGGGAGTTGGTTTATCAGCATACCAATTTTCATTATGTACCAACATCTTTTTCGCATATTCAAAATCTTTGTTTTTTTTATTGAATATAGTTTAATCAATATTTTTCTAATTTCAACTTTTGGTGATACTTTTTTCTTTTGGTTTTTTAGTTTTTGTAGTATCCCTTGCGGAACCATTAGCCCAAATCCATACAAATTTTTATTATCACTCAAAGTCTAACTCTTTTTAATCACCAAGTTTCCAATGTGGGCAATGTGAGAGCATACATAGATTAGAGTGAGGACAGTGAAATAATTGAAAGATGTTGGTGGCAAGCTGACCAACTTACGATATAAGTAGAAACATAGAATTGATTAACACCAAAATGGCAGGTAGTGAATGCAAATTCCGTTCAAGGCAAACTGGCTGAATGCAAACGTAATTGCATCAATGCCAAATTGGTGAAATAATTCACCCGATTCCGATTCACACCAAATGGCGGAGAGTACAGAAAATGAAATAAAGATCCAATGGATAAACCGACTAGGATCTTATTATGAACTCAATACAACTGGCAGTAAATTGTCCATTGTAATATCCCAAATGGGGATATTTTCCCCTGTTTTGGATTTATGGGCTTTCCAAATGAAACTTGTTTGGAATTCCTGATTTTTCTTACTTAGAATTCTGCCCTAATTTCTGCACTTTAGTTTTCTGCCCAAAACCCTAATTCTGACCTGATTTTCTGCTCTTAATTAATCAATTCCAGCGAGCATAAAACACATCCAAAACATGGCAAAATGATAGCAAATGAATGTTTTACAATAACATTCATATCAACTATGAATTACACCATGAAATACACAATGTAGGGCAACCAAAATGTCAATACAAGTCTAATTTTCTGAATTAAACTTCTGCTGCTACAAACTGAAAATTCTGGAAATGAAATTACATCCAAGGCATAGGCCAAACATGCCAAAACTCCAATCAGACCTCTGCTGTTAAAAATCAGAACTACAATTTGGATTTGTACATACCAAAGATGTTGAAAAGACAATCCACAACCTGCCAAAACGATAGCAAACATGACTGCTGCTAGGGTTAGGGTTTAGGAACCCTAAGCAATGAGAAAAGTGACCTCCAAAAGCCAATTCGCCTACCACAAATGCAGCAATCCAATTAGGGTTAACCCTAATGCAATGAAATACACCAAATGCCAAGAAATGGATCCTCCAAGTGTAGCGCACCAATCTACTCCAAAGACTACTCCAAAGATATCAAATGATCCTCAATGATGTTGATTAAATGCTGCTCTGTAAGATGCTACCCCAATTTTTTTAAAAAAATCCCATACAGGGTTAGCATAAAATTGCATCAAACCAACTAAATTGCCTCACACTTTCTGATCACCCAGATCCCGGAATGGGCAAGGTGAGAGCATACAGTGATTTGGCTTTCAATGATCACTATGAAAATCAAGAGCTATGTTCATCTACTGCGGCGGGCATCCACTTTCGTGGGGATTCACCACTTTCTAGTGGGTATGAAAAACAAGAAGAAAAGATTACAATGCCATCCACTTGTTCAGTGGGAATACTCCACTTTTCAGTGGGTGATAGAAAATAAAGAATGATTCTTTCTCCACACTGGCGGTACTACCATCCAGGGGTTAATGTGTGAATTGCATTAAGATCAGAGTGCAATGAAGTCAGATACAATGATATTCAAAGTCACACAATTAGAACTTTATCAAGACACCCCTGAAGCTCATGAATGAAAAGACCATACTCTGCATGTATCACTGCAATTAATGAACTCCTTGACTGAAATAGCTTGCTTCCAATATCCAGACTGAGTTAAAGCTAAAATGAGACTAAGCTGAGGTAGTACGGCTGCCCAACTTAGATACTTTGTGCATCATACAACTACACAAAATATCCATTCCACCAATCACATCAAATGACACTGCATACATTCTGAAACTGCATACAAATTAGTCAAAACCTATGTTGCACGGAGACCCGTCTCCGACCCCCGGGTACTCGTGTCGGAGACTGGTACTCGTCTCCCCGTCTCGGAGACTTCTTGGGTACATCTCCCTGCAAAGGGAGACTTCTGGTTGAGTCTCCCACATGTCTCCAAGTACCCTGCGTCAAAAAAAAGGCGTCTCCATTTTTTTTCTTTCTCTACCTTCCATTTTTTCCACTATTTTCTCACAAACTCAGTGGATTCTTATTCCTACAGACTTCAAACCTCAATACTAGTGTCTACAGTAATATATATATATAAAGCTATATTAAATTGTTACAAGTAAGCTATAAGCCTATAAGTAATATATATACAGTAAGCTATATTAAATTGTTACAAGTAAGCTATAAACTTAAACTTTACCAGTTCTCTTGTTTTAAAAGTTCAATGTCATGATATTTTCAGTTTTAATGTTAGCATATTAATAAATTAATAAAATTATTAAATTATATATTTTTTTTAAAATGGTGTCTCCAAGTACCCCCGTCTCCTATTTTTCAAAAACAAACGTACCGGTACCGGTACCAGTCTCCCGTACCAGTACCAGTACCAGTCTTGGTGCAACCTTGGTCAAAACAGAAATGTTATCTAAAAATCCCAGTCTCATGACTCTTTATAGGGCCGTACGGCTCAAGAGTATGGACTGTATCAAAAGATATGCAAGACTCAAACACATCTCCGGAATTCAGTCCAAAGGGTCACCAATTTAACATCAAACTACTACCAATATTTACTAACACCAAAGATTAAAGATGAACTTCTGATTTGAAACAACCATCTACAGGGAAATACGGCTGGAAATGTACGATTTGACTACATGCATATTCATACTTCCCCAAAAACTCTATCTATCAACCTCAAAAGGATTGCCCATAGACAACAAATAAATCTAGACCAAAAAACAATATCAAGAATCTCTTTTGAATTTTTCTGACTTTCATCACACTAACAGACGTGTACAGACAGAAAGTATGGCTTCCACACAGAACAATATCCAAGATGCATCAAATGGTTTGTAAATAGACCTGGAACAGATGTTTTGATCATATCAACATATTACAATCAACAATGCTTCATTTATCTTTCATCATTTTTTGTTCTAATAATTGAACCATTTCAACATGTATGGCATTGCAGGTATGGAACTCCCACAAACTCATTCGAAACTGCTCAAACACAAAATGATATTGCTGCAGATGGATGCCTATACAAAGCAATGACTCTACACATGATACTTGCCCACAATAAAGATTAATGAAAACTTGATTAAAATCAACTATCATTCAGAAGTACAGCCCTCCTGTCCGGCCACCTATAACACATAACAATAAAACATTAAGACTTCTTTATTCTTCACTCCCAAAATTATAAAATTTCCATACTAATCATAAAATTTCTTACACCAAATCAAAACTGAAAATATATAACATGAACTCCATGAAAACATTTCATCATATCAGCTCCATGTGATTCCCTGAATTGGAAACCACCATTACCAGCTAGGGTAGATATCCCACTATGTCATGTCCCCGTCAAATCGACTATCTTCATTCCAATTAAAGATTGGAATGATAAAACTAACTTCATCAATCAAAGAAACAATAAGAATATATTTTTGAGATAGATATTTTGGAGTTGGAGAACACATATATATCAAGGATGGAACGATGAAGCTTCAACTCATTACATAGAGAAGCCATCGAAAGAATATAAAATCTTGCATAAAATGTAATCCGACTAAATTTGGGAATGAACTTGCAAAGTTAAGACCAAGTGCATATCGATGCAGGGACAATAATCATACAAGGGTATATTATATTAGACCATCGGCCAAATGCATCCCACATAAAGCATTCGAATGAATGAATAAATCAAACTAAGTCTTCAAGGATCGATTAATAATAATGAAATGATGATAGAGGCAGCGCTAATCATAAACAATTGATTGAGAGCCGATTATATTAAATGATAAATAATGAGTAAGGAGCGATAGTCACTAAAGTAACAAAGAGACATATTTGGAAGTGGCATCTCTTGGCCCAAAAGCCACTTAATTGGGTATTAGAAAGGCCAACCAAAGGGAACCAAGGGGCATCGAATCATACCAAGCGAAGGATACAACACCCGTCTTATAGCAAGCATCGAATGAGACACAATTCATTCCTATCTGCAGATCAAAATACTAAGCAATTACCAGCGCCGACCAAGAGGAGAAATCCACACTTATAAGATTAAAACAAGATAAGAATCCAAGGAATATCAGATCTGACATCACAGTTATTTCTCAGCAGCAAAATAGAGACTATATCAGCGTTTAACAAGAGTTATAACCGATGGACGGTATAGTTACAAAATACAAGAGATCGAACATTCATTCTATTCAATCGCAGCATACAAAAGGAAAATTTCCATTGTTCAATCATTTCTGCATTTTAGTTCAAAGCATACAAGGAAAGATCACTGATAAAATAGTAAGAGATCTCTGCAGAAACTTCATCCACAGTCAGCAAAATAAAGTATATCATAGCCACCTCAAACAGTGTCCCTTGCTGATAAAAACTAAGTTGAAATTGTGTGCAAGGTGTGAAAATTTTGGGCTTGCAAGAAGGGGACATTACAAGTGGTATCAGAGCTATCGTCCTGCCATCCTGTGAAGCTATTGAATGCAAACATATAGAAGGACGAGAATGAACAACGAATTGAGAGCCTTCATTGAAGCAAACACCAAGAATTTGAATGATCAAAATCAAGCTACTCAAGCTCTATTGGAAACCGTGCAAACCTTGAGAAATGACATGGAAAGTTTAAAGGCGCAAACAACTAATGGGAAGGAAATAGCTTCTAATCAAGCTGAGAATAGCAACTCTTTGTCGAGTTCAAGGATTTCACTACCATCTTTCCTACCAAGCGAAGAAAATCCAAGAATAGAAACGATACTCCCCAAAACATAAGCACGAAAGACATGATGAGAGCTTATGCCAACTTAGAGCCCGAACTAAGAAGAATGGTATCCTTTACTGAATATAGCAATTCAAAAAGGAATGAGTTAACATGAAGAGGAAAAAGACCCGCTAACAAGGACTTGAAGGAAAAAGCAAACAAAGTCAGTTAACCCCATTTTGATGGAACACATAAGTTGTCAGCTCATGCATGGTTGCAAAAACTAAATGACTATTTTCTTCTTAACCCCATGATGGAGAAAGATGCCCTTCAATTCGCCATCCTACATTTAGAAGGCTTGGCCTACGATTGGTGGCATCACGGGAAGCACACTTTGGGTCATGAAAACATTACATCTTATGAATAATTTTCTAAGAGATTCCTTAAGAAATTTGATAGGAGACATCCCCAACAAGACTTCAAGGATCTAACCCTATTAAGACAAAGAGGAACACTAGATGAATATGTGAAGGAATTTGAGAAAATAGCCCTATGAGTCCCTGGAATGGAAAATGAAAGATTCACTTTCTTATTTGTTCAAGGATTGGATGAAAAACTAAGAGGATTAGTGGGGGCATCTGGACCCACTACACTCGATGATGCCATAGAAATGACAACACAAATAGAGCAAAGCAAACCCTCTCTACACAAGGAGAGTTTTCCCAAAGACTTTACTTCAAAGGGTAAACCTTTCAGAAGGGAAGATGGACACGAAAAACCATATCTCTCTTACCATGATCGAGAAGAGCTTAGAAAAAAGGGCCTTTGTTTTGATTATAAGAAAGAATGGAAGAAAGGGCATGTTTGTGGAAGAGAGGAAAGGATATGTTACAAATGCAAGGAAGTATGGGAACCGGGGCATAAATGTGGAAAACGAGCTCAAGCGCAGATTATAGAAGTCATATCAAACTCGGACATACAAGAGGAGAATGAAATAAGTACAAGTAAAAGAAGGAAAGAAAATTGATTCAAGGACCAAGCACCCAAAAGAAAAATATCGAGGGAAGCATAATAGCAAATAAGAAAGAGGATACTCATATGAGAGTATAATATGATACCTATATTTGTAAGTAAATAATGATGTGATTTTGATTACACTATTCTACATATACATTCACTATGATGGAAAAGAAGAAACAAAGGAAACAGCGCGAGGGCCCTCTTCTAGTTATGCCACCCGGGGGGAGACATAATGAGCCCACATGGGCCAGAGGGGTTCTGCCTTCAGTATGAAGGGTACTACCTCTGGGTTTAGGGAGTGGCTACCAGGACACCTTAGTAATCTCACTCTCCTAGCATGGCATATGTAGAGAGAACAATAATGAGAATAACGGACTTCATATGAATGGCATGCATGACATGAGTCCGAGGCGATCTATCATGAATGGCATGCGCTACGTTAGATCGAAGGTACCTTATATGAATGGCATGCACCACATGAGTCCGAGGCGATCTATCATGAATGGCATGCGCCACATTAGATCGAAGGTACCTTATATGAATGGCATGCGCCACATAAGGTAAGAACAAATGGCGGACTTCATATGAATGGCATGTGCCACATGAGTTCGAGGCAATCTATCATGAGTGGCATGCGCCACATAAGGTAAGAACAAATGGCGGACTTCATATAAATGGCATGCGCCACATGAGTCCGAGGCAATCTATCATGAATGGCATGCTCCACGTTAGATCGAAGGTTCCTTATATGAATGGCAAGCGCCACATAAGGAGAAGAAGACCCAATATGAATGGAAAGCGCCACATGAGGCCAAGGCGATCTATTATGAATGGCAAGCGCCACATTAGATCGAATGCTCCTTATATGAATAGCAAGCGCCACATAAGGAGAAGGATACCTCATATAAATGGCATGTACCACATGAGGACTAGGGAGGGATGGTATAGCCACCCTGAGACCTAGGAAGAATACCCTCCATCACACTCTAACTCGCAAGTATTTCTATGATCAACTTGAGGTGAAGAAATCAATATATGCTACAAAGAGACATTAGGGAAGTATAGAAAATAAAAAGTAAATTTCATTAATCATAGGACCCTTGAATCAAATTCATTTCTTCCAAGAATCTCTTTGAATTCTTCTCTTGATTTATGTAACATAATATCGATACTAAGTCATATTATGGGTCCATAACCCACAAACTCCCAGGATCATTCTTCATCTATGACACTAATATTTCATCAAGCACATCACTATTCAAGCTTACCAAATCTCTTTAATCCATCATATAGTTAAGAACATGACTCTTCTCAATTTTGAGGTCAATAACATATGACAAATGCAAGACCGAATCTCGTAATCACAGAATCTCAACACTCTCAAATCATCCCATCATTGTTATTCAAAACATCAAACAAATACTCTTTGATCACAAATTCTCTTCATGGAATCACAGTCAATCTCTCTTCACTAAAGCGTGTTCAATCTAAACCTAAAACCACGATTTCATCTCAATGCATCGGAAAGTAGACATTAAATGGTGCAAGGTAATGAAAGAAATCGTTGTGATTGCTTGAGGACAAGCAATCTCAAGAGGGGAGGCCTGTCATGTCCCCGTCAAATCGACTATCTTCATTCCAATTAAAGATTGGAATGATAAAACTAACTTCATCAAGCAAAGAAACAATAAGAA
Source organism: Cunninghamia lanceolata (assembly GCA_027924645.1). NCBI lineage: Eukaryota > Viridiplantae > Streptophyta > Pinopsida > Cupressales > Cupressaceae > Cunninghamia > Cunninghamia lanceolata. The sequence goes on along the minus strand of BSBN01000339.1, from coordinate 21,724,979 downwards.
TATATTTTTGAGATAGATATTTCGGAGTTGGAGAACACATATATATCAAGGATGGAATGACGAAGCTTCAACTCATTACATAGAGAAGGCATCGAAAGAATATAAAATCTTGCATAAAATGTAATCCGACTAAATTTGGGAATAAACTTGCAAAGTTAAGACCAAGTGCATATCGATGCAGGGACAATAATCATACAAGGGTATATTATATTAGACCATCGGCCAAATGCATCCCACATAAAGCATTCGAATGAATGAATAAATCAAACTAAGTCTTCAAGGATCGATTAATAATAATGAAATGATGATAGAGGCAGCGCTAATCATAAACAAGTGAAAGAGCCGATTATGTTAAACGATAAATAATGAGTAAGGAGCGATAGTCATTAAGGTAACAAAGAGACATATTGGAAGTGGCGTCTCTTGGCCCAAAAGCCACTTCACTGGGTATTAAAAAGGCCAACCAAAGGGAACCAAGGGGCATCGAATCATACCAAGCAAAGGATACAGCACCCGTCTTATAGCAAGCATCGAATGATACACAATTCATTCCTATCTGCAGATCAAAATACTAAGCAATTACCATCACCAACCAAGAGGAGAAATCCACACTTATAAGATTAGAACAAGATAAGAATCCAAGGAATATCAGATCTGACATCATAGTTATTTCTTAGCAGCGAAATAGAGACTATATCAGCATTTAACAAGAGTTATAACCGATGGATGGTATAGTTGCCAAATACAAGAGATCGAACATTCATTCTATTCAATCGCAAGATACAAAAGGAAAAGTTCCATCGTTCAATCATTTCTGCATTTTAGTTCAAAGCATACAAGGAAAGATCACTGATAAAATAGTAAGAGATCTCTGCAGAAACTTCATCTACAGTCAGCAAAATAAAGTATATCACAGCCACCTCAAATAGTTTCCCTTATTGATAAAAACTAAGTTGAAATTGTGTGCAAGGTGTGAAAATTTTGGGCTTGCAAGAAGGGGACATTACACACTATCAAAACTGATCTTCTTCGAGTGGGTTTCCATCCACAAGAAGGTAGGAAATGGAAGAACACGCAGGTTCAATCCAATAGAATAACAATACAAATTCCAAGCATGCCTCCAAATGAGCTCTCATTGTCCTTTTATAACCTTTTGAGAGGAATATAATATTATTTTCTTTTTGTCTCTTCATATTACTTCTCTCAAAAGAACTTTTATTATTTTCCCGTCTTCACTTAATGTATAAAGTGACTTTATTAAAGTAAGCTATCATGTCACTTTATAACCTTTTGATATAATTATTTAATATTACCTTTTAAACTTAGCATTTTCTGCCATGTAACATTAAATAATTAGAATAATAATTATCCTTTTGGCGGAAGGACAATTGGGGACATTACAATCCTCCCTTCCCAAAGATTGCTTGTCCTGAAGCAATCTGCATTGCAATTCACCAAACGGTCACAACACCTAAAGCCAAAAGGGAGAACAACTGCACCTGTACACCAACCTCCTGGATCCCATATCAACCTGCCCATCCGGCTATAGATATCTATCATGACCCAATCATCACATATCATCCATTTGTATGAGTAGACCATCAAAAAGATGTGAAAACCAACTTCCATATGCACATAGATCAACTTTATAAACCACCAATTTACAGCGGGTATAACTCAGGCCAGCAACAAGAATGAAATCATGGTTGTCAACATGCCCATACACACTCAGGAAATCTATCAAATATTCAATGTGCATCAAATAAACATGCCTCCACACACTTTCAAGCAGCTGAATAGCTAGTGTAGACCATGAAAAATTAGAAAGTGCAATGGAATTCCAAGTAGTATAGCTACTTACCCATGACGAATCAAAGAAAATGAAGTCACCAATCAGCAAATAAAAGTCTGCCATATCATAATCAATTGGTGACATAGCCAAAGATGAGTTATGGATGCCTTCAACACCCATCAAAGACAACTCTTGAGTGGCTGGTCCACTAAGGGTGTCATCAATTCCATCAACAACACTATCAAGCAAATGACCAACATCAGCTGAAAATTCTAAATTATTCTCACCTATACCTTGTTCCATCATGCTTGAGGTCTTCACTAAACCATCCAAAAGATATGTATCATCAATTTCATTACTACCAACATGTTAACAACATGAATTTTCTGATTCATATAAATTCATTTGTTCATTGGGTTTGGCTGTCATAAGAGGCTTGTTCATGACATATTCAGCATCATTCTTGAGAAAAAGAGATCTAAGATAAGCCTCCCTTTGTTGTCTTGCTCGATCTAAACAGTGAACTTGTTCTCTAACTTGTTGAAGATGCTGTCTTGCATGGGCAGCTACAAGCTTAGCCTCCTTGGCCCTTTGTGACCATATATCACACCAACTTTGTGTCCTTTCCACATCCTCCCAAATCTGATATACAAAATCAGAATTCTTATGACTTCAATTCACCACACAAATTCCATTTGTAACACCCAAATTTTGAGAGCCATCTATAGAAGACTCCATGGTATTATCATCCTCATGTGAAAAGAGTGCTCTTTCATGATTAAGTAAAGAAATATGACTACTATCATAAAAATCAGAATATCTGTCAAACTCTTTTACCATGTCTTCAATCTTCACAAGTGCATCTTCTTTGAAATTTTCATATCTAGTACTTGTACCTTGAATGCCAACACTTATAGTATCTTCTTCCTTCATTTCTCCATGTGTAAGAGTAGTAATTTCATAAGAATGAAGAAGAATGTCGCTGTCCCAATTCAGAACTTTGAATCCTCTTCAATGCTTACATTGAATTCATCAAACACCATCAAGTCTTGATTTGTCTTATCCTTCTTCCCAAGTGATTAGGGATCGAAGTGGCTCAAAGAAGTCTTCATCACTGGATGTCACAAGCTTGCAAGTTTCCTCATTGTATGATTCCTCAATCCTCTCCTCAACTAGTTCAACTTCTACACCATTTGCCTTGTCATCTTGTACCCTAGGAGCATTTGCAATAAAGGACTGATTTTCTGAATTATGCAAAGAGTGATTATGCCTACTCAAAAGTAGACAAAGATCAACAATCTCTCTCTTGATCTTTTACAATTTGCATATCCCTGTCCCTATCTCTAACCATTTGTAAATAGTCTTCTTTTATCAACTCCAAAACCTCTTTGAAAGGGAGCAAATGAGTATGAAAAATACCATGTCCCATTCCTTTTTGTTTTTCCTCTCTTTGGGCTGTCCAAATGAGGTCTTCTAGGTGTGTGTGAGTGCTATCCATCCTTGACAATGCTTGAATCATTCTATCTTCCTTCACCACCATTTTATCTTGCAAGACTTCCCAAACTAAGGGCTTTTTTCCCAACTGTCCTTGGCTTCCATAGTTTGATTTATCATCATGTGTAGGTGAAGAAGCAATATGATCACCCAAAGAATCCATACCATTGCTACTCTTATCATTAACATGCTCTGAGTCATCTGAGAAGTCAAATTGTGGTTCTTGTATGGGAATTTCTCACTCAAAATTGGGATGGCCATCACTAGATTGATATTGAAGTTCCATGTTTAGTGCTGTCCCACAAATTTCAATAGCTTCAAATTCTTCAACTACTGCAACTCTACTTTCCTCAAATTCTTCAAAACTCTCAACTGCAACAATCTTAGGTTCACTTGATAATTTCCCTTCTAACATTCCATTAATCATTCTTACTTTTGTTTATAGAGAATTGGCATCCTCATAGTCATTAAGCTCATCATCAAATTTAGGACTTGCAAAGTCCTTTCTTTCAGCTTTTAGGTCTTCATTGACTTCATCAAAGAAACTCCAACACACTTCCACTACACTTGCCATAGGACTTTCAGCTTTGTGAATATCCATTACTCCACATGAAGACTCATCATCCCACTCAGCTGATTTATTTGATAATGACATGCTATCCACTTGCAGAGAATGAGGAACTTGTATACCAAAAGAGATTAACTCTTTTGCAGTCAGCTGATCCTTGATCTTCTCAATCTTCAGCTCCATTAGTTTTGATGTGAAATCATATGCTGTAGAGGATACATGTTCTTTCCTCCAAATGATCAACAAATCTGATTGCCTCTGTGGGCAGACCTCATCACCTTAATCTAAAATCAAGGACATGATGCTGAGCATACTAGTTTTTACCTTATCTGAATGACATTTCCTGATTCCAGAAATGAAGTATTCAAACATCTAGAGGATCAAATCATTACACCTAAAATCAATCAGCAAATAACATAACTTAATCTTTGCCATAATGTCCAAGATTTTTACACTTTGACCAATGGTAGGACTTTTTACATCATGCAGCGCTTGGAAACTCTTCACCATCAGCTGAAATATGATGTTCATAGTATCATCATCATAGAGTGCCTTAGGAGCTGAAATCCTTGCAACTTCACTAATGCAAGTGACAGCTGCAAGCCTTATCTCTTCATCATGATGTCTCATCAACTCTGGCTTGACCAACGAGGACTCCAAAGGAGCCAAAACTTTACGCATTGCCTGGGAAGGTGATTGGCCAACCTTACACAGACAACCTTTTGCTTCATTCAAGATGCTAAGAAGAACTTCTTTAGCTCGACGTAAATGTTCAAGCTTCCTATCGACAATCTTTAGCTTCTCTTGAAAATCAGAGATGGCTTCCTGATTTTTGCACCATCTTTCAAAGTCCTCTTCGATAGAAAACTGATTTTGCTCTAGAGGTTTAAACAAAGTTTTCAATGACTCATTAACAAAAGCCATGCTGCCCAACTGAAAATCTGATCTAGCTTTGACAAACTGCAACAAGATCAGTTAACCAATAGGCTGGCAGGATAACTGAGAGCTCTGATACCACTGTAAGATGCTACCCCAATTTTTTTTTAAAAATCACATATAGGGTTAGCATAAAATTGCATCAAACCAAGAGCTATGTTCATCCGCTGCGGCGGGCACCCACTTTCGTGGGGATTCACCACTTTCCAGTGGGTATGAAAAACAAGAAGAAAAGATTACAATGCCATCCACTTGTTCAGTGGGAATACTCCACTTTTCAGTGGGTGATAGAAAATAAAGAATGATTCTTTCTCCACACTGGCGGTACTACCATCCAGGGTTTAATATGTGAATTGCATTAAGACCAGAGTACAATGAAGTCAGATACAATGATATTCAAAGTCACACAATTAGAACTTGATCAAGATACCCCTGAAGCTCATGAATGAAAAGACCATACTCTGCATGTATCACTGCAATTAAATGAACTCCTTGACTGAAATAGCTTGCTTCCAATATCCAGACTGAGTTAAAGCTGAAATGAGACTAAGCTGAGGTAGTACGGCTGCCCAACTTAGATACTTTGTGCATCATACTACACAAAATGACCATTCCACCAATCACATCAAATGACACTGCATACATTCTGAAACTGCATACAAATTAGTCAAAACAGAAATGTTCTCTGAAAATCCCAGTCTCATGACTCTTTACAGGGCCGTACGGCTCAAGAGTATGGACTGTATCAAAAGATATGCAAGACTCAAACACATCTCCGCAATTCAGTCCAAAGGGTCACCAATTTAACATCAAAGTACTACCAATATTTACTAACACCAAAGATTAAAGATGAACTTCTGATTTGAAACAACCATCTATAGGCAAGTACGGCTAGAAATGTACGATTTGACTAAATGCATATTCATACTTCCCCAAAAACTCTATCTATCAACCTCGGAAGGATTGCCCATAGACAACAAATAAATCCAGACCAAAAAACAATATCAAGAATCTCTTTTGAAGTTTTCTGACTTTCATCACACTAACAGATGTGTACGGACGAAAAGTACGGCTTCCACACAGAGCAATATCCAAGATGCATCAAATGGTTTGTAAATAGACCTGGAACAGATGTTTTGATCATATCAACATATTACAATCAACAATGCTTCATTTATCTTTCATCATTTTTTGTTCTAATAATTGAACCATTTCAACATAATATAGTTAGCCATTTGGAGAAAGGAGCATAATATCTTACCTACGGCTTATGAGTTCTCAAAAGGGTTGATTGAGCAGAAAATTGAAAGGTTCAAGAAACAGATGACTGAAAATGAACTAAACTCTATGGGCTTACAGGTTACAGGATCTCCCAAAAAAAGTAAGAACCAAATGAGGAGAGAGCAGATTTGTTTCACATGTCTGAAGACTTGGACACTTGATCATAATTGTGGGGTTAGTGAGGAAGATAAGTCAGCCAAAGAAGTTTGGACCAGTGATGAAGAAGATAGGAATTCCACAGTTTTGTCCCAACAGAATGACACGAATGTTTGTAAAGAAATGGAAACAGCTGTGGATACAGAAAAAGAAGATGGAACAAGCAGGAAAGAGGATGGAGAACAAGTTGCTTCAGGAGAGAGGTACTCTAAGTTTTTTGTTGGAGGTTTTGAGATCGATGTAGATAAACTTTGTAAAGAGATAAGTCCTCTTGATTTAAACTCTCCATTTCTTCATGAAGAATGCATTGACACTTGTTATGAAATTGCTGATATTGTTCCTATTAAAAATGATCTAATACCAGACAGGAATAAGTTAGAGTACCAGGGTACTTCTAATGAAGAACATGCATCTTCTTATGACAAAGAAACCCCTGAGAATGGTAACATAGCAGCATCAATGACCATGCATTTAGATCAGTCCAACAATGAGTATGAGGCCTATGAAGACATTTATAACACTACTGAAAGATTTGAGGAATCATGTAGTAGTAGTTTACTCATACAGGATTGTATTTTTGAAGCTCAGCATAGTGGTTTTGCTGAGGAAGTGAATGAAGTTAATGTTGCTTATTTGATGAACTCAAGAATGACAAACATGAGCGGCTATGAAACATGCCAAGAAGATGACACTCTAGGGACTGAATTGGAAGGCAAATCAGAAAATGTCTTGCAAGATGAGGCTTTTGAACTATATGGTTTCAAGAATCAGTTGAAGGATAGTGAAGACTTGATTGTGGCAGCCTTGGTTCATTATGACAATATTCATAGGGACATTGAAGGTCTTCTTTGGGAGAGTAAGAGTAAGGAAAAGAAAGGAGAAGGGGCAAGTGGATTCAATAGCACCCTCTTATTCAAAGTCAAAGGAGCATTAGAAAGAATGAAATCTGATTACTTGCAGTTGCTCAAGGATAGGGATCTTGCAATCAAGTTTGCTGACGACAGAGAAAAAGAAGTTGATGACTTGTGCTTGCAGCTAAGTATGGCTCATGGTGCATTATACAAAGCAGAAAATCAGTCTCCTATAGCAGCCACCTCTATGAAACAGAAAACGAGCAATAGAACTACGGAAATCATGCAACTTGTAGAAGGGATCTATGCACTTGGTAAGGATGAAATAATGTTTGATGATTCCAGCGGAAGCAAAGAAGAGAATCCCAAAAGTTTGATTTGGGACAGCGATAATCTACATCTTCCCCTTGATATTGCAGCTCATACACTTGGGATTACTTATGAAGCCAAGATTACAAGTGTTGATCATGACAGCAGTAATACTTCTTTCCTTCATCAAGAGGTAACAACTTGGTTACATAGGGTGGATAGCGTTATGGAATCTTCCTATGATGATACCCAAATGGAGTGTGAAAACTATGGAGAACAAAAGGTAGATTCATGCCACAATGGTATGGAAATTTGTCATCAATCCAAGGAAAATTGCATAGGCAAGGACACAAAGGTTGAAACCAATCCTAAATTTCAGGTTGAGAATAGCAGTGATATATTTCACCTTTCCCATAATGTTGCCACTAACAATCATGAAGAAAGTAAGGGTACAATTTCACCTATTGATGGACTACAAGAGGCAAGTATGGTACATGGTAATTTTGATGTTGTCTCTTGTCATAGGACTGAGTTTATACATTGTGATACATCTGATATAGAATCTACCCAAGTTTTGAATGAAAAATGGTTGGAAAGAGCTAAACAAGCTAAGATTGTGGCTCAACAAGCCAAGCTTCACTTTCAACATATTCATGATATTCGCCATTGTTTTAATGATGAGAGACATGAATTGCCTAACCTAGAGTCTCCAGTTGAGATAGTTGATCATTCCCATGATGGTGATAGTGATTGGGTTGATGAATCTCTTAGTGGGCCAGCCACTCAAGAGTTGTCTGTGTTGAGAAGTGTTGGCATACATACTTCACTTTTGAGTTGGGTAACTGTTCCTCTTAATATGGCAGCGATATCTTTGTTGTTTGGTGACTTCATAGTCTTCGATCTCTTATGGACTAATGGCTGTCCTAGTTGGAATCATGTAGCACTTTCTGATTTTGCCTTGACTACATCAGTGATTCAACAGTATGGGAATGTTGAAGGGCAATTCTTTTGGGTTGAGTTGGAGTGTGGAGTAATTTTCCTTGATTGGCCTTGGTTTGATGACATATTTGATATCATCTATGTTTCTAATCAGAGTTATGACAGAGAGGTTTGGTGGCCATTTGTGCTAGTTTGTGGGCATATGGAGGTTCATCTTCACATTGGCTAGATGTCTTACATGCATGGATGGTTATGTAAGGGTACTTGGTTGACAAACTTCTTTTTCATCTCTTACAGTGGGTTCTACATCTTGGTTTGGGATCCGGGTACTGACATGATTGGTGTATTGTCTCTTATGGATTCCATGATGTTGCTTCACAGTTTGTGGTGTATGGTGTTTTTATTAGGGTGGAGCAGCGGGTTGATAGATGTTTGCTTGAGGGCAAGCAATCCCGGGAAGGGAGGATTGTAATGTCCCTTTCCTAGATGGCACATAGATGAGCAGTGGTTGGCCTATTACTAGGGTTTCCGTAGGTTAATAGGTTGGTTAGGGAACTCGACCGAGGGTGTTGGCGCTTTGCAGGGAACCTTTCGAGACCTTCAGTTTGATGTTAGATGTTGATTTCAAGAGTTGAATTGAAAACACTAAATGTTTGCCTTGATGTGAACAGTGAAAGTGAACAGTAACAGAGAATTAGGAGAATAGTAAAAAGTACCCCATCCTAGTAGCTTTAATGTTGTTTTGAAAGATGGTGTGACTTTTTCATGAGGAAGTATCCCTCAAGGTGGGCTTACCCTTTAGTGGGATTATTTTATTGATATTTTATGGAAAAGGGAGATGGAATCTATAAAACAATGAATGGGGCTATCTTTTGGTCATTCTATTCTCATTTTCTAAAAAGCTAAGTGCAGGTTTGGAGCTCTGGATAGAGTTTTCAGCAGATTGTAGCTCTTCTGAGGACGAAACCCCTTAGAGGACGGTGGATTGGACGACAACCCAGTTCACATTACGGGGAAATCTACTCTGGGTTTCCATTTGGGCTTCATTGGACTTCATTACAGGTTGATATTGCAGTTGGAGTGATTGCAGCAGTGCGTTATCAGGGTATAATTGCAGATTGGGTCTTCTTATCAGCAAATATCCTCATTTCAGTGCCTTTACCAGCTGGCCGTTCAAAATGGGAGTCATTTTCGTCAAACCCTAGCTGAAAATTAGGGTTTCAGCAATTAATTGTTCCATAATTTAAGCGTTGGCTTCCGGGTATGTGTGTATCATTTGGACAGTTCAATATTGCATTCTATAAGGGTTTTAAACTACTGTTATAATCTGATATAATATATATCAGCCCTTTGAATCTTGTAATCGGACTTGATATAATTAGTATAAAAGGGTTCTATTGAGTTGCAAATGTCATTTTTCATTTCTATGCTTTCCCTATGAGTTGGCGATGAAAAACATGCAATGAAACACAAACTACAACAAATTGGCAAACGAGCAAAAATACCAAACTTACCTTCACTAGTCAAAGATAAGAATTGCAACAAACAAATCAGCAAATCCAAAAAAATCAGAAAATTCAGATCAGAATTGGTTAGGGATCTTTCAGCAAGAATTGGTTAGTGGTGTTAGGTACTCAATGGTTGAAATCTCTTGGAAGGTTTGTCCAAGACTTCAACAAGATGGTGTTAGAATTTACTCACATGGGTAAACATATTGTGCTTAAGGCACTAAAGAATGAGATTAAGGATGGGACAACTAAGAGTATGTTCAATTGCTCTAACAATGATGACTTCAAAGGCATGGATAAGAATGAAGAATTCAGTCCTAATTTTTTGACTTTGAGCAGCAAGGATATATCCTCACTTTCTAATTATGTTGCAGCTTCTAACCATTGGGAAAGGAGTGATATTGATTCTACTTTGATTGGTACAAAAATATGCATGCATGGGTCATGGTATTTTATATGATGCATCTCATTATAGGACTGATCTTAGACACATTGGAGAAATTGAGATAAAACAGTCCCAATCCACCGTCCTTTAAGGGGTTTCGTCCTCAGAAGAGCTGCAATCTGCTGAAAACTCTATCCAGAGCTCCAAACCTGCACTTAGCTTTTTAGAAAATGAGAATAGAATGACCAAAAGATAGCCCCATTCATTGCTTTATAGATTCCATCTCCCTTTTCCATAAAATATCAATAAAATAATCCCACTAAAGGGTAAGCCCACCTTGAGGGTTAATTCCTCATGAAAAAGTCACACCATCTTTCAAAACAACATTAAAGCTACTAGGATGGGGTACTTTTTACTATTCTCCTTCTAATTCTCTGTTACTGTTCACTTTCGCTGTTCACATCAAGGCAAACCTTTAGTGTTTTCAATTCAACTCTTGAAATCAACATCTAACATCAAACTGAAGGTCTCGAAAGGTTCCCTGCAAAGCGCCAACACCCTCAGTTGGGTTCCCTAACCAACCTATTGACCTACGGAAACCCTGGTAATAGGCCAACCACTGCTCATCTATGTGCCATCTAGGAAGGGGACATTACAAACATGTACAGCAGTGCAGGTACGGAACTCCCACAAACTCATTCGAAATTGTTCAAACACAAAATTATATTGCTGCAAATGGACGTCTATACAAAGCAATGACTCTACACATGATACTTGCCCACAATAAAGATTATTGAAAACTTGATCAAAATCAACTATCATTCAGAAGGACGGCCCTCCTGTACGGCCACCTATAACACATAACAATAAAACATTAAGACTTCTTTATTCTTCACTCCCAAAATTATAAAATTTCAATACTAAACATAAAATTTCTCACACCAAATCAAAACTGAAAATGTATAACATGAACTCCATGAAAACATTTCATCATATCAGTTCCATGTGATTCCCTGAATTGGAAACCACCATTACCAGCTAGGGTAGATATCCCACTACCGAAATGTAACAAACTACCCTCAAATTTTTTCCAAATGACATACACTGATATGGCAGTGTTAGCATCAATTGCATAAACCAACTAAATGCCTCACACTTTCTGATCACCCAGTTCCCAGGATGGGCAAGGTGAGAGCATACAGTGATTTGGCTTACAATATAAAGTATGCAAGAAAGGAAAGACTTCTTCTGCTGCGGCAGGCATCCACATATCATGGGGATTCACCACTTTATCAGTGGGTGTGAATTATGCATGAAAGATTACGAAGTCATCGACTTATGCAGTGGGAATTCACCACTTGTTCAGTGGGTAAAAAGAAATAAAAAGTGTTCTTTATCCACACTGGCGGTAAACCATCCAGGGGTCTTAGTGTGATTGCAATGATGAAGAATTTACAACTGAAAGCTATTACAATGTTGCTCAATATGCTTGATAAAAACTTGATAAGTACCTCTTGGAGTAAAGAGGTTAATACCCTCTGTCTGGACATACTACGGCAGCCATAAAGGAGCATCAAAACTCAAAACCAACAAACAACCACACCAATCACTCTAATGACTGAACCAAGTTGATTCAACAAGCTTCCCAAACAGTTCTGATGTATTCATAGCATGAAAGGAATCAAAAGATTGGATTTCACACATAATTGTCCCTGCCTGAGCCATACGACTATGTAAGTATTGCAAATCACTATAAATCCATTTCTTCCTCAAATGACTTCTAATAACTTGCAAAATGGTTGTTCAAGGCAGGCAAATAAGATGCAATCAATAGAAATAGCAAACTCCTCAATATTTTTTCCTATGTGCATCGATGCCAAACACATGGTACGGCCAATCAAGGTACGGAAATAATCACTACTACAGTGTCTCTCAACCAAATCACTCCAGACTAGTCCCAAAATGATCCTCTTAGCATTACAATGATACAGCAATCAACTCAAAAGTCAAAGAAGATGAGAATAAATTTTGAAGAAGATCGACCCATATCAAGCATGTACAGCAAGCAATGTACAGAATCCTTCATATAGTATATAAAATGCAATGAAACCAATTGAAATCTCTTGGAATGGTAACGCTTGGCCCCCCAAGAGCATAACAATAGATAAGAACTCCAAGTGTATCAATATTGATTTTCACCTTTCCAATGTACCAGGCTGCCTGTACGGTCAGCACAGTACGACAAGCTGAATTAAGACTCACAACAAAATTAAAGTATAACTTCAACTTTTATTAAAACTCCCAACTACTTTCATCAATGCAAATTGGATTACAATGCATAACACCACAAAACTATCAATGTCTGATCAGCTCTATGTGATTCCCTGAAGTAGAAACCACCTTTACCAGCTAGGGTAGATATCTCACTATCGAAACTGATCTTCTTCGAATGGGTTACCATCCACAAGAAGGAAGAAGAAACGGAAGAACACGCAGGTTCAATCGAACAGAGTAACAATACAAATCCAAGCATGCCCTCCAAATGAGCTATCACTCCCCTTTTAAAAGCCTCTGGGAGTTACAAAATGATCTTTCTTGAAAATAGAACCTTTTCGCCCCCCACTTATAAAATATTTCTATTTCCAAGTTATGTGTAGACTTTAAGTGACTAGGGAATAATAAATAAAACATTTCCTTTTTCCCTTCAAGATATAACATTAAGTCACTTTAAATAATCCAACCTTATACTTTAGTGCACAATAAATAATTAAAATGACCTGTTTAATTATCAAATTAAATAAACTCCTTATAACTCCAAATTTGATAATTAAACTGGACCAATATCTTTTGACAAATAACTTCGACCATCCATGACGAAATTGCAGACTTGAGATACCCACAACTGCTCTGCAGATAGAATTATGATCACTCCATGTTGGATAGCTTTCGTGGGATTAGAAACAGCATAATGCGCACAAAATTCAATGTGCCAAAATGTAAGATGCTACCCCCAGATTTTTTTCAAAATTCGTACAATGATATGGCAAGGTTAGCATCAAAGCATAAACCATCTAAAGGCCTCACACTTTCTGATCACCAAGATCCCAGGATGGGCAAGGTGAGAGCATACAGTGATTTTGGCTTACAGTAACAAGTATGCAAGAAAGAAATACACTTCTTCCGCTGCGGCGGGCATCCACATATCGTGGGGATTCACCACTTTATCAGTGGGTATGAAATAAGCATGAAAGATTACAAAGCCATCCACTTATTCAGTGGGAATTCGCCACTTGTCCAGTGGGTAGAAATGAAAAGAAAAGAGAGTTCGTTATCCTCACTGGCGGTAGAACCATCCAGGGGTTACAAAATGATTGAATATGTTCTTTCCTTCCACACTGGCGGTAAACCATCCAGGGGACTTAATGAGTTTGCAAGAATAAGAGATATTTCATTTCTTAGCATAATGCAACTCCATCATTAGAAACATTAACTAGAGATTTGAACATATACCAAAGGAAGGTATGCTTCATGGAGATCACCTGCAACATCACAAGTAAATCAAATCCCTTGATGATTGCTAATATCTCAGTTAATATTGATTTGAAACAGCAGATTGAAGATCATCTCAGAATACTCTGCCTTAAGCACTTAATACAGATGACCCTGTTAAAGATCATTGGCACCATAGACTTGGAAGGATAATCTGCCCATAAAACAGTTATATCAGATAAAAAAAACCACTGTATTAATGCCCAAACTGCCTATCAACTTCAGACCCAGTCAAAACAGCTTTTAACAGAGCCAAAATCCCTATTGTATGGCACCATGTAACCCAATCAAATAGTCTCAAACAGCACAAATGTAACATAACCCATATCAACTCCAAACACCATCAAAAACTGCTCCATAACACACTTAAAATACATTAAGAAGGACTCCAAAAGACTGCATTAAGGAAAGTGTTGTGCAATCACCCACAGGTCCGTACAACCTGGAAAGTACGGATCCTTCATAAAATTCCAATGTCTGCCCCAACAACAATGCAATCACTTTTCACAAGGCTGTCCATTCATAGCAAAGACAATGCAATGATCAAACTGTTTCCAAAGATAATATTGAAAGCTCAAAATCAAATCGTACCAGGTAGAGGTACGGACTGCTCTATAAACAGAACTCTTCACACAGATTTCAATATAGCTCATTATCATTGATAATCACTTGAGTAAGGGGCGTAAATACATAACAATGGAATTCCAACAAGTTTTAGAAGCAAACATATTCACAATGATTTTATTTCAAATTTGACCCAATCTACCATGTACGGCCCAGCAAGTATGGCCAGCACAGCTAAGAAACTCAAACATCAAAATGGACTTTAACAAACACCAAAATCATCTAAGAAACTAGTATCATAATATCTATCTGCATCAAAAACTAAAACTCCATAACAATCTATCAACATCCGTTCAACTCCATGAAAGCTTGATGGCAAACTCTGTGTGAGCTTGCTCCAATCTCTGTCTTCGGCACATTGGTGATCCCTGTATTGAAATCACACTCAACCTCGAGAGGGTTTTCGTCCTCAAGAGCATTCCACAAGAGGGTTTTCGTCCACAAGAGAATAAGGAAGAACACGCAGGTTCAATCCAGCAGAGTAACAATACATATCCAAGCATCTAAACAATGAGCCCAACTCCTCTTTTTATAACTTTTTGAGGGAAATAAAATATTATTTCCTTTATCCCTTCATATTTCTCCTCAAACAATATAAAATAATTCATTATGTGTGCACAACTTAAAGTCACCACTTTTATTTAAAAGCTCTTTTTAGCTCCAAAGACCCCTTTATCAAAATAAAGGAAATATCTGCTTCGCAAGGCCCCAAAATGATGCATCCATGATTTGAAACTTTTCTTCCTCTTTCCAACGAGCTATAACACTTAGATTTTTATTAATTATTTTCACCCCTAAGAGCTTAAATGAAAACAATAATTAAAATAGCTCATTAAATAACACCATTTTGCGGAAAATCCCAAACACCACCAAACTGCAAAATTAAGCATACCAACATACTCCATGATGTTTGGGAAGATGAATGATGCCTTCTGGGCGACTTTCCAAAAATAGACGGATTCTCCAAGAATCTTGGAGAGCAAACCGGGAACCCGATCAAACATCAGAAAGCATCACAATGATCATAAGCACCATTTGAGCTCAACGCCATAACCAAATGCTCTGTAAAACTGATCTGTGGCCACTCCAAGAACATTGGAGTTCTCCCAACATGTCGGATAGCCACTAAGGGACTAAGAACAAGCCAAAATGCACACAAAAGCCTATGCGCCAAAAAAGGGACATTACACAAAAATGGGACATTACACGAAATTGATCTTCTTCGAGTGGGTTTCCGTCCACAAGAAGGTAGGAAATGGAAGAACACGCAGGTTCAATCCAATAGAATAACAATACAAATTCCAAACATGCCTCCAAATAAGCTCTCATTGTCCTTTTATAACCTTTTGAGAGGAATATAATATTATTTTCCTTTTGGGTTATAATTATTTAATATTACCTTTTAAACTTAGCATTTTCTGCCAGGTAACATTAGATAATTAGAATAATAATTATCCTTTTGGCAGAAGGACAATTGGGGACCTTACATGCTCCAATGCGCTCAGGTCTGCTGCTATAAAGATATGAAGTCTGCTCCGAATATTTGATATAATTTTGCTCCAAAGTTGACCTAGTGCGGCTCCAATATGAAGACAAATTTCTGCTTTGAAATAAGATTAGATTTCTGCTCCAAAACCCTGCCCTAAGATATTCAATTTCTGCCCAAAATGCTGATTGAACTTCTGCTCAAAAAGCTGATTAGAATTCTGCTCCAAACTTCATAATCCTCCAATGAAGTGCAAGTAGACCTTCGTTATGATGTCTTCCTGAGATGAACTAGGTTATCATCTAATTCACCAAGTATTCTCTAAGGGTTTTCGTCCTTGGAATATGCTGCTCTAAAGTGCAGTCCAAGAGGAATAAAAATGACAAGTCGAATGATGATTGAAATGACACAATTGAACTTGTATTTATACTTGTTTTACTTCACTCTTCCATAGTGGCCGACCTAGGCTAATAAATACTTTTTAAGTTATTATTTTCCTCTCTAAAGAGGGCCGACCCACCTTGACTTACATCTTGGCCGACCTTAGGAAAAATGAGGCGCCAAAATCAATATCAAGTCCCTTTAGGCCGACTAGCATAAGAGATATTTTCTTGTTTCTTTTTTTCTCCTTAGTTGGGCGCTCAAACCAAGGAATAATCATTATTTTATTGTCTTCCTTTCTCCAAGGGCAATCATAAGGAAATATATCATAAGCCAAGGATTCCATATTTTATTTTGTCCAAGGGCCTCATCAAAAATATAAGAAATGATCATAACTTCACTTCACACCAAATCGCCCTTCAACGAACATTCTCCACACTCACACCATCCCAAGATGGTTCACTTCAAGGGAAAACAATTATTTTGATATGAAATACATACATCAAAAATATCAAAAAATTATGACAAATTATCCCATGCACTCAAATTGTCCTCCAAAAATCATGAAGTGTGGAAATGTGCCCATTAGGTCTTCTCCTGTGATCACTCTGAAAATGGGAACATTATAGTCCTCCCTTCTTTGAATTGCTTGTCTTTAAGCAATGGCAAGCATGTAACCTGTGAGATGGTGTCAAGTGACATGTATCTCCATCTATCCAAATGCCCCGTGACCACACAAAACCTCAACCTGTGGCTAGATCTCCTAAGAAGAATATGAAGTATGCTATGCGAAAAGTGATCTCCGGTGGCAAAAGCCATACACACTCGAACTAGACCTAGCCCCATCCTCCAAATTCTGAAAATACGCTCAGAACCACAAGTACTACAATCTTAAAAACTCCCAAGGCTCCATCCAACAAGAACCAATCGCTAGACCAACCCGAAGCCCTGAAGAGAACCATGCCTGTCAACAAGTGATGAAGAATATGCACTCTGAAGCACCACCACGTCTCCAAGCTTCCGCTGTTCTGCTTTGTCACCATCATCATCCATGCTCCATGAATAGTGAAGCGACTCATCTAGATCCCAATAGAAAGATGTGTCAAACCTGTCATCACCTGGATCCCAAATCACCACATTCTTACATCCGTCAAACGTGAGGAGATGGAAGCATCTCAAGGTGTTAGCAAAACAAAACCACTTTCCAACTCCTGTAGATCTCCCATGGATGTGAAGAATACTCATTATAGGTGCAAGAAAGTGTATAGCAGCTCCTCCTAAGTTGTGGATATAGAATAGAACAGCATTACTGAAAAACAAACCTATGTGGATGCAAATAACACTGCCAATGTCATAGGATGATAGAGTATCAACCCTATGCCACTCTCCAATGATGAGGAGGTGATCCAACTCTCCTTCAAACTACCGAACAGCCGCTGTTCTCCAAGTGTTATGTAGGAAATCCATGTGGCATGAAGTAGAGCAGCCATCTCCTATCAAAGTATTGAGTAGAACTCTATGAACTAGGGCTGGAACACCAATGTTATCATGCTCACATCCAAACCCTACGTCATAGTCCAGCTGAAACACAAACATTAGTAACCCAAAATCAAACATCCTCATGACAATACCACCATATCTTGTGTTATAGCTCAGCTACAACTCCATTTCTCCAATTGTATGCCTTTCAAAGGCAAGGGTCTCTAGGGTATGTGTCATAGAATTCCAAGATAGGGCAGCCTCCAATCCTACCTAAGAATCATCAATTTGATAGGCTTGTATCTCAACACAAGTCAACTCAAGTGTTGCATGAATGATCAAAGACCAAACCAAATTTACATCACCCATATCCCCATCTATATAGGTCGTCATAACACTAGTGGCTGACCCACAAAGTGTATGCTCCATAATGCCATCCAAATGTATGATTTGAGCCTTCAAATGGCTCTCCAAAAGAAGTGACGCCATATCCTCATGAAGCAAGCTAAGTGAACAAACAAAGATTCTGAATCATACCTCTCACTGTACCAATCTGAGTGCCCCATTTGCATGGCCACCATACAATGCTCATCCCTCATATGCCACATGCTTTGACTCTTCTTTGCCTCCTCCATGTCATGGTGTACTAACTCGGTCCTCTTATGTCTTGGACACACGAATAAGATCTCATGTTTGACTTCCAAAGGAGTCTTCCCACTAACTTCCTTATGTGTCAAGGCTGCCAACTCATGATTATGCAAAAACAAAAGACTGTTGTTCCAAATCAGAAAATCAGAACTGATGTCATACCTTTCCATAGTGTCTTCATCCATTTCAAACATATCCTCTTTCATTGTTGCATGCTCTCCATGAAATGCCGATCCAATATGAGCCTCCTAATGAAAATTACATGCCTCAAGGCTGATCCTCTTGGCTGTCATAACATAATAATGTGGAGATAACGGACTGCTGTCATACATCATAAATCAGTTCTTACCTTTTTCCTTTGAGTGATGTCCTTGTAGACCTTAACCTCCTCTTCTTCCATGAGTGGATGATCATCAACTAGGGCAGGTCCAAGGGATGTCTTCAATGGAAAAACAAGTGTGTCATGTGCCACAACTTTTGTCCTATGGCTGCAAGCTGAATCTTCATGTCTATCTTCTATCTTCATGGCTTCATCATAGGATCCTTCCTTCATGTCTCCACTCTTTGCCATTTTCATGTTGCATTGTTTTTCATCGGATGTGGCTGCCATAGAAGTCTGAACTTCTGCTGTGCATGATGAAGAGTGTGCCATGCTCAACTCCCAACAAAGCTTCTCCACACGATCTTCCTTTCTTCTCAAAGCATCAAAGTAGGTCTCACCAAGCTTGATGAGAAGATCTCTATCCACAAGCAAGTGTAGGTAGTTGGACTTCACTTCCACCAAGGACTCCTTGAGTTTGTGCAAGTCAGCAAGAGATAGACCTCCTTTGACATGTGCCGAACTAGGGTTTGAACAAAATTTCTGAATTTGCAATGTTTCAATTTGAAACCCGAGGACCGAATTCTGATTTTTTATTTCTGCACCTTTCAATTTGACTTCTCCAAGCATGAAACATAGACTAACATGTGCAAAATTGATGGCAAAAGAAAACATACATATGCAGTCTCCTCTACTATGAATTACATCATGATTTACACACTATAATGATAGCAAAAGAATGATAAGCTAAATCAGACCTTGCTGTTATGAAATCAGATTGTTCTATTTCTCCATTACATCAATTTCAAGGCTCTATGACAGCCAAAGTACAAACATAGACTGCTGTTACAAAATCAGAGATGGAACATACCAACTTTTGATGACAAATTACAATGTAGGATGAGCGAATTTGCCCAACATGGATCAGCACACCTCCAAGATGATGATTATATACTAATGCATGCAGATTGCCACTTCTAATGTCAACAAACAGTCCTCATTTGCTGATCGGCCTGCTCTATTGTGCTGATAATTGTAGATCGCTGCCCTCTATTGATGCCAAATCGCCTCCTTGTGTAGATCGGCCTCACTACAGCATGCAATCAGCTCCATGGATAAGTGTTAAGGGTGGTGGCTAGGGTATGAAACTGCTATTCTGGAAAATCTGCAAGGAATATGTAATCAAACAACCACGATCTCCCAACAATGGCGCTCCGACACAACTAGGGATGATTCCAAAATTGGCACTCAAGAGTGTGGGAAGATTCCTCTAGGAATCGGTGCTCCAATGAAGCCAATAAATCTTCAACAATGCCTCTCCTCAATGGTGGTGCTCAATATGCAATGCCAAGGATCTTTAGTGATGAAACTCTTCAATGATAATAAAGATCTTCAATGACGAAACTCAAATCTGCAATGAATGATGTAGCATGAGAGCTCAATGAGTCTTCAAGTCTCCAATGAAGTGCAAATGTGAACTCCGTATGAATCCACCTCCAAGATGTGATTGCATTTGATGATGAAATGAGCTCCATCAACCTTCTTTTATACTTGGTTCCTCTTTTTCCTTTGAAATAGGCCGACAATTCAAATTAAAGATTTGAATTACCTTTTTCCTCCAAGTCGGCCAATATTTTATTTTGCTTCTCCCAATGTGGCCACCCAAAAAGTAAATATTATTTTACTATCTAATTTCCCTTTCTCCAAGATGAGAGCTCCACATGAGGATAATAAAATATTATTATTTCCCTCCAACTTTGGGTGCTCCAATAGAAAATTATTATTTTATTTATTTCTCCCATAATTGAGCGCTATAATTAAATAATAATAAAATATTATTTTTTAATAATTTTCTTCTCCAAGGTGGGTGCTAGATATCAAAATAATTTTTCCAAAACCTCCAAGTGATTCGCCCAAATCGAAAAACCATTATTTTATTATTTTTATCCTTTTGATAATTAATGTAAAAATACATAAATTCATTTTCCACTTTGTCGGAATTTAGTTGAGCCTTATAAAACAACTTTCCATTCTCCAAGCCATAGCTCAACCAAAATTATTCCCTTGTTTGATGAATTAGCCCTACGAGAATGAGGATAGGTGATCATGCCGGAAATAGGGACATGTCAGTCCTACCTTCCTAGGATTGCTTATCCTCAAGCAATAGCAAATTTGGATGCTGCAGAATCTGTTCTCCTTCCCATGTCACATTCTCCAATGGCAAATTTTCATTTCACCAAATATTCACGGATCGCCCTGTTCCTCAGATGTCACACCCTTATCTCCAAAATGCTGATAGGAATCAAAACCAAAGTGCCCTCTTCATCAAGAGGCAGAAGATCAAGCGATGAAACAACTTTCTGTCCTAATGCCTTCTTGAGGCATGACAGATAAAAAACATTAATCTTGCTTCCCGCCGGCAACTCAAGCTCATATGCCAACTCACAAACTTTCCTCAGAATCCTGTATGGTCCATAGAATTGCAGCTTCGATTTCTCTGCACCACTTTTCTTCAATGTCGACTGTCTGTATGGCTGAAGGCGCAAGAAGACCAGATCACCAACCTCAAAAGTCCTCTCAACTCTGTGTCTATCTGCATACATCTTATCCTAGTTCTAAGCTTGTTGAATATTATCCTTAAGTGCCTTAAGGATATCCTAACTATCCTGTATCAATTCCTTAGTTCTAGGAGCTTTGCAATTTTCAAAAGCAAAATCTACAAAGGATTGAGCATCATAACCATACAAGGCCCTGAAAGGTGACATGCCAATCGACATGTGTGTCATGTCTCGATATTAAGGCATTATTTGTCATCGTCAAATTGGACGATAATTATGTATATAATAATATTTAATAAACATAATATTATTAAATAATATTATAATATATTTATTGTATTTATAAACAATAAATATAAAGACAATTATAATATTATATATGATATATATATTATATAAATATAAATATGTATATTAATATTAATATAAATATAAATAAATGTTACTATAATATAATAATGATCATATAAGGGAAGTCAATGAATTAGTAATAAAGCGCCGCCTAAAGACCAGCGATTACATGAATAAAGACAAAAGACAACGATTATTATGATAATAGCTTGATTAGAGGTGGCGATCCTAAGGGAGAAATGCGACTAATCAAAAAAGATGCAATTATTCAAAGGTATATGAAGAAATTGTGGGCCTTCAATCGGGGGCATCCATCACACACAAACTATCAATCAATCTAAAACATTCATATCTCATTACGGAATCTCTCATCCAGCATCTCCTTGAAGATATTCCACTCTTATCTCAAGATTTCAAACATCTACATAAGATTTGCACATCGACTCCTCTAGATATTGCATCTAAGACATCGATGGAGCATTAAGGAAACCACATCCATTCAGCAGATAAAACTATCACGAGTCAGAATATAGAACAGCGAATTTAATCAGACAATTGCAGCAGTTAAAGAAGTTATTACTATTCTGAATGATCCCCTACCAAATCTGACTCAAAATTTTCTGATTTTTTGGATCTGCTGATTTGTTTGTTGCAATTCTTATCTTTGACCAGCGAAGGTAAGTTTGGTATTTTTGCTCGTTTGCTGATTTGTTGTAGTTTGAGTTTCATTGCATGTTTTTCATTGCCAAATCATAGAGAAAGCATAGAAATGAAAGAGAACTATTGCATAAATGAAAGATGACATTTGCAACTCAATAGAACCCTTTTATACTAATTATATCAAGTCTGATTACAAGATTCAAAGGGCTGATATACATTATATCAGATTATAACAGCAGTTTAAAACCCTTATAGAATGCAATATTGAACTGTCCAAATGATAAACACATACCCGGAAGCCAACGCTTAAATTATGGAACATTTAGTTGCTAAAACCCTAATTCCCAGCTAGGGTTTGATTGAAAATGACTCCTGTTTTGAACGGCCAGCTGGTAAAGGTACTGGAATGAGGATATATGCTGACAAGAAGACCCAATTTGCAATTATATCCTAATAATCCACTGCTGCAATCACTCCAACTGCAATATCAACCTGTAATGAAGTCCAATAAAAGCCCAAACGGAAACCCAGAGTAGATTTCCCTATTTTGTGAACTGGGTTGTCATCCAATCCACTGTCCTCCAAGGGGTTTCGTCCTCAGAAGAGCTGCAATCTGCTGAAAACTCTATCCAGAGCTCCAAACCTGCACTTAGTTTTGTAAAAATGAGAATAGAATGCTCAAAAGTGAGCCCCATACATTGCTTTATAGTCTCCATCCTCCTTTTTCCACAAAAAACAATAAAATAATCCCTCCAAAAGGGGACGCCCACCTTGAGGGTCTCTTTCTCATGAAATAGAAGCACCACCTTTTTAAAACAACATTGTGGCTACTAGGGTGGGGACCTTTTCACTATTCACCTTCTAATTCTCTGTTATTATTCACTTTTCACTATTCATATTAAGGCAAACCTTTAATATTCTCAATACAACCCCTGTATTCATCATCTGACACCAAACTGAAGGGCTCGAAAGACTCCCAGCAAAGGTCCACTGCCCCTGGATAGGTCCCCTAACCACTCTGCTGACCTACGGGAACCTTGGTAATAGGCCAACCATTGCTCATCTATGTGCCGTCTAGGAAGGGGACATTACATATTCTTTAAAAGTAAGGCAGTATACATCAGTCGTAGCCAAAGAAATAACAGGTTAAGGAATCAAACCCATACCAGGTATGACATCTTGCTCAAGATAGTATACTGATAATCATAAATATGTGAATGATCTCTCTAACATATATTATAATAGAATGCAAATATATATAACATAGTAAAATGATAATGTCTCTAATATGAGGATATTATATAGAATGAGAATATTATAGTCATGAGAATAGAATGAATAAGAGTATGTGATGTTAATATGAGGATAT
Organism: Cunninghamia lanceolata; assembly: GCA_027924645.1. Classification (NCBI taxonomy): domain Eukaryota; kingdom Viridiplantae; phylum Streptophyta; class Pinopsida; order Cupressales; family Cupressaceae; genus Cunninghamia; species Cunninghamia lanceolata. The sequence continues at coordinate 21,701,336 of BSBN01000339.1, read as the reverse complement.
GGCAAGAATAAGAACATATAAGTAAAATGAAATGAAAACGTTATAATAATATTGAAATCAAATAACATATGTTTACAATGATATTAAGGAATGCTCAAATCTATGAATGTAGAATATCCATAATAAAAGAATAGACTGAAATATAAGGTAAGGATGTATAATCCTAGTGTCATGAAAAAATGCTTATATTAATAGCTTATTGAGGCATAAGATGATGAATGCTATTCCTATAAGAAGGCATATTAAATATTGCCAAGAGATGTAAAAGGCAATCATGAGATAGTGCAAAGAAGTAATATGATCTAATTGTACCATCTCGTGATCCATGAGGATCACGAGATAGTAAAGGTAATTCTAATAAGTGTAATTCATAATCATAGAATACTCGGGATGAGAATAGAAGCCTCATCATTAATCCACCTACACACCCTATAAGTATGAGACTGGTGGTTGGAAAAGTGGTTGGGATCTAGCACCTAGGGAAACCTCGAGCTGGTGAAGTATCATCCCTCTGAGCCAAGGGTGAAGTATCATCCCTCCGAGCCAAGGGTGAAGTATCGCCGGATGTATAGCGCGAAGCCCTTGGGCCTATGGTTGCGTAGACCTAGATATTAGTAATGACTTAATAGTAGGTGACCCTCGAGCTGACGAAGTATCGCGGATGTATAGCGATGAAGCTCCTCCGAGCCAAGTAGGTGAAAACCCTTGGGCATATGGCAGTGGGTCTTGTATACCAACGCCTTAACGCACCCTCTCATATTGGGTGAGTGGTCTGATTAACGTTCAGGCTCAAGGATGTCTCTCCTGAGGTAAACCATGGAACTAATATAATAGATATGAGGAAATGTGAAATGCATATTAAATTATGATTATAAGGTTACTAATCCTAAGAGGAAATATGGAAAGTATATGAACTTTGATATTGATATTTATATGAGGTTATTAACTCTAATTGCAATATGATGATATTATAAAGATGAATTGGTTACTAATGTTCTCTTTTACAAGTTGAAATTGTGTGCAAGGTTGAGAAAATTTTGACTTGCTAGAAGGGGACATTACAATGTTGTAGGTGGTATTATAGCAATACTCACCCAAGTGCAATCACTTGATCCAAGCACGTTATTGCCCTGCAACATAGTTGCAAAGGTAACCCTCAACCCATTTGTTTACAACTTCTGTCTGTCCATTTGTTTGCGGGTGATAGCTTGTGCTCGGTGTCAACTTGTTCCAACCAATCAGAACAAATCCTGCCAAAACATGTTGTCCTGATCACTGGCAATGGTCTTAGGGAATCCATGCAACCTAAACACCTCTTTGAAGAACAACTCTGCAATATGAAATGCTGAATAATCTGTCGGAATTGCAAAGAAGTGTGCATACTTAGTCAACCTGTCGACCACTACAAATATGCAATCCCTACCTTGGACTCTTGGTAGACCAGTGATGAAATCCATTGAAATACCTTCCCACCTCTGCTCTGGAATAGGCAATGGTTGGTACAAGCCTGTTGGAAAAGTATGCTCCGATTTGTTTTGCTGACAAGTCATACACTCTCTAACATGTTGCAAGACATCATCCTTGAGACCCTTCCATGAAAATCTCTCTCACCTGCCTGTAGGTTTTGAAGAAATTGGGATGTCCTACAAGTGGAACATATTGCATAGCCCTCAAAATATTCTCTTTCAACTTCGACTCAGGTACCTGTTGTGACATTTTCACACATCGCCCCATTGCAAATGGGGACCCCCCCTTTTTTCACTTTTGGTCTTAGTTTTGCTTTAGGGTTTTGGTTTTCTTTGAGTTTGTAGGTTTGATAGTATATACTTGCTCGAGTCTCGCCAAGTTCATCCTCAGTCCCTATGGAAACTGAAAAATCAGCTAAGTCTGGTGTCCTGAAACCCTGAAATCGGCTAAGTCTGATGTCCTGAAACCCTGAAAAAACTGATTGAGTCTGAAATTTGGTGGATCCTCAAAAATCTAGAATCTGCATGTTAAATCCCATGGATCCAGGACCTATCTCAAACATCCTGACACCCCCCAAAGTGCGCTAAAAGTTGTGCAAGACCATCAGAAATGTGCACCAAAATTCGTGAATGGGATACCAAAAGGTGCGCTGAATTTTGTGAAAGAACACAAGGAATGTGCGACACAACTTGTGAATGAACATCCAAAACCCTCGACTTTTCTTGTGAAAGACATCATACAATGTGCACTAAGTTTGTGAATGAGTTCATGAAATCCCCGCCCAAATTTGTGAATAACCACCTGAAAAGTGCAAGAAAATCTGTGAAACCATCTAGGAAATATGCTCTTTGCATTATGAACGACTACATGAAAATTGCAATTTTTCTTGTGAAAGGACCAATGAAAATTGCGATTTTTCTTGTGAAAGGACCCATGAAAATTGCAGTTTTTCTTGTGAAAGATCGCATGAGAAATGCAAAATTGCAAGAAAGAACAAACATTTGTGAAATCTATTTCACTCCTGACCAAGCCGACCTGTGCAAAATTGATAAAAAACATTGTTGAAATCATAAGTGAGGTCAGCCAATATGAGGAATTCGCCCAAGATATATATTAAAGGAGCTCCCAAATCACAATTTTCAAAGCACATTCAGTTCAATTTAATGGAGAGCAGATTTTATTGAAGGAAGAGGCAAGATTTTTGAAGAGGAGCGAATTTTCTCTAAGGTGAATTTGTGAAGGAGAAAAATTGTTTTCAAGTATTATTTTATTCATTTCTTCTAAAATAGATTCTTAAATGAAATTTCATGCAAATGTATTCATTCCATTGCACTAAGGATGCCCATCACTTTTGCTTTCAAGGTTTTCCTTTGTTTGTGCAGGAATTCAAGAACAAGAATAAGTTCTATGAGGATGCAAGGATGATCAAAGCCATTCGAGGTGGATGCAAAGAGTTCCAACGTTCGAAGAGGAGACTATCCAATGACAAGGAGACTACTTTCCAATGACAAGGAGGCTTCACAATGTTCCAATGAAGATGAAGGAAGTTTAGGACATCTTAGTGGCACAAGAAATGCTAGCATCAAGGACAACAGGATAGAAGAGATCACTCCAAGTCCAACATCAAGGATTCTAGTACTGGAAGAGAAGATCAATCTATGGAAATCCAAGAACAAGAATATAATGCATCACTCATCAAGATGATCGACTTCAACGTCATGAAGTTCAGGATTACATCAAGAATCCACGCCAATATCAGGAAATCCAAAGGAAGTACACAACACAAGGACGAAATTCCAAGTTCAAAGAACACTCAAGGGATAATCATGTTAAGGTGGCATCCGGTCATTGTCAACCAATCCAAATATGCCACATCGACATGTCTAGATACATTGAACTTGGTCACCAAGGAACAAGATAAGAATGGAGGCTTTCTAGAAGATCATGTTGTTAACATCTCATTGGTCGATGGTGGTAGTAGTTGTAACTACCTTCCATTATGATGTGTTGTTTTAATCTTGGCCATTGATTCTAGAATCAATCTAGGCCCTTGGTTGTAATCTTGAGTTCTATATAAAGGCTCATTCTCTTCATTTGTAAAGAGGTTGGATGTAAGTTAGCTATTAGAGTAGAAGCTTTTGAAGAGTTGAAGAGACTTTGGCAAATTGTTGTAAAGATGCTACCAAAATCAATACATTCTCATTGAAGATTGGTGATTATTGTGTTGTTTTGGCATGTTAGCATGGTTTCCAATTTCTTGAAGATGATTCAAGGCAAATTAGATAAGTTTTAGTTGAAGTTCATTGATATGGTGAATGAATGTGAAGATATTTGATGAATTCCTTGTTCATACTTTTTGTGGATTGCTGATGGTATTTTGCAATGCAAAGTTAGCTTGAACCCCATTTTGCAATAGTTCAATTGTGGATATTTGTTCAAGTTGTGCCAGTTGTGGGTATTTGGATGCATATTTGCACTTTGAAAATCCTTCATAACCCTTTGCAGATTGCACTAGTTTTGTGTAGTTTGTTGTTGTCATGGCGAAACGAAGCTTGGTTCAAAGGAGTTTGTTTATCGAAGTATTAATCATTATTTCATTGTCCTTAGATTAGATTTCTCTAACCCTTTCCTTTTTGCTTTTTCTTTTAAGTTTGTTTGAAGGAGTTCCATTCATTCACAAGTCTGAGGAGTAATGAATTTCATCCGTGTCCATGAATAAGGAGCAATTTAACGTAAGTCCCTTTGTGATTACTAGCAAGATCACATCATTCCATTGAGTCTATCCCTGTGCACATCAAGACCTGACATTCAAGGACCCTTGGAGTACTCTCACTTGATCACATTGTTTAGCATTTGAGATACTTTGTTCAAGAGAGGATAGAGCACTTAGTGTTTTATTCTAATGTTGTCATAAAAAATACATCAACGGTACCAAGTAGAACGTATCCTTGTAGGAAATCACATCATCAATTATTTTATACTTGGCGTCCAGAATTTTACCATCCATGATCTCACAAGCAAAAGTATTCTTGGAATACTCTACCAAAAGATGAGCCTTCCAATCTGCTGAAATTTTTGACATAGAACAAAGAGTAGGCCTCCTAGATAGAGCATCGGCAACTGTAATGTCCCCTTGTCACAAATGAAAATTTCTCTACCTTGTTCACAAATTTCGACTTGCAAAAAGAGAACATTAGTACATTTTGCATTTAAAGCCACATTTACATAATAACATTGCTTTTATCATTTCTATGATCAATTTCCAATTCATAACTTTAGTTCATCATTGATTACTTTCAATGCACATTATCTATCATTCATACTTCACATGTTATTCTTATGATCACTATTCATATGCCTTGCATATCATTAACATTTCACATGTTACTCTCATGATCATTATCAATATGCCTTGCATATTCTCTATCATGACATTTCACATGATCTATGATCTTTATCCATATATATTGCATCTTGCTATCTCTTCATAGGTTGTTTATTAACAACCTATGGAAGATGAGATGGGAGTTGTCGTTATCCACCATGGGGCTCTAATGTCTCCTATCCTTAGACTCAAGTGGTATCCTTAATACCTTTAAAGTCAAGGCCTCTATGAGACTCTTTGGTACTCTTATGATGCCTTACATCAAAGTAACCAAGGCGATTACATCACTATCCTTGCACTATGGGTAACTTATACCTCATGTGACAAGGCCTCTGTGTGATAAATATCCTTTGCACTATGGGTACGTTATACCTCATGTGACAAAGGCCTCTAAATACCCATGAGTGGCCTCTTGGCACTTTCCTCTCTTCCTCCCATATGAGGTTAATAAATCACATATGGATAATTGCATATAAGATATATCATTATGAATAATGGAATATAACTATCTACACATTACAATGGTAGTGATGACTGTTTATAAATCAGTGCAATCATAATTGATATATTTATGAATGACAATCAAGAATATAAATGAACTCTTATACCTGATTATGACAGCTCGATTAGAACTATAGAAAGAACAATAATGTTGAGATGCTTACTTGCTATTGCAACCCTTTGGACTGTGATTTCTGCAGAATTCCTTGATCAGATGTAATCCTTTATATTGTCAAACCAATAAACATCAATGTTGTGCCTTTTATGGCTTATATCTGCTGAGAGAATATTATGTTATTAGATATTGCAGATAAGAATGCTCTTCTTTTGATGAATGGGAATGAATGATTCGATTGATTGATTTTCGGTGAATTGCTTCCTTAAATGATGTTGTTCGATTCACTAGTTTGTTATATATCCTAAGACTAGAGTAATCTCTTCATACAGATTCTTGATTAATATGGTGGTCCATTGCATACATCGTTGTCCTTCATTCTAGATCGCATGAATCTACCACATCCATATACATAAGAATCTGCCAAGTCAATACTACCTACGATCTATGTTTCTTCCGCCACTATATGCCATGTGGACTCTAAAGATCTTCACAAACAATAGTTGGTCCCTGTAGCCGCTCTCCAATGGCATAGCAATCTGTATAATTTCAGCGACTCTACATACACAATAGTGTTGCAATGTATAATGATTAGTGCCTGCTAATACCAGTCCAGACCCTTCCTGATGAGATATCCCTTATTTATATTTAAAAGGCTTTCTTTTTAAGCTCCTCGTATGATTCCACCAAAGAGACATCTTCCTTCGCTGACCATCAAGGGACGTCCGTTTTAACATTAGCGCTCCTTGTTAAATGTGTTAATCGTAGCTTATGATATCGCTTCCATAAGTTACGTTTATATTATAATCGGATTCCTCCAAGTATGACTGCTGCTTAGTAAATTAAGGAATTCTTAACTTTGTTTATTTTAATTTTGTCTTCTAGCATTCGATTGTCATATAGGTGAAGTTCATCACAAATTAGTTCTAAGTCTTATGATAATAAGGCTTTTCCTTAGGATTCGATAACTTAGTAATCAATGACTTAGTAGGGTTTGTTTGCCTAATAATTGCCCCACTTCTTTGATTTGGTATATCCAATGATATAATACCAAGGTTATTTTATATTTATTATTTATAATATATGATAAGTGATAATATAATATATTTATAAATATATTATATATCATATTTGAATTATATTAAAATATTATATATAAAATATTATGCAATAACAATATTATCTATATGTTTGAAACATCGCATTTTATGAACACGACTTCACTATCTTAATCATGATGTTTAAATCTTTAATTGAATTAAGGCCCTAATATCGAGCTATGACAGCAACCACATTGTTTTTTCCTTTAACATATTCAATGTCAAAGTCATATGCCTGAATCTTGCTGACTCACTTCTTCTGCCTCATTCAAATCTGTTTGTGACAGAAAATGCCTCAAGCTATTGTGGTCGGTCCTAACCACAAAGCAGTTACCCACCAAGTATTGTCTGAACTTCGCCAATGCATGCATGATGGCGAGCATCTCCTTATCATAGGTGGAATAGAGCCTCTCTACATCCTTGAACTTCCTGCTTTCAAAAGCAATGGGATGCCTATTCTACATCAATGCCACACCAATGCCTTCTCCTAATGCATCACAGTCCAACACAAAAGGCTGCGTGAAATCTGGCAATGCCAGCACTGGGCAAGAACTCATCACCTTCTTGAGCTTATCAAGAGTAGCCTGAGCAACATCTGACCATCTGAATTCTCCCTTCTTTGTGAGATCTATGAGAGGTGCTGCCAACTGTGAAAACCCCTTAACAAATCTCCTGTAGTAGCAATATAGCCCAAGAAACCCTCTCAAATCTGAAATGTTCTGCGGTGGTGGCTAACCCAGAATTGCCTGTATCTTCTCCTGATGAACCTTGACTCCATCAGCTCCAATCACATGCCCCAAATAAAGAATCTATGTCATTCCAAACTCACATTTGGATGCCTTCGCATACAATGACTGTGCCTCAGTGATACTCAACACCTCATCGATATGCTGAAGATGTTCCTCCCATGTTTTACTGTATATCAAGATGTCATCAAAGAACACCAACACAAACTTACGCAACTGCCTACGAAAGATTTGATTCATGCATGACTAAAATGTAGTAGGAGCGTTGGTGAGACCAAAAGGCATAACCAAAAATTCATAGTGGCCATAATGGAATCTGAATGCTGTCTTATGAATATCCTCTTCACGGACATGAATCTAATGATACCTTGAACGAAGATCAATCTTAGAGAAGTACTAGCCCTGTGTAATTCATCAAGCAACTCATCGATCCTGGGAATAGGATACCTATTCTTGATTGGACATCCTCATGGTGTCGTGCTTCTTTACCAAAACAACTGAAGATGCAAAAGGACTGGAACTAGGACAAATGTGTCCCATCTCAAGCAATTCCTTAATCGTCGTTTCAATCTCTTCTTTGAAATGCCGCGGATGACAATAAGGTGTAGTGATGACGGCCTCCAAGTCAATGACATGCTCAAACCCACGATTTGGTGGTCTACCAGGAGGAATCTCTCCAAACACCATACTATGCTTATCAAGCACCGACTGTGTATCCACATGGTACTTCTGACTACCAGAAGAAGATTTGGATGATACAAAACACTGAGCTGCCCAAGCAACATCATCATGTCTGAACAATGTTTCCATTCTCCTCGCTAACACAACCCTGGGTCCTCCAACTGAAAGTGTTCTCAACACAACCTTCTTCTCTTCGTACATGAATTCAAGTTCCATCTTCTGGAAATCCTGTACGTATCTACCAAGTGATTGCAACCATTGAATTCTCAGAACAACATCAATCTCTCCCAGTCCTACTACATAGAAATCATCAGTCAATGTGTAGTCTCCCATTCAAATGCTAAGCTAAGATACCTTCTTAGTGCAACTCATAGTAAAGCCATCTGCAATTGTTACACTGAAACCCTGGAAATCCTCAGCTTGTAATTCTCTCTTCATTATTAAGCCTTCTTCTATGAAGTTATGAGTAGCTCCACTGTCAACCAAACAAGTGACCCTCTGTCCCTTAACAACTCCTCTCAAAGGAAAGGCATGATATTTCGGCACTCCTGAAATGGATGCTATGGTGAAATGTTCTGTATCATTTGCATTGTTCGGTTCTAGCTCCACCTGTGGCTGTGGCCCTCCTGATTTGTGTCACTATCCAAGCTAGTGTCTTCGACAGATTCATTCTCATCCTCGGAGATGACCTTAATGAGATGTACCTTGCCTTTTCCTAGGCATCTGTGCCCTAGTTCCCATGGCTTCTTACAAGAGAAACAAAGCTTCTTCCTCCTCATCTCATTCTTTGTTTCATTATCCATCCTAAGAGGTTGATACTTAGGTTGATTGAACCTTTTTTGATTTGAACTACAACCCTTGATATTTTTCTTCTATGCTTGAAATGTGGGAGTAGTGTCAAGATCAAGCGCAAGTTCAATAGCATCATCAAGTGTACTAGGCTTATGAGCCTTCACCAACCCTTTCAACTTATCTTTCAAACCTTCCACAAACAACATTACCACCCTCTCTGTCATAGCAGGAACCATTACTGCAATCTTTTGAAACTCGTTGATGTAGGAATCCACTTTGTCATTCTGTCCCAACTGTGCCAAATCTCTGTAGCAGACTTCCACATCCTTCCTATCAAACCTAGTGATGAGTTTTTGTGTGAACTCATCATAAGAAGTGATCATCGCATGTCTTTGTGAGACAAGTCCATGATGCCACCAATCATATGCTATTCCCTCAAGATGCATAGTAGCAAGTTGTATGGCCTTTTGTTCATTCATGGGTTTGAGTGTGAGGAATGTGTCAAGTTTATGAACCCATTCTCTAGCACTTATCTTCCCGCTTACATCAAAGTTAGCTATAGGTATCTTGTTCAGTGCCTCTTGGTATTCTTTGTGTTGCTTTGCTTGCCCTCTAGGTCTTTACTCATGTATTGATTGATGTTTATACAATCTTTGACCATGTTAGGAAGTGCATCATACTCTGCACATATGGTAGCCAACTCCTTCACAAAAGACATTTGTCCTTCATTCTCAACTACCTCTTCCTCTTCTTCCTCACTAGAAAGAAATGAGGGCCGCAGGGGCCTATTCGCTGAAGAAACATGTGTTCTTTCACCATGTGGTATACCTACCACGCTGCCTTCACCCGTAGGTGCTCCTTTAATTCTCACATTACCCAAATCTCGAGTCATTAGTTGCATCTGTTGCACACACTTAGATACTGCGAGAGGGTGGGGGGTGAATCAGTATCCAAACAATTCTCAAATCCTCCGGAGCAAAGTAAAACTTAAACTTTACAGCATTAACAGAAATACAAAAGATCAACACAATGCACAACACATAACACTAGATGTATGTGGGAAATCCCAAAAGGGGAAAAACCACGATGAGGACTAACTCACAATATATGAAGCTCACTTGTATAAAAAATTACAACTTTATTTTAGGGCTACAACCCAAGGATTCTACTACTCCCTGTTGACTTGGGCTACAACCCCAAGGAAGCAACTACTCCTTGAACTAAGAATAAACTCAGAAATGATTACAATATGACAGTCCTTCTATTGCCTGAAACTGGCAATGAAGCTCACTTTTTTGATGATTGCACTACTACCTTTTCACTCCCCTTTTGATGATTGCTCTTTTGCTTTGACAACTTCTGCACTTTCTCCAATAGTCTTCTCTGCAGCTTGCTGACTCACTGCTTTCGGCCTTCAAGAAGTTTTGGCTTTGGCTCACTACCTCCGGCAATCAATTAGGCACACTCTTCACTTCCCTTGTGTCACAAAAATGTCTTCAAGATGAATCAGGACAGGCCTTATTGCTTCTGCTCTTTCTCCTTCAGTCGCACATCATAATGCATTACATATTCATATTATGCTCTTTATACACTCATATTTGCAATCATACTTCAAAGTTCACCTAGATCAACTAGGTTTAGAATATTACATTGGTTTCATTACAAGTCGGCCAATACAACAAGAATATTACAATTTACAAGTCGGCCAGAGATCACACAACATGAAACGTGTAGAGGGCAAGCCCTAACATGATCTATGTAACAACCCTCCTTGTCTAACTAAATTTTATTCTGAATTTTCCCTTCGCTGTCCTAAATTTCTGATTTACTTTTCTTGCAATGTATGCAATATTTTCAAAGCATAGGATCAAATTGCAACAAATGAACATGAAATTAGATAACTAATCAATGCATATAAACCATGAAAGAACATACCCGAAATGAAAGCTTCACCTCTTTATTCAATTCAAGAGCTGATTACAAATGTCATTGGCTGTAGTTTATATCAGACTTACCTGATTTTCAAATTAGATCTCAAACAATATGCATAAATGCCCAAATATAGCTCAAAACCCTAGCCGATTGGTATGCAATGATGCCTTGCCAAGGTACAATGATAAAGCTGATGATAGAAGACTGGAACAACTCCTGTAGGAGATCAATGGTGGTCTGTTATAACTAATAACACTACTGATATGACTGATCATAACCCAGATTTCACAAAATATGTCAAAAAGTGCCAAATTCAAGCTCCAAATGCAAGCGACTAGCTCTAGGATGAAGGTGATTAGGGTTTAGATGCCTCCAAGATGTTCAAACCCTTTATACAATGTCAAATGACACTCAGATCTGGAGAAAGAACCCTGTTGTCCACTGCTGATACAAAAATCTGAATGTGTATAATGACAAACAATCACTCCCTTTGCCAAGCAATCCAACCAAAATGCCTCTAATATCAATTGTAGATGAACATAGCTCCATATACAAGCCAAATCTGCATAACAAGCTCCATAAATACCTCCAAATTAAGTTCCATGATGAACTCCATGTGAATTCATCTCATCATGGTGGAATGAGAGCATCACCAAACCACAAAAGCCAAGGGAACACCACCTTGAGCAAACTGAAAATGCAATTCCAGCCAAGAGAAACTCTCAAATACAAAGTTTGTCAAATGATCAATAGTTGCAAAATGGAGCCAAATGCCTCTATTTATGCTATTCTCCTCCCAGGCATCCAATTTTGCCAAATAATGAAAAATTTCAAATCCACCAATCAAATGCAGCTTTCAACTTGACAACTTTAAATGAATTGCACTCATCAAGCACCATCATTTAAAAATAATAAAAATAATAATATTTTATTATTTTCCTTATCTCTCCTCTAGATGCCAATATTAAAAAAAAAATTATTTTATTTAATATTTTTCTCCTTTTCAAGCACCGATTTTCTCCTTGGGCAAATAATATTTTTTAATTAATTTTTTCCCTTTCTCCTCTTGGGCGTCGATTTCCACACCACCAATAAAATAATATATTTTATTATTTTTTTCAATAGCCTTCTTGGGCGGCGATTTTGGGCTCATCTAATAAAAATAATAATATTTTATAATTTTTATTTTTCCTTCTCTCCTTTGGCATTGGGAAAAATAATAAATCAATAGATAAATAAAAATGCAATTGAAGATTGCATTTTCCATCCTTTCACCTTCTCCATCTTCAATTTAACCAATGTTTATTTTTCCCATCCTTGGCTTGGAAAATGTCAATATTTTGGCATAATGAAAAATATCACAAAATAACACTTAGCCAAAGTCCAAATAAAACAAGTATTGAGCCAACATTATAGTTTTCCATCCTTCAATACCAAGTTCAAACCAAAATCATTCCCTTACCACTAGCATTAGCCTACGAGAATGGTGAATAGGCTAATTAACATCTCCACAAGTGATCACTCCGGAAATGGGGACTTGACAAACTACATGCAACTCCAGGAAGAGAAACACGCCTTGCGGATCCCAACACATGTTTAACCTGGTCCTAAACATCCTTCATAGAATAACACCTACACATCTCGCACGTTTGAATTAGGTCATCCTTAAGCAAGAACACACGGAGCTTGTAGCACAACGGTCATTACAACTTGGCGGTACTCATGGATGATTAAACATTACTTGTGCTTCTCCTAGATGAGTCGACATGACCTTCACAACATCTCCAAACACTCCTTGAACTCCGCATAGCAACAACTTTGTGGCGCTCACCTCCAACATTCCCAAGAAGGCCTCAACAACAATAACTCTTCACAAACTGACTTGAAAGCTTTGTGCATTACTAGAAACACGAAAGATTTGTATGTGCTTCAAACCTGGGAAACATAGAGACATATAGAATGTCCACATAAACTCATATAACTGATTTGTACAATGTCCAACTAGCGCAAGTACTCAAACATAGGTTCTGTAAAACAATTAGGCATCCGTAATTATCTGTAGCACAATGTCATTTGAAAACTGAACTTGTGGACCTTCAAATCATCTGATACTGCAAAGTAGCATGCATTGAACATCTCTAATCATGTTCACAAAACCACATGAGCAAATCTTCATATCTGGAGGAATGCGGAGCATTCCAACAAGCCTTCATCATCACTTTACTTTTCCAGAGCACAGATTGGAACTCTGTCACTTTTAACTTTCACTGCTGAAGGTATAATGACTTGAACTCTTGGATATAACACCTTCAGAACATATTGAACTCAACTTCTGAACCACATGACCATATCTTCAAATGCGGAGGAACGCAGAGCATTTTACCAAGCAGTCTTCCAGGCAACTTCCTACGGCAAAAACTTTCACCAATATTCGGAGACCAGAGTCTTCTTGTAACAGCACATACATCTTTAGAAACAACAGGAGAGAGCATATAACATGCTTTAGGCCATCAACATCATCTTTTCAACATCAATATTACTTCTAATTCCCATTTTAATGCTTCTAATTTCCATCTTAATATATCATCATGATATCATCTCTGCTAACCACAAACATGCTCAATACAACTTTACTTGACATTAATCAAGGCATGACATCCAACCATAAACATCAGCAACACCACTGCTAGCACACCATCAAAGTATATCATCAACATAAGCATCCAAGCTGAGTCTTCAGACTGAGTGTTGTTAACTGAGTTGACATCAATGACAACCACACAACCACATCAGTGACAACCTTAGGTAACATATGTGCAACAACATCATTTGATGTTGAGAAGTCATCATGTGTTCCAAATCCCTATTTGTTCATTGTTGTTCCCTCAAATACTCATCCAAATCATTCCTTGGTGGACTTCCAACTCTTTTGTTTCTATCCATATTTTCTGCAAATGGATCAATCTCTTCTTATTCTCTCTGCTGGCCAATTCTTCTTCTATAAACTTGTGCGCGTGGAGTCTTCAAAAGTATAGACTGCATAACAACTAACTCCCGACTAGGTCAATCTTTTCACACATAACATGCTAGATAAGATCGAGTCAAACCTCAACCCAGTGTAGGTAGATGTAACTTTGAATCTTATGCTCAAGAATGCTATTGGATAAGACTTGACTTTCGTCACTACCCAAATACCCTCCAGGCTGGCAGGATCAAAGCTCAGAGACCACTGACATGTGTCGAACTAGGGTTTGAACAAAATTTCTGAATTTGCAATGTTTCAATTTGAAACCCTAGGACTGAATTCTGAATTTTATTTCTATGCCTTTTAATTTGACTTCTCCAAGCATGAAAAATAGACTAACATGTGCAAAATTGATGGCAAAAGAAAACATATATATGCAGTCTCTACTATGAATTACATCATGATTTACACACTATAATGATAGCAAAAGGATGATAAGCTAAATCAGACCTTGCTGTTATGAAATCAGATTGTTCTATTTCTCCATTACATCAATTTCAAGGCTCCATGAAAGCCAAAGTACAAACATAGACTGCTGTTACAAAATCAGAGATGTAACATACCAACTTTTGATGACAAATTACAATGTAGAGTGAGCGAATTTTCCCAACATGGATCAACGCACCTTCAAGATGATGATTACATACTAATGCATGCAGATTGCCACTTCTAATGTCAACAAACAGTCCTCTTTTGCTGATCGGCCTGCTCTATTGTGCTGATAATTGTAGATCGCTGCCCTCTATTGATGCCAAATCACCTCCTTGTGTAGATCGGCTTCACCACACCATGCAATCAGCTCCAAGGATAAGTGTTAAGGGCGGTGGCTAGGGTATGAAGCTGCTGTTCTGAATAATCTGCAAGGAATATGTAATCAAACAGCCACGATCTCCCAACAATGGCGATCCGACACAACTAGGGATGATTCCAAAATTGGCGCTCAAGAGTGTGGGAAGATACCTCTAGGAATCGGCACTCCAATGAAGCCAATAAATCTGAATAATGCCTCTCCTCAATGGTGGCGCTCAATATGCAATGCCAAGGATCTTCAATGATGAAACTCTTCAATGATATCAAAGATCTTCAATGGCGAAACTCAAATTTGCAATGAATGATATAGCATGAAGCTCAATGAATCTTCAAGTCTCCAATGAAGTGCAAATGTGAATTCCATATGAATCCACCTCCAAGATGTGATTGGGTTTTCGTCCAACACACCTCCTTTCACAAGGGTTTTCGTCCTTGGAAAGTCCCGCAATAAATTGCCAAGCAAAATGCCAATGTTGCCAAAATATTCATGATAATGAAATGAGCTCCGTCAACCTTCTTTTATACTTGGTTCCTCTTTTTCCTTCGAAATAGGCCAACAATTCAAATTAAAGATTTGAATTAACTTTTTCCTCCAAGTCGGCCAATATTTTATTTTGTTTCTCCCAATGTGGCCGCCCAAAAAACAAATATTATTTTATTATTTAATTTCCTTTTCTCCAAGATGAGAGCTCCACATGAGGATAATAAAATATTATTATTTCCCTCCAACTTTGGGCGGTCCAATAGAAAATTATTATTTTATTTATTTCTCCCATAATTGAGCGCTCTAATTAAATAATAATAAAATATTATTATTTAATAATTTTCTTCTCCAAGGTGGGTGCTAGATATCCAAATAAAATAATATTATTTTATTTTTCCAAAACCTCCAAGTGATTCGTGCAAATCCAAAAACCATTATTTTATTATTTTTATCCTTTGATAATTAATGTAAAAATACATTAATTCATTTTCCACTTTGCTAGAATTTAGCTAAGCCTTATAAAACAACTTTCCATTCTCCAAGCCTCTGAACAACGTTATCTTCTCCAAGCCATAGCACAACCAAAATTATTCTCTTGTTTGATGAATTAGCCTATGGGAATGAGGATGTTCTAACCCAGACTCCTGTTAGGTGATCATGCCGGAAATGGGGACATGTCATCCTTCAAAACCTCCATGATTCCCTATAGCCTTCCAACACAAACCTGCCATCGCCTTATGAACATGGTCAAAAAGAGTTAGGGCTGCCACAATCATACCTTCATTTACCCTTAGTTGACCTTCCCAAGGATGTGACTTATGGGACAAAAGGTCTTCATGCAACATACCATGATCATGCCTCTCCAATTCAACTTCTTCTTTGACATCTTCTCCATTACACCCATGTGTGAAAGCTAAGTCATCATCATGCTCGACCAAAGGATCTTCATCAAAGTAGTGGGTAGAATCTTCTACATCATGATCTTCCACAATAGTTGAAACAACTATGACCTTCTTATCCACCAAGGGATCCTTCAACTCTTGATATGTCAAATCAACTTTATCCAAGTTTCTTTGTTCACTACACATTGAAATTTCTGAATTGCCCACATATGTATGAACAACATCCATCTCAAAGACATCCAAACCACAATTTGATTCCTTGCCAACATAATGTAAAGGTGATGAAGCAATGCTAGGAACATCAAACGAACTCATACCTTCTTGTGGCTGATCCAACCTGGTTGGTTTGGTAATCTCCATGGCGGCATCTCCTTCGATCAACGATTTTGTAGTCATCATGAAGTCCCATGTACTCTTCATTTGTAGCCTCTATAGGTGACTCTCCTTCATCCTTACCCTCATAAGGCTGAAGTAAACTTGTGGCTTCATCTTCTTTAGGGTTTGGAGTCCAATCTTCTATGCATATTGACTTGTTTTTGCCTTCCTCACGATCACTTGTAGGGCTGCAAGTCACAAACAAGTGATTCTTCTTTCTCCTCTAACCTTCCTCCAAAGGGAACTTCTGATTTTAGTTTCTTTTCTCCCAATTTTCTGATGTAGGCATATGGATCTTCCTTTCCCGGACTACCATGCCTTGAATAAGATGACCATCAAGAACAGGTATCCTATACCCAAGATTGATGCGTTGTTGGATGAGTTGCATGGAGCAGTATATTTTTCCAAGATTGACCTTCGTTCGGGGTATCATCAGATTAGAGTACATGAGGATATTCATAAGATTGCATTCAGTTGTCTTTGCGGGCATTATGAGTTCTTGGTTATGCCCCTTGGTCTTACTAATGCTCCCGTGACTTTCCAGTTTTGTATGAATCACATTTTCAATAGGCAATTGCGGAAGTTTGTACTAGTATTCTTTGATGATATCTTGATATATAGGACATGGGAGGATCACCTCAGGCCCATTGACAAGGTGTTAGGTATCATGGAGGCACAGTCCCTATTTGCTAAGGCTTCCAAATGCGAGTTTGGAATGACAAAGATTTTATACTTGGGACATGTGATTGGCATTGATGGAGTGAAGGTACATCAGGAGAAGATGCAGGCTATTTTGGATTGGCCACTGTCGAAGAACATTTCAGATTTGAGAGGGTTCTTCGGGCTATGCAGTTACTACAGGAGGTTTGTGAAGGGGTTTTCATAACTAGCATCACCTCTTACAGATCTCACTAAAAAAGGTGCATTCAAATGGTCGGATGAGGCTCAGGCGACATTTGATAGACTCAAGGAGGTAATGAGCACTTGTCCAGTATTGGCTCTTCCTGATTTGTCTCAGCCATTTGTATTGGAGTCTGATGCTTTAGGTGAAGGGATCGATGTCGTCCTCATGCAGAACAAACATCCCATAGCCTATGAGAGTAGGAAACTGAGAGATACAGAGAGGTTGTATTCCACCTATGATAAGGAGATGCTTGCCATCGTGCATACATTGGCAAAGTTCAGACAGTACTTGGTGGGTGGAAAGTTTGTGGTAAGGACACTTCACAACAACTTGAAATACTTCATGGAGCAGAAGGATCTAAATGAGAGACAACAAAAGTGGGTGAGTAAGATTCATGCATTTGACTTTGATATTGAGTATGTTAAGGGGAAGAATAATGTTGTTGTCGATGTATTATTTAGGAGACCCACACTTTGCTCTATGTCAGAGATTTCAGCTGATTGGAAGGCTCACCTTTTGGTTGAGTATTCCAAGAATTCTTTTGCATGCGAGCTCATGGACGACAAGATTCAGGATGACAGGTATAAGGTAGTTGGTGATGTGATCTACTATAAGGATAGGATCTACTTGGTACCCGAGTCAAAGATGAAGGATAAGATTTTGAGGGTTGTTCATGACACTCCTTTAGTAGGACATCCAAGGTTCTTCAAGACCTACAAGCAGGTGCGAGAGAGATTCTCATGGAAGGGTCTCAAGGATGATGTCTTGTGACATTTTTGAGAGTGTATGACTTGTCAACAGAACAAATTTGATCATACTTTCCCTATAGGTTTGCTTTAGCCATTGCCTATTCCAGAATAGAAGTGGGAGAGTATTTCTATGGATTTCATTATAGGTCTTCCGAAGGTCCAAGGCAAAGATTGCATATTTGTGGTTGTTGATAAATTGACTAAGTATGCACATTTCTTTGCTATTTCATCTGAGTATAAAACACCTCAGGTTGCAGAGCTATTCTTTAGAGAGGTGTTTAGACTCCATGGACTTCCAAAGACTATTGTCAATGATCAGGATAGCAAGTTTCTCAGTGTGTTTTGGTAGGAGCTATTCAGATTAGCTAGTACAGAGTTGATTGCGAGCACTAGTTACCACCCTCAGATAGATGGGCAAACTGAGATAGTGAACAAATGGGTGGAAGGATATCTACGCAATTATGTTGTGAGGCAGTAGAAGGCTTGGGTCAGGGGATTGTATTTAGGAGAGCATTGTTATAATATCACCTATCACATGTCGATAGGCATGTCACCTTTTCGAGCCTTATATGGTTATGATGCTATGTCTTTTGTAGACTTAGCATTTGATGACAACAAAGCTCTTAGAGCTAGAGAGATGATGCAGGATAGCCAAGACATCTTTAAGGCACTTAAGGATAATCTTCATTGTGCTCAAAATCAACAAAAGATGTCTGCAGATAGGCACAGGGTGGAGAGGATATTTGAGGTTGGTGATTTAGTTTTCTTGCACCTACAACCATACCGACAGTCTATACTGAAGAAGAGGGGTGTAGAAAAGCTAAAACCTCGGTTCTATGGCCCCTACAGGATCGTGAGGAGAGTTGGAAACGTTGCATATGAGTTGGAGTTGCCCGAGGGTAGCTGAATCCATAATGTATTTCATGTATCTTGCCTCAAGAAGGCAATTGGGCAGCATACTACATCTTCTCCCGAGCTCCCTCCTTTGGATGAAGAGGGTAAGTTGGTACCTATTCCTGATGCTATACTGGATATTAGGGAGTGTAGGTTGAGGAATAAGGTGATTAAGGAGTATTTGGTTAGATGGAGAGATGTGCAACTTGAGGATGCTACTTGGGAAGGTGAACAAATTCTGCAGCATCTAGGTTTGCAATTGCTTGAGGGCAAGCAATTCCAGGAAGGGAGGACTGTAATGTCCCTTTTTTCCGAGTGATCACCCAACGGAGTTGGTTAGCCTATTCTATTCCCATAGGCTAAGTTGGAAGTACAAGGGAATAATCTAATTAGTTAAATACTAAGTAATTCTAATTATTTCGGGTTATTTATATTTAACTAATTTTGCTGGACCAAATTATGATGTGGAATGACTTCTAATATTTTTGTGAGCCACTTGGTGAAATAAAATAAAGAATATTGCCCAAGAGGTGGACGACCTAGAAAAGAGAATAAAAAAGAAAATAAAATAAAATAAGTAGAGTGCCTAGGGAGGTTGGCCAAGTGGGAGAAAAACAAAAGAAAATAAATTAAAATAAATTGCCAAAGGAGGTCAGCTAGGAGGGAGGTCGGCTAGGTTTGAATTGGGCATTTTTTGGCTATAAAAGGTAGGAAGTCATTTTCATCATTCATTCACATCTGATTTTATTCATTGGAGTTTTACTCTTGGATGCACTTTTAGTTCAGCTTATTCCAAGTACGAAAACCCTTAGAAATAGTGGTGGATTGGATGTAAACCCAATTCCATCTTGGAGGTGAATTCATATGGAGTTCACACTTGCACTTCATTGGAGATTTGAAGGAGATTCTTGAGCTTCAAAGACATTTTCAGATCAGATTTGAGCGCCCATTTTGGAGGAATTGGACAAGGATTGCTGCTAGGGTTTCTTCCCTAGGTTGAGCACCACTTCCCAAGGAGGATGACTTCACATTTTTTGGAGCACAAAACCTTAGCCGCCTATCATGGGGGATTCACCCATCTAGGGTTTTCTGTTTGACTTCATTTTCGCCATATTTTGGTATGTATGAACCTATGTTTAGGTCTGATTTGTAATAGCAGGAATCTGGGCTATGTTTTGGCATGTTTGAGCTCATGAATTTGTTGCAAGTTCAATTCAGAATATTCAGATTTGTAGCAGCAGACTGTTACACCCAGAAATCAGATTTATATGTCATATGTTTGGCACTTGGATGGTTATATTATGTGGTTAGATTCATGTTTGATGTTATCTGCATAAGCATACATGTTTGGCATGTTTGTTTGAGCATTTGGTACCTAGAAATTCGCTGTCCATGATTATTTATGCTTCAGAAATAAAAATCAGAATTCAGATTTAGGGTTTGAGCAGAAAAAGAAATCAGAATTCTAGGGCAGATCTGGTTAGGGATACTACATCGTAACATATTGCCATAGAGTTGATGCTCCATCAAATTTAAACGATCTATCTATCCTTGGGCCCACTGAATTAGAACAACCAACTATTCTGTATAGATTCTTGTTACAAGGAAATTTTAAAAAATTTAAGATGTAACCTTAGAATATGTTAACTTAAAAAATATAATAATAAAAAGAATACAAACCCACAATCCATTGAAAAGTAATAAAAATGATTAACAATTAAAAACGTTTTTTAAAAAGGGCTAGAAAGCTTGGAAAAAGTCTTTAAAAAACATGGATAAATCTGAAAATAAATTTACCTTTGATTGTTAAATCTCCTTGGTGCAAGCTAGTTATTCTTTGTTGGACTTGGCAAATACAATTTATGTTTTTACAATCCTTCACCATTGGAAAAAAAAACAGCAAGCTTGAAGAATGAAAAATGGTAAGTTGGAATGATAACATATGTTTTTGTGTTTTGTGCTTGTCAAATGAGGTGTTTTGTGTCAACTATCTATATTTAGGGTTTTAAAAAATGTTTTAGGTTTACTTTATAAGAAAATAAGTGTGATTTTCTTTTAAAATTGTTTGTTTCTTTAATTTGAGCTGTTTATGGGCATGGGTTTGCCCGGGTCAGCTTGGGTACACCAAGACGTAACCATAGGGTACCTAGGATGACAAGGCCAAGGTCCTTACCCAGGCCGAACCCATGCCCGTTTAGTATGGGGACGGAAACCATTTTAGAATAACCCAGTAATAGAGGTAAGTACCTTTTGCAGCAAGGAAGATCACTTTGCATAGCAAAGACAATCTTTTGTGCAGCAACAAAAGTGTTTTGCACAGCAACAAAAATATCTTGCACAGCAACAAGAATATCTTTGTATCTTTAGAACCTCACAAATACAATTTTACAAAACAACTTATACCAAATTCAATTCATTACTTCATTTCACCTCTTTCTACTTAAAAAGCAATCAATTTAAATTTTATCTACAATAATCGTAATATAAAATATAAATCACTTCAAAGACATATTGAGATGAAAGAGTGTTAAGTGTATTTTCAGGTAACAAATGTATGTCCAGAGTTAGAAAAAGGTTATACAATCATGTACACTTATGGGCTCATCAAATGCAACAATCACAAGACAATTTCTTTGGAATAGGATGATGAAGTTGGGATTCGTGTCTGCACCAACAAAGGGTAAAGAACATGTCACCTCCCCTTGCCACAATGCTTCCCAATCTGCACCTTTTTGCAAATTGTCTGGACAATTCCCTCTTTCCCAAACTATGCTTTTAACAATATTGATGAGTCTCATTAAGGAAGGTATTTAATCCTGCAGATCTATTTTCAGATAAGGCTCCTGGCTAACCCAAGTGTTCACATGCCAAGACCCCTCTTTGGTCAATGTCCATCCTGCAAACAATGCAAAATCTATTCAAAATATCCCCATATACATGTTCTCCTTGTTGCTCCACCAAGATAACAAATCTCATACATCAAATTCTCCAGAATATGCCTCTTCATCCAACTTTTCTCTGGTTATCTCTTGGAAAATATTACTGACACTCTTCAAGATTTGACCCAAAAGATGGAGGATAAGAGAGCTGGCATTGCACTCTTCCAGCAGTGCATTTCACTTCTGTTAACTGAAATCCAATGGCAAAAGTAAAATCATGTCACCCTGCAAAATTATGAATAAGTACAGTTTGAGTGATTATACTTGCTGAGACTAAACTACCAAACACCTCCACAATAGAACAGAATTTAGAGAGTGACTACTCTCAAATGATAAGAACAAAAATAAGCTTGCTGAAGTCAATTAGTAGAAATCCCAGAAAGGTATCAAAAAAGAAAGCTGATTACCCTCTCCAACATAGCATGAATCCGTGCTCTTAATTGAAGAATGGATTCGCAACCTCCACAGGGCCATACTGCTTGCATTCCCCACAAATTGTGAGTCCTGTATGTCAGCCTACAGAGGACACTAGAGGAAGCAAACTGGTTGCAATCAGCTCTAACGCTTGCTTGATTCTCGTTTAATATTTTGTATGATTTGCTGATGTTATACTTTTGAATGAGTTTCTCTCTCTTCTTTTTAGGTCCCAAAAGATCTCTTTTCTCTTTTGTGGCAGACATAATTTATCACTCGAGTTACAACTCTGTATTGTCACCATTATAAGGGCTTCAGCAAGTTAGATTTTGACTTTTTCTAAGTTGTAATAATGTACAATGATACCTTTTCTCATTTTATCCTTTAAGAAAACGGAGCATGCCCAACATACGGGGTATGTACACCTTTTCTTATGAAAATTGAGAAGGCTATTCATACTCACAGACCCTTGAGCAAAGTAAGAAGCAACATAATCCAATTTAGATTGACATTGCTTGAAATCCTATAGGTCTGTCATATCGTGGGGTGACTACTGGGTTCATTTTGTATTTACAGTTAGCTGCTAGTGAAATACAGACAAACCTACTTTGAAGACATAAATATGTTATTATCTAAAGAATTTATAATAGGGGAATCAGGTAATAAGTTTTAATATGAGTGTAGATAGCCTTTTAGCATTGTAGGTACTTATTTCCACTAAAAGCTGACAAATTGTTGTTGAAATTGCAGATTATTGTAGATTCTATTACTGATGAAAAGGTAGGGATTATATTTGAACCAAGGTCATTGATTCAAGTGCTTGCAAATCTGATGTATAGTTTGACATCCCAGTTAAATAGTACTGGACACTTCAACAAGGGAATGGGAATTACATCATCATGAGCAGTGTGATAATAAAAACATAATTGAATTATAGGAATAACTAAGCATGACTCTAATCTCATTACATTCTTGCTATTTATCTTCAGAAATGTTTATCATGTACAAATTGAGATGTATGGATGTTTATGTAAAAAGTTACTCGGAAATCTCCATAGATGTAATTTGGCTGAAACAATTATAAGTGTAAATTGCAACCTGTATTTGCATTTTTTATTGTTTTTCTTTATATGGTCATTATAATGGCAAGGTAGAGAAAAGTGAAAACTTCATGTGTATATCAACTTTGTGTGTGATTGTGGATACACATTTCACTCTTTTTGATTAAAAAAATTGTTGTGTTACACGGGGATGTGTCCCTTTGTAATATACAACCCCAAAATTTTTTTTAAAATATAGAACAATGATAAACAGTGTTAGCACAACTAAACTCCTCCACACTTCTGATCACCAAGATCCCAATTGGGCGAGGTGAAAGCATAATGTGCTTCAGACTATAATTTTAAACATTGTGCAAACAACTAAACATTCATCTACATATGCAGGCATCCACTTGTGCAGTGGGAATACTCCACTTGTTCAGTGGGTGGGAAAAGAAAGATAAACAATATTTTTCCTCCACACTGGCGGTTGGACCATCCAGGGGTTATAGCGTGTTTATGCAACATATAAGGAATAGAGACAAAGTGCATCAGCTGAGTACTATATCAATTGAATTACAATATACATCCAAGCTCCAAAGGAATGATGATTGACATCAAACTATAACCTGCACAAGAGAGTTAAGCAAGTTGCATAAGATATAGATAATCAAATCTGGAATCCACTGCAATTGATAACTGATGAGCAAGCTGAAGCCTATCTCTATTTTTTCCTTGTAGTATGGGCAGCCCAGCATAAACTGTATGTGTCTAAAGTGAAGACCAAGTTCAATTTGCTCACAACAATTTTATCTCAATGATCACTGTAAATCAATTCAGGCCACTGCTTCATTAGAAATCTGAGTTTCCTGGACTGCTCTTCATAGCACGACAGCATATGGAGGAGGAAAATCACATAGAAGACATAATCCCATCAGTCTTCTTCAGCATTGACTAGATTATTTTCAGAGATCACCTATGGAAACTATTACACAAGACTTCCCAAAGACCATCAGACAGAGGTATAAACACAGATTTAGAATGGTACGGCACCAAGACAATGAGCTAATAACAAATCAACAAGATACACAACTGATCCACTTCTACTGCAACAAAACTGATTATTCTGATCACACAAATGATTCTGAGCAGTCAAACACTGAAATCATGATAACAGAACCAACAGCAAATAAAACCTCTGATCAAGACCATACAAGCTGGTACAGGTACGGCTGCTCATAAAAAATTCAAATCAGCATCAAACTCTCTCAAATCACCCTTAAATGAAGCATCTAAGGCCAGCAAAAATGATGCAACAAGATATATTTCAAAGACCTCAGCTATTATTTACTATGATCCTCAATTCCTCTGCAGATGTACGGCCATTCATGTACGGATTCCATCATTACAATCTAGAACATGCTTTAAAACCAATGCTAATGGGCTTGAATGAAGTGTTTTATACATACAATGCCTTCAACAATTACAATGATCTCAAGAACTGCTATTATTAATTTCTATCTTCAAACCATTTTGCAGCATGTACGGCAATGCAAGGTACGGCACTTCCCAGAAAATTCAATACTTCCTCAAACTCCACCAAATAACTTGCAAAATGATTGTTGGGACAAGACAAAAATAATGCAATCAACCTTTACTTCAAAGATTCCACCATTTTTTTTTTTTGATCATTATTTCCATATAGAGGTACGGCCCAGGTACAAGTACGGATGCTCCCAGAAAATCACTAAACAGTTCTACTTCACTCAAAACACTTATAAAGGGGGCGTTTATGCAAGGTTATTCAAATGCAATCAAAAGATCTCACAAAAACTTCTCCTTTTATTTTTTTGGAAAATCTGATCCACATACAAATGTACGACCTGAGATGGTATGGCCAAGGAAGAAAAAGAAACAATCTTCACAAAGAACTATAAAATCACCACAAACTTGCATAGGCATTCATTATTCTCCATTCAAAACTGAATACAAATGAAACTTCACAAAAACACTCAAATCCATTAAGCTCTATGGCAAACTCTGAATGAGCATGCTCCAAATCCATCTTCAGCACAATGGTGATTTCTGTGTGAAACCACACTCAAACTCCAGAGGGTTTTCGTCCTCAAGAGGATTCTACAAGAGGGTTTTCGTCCTCAAGAGAATATGGAAGAACTCACAGGTTCCATCCATCTGCAAACAAATTCAATATATAACCTAGCATAACCCTTCAAATGAGAGCTCATTGTCTTTTATAAGGCACTGGAGGAGTTACAAAGGAAATGAATTATTTCTTGAAAATAATAACATTTTCCTTCTAACTTAATTTATTTCTTTTTTCCTCCATTTAAATGCTCACTTTTATGTGCCTACATAAAAGAATATGTTTTCCCCTTTCAAATGAGCTATAACACTTAATAAGATTTTAATTATTTTTCACCCTTAGGAACTTAAGTGAAAAATATAATTAAAATAGCTCATTAAATATTAAATTTTGCGGGAAATCCCAAACGACCTCCGAATGCCAAATAAACTGAACCAATATGCTCTGTAAGGTTTGGAATGAGCAACGATGCATTTTGGATGACTTCCAAAAATAGAAAATTCCTCCAAGAATCTTGGAGAGCAAATTAGAAGCCCGATCGAACTTCAGAAACCAACACTGTTACCCGGAACATCAACTGAGCTCAAAACTATGAGAAATAATCCATTTACACAAGGAAAACCCAATTAATTTGTTCTGCAGACTAAATCAAGACCACTCCAAAAACATTGGAGTTCTTTCCAAACATGTCGGATAGCCTCCGAGAGACTAGGAACAAGCACAAAACTCACAATATTCAATGCACCAAAAATGGAACATTACACCCTTGCCCTCAAACCCCTATCCCCATCCCCTTTGGCGTTTTGGGGACGGGGGGGACGGTAGGGGACGTCCCCTTGCTGTCCCCAAAAATTTTTTAAAAAAGGACACGTCCCCAAACACGTCCCCTTTTTTGGAAATGCCAGGAAACACGTCGGGGATGCCTGGCCATCCCCAAGGTGGTAGGGGACGTCTCAGACGTTCCTTGACCGTCTTGGGAACGGCTAGGTGTCCCCAACATCAAATATACATTTTATAATGTTTTTAAAAAGAAAAGTCACAGCTGGCAATTAAATATTGTTGTTATACTATTGTCATGATTAAATTTATTGTTGTTATACTGCTGTCATGATTAATTTTATTTCTGTTATACTGTCGTTAATATTTATTGTTGTTATTCAACTTATAGTTTTATATTGATGTCCATTAACTTGTAGAAATTTGACTCTCTCTCTCTCTCTCTCTATATATATATATATATATAAATAAATAATAAAAAACTTTAATATATATACAGACAGACATACTCAAATTTAATATATATATTGTAATGTCCCCATTTTGACCTAAGTTATATTTTCTCGTTTGAGCATGTTTCTATACATGGAGAACCGGAAAGTTGGCTCAACTAGTATTTTGCTTGAGTTTTATTATGTGAATAATGACAAATGGAATCTTTAATTGCATTTGTCCAATATCTATGATGGAATCACATTGTTCATTGTGCCAAATCGATGGGTGAAGTATGGCTCAAGGTGGGACTTATTGGGTAACACATTTGTTATAGGTCCAAGCTTATGAAGAAATATTCCCAACGGCAATGAGGAAGGATTCACCCAAGACAAAAGAGCATAGTTTGAAGTGCCGAGCTGTTGAAATTTAGGTCCAAGCCTATCAGTGGAAATAAAAGTGTACACGCTCACATACAAGTCCAAGCTAAGCATTTAAGGAGACAGAACTCAGCCGCCAAGGTAATTGTGTACACGGTGCATTCATTGGATCATGTGTCATTAAAAATGTACACGGTGGAGCTATAGCTTTGAATTATGTGAAGTGCATTTAAAATTGATTAAGTTGACACATGGAATCGCCTATGATTAGTTATGGATCGACTAAGGCATAGGAAGGATTTTAAATTCAAGGAACTTCAAATTTCAACATCCAATGCTATTCACCCATATGCATAGCTAAGTGTGAACCGATGGGTGAGATCATTGTTTAATGTGCTCATGGAATGGACCGATTCAAATGGTGGTTACTTGCAAATCAACATAGATACTTGTGCTATCAGTTATCATGAAGAGATTGAAATGACTAGTTGTAATTCATTTAAAATTGCTAAGCAAGTTTTTAAATGAAGGATCAAGCATTCAATATTGTTCCAAAACATGATTCTTCATTGGCGGATTCCAAACTTCATTCCAAATCGCCATAGAGGAGGATCTACCAGTTTTAGAAAGGATAAATAGATCATTGCAAGTTCAATTGGGATTATGTTGAATCTGGTATGTTTTCTTATTCTATTATTTTGACTGAGAGTTTCGATTTTCATGTCGTTTATCAAGGTGATTGTCCCTTGATTATAGAATGGAGATGACCCCATTCATTAGTGAGGTGATTTCATAAAGAATTCATCATTGTTTCAATTTGCAGGTTATTCATAGGAGCAGTGGAGTAATTTTTAGTGGTTCAAGACTTTGAAGGAGTTGGAAATTTCATATCAGACTTGAAGATTGAAGATTTTGGAAGGTTGAAGGTTTGATACATATCAATACTCATTGAGTTTGAATCTTTTCGTAAGCGTGAATCATTGGAAGAGACTTCTAGAGCCAAGCACTACCGTTTGGAAGCATATTTTAACATGGTTTTGGCATGTTATTGAAATCTGGGTTATATCAAGTTGTTGCAGTAGTCTGGACATTTGTTACAGCAATGATTACAGTCATATCAGACATATTTTATGTACAAGCAAGGTCTTATGAATGTTAAGACATCATCTCACATTGTTTTAGCATTGATTTGTTAGGGTTTGAAGGTGTATTGTTGATCATTTTGATTTATATGGATGTCTAATGTAAACTCAGTCCTAGTTGATGTGTTGAACAACCAATAAGTGTTTGTAATTATCATCATTGAAGACAATAATATTGCTTTGGAATCTTGGCATTCATTTGTTTATTTTTCATTGATATTGTATTGTATTTGGAATTAAGGATTTTAAAAGCAAACTAAGCAAAATTTCAGTCAATTATATTAGGGTCTTTACAGTGGTATCAGAGTTATGATCCTGCTAGCCTGTTGGGAAGAGTAATATATTTACAAGTTTCAATTGTGGATTTGGAACAATGGGTTTATTTTCTATTCGATAAGGAAATGATGAGAGAGATAGTGGATCATCAGCGTAGAATGATGGATAGTCAACAACAAACAAATGCAAACATTCAACGAAGTATTGATAAGCTATGTCAAGCTTTGACAAGTAACAAGGTCAATAATACCGGAGCTAATCAGGCAGATTTAAGGAAGTCTAACTCAAGAAGATCAACAGGTACAAGGTCAAATTCATCCCAAAAGAGTCCTAATGATAAAGGTATGCATTGGTTTATAATGAATGATTTCAAAGAGTAAGAAGACTATGCAAGTGGAATAAAAATTGAACAAATCGATGAGTTTGATAGCAGTTATGAAATAGCAAAAGATGAAGAACTTGTAACACCTCATGATGACTTCAAGATTTAAGAAATAGTTGAAGATAAATCAGCTATGATAGATGAAGGTATAGTTTGTCATGATGAGACTAACATTGTTGTTTCATCTCTTCTTCATGTTGATAAGGAGACAAATGATGTGAATGATTTGGAAAATGATAATGTTCATACATATGATAGCAAATCAGATATTTCAATTTGTTATGAAGGGTATATTATTGATAATAAATCATACATGAAAGAGGTCAGCTATAAGGTATGTAATTCACATGAAGAAGAAGACATAGGTGATGTACAAGAGGAGACACATTGAATCAGCATTGGATGAAGAAAATACTATGGTATGACATGATATAATCCTTGATTTGTTTGAGGAAAGCAGTCCTATTCCTTTGCAATTAGCTCTACTTGATGATTTTGAGGCAGCCAATTATGTTGTGCATGAATATGACAATGAGAATGAAGATTCAATTTTGTTTGATGTATTCGGTGAACTAAATTAGCCTACACATGGTATTTCTCATACACATTTGCACCCTTTCAAAGAGGCTTTGGAGTTGATAAAAGAAGACTATCTACAAATGGTTAAGAGATGGAGACATGGCTATCCAATTGGTGAAAGATCAAGATAGAGAGATTGTTGATCTTTGTCTACTTTTGAGTAAGCATAATTAAGAAAATTAGTCCTTCATAAAAGCTATTCCTATACAAGATGACAAGGCAAATGGTGTAAAAGTTGAACAAGTTGAGGAAAGGATTGAAGAATCATACAATAAGGAACCTTATAGTCTTGTGACATTTAGTAATGAAGATTTCTTTGAGCCACTTCCATCCCTAATCGCTTGGGAAGAAGAGACAAATCAAGACTTGATGGTGTTTGATGACACCCATAGTGGACCAGCCCCTCAAGAATTGCCTTTGATGGGTGTTGAATGCATCCATAATTCATCTTTGGTTATGTCACCAATTGATTATGATATGGCAACTTTTTTATTTGTTGATTGGTGACTTCATCTTCATTGAGTCATGGGTTATAAGCTATCCTACTTGGAATTCCATTGCATGTGATTTCAGTTGTGATTTGCATGATACATTGATTTTCATTGGAGAGGATCAGCCTACGCTTGAATGGACGCCAAATCATTTTGATGATGCTCTCTCATTGGCACATGGATGGTTATTCTTCATTGTTGAGTAGTGAAGTATGTGATTTCAGTTTTAGCACAACATGATTGGATACAATTGTGTTTAGCATCCTTCATCTATTCATGATATTATTCAGTGATAGAAGGATTCTCAGCTTCATTGGTTCATTGCTTGGTATTAACACCTTTATGATTGGCATCTATTTTGGTATGGATGTGTTTGATTCATTGTGTGACAGTGGAAGCGGTCCTAAGATCTTCTACACCAACAAGTTTGAGGTGATATGTTTGAGCATGATTGAGGAACCTCAATGGATTTGGGATCCGGGGATTGATTGGGTTTAGTTTTTCTTCCCATTGCTTGGGGACAAGCAATGTCAGGGAGGGCTGTAATGTCCCCATTTTGAGCTAAGTTATATTTTCTAGTTTGAGCTTGTTTCTATACATGGAGAACGAGAAAGTTAGTTTATGTCTACACATGGAGAACCAGAAAGTTGGCTCAACTAGTATTTTGCTTGATTTTTATTATGTGAATAATGACAAATGGAATCTTTAATTGCATTTGTCCAATATCTATGATGGAATCACATTGTTCATTGTGCCAAATCGATGGGTGAAGTATGGCTCCAGGTGGGACTTATTGGTAACACATTTGTTATAGGTCCAAGCTTATGAAGAAATGTTCCCAATGACTATGAGGAAGGATTCGCCCAAGACAAAAAAGCATAGTTTGAAGTGCCAAGCGGTTGAAATTTAGGTCCAAGCCAATCGGTGGAAATAAAAGTGTACACGCTCACATATAGGTCTAAGATAAGCATTTAAGGAGATAGCACTCATCTGCCAAGGTAATTGTGTACACGGTCAATTCATTGGATCATATGTCATTAAAAATGTACACGGTGGAGCTATAGCTTTGAATTATGTGAAGTGCATTTAAAATTGATTAAGTTGACACATGGAATCGCCTATGATTAGTTATGGATCGACTAAGGCATAGGAATGATTTTAAATGCAAGGAACTTTAAATTTCAACATCCAATGCTATTCGCCCATATGCATAGCTAAGTGTGAACCGATGGGTGAGATCATTGTTTAATGTGCTCATGGAATGGACCGATTCAAATGGTGGTTACTTGCAAAATCAACATAGTTACTTGTGCTATCAGTTATCATGAAGAGATTGAAATGACTAGTTGTAATTCATTTAAAATTGCTAAGCAAGTTTTTAAATGAAGGATCGAGCATTCAATATTGTTCCAAAACATGATTCTTCATTGGTGGATTCCAAACTTCTTTCCAAATCGCCATAGAGGAGGATCGACCAGCTTTAGAAAAGATAAATAGATCATTGCAAGTTCAATTGGGATTATGTTGAATCTGATATGTTTTCTTATTCTATTATTTTGACTGAGAGTTCCGATTTTCATGTCGTTTATAGAATGGAGATGACCCCATTCATTAGTGAGGTGATTTCATAAGGAATTCATCATTGTTTCAATTTGCAGGTTATTCATAGGAGCATTGGATTAATTTCCAGTGGTTGAAGACTTTAAAGGAGTTGGAAATTTCATATCAGACTTGAAGATTGAAGATTTTGGAAGGTTGAAGGTATGATACATATCAATACTCATTGAGTTTGAATCTTTTCATAAGTGTGGATCATTGGAAGAGACTTCTAGAGCCAATCACTACCTTTTGGAAGCATATTTTAACATGGTTTTGGCATGTTATTGAAATCTAGGTTATGTCAAGTTGTTGTAGCTATCTGGACATTTGTTATAGCAGTGATTACAGTCATATCAAGACATATTTTATGTACAAGCAAGGTCTTGTGAATGTTAAGACATCATCTCACATTGTTTAAGCATTGATTTTTTAGTGTTTGAAGGTGTATTGTTGATCATTTTGATTTATATGGAAGTCTGATATAAATTCAATCTTAGCTAATGTGTTGAACAACTAATAAGTGTTTGTAATTATCATCATTAAGGACAATAATATTGCTTTGGAATCTTGGCATTCATTTGTTTATTTTTCATTGATATTGTATTGCATTTGGAAATGAGGATTTTAAAAGCAAAAAAATGGCCCTCGAACTGTCGTCCCCAAAACGCGTCCCCTACCGTCCCCCCGGCCCCATCCCTGAAACGTTGTGGAACATAGAAAAAATGATATGTTGAGAAAAGGAGGAAAAGGCTGCCTTACAAAATGCCATAAACCATAGCATCGTTATGGAGCAGAGGGAGGAATGGAGTACTTACAAAATATGGGCTATACCCAGTGATATGAAGAGCAATTAAGATCATAGAAAATAGAAGCATGGATCCTAAGACAGCAGCATAGGAAAGTGAGAAGCTTCTTACAAACCACATAGTATAACAATAGAAAGTACTTGAAAGTAGACCGAAAAACAAAGAGGATCATAGAGAGAGGTTTCAGTCCATAATAAATCAAGGATCCCGTAGGAGCTCATTCCTTAGTTTTGTGGGCTTCATCCTCCTTCTGAATAGTCCTCTGGACTGACTTCGCAACAGGATCATTCCTTAGTTTTGTGGGCTTCATCCTCCTTCTGAATAGTCCTCTAGACTGACTTCGCAGCCCTGCAGCCAATTTGAAGACACACCAACGGCCTCTTTCTTGTTTAGTGTGTTGTTCCATAGAATTGGAGGCCATAGCTTGCCTCTTAATAACCTGCTACATTGCATCTTAAAGTTTATGCTTCTCTTTAAAGGTGATGATAGACTCAATAGCCTCAGTCCTGTTTTGGAGATTTTTATAGTTGTAATTCAGTTAGTTTAGGCAGTTTGCTAGTTTTTAAGTACTCTTTTGAAGTTGATTGATGTAGTCAAATTGTTGTTGCAAACAATTGACAAGGATTTTAAGTAGACTACCATGCATTTCCTTATCTTTGGCTTGATTTTTTAAGGCCTTGGCAATCTACACAATGGTAGCATTTGTGTTAGCCAAGACAATTTAAAGTTGCACTATGAAGTGGGCATTTGATTGGGTTTTAGCATTAGTATTGCCTCTGAAATTGGGGTTGGGATTTTGGATGGAATTGCAAGTGTAGCAGGTTTTGAAGGTTATTTGCATTAAGATGGCAAGCATGGTGATAAGCAAGAGGATCTCCCTGAATGGCTAAAGAAGGGTGACTTTTTTGAAGGTTCGATGAATAAGGAGTGTTCAAAGGAGGGACAATGATAGTGTGCACACTCTATGATGATGATGCAGTCTGGGCAAGGGGGTCCAATGAAGGACTACCTAACCTAGCTACCTAGCACATGCCTACACACAATGGATGCACAACAATACATGCATTAATTTATGAAATATGCCTATTAAAAGGCTTACAACATACTCACATTAGCCTTCAAATTACATAGTTTAACAATGAACTACAAGACTATTTTCTTTCCACTACCTCATCTCTTAGCATACTTAGCCTCTAAACTCAATTTCCCTCTTCTATTTTCCACTCTTTTAATGGGGGATCAACACCCTATCTAATTTGATTAGTTTGACCTCCTTTTTCCTTGAGTCAACTCCATTATTCTCTTCCTCACAACCTCATCTAGATCTTGGCTTTTGCTAACTCTTAGTCTTTGCCTCTATTAGCTAATTCAATCCTTATATTTTCTTACTGCCTAGACAATCAATCCTTGCATCTATTCTCTAGTTGATCAAACCATGTGACTATACTATAGCCAACCAACTCTTGCGAGTAACCTCTAGGTGACCAACCTCTATACAAGCACCATCCAAAAAGATACAAAAATTGTAATGTCCCCTTTCTCTATACAGAGTTAGTCTATCATTGGGTTCCCCTAGACTGACTATCCTCATTAGGGAACCATGGTTTGCATGACCTTGGATGAGTTATTCAATGGTGTAGATGTGGTTTGGGTTCAATGGGATCTAGTTGGCAGTTTCCTGAGGTGGATTTGCTTGCTTATTGCCCATACTTGCTATTTTTAGTAAATTCGAGATTGGTTCCGTTTCGGGATTTTCATACTTGGAGTGGATACATCTCATCGAGACATTTTCGGCGACCTATAGAACATTGGATTCCGATATTATCTTGGCTTTCGTTTTAAAGTCTGAAG
Source organism: Cunninghamia lanceolata (assembly GCA_027924645.1). NCBI lineage: Eukaryota > Viridiplantae > Streptophyta > Pinopsida > Cupressales > Cupressaceae > Cunninghamia > Cunninghamia lanceolata. The sequence continues at coordinate 21,667,262 of BSBN01000339.1, read as the reverse complement.
GTTGATTAAATATATTTAATCGGGACTTTAGTAATATTTGATAAAGTGACATGAATAAAGAAAGAAATCAAAAGTGTCACTTAAGTGACTTGGACACCCACCTCTTGGGAAAATAAAGTGATTTTAAAATATAATGTTCCCTCTCAAAAAGCAACGCCCTTCTTGGAGAATAAAAGATGGAAAAATAACTTCTTTTGTTATGCTTGAATATTGGAAATTGCTTGTTCTTTGCTCTGCTAGGGTTTGAGAGGGTTTGAAGGAGATTTGAACCCAGGTGGTCGTTGGGAATGAAAACTCCCTTCGGTAACAGCATTCCACAGATGTGCAATACCATCCAAAGGTGCTATGGAGGCAGATACATCCAGTATTTGCAGTTGTGCTTCAATGGGATTCATTTTGATGAGGGTTTTGAGAGTTTATTGATCACATCCTTTGCAGGTTTCATGGTGAACAACTGATAACAATGGTTGATAGCATATTTGATTTAGTATTTTGTCTTTGTGTGGGGATTAGAGTTTCATGCTTGTTGGTCGTACCTTCCCAAGTCAATCGTACCACTTTAGGGGCTCATTTTGGTGAGATAAGGGTCTGCAGTGAATAACAGAGACATTCCAGTGAGTTTGTGGTGTTGTTTCATTCGCATTTTGTTGTGGTTCATGCCCCTGCCTAGCCGTACAGTTGCTAGAGAGGACATGGGTCTGTTGGGAGGCAATCACTTGGTTTTGGCAGTAACTAAACCTCATGTTCTTGGCGTCTAGGGTCCTAGATATCGCATATTTCATTGTATGCCAATAATCTATCTTTTGTAGTGACTTCGGAGGACCAATGCTACCCATACGCTGGTCTAGCTACAATAGATGTACGAAGTTGGATATTTTGATATGGGTATGTGATAGAAATTAATATTTGGTCATTTTATGATCTGGGTATTTGTTATTTCGTTCATATCTATTGTATCTTTTCTAGGTTTTCATTACATTCTCAATATTGTTTTGATTATGGCAAACACATTTCAAGAAAACTGAAACCCCTTCCGCTTCTTCCGTCTAGTTTGAAAGAACACATAAAATAATAAAATAACACTATTCAGATTAAACAAAGAACCAACAGGTGTGGCACACTACAATGGTATCAGAGCATGGCTCTTCCTACCATCCTGTGAGGTGAGATTTAGACATGCAGAAGATGAACTGAGACATGCAACCTAGTACACATCGATATTATCTCAGACGAAACAGGGCACAGACTAATATTGAGGTTCCCCAGAAAGATCCCTTTGCATATACAGACACAATTGTGATAACAACAGAGGAGCAACCAGTAGTGTTTTACAGTGAAGAGGAACCCATTACAGAGAACATGGGTGATCATGAGGGTAGGTCTAGCAGAGACCGATATGACGAGGGTAGAGCTAATTTAACTAGCATGATGCATGCCTTGAATGAGCTAGCTAGAGGGCAGAGAGATATGCTTGACACGATGCAAAGATCTCAAACAGAACTTGCTCAGATCCTTACCCATTTGATACTTGATAATGCTAGGCATAATAACAATAACAATAATAATAATCGCAATGACAGGAATAATATTGGAGGAAACATGAATAATGGAGACAGATACGAAGATAGGAATAATGGAGACAGGGATAATGAGGGAGAAGTCTCAGTTAATAACAGGGGAGCGACACAGTTCACAGCTGGTGATAGACCTAGTATACATGTTTTTGCACCTAGGAACAATGTTCCTAAGCGGGAGGCTACATAGGTTGAATTTCATGATGAAATTTGGAGAGACTGGCAGGCTTCCAGTGAGGAGTTCAGAGCAGAGATGACTTTCAGAGAGTATTCTGATCTCAGGATGAAACACAGGGCCAGCGGGGGTAATAGACAACATAATTAGGAGCTCCAAAAGAAAGTTAGTATGATGACTTTGCCCTATTTTGATGGTTTTGGTAAAACCACTGCCAGAGTGTGGGTCCAGAAATTGGATAGCTATTTACATATCAGTCCTATGCCCAAAGTTGATGCAATCACCTATGCAACTTTACACTTAGAGGGCAACGCTCATAAATGGTGGAGTAATGGTAAGGTAACCTTGGGCCATGACCAGATCATGTCTTATGTTGAGTTCATTGCCAGATTAATAGACAGGTTTGATAAGAAAGATCCAGAGTTGCAGTTTAAGGAGTTAGCTCAACTTAGATAGGTTGGCTCAGTGGATTCTTATATCTCAGAGTTTCAGGACCTATCTGTTATGGTTTCTGATATCTCAGAGCGTAGGTTGATGATGCTATTAATAGATGGGTTGTTAGATCCTTTGCGAGGTTGGATCAAGGGTCTAGATCTGGCATCTCTTCAGGAGGCCATGAAGAAGGCCCGTGACATGGAGTCCTCGGCAAGGAGTAAATTTTAGTCCAAAGGATTCATTCACAAAAAGGATAAGGACAAGAGACACTTTTAGAAGGAATCCAGATAGCAGCCTAAGAGTTCTCCTAGGTTGGATAGTGATTAGTTGAACGACCTTAGGAGGAAGAAACTTTGTTTTCATTGCGAAGAGCCTTGGATCCTAAGCACAAGTGTGCTGCCCAAGGGAATAGGAGGAAGAAACTTTGTTTTCATTGCGAAGAGCCTTGGATCCTAAGCACAAGTGTGCTGCCCAAGGGAAAGCCAAACAGTTGGAGTATTTTTCAGTAGATGACTCGTAGAGTCGGAGCCACATTCAGATTAGAAATCAAAAGCCAATGACTTAGGTATAGATGGTTCATCTGAGGCATCAGATATAGAGTAGATGACCCTACCTACAAAACATCTCTCCAGTATACAAAGAGAGGGCCCATTCAGGATGAGAGGAGTACTTGGTGGGCAGCGAGTGATCACTCTATTAGACACTGGTGCTACTCACAATTTCATAGACGAGGGCTTTGTTGCTAAGAGAGGACTCAAGACTGAAGAATTTGAAGGGTTTAAGGTGAGAGTAGCAACTGGATTTGTGCTCACCTGTACCAGGAGGATATCCACTCTTACCATTGAGCTGAACAACTATCTTTGCCAATCAGATTTTTATGTAGTAGGCATGGGTGAGATGGATGTTGTTTTGGGTATGAGATGGTTACACGACATTGGGGAGTTCACTCTCAACTTGCGGACAATGGAAATGAAGTTTGAGGTGAATGGGAGACGACGTGCTCAGAGGGAACTTATCAGATGGTGGTTTGAGAGTAGTTTCACTCAAAAGGATGGAACGGATGATATGACATGATCAGGTGTAGTGGGCACTAGAGGTGATGATGATGCTTGCAGTGATAGAGCAGCAGAAACATGAGTACCCACCTGACATATAGGCTCTACTGACTAAACACACCAAAATGTTTAGTGACATACCACTAGGTAGACCTCCTGATAGGGGTATTGAGCACATTATTGAGCTCGAGGAGGGTGCTAAACCCATGATTACCACACCATACAGGCACCCGAAGAGGTATAAGGATGAGATCGAGAAGGCTATCAAAGAGCTTCTCGAAATGGGACACATAAGGTCGGGCAAAAGTCCATTTGCTTCTTATGTGATTTTGGTAAAGAAGGATGGAACTGTTAGGATGTGCATAGACTATAGAGAGCTGAATAAGAAGACCATCAAAAATAGATACCCCATACCTTGCATTAATGGCACATAGATGAATTGCACGGAGCATGCTACTTCTCAAAGATTGATTTTAGATCCGTCTATCATCAGATATGGGTTAGGGAGGAGGACGTCGAGAAAACAACATTCAGAGGCCATTATGGGCATTTTGAGTTTCTGGTCATGCCTTTCGGTTTGACCAATGCACCAGCCACTTTCTAGTCCTGTATGAATAGGGTGTTCAGAGAGCAGTGGCGGAGGTTCGTGCTAATATTTTTTTATGACATACTTATATTCAGCAAGACATGGGATGAACATCTAAAACACTTAGACATTGTTTTAAGCATTCTAGAGCGTGGGTCGTTATATGCCAGAATGTCAAAGTGTGAGTTTGGGATGACTGAGTTGTTATACTTAGGTCACGTCATCAGTGTTGGTAGTGTTAAGGTGCATCCGGAGAAGATCCGGGCAATTATAGACTAGCCTCCACCAAAGAATCTCTCTCAGCTCAAGGGATTCCTTGGTCTTTGTGGATATTACCACTGTTTCGTGATGGGTTTTTCACAATCAGTTGCATTCAGTTGGTTGAGAGGTGCATAGGAGTGCTTTGACAAGTTTAAGGAGTTGATGAGTACCTATCCTGTGTTGGCCATTCCAAATTTCAGAAGGCCTTTTGAGCTACAGTGTGATGCCTCAGGGGAAGGCATTGGTGCGGTATTGATGCACGATAAGCACCCCATCGCATTCGAGAGTAGGAAGTTGAGGGGTGTGGAGAACTATAGTATATATGACAAGGAGATGTTAGCCATCATGCATGCATTGGATAAGTTCAGACAGTATTTGGTTGGGAGTAGGTTTGTGGTAAAAACATATCATAATAGTCTGAAACATTTCCTTGGATAGAAGGACCTTAATGACAGGTAGTAGAAGTGGGTCAGCAAACTTCAGGCCTATGACTTTGACATTGTCTACGCAAAGGAAAGAAAAATATAGTTGCTAACACCTTATCCAAGAGACCACGTTTGTGTGCAGTGGGTGTTATTACATAGGATTGTAGAGAGATGATATCCCCAGAGTATGCCAAAGACAAATGGGCTTCTAGGATTATTGATGGCACCATCCGAGATGATAGGTATTTAGTGGTAAATGACTTGATCATTTATAAGGGTAGAATTCTTCTAGTGCCAGGTTTAGAGATGAAGCAGAAGGTTTTGAGAGCTTTCCACGATTTGCCTATGGCTGGTCATCCTGGCTATTTCAAAAGATATAGGTAGGTGAGAGAGCACTTCACTTGGAAGGGCCTCAAAACTAAAGTATTGCAGTATGTGAGAGAGTGTCCGACATGTCAACAGAATAAACAAGAGCACTCTACCCATTCCTGAGAGGAAATGGGACAGCATCTCGATGGACTTTATCATAGGGTTGCCCAAAGTCCAAGGCCGGGATTGTATCTTTGTGGTGGTGGACAAATTGATGAAGTTTGCACACTTCTTTGCCATTCCAACCACCTACACTGCAGCACAGGTTACAGAATTGTTTTTCAGAGAGGTATTCTGTCTTCATGGGTTGCCACGGAGCATAGTGAGCAATAGGGACAACAGGTTCATAAGTAATTTTTGGCAGAAGCTCTTTAGGTTGACAGGGACATAGCTCACCCCAGCACCAGCTACCACCCACAAACAGATGGCCAGACAAAGATCGTTGATAAATGGGTGGAAGGATACCTCCAAAATTATGTAGCAGGCCAGCAAAAGGCATGGGTAAAGTGGCTTCACATGGGTGAATACTATTATAACTCCACTTATCACATGTCCATTTAGATGTCACTGTTCATGGCACTATATGGGTATGAGGCACCGAGCTTTGTGGATTTATTATTTGGTGATAGCAAAGTACCTAAGGCCAAAGACCTACATGATATTTAGGATATTATGAAGTCTTTGAAGGAAAACATTCAGAATGCTTAGAATCAACAGAAGCAGTATGCAGATCAGCATAGGACTGAGCGCTCATTCGAAGTTGATGACATGGTGTATTTGATGTTGTCCTACAGACAGTCCACTCTCAAGAAGAGTGGTGCAGAGAAGCTTAAGCCACGTTACTATGGGCCTTTGAGGATCTCCAAAAAGGTTGGAGAAGTGGCTTATGAGCTAGAGTTGCCGGCAAGTAGTAGGGTACATAATGTATTTCATGTGTCTCACCTCAAAAAGCCATTGGGGCACAATGTGACACCTTCTGCAGAGTTGCCTTATCTTGGCGAAGAGGGGATGTCGATCTTAGTACCTGAGGCCATTATTGATAACAAAGAACATACCTCACGGAGGAGAATCATAAGGGAGTATCTGGTCAAATGGAAAGATCTACCAGTTGAGGATGCTACTTGGGAGAGCGAGCAGATTTTATTACATCCTGATCTGATATTGCTTGAGGCAAGCAATCTTAGGGAGGGTGGATTGTAATGTCCCCTTTCTCTATATAGAGTTAGTCTATCATCGGGTTCTCGTAGACTAACTATCCTAGTTAGGGAACCATGGTTTGCATGACCTTGGATGAGTTATTCAGTGGTGTAGATGTGGCTTGGGTTTAGTGGGATCTAGTTGGCAGTTCCCTGAGGTGGATTTGCTTGCTTATTGCCCATACTTGCTATTTTTAGTAAATTCAGGATTGGTGTCATTTCAGGATTTTTAGACTTGGAGTGGATACGTCTCGTCGAGACCTTTCCAGCGAGCTATAGAACATTGGATTCTGATATTATCTTGGCTTCGGTTTTGAAGTCTGAAGGTTGATTAAATATATTTAATCGGGACTCTAGTAATATTTGATAAAGTGACATGAATAAAGAAAGAAATCAAAAGTGTCACTTAAGTGACTTGGGCACCGACTTCTTGGGAAAATAAGGTGATTTTAAAATATAATGTTCCCTCTCAAAAAGCAACACCCTTCTTGGAGAATAAAAGATGGAAAAATAACTTCTTTTGTTATGCTTGAATATTGGAAATTGCTTGTTCTTTGCTCTGCAAGGGTTTGAGAGGGTTTGAAGGAGATTTGAACCCAGGTGGCTGTTATAAATGAAAATTCCCTTTGGTAACAGCATTCTATAGATGTGCAATACCATCCAACGGTGTTATGGAGGCAGATACATCCAGTATTTGCAGTTGGGCTTCAATGGGATTCATTTTGATGAGGGTGTTAAGAGTTTATTGATCACATCCTTCACAGATTTCATGGTGAACATATGATAATAGTGGTTGATAGCATATTTGATTTAGTATTTTGTCTTTGTGTGGGGATTGGAGTTTCATGTTTGCTGGTCGTACCTTCCCAGGTCAGTCGTACCACTTTAGGGGCTCATTTTGGTGAGATAAGGGTCTGCAACAAATAACAGAGACATTTCAGTGAGTTTGTGGTGTTGTTTCATTCACATTTTGTTATGTTTCATGCCCCTACATGGTCGTACAGCTGCTAGAGAGGACGTGGGTCTGTTTGGAGGCAATCACTTGGTTTTGGCAGCAACTAAACATCTTGTTCTTGGCGTCTAGGGTCCTAGATATCGTATCTTTCATTTTATGCCAATAATCTATCTTTTGTAGTGACTTTGGAGGAGTTCTATGCTACCCATATTGCTGGTCTAGCTACAATAGATGTACTAAGTTGGATATTTTGATATGGGTATGTGATAGTAATTAATATTTAGTCATTTTATGATCTGGGTATCTGTTATTTCGATCATATCTATTATATCTTTTCTGGGTTTTCATTACATGCTCAATATTGTATTGATTCTGGCAAACACATTTCAAGAAAATTGAAACCCCTTTTGCATCTTCCGTCTAGTATGAAAGAACACATAAAATAATAATATAACACTATTAAGATTAAACAAAGAACCAACATGTGCGGCACACTACAGAAATGCAACAAGAAATCATTACAAGAGTATAAACAATTCATCTTCTAGTTGTTGGGTAACTACCTAGATCTTATTACTAGCCCAAAATCTATAGTCAAGGAAATGGCTGCATGGAGGAATTAGAATAGTCACCAAGAAGTGAAAAAGAATCATCACAATCTAACAATTTTTTTGCCAACAAAACAAAACAGTTTGCTCAAAAGAATATCGGTTGACACCATACTGAGCCAAAAGAACAATCGCAACAAGAATAAGTGAATAGCCACTAAAACACAAAGATTAGGTACCCTAATGTTGGTAAAGAAAAAAAAGACATCACAATCCCTTTTTGAAGTTAATCGGTTGCCAGGTGGAACAATGACTGCAAACATTTAAATGGGCCTACCTATGACTTGTCTCCAAAGACTCATAACATGTTATCAAGTCACCTATAGTAGGCTAAATAGCACCTATAGCAACTCCCAACATATTTTCAGTAGCTTCCAAACACCAAGATACCTATAGCACACTATAGAACACCTACAATTGTCTTCAAGACACTTGTAGCAACCCATTTCACACCTAGAGCAACCTATGGATGGTTGTAGCACAATTATAGGTAGGTCTATGGCTTATAGGAAATTTATAGCATTCTTGTAGTAGCCTTTCGAGAAAGCATGTTTGACAAAACCTTCCAGGGAACAACTCAAAACTAAAGAAAGTTGAAAACATAGCTTGCATATTGTTTTGGTGACATAAGATTGCTTGTGGACACAAATGCTCTTGCATCATACATGTTAGGTAAGAAGTTTTGTGAGCACAATGTAGAGTTGAGTAGTATAACCACTCTTTTAGATTTTGCACAATCCATAGCATACTCCATTATTGATTTTAGGTACATTGAAAGAAGTGCCTTCCTTTGTCACTTATACCATTGGGTTGGGACAAATCATGTCCTTCGTGAAGTTTGGCCATTTAACTCTTTTCCTCTTGTGGACCCATGTCTAGCATAGTGTCGGTCCACCTCCACCAAATGCTTCTCCTCTCCTACTCTTCTCTTGTTGAATTTGACCCACCATTGTTCATCCCACAACACCAAAAGTTTCTTTTTTCTCACTTGCTACAACAATTCTATCTTGATGCACTTGTTGGACATGCCTCATTTTTTCTATAACAACCTTCAATCCTACATTCTTGTGCACAAAAATCTACATTCATCTCCTTTGCAAACACATTTTGTAAGATCCCTAGTTTTATTGTGGCCTAGATGATTAGTTCTTCAAATTACAATCAAACTAAACCCTAGTAATATCACAGCTAATGTTGTGGTAATCTAGAATGTAAGAACCTTGTCTAATTTGAACTGAATTTTTCCCTTGATGTCCTGAATTTTCTAATTTTTTTTCCCAATGATTTACTTGAGATTTTGATGTTTTGTTTTCCAATGCATGTTTGATATGATATGAAGATGAAAAGGTAGAAATATAACATTCATATAATAACAAATGATGATTGTAAATTGATAGAATAGTTGGAAATACATTTTTAAATTAAAGATATGAAATTGGTTGCTTTATTAACATACCTGAATCATGAAATGGCATGGATCAAATACATAGATAAGTGTTGGTTACATGACAGCCATGTCTAATTTCAAATTCAGATCTTCAAAGGTGTAGAAAAGTAATCCAAATGATGATCAAACCCTACTACAATGATGAGGTGATATCCTCCAATGATAGTCGCCTTGCTAGTGATGATTACCAATAAAGAATAAAAGACAAAGCCAATGTTTTATACTGATATCAATATGTGACTGCTGTTGATCACAAACCCCAGCGCCAAATGCCAAAATACTCCTCAAAACCCAAGCGACCAAACCTAGAATTGAAGTGATTAGGGTTTAGGATGGATGTATGATCATGGAACCTCAATATTTTGACATGAAACCCTCATATCTACAACTGATGACAAATTTCAGGGGGCTGTTGTAAAAATCAGAACATCAATAAGTGATGCCAATCATCAAATATGCCTTCACAAGCCAAGCGCTCCACCTATAGACCCTTTCCAAACACTTGTTGATGAAAATGTGCCAAAATATCAACCAAATCTGAATATCAATCTTCAAACCCTAGCTGATTTCATGTCCTTTCCAAACCCTAGTTGATTGTAGCTTGAAATTCTTCCAAAAACCTGTAATTAAGCTCATATTCTAGGTGAATCCATCTCCCATGATGGGTTGGGTTTTCGTCCAATCCACAAAGATCAAGGGCTTTTGTCCTTAAGACACTGCTGAAACTCTGTTACAGCTAAGAGAAACTCTCTAAATGATGAAAAAGCCAAATAATAGAATGATGCAAAATGACGCCAAATGACCTCCTTATAAGCTTTTCACCTTGGGTGCCCAATTTCATTGAAATATAATGTTTTTTCAAGTCCACTGCCAAAAGAAAATTTTATTTTATTTTTATTTTATTTTCTTCAAGTGGCGGCAGCCATGAGAGAAAATAACAATAAAATATTATTTTTTATAATTTTTGCCTTTTCCTCCTTGAGTGTTGATTTAGTGAAAAATAATATAATATTTTAACATTAAAATATTATATTTAATTTTCACTCCAATCTTAATTTTTTCCACCTTTAAGTCATTTTTCCATCTTCCCACCTGGGTCCTTTTTCCTCTTGGCAATTTTATTTTATTATTTTGACTTTTCAATAATTTGTACAAAAATACCATAAGTCAAAATAACATTCCATTCTCCAAGCTTGTAGCATCATTCCATTTTCCAACCCTTCTAAGTCCTAGCTCAACCAAGTCATTCCCTTACCAAGTGAATTAGCCTACGGGAATGGTGAATAAGCTAACATACTCCACGCAAGGTGATCACTCCAGAAATGGGGACATTACATAGACACAACTTTTGATTTAGGGTTTCTGTAGTGTGAATTTTAGACTTCTTGTGTTTAAACACAAGATAATTTATAATTGATGACAATTCCAAAAAAAAAGCAACCAATCAGATTTGCAACTCAAATTTAGTCATATGTAGAATGAAGTCATTTTCAATTTAGTTCCAACATCAATGTAATATGTATACACAAATTTGGATAGCGCAGCCCAAAATAGCCTTTAATGAAATGTGCCCTAACAAAGATCTAAGATAATAATTTACCTATCCATTATTCCAATAGTTCCTAAAACATACATGCACATATTGTCTTGAAGGGTCCTAGTATTGCAAATTGCCTTGTTATGCTAAACTTGGAGATGTAACAATATTATGTACCTTATATTTGACTTCACTTTGAATTCACATGTTCTGATTTATCCACTCAATGCCTAGACCTGCTAATAATGTCTGATTCAGATGTATTCAATCCACTGCCTGTATGAGTGATAAGGGTTTGGAACCAAACACTTCAAACTATGAAATTGTGTTCTATAGAAGAGTCTAATTTGATCATGTTGGTCTTGTAGCCGTTGGTCACTAGGTGAGGTGTCTTTATTTTCAGTTGTGCCTCCAATCTTGGATGTGAACATAGATGGTGTCGTGTTGAAATTAGGTTCCTATGAGTAGCAACACCTTATGATATGCCTAAAACTCCACCCTAAAAACACAATAATCTGTCCAGTTAATCTAGCCTACGACTCCTAATCAAAGGCACCAAGGAAAGAGAAGGATTGGGGTTTCGTCCAATACCTCCCAGGCGATGAAAGTTTTTCGTCCATGAGTCTCCCTAAATTGTAAACTTAACTAACAAAAATATTCATAATCTGTGATGATCCAATGAATCCTCCAGCACTATATATATATATATATATATATATATATATATATATATATATATATATGCCTATTAGATATAGGGTCCAAGGTCCAAAAAGGAGTTGACTAGACAAAAGTTTGAAATTTTACTTTATTCTTATTATTAATAAGTTTAATATTTAATATTTAATATATTATTAGTGTTTAAAAAATACTATTATAATATTAAAATAATGATACTTGTGGACACCTAAAAATGACCCATTTGCATCACATCACTTGCATTCATCAATTTTTCCTAAATCACCTGCATTCAACGTTAATTAAATAATCTAATTATTTAATTATTTCATCATTTTCCTCCAAATCACCTGATTCCAACATTAATTGAATAAATTTCATTAATTTCCCCTTTATTCTTCTAAATTAAATAATTTTAATTATTTAATTAAAACATTATCCTCTTTCAAATATTCAAATCCACATTAATTAAATAATCTAATTGTTTAAGTAATTCATCAAATTTCCTCTTATCTATAATTAAATAATTTCAATTATTTAATTAATCAATTATTTTGCCAAATTTAAATAAATTGTTTAAATTTATTTACGTTGATTATAATCTTCTAAAAATAAATAAAATAAAATAATTTATTTATCCTTCACCATGCAAAATAAATCTAATATAATTCTTCAACTATGCACAATCAATTAAATAAATTTACTTTTTATTTTTCCAATTCTTCTAAAAATAAATCTAACTCATCATGCACACAAATTAAATAATTTATTATTTAATTTTATTCAAATCATGCAAAAAAACAAAACTAAAATTGAGTTAATTGGCTTAATTATTATTGTTTTTATCAATTTATGAATTGGAAAAAAACATTCTAATTTATGAAATCAAATCATGTCTTTAGCGAAAAAGTAATTAATTCAATAAAAATAACTTTAATGTGTGACACATGTCAAGTGCATACTCATCATAAGCTCTTGATTTATCTTGACCATTGATTTCATTGAATTATTTCCATTGTTGATCGATCTTTGTTAAAACCTCTATAAACCCCCTTCTTTCCTTCACAAATCCTCTTCGATCATTTAAGTTTTTGCATTCATACAACACTTTGAGCATACATCGCATCGTTAAACATATACTACACAATGAGCACTATCGACATCCGCTTGTTGCAACCATGGGTACGCAACGTTATTGAGCAATACCTCGAGGCAAATGTGTAGACACTTAAAATGTCTCGACCATCATAACCGACTCCCGACATCCCTAAATACATCAATTTCCCTTCTATTCAATTAATTAAATTTTTATATAATTAATTATCCCTTCATCACCCAATTTCCTATCATTTTGTCCCCAACAATTGAATTAATTTTATTAATTCAATAGTTCAAGCCTTAGCCAATTGATTTAATAAATATGCAATATTTATTATTTCAATTTCCCTCTCCTCACTAAATCCAATTAATTAGCTAAATCATGTTTAACTAATTTATTCAGCCTATTAATTGACCTATCCCTACCCTAGACAATTAAATAGCTATTATTTAATTGCCTACCCTAGCCTACATCACCCTAGCCCTATGATTAATTAAATAAAACCTATATTTAATTAATCTTAACCTCTCATTTGGGTGGTCAAATCTAGTTTAACATCCTTCCCCACATCCTCCAAATAAAAAATTGAAATAAATCCACATAAGTCATTTTTTTATTTTAAAACATCCCACATCATAATTAATTCCGCTTACATCCCCATACCTCATTTATCTCCACTTATCCCCAAATAAATTTTTAATTCATTTTACATTCCCCATATGAATCTTTAATTCAAAAATAATCCTTCACCCCCATGCTTATTTAATTCCTCCTTTCCCCAAAATGAATAAAAGATTCACTTTTATTCATAGCCCTCCATTCCTCCAAGATCTAATCTAGGCCTTCCACATCACTTTTATCCTCCACCAATAATCTCCCAAATCAATCTCCACCCTTGGATCAAAATCTCTTCCAAAAATCTATAAATATAACATCTCTCGACCCATTTGAGGATCCAAGTTTTATGCAAAGTTACCATGCCCAAATATCCATTGAGCTAATTAGTGAGTTGCAATTAGAATAATAGCATTTCACATTGAATCACTTATCTAGGGATTATCATGTCTTAGGAGCTCTTGGGTGCAAGATCTCCTCTCCCTTGATGAGATTGGGTCTTCTTGTTGAGGTATAGCTTTCTTGTGTTTTATGCATTTTAGTTTGTATTTATAACTCAATTCGATTTCCTAATCTACATTGGCACGCCCGGCAAGACCCACAAGGTCTGAATCTAATCAGTTTTCGTGAGTTTTTGTGCTTGAGATGTGTTTTTGCAGGTGCAACGCTATCCTACCTGCACAGCAGTGCTATATCTGGCGCATTTTAGCGCTATCTTCTGTTTTAGCGCTATTTTGCGCAACAACTTTCTTTCTTGAAACTCTCATAAGTCCCTTTTTCTATGCTCTTTTCTGTTGTTGCTTCCTATTTAATTGTTCTCTGTTTTGCAAGAATATTGGAAGGTAAAAGGGGAGGTCATGCCAAATTTTTCATAAAACCTAAACATGCATGTTAGCTTCTATTTTGTTTTGTTTTTCATTTGGCAAGACTAACAATGCTAACAAGACCCCATCTATGTGCAGCCTAACCTTCTATTTCAGCTGAAAGACCTTTGTTTGCAGAACGGACACTTTTAGGCTCGTATTGGTGCTATCAGAGCCCAAATTGACGCTATCTTGAAATTGTGACCAGACTGCTAGACAACTTGCGCAATGGCGCCTTCTTAGACCTATTTTAGCGCTATTACCTATTTTAGTGCTTTTCGTATATTGTATTAGCGCTATTTATTATTGTGGCGCTTTCTGTATAATCCTGCAGCACAAACTTGTATATTGGCGCCTTCTGAGTCTGATATTAGCGCTATCTGTATAGGGTGTTAGGTTACCAGATTATTTTTTGCCAATGTCACCATTTGTTGTCCACAGTGGCGCCATTGAGTCTCTGTATTAGTGCTATTTTCTAAGACTAACTTTGTTCTCTGTGCAGGGACTGACAGCTTGTGTGCAAGTCATCACTATCATTTTGTGGACACTAACAAGTTTTTGCAAGGTGTTGTTAGATTAGCAAACATTTCAATTGGAAATTTAAAACGAACCCTTGCAAGCTAGTTTACACAACATTTCGATTCGGTGCTATAAAAATTGATCGACAAAACAAACAAATCTTTGCGTGTGTGTGTGTGTCAAACATTTGAATTTGGTGTTCTAAAATTCACAAATTGTGTGCCAACAACTATCAAAACACTTCAATTTTGGGTGTTAAAAATAACCACAAATTGCATCAATCAAATCATTGGATTAAAAGGAATAACAATCTGCATTCTTCACTCATATAATCAAGAAAATTAATCTAAATTGTGTGAAGTGTTTTCGTGGTTTATGTTTCTAGTGTGAGAGGTGTATGCTCTTCCCTCGCACCATTTGGTGACCTTGGGAATCAAAAGTTTCTTACAACACTTGCATTAATCACCCCCAACTTAATCCAAAGAACTAAAATGAACCATGTTTAGTGTGATGCAAGCACAAGGAATACGTATGTTTTCCCCTTGCATCTTTGTATGAACTTAGGGATCAAAAGTATTTTTGTGGTTGTATTGCTTTTGTTAATCCTTAGAGGGCTTGCCACCCCGCTTCGAAAGGTGGGAATGACCCAAGCGGCAACAAGCTAAAGCCAAGCTCTTTTAAGCCGCTATATAAAATAAGGTGTTTGGGACGAAAGTCACAAGCAACAGGTGTTGTGTTATACTGACAGCCAACCTCCCCCAAAACCCTCTAAGGCGTAACCCTTGGAGGCTGGGAGACTCCATAATGGAGAGTAGCACTGCTGCATGTATAACCACTTGAATGAAAGCACTTACTAAAAACCATTGTTTAGCAAGCCAAAATCCTTCTATTTGTTGACACAAAAGGGAAACCTTTGAAGCAGCCCTGATTCATGCGGTTCTTAGCCGAGGTAGCAAGGATAATCTAAAGGTTTGGTGAGGGACAAGCCTTATAAGAAACCTGGATCTTGGTATGCGTGAGAAGTGTGTGCAATTGTAAGGAGGAGCCAGTGCTACCAATATCCTAGAGCTACCTGCTTTGAATAAGCGTAGCTAAGGGATTCAACAAATATTGTCATATCTTCGCCTTAGGTTATGCAAAGTGCTTGTTGAATAAAATCACATGTCTTTTTCACAAAAACAAAACAAAATCTTAATTATTGAGTGATTATTGTGCTTGAATTGTTTGCAACAAACTTTCCAAGAGACAAACCAAATCATTTGCTCAAACTTCAAACCAAAACAAAACCAAAATTTGCCATCAAAATCAGTCTTTTCAAGACCTCGACCAACACTACCCTGTTTTAGCACCATCTCTACCTGATTTTGGCGCCATTTCCCCTGTGGATTGGCGCTATTTTCAGACTGACATGCCTAAGACTAAGACCCATTTTGTTGTGATCTTCACCATCTGCTCTGCCATAATCCATATTCACATTCCAAAAAAATCGTCCATACCCCATCCATTTTCTCCTCGAATTTTCCCAATCATACCGTCACTTTGACCTTAGAGAATTAATCACTATCATTGTTGGACCCTTTTCTACATCATAATCTACTCAATTTCGTATCCATCTATCCTCATTAATCTCTGCATACCTTTTGGACCAAATAAAAATCCTTGTTGCAAGAAATCATTCCAAAATCCAAAAACATATCCAAAATCTTCCAAAACTCAAAACATCCATCAAAAAACCACCAATCAAAAAATCGTCATCCTTTTGAGCTAAAGCTAGATCTAGATTTCATCCTTCACATCATATCCTGCTTGGAGAGTCAATAGTCTACCTTCCAAGTGAAATAATCATCCTTCTTTGCGTAAGGTCATTAGTCTACCCCAAATAGAGAAACATCCATTTGTGTGACACAAATCTAGATCTTACCTAAGCTCAATTTGTTGACCATCAAAACCTCTTGAATAACATCATCCTAATCTCCCATATCAAACATCAAAATCTTTGTCAAACAAACATCATTCATCATCTACCTTTTGGTCCAAATTTGTGCAAAACAACCACACTACCGTACATTCTTATCACCCCTAGGTTAACATCTTTTTGAGAAAACCTATCGATCTTTCATCACACTACAATCACCCCTTCATCTTCTTCTCTACTCCATCTCACTACCATATCCATCTTTGGGTCCAACAATTTAATCCAAATTCTCTAAGGTCTTCATCTCCATTTTACTCCACCTCAAAATTAAATCCATACACGTGCATGCCCATAACTAGATCACAACATAAAAAGAACCAAGAAATGGCAGAATCCAAACAATATGGTGGCATAGGAATGCCTAACACCAACAGCAACAACATACCTAGCCACCAAACACACAACCCACCTACGTACTTTCACATCCCCACATATAATCCCAATGAAAATCCCTTCCATTTCTTACAACAACCACCATCACCACCACCACCACCACCACCAACACAAAATGTCACCACCATTTCCCAAGATGATCTAGATGTCTTGAGCTTTACGCAAGATGCCGATAACATGGACCTACTTGATAAAATCTTACAGTCGAACCCAAGTAGATATCTTGATCATCTTCTCAAAATTGGTGCTCAACTACCCCATAACACGACAGCATCCCAAACATCCACCTCTACAATCATTCCTACCACATCAAACACCCAAGCATCTACATCAAACACCCAACCTATCATCTCACAAACATCAACACTCACTGTATCTACCACCTCCACAAGCTCTACCACTACCACATATATGATTCCCACAAGTACCTCCAATCTTACTACATCCCAACTCGTCACCACATCCACTATCACAACTAACGTAACCACTTCCGTCCCACAAATCACCTTAGGCATACAAGGGAACACCACACATGCAAGTACCTCCACGAGTGTGCCTCCATCCAATCCCCAAACCATCGCCTACCTAAGACAGTTATTCTCACAACCACCTTACAATACAACCAACCCCTCCAACGTCCACTCATCTAACGCCAATCCATCCAATGTCACATATCTACAAAACCCCATCACATCATCAAATCAACATAATCCCAACCCCCAAATACCACCACATATTCTCCAACAACTCTACGCATATCAACAACATCAAGCACACATCAACCAAAACACCAACCCCCAGTACCAAAACCTTGGCCAAACAAATCTCCAACATCAAATCCCACCCCATCTCCAACATCTCACCAATCAACAAGCCTACACACCCCAACCACCACCACCACAGGATCTCACAACCGTTGTACAGTCCTTGATCCAAAAGGTAGACGACATGCAAACTGGGGGCAAACGCAAGCACTATTCCTTTGAGGATATTTTCCCCTATCCATTTGATCGCACATTGTACATGACCCCTTTCCTCAAGAACTTTGAAACGCCTAAATTTGACAAATACAAGGGAAAGGGAGACCCTAGGGATCATCTTAGGGAGTTCTACATCGCTTGCTTAGAAGTCTCAAATAACGATACCTATCTAATGAGACTATCTCCAAGAAGCCTTGGCGGTCAAGCCACTAAATGGTTCGCACATCTTCCCCCAGGCATTAGGACTTTCCCTGAGCTGGCGGAAAAATTTGTAAACCATTTCTCCTACAACTTCAAGCACAAAATGTCCATGACAGACCTTTGCAACACCAAACAAAAGAACGGAGAAGCCTTCGCTTATTTCTTGCAAAGATGGAGGAGCTTAGCAAGCAAACTCCCATGGCCAATTCCTGAAAAACAACTCGTCACCATGTTTGTGACCAACCTCAACTAGGAATTAGGGTTTCATTTACAAATCCTTTGTGCATCTACCTTTGAAGAGGTTATCGACAAAGGTACCACTATTGAATGGGCCCTCATTGCCAAGGGCTCCATCAAACAGTATAACTACAAATCCAACAACAACAACAAACCCCATAACAACACCCCCAATACAAACAACAACGCCAACACACAATCAAATGACAAGCCACGCTATTGGGGGAAGAACAAGAACACTCTGAACGACAGCGTCACAGATGTGAAAGTCGTCCAACATGTACAGAACCAAACACCTGCACATACATATGAAACCAATGTAAATAACCAAAGGGGACAAACTAAACCATGCAAACCTCGAAGGAAATTTACACCCTTAGGGGAACCGATCGAGGACATCCTCGACAGATGTCTCAAGAAAGGTTTGATCACACTCCCACCTGTTAGAACCCATCAAGAGAATGAGCTCAAGGCCGCATGGTACAATGAAAATGATTATTGCGAATACCACCGCATTGTAGGTCATAAGATGGCAGATTGCATGCAACTAAAGCATTGCATCCAAGACCTTATAGATCAAAATCTAGTCAGCCTTGATCAAACTACCCAACCATCACCAAATGCCAATCTTGGAGCTTACAAGGATCCACTTCCTAACCATAATAAAGCATCCTCATCCAATCAAGCATATAATGTCACCCCACCTCCCGCAACCTACGACTCTATTGTAGGGTAGATCGAGCCATCATCTCACCATGTTAACACAGTCACCATTCGAACGCAAACACCCGATTGCGCTGTTGCAACCCATCGTGGCCATGTATCTATCCGCACAACCCCTACCACCGAATAAACACCCGCATCCACATCAGATCCCCTCCCCCCTCGTCCAAACACACATCCATCACCTACCAATTAGTACAACCTCCTAGAGCATCTAGGAAAGACCCCTACACAAATATCTATTCTTGAACTGCTCCGCACATCTCCCCTTCACAAAGACGTCCTCAATAAAGCCCTCTTGGAAACTCAAGTTCCCGCCAACTTGAATGTGACCCAATTCCAAGCCATGGTAGGACATATCACCGCACCTCACCATCTCACATTTTCAGAAAAAGATCTTCCCGCTTCTGAGCACTTACATAACGATGCCCTACACATCAAAGTCTGTATCCACAAACACACCATTAAAAGAGTCTTAATAGATGATGGCTCCGGCCTAAACATATGCACTCTTAAACTATTAAAACACTTGGGATACTCTGATGTGGTTGTAGACACCAGCGAGTGCATCACAATCAAAGGCTATGATGACACCGAATGGCTATCTGAAGGCACCATCAATCTCCCTATTCAAGTGGGACAGAAAATGCTGGAAACAAAATGTCAGGTTCTTGATCTTGACCTCCCCTACAACATTCTTCTCGGCAGACCATGGATTCATGTCATGCAAGCCGTCCCATCCACATTCCATCAATGCCTCAAATTCCCTCACAACGGCACGGAAGTCACTGTCTATGCCGACCCCTGCCCCTTCCAATACTGCAGTTTCTTGGAAGGCCATAACCATACCTTCTGCCCATATAACAAAGCTACCACTAAAGCCAACTCAACAGCATCCACCTCATATATCGATCCCACAAATATTGCCACCACTTCATCCCAAGCACCGCCACCACCCAAGGTCAAGATCAAGCTCAACGACATGGGATGTGGGGAATATGACCTACATGGTACATTTTGTGTGGGCACATTACCCAATCCTAAAACCTTTGGCATCCCAAAGACAGAAGCAACCAACACAGTCGTCATCAAGTGTAAACCATCACCCATCTTTGAAAAGAAACATCTCCTTGATTAGGATGTGCTTGAAGATATCTCATCCTGGCTATATAAGGACAAAGAGCTTGAGAAAGAAGCCCCCACCATCTCAATAGAAATCTATGGTAAAGGGTCTGAAATTTTCAAAAGCATGGGTTATAAAGGACAAGGCGGAATCGGCCTTCATGAACAGGGGATAGTGGAACCATTGCAAGTGACAAGAAATCCCTACACTCAAGGGTTAGGATACGGTCAACCCCAACGTATCCTCACTATCGGCGAATGTATCTTAGCTGAGGTCACTGTGGTCTCCTTGGAAGTTGACAATGTCAACGAAATGGGCCTTCAAGACTCCTTTAGTGACTTTGCCGATTTCTTTGACTCATCCATTTGCACCATCTACTCAGTCACCACTCTCGCCTCATCATCTAATGACTTATCACTGGTATAGCCCGACCTCATTGACTGGGACCAACGGGGACCTCCTGTATTTGACATAGCACCAAATGATGCAGCCATTGCTGAAATGATGGGAGTTAGAGATCACTTCCCCCTGGGAGATCACAGAGCAGGATACATCATGGAACTTGATACGCATGCCTATTTCGGGGAGACAACCCTTGCTTCCAGTCATAAAAATATAAAAATCAAACAAGGATCTGATGGTGAAAATCATTCCGTGGCAATGTCAGATCCTAAAAAAGTAAAAACAAAAGACGTATCTCCTAGTGAAAACCTCCACGAGGTGCTAGGAGATGGAAGCATGGGCCTTCCTGAGATAGACAAGATTTATCCAGACAGGTCATTCGTCCTAGTAGAGCCAGCCCAAGAGATGAATCTTGGGACAGAAGAAGAACCGAAAATCACTTTCAGGGAAGAATCTCTCAGCACAATTGAGCAAGAAAACTTCCTAGAATTCTTCAAATGCAGAAACTACAATTTTACGTGGACCTATGCAGACATGTCAGGGCTTGATTCTGCTTTGGTTGTTCATCACCTTGCAGTACGCCCTGATGCGAAACCAGTAAAGCAGAAACTTAGAAAAATGAATCCTCAGGTGGCCCTCCTCGTCAAAGCAAAACTAAAGAAACTACTAGATGTTGGGTTCATTCGCCCAATTGATTATCCTGAATGGGTTTCTAAGCTAGTACCAATAGCCAAACCCGATGGTCGAATCCGCTGCTACACTGACTTTAGAGATCTCAACAAGGCCTACCCAAAGGATGACTTCCCATTACCTAACATTGACATGATAGTGGACCTCACGGCAGGACATGAGATGTTATCCCTCATGGATGGCTTTTCAGGGTACAACCAAATCCGGATCGCAGAAGAAGACCAACATAAGACATCCTTTATATGTCCATGGGGGACATACTACTGGGTGGTAATGCCATTTGGTCTAAAGAATGTTGGAGCCACGTATCAAAGAGCCATGACTATCATCTTCCATGACCTTATTCACCACATCATGGAAGACTATGTGGATGACTTATTAGGAAAATCAAAGACAAGAGAGGAACACCTGAATGTATTGGCAACGATCTTCGACCATTTGGAGCAATACAATGTCCGCTTAAATCCAAAGAAATGTGTCTTCGGGGTCACCTCCAGAAAACTTTTGGGATATATAGTCTCTAGAAGAGGAATTGAGGTAGATCCCGCAGAAGTCAAGACCATTATTGAAATGCCTCCTCCAACAACACCGAAACAACAGAGAAGTCTACAAGGAAAACTCTAGTTCATTCGTCAGTTCATTGCTCAACTTGCCGACAAATGCCAACCATTCTAGCATCTACTCTGAAAAAATATAACTTTTGTCTGGAACACCCAGTGTCAAGCTGCCTTTGATCAGTTGAAAGAATACCTAGCTAATCCCCCTGTTCTAACTCCACCAAGGCAAGGCGAACCTCTCCTATTGTACATCTCAGCAACAGAGACAACTATCGGAGCTTTATTAGCACAGCATGATGAGCACGGAAAGGAAAGAGCCATCTATTACATCAGTTGCACTCTCATATCCTATGAGCTCAACTACACACAAATTGAACGAGCATGTCTAGCCCTAGTCTTCACTTCACAAAAACTAAGACATTACATGCTCAATCATAAAACCAAGCTCATTGCCAAGATTGATCCATTGAAATATCTGTTAAACAGAGCTGCTCTTACAGGGAGAATGGCGAAATGGGTCATGATTCTAACTGAATTTGATATTGAATACACTGAGAGAAAAGCCATCAAAGGACAGGTTATAGCTGATTAGCTGGCCAAAGCACCCATTCCTGTAGAACATCCTACACTGGCAGAGTTTCCTGATGAAGCTATCTTGACAATCACACCAACTACAGAAACATGGAAGATGTACTTTGATGGATCATACACACACAGGCTCAGGGGCAGGCATCCTGTTTGTTACCCCTCAAGGTGACACAATCCCCAAGTCATTCAAAATCACATTCCCATGTACCAACAACGTGGCAAAGTACGAGGCTCTTATCACAAGCCTCCGAATGGCAATCAAATGGAAAATTGAGAAGCTGACAGTGTATGGAGACTCTCAACTGGTCATCTGGCAGGTAAACAATGAGTACAAGACCAAGGATGATAAACACCTGCCTTACAAAAAGATGGTCGATGACTTCAAAGATTATTTTGACGACATCCACTTTGAGCAGATTCCAAGGTTAAATAACAAAGCTGTAGATGCCATGGCTACCATCGGATCCCTAGTTGACATGAAGAAAGACAGCAAGAGGTGTGAATTCTTGATTGAAGAGCTCCCTATCCCCGCATATGATGTGCCTCAATCCGAGCTTGTGTGCGAAGTCATTGGTCCCCTATCCCCGTGGTATCAAGAAACCTACCTATATCTCCATGACAACATAATCCCTCCCAACCTATCCACCTCAAAAAGAAAATCTTTCATCCGTCGAGCCTCCCACTTCATCCTTGTAGGAGACACCCTATACAAAAGGTGTCTTGAGGGCAAGCTTTTACGATGTTTAGACTCTAGGGAAGCTGAAGTGGCCTTGCAAGAGGTACATGTAGGTATCTATGGGGCACATTCAAGTGGACCCGCTCTTGCTAAAAAGATCCTAAGGATCAGTTACTATTGGCCAACAATGGAATGAGACTCCTATCAGTTTATCAAGAAATACCTACCATGTCAGCAGCATGGCGATCTCATCCACGTACCAGCACAGGAGTTGCAACTAATCACGACGTCATGGCCTTTCTCACAATGGGGACTCAACCTCGTAGGAAAAATCCATCTGCCATCATCCAATGGCCATAAGTTCATCATCACAGCTACCGAATACTTCACCAAGTGGGTGGAAGCAATACTACTCACCTTCACCACTGGAACCCAAATCTCCAAGTTTATCCTCCATTACATCATCTGTCGCTATGGTATCCCTCATTCCATCGTCACTAACAATGGAAAACCATTCAAGAATCAAGTTCGCACCTTGTGCGAAAAAATTGACATCAAACACCACTTCTCCACCCCATATTACCCACAAGGAAATGGTCAAGCAGAGGCTTCCAATAAAACCATCCTCTGCATCCTAAAGAAAATAGTCAATAAAGCTGGTCATGACTGGCACCTCCAACTCAACCCTGCCTTATGGGCATATCGTACAAGCATCCGCACCCCCACAGGAGCCACTCCATTTTCCCTAGTCTTTGGATCCGAAGCCATTTTACCTATCGAGGTCGAGCTCTTGTCCTTAAGAGTATCCCTGCAAAACATAATCACTGATGAGGAATACCGAGTCGCAAGGCTACATCAGCTAGAACTACTGGATGAGAAATGCCTAAATGCGTTGAACCACCTGCAAGCCTACCAAAATTGCCTCAGGAGAAGCTATAACAAAGAAATCAGAACCTGAAAATTTGAAGTAGGTGATCTTGTCCTTATGGAGAATCAGAAAAACTTGCAAGAGCGCACTAAGAAAGGCAAGTTTGAACCCAATTGGCTAGGACCGTATGTCATTATAGCTAGCTATGGATCAGGAGCATACTAGCTTGCAACACTTGAGGGGCAACCTATAGATGAGTCGATGAACATTCTGCATCTAAAGAAATTCTACGCCTAACCCATCGAGTATCCCAATCAAAAAATATATATATATATATAGAAAAATCAAAAAACCAAAAAAATAAAAAAATCAAGAAAAATCCAAGTGCAATAAAAACTTCTAATGGTGAAAATCACTTCGGGGACGCCTTGGATAGGTACCATGGTGAAAACCTGTTTCAGGCACCATGTGTAGTGGCCGATTCTACCATCTAATAAGTCCTCTTCCCGTCGCATCACTCTGTATCGCACACATCCCATGGCTTGGAATTCTGAAACATCAAGTCATATCTCCCATTTCATACTATCTCACCGAAAACCCAATCCATGGAATGAGGATCCTTCTAAGCTTCCATTTGTACAGCTGAAAATCAAAAAATCCAAAAACATCGCAAAAAATAAAAAAATCCAAAAACAATAGAAAAACCAAAAAAATCCAAAAATAATCAAAATCAGAAAATCCAAAAACAACACAATTCATTGCAGATCACCCCCCCCATACATCACTCTCACTATAACTCACAACCATCAAACATCTATCTTCACTATCACATCCATCCTAAACCATTCCCACATCATCAAGCCAAACCAGAACTACATATTCATTTTGCCCGCATCTTGAAAGTACCTTGATCTCGTGGACACAGGGTATGTAGGCAATTTGGAATACGAAGGACGTTTCCAATACTCAAGTACCTAAGATGCACCCATCCAACCCATTTGGATGGTCCCCACTCACTGAGCTTGCTAGATCAATTATATGATACACACGCAAAGTATACATTTGAACCATCATCCCTAACGTAAAAATCATCAATCAACATACCAATTATAATCCTACACCTGGTCAGACTGTTCTTTTGCCCACCTTTCAAAAATTCTCCAATCAAATCCAACTGATCTGCGTCCTAGGATATATCTTTCCCACAATGGACAAAAATCTGTCATCCTATCAAAACGTCTCTTGGCAAGAGCACACAAAGGCTATTTGTATCTTTTTGTTGGTCTTTTTGATTATTGAGTTTTATCTTTTTTGTCTCACTCTATCTCATCTCCAAAACTACCTTGATCTCATTATATCATGGTAGGTGGCAGACAACACCTAGAGTAGACATAGTTATTGTTTCTGTATGCTGTGCTTGTGGGTTGGTTTCATTACTCCAAGAATAGTATTCATATCTTGAAGCCCGGGTCGATTCTAGTACAACATGCCTCATTTGTATATACATGCATCAAATACCTTATATGCACTATGGACACTCATTACTATGAGCCCTTCCTAGGACAGGCAAGCTTATACTACCTTGGGCATGCATGAAGTCAACCTATTGTTTGCAGGTCTAGTCCATGCAATCGTGGGATATATATCATCACCTAGGTCATTTCATACCTTTGTGAACTGTATCCTACATTGATATATTAAACTAAGAAATGCTCTCAATTAATCTTATGCAACTATTGTTACTAGCTCAAAATCACCATCTTAATCACACATTCAACCATACCATCTAGGCCTAGATTTCGTAATCACCTACCCTATCCCCCCCATCTAAAATCACCTCACTCATCCAACTTTCCCATCTCACTCCAACTTAATGCATCCTGAACCAAAGTAAACCCCCCCTCAATGACGTGGTGTCATGCGACCTAACAATTCTCTCATATACCCACCCCCATCCTCTAGACACTCCCAATCCTATCCATACGCCCCTATCCTGTCTCCACTTGGTCCCCTTTCACACAACCCCACCACTCAGGATCAAACAAAGAACATCATTTGTATCAGGACTTAACCATCACTTAGGTTCATTTTAATCCTTTAAGTTGCATAATCATTTAGGTTCATTTTAATCCTTTAAGTTGCATAATCATTTAGGTTCATTTTAGATTTTCTTAAGCTGCATATCATCTCATTAGGTTCATTTTTTATTCAGTTACACATTATACAAAAACATTCCAAATCATATCATACTCATTTAAGTTTGTCATCACATAGGTGCATTTTAAATTTATATCATCACATTGCATCATCTCATAACACATCATCACAATCATAATCATTTAACTGCATTTAACAAACATTTAACTACATATCCATATTTCCATACATAACAGGTGTTTAGTTAGATAAACATACATTTCCATTTGCATCACATTTTTTACATCCATAATAAATGTTTATTTGCATTGTACATCATATAGTCCATAGATCACAAACCATACATTTATCAAAATAAGTAAACTCTCATTGCATCCATCATAGGTGCATCCATAACATCAAAAACATAATGTCATAAACACAACACATCCATAAAGCACATTGCATCCATAAACATAGGCATCATCATAATCATAATAGAGCATCATAAACAAACACATAAGCCATCAAAAATCTCCATCACATCATATATCATCACAAAAAATGTACATCGCTCATATATACATCAAAAAATATAATGTCCTGATACAACACCTCCAAGGGCTAACATGATAAAAACTGTCACAAAGAGGATCCTCTATCTGATCGGGTGGGAGATCCGGACCCTGTCTATGGATGTGTCCCTGTCTGTGGCTGTGGTCCTACCTGTGGCGGCTGTTGTAGCTGTGACTGTACCTGTACCTACGAAACCTGTTGGGCACATGCGAGGGAGGAGGCATCGTCTACTGGATAGACTGAACAGATCTAGACCTATGAGACTTGGATGCCCTTGATCCACTGACCTGACTGAAGCTCGGTGCACACTGCGCTGCGGGCACTACCGCATAATAGAGGCCCTGATAATACTCCAACTGCGCTTTGGCCTCTATCAAATCCCCTTGAACCTAAGTCAGTTGTCCCTGTAAGTGATATGACTATGTATGTGCCTGGAACAACTGAGTTTGCATCATTGTCAACACTAGGGCCATACCAACACCAAAAATCTGCAATGCAGTCTCTGCCTGTTGTGCTCTTGCAAGTGCCACATCCCTCTCTCTGGTCAAAACCTCTATATCACCCTGAGCCTGGGCTAACTGCCCCTGCAACACAGCCACCTGTCCATCTGATCCATCTAACAATGCTAATGCCCCCCGCAACTGAACCAACTCGGCCTCCCGGCTCTCCAATGCCTCCTGCAGGCTAGCCACTTATGCTCGTAAGGTCTCCATCTCCTCCTCACCTCGAGGCCGCCGACGAGGTGTGAGCCTCTCAACCTCTGCCTCTCTAACTGTCCCTGAGGGGCATGCCTCTGCCTATTGTCCTACTACCTGTTGCCCTATAACCGGCTGCTACGCTACCTGTGGTGGGGATAGATCACCCCTATCCACCCTCGGTTGTCCCCCATGCCGCCGAGGTCCTCTATGCTGTCGCCCCACTCTAATCTGCATCTTCTCAATAGGCACCTACTCAACAGGTACCTGCTGCCCCACCTGCCCCTGTCCCGCTGCCAATACCACCAGCACATCTATCGGCTGACCATCCCTACCAACCACCCTCTCCTCTCCATCCCCTCCAACCTCCATGAGGTTGTCTCCAATGATCTCCTCCCCCTCCTCCAGGAAGTCATCCCCATCCGAGTCATCTCCATCATCATCTGAATCATCATCCCCTAAGCCTACTGCCTCCTCCGCGGGTACGGCCTTGGCCGGATCCGTAAACCGAGTCAGCTGCCACATCTGCCACCATATATCATATGCAGGGGTAGTACCTGCATCTCTGATAGTGCTCCTCCAATCCCACTGTACCGGCCATAAAGCTACAAAGTCCTCCAAAGCAACCTATGGATGTATGGCTGCAGGCCAAAAGTGCGCATCATGGGGGGTCCGCGCAAAGATGGCCATCTGCTGCGGAGTATCCTACCGCAGCCTGAACTGCCACATCACCCGTGACAGTAGGTACATATCTATGGTGTGGTCTCCTTGACCCATCAGGTATTGCTGCTGAAATGTAAACTGCATGTGGATATCATTGTTGGGCCACGGCTCCACCCTAATGTACGGTCGCCAGGTCACTTGAATAACATCAAAGTTGAGACTAATGGATACAAAAGCCACTGCTTCTTTCAATTTGATATATCAGTTTGATCCACAATAGTGATAAAGGGTGTCTTGGATTGTTTCCTTGGTAGTAAAATCCATGACATGAGGAAAAGTGCGACAAGGATAAGGAATCCTTGACCTAGTCAAAATTGCGACAGGGAAGAAAAATTCCAACCTGATGTGGTTCCCTCACATGTGCCATCTGCACATCCTCTTGGTCTCAACCATCATCTTCCCCAGCCTGTCTCTGTGCTGGGGCCTATTGTCTGGCCTCTCGTCGAGCCCTGGCCTCACCTCCAGACTTTGCCCTTTACTCCTAGAATAGTAAATCTCACTGGCTTGTGAGTCTACCAGTATGCATCGTATGATGGAAGTGTACCAGGGTCTACCTCCCCAAGGATCTAGTTCCACATCACTAGGGAAAGACCCTGCAAATCTCGGGACAACAATCTCATGACCCTAGTTCCTGACCTCCCTCTGGTTCAATCCCAACAGTATAACAATATCAAAACCAAGCATAACCCTTCAAATGAGCTCTCATTCTCCTTTTATAACTTTTTGAGAGGAATATATTATTATTCTCCTTTTAACTGTTCATATTTCTCCTCTCTGACAGACCTTTTTGAAATAATAAAAATATATCATGTGTGAGTTCCCCTTTTTAAGTGTCTATCATTTAGAACACTTAAAAACCTTTCCAATGAGCTATAACACTTAGGTATTTATTAACTATTTTCACCCCTAGGACCTTAAGTGAAAATAATAATTAAAATAGCTTATTAAATGTTACTTTTTGTGGAAAATCTCAAACTTCATCCAAATATGAAATAAAATGAACCAATATGCTCTATAGGGGTTGGGATGTGAAATGATGCCTTCTGGGTGACTTTCCAAAAATAGATAGCTCCTCCAAGAATCTTGAAGAGCGAACTAGGAGTCCAATCCAACTTCTGAAAACATCACTGTAACCCTGGACATCCATTGAGCTCAAAGCCATAGAAAAATAAACCATTTATAGAAGGGAAAACCATTTAACTAATTTGCAAACTGAACCAAAACCACTCCAAAAACATTGGAGTTCTTCCAAACATGCCAAATAGCCTCCAATAGACTAGGAACAAGCATAATGTGCACAAAAGCCTATGCACCAAAAAAGGGACATTACAGTCATCCCCACTCAAGATTGCTTGTCCTCAAGCAATACATGCTATCCAACAGAGATACTTGCATGATTATCAATAATATACCTAGATCCCAAATCAACCTCAAGAATGCTCCACACCAATTCCACTGTGCTACTCTGATGTAACTGTAGACTGTACAGTTGAAACTCTGCTCACAACTCTGAAACATTCTTTCAATCACACTTCTTTTTGGTTCCCAAACATTTGTAACATCACTAACCTTGAGAGTGCAAGAGTTAGCATCTTTCAACCATTCATCTAAAATTTCAACTAGGAACCAAAATATGGAATGTTCCTCCAAGGAAGAACATAAATCAACTTGAACACAAGCTTAAAGCAACTCTGAACAGCCATGAATTAGCTGGTTTCCACCAACCAAAAGAGCAATATTTGTTGAAACACTTATCCTTTTCAGCTGAACTCTTCGATCAACCTTGACCCACAAGGGGCCAAAGATAGCAAAAAGAACAATCACATGGCTGTAAAAGTTGAAATTAATCTCTAAAAACTAGATTTCAGTAATCTAAAAATGAGACAACAACAACAAATCTAAAATCTCCCAAGAATAACTAGTGATTTGGGCCTTATACAACCAAAATATTCTAAAGTTATGACAAAAATTTCTCTCTAATCCATAAAAGTGTATGCAATTGACAACTTATGATGGTTGATTGGATGATGGAAAGCAGTTTCATGACAAAAATTTGACTCCAAAATCATCCATAAAGCATTCTTACCAACACCTCTATCTTCCATAGAACCCTAAGGATAAACTTCATTATGAAAGTAATCCATCATTGAACTTAACACATTGCATACCAGAACCTTATGCCACACTTTAACAACTAGTGATAGCTTCGAGTTGGTGAAGTTTTTGTGCAAAGTAACATTCCATGAATGCTTCTCACCCAGATCCCATATCCTATTACTATCCTCCTCCATGTTTCTAACATCAAATTGGTCCTCATAAAAAGAGAATTATTGAATGATTAGAAGTTGTCTTCACCTCTTTGTTCAAACAATTCATCAATTTCCTCCAACTCTACATCATCATACTTAGGAGACTATCCTAAGTCAAAACCTTCTTGGAGAAAATCAAGCTCTTCAGTCACCAGCTTGATTTTATTTGCTCTAGCAACTCTATCTTGCTCCCTGAATTGGTGTATATCATGAAGCTAATTTTCAACTTCTAAGAGAGCCACTTGAGTATTTTCTAACGAAGGTGTAATCTTAACAACTTTAACCTCTCTTCCCTTCAATGCTTTACAAATTTGACCAACAAACTCAAGTACATAATCTCTATCAATAAGCAGGTTCAAATAATCTGATTTCAATGTTTCCAATGCCTTCCTGAGTACACACCAATCTTCAAGTGAAGATCCTTTTTCCAAGCCCATTTGTCTCCTTTCAACTTGTGCCCTCCAAATGTGATCTTCAACAAACTTATGTATGCTATCCAAGTGTGTTAAATATTAGACAATCTTATCTTCAATGACCAACAGCTGAATCTTGAAATCCAATGTTGCATCAACAATAGAGGTAGATCCAAAGATTTCAATGAGATTCTCATCAACATGCTCATCAACTGAGTCTTTAGAAAGGACACTTAGTTCTTAATTTAGCAAGGAAATTGAATCATCTTCTTCGTCATTATGATCAAATGTTATGGCAGCATCAAATTCAAGCATTGAATCATCACCAATGGTTGATTTAAAGTATTCATCAGCATGTTCTTCGTCAAGGATCTTTGAAGAGTGAGATTGTCCTTCACTATTCATGGGACATTTCCACTCATAATCAAGACTACATCCACAAGAAAAGGGAAGATGCTCACCATTTGGTGTTGTTCTAAAAATTTTAGTAGCCTCAACCTCAGGACTCTTTGCTACAATGCTCTCAGATTCACTTGCAAAGTCTCCTTCTAACAATCTATCAACCATTCTTATCTCATTCTTTAGTGTAGTGGCATCTTTTTAGGATCAACAACATTCTCTAAAAACCCCAATGCAATGATTAGTTTTAATGTGCAGATATTTAAACCTACCCCTCCATCTATTAGGACCCATTTTATTCTATGTTAATGGATGAGGGATTCAAAATGGAGAGATGCATTGTATGGTTGGGTGATAGAGATATTATCTTTTTCTATGAAAGATAAGAAATGGGGTGTAGTTAGATGTCCCACCATGGCCTGAAATTGCTCTTGGGCTAGATTGATTGGCACGGTAGTTTCCAAGAGAGCTTTTTCTAGGATGGCTTTGTGAGATGGAGAGAGACGCAAAAGCTCTGAAATGGATATATGTGCATGTGTTTTTTGGATTTGGTAAAGGACGTTATATTTGTTAGACATGGATGATGGTTTGGATGGAGACCCTTGGAGAGTAATATTTTCGCAACGATTGGTTACATTACAATCGAGCTTATTGTTTATAGTGATCACATTTATGTGTGAGTCACTTTCTAAAATATGGTTAACGGTGTACTCATATGATACATTCATATAATTTCCTTTGTTTGCACTATTATTGTTTTGATTAGAGGATCCTCCCTTCTCATTATTAGGGAGAGGATTTTTGAATGCCACGTGCTCATCGTTGGAAGTATGCCCATCAATTGATATTACTTTTTGATCAATCAAGTCTTGGATGGTATTCTTCAGTCATTGGCAATCATTGGTTTTGTGACCCTTGCTTCTATGAAATTCACAAAAGTCTGAATCTTTCCACCAAGAAGGTTTAAATTTAGGTTCATAATCTCTCACCATTGGAAGTGTTATGAGGTTGCTTGATATTATCTTCCTTAGGGCAGATTCGAGTGATTCCCCTAGAGGTGTGAACTTTCTATGAGGAGAAAAGTTTGTAGGTCTTGGATCATTGTTTTGAGGTTTGTTTGATGGTGTGTTATTGTGTGGATTTGATAGATTAAAGATTGGTTGTTTTGGTACCACATGTTTAGCATCAACAACTGCATCGTTTACAATGTTTTTGTTCTTTGTCCAAAACCTTGATTTGTCTGTGTTATTACTTGAACTAGGGATATCTTTGTAGAGTTTGATTTGTCCCTTAGCTATCAAGTCTTTCTCAATGAGTAATCCCATTTCAATGACCTTATTAATGAAAGTATGACATTGTATTTGTATTTGATAGCTCAAGTCAGTGTTTAAGTTGTGGACAAACATCTCAATCATTTGTTTCTTTGAAATATGGTATGGACACTTGCTAGAAAGTTGTCTCCATCTTTGTAAAAAAGAGGCGAAGGATTCTTCAAGCTTTTGTTTCTTGTTACAAAGATCCAACATTGAAATTTCATGTTCAATGTTGTAGAAGAAATGGGTCACAAACTTATCCACTAGTTCATTAAAAGTTCAGATATCGGGAGGTAGATGGGAGAACCATTCCATTGCTTGTCCTCCTAAGCTATGTGGAAATAGTTGCATAAGGTATGTTTCATTGTGGGCGACTTCTAAGCATGCAGCACTAAATTCCCTTATGTGGTCACGCGGGTCACCTTTTCCTCTATATTTATCAAATTTTGGGACCTCAAATCTTGAGGGGAAAGGTATCATGACCAAACTTTTGTCAAAAGGATATGGTGAAATATCCTCTAGTGAGTAGTGCTTTGTTGAAGTTCCTATTTGTAGGTCCACAAATTATTGTTACAAGGCTTGGATTTGTTGAGTGAGTGTGTCTAATGGGTTTGACATATCTTTAGCCTTGTCATTTTTGGGAGTATCGGTGTCATTAGATGGGGTTGCTTCTCTTAGTTTGGTGATGTCAAAATCAGAGGGTAGCTTCACTCCTTGTTGTGCTAGGAAGAGGAAGTACTTGTGAGGGTCCATGGTTATGACCTTGTCCATCATCTTTTGGAATCTAGGATCTTGTTGGGCTTCCTCAATTTATTCTTGGGTAATGTCCTCTTCCTCATCACTAGAAGTATAGTGGCTACAATGTAGTGAACCCTTTTCTTTTCTTTTCTTGACTTTTGATCTAGTTTCAACCATATAAAGATTTGATAAGGGTGGAGTTGAATGTGATACTTGTGGATTTTGGTGATGCTTTTGGAAAGATGTGGTTGAGGTATAATTGACTGGATTTGGAAGATTTTATGATAAGATTTTCTAAGGTTTTCTCTTGATCTATTTGTTCAAACAAAATGGTCTTGAGCTATGATGGTATAGATTTCAAAGTGTTGATATAAGGGAAGTCAAATAGGGATAATTGGTAACCACTATTGATGTAGACTAGACCTTTATCAAGATGCTCTAGTGTAGTTTCGAGGTAGAGGATGATTGATCCTGATAGGAAACTAACTAGTTTGTTTGATTTAGTGGATCTCAATGATACCTTAACGGAAATCTTGGTTTGTGTTTTGCTCTTTGAATGACTAGAGATGGCATGCAAGTGAGATGTTTGAAAATGGCTAAAAGATCTCTATGTATGGTTTAACTGATTTCTCAAGTGAAAACTAGAAGGAAAAGGGTGTCTAAAAATGATTTTGTTTTTCTCTCAACACCTCAAGAGTAGCTCTCTATTTTAGATGTGTTGGTTCCGAAACATGTTTTATATGCGCAGCTCTGTTTACTGTATGTGCAGTTCTATAAGCACAGTACTATTGTTTGAATGTGCAGGTTTATGTATGTGCAACAAGATGAAGTAAATGCATAGCAATAAGGCTTGAATGCATAGCAATAGTGAATGTGCAACAAGATCTTTTAAATGCGCAATAATAGTTTTGAAATGCACAGTTCTATTCAACAATTTGGTTTTTTGATCAAAATTTATGTTTTTCTTCTTTCTACACATTTTTCTAAAAAGTATCCTATGTTCTTAGTAATGATTTTGTTTCAATTTGTTGCAAGAAAACACAATAGACAAGAAGATCTCATGGTTTTCTTATACAAATTTTTGATAAACATTTTACAAACAAGTACATTCCTATGGTTGGCAAGGACAATATTTATTGAATCCCAACTTGGATTTCTCTAGCCACTTAAATCAAGGTGGATAGTTAGAAACTTGGTAACACCAGCTCCCCCTTACACGGCACTCACTTCTCAGGCATACCAAGTTTCAATTCCTCCAAAGAGTTGAATTTTCTGTCTCTACACATGATTAGTGAAAATGTTGGGCGGCTTTAGAGGTCTGACCTCCTACATCAACAAAAAGAAGGATTTTGTCATCTAAAATTAGTTGGTTCTTAGTAAGGGCATTCGTTTAGGTGGTTATACGTGTGGCGATTCACTCCATTTAGGAGGCTTCCCAATCTGTAGAGGTTAATCTCTACAAGTTTCCACACACCACAAGGCTACTAAGGGAAACATTCATCGGTATAACACAAAACCTGTTGTTTATGACTTTTGTCACAAACACTTTTATTTATAGTGGTTCGAATTAGCTTGGCTTTAGTTTGTTACCACTCAAGGTCGTCCCACTTGGATGAAACACAATCCAAGGGCAGGCCTTTTCTACAGGTTAAACAAATGAAATGATGGGTCTGGCATTTTGGTCACCCAAGATGTTGCATGGGGAGAGCATATGCCTATCACCATTTTTACAAACATAGCAAACACTGGTTCATTAACCTTCTAGAGTTAATCTAAATTTGATTTAATCTACCAAGCTCAAAAAATGACATGATAGCACAAAATGAAAAGATAGTTGATTTTAACCTCCTAATCAAACTATGTGATGATTGTATTGAAGATCTGATCAAGTTACTTTCCCCTACTTATGCTAGATGTGGATTTGCAAATGCAAGATTTGAATGAAAGATTTGTTCAATTTTAACCTCCTAGTTTGGGACTATGTGAAATTTGCATGCAAAGATGTAAGTTTACTCCTAATTAGAAACTAGATGAAGATTTGTATGCAAGATGTAAGTTAACTCCTAATTAAAAACTAAGTGAAGATTTGTGTAAATTGATGCAACTAAACATGTCTAAACCAGCTCTTAAACCTGCAAGAACATTTTGTTAATAGCCTCCATTGATGATTGACAATACCTGCAACACAAGTTAGTACCAAAAATTTTGCAAGAATCAATACTAATCTCTAACAAGAGTCAAATGTGCAGAAATAGATAATGGAAGTGTAGGAAGATTGATTAAGTGCACAACAAGATGAATGCATAGAAGAAAATGTTATATGCACAGGAATAATTTAAATGCACCAAAAAAACTAATGAATGCGCATCAGGATGTAAAAGCACAGAAAGAATTGTCAAATGTATTGCAAAAAGAATTGTATGCACAGGTTTGGTAAATTTTCTCTAGATTTCAACACAAATGCGCATAACTGGAACTTGAATAAACCAGAATGACCTGTCATGACTGCAACTTCACCAAAAACTCAAAATAGAAGTTAAAAATGGGGTAGTGGCCCCACGGTGGGTGCCAAAAATGTGATTGAAAAATTGAACTACTATAGAGTCTACTTAAATATTCAATACTCCAATGAAAATAAAACAAATGCAATAAACCAAAGTTATACCTTGCGAACCAATTTAGCTCGTGTCTTCCATTGTTACCTATCTCTTCAATGATCTTTGTAGATTATGATTTGAGCTCTTAGAAGTAGACTTCCTTGCTTTTTTAAGATGACAAAGAGAGAATGGCATTGTGGAGGATTATGCAAAGTGAGATAAACTACAATGCAACACTAAGATGAATGATGGAGATTATGATATGAAACCATGGATGATGATTATACAATGAGGATAATGAGATTACAATGTAAATGAGAGAAGCCAAAGAAATGCTTGATAGCTATGGTGGAATTTCTGCAGCATGAGTTTGCTAAAGCTTGAGTTGTATGAAAATGGAGGAATGAGAGGTTCTTTTTATAGGCTTGAGAAGGCTAAGATCCACATGTCACAATCTCAATGGTGGAGAATGAGTCATATGAGGTGTATAGTGGAGATTTGATTAGTTTGGATGAGGGAGATAAAGGTGGAGAATGTTCCTCCTACAATGACAAGGTGGAGAGAAAGGTGTGAGCATGAGGCCACTTGTCACAATGCTCTCAAGGACCAAAAGACATGGGTCAAAGAAGGAGTCCTCTTTTGTAGGGAGGTTGGAAGGAATCTAGGACCTAATGAGACATGTGTCTCTAAGTCTCCTTTGACTAAGATGACATGGAGGAACCAAGTTCTTGATAATAGGAATGGTTAGAGGATAAATAGGACATGTGGGTGAGGATAATTGCCTAATTAAATATTAAAAATATTCAATTATGTGTGCAACATGATGAGGTGTAAAGTGAGGTGGAAGTGATGTGGATTTATAGAATTAGGATTTTGGAATAATGATTAATTAAATAATTTTAGATTATTCAATTAAGGATGATTTAGAGAAATTTGGATGTTTTAATTAAATAAATTGATTTTTTATTTAATTTTTTTGGAAGATTAAGATGAATGTGAATCAGATAAATAAATTAGGATATTTATTTACTGATAGAGGAATGAGGATAAAATAAATATGAAATATTTATTTAATTGATCTCAAGCCAATTTTAGGTGTATACAATAACAACTTCTATAAAAGCTATCTTTGATTTTTGAACATGATCTAGAGGATGCTTGAGAAGCTTCCATAGACCAACCAAAATTTGGAAGTTTGTATGATTGTACTCAACTTCATTGCTAAGCTCCTTAATTGAATGAGATCTTCCTTTAAAAAAGATTGAGATTGTCACCAAGTGATCTTTTATCCATATAGTCTTGGTAGTTCTAGAGTCTCTTTCTTCATTGCCTTGAGGTTCTATTTTCTCTCCCTTGGATTTCAACTCTATAGTGAAATCTCCCATAGGATGTATCTTTGGCATGCCCAATATTATACTAAACTTTCCTATTACATAGAAGTTGTTGCATTCTATGTATCCATCTACTATATTAGAAAACTGTTGTGCCCACTTGTTCTTCTAATGTGGTGAAGGATCCCAACCACCTATTTGAGCTTTGTGACTATATCCTTGAGCCCCAATGAAAGCCATAATGCTATGGTGGGCAATCCTTCCAACACATAAAGCAAATTAGTTGGAAATAAATAATAACACCCATGAGTTACTTGGGATCTCATCCCATGCAATAATAGGATGGCTGACACCTTTCCACTATCATTTTCATGCAAGGAAATCCCCTCAAAATGCAACAATCTACTGTTGTTAGTGACCAAAAACATCAATTCTAGCATTATAAAAATGATTCAATAGCTACAAGTATGACAACCCCGTGGAATAATCCACCATGTGATCAATGTAGAACTTGTAAATAGCCATACATAGCTTGACAAAACTCCATCAAAAGTTACCAATTGAAAATTGCTCTTTCCCATAGCTAGAAATACCTACAAAACCACTTGTGTGAATGCCAAGGAAGTAATGTGGTGGCTATCAGTAATGATAGTAGTATTAGGACTGGAAATTAGGTACCTTTCTATCCAAGGAATGCTTCCACTGTGATATGAGGATATCACCATATCATCACTAAACCTCCACGTGCTTTGTTGGTGATCTTCTACACAAATATCCCATTCTGGACTCATCTTATCATGCTCATGTGGTACTACCTTAGAATTTATGAGAACTCCTACCGTACTCATGAAATTAGCTAGTGTGCTAATGTATTGGGCTAGAAACAACTGAACAGTGACTGAGAATCCTCTTGTAAATAGCTACACACTTTTGAAACCTATCAAAATCAACAACCTTGCGATGGAAATTCATCTGCTAGTAATGCATTGTAATGGCTGGACATATAGAGAACAATAGTTCTAGAGTTGTAAACAATTTTCACCATGGCCTTTGGTTCATGCATCTCGTAGAAGACACTTATCCCTATCATGTTTAGGTGGAGACATTTAACAAGAAATTCCCATTTTGCAAATCTCATTAGGTAACCACCCTAGGAAAGTGATATTGAGTACATTCAAGACAAACCAAACATTATCATAATGGAGTATCTTCCCTTGAAATCTTCATACGATCCCTCTAACTTTCTCAATGGAAACACCATGCCTCCTCAACTTGTGATTATACCCTCTACTCAAAGGTAACCCTGAAAATTCAAGCACCATGCAACGTTGGTCCAAATTAGGCCAAGTATAATTACCAAAAGATAACTCGCCTTTGGATGAGGTTGTGGTTGCTGCCAATTGACATTTTGTTCTTCTTGCCATAACAAATCTTGGAGTTTCCTCTTTGATGCCTTGAAGCACTACCTCTTCACTTTTGGTTTCCAATTTCATAGTGAACCATGTTTTATTTTATCCCTCCAAAACTCATGATATAGAAGTCTTTGGATATCTCTTGTTCACCCAAAGTGGTGACAGTTATATCCATCCAAAAATTTTCTTATGGTGGCTAAAACTAGATATGTTTTCTTCCCAAAACCCATATTATTTGCACTAATCCTACAGATCATATCACTCATAGAAGACATATGAGTGAGGAAGCACCTCTTGGAGTCATAAAGTGTTCTAAAGCAACTTGGAAATATGTTCAAAGATGAAGGTTGGACGCTCAAACTAGTGAAGACACACCAAGAGGAAGTATGGCACGCCTAGAGGTAGATAAACACATCCAGAGGTAGATATGCATGCCCAGAAGTAGTGAGGTACGCCTAAAAGTAGTGAGAAATGCTTGGAGTCACAAAGGCACGCTTGGAGCCACATAAGTGTGATAGGTGCATTGTTAGTGTGCCAGAGAGTTTAAAAATGCTTGAAGCCATTAAGGTGTGCCTAAAGGACACCATTCACATTTTGAAAACCAAGAAAAAGAACACTTGGAAGATTCAAAAATGCTCTTGAGGATGTTTAGATGTGTCATAAAGATAGACATAGAGCATTGGAACATCATAAAGCACGTCTTGGAACAAAAGACACAAAGAAGCGTGCCTGAAGATAGTTTGGCACGCTTAGAGCTAGGGAGGTGCACCTGGAATTAGAGAGGTGCGCCTGGAGCTAGTTTGGCATGCTTGGAGCTACGGATGCATGGCTTGGAGTTAGATAGCCATGCCAATGACTAGGAAAGCATACTTGAGTCATGTGAGGCGTGTCTATGATTAGATCAATATGCTAGTAATAAGGTAAGCATGCCATAGAGATAGAGAATCATAAGCTAGAGGTGTATCAAAGTGAACCTGAAATGTGTCAGACAGGAATAAATGAATGATTTGAAGGCATCTAGATGAAAAGAGAATTTAGAAGAATAATAGAAATCTTGAAAGAATGTTTTGAGTGCCAAGGAGTCTAGGAGGTGCACTTGGAGAAGGTTATGTGCACCAAGAGAAGGAAAAGCATGTCGAAAGTTAAAGAAGAGTGCCTTGGAGGAGGATAGCGTGTCAAACCAAATGGAGATGCATCCTAACATTCAAGGTGTGTCTCTAAGTTTGAAAATACACTAAGTCTATGTAACAATCTACCCCAAAAAAATTTTGAAATGTAAAAAATGATAATCAATGTTAGCACAATCTTGCATGAACAACTAAGACCTCCACACTTCTGATCACCAAGATCCCAATTGGGCGAGGTGAGAGCATAATGTGCTTTGGTTTACAAATTAAAGCATTGTGTAACAAATAAATACATTCATCTACTATCAACATGCATCCACTATTGTAGTGGGGAATCACCACTTTTTAGTGGGTGGGAATACAAGAATGCAATTACAAAACCATCCACTTATCGACTGGGTATTCGCCACTTATTTCGTGGGTAGAAAAAGCATGAAAGAAAGTTTTCAATTGCTCCTCGCTGGTGGTTAAACCATCCAGAGGTTATTATGTGTGTTTTCCAACATAAAATGATAGAGAATACAAGTGCATCAATTGTGAGTTACATCAGATGAAATACTTCTCATCATAATAGTATCAATGCATGAGTTTACATCCATGAATATCCTGCACAAAGGAAAGGATCAATTTTGCATGAAGAAATATGTCACCATGCTAGAAATCACTACAATTGATCACTGATGGACAAAACTGAAACCAAACAATCTACTCTCTGATGTACATCAACCTTGCAATGAATGTCCAATTACTATATGCATATTCATAACCAAACTATCAACACTCAACCTCATACAATAAGCATAACATCTCATAACTCCAAAACAGATAATAATCTACAACAAAGACATAAGTCTGCACCCAAACAAATTGACCCCTGACAGGTCTGTACGGCTCAAGATAGCACACACTTCAAAACAACCTTAACTATGCTTAGTTCATAATGAAACCAAACTACATATTTGCCCAATTTTCAACAATGACAATGCATTCATAATCTGCTCCCAATAAGAGTCACATGAATTTCACAAGCCAGTCATACTAAACTAGGGTACAGACAACAAAAATAGATTTTTTTGACTTCAAAGGATCAATATATAGTCCAAAATCTTAGTTCCCAACATTTAATATTCAAACATTAATAGTAATGAATAATGAAATGACAAAGATATAGGTTCTGAGCAAATTCCACCCTTCTTCACAAGTATGACACTCTTTCCTGGATAGTACGGATCTGTAATTATTAGGAAATTTTATCCATATAAAAATCAAACACAATAATGAATAACAATGCTGGGGTATATAAAAAGAGTCTAGAACATTAAAGTTCAACCAAAGATGCTTAATGATTCTAAATGAACATATCTTCCCTTGACATGTACAACCTTCCAGATGATATGGCCTGCTCAAAGACACAACAAACTCCACAAAATTCTTTATTCATAGCTTATAAATCATTCTACAATATCATTCTTCAAGATAATAACAAAGAAACTCAAATCAAACTCCTAAATCATTCAATCCATATTTGGCCCAATGAAACTCCTGAATGAAGTTGCCCTTCCTCCAGCGAGGCAGGATATTTCACTAATGAAACTAGACATCTTCTAGAGGGTTTTCATCCTCAAGAAGGAAGAATGAACTCTCTGGTTCAATCCCAATAGCATAACAATATCAAAACCAAGCATAACCCTTCAAATGCGATCTCATTCTCCTTTTATAACTTTTTGAGAGGAATATATTATTATTCTCCTTTTAACACTTCATATTTCTCCTCTCTGAGAGATCTTTTTGAAAAAATAAAAATATATCATGTGTGAGATCCCCTTTTTAAGTGTCTATCATTTAGAACACTAAAACCTTTCCAATGAGCTGTAACACTTAGGTATTTATTAATTATTTTCACCCCTAGGACCTTAAGTGAAAATAATAAGTAAAATAGATTATTAAATGTAACTTTTTGTAGAAAATCCCAAAATTCATCCAAATGTGAAATAAAATGAACCAATATGCTCTATAGGGGTTGGGATGTGAAATAATGCCTTCTGGGTGACTTTCCAAAAATAGACAGCTCCTCCAAGAATCTTGAAGAGCGAACCAGGAGCCCAATCCAACTTCTGAAAACATCACTGTAACCCTGGACATCCATTAAGCTCAAAGACATAGAAAAATAAACCATTTACACAAGGGAAAACACCATTTAACTAATCTTTAGACTAAACCAAGACCACTCTAAAAACATTGGAGTTCTTCCAAACATGCCAGATAGCCTTTGAGAGACTAGGAAAGAGCATAATACACACAAAAATCTATGCGCCAAAAAAGGGACATTACAGTCCTCCCCACTCAAGATTGCTTGTCCTCAAGCAATAAATATTATCCAACAGAGATACTTCCATGATTATCAATAATATACCTGGATCCCAAATCAACCTCAAGAATGCTCCACACCACTTCTGTTGTGCTACTCTGATGTAACTATAGATTGCATAGTTGAAACTCTACTCACAACTCTGAAACATTCTTTCAATCACACATCTTTTTGGATCCCAAACATTTGTAACATCACTAACCTTGAGAGTGCAAGAGTTAGCATCTTTTAACCATTCATCTGAAATGTTCCTCCAAGGAAGAACATAAATCAGCTTGAACACAAGCTGAAAGCAACTCCGAAAAGCCATGAATTAGCTAGTTTCCACTAGCCAAAAGAGCAATATTAGTTGAAACACTTATCCTTTTCAGATGAACTCTTTTGTCAACCTCGACCCACAAAGGGCCAAAGATAGCAAAAAGAACAATCACATGGCTGTAAAAGATGAAATTAATCTCTGAAAACTAGATTTTAGTAATCTAAGAATGGGACGACAACAACAACAAATCTAAAATCTCCCAAGAATAACTAGTGATTTGGGCCTTCTACAACCAAAATATTCTAAAGTTATGACCAAAATTTCTCTCCAATCCATAAAAGTGTATGCAATTGACAACTTGTGATGGTTGATTGGACAACAGTTTCATGACAAAAATTTTACTCCAAAATCATCCATAAAACATTCTTACCAACACCACTATCTTCCATAGAACCTTGAGGATAAACTTCATTATGAAAGTAAGCCATCATTGAACTTAACACATTGCATACCAGAAACTAATGCCACACTTTAACAACTAGTGATAGCTACGAGTTGGTGAAGTTTTTGTGCAAACATTCCATGAATGCTCCTCACCTAGATCCCATATCCTATTACTATCCTCTTCCATGTTTCTAACATCAAATTGGTCCTCATCATAAAAGGAGAATTATCGAATGATTAGAAGTTGTCTTCACCTCTTTGTTCAAACAATTCATCAATTTCCTCCAACTCTGCATCATCATACTTAGGAGACTATCCTAAGTCAAAACCTTCTTGGAGAAAATCAAGCTCTTCAGTCACTAGCTTGATTTTATCTGCTCTAGAAACTCTATCTTGCTCGCTGAATTGGTGTATATCATCAAGCTGATTTTCAACTTCTAAGAGAGCCAATTGAGTATTTTCTAATGAAGGTGTAAGCTTAACAACTTCAACCTCTCTTCCCTTCAATGCTTCACAAATTCAACCAACAAACTCAAGTACATAATCTCTATCAATAAGAAGGTTCAAATAATCCGATTTCAATGTTTCCAATGCCTTCTTGACTTCACACCAATCTTCAAGTGAAGATCCTTTTTCCATGCCTATTTGTCTCCTTTCAACTTGTGCTCTCCAAATGTGATCTTCAACAAAATTATGTATGCTATCCAAATGTGTTAAAGATTAGACAACCTTATCTTCAATGACCAACAACTGATTCTTGAAATCCAATGTTCCATCAACAATAGAGGTAGATCCAAAGCTTTTAGCAAGATTCTCATCAACATGCTCATCAACTGACTCTTCAGAAAGGACACTTAGTTCTTAATTTAGCAAGGAAATTGAATCTTCTTCTTTGTCACTATGATCAAATTTTATGGTAGCATCAAATTCAAGCATTGAATCATCACCAATGGTTGATTTAAAGTATTTGTCAGCATGTTCTTCATCAAGGATCTTTGAAGAGTCAGATTGTCCTTCACTATGCATGGGACATTTCCACTCATAATCAAGACTACATCCACAAGAAAAGGGAAGATGCTCACCATTTGGTGTTGTTCTAAAAATTTCAATAGCCTCAACCTCAGGACTCTTTGCTACAATGCTCTCAAATTCACTTGCAAGGTCTCCTTCTAACAATCTATCAACCATTCTTATCTCATTCTTTAGTGTAGTGGCATCTTTAGGATCTTCATCATATGAAGGACTTGCAAAGTCCAAAACTTTTGGCTCATTAACTTCACTAATTTCTGTTGTAGTCTTTCCCAAATTAGCTAGCTCCTTTATGTATGCATCTTGATTAGTGACCTTGTCTTCATCATACAGCGGCTTAGACTCATGTCTTTTAGCTAAAAAGTCTTCATCTCCTCCTTTGTTGGATTTCACATCAATCGGAAGGAAAGAACATGTGGGAAAGGTTGCTGGTTCATCTTCTTTGTTCTTGCATTGGTGGTTCAGCTCCCAAGAATCTTTGGATAGAAAACAAAGATTTCTTCTCTTGAGTTCATTCTTGTCTTCTTTCTTTCTTGAAATTCTTTAGTTCTTGTTCTGCTGGCTGGAAGCTGATGTCTTGGAATAGTTCTTGGTCCTTGATATTGGAGAAGGTAACTTGGGCTTTTATAACATTATTTTCTTCTTCTCCTTTTCCTTCCTCATCCTTTGGATGTAATCTATAAGGCTTTTTATGTCAGGATCCCCCTCGATTATTTCCAAGAAAGCATCCCATGAAATTTGATGCTTAAAATCATCTTAAAGACCTTGGTACTCATCAATAATTTTTGTGGCATCTCGATCATACTTCCTTTGATCCAACTTCTCTTGAACTGTTCTTTCCAAATCAGCCTGACTCTATCTAAGAGAATCAATCAAGACATCTATCTAAATTTTTCTCCCCATGAGAGATGCCATGATATCACATTCACTGCTCAAAATATTTCAACTTCCCAACTCTAATCACACATGCAAGTGTTGATCACCCACACGCAAGGATGAAAAAAGACTCACTCTTGAAGATCTATAAGGAGTGAATTGCAACCCAAATAGGCTGGCAAGATCACCAGCTCAGATACCACTGTAACAATCTACCCTAATTTTTTTTTTTGAAATGTAAACAATGATAATCAATGTTAGCACAATCTTGCATGAACAACTCAGACCACACTTCTAATCACCAAGATCCCAATTGGGTGAGGTGAGAGCATAATGTTCTTTGGTTTACAAACTAAAGCATTGTGCAACAAATAAATACATTCATCTCCTATGAGCAGGCATCCACTATTCCAATGGGGA
The DNA here is from genome assembly GCA_027924645.1 of Cunninghamia lanceolata. NCBI lineage: Eukaryota > Viridiplantae > Streptophyta > Pinopsida > Cupressales > Cupressaceae > Cunninghamia > Cunninghamia lanceolata. The sequence goes on along the minus strand of BSBN01000339.1, from coordinate 21,622,287 downwards.
ATCACCACTTTTCATTGGGTGGGAATACAAGAATGCAAGTACAAAACCATCCACTTATCCAATGGGTATTCACCACTTATTCAATGGGTAGAAAAAGCATGAAAGAAAGTTTTCAATTGCTCCTCACTAGAGGTTGAACCATTAAGGGGTTATTGTGTGTGTTTTGCAATATAAAATGATAAAGAATAAAAGTACGTCAATTGTGAGTTACATCAAATGAAATACTTCTCATCATAATAGTATCAATGCATAAGTTTGCATCCATGAATACCCTACACAAAGGAAAGGATTAGTTTTGCACGAAGAAATATGTCACCATGCCGGAAATCACTGCAATTGATCATTGATGGACAAAACTGAAACCAAACAATCTACTCTCTGTTGTACATCAACCTTGCAATGAATGTCCAATTTCGATATGCATATCCATGACCAAACTGTCAACACTCAGTCTCATACAATAAGCATAACATCTCATAACTAAAAAATAGATAAGAATCTACAATAAAGACATAAGTTTGCACCCACACATATCGACCACTGACAGGTTTGTACAGCTCAAGATAGAACACACACATCAAAACAACCTTAACTATGCTCAGTTCATAATGAAACCAAACTACATATTGGTGCCAATGTTCAACAATGACAATACATTCATAATCCGCTCCCAATAAGAGTCACATGAATTTCACAAGCCAGTCATACTATACTAGGGTATGGACAATGAAAACAAATGTTTTTTGACTTCAAAGGATCAATATATAGTCCAAAATCTTAGCACCCAGCACTGAATAATCAAACATTAATAGTAATGAATAATGAAATAACAAAGTTGTAGGTTTTGAGTAGATTTGACCCTTCTTCACAAGTACGACACTCTTTCCAGGACAGTACGGATCTGTAATTATTAGGAAATTCTGCCCATATAAAAATCAAACACAGCAATGAAAAACAGCGCTGGGGTACATAAAAAGAGTCTAGAACATTAAAGTTCAACCAAAGTTGCTTAATGATTGTAAATGAACATATCTTCTCTTGACATGTATGGCCTTCCAGATGATATGACCTACTCAAAGACACAACAAACTCCACAAAATTCTTTATTCATAGATTATAAATCATTCTACAATATCAGTCTTCAAGATAATAACAAAGGCACTCATATCAAACTCCTAAATCATTCAATCCATAATTGGCCTAATGCAACTCTTGAATGAAGTTGCCCTTCCTCCAACTAGGTAGGATATTTCACCAATGAAACTAGATATCTTCTAGAGGGTTTTCATCCTCAAGAAGGAAGAATGAACTCTCTGGTTCAATCCTAGCAGCATAACAATATCAAAACCAAGCATAACCCTTAAAATGAGCTCTCATTCCCCTTTTATAACTTTTTGAGAGGAATATATTATTATTCTCCTTTTAACTTTTCATATTTCTCCTCTCCAAGAGACCTTTTGAAATAATAAAAATATATCATGTGTGAGATCCCCTGTTTAAGTGTCTTATCATTTAGAACATTTAAAAACCTTTCCAATGAGCTATAACACTTAGGTATTTATTAATTATTTTCACCCCTAGGAGCATAAGTGAAAATAATAATTAAAATAGCTCATTAAATATTACTTTTTGTGGAAAATCTCAAACTTCATCCAAATGCGAAATAAATTGAACCAATATGCTCTGTAGAGTTTGGGATGTGAAACGGTGCCTTCCAAGTGACTTTCCAAAAATAGATGACTCCTCCAAGAATTTTGGAGAGCAAACCAAGAGCCTGATCCAACTTCTGAAAAACATCACTATAACCCTGGACATCCATTGAGCTCAAAGCCATAGAAAAATAAACCATTTACACAAGGGAAAACTATTTAACTGATCTATAGACTGAACCAAGACCACTCCAAAAACATTAGAGTTCTCCCAAACATGACGGATAGCCTCCGAGAGACTAGGAACAAGCATACTGCACACAAACATCTATGCGCCAATAAAAGGACATTATAATCCTCCCCGCTCAAGATTGAATATATTAACCCTTCAAATGAGCTCTCATTCCCCTTTTATAATTTTTTGAGAGGAATATATTATTATTCTCCTTTTAACTCTTCATATTCCTCCTCTCCATGAGACCTTTTTGAAATAATAAAAATATATCATGTTTGAGGTCCCCTTTTTAAGTGTCTATCATTTAGAAAACTTACAAACATTTCCAATGAGCTATAACACTTAGGTATTTATTAATTATTTTCACCTCTAGGAGCTTAAGTGAAAATAATAATTAAAATAGCTCATTAAATATTACTTTTTGCGAAAAATCTCAAACTTCACCCAAATGCAAAATAAATTGAACCAATATGCTCTGGGGTTTGGGATGCAAAACGATGCCTTCCAGGTGACTTTCCAAAAATAGGTGACTCCTCCAAGAATCTTGGAGAGCGAACCGGGAGCCTGATCTAACTTCTGAAAACATCACTGTAACCTGGACATCCATTGAGCTCAAAGACATAGAAAAATAAACCATTTACACAAGGGTAAACCATTTAACTGATCTGCAAACTGAACCAAGACCACTCCAAAAACATTGGAGTTCTCCCAAACATACCAGATAGCCTCCAAGAGACTAGGAACAAATATAATGCGCACAAAAATCTATGTGCCAAAAAAAGGACATTATAGTAATCCCCGCTCAAGATTGAATATATTAACCCTTTAAATGAGCTCTCATTCCCCTTTTATAACTTTTTGAGAGGAATATATTATTATTCTCCTTTAACTCTTCATATTTCTCCTCTCCAAGAGACCTTTTTGAAATAATAAAAATATATCATGTCTGAGGTCCCCTTTTTAAATGTTTGTCATTTAGAACACTTAAAAACCTTTCCAATGAGCTATAACACTTAGGTATTTATTAATTTTTTTCATCCCTAGGATCTTAAGTGAAAATAATAATTAAAATAGTTCATTAAATATTACTTTTTGTGGAAAATTCCAAAATTCATCCAAATGCGAAATAAACTGAACAAATATGCTCTGTGGGGTTTGGGATGCGAAATGATGCTTTCTGGGTGACTTTTCAAAAATAGACGACTCCTCCAAGAATCTTGGAGAGCAAACCGATAGCCCGATCCAACTTCTAAAAACATCACTATAACCTTGGACATCCATTGAGCTCAAAGCCATAGAAAAATAAACCATTTACACAAGGGAAAACCATTTAACTAATCTACAGAGTAAACCAAGACCACTCCAAAAACATTAGAGTTCTCCCAAACATGCTAGATAGCCTCCAAGAGACTAGGACAAGCATAATGCGCACAAAAATCTATGTGCCAAAAAAGGGACATTACAGTCCTCCCCGCTGAAGATTGAATATATTAACCCTTCAAAAGAGCTCTCATTCCCCTTTTATAACTTTTTGAGAGGAATATATTATTATCCTCCTTTTAACTCTTCATATTTCTTCTCTCCAAGAGACCCTTTTGAAATAATAAAAATATATCATGTGTGAGGTCCCCTTTTTAAGTGTCTATCATTTAGAACACTTTAAAACCTTTCCAATGAGCTATAATAGTTAGGTATTTATTAATTATTTTCACCCCTAGGAGCTTAAATGAAAATAATAATTAAAATAGCTCATTAAATATTACTTTTTGCGAAAAATCCCAGACTCCATCCAAATGCAAAATAAACTGAACCAATATGCTATGTAGGGTTTAGGATGCGAAACGATGCCTTCCTAGTAACTTTGCAAAAATAGACGACTCCGCCAAGAATCTTGGAGAGCAAACTGGGAGTCTGATCCAACTTCTAAAAACATCACTGTAACCCTGAACATCCATTGAGGTTAAAGCCATAGAAAAATAAACCATTTACACAAGGGAAAACCATTTAACTAATTTGCAGATTGAACCAAGACCACTCCAAAAACATTGGAGTTCTCCCAAACATGTCAGATAGCCTCCGAGAGACTAGGAACAAGCATAATGTGCACAAAAATCTATGCGCCAAAAAAGGGACATTACAGTCCTCCCCGCTCAAGATTGCTTGTCCTCAAGCAATACATGCTATCCAACAAAGATACCTGCATGATTATCAATAATATACTTGGATCCCAAATCAACCTCAAGAATGCTCCACACCACTTCTATTGCACTACTCTAATGTAACTACAGACTACACAACTAAAACTCTGCTCTCAACTTTGAAACATTCTTTCATTCACACATCTTTTTGGATCCTAAACATTTGTAACATCACTAACCCTGAGAGTGCAAGAGTTAGAATCTTTCAACCATTCATCTAAAATTTCAACTAGGAACCAAAATTTGGAATGTTCCTCCAAGGAAGAACATAAATCAGCTATTCTGTCCACCTCCTATTCTGTCCACCTCCCACAAAGGGCCAAAGATAGCAAAAAGAACAATCACATGGTTGTAAAAAATTGAAATTAATCTCTAAAAACCAGATTTCAGTAATCTAAGAATAGGACAGCAACAACAAATCTGAAATCTCCCAAAAATAACTAGTGATTTGGGCCTTCTACAACCAAAATATTCCAAAATTTCTCTCTAATCCATAAAAATGTATGCAATTAACAACTTATGATGGCTGATTGGATGATGGACATCAACTTCATGATAGAAATTTGACTCCAAAATCATCCATAAAACATTCTTACCAACACCACTATCCTCCATAGAACCCTGAGGATAAACTTCATTATGAAAGTAAGCCATCATTGAATTTAACACATTGCATACCATAACCTTATGCCACCCTTTAACAACTAGTGATAGCTTCCAACTGGTGAAGTTTTTGTGCAAAGTAACATTCCATGAATGCTTCTCACCCAAATCTCATATCCTATTACTATTCTCAAATTGGTCCTCATCTTTCAACAGGAGTGGATTATCAAGAGTCAAATCAACTTCCATCATAAAAAGAGAATTATCGAATGATTGGAAGTTGTCTTCACCTTTTTGTTCAAACAATTCATCAATTTGCTCCAACTTTGCATCATCATACTTAGGAGACTGTCCTAAGTCAAAACTTTCTTGGAGCAAACCAAGCTCTTCAGTCACCAGCTTGATTTTATCTGCTCTGACAACTCTATCTTGTTCCCTAAATTGGTGTACATCATCAAGTTGATTTTCAACTTCTACGAGAGCCACTTGAGTATTTTCTAATGAAGATGTAAGCTTAACAACTTCAGCCTTTCTTCCGTTCAATGCTTCACAAATTCGACCAGAAAACTCAAGGACATGATCTCTATCAATAAGCAGGTTCAAATAATTTGATTTCAATATTTCCAATGCCTTCCTGACTACACACCAATCTTCAAGTGAATATCATTTTTCCAAGTCCATTTGTCTCGTTTCAACTTGTGCCCTCCAAATGTGATCTTCAACAAACTTATGTATGCTATCCAAGTGTGTTAAAGATTGGACAACCTTATCTTCAGTGACCAACAATTGATTCTTGAAATCCAATGTTGCATCAACAATGGAGGCAGATCCAAAGCTTTCAACAAGCTTCTCATCAACATGCTCATCAACTAAGTCTTTAGAAAGGACACTTAGTTCTTCAATTAGCAAGGAAATTGAATCTTCTTCTTCATCACTATGATCAAATGTTATGGCAGCATCAAATTCAAGCATTGAATCATCACCAATGGCTGATTTAAAGTCTTCATCAGCATGTTCTTCATCAAGGATCTTTGAAGAGTTAGATTGTGATTCACTATGCATGGGACATTTCCACTCATAATAAAGACTACATCCACAAGAAAAGGGAAGATGCTCGCCATTTGGTGTTGTTTTGAAAATTTCAGCAACCTCAACCTCAGCACTCTTTTCTACAATGCTCTCATATTTTCTTACAAAGTCTCCTTCTAACAATCTATCAACCATTCGTATTTTATTCTTTAGTGTAGTGGCATCTTTAGGATCTTCATCAAATGGACTTGCAAAGTCCAAAACTTTTGGCTTATTAACTTCGCTAATTTCTTTTGTAGTCTTTCCCAAATCTGCTAGCTCATTTATGCATGCCTCTTGATTAGCGATGTTGTCTTCATCATACAGAGGCTCAGACTCATGTCTTTTAGATAACAGGTCTTCATCTCCTCCTTTGTTGGATTTCACATCCATCAAAAGGAAAGAATATGAGGGAAAGGTTGCTGGTTCATCTTCTTTGTTTGCATTGGTGGTTAGGCTCCCAAGAATCTTTGCATAGAAAACAAAGATTTCTTTTCCTAAGTTCATTCTTGATGTCCTCTTTCTTTCTTGAAATTAGTGAGTTCTTATTTTGTTGGCTAGAAGGTGATGTCTTGGAATAGTTCTTGGTCCTTGACATTGGAGAAGGTAACTCGGGCTTCCATAACATTATTTTCTTCTTCTCCTCTTCCTTCCTTGTCCTTCGAATGTAATCTATAAGGCCTTTGTTGTCATGATCCCTCTCAATTATTTCCAAGAAAGCATCCCATGAAATTTGATGCTTAAAATCATATGAAAGACCTTGGTACTTATCAATAATTTTTGTGGCCTCCCGATCATACTTCCTTTTATCCAACTTCTCTTGAACTGTTCTTTCCAAATCAGCCTAACTCTATCTAAGAGAACAATCAAGACATCTATCTCAATTCTTCTCCCCATGAGAGATGCCATGATCTCACATTCACTACTCAAAATCTTTCAATTGCCCAACTCTGATCGCACATGCAAGTGTTGATCACCTACATGCAAGGCTTAAAATTGACTCGCTCTTGAAGATCTGTAAAGATTGAATTGCAACCCAAATAGGCTGGCAAGATCACCAGCTCTGATACCACTGTAACAATCTACCCCAATTTCTTAAAAAAATTAAACAATGATAATCGATGTTAACACAATCTTACATGAACAACTAAGACCTCCACACTTCTGATCACCAAGATCCCAATTGGGTGAGGTGAGAGCATAATGTGGTTTGGTTTACAAACTAAAGCATTGTGCAACAAAATTAATACATTCATCTGCAATGAGCAGGCATCCACTATTGCAGTGGGGAATCACCACTTTTCAATGGGTGGGAATAAAAGAATATAATTACAAAACCATCCACTTATCCAGTGGGTATTCGCCACTTATTCAGTGGGTAGAAAAAGCATGAAAGAAAGTTTTCAATTGCTCGTCATTGGTGGTTGAACCATCCAAGGGTTATTATGTGTGTTTTGCAACATAAAATGATAGAGAGTACAAGTGCATAAATTGTGAGTTACATTAGATGAAATACTTCTCATCATAATAGTATCAATGCATGAGTTTGGATCCATGAATACCCTACACAAAGGAAAGGATCAATTTTGTACCAAGAAATATATCACCATGCTAGAAATCACTACAACTGATCACTAATGGACAAAACTGAAACCAAAAAAGCTACTCTTTGTTGTACATCAGCCTTGCAATGAGTGTTCAATTGCTATATGCATATTCATGACCAAACTGTCAATACTCAACCTCATACAATAAGCATAATATCTCATAACTCCAAAACAAATAAGAATCTGCAATAAAGATATAAGTCTGCACCCACACAAATTGACCCCTGATAGGTCTGTATAGTTCAAAATAGAACACACAATTCAAAACATCCTTAACTAAGCTCAGTTCATAATGAAAGCAAACTACATATTGGCGCCAATGTTCAACAATGAGAATGCATTCATAATCCGCTCCCAATAAGAGTCACATGAATTTCACAAGTCAGTCGTACTATACTAGGGTATGGACAATAAAAACAAATGTTTTTTGACTTCAAAGGATCAATATACAGTCCAAAATCTCAGTGCCCAGCATTGAATAATTAAACATTAATAGTAATGAATAATGTGTTAGTGAATAGATTTGTCCTTCGAAAAATAAATGCAGAAAATGACTCAAGACGCCCGAGAAGAAGAACAAATAGTACTAATAGTTGGAGAGATTGCCCATTGGATCGACAACCTTCCTCTAAATTTTAGAGGTATAGCTCCCTCTTAAGATATACAATGAATGAGAATATGGGGTATGCTTTTAATCAAAAAGTAGAAAAGGTGCATTAACATCTACCCATCACCATGAAATAGATGTGCATAATTGTTTTCAGAAAGAAATGAATGCAGATAAACGATACACAACCCACCTATCCAACATTCACAAACAAGGATAAATTGATTTAAAGATGTAGTTATATTCCTCCTTAACACAAACCAACATAAAAGAAGCAATATCAAAGATATATTAAGAACTGACATAAGAACAATTGCAATCACAGAAGATACTTGGAGACACAAAGTTCTATAAGTAATTCATTTCTTCAATGGAACAAAACTCAAAGTTTCTGCAATGCCTGTATACCTAAGCTGAGCTAAGAAAAATATAACTGGAAAGTATTACAGAATAAACTTTCTCTCCTTCCCCTGTTCACAGACAGCTGAAAAAAGATGCCTTTCCTTTGAAAGCCCTTCCCCTTATATAATTTTCAAAACTTCCCCAAAAAATTATAACTGTTCGAACAGTTTCTTTTTGGGTAACCGCTATCAGGAAAGTGAACTTAAAACAGAAATGGTTACATTATATCAAAAATTGTAATTATCATCGCTAATTACAAAGAACTTCATACTTGCAAGACAAGTGGCATTAAACTACGCCCAATTCTAGGTGAATTTCCATAAAAAGTTGGCGCAACTCAACATGTTCTTCTTCTTCTTCCAAGATGAAAATTGTCCTAGGGTATTCAACATAACTGGCTTTCTCCTTCCAAGCAATTGTGCACAACTGGGAGACAATATCAATCTACTCCTCCTCAGGCCAATGTAAATCAGGTTGTAGGACAGGTATAGGCTCGTCATCCCAAATTTCATTGTTCGCAGGAAGTCCCATTCTGAAAGATAGCTTGGCTGACAAAAAAGACTGAACTTTAGAGAGCACCATCACCTTTCTCCACAGTCAGGTTATTTAATTACGCCAGTAAGTAATGATGGTTTTTAAACTTGTTAATGTCGTGCTACCACCTTAGCAAGCCTTGTTACACTTGTCATTTAAGAGGTAATTAATGCATCATTGATTTTGTATCTCAAGTAACGAGTCTGCATTTCATAACTCCTGAAAAGACATTCTCATCGTATACCACACTAGCAATCTGATGCACTGACGATACCTTGAAAATGAGCACTGCAAAGATGCTGATTAGTTGGGGGTTGAAGCAGATTCTAAACTTTGAACGTTGAGAAGGAGTTCACAGAATTTGAAAACTCCCGACATTGAGTGAGGTAAGGGAGTCAGCCATTCCTTGAACTTAAGAACTTAAGTCAAGAAAACAAAAGATTCATGAATTTGAAAAGCCCCTGATGATAAAGACTCATACAAATGTCCCAAAAGCCTTAAAACTTTCAGAACAGAAAATGACCGAGCTGGGGTAAGGTGATGATTATATCAATCCCTATGCATTAAAATTTGAAAAATTTTGAGTTCAAAATTTGGGGTAACATAATGAAATGACAAAGATGCAGGTTCTGAACAGATTTGACCCTTCTTCACAAGTACAAAACTCTTTCCTAGACTGTACGGATATGTAATTATAAGGAAATTTTGCCCATATAAAAATCAAAAACAACAATGAATAATAGTGTTGGGGTATATAAAAAGAGTCTAGAACATTAAAGTTCAACCAATGTTTCTTAATGATTCTAAATGAACATATATTCCCTTGACATGTACGACCTTCCAGATGATACAGCCTGCTCAAAGACACAACAAACTCCACAAAATTCTTTATTCATAGCTTATAAATCATTCTACAATATCAGTCTTCAAGATAATAAGAAAGAAACTAAGATTAAACTCCTAAATCATTCAATCCGTATTTGGCTCAATGCAACCCCTGAATGAAGTTGCCCTTCCTCTAGCTAGGTAGGATATTTCACCAATGAAACTGGACATCTTCTAGAGGGTTTTCATCCTCAAGAAGGAAGAATGAACTCTCTGGTTCGATCCTAGTAGTATAATAATATCAAAACTAAGCATAACCCTTCAAATGAGCTCACATTCCCCTTTTATATCTTTTTGAGAGGAACATATTATTATTCTCTTTTTAACTCTTCATATTTCTCCTCTCCAAGAGACCTTTTTGAAATAATAAAAATATATCATGTGTGAGGTTGCCTTTTTAAGTGTCTATCATTTAGAACACTTAACAACCTTTCTAATGAGCTATAACACTTAGATATTTATTAATTATTCTCACCCCTAGGAGCTTAAGTGAAAATAATAATTAAAATAGCCCATTAAATATTACTTTTTGTGGAAAATCCCAAACTTCATCCAAATGCAAAATAAGCTGAACCAATATGCTCTGTAGGGTTTGGGATGCGAAACAATGCCTTTCGGGTGACTTTCCAAAAATAGATGACTCATCCAAGAATCTTGGAGAGCAAACTGGGAGACCGATCTAACTTCTGAAAACATCACTGTAACCCCGGACATCTATTGAGCTTAAAGCCGTAGAAAAATAAACCAATTACATAAGGGAAAACCATTTAACTAATTTGTAGACTGAACCAAGACCACTCCAAAAACATTGGAGTTCTCCCAAACATTCCGAATAGCCTCCAAGAGACTAGGAACAAGCATAATGCGCACAAAAATTTGTGCCAAAAAAGGGACATTACAGTCTAGAGTAAAGATGCATTTCAAAAATCCAAGGCACTCTTGTTGAAGAACAAAGGCATGTCCACTAAAGAGGAAGTGCACTCAAGCATGAACAGATGTGCTTAGCAGAAAGGCGACATGCCTAGAGGGCAAAAAGGGCGCTTGTTTCTCTTGAGGTGCGCCAACACTAGACACCAAGAAAGTACATTCAATCACCATGAGGTGTGCCAGTAGTCAACAAGGTGCACCAAGACACATCAAGGCATGCCAATGAATAGAGGAGCATGTTTGGATAAGAGGCATGCTATAACAAGTTGAAAGGTTGGCTTTTTATAAGGAAGATGCCTCTATTTTTCGTACAAGCATTCTTTATAGAGATAAAATGTGTCATTTGAAGCCAGGAGCATCTAGAAGACATGTTATGCGCTTGGAGGATGCGTTCATTTGAAGAAAAACGTGTCAAGGAGGTCAAACACATGTAGAGGAGAAAAGTGACGTGTCTAAAGAAGATGAAAGTATGCCCCACTTTCAGAGAGCATGTGCCTAAAGAACGAAGCACGCTTAGGTGTGTTTTTGGTCCATAAAGCACATTCATTTCATATGAGAAGCGCTAAAGACTTAACAAAGGAGAAGTTTCCACGGGATAAGAAAAGAAAGCGCATTTGATGGATTCCAAGCACGTCTAAGGAGAGAAGTACACGCTAAATTTAGTCTAAGCATGCCCAAACTAGCGTGAAGAACATTCAAGAGAAGGCGTACTTAGCTCATTAAAGGCCCACTTGGCCCATTAAATGCACGCTTTAAGCCTGGGATGCACATTTTGTAGGCATAATTCGCTAATAAGAGGTGCGCTAGTTTGCCAATGGCATCTCCAAACCTCCAGAGATGCACTTTTTGGAAGAAGACACGTCAATTTGAAGAGACACGTGCTCCAAGGAAATGAGGTGTGTCTTATCAAAGAAGGATGCTCTTGGAGGGAGGCGCGTCCACTAGGTGTGCCAAACCTAAGACAAGAACGCTAAAAATAGAGGGCGTGTTGAAGGCACAAGACAACTGAGAGGGGGGTGAATCAGTTGTATCAAACACTTTAAATTCTCTTAAACAAAGTCACATTCACATTAACTTACTTTAATCCCTTAATATGTTATGAAGATTAAACATGAAATGCAGAAACAAAACTTAAGCATATCAACACCATACACACATGAACAATAGATTTTTACGTAGAAAATCCTAAAAGGTAAAAACTACGATGAGTGTTAGCTCACAATATAATGTAGTAACAATATCAAATTACAAAAGACTCACTGCCAAAGGGCTCATTGCCCAAGGACTCACTGTCCAACAAAGGCTCACTGCCAAGAAGGACTCACTGTCGAGAAAGGAAGGCTCACTGCCATGAACTGATATAATAGCATCTATTACATGCTTGGGTTCAGTTCTATTGAAGCACAACAATCATCATCTTCACAACCACACTGTCACATTGCCTCTGATTCACATTCGCATCAAAGATATCATCATACATGTGTGCACTGCCTCTTACACACGAATCCTTTACACTTATTTATATCATCATCAACCTGGAAACATTCACCAAGGTTAGCAAACCACATTACAACCCTTGAAACAATCTCCTAGGTTGGCAAACATACATAATTTGAATTGGGTCTGAACCTAAACATCCCACAGCACAAAGGAATGAAGGCGAATTACTTTACACCTTAGCTCAAACCTAAATCTATCCATGCACGCTACGCAACACTTACATGATCATGAAAACATCTCCTTAATCACCGCAATCATCCAGGGTCGGTCAAACAGTACAAACATAGAAACTTCTTGATCACACACTTTCACAATCACATCAATAACTTGCGAACCTTATACAATGCTTTAATACAATCTTAAAACATCCACAAACAACATAAATTCATGTAATGTCCCTTTTTGGGTGCATAGATTTTTGTGCGCAGTATGCTTGTTCCTAGTCTCTCAGAGGATATCCGGCATGTTTGGGAGGACTCCAATGTTCTTGGAGTGGTCGTAGTTTAGTCTGCAGAACATTTATATGGGTTTCCCTTGTGTAAATATTTTATTTTCTATGGCATTAAGCTTAGTAGATGTCCAGAGTTACAGTGTTGGTTTCAAAAGTTTAATCGGGCTCCCAAATTGCTCTCCAAGATTCTTGGAGGAGCCATCTATTTTTAGAAAGTCACACGGAAGACATCGTTTTACATACCAAATCCTTCAGAGTATAATGGTTCAATTTTTTTGGCAATTGGATGAAGTTTGAGATTTTCTGCAAAAAGGTTATATTTAATGAGCTATTTTAATTATTATTTTCACTTAAGTCCTAAGGGGTGAAAATAATTAAGAAGTCATTAAGTGTGATAGCTCATTAGAAAGGGAAAAATATATTCTTTTTGTTAGGCACTTAAAAGTGAACATTTAAGTGGAGAAAAAAGGAATTATTTAAGTTTAGAGGGAAAAATAATTATTTCTAAGAAATAATTCATTTCTTTTATAACTCCTAAAGTGCCTATATAAAGAGGTTGTGAACTCATTTTGAGGGTTATGCTTGGATTTGATATTGTTATGTTGCTCGAATTGAACCAAAGAGTTCATTCTTCCTTCTTGAGGACGAAAACCCTCTAGAAGATGTCTAGTTTTGATGTTGAAATATCCTTCCTAGCTAGATTATGGTGACTTCAATCAGAAGTTGCAAAGAGCTGCATTAGATTCAAAGATTTCTTGAAGTTTTTGTTATGCATTCTCAGTTCATGTTTTGGTGTTGGGGTTTCATATATTTTGGTGTGAATAGAATGAGTTTTTGTGATGTTTGATTGTATTCCAAGATGTTCCGTACCATGTAGTCTGTACCATTAGAAGAATACGATTTAGACCATCAATTCATCTTACATCATAACCTTTGGCACCTCCTAGAAGATGTATTTCATTGTGTTTCGAACATAAATCTGTGTTTTGATGACATATGTACCTCCATGGCCGTACCAACCACTTTGGGCGATTTGTGATCATAAATTATTGCTGTCACCTTTGGTGTTTAAGTTGTTTGTGAGTGGTTGGATATGTATAGGCGATTCTATTGAACTATATTTATTGATGATTAGGGGCGGATTTTTGATGCTATGAGCAATCCGAATCCTACAGGGTCGTACGACCTGAATGAGGGAAGCTTGCTCTCTTATGCAGATCGCTTACTTTTAGTCTATCCTTTGTTTCCAATGATGATGTGCAACGAGTATTAATGTTTTGGAACGTAGTTGCCAGTGGTTTTGGGTTTAATGATTTTTATTATGAAGCATTGTATTATCAGGGTCATCTGTAGAGCAAGCATAGACTGAGTTATGTGTACATTCTTTACCAGAAAATGGTTCTCTTGTTTTGTTTGAAGTCTATGAAGCTTGGCTAACTATTGTTTTGACTGGGAAACCATATCTTTCCATTTACTATGCAATTCTGAGCAGATCCAATGTGTTTGGAAGTGTAATTTTCCTCCAGGGGCCGTACAGACCTGACGGGGGTAGGGGCTTATGTGTTTAGATTACTTCTTTCTCTTGGCTTCTTATGTTCCATGATGACATTTGGTAATATCAGTTTGTTATGTGGAAGTTTGAAGTGAGTTTTGTCATTTATGTGCATGAATGTGAAGGTGATCAATTATAGGGCAGCAGTACTATATTTTAATGGTCTGATTTGTGATTCAGTCTGATTTTGCAGTGATCATATGCAATGTTACAATTGTGAACAACTTGTTATCATGAGGATAGAGATACTATTGGCTTGTGCAGATTTTAATTTTGATGCCCAGAATTTAGAAGATGTTGATATGATGGTCAAGTTGGTTATTTCTGAATAGTATGCAATTAGTCCTCATTGTAATGAATTTTTAATGTTACAAAACACACATAATAACCCCTGGATGGTTCAGCCAGTTTGGAGCAAATTGGTCTTATCTTTCATGTTTTTCTACCCACTGAATGGGTCATCCCACAATAATGGGTTACACTTTTTGGCAAAACTTGACATTAAAATCAACATCTTGAACTAAATATTCACTTTCTGATACCTATAGCCGCTAAATTCTTAGAAATTTGAAAATGATGTGAACTAATGATTTGTGAGATTTTGTTTGTAGATACTAAATATATTTTTTTAAAAAAAATTGGAGTTAAATTGTAAAATTTTTTGCGTCTTCTTTGATAACTAGTTTTAATAGTAAACGACATTTTTTTTAAAGTGATATGTATTTTGTAGCACATAAATTTTTTTGTACAAAGGATAAAATTCTGATTCTTTTGAATTTAGATTGGTAACACTGATATATAGGGCATGCATTTGGTTTCATAATGTTTTGTTGAATATTTTTTTTAATTAAGTTTTGAAATCAAACCAATTATAATTTAGCCATAGGCGTATTCCGTAAAACATAACTTTTTCTATATGTATCGAAATTCAATTTTTTTTGTTGAAACAAGAACATCAACACCTAAGGCATAGATATATATTTTTTTAAAATCACTAATTTACTAATTTTCTATGTGTTTAGAATAGAGAACTTGATGTTCGGTGAAGAACCTACATTCACAAGAAATAAAAAATAAATATAATAATCAAATTAAATATATTTAAAATTATACTTTTTGGGAAGCTTATAATAAGGACTATATACTTACAAAACATTAATTTTAAATGAATTCATTTGATCCCCCAAATGGTAAACCAAAAGTGTTTTTTATCAGCATTTTGATAGGTGTAGAGGAGACTCCATTATAGGTATGGTTTAAAACTAGCGGGGTTCTATCCAAGGGGGTTTGAATCTAAAGGGATTTGATCAAACCCTCTTCAATTAAAATCCTTTTAATGAAACCTTTCAAGGCTTAAATCATTATATTTTCTAAAAATATGTGATTTCAGTAAAAATCGGGATGTCCTAGAAAAGTGTAACCCATTATTATGGCAGCACCCGAATAAGTGGTAAATTCCCACTGTATAAGTGGATGATTTTGTAACTCTTTCTTATATTCCACCCACTAAATAAGTGGTGAATCTCCACTGCAATAGTGGATGCCTGCTCATAGCAGATGAATTTATTTATTTGTTGCACAATGCTTTAGTTTGTTAGCCAAAGCACATTATGCTCTCACCTCGCCCAATTGGGATCTTGGTGATTAGAAGTGTGGAGGTCATTTAGTTGTTCATGAAAGATTGTGCTAACAATGTGATTATCCTTGTTTACATTTAAAAAAAAAACATTGGTGGTAGTTTGTTACAGTGGTATCAAAGCTGGTAAGCTTGCTAGCCTATTTGGGTTGCTACTCATTCCTTGCAGTTCTTCAAGGGCAAGTTTAGTTTTCAGCCTTGCATGTGGGTGATCAACACTTGCATGTGTCTTCAATGTTTGGTAGTTGAAGGATTTTGAGCGGTGAAGGTGAGATCATGGCATCTCTCTTGAGGAGAAGAATTGAAACAGATGTCTTGATTGATTCTCTTAAGAAAAGTCAAGATGAATTAGAAAGAGTAGTTCAAGAGAAGTTGGATCGAAGGAGGTATGAACCAGAGGCCTCAAAAATTATTGATGAATACTAAGGACTATCAGATGATTTTAAGTATCAAATCTCCTAGGATATTTTTTTAGACATAATCAAGGAGGGGGATCTTGACAAAGAGGGCCTTTTTGAATACATTCAAAGGACAAGGAATGAAGATGAGAAGAAGAAAATATCTTTATGTAAGCCCTAGATATCTACTTCATTGGCAAAGACCAAATACAATTCCAAGACATCATCTTCTAGCCGACAGAAAAAGAATGTTTCCATTTCAAGGAAAAAAGGGGACAACAAGAATGAACTCGGGAGAAGAAATCTTTTCTTCCTATGCAAAGATTCTTTGGAGCCTAACCACCAATGCAAGAATATAGAAGATGAATCACTAACCTTCACCACATGTTCTTTCTTTTAGGATGATGTGGAATCAAAAAAAGAAGATGAAGTCCTAATAGCTGAAATAAATGAGTCTGAGCTCTGTATGATGAAGGCAAGGTCAAAAATCAAGAGGCATGCATAGAGGAGTTCGCTGATTTGGGGAAGACTATAGTAGAAGTTAGTAAAGCTGAGCTTTGTTTTGATGAAGTTAATGAGCCTGGAGTGTTGGACTTTGCAAGTCCATCATTTGATGTAGACCTTAAAGATGCCATTTCATTTGAGGAGTTTAAAGATGGTTGATAGATTGCTAGAAGGTGACTTTACAAACAAGCTTGAGAGAATTGAAGTAGAAAGTCTTGATGAGTGCATGAGGAAAGGTGTATCTACAGCAGCCCAAGAAGTTGATGCTGCTGAAATTTTCAGGAAAACACCTAATGAGGAGTATCTTCACCATGCTTGTGAAGGTAATTTAGATTATGAGTGGGAAATTTCCATGCCAAGTGAAGAACCGATTGATTCCTCAAAAATCCTTGATGAAGATTATGTTGATGAAGACTTTAAATCAACCATTGGTGATGATTCAATAATTGAATTTGAGGTTGCCATATCATTTGATCTAAGTGATGAAGAAGAAGATTCTTTTCCTATGCAAATTGAATAACCTAGTGTCCTTTCAAAAGAGTAAGTTGATGAGCTTGTTTATGGGGAGTTTGTTGAAAGCTTTGGATCAGCCTCCATTATTCATGCAACATTTGATTTCCAGAATCAATTGTTGGTCACTGAAGATAAGGTTGTACAATCTTTAACACACTTGGATAGCATACATAAACTTTTTCTAAAGATCATAGTTGGAGGGTACAAATTGAAAGGAGACAAATGGGCATGGAAAGAGGATCTTCACTTGATGTTTGGTGTGTAGTCAGAGAGGCTTTAGAAATGGTGAAATCAAATTATTTGAACCTGATTTCTGATAAAGATTACGTTCTTGAGTTTGCTGGTTAGATCTATGATGCATTGAAAAGAAGAAAGGCTGAAGTTGATAAGCTTACATCTAAGCTTAAAACAATTATGAATTCTTTACAAAGTACCCAAATGGCTCTCTTAGAAGTTGAAAATTAGCTTGATGATATACATCAATTTAGGGAGTAAGATAAAGTTGCAAGAGTGGATGATATCAAGCTAGTGACTGAAAAGTTTGATTTATTCCAAGAAGGTTTTGACTTAGGACAGCCTCCTAAGTATGCAGATGCAGAGTTGGAACAAATTGATGAATTGTTAGAACATGAAGGAGATAACAACATCCAATCATTTGATAATTCTTTTTTATGATGATAGTTGAGTTAACTCAGGATAATCCACTCCTCATATTGAATGATGAGGACCAATTTGATGTTAGCAACACGGAGGAGGATAGTAACAAGATATGGGATCTGAGTGATGAGCACTCATGGAATGTTACTTTGCTCAAAAAATTCACCAACTGGAAGCTATCATCAATTGTTGAAGTTTGGTATAAAGTTCAGATATGTAATGAGTTAAGTGCAATGATGGCATACTTTCATAATATATTGTATCCTCAGGGTTTGATGAAGGATAATGGTGTTGGTAAGAATGTTTTTTGGATTATTGTTGAGTCAAATTTCTGTCATGAAACTGTTGTCCTTCATCTAATCAACCATCATAAGTATTTATTTGCATACATTTTTATGGATTGGAGAGAAATTTTGGTCATAACATTAGAATATTGTGGATGTAGAAGGCCCAGATCACTGGTTATTCTAGGAAGATTTCAGATTTGTTATTGATGTCCCATTCTCAGATTTTTAAAATCTGGTTTTCAGCGATTAATTTCAGTTTTTTTACAGCCATGTGATTGTTCTTTTTGCTATCTATGGCCCTTTGTGGGAGGTTGATAGAAGAGTTCAGCTAAAAAGGAAAAGTGTTTCAACTAATATTACTCTTTTGGTTGGTGAAAACCAAATAATTTAAGGTTGTTCAGAGTTATATCTAGCTTGTGTTCAAGCTGGTTTATGTTCTTCCTTGGAGGAACACTTAAGATTTTGGTTTCTAGTCAGAATTTCAGTATTGATAAATTGTATTGACGATTTGTAAGAGGTGCTAAATCTTGCACTCTCAAGATCAGTGATGTTACATATGTTTGGGATCGAAAAAGATGTGTGATTTAAAGGATGCTTCAAAGTTGTAAGTAGAATCATAGTTGTGCAATCCACAGTTACATCAGAGTAGCACAACAGAAGTGGTGTGGAACATTCTTAAGATTGATTTGGGATCCATGAATATTAATGCTAATCATGTAGGTATCTTTATTGGATAGTATATATTTCTTGAGGACAAGCAATCTTGAGTGAGGAGGACTGTAATGTCCCTTTTTTTATGCATATATTTTTGTGCGCGTTATGCTTTTTCCTAGTCTCTCAAAGGCTATCTGACATGTTTGGGAGGACTCTAATGTTCTTGGAGTGGTCGTGGTTTAGTCTGTAGAATAGTTATATGGGTTTCCCTTGTGTAAATGGTTTATTTTCTATGGCATTGAGCTCAGTAAATGTCCAGAGTTACAATGTTGGCTTCAGAAGTTTGATCGGGCTCCCAGATTTCTCTCCAAGATTCTTGGAGGAGCTGTCTATTTTTGGAAAGTCACCCAAAAGACATTGTTTTGCATCCCAAACCCTTCAGAGCATAATGGTTCAGTTTTTTTGGCAGTTAGATGATGTTTGGGATTTTCCGCAAAAAGGTTATATTTAATGAGCTATTTTAATTATTATTTTCACTTAAGTCCTACGGGGTGAAAATAATTAATAAGTCATTAAGTGTGATAGCTCATTGGAAAGGGGAAAAATATATTCTTTTTGTTAGGCACTTAAAAGTGAACACTTAAGTGGAGAAAAAAGGAATTATTTAAGTTTGGAGGGAAAAATAATTATTTCCAAGAAATAATTCATTTCTTTTATAACTCCTAAAGTGCCTATATAAAGAGGTTGTGAGCTCATTTTAAGGGTTATGCTTTCATTTGATATTATTATGCTACTGGAATTGAACTAAAGAGTTCATTCTTCCTTCTTGAGGATGAAAAACCTCTAGAAGATGTCCAGTTTCGATGGTAAAATACCCTTCCTAGCTGGAGTATGGTGACTTCACCCAGAAGTTGCAAAGAGCTGCATTGGATTTGAAGGTTTCTTGAAGTTTTTGTTATGCATTCTCATTTCATGTTTTGGTGTGAATAGAATGACGTTTTGTGATGTTTGATTGTATACCAAGCTGGTCCATACTATGCAGTCCATACCATTAGAAGAGTACGATTTAGACCATGAATTCATCTTACATTGTTTGATGCCTTTTTAGATTGTAAAGTCTTTCATAACCTTTGGCACCTCCTAGCAGATGTATTTCATTGTGTTTGGAACATAAATCTGTGTGTTTTGATGACATATGTACCTCCATGGCCGTACCAACCAGTTTGGGTGATTTGTGATCATAAATTATTGCTATCACCTTTGTTGTTTGTTGTTTGTGAGTGGATGGCTATGTATAGGCGATTCCATTGAGCCATATTTATTGATTATTGGGGGTAGATTCTTGATGCTATGAGCAATCTGAATCCTATAGGGCCATACGACCTAAATAAGGGAAGCTTACTCTCTTATGCAGATCACTTACTCTTAGTCTATCCTTTGTTTCCAATGATGATGCGCAAGGAGTATTAATGTTTTGGAAGGTAGTTGCTAGTGGTTTTGGGTTTAATGATTTTTATTGTGAAGCATTGTATTATCAAGGTCGTCCGTATAACAAGCATAGACTAAGTTCTGTAAACATTCTTTACTAGCGAATGGTTCTCTTGTTTTGTTTGAATTATATGAATCTTGGATAACTATTGTTTTGAGTGGGCAACCATATCTTTCCATTTTCTATGCAATTCTGAGAAGATCCAATGTGTTTGGAAGTGTAATTTTCCTCCATGGGCCATACAGACCTGACAAGCACAAGGGCTTCTGTGTTCAAATTACTTCTTTATCTTGGTTTCTTATGTTATGTGATGACATTTGGTAATATTAGTCTATTATGTGGAAATTTGCAGTGAGTTCTGTCATTTATGTGCATGAATGTGAAGGTGATCAGTTACAGGGCAGTAGTACTACATTTTAATGGTCTGATTTGTGATTCAGTCTAATTTTGCAGTGATCATATGCAATGTTACAATTATGAACAACTTGTTATCATGAGGATAGAGATACTATTGGCTTGTGAAAATTTTCATTTTGATGTCCAAAATTTAGAAGATGCTGATACGATGGTCAAGTTGGTTATTTCTGAATAGTATGCAATTAGTCCTCATTGTAATTAATTTTTAATGTTACAAAACACACATAATAACCCCTTGATGGTTCAATTGCCAGTGTAGAGCAAATTGGTCTTATCTTTCATGTTTTTCTACCCACTAAATAAGTGGTGAATTCCCACTAAATAAGTGGATGATTTTGTAATTCTTTCTTATATTCCACCCACTGAATAAGTGGTGAATCCCCACTGCAATAGTGGATGACTGCTCATAGCAGATGAATGTATTTACTTGTTGCACAATGCTTTAGTTTGTTATCCAAAGCACATTATGCTCTCACCTCGCCCAATTGGGATCTTGATGATCAGAAGTGTCAAGGTCATTTAGTTGTTCATGAAAGATTGTGCTAACAATGTGATTATCCTTGTTTACATTTTCAAAAAAAAAATTGGGAGTAGTTTGTTACAATTCACCTAAGAACTGACAAATTTAGATACAACAAATCTCATTTGAAAACAGTTCATAGACTACTCACAAACAACACTGTCAAGCTCTGTTACTTAGGAAAACAACTATTTAGAGCACCAAATCACAAATCCTTTGGATAGAAGATAGATATGGACCTTATGAACACTCATCAAATAAAGCATCTAGATGAAACTGACTGTAAAATTTTAAAATAAATGTTTCTGATCACACTGAATGATCCAATATCATGAAATAAAGCATGTAGACGAAACTGAGTGTAAAATTTTAAACAAATGTTTCTGATCACATTGAATGATCCTTATGAAATAAAGCATCTAGACGAAACTGAGTGTAAAATTTTCAAACAAATGTTTCCGATCACGCTCAATCATCAATGTCATGAAATAAAGTATATGGACGAAACTAATCATAAAATTTCAAGACAAATGTTTTCGATCACACTCAATGATCAATTATCATGAAATACAATCAGAGGATGAATGCTCACAAACTTGAAACTTTAATATCTTGAAATCAAGATACGATCCTGAGCTAAAATCTACCAAGAATGCTTATTTTACTATTGTGAAGCTTTGGGGAAAATTTTGGGCTCAACCACTTCTCTAATAAGACTTACTAAAAATAGTAAGTTTTGGTATTCTTAGCCCGTTGGAAAGTTTGAAGGTTCTGAATCATTATTCAAACAAATGGGTATCCAAAAACATAAATCTTGAAAAGAAGTAAAAACAAAGACATCAATTTTGAATCAACATTATTTTTGGGTGATGTAAGATTGCCCTTACACCTCTGGATGCTCCTACACCAATATGAAACTAAGTGTCAAATTTTAAAACAAATGTTTCTGATCATGCTCAATGATCTATTATCATGAAATAAAGCATCTAAATGAAACTGAGCATAAAATTTTATAACAATTGTTTCCAATTATGCTAAATGATCCATTATCATGAAATAAAGCATCTAGATGAAACCGAGCATAAAATCTTTAAACAAAGGTTTCCGATCACACAATGTTTCATTATCATGAAATAAAGCATCTAGGTGCATCTAAGCATAAAATTTTAAAACAAATGTTTCTAATCACATGCAATGATTCGTTATCATGAAATAAAGCATCTAGACGAAACTGAGTGTAAAATTCTAAAATAAATGTTTCTGATCACACTGAATGATCTAATATCATGAAATAAAGCATCTAGATGAAACTGACCGTAAAATTTTAAAACAAATGTTTTCGATCATGTTGAATGATCCATTATCATGAAATAAAGTATCTAGACAAAACTAAGCATGAAAGTTTCAAACAAATGTTTCCGATCACGCTCAATCATCAATTGTCATGAAATAAAGCATATCGATGAAACTAATCATAAAATTTCAAGACAAATGTTTCTGATCACACTCAATGATCCATTATCATGAAATACAATCAGAGGATGAATCCTCACAAACTTGAAATTTCAATATCTTGAAATGCAGATGCGATCTTGAGCTGAAATCTACCAAGAATGCTTATTTTACTATTCTGAAACTTTGGGAAAAATTTCGGGCTCAACCGCTTCTCTGATAAGATTTACTAAAAATAGTAAGTTCTAGTATTCTTAGCTCGTTGGAAACTTTGAAGGTTCTGAATCAGTATTCAAGCAAATGGGTATCCAAAAACATAAATCTTGAAAAGAAGTGAAAACAAAGATATCAATTTTGAATCAACATTATTTTTGGGTGATGCAAATTGCCCTTACACCTCTGGATGCTCCTGCACCAAGATGAAACTAAGCG
This sequence comes from Cunninghamia lanceolata, assembly GCA_027924645.1. Taxonomy (NCBI): domain Eukaryota; kingdom Viridiplantae; phylum Streptophyta; class Pinopsida; order Cupressales; family Cupressaceae; genus Cunninghamia; species Cunninghamia lanceolata. Next base: position 21,599,110 of record BSBN01000339.1, on the reverse strand, counting down.
TCAAATTTTAAAACAAATATTTTCGATCACGTTCAATGATCTATTATCATGAAACAAAGCATCTAGATGAAACTGAGCATAAAATTTTATAACAATTGTTTCCAATCATGCTAAATGATCCATTATCATAAAATAAAGCATCTAGATGAAACCGAGCATAAAATCTTAAAACAAATGTTTCCAATCACTCACAATGTTTCATTATCATGAAATAAAGCATCTAGGCGCATCTAAGGGTAAAATTTTAAAACAAATGTTTATGATCCCACGCAATGATTCGTTATCATGAAATAAAGCATATAGACGAAACTGGGTGTAAAATTTTAAAATAAATGTTTCTGATCACACTGAATGATCGAATATAATGAAATACAACATCTAGATGAAACTGAGTGTAAAATTTTTAAACAAATGTTTCCGACGAATGTTTCCAATCACATTCAATCATCAATTGCCATGAAATAAAGCACATGGATGAAACTGAATGTAAAATTTTAAGACAAATGTTCCCGATCACACTCAATGATCCATTATCATGAAATACAATCAGAGGATGAATCCTCACAAACTTGAAACTTCAATATCTTGAAAGCCAGATGCGAGCTTGAGCTAAAATCTACCAAGAATGCTTATTTTACTATTCCAAAGCTTTGGGGAAATTTTTGGGCTCAACCGCTTCTCTGATAAGACTTACTTAAAATAGTAAGTTCTGGTATTCTTAGCCCGTTGAAAAATTTGAAGCTTTTGAATCATTATTCAAGCAAATGGGTCTCCAAAAACACAAATCTTGAAAAGAAGTCAAAACAAAGACATCAATTTTGAATCAACATTATTTTTGGGTGACGCAAGATTGCCCTTACACCTCTGGATGCTTCTACACCAAGATGAAACTAAGTGTCAAATTTTAAAACAAATGCTTTCGATCATGCTCAATGATCTATTATCATGAAATAAAGCATCTAGACGAAACTAAGTGAAAAATTTTATAACAATTGTTTCAAATCATGCTGAATGATCCATTATCATGAAATAAAGCATCTAGATGAAACCGAGCATAAAATCTTAAAACAAATGTTTCCGATCACACACAATATTTCATTATCATGAAATAAAGCATCTAGGCGCATTTAAGTGTAAAATATTAAAACAAATGTTTCTGATCACATGCAATGATTTGTTATCATGAAATAAAGCACGTAGACGAAACTGAGTGTAAAATTTAAAAAAAAACTTTCTGATCACACTGAATGATCCAATATCATGAAATAAAGCATCTAGATGAAACTGAGCGTAAAATTTTAAAACAAATGTTTCCGATCACGTTAAATGATCCATTATGATGAAATAAATCATCTAGATGAAACTGAGCATAAAATTTTCAAACAAATGTTTCCGATCATGCTCATTCATCAATTGTCATGAAATAAAGCACATGGATGAAACTAATCGTAAAATTTCAAGACAAATATTTCTGATCACACTCAATGATCCATTATCATGAAATACATTCAGAGGATGAATCCTCACAAACTTGAAACTTTAATATCTTGAAATCAAGATGCGATCTTGAGCTGAAATTTACCAAGAATGCTTATTTTACTATTCTGAAGTGTTGGAGAAAATTTTGGGCTCAACTGCTTCTTTGATAAGACTTACTAAAATAGCAAGTTCTGGTATTCTTAGCCCATTAGAAACGTTGAAGGTTCTGAATAATTATTCAAGCAAATTGGTATCCAAAAACACAAATCTTGAAAAGAAATCAAAACAAAGACATCAATTTTGAATCAACCTTTTTTTTGGTGATGCAAGATTGCCCTTACACTTCTGGATGCTCCTACACCAAGATGAAACTAAGTGCCAAATTTTAAAATGAATGCTTCCGATCATGCTCAATGATCTATTATCATGAAATAAAATATCTAGACAAAACTAAGCGTAAAATTTTATAACAATTGTTTCCAATCATGTTGAATGATCCATTATCATGAAATAAAGCATCTAGATGAAACCGAGCATAAAATCTTAAAACAAATGTTTCCGATCACACACAATGTTTCATTATCATGAAATAAAGCATCTAGGCGCATCTAAGCATAAAATTTTAAAACAAATGTTTTTGATCACACGCAATGATTCGTTATCATGAAATAAAACATCTACATGAAACTAAGGGTAAAATTTTAAAATAAATGTTTCTGATCACACTAAATGATCCAATATCATGAAATAAAGTATCTAGATGAAACTAAGTGTAAAACTTTAAAACAAATATTTTCAATCACGTTGAATGATCCATTATCATGAAATAAAGCATCTAGATGAAACTGAGCATAAAATTTTCAAACGAATGTTTCCGATCACGCTCAATCATTAATTGTCATGAAATAAAGCACATGGACGAAACTAATCGTAAAATTTCAAGACAAATGCTTCCGATCACACTCAATGATCCATTATCATGAAATGCAATTAGAGGATGAATCCTCACAAACTTGAAACTTCAATATCTTGAAATCGAGAGACGATCTTGAGTTGAAATCTACCAAGAATGCTTATTTTACTATTCTGAAGATTTGGGGAAAATTTTGTGCTCAACCGCTTCTCTAATAAGACTTACTAAAAATAGTAAGTTCTGGTATTCTTAGCCCATTGGAAACTTTGAAGTTTTTGAATCATTATTCAAGCAATGTTGGGAATTAAGGTGTCTCAACCTTGGTAATTCTCTGCATTTGAAATGTTTGTATTTATTATTCATTGCTTATATTGTAAATAATTGGAAATTCCACTTTGTCATATTGTGGGATGTGGCACGGTGATGTGTTAATCCTACATGGATTATGACAACTTGGTATTTTGTCCTCACATGAGGAGCTAGGCATCCCACTTAGTGGTAGGAATATTCTTCCATGTGTCAACATCTTCTATGTTGTGTAAGGAATGTTTGACCGAAATGGTTATGACGGATTCTTATGACGAATCTATGACATGTAAGAGTCGAGAATAGAAGGTTGTAAGACAGGTAATGACATGTGTCATGAAGCATCTTTGAATGAGGCATATTTGGGTGACCCAAGGTGGAATATGATATGTTGTAAGAGAATATGCTAGTTATAGCATGTTTATGATAGATTCTCTTACAGCTATAAGTTGTAACCGCTATGACAGATTCTATGATGGTCGTAAGTGTCGTAAGAGCATCTGTCATAGCCAATTTTGGAAATAGGTGACCTCTTTGGGATGGGAGATATGGACAAGTGTTAGACACATTCTACAATGTTGACCAGGTGTCCCTAGGCGTGGGTTTTGGTCCAAGATGCCATATTGGATGCCCATTCCAAGAAAGGTCCAAAATTGCCTTGTATGATCTATTTAAACAGGTGCTTGGAGATGGAGTTTGTATCACAGGTTTACAGGTACTATTATGCTATCGAATTGACTCTAGAGACGAGTTTCGAAGACCATTGAAGCTTGCATTGCAAGTGTATTGTAAACATTCTTTCAGTTTTGTTAATACATTGTGCAAGTTTTTGAGTGTAGGGCTTTTCACCCGATAAGGGTTTTCCCCACCGTAAATCTCTGTCTCTCTTCTTCTGTCTTCTTTCTAGCTCTTGTGTTTTGCTACAATATCTCTAATGTTAATGGTTTAACATTGTTGTAATAGTTAAGATAAATTTTAATTTGCATAGCACTCTCCTCAATAGATTAGTGTAGGAAGCGTTTCCGCACACCTAGCTTCCTTTCAGTTGGTATCAGAGTTTGATCACCTTTGGTCCTAGTTTTTGGGTAGGGTTTTTTTAAGCTAATCTTATGTTGAGTGGGAGTCTATGTAGAGCATTCTGTATCTTATTGCAACAAGGAGATGGCAGGCACATCAGGAAGGTTGAAGTAGAGAAGTTCAACAGCAGTAATTTTGAGCTGTGGAAGCTCAAGATGGAAGACTTGTTAGTTGACTGAGACCTTTGGGATAGTGTGAATAGAATTAAACCAGCTACAATGTCACAAGATGACTAGGATCAAAAGGATCAGAAGGCTAAGGGTCTCATAAGACTTAGTCTTGCCGATTCTGTGTTGTTAAATGTCATTGAAGAGACCATTGCAAAACTCTTTTGGAAGAAGTTGGGGGATGTGTATCAAGCCAAATCCCTTGTCAATAAACTTTTCTTGAGAAAGAAGTCGTATTCTCTTTGAATGGAGGACAGAGGATTCGTGGCTGAACATATGAATGCCTTTAACATGTTGGTTGCACAATTGACATCTATTGGTGTAAAGATGGAGGAGAAGGATCGGTGTATGACCCTGCTTTGTTCTCTGCCGAACTCATGGGATCATCTTATCATGGCAATTGGAAGCACAACATCCACATTCAAAATGGGAGAGGTGGTTTCTTCACTGTTATCTGAAGAGATGCAGAGAAAGTCTTCTGAGGCAGCTAAAGAAGCCCTTGCAGTTCGTGGAAGACCCAAGGAGAAAGGGAAGAAGAAGGACAAGAAAGCTGAGAAGGGTAGATCCAAATCCCGTGGGAGATCCAAATCTCCTAGAAAGTCCAAGGCTCTTTGTTGGAACTGTGGCAAGATCGGGCATTTTCGAAAGGAATGCAAAGAGGAGAAGAAGAAAAAGAAGAAAGGTCTTGATTCAGATTCTGACAAATCACAAGATGATGGTGATGCCTTCATCGCAGCCCTGGCAACCCATGCATCTAATGATGTGTGGCTAATCAACTCTGGTGCATCATTCCACATGACCTCGCATCGAGATTGGTTCACTAAGTATGAGGAGTTTGATGGTGGAAAGGTGTATCTGGGTGACGACTCTCATCTGAAGATCGTTGGTTATGGAAGAGTCTCTATACAACTCCCTGATGGTTGAGTAAAGGGGATCTCTGGGGTTATGCACATCCCAGGCTTTGCATGGAACCTACTTTCTGTAAGTAGTTTGAATGATGCAGGTGTGCAGGTTGTCTTTTCGAAAGAAGGATGCAAGATGACTAGAGGATCTATGGTGCTTGCTAAGGGTACTTGGAGAGGTACTCTATTTCAGCTGGAAGCATGCATTGCACAATGCAATAGTTCTTCTGACTCAAGGAAGAGGGCAGCAGTCACTTCATCCCCACCATTTGAATGAGTAGTGAAGAAATCTATTGTTTCTAGTCCTGATGGTTGTAATCGTGCATTCGAAGTTAAACTTCCTGTAGAAAAGACAATGTTATGGCATAAGAGATTTGGCCACATTGGTGAGAAGGGTCTGCATACCCTGAAAAATAAGAACTTCATTGAGGGGTTAGATGATTGTAATCTTGAGTTCAACTTTTGCGAACATTGCATTGATGGAAAACAAAACCGTGTTCAGTTTTACTCGAGTTCTCATAAGTCTTCTGGTATGTTGGACCTCATTCATTCTGATGTGTTTGGTCCTGTTAATGTTCCTTCATTATCAAAATATGTATACTTTGTATCTTTTATAGATGATTAAAGTAGAAGGACAGATTTATTTTCTCAAAAGCAAATCCGAAGTCTATAGCAAGTTTAAGGAGTTTAAAGCCTTTGCTAAAAATTAGATTGGTAAAAAGATTAAATGTTTGAGAACTGACAACGGTGGTGAGTTATGTTTTACAAAATTTGATAAGTATTGCAAGGAACTTGGGATTGAAAGACATAAGACAACTCCATACACACTACAGAAAAATGGAGTTGCAGAGAGGATGAACAGGACACTGATGGAGAAGGCTAGGAGTATGCTTAGTGGAGCTGGTCTAGAACAAAAGTTTTGGGCTGAAGCTATTGCCACTGCTTGCTATTTGGTAAACAAATCTCCTACATCAGCTCTTGTTGGAAAGACACCTATGGAGGTGTGGTCTGGTAGAAAGCCTTCAGTAAGGCATCTTCGTGTTTTTGGTTGTGAGGCATATGCACATCTGCCTAGGGAGAAGTGGTCAAAGTTGGAGAACAAAGCTGTTAAGTGTATCTTCATCGGCTATGGTGTTGGTGTGAAAGGATACAAGCTTTGGGACCCCATGTCTGAAAAAGTGTTGTACAATAGAGGTGTCATCTTCAGAGAGCTTACACCTTCTTCCACTGTTTTGTAGCTAGAAGAAAAAGAAAAGAAAGAGGATGTTGTTCAGTTTCCTCTCACCCCTGAGAAGACTAAATAGAAAGACAATGTTGGACCTGATGATGAGGAGAGCTCTAGCAACTCTGAAAGCTCAGAAGAAGAAGAAGTTGAACCTCAACCTCAGCTCTTAAGGAGATCTACACAGATAAGGAAGCAACCTGAAAGGTTTGGTTTTACATTGCTTGATTCTATTTGTGCTTATGCTTTGCTCACTAACAGTGATGAACCTAGAACTGTATCAAAGGCTTTGGATATGAAGGATGCAGGTTCCTAGAAGGAGGCCATGGAGGAAGAAATGGCTTCTTTGGAAAAGAATCAAACTTGGGACTTGGAGGAGGAAATCTACATGTCACAACCAAAGCATTACATGGTAAAAGGTAAAGAAAAATTGGTTTGCAAACTTAAGAAGTCTTTGTATGGTTTGAAGCAATCCCCTAGGAGATGGTACATGAAGTTTGATGCCTTTGTGTTGTCAATTGGATTTGTTAGATCGAAATCGGATCACTGTGTTTATTATAAGTTAGATGGTGATCATATTCTCATTGTTGCACTGTATGTTGATGATATGTTGCTCATTGGGAAGGGTAAGAACATGATTTCTGATTTTAAATCTCAATTGTCAGCTTAGTTTGAAATGAAAGATTTAGGGGCAGCCAGGTACATTCTAGGAATGGAAATCAGAAGAGATAGAACTAACAGAAAACTTTGGTTAAGTCAAAGTAAGTATGTTAAGACCGTGTTGGATAGATTCAACATGGGAGATTGTAGACCATTGTGTGTTCCCATTTCCTTGGGGACAAAGTTGTCTATTGAGGATTGTCCAAAATCTCCTAGTGAGGTGGAGGACATGAGCAGAGTACCTTATGCTAGTGTTGTTGGCAGTTTGATGTATGCTATGGTCTGCACAAGGCCAGACATTGCCCAAGCAGTGGGAGTCCTTAGCCCATTTATGGCTAATCCTAGACGAGTTCATTGGGATGCAGTTAAGCGAGTGTTTAGATATTTGAGGGGTACTTCTGAGTATTCCATTTGCTATCATGGTAATGTTTCAGGACCTCCACATTCTATTGATATTCATGGATTTGTGGATTCAGATTGGGCAGGTGACATAGATAGTAGGAGATCCACTAGTGCTTATGTTTTTACATTGTTTGGTGGTGCTATTAGTTGGATGAGTAAGCAACAACCTGTTGTTTCTTTGTCCACGACAGAAGCTGAGTATATGGTAACAACTCATGCTTGTAAGGAAGCCATTTGGCTTAAGAGATTATGTTTTGATATTGGTGTTGATGCGGGTCATATCACAATCAGTTGTGATAGTCAGAGTGCAATTTGCCTTGCAAAGAATCCAACTTTCCATGCTAGAACCAAGCACATTGATGTTCAATTTCACTTCATGAGGGATATGGTTGAGGATGGAAAGGTAAATTTGTCCAGAATGTAGATAATTTGAAGAATGTTGCAGATGCATTGACGAAGCCAGTGAGCACAGAGAAGTTCAGATGGTGTTCACAGTCTATGGGCCTCTCGGCCTATAGCGATTAAATCATGTTTTTCTATTAGCTCTTACAAGGTGTTCGGCAAGTGGGAGAATGTTGGGAATTAAGGTGTCTCAACATTGGTAATTCTCTGCATTCGAAATGTTTGTATTTATTATTCATTGCCTATGTTGTAAATAATTAGAAATTCCACTTTGTCATATTGTGGGATGTGGCACAGTGATGTGTCAATCCTACATGGATTATGACAACTTGGTATTTTTTCCTCACATGAGGAGATAGGCGTCCCACTTAGTGGTAGGAATATTCTACCATGTGTCGGCATCTTCTATGTTGTGTAAGGAATGTTTGACCGAAATGGTTATAATAGATTCTTATGACGAATCTATGACATGTAAGAGTCGAGAATAGAAGGTTGTAAGACAGGTAATGACATGTGTCATGAAGCATCTTTGAATGAGGCATATTTGGGTAACCCAAGGTGGAATATGATGTGTTGTAAGAGAATATGCTATTTATAGCATGTTTATGACAGATTCTTTTACAGCTATAAGTTGTAACCGCTATGACAGATTCTATGACGATCGTAAGTGTCGTAAGAACATATGTCATGTCCCATTTTGGAAATAGGTGACCTCTTTGGGATGGAAGTTGTGGACAAGTGTCAGACACATTCTACAATGTTGACCAGGTGTCCCTAGGTGTGGGTTTTGGTCCAAGATGCCATATTGGACGCACATTCCAAGAAAGGTCTAAAATTGCCTTGTATGATCTATTTAAACAGGTGCTTGGAGATGGAGTTTGTATCACAGGTTTACATGTACTGTTATGCTGCCGGATTGACTCCAGACACGAGTGTCGAAGACCATTGAAGCTTGCATTGCAAGTGTATTGTAAACATTCTTTTAGTTTTGTTAATACATTGTGCAGGTTTCTAAGTGTGGGGCTTTTCACCCGATAAGGGTTTTCCCCACCGTAAATCTCTGTCTCTCTTCTTCTGTCTTCTTTTTGGCTCTTATTTTTTGCTGCAATATCTAATGTTAATGGTTTAACATTTCTGTAATAGTTAGGATAAATTTGAATTTCCATAGCCCTCTCCTCAATAGATTAGTGTAGGAAGCGTTTCCACACACCTAGCTTCCTTTCAAGCAAATGGGTATCCAAAAACACAAAACTTGAAAAGAAGTGAAAAGAAAGACATCAATTTTGAATTAGCATTGTTTTTGGGTGATGCAAGATTGCCCTTACACCTCTAGATGCTCCTGCACCAATATGAAACTAAGCATCAAATTTTAAAACAAGTGTTTCCGATCATGCTCAATGATCTATTATCATGAAATAAAGCATCTAAATGAAACTGAGCGTAAAATTTTATAACAATTACTTCCAATCATGCTGAATGATCCATTATCATGAAATAAAGCATTTAAATGAAACCAAGCATAAAATCTTAAAACAAATGTTTTTCGATCACACACATTGTTCCATTATCATGAAATAAAGCATCTAGGTGCATCTAAGCATAAAATTTTAAAACAAATGTTTTTGATCACACGCAATGATTCATTATCATAAAATAAAGCATCTAGACGAAACTACATGTAATATTTTAAAATAAATGTTTCTGATCACACTGAATAATCTAATATCATGAATTAAAGCATCTAGATGAAACTGAGCGTAAAATTTTAAAACAAATGTTTCCAATCAGGTTGAATGATCCATTATCATGAAATAAAGCATCTAGACAAAACTGAGTTTAAAATTTTTAAATGAATGTTTGCAATCACTCTCAATCATCAATTGTGAGGAAATAAAGCACATGGATGAAATTGATTGTAAAATTTCAAGACAAATGTTTTCAATAACATTCAATGATCCATTATCATGAAATATAATAAAAGGATGAATCCTCACAAATGTGAAACTTTAATATCTTGAAATCTAGAGGGGATCTTGAGCTGAAATCTACCAAGAATGCTTATTCTACTATTATGAAGCTTTGGGGAAAATCTCAGGCTCAAATGCTTCCAAAAACACAAATCTTGAAAAGAAGTGAAAACAAAAACATCAATTTTGAATCAACATTGTTTTTGGGTGATGCAAGATTGCCCTTACACCTATGGATGCTCTTGCACGAAGATGAAACTAAACATTAAATTTTAAAACAAATGTTTCTGATCATGCTCAATAATCTATTATCATGAAATAAAGCATCTAGACGAAACTAAGCGTAAAATTTTATAATAATTGTTTTCAATCATGCTAAATGATCCATTATCATGAAATAAAGCATCTAGATGAAACCGAGCATAAAATATTAATACAAATGTCTCTGATCTCACACAATGTTTCATTATCATGAAATAAAGCATTAGGCACATCTAAGCGTAAAATTTTAAAGGAAATGTTTCTGATCACACACAAGGATTCGTTATCATGAAATAAAGTATCTAGACAAAACTAGGTGTAAAATTTTAAAATAAATGTTTCTGATCACACTGAATGATCCAATATCATGAAATAAAGCATCCAAATGAAACTGAGCGTAAAATTTTCAAACAAATGTTTCTGATCACGTTGAATGATCCATTATCATGAAATAAAACATCTAGACAAAACAAAGTGTAAAATTTTCAAACGAATGTTTTGATCATGTCAATCATCAATTGTTATGAAATAAAGCACATGGATGAAACTGATCGTAAAATTTCAAGACAAATGTTTTCGATCACACTCAATGATCCATTATCATGAAATACAATCAGAGGATGAATCCTCACAAACTTGAAACTTCAATATCTTGAAATCTAGATGTGATCTTGAGCTGAAATCTACCAAAAATGCTTATTTTACTATTCCGAAGCTTTGGGGAAAAATTTAGGCTCAATTACTTCTTTGATAAGACTTACTAAAAATTGTAAGTTCTGGTATTCTTAGCTCGTTGGAAACTTTGAAGGTTACGAATCATTATTCAAGCAAATGGGTATCCAAAAACACAAATCTTGAAAATAAGTGAAAACAAAGACATCAGTTTTGAATAAATATTATTTTTGTGTGATGTAATATTGCCCTTACACCTCTGGATGCTCCTGCACAAAGATGAAACTAAGCCTCAAATTTTAAAACAAATGCTTCCAATCATGCTCAATGATCGATTATCATGAAATAAAGCATCTAGACAAAACTGAGCGTAAAATTTTATAACAATTGTTTCCAATCATGCTGAATGATCCATTATCATAAAATAAAGCATCTAGATGAAACCGAGCATAAAATCTTAAAACAATTATTTCTGATCACACACATTGTTTCATTATCATGAAATAAAGCATCTAGGCACATCTAAGCATAAAATTTTAAAACAAATGTTTCTGATCACATGCAATGATTTATTTCATGAAATAAAGCATCTAGACGAAACTGAGTGTAAAATTTTAAAATAAATATTTCTCATCACACTGAATGATCCAATATCATGAAATAAAGCATCTAGATGAAACTAAGCATAAAATTGTAAAACAAATGTTTCTGATCACATTGAATGATCCATTATCTTGAAATAAAGCATCTAGATAAAACTGAGCGTAAAATTTTCAAACTAATATTTCTGATCATGCTCAATCATCAATTATAATGAAATAAAGCACATGGACGAAATTGATCATAAAATTTGAAGACAAATGTTTCCTATCACACTCAATGATCCATTATCATGAAATATAATCAAAGGATGAATCCTCACAAACTTGAAACTTTAATATATTGAAATTTAGATGCGATCTTGAGTTGAAATCTACCAAGAATGCTTATTTTACTATTCCGAAGCTCTTGGAAAAATTTTGGGCTCAACCGCTTCCCTGATAAGACTTACTAAAAATAGTAAGTTCTGGTATTCTTAGCCCATTGGAAACTTTGAAGGTTATGAATCATTATTCAAGCAAATGGGTCTCCAAAAACACAAATCTTGAAAAGAAGTGAAAACAAAGACATCAATTTTGAATCAACATTGTTTTTGGGTGATGCAAGATTGCCCTTACACCTCTGGATGCTCCTGCACCAAGATGAAACTAAGCGTCAAATTTTAAAACAAATGCTTCCGATCATGCTCATTGATCTATTATCATGAAATAAAGCATCTAGATGAAACTAAGCGTAAAATTTTATAACAATTGTTTCCAATCATGCTGAATGATCCATTATCATGAAATAAAGCATCTAGATGAAACCGAGCATAAAATCTTAAAATAAATATTTCTGATCACACACATTTCATTATCATGAAATAAAGCATCTAGGCGCATCTAAGCGTAAAATTTTAAAACAAATGTTTATGATCACACGCAATGATTCATTATCATGAAATGAAGCATCTAGACGAAACTAAGCATAAAATTTTAAAATAAATGTTTCTGATCACACTGAATGATCCAATATCATGAAATAAAGCATCCAGATGAAACTGAAAGTAAAATTTTAAAACAAATGTTTCTGATCACGTTGATTGATGCATTATCATGAAATAAAGCATCTAGACGAAACTGAGCGTAAATGTTTCAAATGAATGTTTTCGATCACACTCAATCATCAATTGTCATGAAATAAAGCAGGACGAAACTAATCGTAAAATTTCAAGACAGATGTTTCTGATCACACTCAATGATCCATTATCATGAAATATAATCAGAGGATGAATCCTCACAAAATTGAAACTTCAATATCTTGAAATCCAAACGTGATCTTGAGCTGAAATCTACCAAGAATGCTTTTTTACTATTCTGAAGCTTTGGGGAAAATTTTAGGCTCAACCGCTTCTCTGATAAGACTTACTAAAAATAGTAAGTTCTAGTATTTGTAGCCCATTGGAAACTTTCACGGTTCTGAATCATTATTCATGCAAATCGGTCTCCAAAAACACAAATCTTGAAAAGAAGTGAAAACAAAGACATCAATTTTGAATCAACATTGTTTTTGGGCAATGCAAGATTGCCCTTACACCTCTGGATGATCCTGCACCAAGATGAAACTAAGTGTCAAATTTTAAAACAAATGCTTTTGATCATGCTCAATGATCTATTATCATGAAATAAAGCATTTAGATGAAACTGAGTGTAAAATTTTATAACAATTGTTTCCAATAATGCTGAATGATCCATTATCATGAAATAAAGCATCTAGATGAAATCGAGCATAAAATCTTAAAACAAATGTTTCCGATCACACATAATGTTTCATTATTGTGAAATAAAGCATCTAGGTGCATCTAAGCGTAAAATTTTAAAACAAATGTTTCTGATCACACGTAATGATCTGTTATCATGAAATAAAGCATCTAGATGAAACTGAGTGTAACATTTTAAAATAAAAGTTGTTGATTACACTGAATGATCCAATATCATGAAATAAAGCATCTAGATGAAACTGAGTGTAAAATTTTAAAACAAATATTTTCGATCACGTTGAATGATCCATTATCATGAAATAAAGCATCTAAATGAAACTAAGCATAAAATTTTCAAACGAATGTTTCCGATCATGCTCATTCATCAATTGTCATGAAATAAAGCACATGGACGAAACTAATCATAAAATTTCAAGACAAATATTTCTAATCACACTCAATGATCCATTATCATGAAATACAATCAGAGGATGAATCCTCACAAACTTGAAACTTTAATATATTGAAATCGAGATGTGATCTTGAGCTGAAATCTATCAAGAATGCTTATTTTACTATTCCAAAGCTTTGGGGAAAATTTTGGGCTCAACCGCTTCTCTGATAAGACTTACTAAAAGTAGTAAGTTCTAGTATTCTTATCCCGTTGGAAACTTTGAAGGTTCTCAATCATTATTCAAGCAAATGGGTATCCAAAAACACAAATCTTGAAAAGAAGTGAAAAGAAAAATATTAATTTTGAATCAACATTGTCTTTGGGTGATGCAAGATTGCCCTTACACCTCTGGATGCTCCTGCACTAATGAAACTAAGCTTAAAATTTTATAGCAATTGTTTCCAATCCTGCTGATTGATCCATTATCATGAAATAAAGCATCTAGATGAAACCGAGCATAAAATCTTAAAATAAACATTTTTGATCACACACAATGTTCATTATCATGAAATAAAGCATCTAAGCGCATCTAGGTGCATCTAAGTGTAAAATTTTAAAACAAATGTTTCTGATCACATGCAATGATTCGTTATCATGAAATAAAGCATCTAGATGAAACTAAGTGTAAAATTTTTAAATAAATGTTTCTGATGACACTAAATGATCCAATATCATGAAATAAAGCATCTAAATGAACCATTATCATGAAATAAAGCATTTAGACGAAACTGAGCATAAAATTTTCAAACAATTTTTTCTGATCTAACATGTAGGCTTGTTAGTTTGAGACCTAGAAATGATAATAATACAAAAAAAACTTTAAAAGTCCACTCAATAAAATTTACATAATTTGATACCAAACGAGCACATGATGAAATAACATAACTTAAAGGCCCACCTAAGTAGCGTATGAATGTATGTAAATGAACTAGATCTATCTAACATGTAGGCTTGTTAAGTTTGAGGTCCATAAATGATAATGATACAAAAAAGTTAAAAGAACTCAAATAATTTACATAATGATCTACCAAACTCACATGATGAAATAACATAACTTAAAGGCTTGCCTAAGTAGCATATGAACATGTAAATGAACTAGATCTATCTAATGTAGGCTTGATAAGTTTGAGACCTAGAAATGATAATGATACAATAAAACTTTAAAAGTTCACTTAATAAAAAAATATATAATATGATACCAAACGAGCACATGATGAAATAACATAACTTAAAGGCACAACTAAGTAGCATATGAATGTATATAAATGAACTAGATCTATCTAGCATGTAGGCTTGTTAAGTTTGAGGTCCATAAATGATGATACAAAAAGTTAAAAGAACTCAATAAAATTACATAATGATCTACCAAACTCACATGATGAAATTGTTGAGGGCAAAGAATACTAAGAGGGGGGAGAATTAGTATTCTTAAAATCTTTTCAATTACACATTCACTTATCCATTTACCAAACTCAATAACATGAAAGTAAAGTAAACATGAGAAAAGCATCCACAAATTCATAACATATAGACACTAGGCTTTTAAGTGGAAAACCAAAAAAAGGGAAAAACTACAGTGAGTGTTAGCTCACAATATATTATGATAGCAATACCGAATTACGTGAAGGCCCACTATCCTGGGACTCACTGTCCAAGAAGTGCTCACTACAAAAGGCTCGCTGCCAAGAAAATAAAAAGAACATAGAAGAAGGATTGGTTGACTACAAGAGGATGACTGCTACAAAAGCATCTACAGAATGCTGGGGTGTAGTTCCATTTATAGCTCAGTATACAGACTGAAATGTCTTCATATTGTCAACTCTGCTTTTTCTGCTCTGTGTTACATGAACTCTGCTCTTCTACCCTTACTATCTATTTCTGGTCACAACTCTACTATAGATTGCACATATATTGAACTCACACACATCACACCATCTGTCACTACTTCAACACCAAAATCCATCGAGTATATATATCTAGCATCTGCTACAAGGCTTATCTCATAATTAGGCTAGCAAGCCAAATATGAACCTGTATACAAATGTTATATCTTGTCGGCTTGAACTTGTGCACAATCTGCACTACAGCCCCAAACAATCATTTAATATTCTTCACATAGGTCAACACCAATCAATTAACCACTTAGATTGATTGTTCAAATAATATATCTTCTTCACATAAAGATCTAACATGTTTGTCAGCTTGTCTCTTAAGAACACGCTTGACCAATTCATATGTCACATCATAACTCTCACTGCAGACCATATGAGACTAAAATATTCATAACCAACATTCATTTTAGACTTCTTATTATACCTTCAGAACTGCAAGACAAAATATGCAACAGTAGAGGAATGTGGACCCTTTTACTCTGGTACTATATATTGTTCCTAACTTAACTATGTTCACTTGGAATTAAATATTTTGCAATATGACTTCCAGAGGAAGCCAAGACTCAACCACTGGAGCAAATGATCACAAAGTATCTATGAATAAAATACCTGAACCACATATAATTGTCTTCAACTGCGGAGGCATACTAACACAAATACTGTCATTAACACTATATCATGTATACTACCCATACTTAGCCATTTATCTTTCTGGAGTAAAGTCTCTTTTCCATGCTAATGGATTCTCCTTTCTTTGTTGCCATCAATGACAACATTCAATCATTCATTAGAACAATGTCTCTTTCCAACAATCTCCCCCTTTGGCATTGATGGCAACACTTAGTGAAAAATGCTTGTCTGCTCTCCCGTTCTAAACATACTCTATTTTTCTTATCCCTTAGATGTTTTCCCATTTTTCACTGGTATTCTTCTCCCCCTTTGATATCAATGGCAAAGGTGTATGTACAAGAGTCAAAATTATGTCAAAACTACAAACAAAGTCATACTCTATTGTGATCTATCAAATTAGTTTGTTGTACGTGGAAGGATATCTTTGTACACAATCTTTAATTGTCTTAACTCTCCAACCCACTTGTTCCTAACACTGTTCAAAATTTTGATGTTCTCATTTACTTGAATTATCAGATCTCCTGCCTTCTTCACGCTGATAGGTATGTCAGTTGTATCCTAAAACCTTAAAGCTTCTGCAGCTAGACTTGTCATGATCTCAATTTTAGAGCTTATTATCCTTCTCAGCATACACATCTTGTTTTTAATATCTTCTTGTCTACTGAGTAGACTACTTACGTTGTTTTGAATATTTACAACTTGTGTTTCTATGTTGCTGATTGAATCAACTACTAGATCAAAGGTCTTATAAATATTTATAAGTTGAAGCTCCATACTTTAGACCTTCTCTTCTATTTCCTTAGTGGTCTCAGGCCATGACAAACACAATTTGTATATATCACAAGCTTCCTTGATTGCATTCTCCATATTCTTGATACTATCTTCTAACAAAATTTTGTCACTATCTAATTTGATTTTTAACTCAACTAGTCTCTTATCTTCAAATTCCTTTCTAACTTTGATGTTAGTAGATCTTTCAAAGGACTCAAAATGAGTACTTATAGAATTTATTATACCTTTGAGCTGATCAAATGATGACAATGATATGTCTTTTGGGTAGGAGGGTATCAACTTTTCTAGGATACCGGATGCTTCATTAATGAGTTCATTGTCATATATATATGTGTGTGTGTGTGTGTGTGTGTGTGTGTGTGTGTGTGTGTGTGTGTGTGTGTGTGTTGGCAAGAGACACTATGTGGCTTCATTGGTGTTGTCATTGATGGCAACAAAAACCATTCCACACATTTGCAGGACATGGTGTATCTTTACCGGAAGTCAGATTGAAGAATATTTTGGTCTGGTAAGCAAGAATAGAGCATGCAGCAAGGTCCGACAGTCAGGTCTGGATCTCTTAGAGGAAATATCTTTGTAAAGTACAGACTTGGGGGAGTCAAGAGGAACACCTTGACTAATTGATTCCAGGGATTGAGCCTCCGGTGATGAAAGACTGAAGAGATATGAGCATCTAAGTATTGGGGTCCGGTTTGACAGAGTAGACAGAGGAAGAACTGACCGACAGAGCATCAGAATTATTCCGGATGAGATATTGATGGTGATCAAGGTTCTTAAGGTATCATCCATGATTGGTCAACATGTTAGATGACTTCTATAAGTATCTCCTTGATTCGCATCACTTGGTAAGCAAGGATTCTGCCGACAGACTAGAGTTTGGGAAAATATTGATTATTCTGGATGCCGACTAAAAAGAGGATGAAATCCTTTATACGGATATATATACCAGATGGATTTAGATGTGAAGTGTGTGTGTGGTGTATTGTGGGGGTGCGAAGAAAAGTAGAAGAGCAGTGTGAAGACAGTAAGACAGGTCCAGAATGTAACATGACAATAGCACCTAAGAGAGTAAGAATGAAGTGCAGCAGATCAATATATTGAGCTTAACTGAAACTGAACCTTAGCATATGTGGATGCTTCTCATCAGTTCTAGTATCTAGTTTCCTTGTATAAACTATTGTAGGTAGTGAGCCTCTTGTGAGTAGTGTGCTCGGGCAGTGAGCCCTAATTGGCAAATGCCATTTTGTACTATCTTATTCTTCTAACAGAGAATACAATCTTGGGTTAATCACCCCGTGGTTTTTCCCCTAACAGGGTTTTCCACATCAAAATCATTGTGTCATGTGTATTATTGTTATTTCCATTTCATAGTCATGTTTGCTTATTTAATTTAATTTGACAAGGAAATTCAGAAAGCTGAAATAACTAAGATAACTGATTCACCCCCCCTCTCAGTTATCAACAATATATATATATATTCAGCATTTCTTCTTGATTGATGGCTTGCATAGCTGATACTAATATGAATTTCTATACTAGAGACTACGAATTCAGATTTACTAGTCCTTGTAGAAATTTGGGTAGGTCTAGGATTTGTGCTTTTTGTTGCTTTTCCAAAAATTTTGTAGCAGTGTCTCTTGTCACTTATTCTTCACCAAGTGAAACTTCCTTTCTTTTCTTCTCTTCTGCTGCCTTTTCTTTCTCTATTTCAGTTGTGGCTTTTGTAGTGGATGAGGTCCTTATTCTTTTTCTAGGGCTAGATGTTGGTTTTTCCATTTCAAATCTCTAATCTTTCCTTTTTGGAGTGTTTGATGTCCATTCTATAGGAGCACTTATGGGTTTTAATACTACTGCTTTGGTTTTAGCCTTGTTCATCTAATGTTTCTCTAATTACTCATGTTCAATAGATAAATATGTGAATGTCCCAAATTTATCTTCTTTGAGATCTTTTGGTTTGCTCAGCAGTACATTAGCTAGTTCAATCAAAACATCTTCTGCAACTTCATACCCTAGAGCAGGAACCCATACAGTTCTTGGTTCCACAGCTTCCATGAAGCATTTATCTTTGTCTACCATGAATACACTATCCTTTTCATACTTCATCACTATAGTTTTAAGTATCCATACTCTACAAGGCATTTTCTTTTGAAAGTTCACGAAGTATCTCCATAGGATTTCATTCTACTTGTTTGCATTTCCCAAACTTTGTAGGTGATTTTTTATTTGAGTGGCTACTAGTGTATGATCAAACCAGATATTGTTTCCAAGGCCAGGTAGCTCTTTCAAAAAAATAGAAGAGTAAACAAGTGATCAGTGTTTAATATTTGAAAGGATGATTTTTTATTTGAGTGGCTACTGATGTATGATCAAACTAGATAGTGTTTCCAAGGCCAGGTAGCTCTTTCAAAAAAATAGAAGAGTAAACAAGTGATCAGTGTTCCATATTTCAAAGGATTATTTGTCTCTTTTGTTCTTTTCAAGTTTACCATTAGTTTGCTTCAGAGCAATTCACACAGGTAATAATCCATGTTGTTTTTTATCATGTCATATGTTGTGTATATGGTTGGTGCAGACACGTAGTTTTCCTTGTTAGAAAGATATATTTTGTATCAAATGATAATTGATGCAAATCTAACAAATGGATCCCTAATATCATTTATCATGAGGGCATTCTTGTCAAATTTGGCTCGTGTTAGCTGCATTACCACATTGTTCTACATTTTCTTTGCACCTGGAATCCTTCCGAAGGAGCTCATACCAGTTACAACTTTGATATCTTCTTTAGTTATCATATAAGGTTCATTAGGCCATAGAAACTCATCATGAATCCTGCTTAGAATAAGCTTAACCCACACATCATTTGGGATCGTAGGAAAATCCAACTAAGTGTCAAATTTCTTTTCTCCTAGAACTTTATATTCACCTTTTAATACAATCTCCATAGTAGTCAGTTCATCGAAGTACAATTTTCTTAGATTTATGTGATCATATTCCTCTAGCTTCACATGAATGTATGCTCTAACATCTTCCTTATGCATAAATCCATGTGGAGTAATTGAAAATGCCCCTATAGGATCATTTTCTAGTGATTTGAAGAAATGTTTCTTAAACTTGGGGTGAGGCTTTTCTGCTATCTCAATTTCTTGACGAGTAAACATTTTCCCAGAATAATTCAAACTTCATAGTAGGATTTTCAAGTTGTAAATACCTTTTCCGCCGAATTAGGGGCTTCAGGTCAACTTGATTTGAATCACTTTGGAAATCACTGTATTTCTCATAGCAGATTCCAGTTTGCACCTGTATATGAAGATAGTTATCTATACTTTTTTCATCTAGATTTATGTATTAGTGGAATTCATTATGTAATTTGATGTATTTAGAAAAAAAAAACTTTTGTAACAATGAAACTATGTAATTCCTCTTGTAAGATATACTATTTTGTACTTGTAACCTTAATGCAAACTTCTTGATGTATTTGGATGTTGTAATGAAAGATGCTAGTTTGATTCAGTTGGTTATTGGATTAAACTATGCACATTGTTGATTATTGTTAAATTGCAATAATGCAGCTATGTAATCCCTAGATATGATAGTTTAACTTGATGCTATTAGTCTATGTTATGTTTTGTTATTGTTTCTTCCTTTAAAAAAAAATATGTCTTTTTATTGCTTTAGTTGAACTTATCTCTAGGGTTGCATGGCGAGGCATTACACTTGGTATCAGAACCAAGTTGCAACACTGAGACCTCTGGATTGTTGTTGTTGCTCTACGTTAAATGATTTTCTCTTTGTGGTGAGTTGGTAATGGTACCTTTCACCTGTGTGCATTAGTATGACATTAGAAGGTTGATAAGTTTATAGACTTGTCCTTTGATTATGTCTTGTTTACTTATGTGTTCTCTCTTCCTCTTCTCTGATAATGTGATGATATATTTGACAATATGTCTTCCCTGAATGTTAGTGCTTGTTGTTTTGTTGAGGCTTTGAGTTTCTCTTGTGGTCACTAATGCATTATAAGAAAGAAGCATGGTTACTGTTAGTGCATGTAATTAAGTATTGGAATGATTTAATCATTGGGTGAGTCATGTGGTTATGTGATGTTGTCATGTGCAGGGTATCTTGACATGGTTGTTGATAACCTGACATTTATTTCCTAGTTGGTCATGACCGCATGTGGAAGATCTATTGTGGTTTATGAAAGTAATCATCGTATATGCCTGGGTAAGAACTGTGTGCAGGAGATCAAACAGGAGCTTGTGTTGGGCCCATGAGATCATAAATGTGATAATGTAAGTCAATTATAGTTTTGAATTATTCCTGTGTGTGACATCATACATTTCCTTTATATCTTCTTGTATAAGGAAGCAATTGCATATTTCCATAGTTTAGTAAAAAGAAATTGTATTGTATTAAAGCTAGAAGTTGTTCGAGTAAATAAGTAGTGATTGTGTTCAGATAAGAGGATGTAGTTAACTTAATTCTTTGAGTGTTGGTGTATGTTCTCTAACCCATTCTAGACCTTGTGTCCTTGAGTGTTGTGTATCGGATACTCCCTTTTTGTGGCTAAAATTAGTCACATCTTGATGTGAATTTGTTATGTAATTTGGTTGTTTTAGAATTTTTCTAACGGTTGTTTCATGTGTTGTTGGCGGTTAACAATGAATTTTCTTTCTTTGAACTTTCTTATGACAAGAATGGTCACCAAAACTTTCTTTTATACTTGATATATTGTTGGAAAATTGCCAGCACTTTGTGACTTAAAGTGGATTTGATTATTTTCCCAGATGGGTTTGCATTTATTTTTAATTTTTCTATGATGGCTATTCTGAATGTTTGGTTATGTTGGCCCCGTTTTGTATTAAGTGTTATTTCTATCATGTTCATGTCAAACCTCCTATAGTATGTTCAAGGGAGGACTCCGCAGAGAATTGTACTGTGTATGTTAGTAACTAGTTGAAAGCATAGTGGAAATAAGATATGAGATGTATTTTTCCTTGATTATATGTCAATGCAATTCTTGAAACCATATGAAACTTTCAAAATATGTGTGATTAGATATAAGTAGATCACATGATACGCCTTAAAGGTAAAGAATTAATGTTCTTCTTATTGTTATGGAATGATTGTGCATATTTTATGAACAATTGCTTAATATGGATGTGTGTGTTTGATGCAGGAGCATCCAGTGGTGTTAGGGCAATCTTGCATCACCCAAAAAGAAGTTAATTCAAAATCATTGTAGTTGTTTCCATTTCTTTCCATAATTAGTGTTTCTGGTTTTATAATATCCAAAATAATGATGTAGGACTTTTAGTTTTTCTAAAACTACTAAAAATAGCAACCTGCCTGTTTTGGAAAGTGTACCTACCATTTTAGGAAAGTTTGTATTTGGGAACATATTGAAGCAAAAACTTATAGAAAGTTACATAATGGAAATATAAATCCTTTGGCAAAGAAATCAGGCAAAGATCATTTGTGAGCTGAAAGATATTAAAGTTTTTGTTTTCCGAAAAGCCCCTAAAAATTTTTGAAATGAGATATGAGGCACTAAAACATCCCATAACGGCTCAAAAAGTTGACAAAAATCTATTTACAAATTTCTGGGGTGATAGTTCACATTGCAAGCTTTCCAGTGCTTAAAATGGTTCATCAATCGGACACCCGGATCAAAAGTTATGCTTCCCAAAAGTTGACCTACTTTTGGAGGGAGTTGCAAATTTTGAAATTTAGCTGGAGGCTACCAAAAAGTGCTATTTATGACTATTTTGGGAACCCTGGGCAGTAGTAGAGTTAATGGGGCAAGTGTGGAGTCAAGAATAGGTGGGAAAATAGAAACCCTAGCTAATTTGGGGTTACAGAAGGCAGAAGATTCCAGAGCCTGGTGAGGTGTAGCTGTAGTGTGTTGCAGCCTTTGGAGGATTGATTCCTCAGATTGTAATTGAGCTTCTGTAATGTAATGAGTTGGCCAAATCATTAAAAAAATATTCTATTTTTTGTATTCTATTTCTATTGTTGTGTGTTTTATGATTTACCCCCTTCATCAATGTTGACAATAAAAAATTACAATACTAATGTGTTATGTTTCCACCCTAGTCTGTGACTTCCAGGAGGAAGTCAAGTTTTAGGGGGAAGGATGTAGTGCCCCTCCAGTTTCATCTTGGATGTACAGGTGATCAAACTAAGGAGCATGAAGAAGAAGGTAAAATACTCGGAATACTTAAGGTATGTTAGACATGTTGATGATAGGTTTATTGTTAGGATGTAGTTGAGGACACTCATTGATATCATTATGATGATACTGTTATGATTAGTACATTATGCTTTAGACATGATTAGCTATGAGTTAATTGATTATGTAGATTAGTTTTATTATGTTCATGTGACTATCTAACGATGTGTTATTTAGTTGATTAGTTAATGAGTGTTGTGTAGCAGATACTCCCTTTTTGTTGCTAAAATTAGTCACATCTTGATGTGAATTTGTTATGTAATTTGGTTGTTTTGGAATTTTTCTAACGGTTGTTTCATGTGTTGTTGGGGGTTAATAGTGAATTTTCTTTCTTTGAACTTTCTTATGACAAGAATGGTCACCAAAACTCTTTCTTTTATACTTGATATATTGTTGGAAAAGTGCCGACACTTTGTGACTTAAAGTGGATTTGATTATTTTCCCACTTGGGTTTGCATTTATTTTTAATTTTTCTATGGTGGCTATTCTGAATGTCTGGTTCTGTTGGCCCTGGTTTGTATTAAGTGTTATTTCTATCATGTTCATGTCAAACCTCCTATAGTATGTTCAAGGGAGGACTCCGCGGAGAATTGTACTGTGTATGTTAGTAAATAGTTGAAAGCATAGTAGAAATAAGATATGAGATGTATTTTTCCTTGATTATATGTCAATGCAATTCTCGAAACCATATGAAACTTTTAAAAATGTGTGATTAGATATAAGTAGATCACATGATATGCCTTAAAGGTAAAGAATTAATGTTCTTCTTATTGTTATGGAATGACTGTGCATATTTTATGAACAATTGCTTAATATAGATGTGTATGTTTGATGTAGGAGCATCCAGTGGTGTAAGGGCAATCTTGCATCACCCAAAAAGAAGTTAATTCAAAATTATTGTAGTTGTCTTCATTTCTTTCCATAATTAGTGTTTTTGGTTCCATAATATCCAAAATAATGATGTAGGACATTTTATTTTTTCAAAACTACTAAAAATAGCAACCTGCCTGTTTCGGAAAGTGTACCTGCCATTTTAGGAAAGTTTGCATTTGGGCACAGATTGAAGAAAAAACTTACAGAAAGTTACATAATGGAAATATAAGACCTTTGTCGAAGGAATTAGGAAAAGATCATTTGTGAGCTGAAAGATATTAAAGTTTTTGTTTTTTGAAAATCCCCTGAAAATTTCTCAAACGAGATATGAGGCACTAAAACATCCCATAACATCTTGAAAAGTTGATGGAAATCCATTTAGGGATTTTTGGCATGATAGTTCACATTGTGAGATTTTCAGTGCTTAAAACGGTATGACAATCAGACACCCGGATCAAATGTTATGCTTCCTGGAAGTTGACCTACTTTTGGAGGGAGTTGCAAATTTCAAATTTTAGTTGGAGACCACCAAAAAGTGCTATTTATGACTATTTTGGGAACCTTGGGTGGTAGTAGAGTTAAGGGGGAAAGTTTAGAGTCAAGAATAAATGGGAAAATAAAAACCCTACATAATTTGGGGTTACAGAAGGCAGAAGATTCCAGAGCCTGGTGAGGTGTAGTTGTAGTGTGTTGCAGCCTGTGGAGGATTGATTCCTTGGATTGTAATTGAGTTTCTGTAATATAATGAGTTGCCCAGATCAATAAAGAAATATTCTATTTTCTGTATTCTATTTCTGCTAAAGTGGTATCAGAGCAAGGGTTCCTAAATGTCTGGACAGATTGCCGATCATGAGGCAGTTTGCACCAGGACCTGAGGTTGTGGTTGCTGCAGAGATCAAGATGCCTCCATAAAGAAACTATATTGGGAGGAATGCTTTGATAGAAGAGGGTTTTAGAGCCTTGCAAATGTAAATCGATGCATTGCAAGAGGAGCTACGAAGAAGGTTTGATCCGAGAACAACAGAAGAAAGCGAAGATGAAGCTGAAGAAGAGCTATCTGAGGAAGAACAAGAAGTTACAGGAGATCCTACAGAAGTTAGGTTGTTGAGGGCCATTTTGAAGATCAGAAAGAGGCCCAGGATCAAAGTTTCTACATATTCTAGAGATTTGAATCCGGAACAGCTTATTGATTAGATCAATGATATGGAGGAGTATTTCGAGTATAAAGATGTGGAGGACCCAGACCGGGTCAAGTTTGCAAAAACAAAGTTGAAGGGCCACGCCAGTATTTGGTGGAAGGAGGTCCAATTAGAGAGGAACAGAAGAGGAAAAGGAAAGATCACTAGATGGGATCAGATGGTGGAGAAACTAAAGAAGCAGTTCATTCTTGTGCACTATGAGATGGAGTTGTTGAAGAAGCTGCAAGGACTAAAGAAAGGTAACAAGTCTGTCAAGGAGTATATAGAAGAGTTTTATAAGATTACTATCAGGACAGGCCATGCAGAGCCCAACAAGAAGAAGGTAGCCGGTTACATTAATGGGTTGAGGCTGAGTATTCAAGAGGAGCAGAGCCTGGTCAGAATGACCACCATAGAAGATGCATACCAGTTTTCCCTGAAGGTGGAAGAGAAGCTAAATAAAAAGATTTGACAACAATCAAAGGGGAAGAGGTCAAGGCAGAAGGACTGGTGGGAGACCCTATGGGGGCTGAAATGAAGATGCAAAGAAAAGCAAAGAAGCTACCACCAGTCGGAATCAAAGAGGAGATAATGCCTACCGCCCTTGTGACCAGAACAATGGTGAGAAAAGAGGAAGAGGAAGAGGCCGACCTGGGCAAGGACCTGGAAGAGGAGGTTTCAGAGGAACCTGTTTCTAATGTGGAGAAGAAGGGCATCAAGCATACGAGTGTCTGCAACATCAAGGAAGGACAAATAAAAGACCTAAAGGTAATGCGCGAGTTGCACATGTAGATGAATATGTGCAGTCTGAACATTCTAAAGATGTTGAAAGGGGAGAAATCTTAGTTGTCAGAAGAATTTATTGAATGAGGAGAAAGAACCAAATCAGAGGAAGAGTTTATTCTGCACAAGGTACAAATGTGAAGGTAAGTGTTGTGATATTATTATTGACAGTGGAAGCACTGACAATCTTGTTTCAGAGGAGATGGTTGACAAGTTGAATTTGACAAGAAGAAAAGCATCCAAATCCATATCAGGTTGCATGGTTGCAGAAGGACCACCGAGCTTTAGTCAATGAGCAGTGTTTAGTGAAGTTCAAGATTGGGGACTACCATGATGAGGTGCTGTGTGATATCATACTGATAGATGCATGTCATATGTTGTTGGGGAGGCTGTGGCAGTATGATGTGGAAGAAAAGGTATGTAGTACTGCCAGAATTTGCTTGGTAGATGGTAGGAAATTTTTGGAGGGTATGAAGCATGAGCATCATTGTGTTGCATTAATCTGTAAGATAAGTCAAGAGAAATGTGAAGATGTACCAGCAGAAGTTTCAGATATGTTGGAGGAATTTTAGGACATTATCTCTGATAATGTACCAGAAGGTTTACCACCAATGAGGAAGATAAGTCATCAAATGAATTTGATACTAGGGGCCAATTTTCCAAATAAGGCAGCCCATAGAATGACTACAGCAGAGAATAAAGAGTTGAACAGACAAGTCCACGAGTTGTTAATGAAGGGACTGATAAGGGAGAGCCTGAGTCCATGTACGGTACCTACAGTACTAGCACCAAAGAAAGATGGAGAGTGGAGAATGTGTACAGACTCTTGATCCATCAATAAGATCAGAATCAAGTACATATTTCCATTGCCCAGAATGGATGACATAATGGACTGTTTGAGTGGAGCCAAGTACTTCACGAAGATTGACCTAAAGAGTGGGTATCACCAGATCCATATCAGAGAAGGAGACGAGTGGAAGACAACCTTCAAAACCAAAGAAGGTTTGTATGAGTGGTTAGTCATGCCATTTGGGCTAACCAATGAACCGAGCACATTCATGCGGCTCATAAACAAGGTACTTAAAAGATTTTTGGGAATTTTTGTTATTATTTATTTGGATGATATTTTGATTTTCAGTAAGACTTGGGATGAGCATCTGATGCATATCAGAAGAGTTTTAGAGAAGCTGAGGGAGGAGAAGTTGTTGATTAATCTAAAGAAATGTAGTTTTGCAAAGAAGGAGTTGGTATACCTGAGATTTATTGTCTCAGAGGAAGGTCTTAAGATGGACCTAGAGAAGGTGAGAGCTATCCTTGAATGGCCTACACCAAAGAGTGCCACAGAGGTACGATATTTTCATGGTTTGGCAAGTTTTTACAGAAAGTTTATCAGGAATTTTAGTAGTATTTATGCACCCCAATAGAGACAATGAGAGGGGATAGAAAAGAGTTTAGATGGACTAAAGGAGCAGATAAAAGTTTTGATACATTGAAGTAGAAGGCCATAGAGCAACCTGTTTTGGCACTTCCAGATTTCAATAAGGTATTTCAGGTAGATTGTGATGCTAGTGGTAGTGCTATAGGAGTTGTTTTGAGCGAAGAACGTAAGCCCATTGCCTATTTAAGTGAGAAGCTTAATGATGCCAAGAAAAATTATTTTGTTTATGATCAGGAGTTTTATACAATAGTTCAGGCTTTGAAGAAATGGAGACATTATTTGTTGCCAAAGGAATTTGTTTTATATACTGATCATCAGTCTTTCTAGTATCTTAATAGTCAAGGAAAGTTGAATCAAAGGCACTTAAAATGGGTTGAGTTTTTGCAAAGCTATACTTTTGTTTTGAAGCACAGGAGTGGGAAGTCCAATAGAGTTGCAGATGCCTTGAGAAGAAGGTAAAATTTGTTGACAGAAATGAAGATAGAGGTTCTTGGGTTCGATGAGCTCAAAAGTTTGTATCCTGAGGATCCAAATTTTGTAGAGGCCTAGAAAGCTTGCTTGGAACCTATTACTTTAGATAGGAGAAAATGGTTGGATTTCATAATCCAAGATGGCATGTTGTTTAGAGGAATCCAATTGTGCATTCCGAGGAGTTCCATGAGACAGAATCTGATAATGGAGAAGCATAGTGGAGGATTGGCTAGACACTTTGGTTGAACCATTGCTATTGTTGGTGATAATTATTATTGGCCACAGTTGCAACAGGATGTGAGGAAATTTGTGCAGAGTTGCAAAGTGTGTCAGATGGAAAAAGGAACCAGTCAGAATATAGGGCTATATCAGCCATTACCTGTACCAGAGAAGCCATTGGATGATACTAGTATGGATTTTGTTCTTGGTTTACCAAGGACACAAAGAGGACATGATTCCATTTTTGTGGTGGTGGATAGACTCTCAAAGATGGCACATTTTATTCCTTGTAAGAAGACTAATGATGCTACCCGAGAAATGCTTCTGAGTTAAGGAAGTTGGAAAAAGGAGAAAAGACAAGTGCTGAAGCTGAAGACTTTGCAAAACATCTGAAGAATTTGTATGAAGTGGTGAGAAAGCACATTAATATGATGAATATTCAGTACAAGGCTAAGGCAGATTAGAAGAGGAGGTATAAGGAGTTCCAAGTAGGAGATGAAGTCATGGTTCACTTGAGAAAAGAAAGGTTCCTAATTGGAACAAACAATAAGTTGACAATGAAGAAATTTGGACCATGCAGAATCTTGAAGAAGCATGATTCAGGAAATGCATATGAGGTAGAGCTACTGAGTGGGATCAATATTTCTCTTGTTTTCAACATTGCTAATTTATCAGAATATCATGAAGGTGGAATAGAGGATGGACCAACAGAAGCACAGCGGAGTATTCTGGCATCTACTTCAATGGAGGAGATAGAAGATATCTTGGATAGCTGTGTGGGAAGAAGTACTCAGAACAAGCAATATGAAGAATATCTGGTAAAATGGAAAGGAAGGCCTGTTGAAGATTCTTCTTGGTTGTCTAAGGCAAAGGTTGACCATTTGGGTTTCCCTCACACAACATCTAAGATGTGACAGGGTCACTTCTCAAATTACCCTGGGTGTCTGATGCAGGAGCATCCAGTGGTATAAGAGTAATCTTGCATCACCCAAAAAGAGGTTAATTCAAAATCATTGTATTTATTTTCATTTCTTTCCATAATTAGTGTTTCTAGTTCCATAATATCCAGAATAATGATGTAGGACTTTCAGTTTTTTCTAAAACTACTAAAAATAGCAACCTACCTATTTTGGAAAGTGTACCTGCCATTTTAGGAAAGTTTGCATTTGGGCACGGATTGAAGCAAAAACTTACAGAAAGTTACATAATGGAAATATAAGACCTTTGGTGAAAGAATTAGGCAAAGATCATTTGTGAGCTGAAAGATATTAAAGTTTTTGTTTTCAAAAAAACCCCTGAAATTTTTTGAAATGAGATATGGGGCACTAAAACATCCCATAATGTCTCAAAAAGTTGACGAAAATCCATTTAAGAATTTTTGGGGTGATAGTTCACATCGCGAGCTTTCTGGCACTTAAAACGGTTCGTCAATCGAACACCCGAATCAAAAGTTATGCTTCCCGAAAGTTGACCTACTTTTGGAGGGAGTTGCAAATTTCAAAATTTAGTTGGAGGCTGCCAAAAAGTGCTATTTATGACTATTTTGGGAACCCTGGGCAGTAGTAGAGTTAAGGGGGCAAGTGTGGAGTCAAGAATAGGTGGGAAAACAAAAACCCTAGCTGATTTGGGGTTACAGAAGGTAGAAGATTCCAGAGCCTGGTGAGGTGTAGCTGTAGTGTGTTGCAGCCTTTGGAGGATTGATTCGTCGGATTGTAATTGAGCTTCTGTAATGTAATGAGTGGGCCAAATCATTAAAGAAATATTATATTTTCTGTATTCTATTTCTATTGTTGTGCGTTTTATGATTTACCCCCTTCATCAATGTTGACAATAAAAAATTACAATATTAATGTGTTATGTTTCCACCCTAGTCTGTGACTTCTAGGAGGAAGTCAAGTTTTATGGGGAGAGGATGTATTGCCCCTCCAGTTTCATCTTGGATGTGCAAGTAGTCGAGCCAAGGAGCATGAAGAAGAAGGTAAAATATTCAGAATACTTAACGTATGTTAGACATGTTGATGATAGGTTTACTGTTAGGATGTAGTTGAGGACACTCATTGATATCATTATGATGATACTGTTATGATTATTACATTATGCTTTTGACATGATTAGCTATGAGTTAATTGATTATGTAGATTAGTTTTATTATGTTCATGCGACTATCTGACGATGTGTTATTTAGTTGATTAGTTAATGGTGTACTTGTTTATTGTGGATATTTGTGATGTGCCTTGTGAAGGCACAGTGTAGTATTACTCATTCTGAGTACCTTACTACACTGGGATTCTTTGTCACAGTGTGTTTGATTATATATGGTTGTATACGACACTTTGGTTTGCTCCAGGATTGCAGGTAGCAGTCATCAACTCCACCTAAATTGGTAGGTCTGAGCATGCCTTCATACCAATGGAAGTTGTGGAATGGAGATAACATGAGGTTCCCCAGTTGTTATCATTCTCGATGAGGATGAGTTCTCAGTCTTGGGTTCCGTCAGTTTGGTCGGTGTGGAGCATGATTGTGAGTCTCTGTTTCTCTGTAGAGTGTTGTCGTCAGAAATGTTTGGTATGTAGTTTTGAGTTTCTTATTGTTGGTTTAATTGTTTCATTTAATAGATATTATTAATCTATTTTGTAAATAAATAATATTAATTTTGTAGAATATTAAATATTTGATAGAAATTTAATTAATAATTTTAATAGTAATAATAGATAAATTATAAATATGTAATATCATATTAAATGAATAAATACTCTTTGTTAGATACTATTTTATATTGTATTTATAATTTTAATTTTATTATTAGTGAGTTGTCATATGAGTGGTTATAAATTATAAGATTGGGAGAATCTTTTTGGTGGTGGAAAATTCAATGCATTTAAATTTTGAGGAAGTGGATTCCTGTAATGGAAGTGTGGAAATGGGGAATTAATTGGTTTATCTATTTTTGTGAGATGGAAAATATTTGAAGGGGATTCTCTTGGTAAAAAAAAAAGAAGAAAACACATAAAGAATTTGGGAAGGGAAGGCAACAGAAATCTAGAGGAAGAAAGAGGATTCATTTGGAGGAGGGTCAAGGATAAAATTTCTAGGTGTGTCCATTTGAATAATGTCTGTGTCTCTGTATATGGATCTCTATTTAAACTATTAATTTTGCTTGTCTAAAAATTCTTATGTGTATGCTTGTTGATCTGAGCATTTCTTCAATTTGCCATCATCATGACCTGATAAATGTAAATACTCTTCTACGCCTTCGATTTTGAGAGAATTTCTTGTAATCCTAGCCTAGGTCTTTTTATGAACACATTTCAATCTTCCATATGGCATTTCAAACTGTAAATTTCTGAGTCGATGCCTCTTATTATGACTTCAATAGAACTATTAGAGCATCCCTGTGGCATTTCAAATTTGTTTCTCTCTCCCCTGGCACTAATGGTTATAAGCTTCTTGGTGATGATCTAGAAGAAAATTCTATTAATTTCTTTAAACCCTATAAAAATCTATGTATAAATTTCAAAGCTGATTCCACAGACATTACTTCCTTGGTGTGATCCTTGCATAATCTTTTAAAAACTTCTTTTATCATCTAGTTACATTGAAACTCTGGAGTTTGCCGGTCTTCTTCTGGTTCTATCCCTATGATAATCTCCCAAAATTAATGTTACTTGAGACAATAAAATTTATTTCTTCCACCATTCAGCCTCTCTACTATTAAGCCATTCAATTTCATGCTCATATCCATTCCTCTAGCTTTCTCCATAATTTTTTTTTACATTAAACTCTTTCACTCTGAATGTAATAGTTGGTTGGAATAATGTGAATTAATTTCCCATAAAAATAATCATTTTATTCATGCCAGTTAATAAATGTAGTAAGTCCTTATATAGCAATTGGTATTTTTATAAGTTCAAAGGAATTGGAATGATAATAGAAGGTTTCTAATTGAACTCTAGGATTTCTAATAGAGCATATATGCATATAACATTTATTAGAATCTTAATGAATCTTAGTTTTAGAATGTAATGAGATTTAGTAATACAATAGTTTTAATTGATCCATTTGTTATGATTATTGAAATAAGCATATTTATTAATTATCTCATCAATTAAAATATAGTCAATTTAGATATTGTAAATTTATAACTAGAATATATTATGTAAATTAAATCATTATATTAAATAAATTCAACAGGACTAGTTAGGGATGTATTTGTTAGTTGATTGACATAATTATTTTTACAAGTGTCATGTTATTTAAACATTAAATCTAACATAGTGGTATTGATGATTTCATTGAATTTTTTGTAACTATGTCTTGATGCTACCTATAGTGTTTGATAACTTTTTCTTAGTAACTCTTAGGACCAATTTAAGATGGGTTGTTAGCAATTGTTTTATAGAAGTCATCATTTATGAATGTATTGTATATAAGAAATATATTTTAAGGGGGGCATTGGATAGAAAATATTACTTAGCATGGAAGACCTTAGATATGAAAAATAAATTGAATCATCCTTGAGCCATAGCCAGACTTTTCTGCTGTGTAATCCTTGTAAGGAAATGAGTGCATCTCAGAACGTATTTCTAAGAATAGTGGTGTCTTCGACAGGTTTAAATTCTTTTCAATTGCTTCAAAAACACGCACAACTATGCCACAAAGTGGAAATAGACATAGAACATTTCTAACATTGACCCTTAGAGGAAATACAAGCAACAAGATCTAATTTCAACAACAGAAACATTAACATGAAAGATGGAACAAGAGACACAGATATACATGGGGAAAACCCTTACGGGTAAAAACCCCACACTCCAAAGCAACAAACCAATGTATTAATCAGCAACAACAAACATGTTACAATACACTTGCAGGCTCAAGGCCTTAACCTGGAGATTTACATCTTGCTCCTCTGGAAGAATAACTGACAGCATAACCCTGCACAAAGTTCTCCTCAGTTCTAATCACAGCACTCGGGTTAGTCCTTCATACTATTATCATGCCACAAATAGCATACAATATAGGACATCACCGAGAGAGAGATACTTCCCTCTTTTTTCTATTCTTCTCCCTCTCAGCCTGAATCCCCTTCACCCAAACTCTGTTCTAACTCCTATGTTCTAGTCACATCTCACATTATAGAAATAGAACAATTGATTACTATCTCAGACCATTAGAACTTCCAAAAGGTTGACAATTCATTTTTAACCATTTGCAACTATTCGTATTCATGAGGACTAAATAGTCCCACATGCATCAGTTGACAAACACAACAGTAGTATATACCCACGAACACATAGTAAGTCTATTGTCAGTGCTTTTGCCGCTGACGACCCCAACCAGTCAATCATCAATGAACCATCAGAGTGACCAAGGCCTTTGGTGTGACTTCATCCTTCTTCACTGACAAAGTTCCTTCTGCCGATGCCAAACTCCATTGATAACACACATAACAGTCAGAGTGACATCTTAGAGCTTAGCTGATAGTTCAAGCTAGGATGAACACCTTTCCATCGGAGAGACACAAATGGTCAGAGTAACAAACTAAAGCAAAGCCGATGGCTACACTCTGCCCGATCAGGTTGAACCCTTGAACCAACACTAATCGTTGAACCAATGAACCATTGAACTAATCGGTGAGACTCCAGACCATCGATAGAAAACATCGAAGCAGCACTGATAGAGCCTCTCAGGCTGATAACAAAGGGCAATCAACCAAGAATAAGAGATCACTGAGATAAAGAGCAGCACAAGCTGATGCCTGTAATCTGAGTCACAAGTACTCAACATTCTCCCACTTGACGAAGGAATTACAGGAAACCATCAACGCTCCAAGTCACAGAACCAAAGCTGATACTACCTCCACTCCACTATGCTCACAAGCTATACAGAAGCTCCAACATAACCAACTTCAAAGCTTCCAAAACATAGCCATGAAACTATCCTCCAGAAATAAGATAGAACATCAGCTAGAACAATAATCAGAAAACTGACTACACCCATCCAATTGAACAAAACCCATATGACTGGAAAATAGCACACACAACAAGTGCTAACTCATCCAATCACACACACCTCAAAGGTATAGAAGAACATAGCAAACTCATGCCAGCATATATTCACCCAAATTGCAGGTACAAGCTCCATGTGTTAACCAGTCGAAGATGACCAAACACAACCAAGAATTCCCACTGCATGAGTAATGCTAAATCTGAAAACTAACAAGACATACCAAGTCTACCAATGGCATTACATAGAGAGTGTACTCATCATGTAGCATTGCAGGAACATCCACCATGATATGCAAAATATGTAAATCAATAATCTGTACATCTCACCACCAGTCCAGAAATCTCTCAAGTTCTTCACACCCAACAATGAAAGCGATAACAGAACCTTCATGCTATCACCCAAGAACATAAGTGAAAGCACATGACCACAAACTAGTAATCACTTCAGCTCTGAACAAAACCTCAAACCAATATAATGTGAAACACACCATCAGAAAAATAACTGACACCAAGAGAAACACTGCACATCATAAACCTGTAGAAAATCCTCCTACAAACACCTCTAAGTGCCAACAGTGTCAAGTATGTGTTAATGTCATGCCCACATTTCCCATACAGTCACAACATGCAACCATGTGTGTCATGTCCACATGCGACATGTGGTCATGATACGAACTGTCAAAAATTTTCCCTTACTACTCTGTATTTCCCCCTCACATGTGTAAGCGTGCTCGGGTGCATACGTTTAAGTTGTCCATGATACTATTGTTAACGGAATATTTTACACACGTGTGCATTCTCTATTTGGACTTGCTATTCTGTTTGTTGACGTTCACTATATTTCTGTTCGGTCTATTTTTCAACGTTTAAATTTACTTGATAATAAATTTGCCTCTAACTGGTTTTCTCAGTCTAATACAAAATTGACACGTAACTACTCCTCTATTATAATCGTTTATGTATATATTAAATTATTTATTCAAATAATTATTTAATATGTTTCAATTCTTTGGTATTTCATTTGGCATATAATAAAGTCTGACTCACAAATCATAATACAGATCAAACTATTTTTAAATTTATAATTTAACGTTCAATAAAATTGTTCCATTATTCCTTTTGCTACAAAGTATTTTAAATATAAATATTACCAAATCTCTCTCTCACAATTTGTTTAAATGAAAAGAGTCCAACAATCAATTAAAAATTTTCATGTTTAAAAACCATTCCCTTATATTTTTGTTAAGTGCACTTATAAAAAATCAACACATTTATTTATATATATATGAATTTCCTTATGTGAGTGTAACCACACCTCACTAACCACTAATATATATAAATAAATAAATATATATATATATATATATATACATGTATGTATATATACATATATATATAATATTGTTTAATTTTTATTCAAGATTATACTCCACTCCAAGTATCTGAGTGCCTTGTTATATATTAAACCCCATGCCACAGAATTTGAATAACCCTAACAATTTATTTACTTTTAGGTATATGATGCAGGGCAAGGAGGCGACGGCGGCAGCGAGCGGAGATCTACGGTGGAGGTGGTTTGTAGGTCGCGGAGGGCGGTAGACGAAGGCACAGTAGGGGTTTGGCCACGCAGGAGCAGCGGCGGATGGTGATCGCAGTGGAGTTGTGGGGTGTAGTGGCCGCAGGGAGCGGCAAGGAGGAGCGCGGGGTGAAACGGAGGCCGCGCGGGGGATTAAGTGGTGGCGGGAGTAAGGGGGGCCTGTGCGCAGGCCACGGTGGAGTATGTTGGGGGGGTGTGGGGAGGGGCAGAGCCCCACCCACATCCCAAAGCGTGGGGTGTGGGTGGGGCTCTGCCCCTTCCCACACCCTTCTTGTAATAAAAATTTGGTGGGGGGGTTAATCCCCCACCTTCTTTCATTCTAGTTTCGACTGTGTATTTTCCTCAAAGCTGCGATCCTCTTTTCTTCATCGCATATGCTATTTCAAAATTTTAAATAAAAATAAATATAAATATATATATATTTTTAGCATAAGATATTCACAATGTGTAAATTTCTCAGATTCTCAGTTTATTTATATATATATCTATAAATAGTTATATATATTTATATATATAAATATATATATATATTTATATATATATATATATATTTTATATATATGTCATAGGAACTATACAAATTCATAATTTTCTTCAGTATTTCAGTTTATAAATTTAACAAATACTTGAAATAAATCATAAATAAATATAGATTTCAATTTACAATTGTCAATTAAAATTCATCTTTTCACATGTAATTTCCAATGCAATGTAAAGAAGAAATTAAGAATAAATACAGAATAATTATTAAATCCTTCACTTCAAAAATTTATTATAACAGATAAGTATATCATTTTCTAAAGAATTTTTATTGCATAATCAAATCAATTATTAACTCTTTCCCAAAGACAAATTTACTTCCTATATAAATATTTGAATGTAATATTTTCACTAAACCATACAATGGATAAATATTTACAACTTTACAAGTTTGTTATACAAGTATAAAACAACTGTAAAAATACACAACTCTCAAACACTTTAAGGGAGGAATTACTCTCTTCCCCCAAATAACAAATTTTACAAATTTAGAGGGAGTAAACCTCTCCTCAAAGGAAAACTTATCCAAGATGAAACTTAATGAACCAAACTCTCCTTGCCAGTAAGGATGAGTTACATTTTCCCCAAACAATAAAACTTTTCCATTTCTCTTCCATAAGCTCCAAGAGAAACCTGCATGACAACAAGGAAGAAATACACCAACCAACTAGCTCTCCTCCCTACCATAGACCCGCAAGAGGGTCACCCCTGAGCTAGGGAGATCATCCACACACCTAGGGTAGAATAGACCAAAAACACTTCACAACTTTAGAACAAACAACACACAACACCCATGGTTTTACTCACTACACAAAAACTCAGCTGAGGTGAGTTTAAAGAGGGTAGGGAAATAGACTCACTCAACTCCAAGGTGTCATTCTTCTTAACATTTTATCACAGCTTTTCTCATGGCCTAAAGCCAACAAAATTAATCTTTCTCATGGCCTCAAGCCAACCAAGTAACCAAAATCCCGGGGATATCACAAATAGGCTCTCAAGCCTTATAGCCATCTTGGCTCAAACCACAAACTTGCCCTCAAGGATTCCATATACCAAGAAACAAGAATGCACCCGAGGAGGTTCACACCTTCCCTTCCCCATACATGATGAGCATTGTCTTTCAACTGGAAGAAGCTCTTTCAAACACCCAACACAAACCCAAAATAATAGAAATAACACATAGACAACCTTTGCAAATCCACATTCATCAAACAAGAACAGAACATACATGGGTGAGTAAACTGGCTCACTAACCTTTACAAGCCCTATTATGGATGTAGTTGAAGAAGAGCTCCACCCTTAGTCTCCTCCTCCAAGTTCTCCTTCTTTCCACAATAATCCAACCCCCTTACCCTCTCCCTCCTCTCTTCTTTAAAACTAATTCCCTCCATTTTCCCTTATTCCCAAGTGGCATTAAAAAACTAAACCCACTCCTTATCCATTATCCCTAGTGGACTTAAAACAATTAACCCCACTCAAGAGGTCCCCCACTATAGCCCTTTTCCAACACATGGAGGAATAAAATATAATAAGTAAAATAGAAATTTTCTCTCAACTCCCAAAATAAAATTTTTTTACAACATCAGAGAGAGAAAACCTCATCTCTAGAAAATCAACCAGGATGATACTTTAGGAACCAAGCTCTTTTTACAAGTAGAGGAAATGAAGCATTTTTCCTAAACAAGGAAGACTCCTCCAAACCCACATTAAGCTCCAAATAAGACCTGCATAACACACAAGGGAAGAAAGCACCACTCTTCTAGCTCTCCTCCCTACCATAGACCCGCAAGAGGGTCACCCCCGAGCTAGGGAGATCATTCACACACCTAGGTAAGGATAGGCCAATACCACATCACAATATTGAATAACATCAATAGAAACAAACAACACACACAACACCCATGGTTATACTCACAACCCGAAAACTCAACTAAGGTGAGTTTAAAGAGGGTATGAAAGTGGACTTACTCAACTCAAGAGTGCCACCTTTCTCAACATTTTATCACAGCTTTTCTCATGGCCTCAAGCCAACAAAATAATTTAAAAATCCCAGGGATAACACAATTAGACTCTCAAGCCTTATAACCATTTTGCTCAAAAATCACCAAAAATGCCCTCAAGGCTTCTATTCTAAAAAAATAATAAGAATGAACCTGAGGAGGTTCACACCTTCCCTACCCCATACATGATGAGCATTGCCTCCCAAACAACTTCCCCACAATTATAGAAATACAACATAGACAACATATACATTGCACATTCATCCAACAAGTAACAGGAAACACAAGGGTGAGAAACGTGCTTACTAACCTTATCAAGCCCTATTATGGATGAAGTTGATGAAGAGCTCCACACTTAGTCTCCTCTCCCCATCTTCCTTCTCCCAAAAATAATCTCCCCCCTTTCCACTCTCCCTCCTCCTCCTTTTAACACTAATTCCCCAAGTTCTCTTATCCCCAAGTGGCATTAAAAAACTAACCCCACTCCTTATCCATTATCCCTAGTGGACTTAAAACAATTAACCCCACTCAAGAGGTCCCCCACTATAGCCCTTTTCCAACACATGGAGGAATAAAATATAATAAGTAAAATAGAAATAAAAAGGGAGTGGATAACACACCACCCTTTTTATGGGGAACTCCCACCAAAAGAGACAAAGCACTCCATTATTTGGGGGATCATGGAGTCATTCATGACTTGGAAGTGGGTCTGAGTGTGGATTCCACTCATCCCATTATCCCCATGCTCCCAAATTCGTCACTTAACTTCACTGTGAAGTTAAAGTGACCATATGGAGGTTATCCCAAGGTTATCCTAGTCAAAAGGGTCCCCAGACCCATGGGGTATAACCCAGGGTTGATTTTTACCTAGTTAGGACTCCCAGAGTCAAATAAAAACATAAAAAGAGGGTCTAAAAGAAATAAACTTAAACAAGACTCATAGCAATATTTCTTACAACACATATCACAATACAAGTAATTCAGAGGGTAGACCTAATTCCCTTGACCCCATGCAACATTACAACATTTCCACCATACACGGAGTTGATCTTAGTTCCTTGTGGAACTAGATCGGCTCAAAAGGGATACAACATAGGGTGTGGAATGATCTCCTGTAGATGTGAGGCCTACCTTTTTCATTTCTGTTCATGAGACTATTTGCAGTGCTATTGCTATTACTTTTATGTTGAAGGACTATTGATCCTAGAATTTTGTTTATTAAACTTAATTAAATTTTAAGAAAACAAATTGTGCAATGATAGTTAGATGTTGCTTTTAAGAGAATGATGAATGGATAATATTAGAAATGGAACTTTAATGTGATTTCAATATGATTATATGGTAGAATATTTAGGTATGCTTGTATTTAAATTGCTTCGGCTATGATATCTTTATGTGTTATTAACTTCGAGATTGAGTGTGCAGGTATTGCTAACGAAACCACAAATACAGGAGATCATTCCACACCCTATGTTGTATCCCTTGTGAGCCGATCTAGTTCCACGAGGAACTAAGATCAACTCTGTGAATGGTGAAATGTTGTAATGTTGTAATGTTGCATGAGGTCAAGGGAATTAGGTCTACCCTCTGATTTACTTGTATTGTGATATGTGTTGTAAGAAATGTTGTTATGAGTCTTGTTTAAGTTTATTTCTTTTAGACCCTCTTCTTGTGTTTTTACTTGACTCTGGGAGTCCTAACTAAGTTTAAATTGACCCTGGGTTATACCCCATGGGTCTAGGGTCCCTTTTGACTAGGGTAACCTTGGGATAACCTCCATATGGTCACTTTAAATTCACAGTGAAGTTAAGTGACAAATTTGGAAGCATGGGGATAATAGGATGAGTGGAATCCACACTCAGGCCCACTTCCAAGTCATGGAATGACTCCATGATTCCCCAAATAATGGAGTGCTTTGTCTCTTGTGCCTCTCTTTTGGTGGGAGTTCCCCATAAAAAGGGTGGTGTGTTATCCACTCCCTTTTTATTTCTATTTTACTTATTATATTTTATTCCTCTATGTGTTGGAAAAGGGCTATAGTGGGGGACCTCTTGAGTGGGGTTAATTGTTTTAAGTCCACTAGGGATAATGGATAAGGATGCCACTTGGGGATAAGAGAACTCGGGGAAGTAGTTTTAAAAGGAGGGAGAGTGGAAAGGGGGGAGATTATTTTTGGGAGAAGGAAGATGGGGAGAGGAGACTAAGTGTGGAGCTCCTCGTCAACTACATCCATAATAGGGCTTGATAAGGTTAGTAAGCACGTTTCTCACCCTTGTGTTTCCTGTTACTTGTTGGATGAATGTTACTATGTATATGTTGTATTTCTATAATTGTGGGGAAGTTGTTTAGGAGGCAATGCTCATCATGTATGGGGTAGGGAAGGTGTGAACCTCCTCGGGTTCATTCTTGTTTTTTTTTAGAATAGAAGCCTTGAGGGCATTTTTGGTGATTTTTGAGCAAAATGGTTATAAGGCTTGAGAGCCTAATTGTGTTATC
Organism: Cunninghamia lanceolata; assembly: GCA_027924645.1. NCBI lineage: Eukaryota > Viridiplantae > Streptophyta > Pinopsida > Cupressales > Cupressaceae > Cunninghamia > Cunninghamia lanceolata. The sequence goes on along the minus strand of BSBN01000339.1, from coordinate 21,558,742 downwards.
CCTGGGATTTTTAAGTTATTTTGTTGGCTTGAGGCCATGAGAAAAGATGTGATAAAATGTTGAGAAGGGTGGCACTCTTGAGTTGAGTAAGTCCACTTTCATACCCTCTTTAAACTCACCTTAGTTGAGTTTTTGGGTTGTGAGTATAACCATGGGTGTTGTGTGTGTTGTTTGTTTCTATTGATGTTATTCAATGTTGTGATGTGGTATTGGCCTATCCTTACCTAGGTGTGTGAATGATCTCCCTAGCTCGGGGGTGACCCTCTTGCGGGTCTAGATAGGGAGGAGAGCTAGAAGAGTGGTGCTTTCTTCCCTTGTGTGTTATGTAGGTCTTATTTGGAGCTTAATGTGGGTTTGGAGGAGTCTTCCTTGTTTAGGAAAAATGCTTCATTTCCTCTACTTGTAAAAAGAGCTTGGTTCCTAAAGTATCATCTTGGTTGATTTTCTAGAGATGAGGTTTTCTCTCTCTGACGTTGTAAAAAAAAATTATTTTGGGAGTTGAGAGAAAATTCTCCTTTTATGAGATGCTAGCTGTGATTTTACAGTTTGCTACATTTTACCATTTCTGTGAGCATGAAAGAAAGAAAATTGTCTTACCAAGAATGTTAGATTTGTCTATTTCCTTAAAAATCTATTTAAACAAGAAGTAGTGAAACTAGTTGTTAAAATTTATGTCAAATTGTGAAAATGTTAGTTTAAATGAGTTATATGATATTGTAGTTTTATTAGTAAAAAAAGAGATAAATTTGGAGTATAGACATGCTTATGCTTTTGAGTTTGGTTAAAATAAATGCCTAGTATGTTTAGATTGAAACATTTTACTACTTCTTGAAATCTAGTTAATAGGAAACTAAATTTTATTTGTCCTTGAATAATATCCTATATTTATGCAATTTATTTAGAGTTGCATTGAAATTTAAAAATCATAAATACAATCCAAAATAGGCAAATTTGATATTCTACCCTTTGTCCTCCGCTCCTTGTGGTATATCCACCACCGGTGCCCTGCCTTCGCGGACTCCATGATCCCGATCTCCGTCGTGCCTCCTCATCCCTGCGCTACCTATGGATGACGCTCCCTTCGCCCGATCTCCACTCGCCGCCCTTTGCGGCCACCAAACACTCCTTCCTTCGTGATCTCCATTAACGCGGCCTCATTCCCCTTTGTCACTACTGCGACCTCCTCCATCTCTGCCACTGCCGTCGCCTTCTTTTGCCTGCAGTCCATTCAAAACACAAACAAAAAAAAATGTTAGGGTTATTTCAACCCCATTACTATGAGTGGGTTTTATAAACAATACACTTTTAATTTATGAGTGGAGTATCATATCACATGATAAAATAAACAATGATATATATAGATATATATATATATATATATATATATATATATATATATTAATTGTTAATAAAAAAGATTATGCTCTTAAAAGCTATTGCATATATATATATATATATATATATATGTTCTTTTCATAAATGGAAGGGTATCTATGTTCATATATAGATATTATTTATAGTTAAAAGGGTGAGAGGGAGATTTTAAAAACAAAACAAAATATATATATATATATATATATATATATATATATATATATATAGATAGTAAAACAATATTAATGGGGCAATTGTATTTTACACTAATAAAGATTTGTATTAATTCGTTTGTAAAAGGAATTGAAACTTCGGGTTTGGTAATTTCCAAGTGATATACCAAGGTATTTGGACAAATTAAATAAATTAATAGATAAATAAATAATTAAATGAGCAATTAAATAAATCAATTTAATAGAGGAGAAAATTCAAGTCAATGGATTGAGAGAACTAATTAAGACACAGAATATTGTTAATTAAATTTCAATGATGAAAATTAACCGAGCGTAAACCAGTGAACGTCATCTAACAAATACAGCAAGTCTAATATAGTGAATGCGTACGTGAGGTTATAATTCAGCAATCAACAGTTTTGTTGACGCTTTAAGTGTACGCCACCAAGCACGCTTACGCATGAGAGGGGGTTTATAGGGTAGTAAAGAAATTTTTTTTGATAGTTCGTATCATAACCACATGTCGCATGTGGACATGACACGCGTGTTTGCATGTTGTGACCGCATGGGAAATGTGGGCATGACATTTGGTATCAGAGCCCAGTTTCAACATTGGGAATCTATGGGGTTTGCGTGTTGTTTGGACCGACATGGAGTGGGTTGAGTGTGGTTTGACCCTTGTCCTACTCCGTGTAGTCGCATGAGAGTGAGGTTGCGGTTTGTCGACTAGCCTTCACCTTAGAGGAATATCCGTCCTCTTGTTTTGTCATCGTGGTGGCCTTGTCACGCAATTTTCAAAATCTTCCACTTGTGATTTGTGATGGTTGTGTTCCTCCTCGTCGATTGTCCTTTCGAGTCGATTGGTCTAGATTGTGAGGGTTGCGTGGATCCTTCCTCGCCCTTGTGTATTTTGTGGCGAGTAGTGACATCTTAATACCCATTTGATTTATTCTTGCCTTGTGAACTTGACGTGTGTTTATCATAAGGTTGAATGACATAATTTCTTGAATTCCTACCCTTGTTATCATTGGAAATTGGCATTGTTTCCCTTGGATTGATAACTAGAAAAGATTGCATGAAGTGTATCTTGCTTTAAATTTTATGAATGTAATTTGTTACGTGTGTGATTTCATTAGCTTACCTTGTAAAAATACTAAGAAAGAAAGAGGTGAAAATTAGTTTTATGTATGGCAAATTGTTAAGAATTAACATATGTCCTCAAATTGTTCAATAAGGCATTTGTGTGCTTGGTGACATTTTTGTAAAGTACTTCTACAAAATAAAATTTTACTTTTTATAACTTTGTTTTCGTGTAATTTTGATATCATGTTATGCATACCTTGTGCGGAAAAGATGTTTAGGATTCATATAGTAGAATAGTAAAATTAGAGACGTGATCTTGCTATTAGATTCTTCTTGTGATATACCTCTACTTTATGAACCTTGTGTTAGATAAATGTGTGGTGGTTTCGTAGTGCATATGTAGTGTTATATGGGTTATCGTTAACTCCATGATATGTGATGTGTTGTAAGTCACCATCTTGTGAGTTGAAATAATGTTGTTTGGGTTCAATTATGATATATCAAGCATAGCTAGTAAATTGGTGTACTTACTTGAGGGTGTTGCCTTATCTCTAAATGTGAAGTCATGGTTGGATTCCAATTATGCTTTAGATAGGCTAATTTGAGTTTATGTATGAGTAAATTTCTTAAAGAACCTTTATGGTAATTATTATGTGACTTTGGGTATGAACGTTGTCCTTATTCTCTAAGTAATGAACGATAAAGGAAAATTGTGTATGTGCTACCTTGTGAGTGTGAATACTTGTTTTGAGCATGTTTGCTATGTGTTGTGATTATCCCGTACATGTTTAGTGTACTCATGAGCTTGCGATACTAGGTATCCATCCATGGGTTGAGTGTATAACTACAAGTATGATGGACTCATGCTTGTGTGGCTGCTTGTATGTACACCTTGTAAGGTCCAATCTTGGAGTTGGAGACCTTCCATGTGTGGAGTTAAGTAGTGGAGAGGAAGAACTTAGGAAGCTATGGTGGCGTGTTGTGGCATGGGTTTGGGATTACCCAACCAACCATACCTTCCTATGCCAGAGTACCCCCTACTTCTCCTTAGTGAATGGACCTTTGAGAGGCCCATAGTGTTATTCTATCATGCTCTATTTCCTTGATGGTACTATTGACATCTGACATGGGATTTTAGTTATGTTTTGGTATGGGCATGTGATTTGCTCAAGGCCATGCTACTTGTGCAGGTTTATTCTTACCTTGGTATCTTATTTGAGTGGATATGTAGTATCCTAGAGACATTTACATTATAATGATGACGTGTACCTTTGAGAAGGGCACGATGTACTATATTGATGACATGTTACCTTTGAGAAGGGCACGATTCCACGTAAGAGTACATGAAGGCGCATTTGATACTACTACCTACATGATGTTATTGCATTGGTTGTGTTTGCATAACACATGTAGTGACCGTGTTTCCCTCCTTCCTTATTGGTGACTTAATGTTAGTCACATAGTGATGTAATGTGCACTTTCATGGATTACGATCATTTTCTTTTGGTTGTTTGATGACCTTTTTGTCTCTTGCCTGTGTGGACCAACCAAGTTATTTAATCTTGTCTGAAAGTAGCTTAGCCACAAATCTTTGATTTCTCCATTTTTCACGTAATCCTTGTGGTTATGGTTGATTTATTGTTGGAGTGGTGCGCATTTATTTATTTTATTGTTGGATTTTGAAACTCCTTTCTTTTGGTATATATGTTATTTGTGGTGGCTAAGCTAGATTATTTTTGTTTGCAAGTGTTGGTCATGTGTTGTGATGTTCTTCTCGCCATGTCGATGGAGCGACCTCTGGTAGAGTGTATATAAGGAAGCAGACGTGGGAAACTTATGAGGATGGGGGTAGGTGTGAACTAGTATGGGCTGGTTATTATCCACTTACCTTCCTAGTGATCTTGTTCTTATGTTGGCTATCTCTTGGAGGCTAAACCCCTTATACAAACAAGAGGTAGGCCATTGTGGGAATGTATGGCGAGGCCCCCAGGCACGTGGCCCTGAGACCAACATTCTACCTGGTTCTTGGATCTTTGGTTACTTGGCACTGGTTATTGGTTACTTGGGTTTATGATGAGACTATGACATCCCCTAAACCTTTATGTGAGCCTTGTGAAGTTAATACCTGTAATGTGGATGAATGAAAATATGTGTTAGATGCACGATCTGTAATTGATGTATCGAGTTGATGTTCTATATAAACAGGTTGTACAATGTGTGAATTCCTTATGCATGTGTGATAATGAAATTCTTTATGTTGATTTCAATCAATACAGTGTGCTTTGTGATTAGGATTATGCCCTTATCACATTTAGTTATCATACTTTATAAACTTATGAGTTCCTTATTGCATATGTAACTTTTGAACTTACTTTGTCTGGTGTAAGAAAGTATTATATCCTTTAGTATTTTACTGGCACCACAGGCAGAACATTTGTTGTAAGAAAATTTATTTGATAAGCAAAGTCATCAGTCAAATCTGATCCCGAGATTTAATTTATTTTATTAAAGGTTGCATCATATTTTAAGGAGTGATTTTCTATTTTTAAAAGGTTATATCATATGCAAGGAGAGATTTCAAAATTTGGTAGTGGGGGTTCGGTGCATGTTAGTGGTTGCATTCTCAATTTACTTCTTGGGTTAAAAGCTAGACTTTGAGGTGGATATAGTTAGATTAGTAGATTCTAAGCATTTGACTCGTTTAGAAAGAATGCATGTAGGTATACAAGGAAAATTATTCTCCACCTTTCTATGAGATAGATTTCAAACAAATATAGTGGATCGAAATAAAGCTTACTTCAAGTTACTTATTTCCTTTCTAACTAAAGAAAAATTGTTACAACCTAAGAATAGAAAAGATTGATATTCTTTTGGTATTAGAATCGATTAGTGCTTCTTTTACATTTGAAAAGCTTCATTATCATGCAATTTATAATTCAAGTAATTTTTCCTTGTAAATGATGAGTGTTCGAATCATAATGTGGTTTTCATTGATGGTAGGGTGTTGCAACAGACAACTTATCAGGCTTGAATTTGTCAGTCGACCTTGATTGACAAGCATACTCATTTCTGATAATTATCTAGTCTTTGGGAAATACTATGACATATCTTAGTATAAGTAAATTATAACCCTATATAACTTTGGACAGTTTTCCCTAATCCTTCCTCTCATAGGTTAGGGCATATTTAAAATGTCGATTTGGGACACCTATCATGCAATATCTACTTTACCAAGGGAGAAAGACTATGAATCTATTTAAACAAACTTCACATTTGTTTCACATCAAAATGAACTACATTGACTCCTTAAATCAACACTTAATATATGACATTCCTAGATAACATTGGAGTTAAGGTGGAATATAACTTTGGCCACTATAGTATTACTAACTAAACATATGATTTTCTCACATACATCCATAAGATCTATCTCTAAGAATTGCACCAACCTTAAATAGTTAAGATAGATAATGAGTACACCATAATCCTTTTCGTTTACTGTGCCTCATCATGAACAATTCCAGTTGGTTCCAATAACCGATGTCTACATGATACCTGCAAATCTAGATACATGATTAGTATCTCCATTCAAATGAAATAATCAATAGTTAAAACTTCAAAGCAAAAGGAACTTGATAGGGCCTAAGGGCCAGATCTATGAGGGCTCATCCAGGCTGCCCTTGCCTATGTAACAAGGTCAGAGACCTCGTAATTGATTGGGCTCACTGGACGCTGGGCCTTCAAGGACGAGAGCTGTACCAGGATAGAGTCCAGTAGGACTTGTATGATGAGTTCACTGTGACATGGGAAGATGCAGCGAGACTAAGGACCCTTTACCCTCACCTCTTTGATGACTTCCAGGAGGAAGTACAGTTTTAGGGGGGAGGATGTGAGGCCTACCTTTTTCATTTCTATTCATGAGACTATTTGCAGTGCTAGTGCTATTACTTTTATGTTGAAGGACTATTGATCCTAGAATTTTGTTTATTAAACTTAATTGAATTTTAAGAAAACAAATTGTGTAATGATAGTTAGATGTTGCTTTTAAGAGAATGATGAATGGATAATATTAGAAATGGAACTTTAATGTGATTTCAGTATGATTATATGGTAGAATATTTAGGTATGCTTGTATTTAAATTACTTCAGCTATGATATTTTTATGTGTTATTAACTTCGAGATTGAGTGTGCAGGTATTGCTAACGAAACCACAAATACAGGAGATCATTCCACACCCTATGTTGTATCCCTTGTGAGCCGATCTAGTTCCACGAGGAACTAAGATCAACTCTGTGAATGGTGAAATGTTGTAATGTTGTAATGTTGCATGAGGTCAAGGGAATTAGGTCTACCCTCTGATTTACTTGTATTGTGATATGTGTTGTAAGAAATGTTGTTATGAGTCTTGTTTAAGTTTATTTCTTTTAGACCCTCTTCTTGTGTTTTTACTTGACTCTAGGAGTCCTAACTAAGTTTAAATTGACCCTGGGTTATACCCCATGGGTCTAGGGTCCCTTTTGACTAGGGTAACCTTGGGATAACCTCCATATGGTCACTTTAAATTCACAGTGAAGTTAAGTGACGAATTTGGAAGCATGGGGATAATAGGATGAGTGGAATCCACACTCAGGCCCACTTCCAAGTCATGGAATGACTCCATGATTCCCCAAATAATGGAGTGCTTTGTCTCTTGTGCCTCTCTTTTGGTGGGAGTTCCCCATAAAAAGGGTGGTGTGTTATCCACTCCCTTTTTATTTCTATTTTACTTATTATATTTTATTCCTCCATGTGTTGGAAAAGGGCTATAGTGGGGGACCTCTTGAGTGGGGTTAATTGTTTTAAGTCCACTAGGGATAATGGATAAGGAGTGGGGTTAGTTTTTTAATGCCACTTGGGGATAAGAGAACTTGGGGAATTAGTTTTAAAAGGAGGAGGAGGGAGAGTGGAAAGGGGGGAGATTATTTTTGGGAGAACGAAGATGGGGAGAGGAGACTAAGTGTGGAGCTCTTCATCAACTACATCCATAATAGGGCTTGATAAGGTTAGTAAGCACGTTTCTCACCCTTGTGTTTCCTGTTACTTGTTGGATGAATGTTGCTATGTATATGTTGTCTATGTTGTATTTCTATAATTGTGGGGAAGTTGTTTGGGAGGCAATGCTCATCATGTATGGGGTAGGGAAGGTGTGAACCTCCTCAGGTTCATTCTTTTTTTTTTAAGAATAGAAGCCTTGAGGGCATTTTTGGTGATTTTTGAGCAAAATGGTTATAAGGCTTGAGAGTCTAATTGTGTTATCCCTGGGATTTTTAAATTATTTTGTTGGCTTGAGGCCATGAGAAAAGCTGTGATAAAATGTTGAGAAGGGTGGCACTCTTGAGTTGAGTAAGTCCACTTTCATACCCTCTTTAAACTCACCTTAGTTGAGTTTACAGGTTGTGAGTATAACCATAGGTGTTGTGTGTGTTGTTTGTTTCTATTGATGTTATTCAATGTTGTGATGTGGTATTGGCCTATCCTTACCTAGGTGTGTGAATGATCTCCCTAGCTCGGGGGTGACCCTCTTGCAGGTCTACGGTAGGGAGGAGAGCTAGAAGAGTGGTGCTTTCTTCCCTTGTGTGTTATGCAGGTCTTATTTGGAGCTTAATGTGGGTTTGGAGGAGTCTTCCTTGTTTAGGAAAAATGCTTCATTTCCTCTACTTGTAAAAAGAGCTTGGTTCCTAAAGTATCATCTTGGTTGATTTTCTAGAGATGAGGTTTTCTCTCTCTGACGTAAAAAATTTTATTTTGGGAGTTGAGAGAAAATTCTCCTTTTATGAGATGCTAGCTGTGATTTTACAGTTTGCTACATTTTACCATTTCTGTGAGCATGAAAGAAAGAAAATTGTCTTACCAAGAATGTTAGATTTGTCTATTTCCTTAAAAATCTATTTAAACAAGTAGTGAAACTAGTTGTTAAAATTTATGTCAAACTGTGAAAATGTTAGTTTAAATGAGTTATATGATATTGTAGTTTTATTAGTAAAAAAAGAGATAAATTTGGAGTATAGACATGCTTATGCTTTTGAGTTTGGTTAAAATAAATGCCTAGTACGTTTAGATTGAAACATTTTACTACTTCTTGAAATCTAGTTAATAGGAAACTAAATTTTATTTGTCCTTGAATAATATCCTATATTTATGCAATTTATTTAGAGTTGCATTGAAATTTAAAAATCATAAATACAATCCAAAATAGGCAAATTTGATATTCTGCCCTTCAAATTTATTCGACAGTATTTAATAACTTTAACTATATATTTTTATTTAAATATTTAATTTCTGTATTTATTAAATTATTAATTGATTAAATAAATTATGTTTCTGAATAGATGGTGGATAGGTGGAATCTCTCTATTTATATGTTGTTAAAACTAAATTAAATGATAGTAAAAATAAAAATGGAACAAAAATTTATTAGATGGCAGTTTTAAAACACAATATAAATATTATAAAAAAAAATTAAAAAAAAAAAATAATGGTGGGGGTTTTAACCCCCACCGAAATACATTACAAAGTGGGTGTGGGGAGGGGCAGAGCCCCACCCACACCCCTCGAAATGGGATGTGGGTGGGGCTCCACCCCTCCCCACACCCCCATTCCGTCGTGATCCCCCGCGGCCTGCACACAGGCCCCAAAGCACTCGCCACTGCAGAACCCCACTAGACTTCCACCCGCGACCCCCTCTTCACCCTCTACCGCCCATGGCCACCACATGGCCTTCGTCCTCCGCTCCTTGTGGTATATCCACCACCGGTGCCTTGCCTCCGTGGACTCCATGATCCTGACCTCCACCGTGCCTCCTCACCCTCACGCCACCTATGGACGACGCTCCCTCCACTCGATCTCTGCTCACTGCCCTCTGCGGCCACCAAACACTCCTTCCTTCGTGATCTCCATTAACGCGGCCCCATTCCCCTTTGTCACTACTGCGACCTCCTCTATCTCTACCGCCGCCGTCGCCTTCTTTTACCTACAGTCCATTCAAAACACAAACAAAAAAAAATGTTAGGGTTATTTCAACCCCATTACTATGAGTGGGTTTTATAAACAATACACTTTTAATTTATGAGTGGAGTATCATATCACATGATAAAAATAAACAATGATATATATATATATATATGTTCTTTTCATAAATGGAAGGGTATCTATGTTCATATATAGATATTATTTATAGTTAAAAGGGTGAGAGGGAGATTTTAAAAACAAAATATATATATATATATATATATATATATATATATATATATATATATATATATAGTAAAACAATATTAATGGGGCAATTGTATTTTACACTAATAAAGATTTGTATTAATTCGTTTGTAAAAGGAATTGAAACTTTGGGTTTGGTAATTTCCAAGTGATATACCAAGGTATTGGAACAAATTAAATAAATTAATAGATAAATAAATAATTAAATGAGCAATTAAATAAATCAATTTAATAGAGGAGAAAATACGAGTCAATGGATTGAGAGAACTAATTAAGACACAAAATATTGTTAATTAAATTTCAACGATGAAAATTAACCGAGCGTAAACCAGTTAATGTCATCTAACAAAGACAGCAAGTCTAATATAGTGAATGCGCACGTGAGGTTATAATTCATCAATCAACAGTTTTGTTGACACTTTAAGTGTATGCCACCGAGCACGCTTATGCGTGCGAGGGGGTTTACAGGGTAGTAAAGAAATTTGTTTTTGATAGTTCGTATCATGACCACATGTCGCATGTGGACATGACACGCATGTTTGCGTGTTGTGACCGCATGGGAAATGTGGGCATGACAATAACAACACCAAAAGTTGTTCAATCTCATAGAGATTAACCAAGAAATCAATATGGATGTAAGCTTCTCAATCCAAAGAAGATCAAGCTAATCCATTTCCCATTTCAGGAAATCAACCCATAAACTATCTCCTAACTGTTCTCACCAATTAATGATATCATAAAGTCAAATGCATAAGGAGGTAACTATGCTATCCATCTCTCACTATGAATCCACCAGAATCATCTAATAGCAGCTCAAGATCCATATCTATGAAAGAAAGCATAACACACCTGAGAGTAAATAATGGGCAATACCTCTCAAGTGAAACTTGTCGAGTAGACCAAGAGTGGGGAATGAGAATGTTCTTCCAAGATATCCAAGTCCCAATGACTTTCTCCAAGAATAATCTCCTCTAGATCTTTTGTTGAACTCACATTCAACCAAGGTAAAGACTCCTTGAACTTCCTGCTGTAAACTCTAAATAAGCATAGCATATACAGTCTCACCTTATTCTCCATGTATCCATGAGTACCTACGAACAATCACCTCATGCTAAACTCCAACTGCATCACTACACCGCTATGAAGTAATCAAGCAAATAATAAATGTACCCAAACATAGAGAAGTTACCAGACCACTGTCAAAGCTCCACAAAGCTATAAAGGGAACTTATCAAGACATCATGATCTTATCATCTCCCTTAGGAGATTCCATGCTTCAGGTGAACTTAACCAAAGTCTCAAGAGCAACATATCATGCCAAAACTCAAATGCTTAAACAAGAGTATATCATGACATGAACCAAACAAATTCTCACCTGTCAAGAACCAATCAACACCTCAACCAAAGACTGAGTGAGTCCTTCATGGCTCCAAGATATTACCCATCCTTAAGTAGTGCCCTTGCAAATGCGAAAGAACCCTTCTGCAGCAATAGGATCTAAGAGCTCCTCCTAGTAACATATGCAAAACTAAAGAAGATCATCCATCACTAAGTGATGAATTTGTAGTCATTGCTAAAGCTCCCATAGAATTGTGGCAACTGAGCTTTCCAAGCAACACGACTAAACATATTCTCATCTGAAAATCTTCTAGGTCCACATATTAACATAATAAAAAACAAATGGCACCAAGATCTCCAAACCAAGGAAAAACATCACTGCCAAAAGCTTACACTGAACTGTGTATCCAAGCTATACATGACATCATGACACACATGCCACAGATTACTGACTATTCAGATACTTTACACTATCCACCCTTTTATCCCAATGTAATCACACCAATGCAAAAGTGACCACAAATAAGGACAACTAACAAGTCTACATAAACACTGAACGATCTTGTGAATATAGACAGTTCACATCCTAGTCATCTCACTGTAGCTTAATAGGTGGCCAGCCCACAAAACTACATAACTCGTAGATCCAATCAATGCATCACACAAACTCACTATCGCACTAAAAACTGCAAAACTGAGATCTCAAGAGGTAAATAACCATGTAGACAACATGACAAAAAACACCAGATTACTTACAATCTGATTTGCCAAACCAATCCACAACCTAAGCACCATAGTCAAGGAATCCATAAAAGCATCACCATAGAAATGCTAAGTGACTTATCACGTACTAACACTCCCACAAGACTACAACTATCTCATCTAGCAACACCCCAAAAAATAGGGTCTAGAAAATAGCTTAATTGCAACTTCAACAAAACCACAAGTTTTTTTTTCTTTGTCCATGTAAAACTTGCAAAATCACCGTGTTATATGAAACACCCATGCACATCCATATCCACTTCACATCTGGATGACTCAAAAGTCTGCAACATAAACTCCATAACAGTTAAACCAGAATAACAGATCATCATGAATATGCATAAACATAGATTTTAAGGAAAAACTATAAAACCCCTCAAATCCAATAAACATGAATCTAAGTAATGCAAGTACAAAATATTCATTTAAGGAAACAATAGTTCAAGAGCTTCAGGCCCACTTGTAGACCAATTCCTCAACCACCAACATGCACATGCATCTGAGAGAATCAGGCTATTATAGAAGCTCCCAGATCTTCCAATGATCAACTCTATAGCCTTTATGCAACTGGGGCAACAAAAACAATGTTTTCTAATGCAAGGAACAAATATCCAGCATAAGCACACTTCTCCATAGCTAAGCAGCAACACAAACTTCTTCATATCACAAGGAAGCCTCTCACACAAACACCCAATATGAAATTTATTGCAGAGACACAACCACAAAGCATAATCCATCCCATGCAATAGGATTATACACTATCAACTAAGAGCCTCAGGCCACATCATGACCAGCTCCAGTCTCTTCATCTTCACCATCCTTCAAGCACTGCTGAAACAGGAAAACAAGATCAACTGCCAGACTTCACTCAAAACAAGAATCAAACATCAGACAATTCCTTCAGATTTCCTCAAGCCTGTCACACTAAGAAATCATCACAGAAGGAATACCCAGACCTTATACACCAGGAACTCTTACATGCAAACACATGCAGCACACAAACGTACATATGTGAGCAACAAAGCAGATCCCAGAAGAAGGCTCTGATACCATTTGTAAGGAAATGAGAGCATCTCAAAACATATTTCTAAGAACAGTGATGTCTTCGACAGGTTTAAATTCTTTTCAATCACTTCAAAAACATGCACAACTATGCCACAAAGCAGAAATAGACAGAACATTTCCAACATTGACCATTAGAGGAAATACAAGCAACAAGATCTAATTTCAACAACAGAAACATTAACATGAAAGACAGAACAAGAGACACAGATATATGTGGGGAAAACCCTTACGGGTAAAAAACCCCACACTCCAAAGCATCGAACCAATGTATTAATCAGCAACAACAAACATGTTTCAATACACTTGCAGGCTCAAGGCCTTAACCCGGAGATTTACATCTTGCTCCTGTGGAAGAATAACTGATAGCATAACCCTGCACAAAGTTCTCCTTAGTTCTAATCACAGCACTTGGGTTAGTCCTTCATATTGTTATCATGCCACAAATAGCATATAGTACATGACATCACCGAGAGAGAGATACTTCCCTCTTTTTTCTATTCTTCTCCCTCTCAACCTGAATTCCCTTCACCCGAACTCTGTTCTAACTCCTATGTTCTAGTCACATCTCACATTACAGAAATAGAACAATTGGTTACTATCTCAAACCGTTACAACTTCCAAAAGGTCGATAGTTCATTTTTAACCATTCGCAACTATTTGTATTCATGAGGACTAAATAGTCCCACATGCATTAGTTGACAAACACAGTAGTAGTATATATCCACGAACACGCGGTAAGTCTATCGTCAATGCTTTTTCGCTGATGACCCTAGCCGATCAATCATCAACGAACCATCAGAGTGACCAAGGCCTTAGGTGTGACTTCATCCTTCTTCACCATTAAAGTTCCTTCTGCCGATGCCAAACTCCATCAGTAACACACATAATAGTCGGAGTGACATCTTAGAGCTTAGCTGATAGTTCAAGCTAGGCCGAACACCTTTCCATTGAAGAGACACAAACGGTCAGAGTAACAAACTAAAGCAAAGCTGATGGCTACACTCTACCCGATCAGGTTGAACCCTTGAACCAACACTAATCGTTGAACCAATGAACCATTGAACCGATCGGTGAGACTCCATACCATCGGTAGAAAACATCGAAGCAGCGCCGATAGAGCCTGTCAGGCCGATAACAAAGGGCAATCAACCAAGAACAAGAGATCGCTGAGACAAAGAGCAGCACAAGCCGATGCCTGTAATCTGAGTCACAAGTACTCAACAATCCTTAATAAGTCTCCTTGCTTCTGAAAATCCATTTGCTTTACCTTCACCTGGTTCTTTTTTTTGGATTAAAAAAAAAACTTGATTGCAAGCATAAATTGTGAGAATGGTTCTTCTCTTTAAAACATTAATAATCATTGATTTTTCTTCATTTTAAACATTCTAATTAGAAGTGAAAACTTAGGGATTCCCTTACAATATCTTTAATTAGAAACTAAAGTTCTCTTTCCTTATAACCATAACTTTCTTCTTAAGTAATTTATTTAGTAAGAATGATATCTTATTCTTTTGAATTTGATTTAATTAATCTTGCATATAATAACTTATTTTTATTTTAATTTAAAATTTTAAATAATTAAACCTTATTAGCTAAATATTAAGTATTTGATATTCCATAATATTAATTATAAAGTTTTATTATCTTTAAAATTCTCCTTTAATAAATTAGTGTTTTAAGTTGAGTTTTATTTATTATTTTGAAGGTGTGATGTCAACTCCCTATTTAATAGGGAAGAATAATTTTATGGATGCGTTTTATTTTCAAGTATTATTATATTTCATTTATTGTCCTTGAGTATTGTGTAGCGGATACTCCCTTTTTGTGACTAAAATTAGTCACATCTTGATGTGTGTTATGTAATTTGGTTGTTTTGAAATTTTTCTGACGGTTGGGGTTTAATAGTGAATTTTCTTTCTTTGAACTTTCTTATGACAAGAATGGTCACCAAAACTCTTTCTTTTATACTTGATATATTGTTGGAAAATTGCCGGCACTTTGTGACTTAAAGTGGATTTGATTATTTTCCCACTTGGGTTTGCATTTATTTTTAATTTTTATATGGTTGATATTCTGAATGTTTGGTTCTGTTGGCCTCATTTTGTATTAAGTGTTATTTCTATCATGTTCATGTCAAACCTCCTATAGTATGTTCAAGGGAGGACTCCGCGGAGAATTGTACTGTGTATGTTAGTAAATAGTTGAAAGCATAGTGGAAATAATATATGAGATGTATTTTTCCTTGATTATATGTCAATGCAATTCTCGAAACCGTATGAAACTTTCAAAATATGTGTGATTAGATAAAAGTAGATCACATGATACACCTTAAAGGTAAAGAATTAATGTTCTTCTTATTGTTATGGAACGATTGTGCATATTTTATGAAAATTTGCTTAATATGGATGTGTATGATTGATGTAGGAGCATCCAGTGGTGTAAGAGCAATCTTGCATCACCTAAAAAGAAGTTAATTCAAAATCATTGTAGTTGTTTTCATTTCTTTCCATAATTAGTGTTTCTGGTTCCATAATATCCAAAATAATGATGTAGGACTTTTAATTTTTCCAAAACTACTAAAAATAGCAACCTACCTGTTTTGGAAAGTGTACCTACCATTTTAGGAAAGTTTGCATTTGGGCACGGATTGAAGCAAAAACTTATAGAAAGTTACATAACAAAAATATAAGACCTTTGGCAAAGGAATCAGGCAAAGATCATTTGTGAGCTGAAAGATATTAAAGTTTTTGTTTTCTAAAAATCCCCTGAAAATTTCTCAAATGAGATATGAGGCACTCATACATTCCATAACATCTCAAAAAGTTGATGGAAATCCATTTACGGATTTTTAGTGTGATAGTTCACATTGTGAGCTTTCCAGTGCTTAGAACGGTTCGTCAATCGGACGCCCAGATCAAATGTTATGCTTCCCGAAAGTTGACCTACTTTTGGAGGGAGTTGCAAATTTTGAAATTTAACTGGAGGGCACCAAAAAGTGTTATTTATGACTATTTTGGGAACCCTGGGTGGCAATAGAGTTAAGGGGGCAAGAGTGGAGTCAAGAATAAGTGGGAAAATAGAAACCCTAGCTGATTTGGGGTTATAGAAGGCAGAAGATTCTAGAGCCTAGTGAGGTGTAGCTGTAGTGTGTTGCAGCCTGTGGAGGATTGATTCCTCAGATTGTAATTAAGCTTTTGTAATGTAATGAGTTGCCCAGATCAATAAAGAAATATTCTATTTTCTGTATTCTACTTCTACTGTTGTGTGTTTTATGATTTACCTCATTCATCAAGTGGTATCAGAGCAAGGGTTCCTAAATGTTTGGACAGATCCCCGACCGTGAGGCAATTTGCAACAGGACCTGAGGTTGCGGGTTTGTTGCAGAGATCAAAATGCCTCCATGAAGAAACTATATTGGGAGGAATGCTTTGATGGAAGAGGGTTTTAGAGCCCTGCAAAGGCAAATCGATGCCTTGCAAGAGGAGCTACGAAGAGGGTTTGATCCGAGAACAACAGAAGAAAGCGAAGATGAAGCTGAAGAAGAGCTATCTGAGGAAGAACAAGAAGCTGTGGGAGATCCTGCAGAAGTTAGGTTGTTGAGGGCCATTTTGAAGATTGGAAAGAGGCCCAAGATTGAAGTTTCTACATATTCTGGAGATTTGAATCCAGAACAGCTTATTGATTGGATCAATCACATGGAGGAGTATTTAAAGTATGAAGATGTGGAGGACCCAGATTGGGTCAAGTTTGCAAAAACAAAGTTGAAGGGCCATGCCAGTATTTGTTGGAAGGAGGTCCAATTAGAGAGGAACAGAAGAGGAAAAGGAAAGATCACCAAATGGGAATGGATGGTGGAGAAATTGAAGAAGTAGGTCATTCATATGCACTATGAGATGGAGTTGTTGAAGAAGCTGCAAGGACTAAAGCAAGGTAACAAGTCTGTTAAGGAGTATACAAAAGAGTTTTATAAGATTACTATCAGGAAAGGCCATGCAAAGCCCAACAAGGAGAAGGTAGCCCGTTACATTAATGGGTTGAGGCCGAGTATTCAAGAGGAGTTGAGCCTGGTCAGAATGACCACCATAGAAGATGCATACCAGTTTTCCCTGAAGGTGGAAGAGAAGCTAAATAAAAGATTTGACAACAAGCAAAGGGGAAGAGGTCAAGGTGGAAGGACTGGTGGGAGACCCTATGGGGGCTGAAATGAAGATGCAAAGAAAAGTGAAGAAGCTGCCACCAGTTGGAATCAAAGAGGAGATAATGTCTACTGCCCTCGTGACCAGAACAATGGTGAGCAAAGAGGAAGAGGAAGAGGCTGACCTGGGCAAGGACCTAGAAGAGGAGGTTTTAGAGGAACCTATTTCCAATGTGGAGAAGAAGAGCATCGAGCATACGAGTGTCCACAACATCAAGGAAGGACAAATAGAAGACCTTAAGGTAATGCGCGAGTTGCACATGTAGATTAGTCAGGAGAAATGTGAAGATGTACCAACAGAAGTTTTAGATATTTTGGAGGAATTTTAGGACATTATCTTTGATAATGTACTAGAAGGTTTACCACCAGTGAGGAAGATAAGTCATCAAATGGATTTGATACCAGGGGCCAGTTTGCCAACTAAGGCAGCCGACAGAATGACTCCAATAGAGAATGCAGAGTTGAACAGACAAGTCCACGAGTTGTTAAGGAAGGGACTGATAAGGGAGAGCCTGAGTCCATGTACGGTACCTGCAGTACTAGCACCAAAGAAAGATGGAGAGTGGAGAATGTGTACAGACTCTCGAGCCATCAATAAGATCAGGATCAAGTACAAATTTCTATTGCCCAGAATGGATGACATAATGGACTATTTGAGTGGAGCCAAGTACTTCATGAAGATTGACCTGAAGATTATGTATCACCAGATCCGTATCAGAGAAGGAGACGAGTGGAAGACAACCTTTAAAACCAAAGAAGGTTTGTATGAGTGGTTAGTCATGCCATTTGGGCTAACCAATGAACCAAGCACATTCATGCGGCTCATGAACGAGGTACTAAAAGAATTTTTGGGAAGTTTTGTTATTGTTTATTCAGATGATATTTTGATTTTTAAAGACTTGGGATGAGCATCTGATGCATATCAGAAGATTTTTAGAGAAGTTGAAGAAATGTAGTTTTGTAAAGGAGTTGGTATACCTGGGATTTGTTGTCTCAGAGGAAGGTCTTAAGATGGACCTAGAGAAGGTGAGAGCTATCCTTGAATGGCCTACACCAAAGAGTGCCACAGAGGTATGATCTTTTCATGGTTTGGCAAGTTTTTAAAGAAAGTTTATCAGGAATTTTAGTAGTATTTGTGCACCCCCAACAGAGACAATGAAAGGGGATAGAAAAGAGCTTAGATGGACTAAAGGAGCAGATAAAAGTTTTGATAATTGGATTCCTCACCCATGCCTGTAGTACTCATTCAGGCTAAGGATGGGATGAGAAGGCCTGGTTGGCAAGATCAACTTCCTTATCCTCATGAAAGGAATGTTGGTTCCACATGTGTCACCCTATGGGGCCGACATCTATTAAGAGACTGTCAAGGTAACCATAGATGGGGGTCAGCGTCTAGTATGAGACTGTCAAGGTAACCCAATGATGGGGGTAGCATCTAGCTAGGGACTGTCAGGGTAACCCATGTTAGGACCATGCAATGACACTCATCCCTACTGCAGTCTAGCATTCCCTTATTTTTTTTTCCCCTTTCGTTATGTGATTGGCTCTGGAAGTGTTGTTTAAGTTACTTGTGTTGTTCATATTGACCTGTGTTGTTGGGGTCATGGGTTGTCCTTGTTCCTTATAGTTTACTGTCTACCTAACTCTTGTCTTGTGGGACATCATTGTTATCTCCTAGTACGGGGGGTGGACCTTAGGATTCCACATGGTCGGGTGGTTGTGCTTTATTCCATTGGTTTATCTGGTGCTATGGTTCATGGATGTATCTCTCGTAGCAGATTCTAGTTTGCACCTATATATGAAGATAGTTATTTGTACTTTTTGCATCTAGATTTATGTATCAATGGAATTCATTATGTAATTTGATGTACTTAGAAAAAGAGCTTTTGTAACAATGAAACTATGTAATTCCTCTTGTAAGATATACTATTTTGTACTTGTAATCTTAATGCAAACTTCTTGATGTATTTGGATGTCATAATGAAATATGCTAGTTTCATTCAGTTGGTTATTGGATTAAACTATGTGCGTTGTTGATTGTTGTTAAATTGCAATAATTGTTGGGAATTAAGGTGTCTCAACCTTGGTAATTCTCTGCATTTGAAATGTTTGTATTTATTATTCATTGCCTATGTTGTAAATAATTGGAAATTCCACTTTGTCATATTGTGGGATGTGGCACAGTGATGTGTCAATCCTACATGGATTATGACAACTTGGTATTTTGTCCTCACATGAGGAGATAGGCATCCCACTTAGTGGTAGGAATATTTTTCCATGTGTCAGCATCTTCTATGTTGTGTAAGGAATGTTTGACCGAAACGGTTATGATAGATTCCTATGACGAATCTATGACATGTAAGAGTCAAGAATAGAAGGTTGTAAGACAGGTAATGACATGTGTCATGAAGCATCTTTGAATGAGGCATATTTGGGTGCCCCAAGGTGGAATATGATGTGTTGTAAGAGAATATGCTATTTATAGAATGTTTATGACAGATTCTCTTACAGCTGTAAGTCGTAACCACTATGACAGATTCTATGACGGTCGTAAGTGTTGTAAGAGCATCTGTCATAGCCCATTTTAGAAATAGGTGACCTCTTTGGGATGGGAGCTGTGAACAAGTGTCAGACATATTCTACAATGTTGACCAAGTGTCCCTAGGTGTGGGTTTTGGTCAAAGATACCATATTGGATGCCCATTCCAAGAAAGGTCCAAAATTACCTTGTATGATCTATTTAAATAGGTGCTTGGAGATGGAGTTTGTAGCACAGGTTTACAGGTACTGTTACGCTACTGGATTGACTCCAGACATGAGTGTCGAAGACCATTCAAGATTGCATTGCAAGTGTATTGTAAACATTCTTTCAGTTTTGTTAAAACATTGTGCAGGTTTCTGAGTGTGGGGTTTTTCACCTAATAAAGGTTTTCCCCACCGTAAATCTCTGTCTCTCTTCTTCTGTCTTCTTTCTAGCTCTTGTGTTTTGCTACAATATCTCATGTTAATGGTTTAACATTGCTGTAATAGTTAGGATAAATTTGAATTTGCATAGCCCTCTCCTCAATAGATTAGTGTAGGAAGCGTTTCTGCACACCTAGCTTCCTTTCAGTTGGTATAAGAGCTTGATCACCTTTGGTCCTAGTTGTTGGGTAGAGGTTTTTTGAGCTAATCTTAGGTTGAGTGGGAGTCTGTGTAGAGCATTCTATATCTTATTGCAGCAAGGAGATGGTAGGCACATCAGGAAGGTTTGAAGTAGAGAAGTTCAACAGCAGTAATTTTGAGCTGTGGAAGCTCAAGATGGAAGACTTGTTAGTTCACCAAGACCTTTGGGATAGTGTGAATAGAACTAAACCAGCTGCAATGTCACAAGCTGTCTGGGATCAAAAGGATCGGAAGGCTAAGGGTCTCATAAGACTTAGTCTTGTCGATTCTGTGTTGTTAAATGTCCATGAAGAGACCTCTGCAAAACTCCTTTGGAAGAAGTTGGGGGATGTGTATCAAGCCAAATCCCTTGTGAATAAACTTTTATTGAGAAAGAAGTTGTATTCTCTTCGAATGGAGGAAAGAGGATCCGTGGCTGAACATATGAATGCCTTTAACATGTTGGTTGCACAATTGACATCTATTGGTGTAAATATGGAGGAGGAGGATCGGTGTATGACCCTACTTTGTTCTCTGCCGGACTCATGGGATCATCTTGTCATGGCAATTGGAAGCACCACATCCACATTCAAAATGGAAGAGGTGGTTTCTTCGTTGTTATCTGAAGAGATGCGGAGAAAGTCTTCTAAGGCAGCCAAAGAAGCCCTTGCAGCTCATGGAAGACCCAAGGAGAAAGGGAAGAAGAAGGACAAGAAAGCTGAGAAGGGTAGATCCAAATCCCATGGGAGATCCAAATCTCCTGGAAAGTCCAAGGCTCTTTGTTAGAACTGTGGCAAGACCGGGCATTTCCTAAAGGAATGCAAAGAGGAGAAGAAGAAAAAGAAGAAAGCTCCTAATTCAGATTCTGACAAATCACAAGATGACGGTGATGCCTTCATCATAGCCCTAGCAACCCATGCATCTAATGATGTGTGGTTAATCAACTCTAGTGCATCATTCCACATGACCTCGCATCGAGACTGGTTCACTAAGTATGAGGAGTTCGATGGTGGAAAGGTGTATTTGGGTGACGACTCTCATCTGAAGATCGTTGGTCATGGAAGAGTCTCTATACGATTCCTTGATGGTCGAGTAAAGGGGATCTCTAGGGTTATGCACATCCTAGGCTTAGCACGAAACCTGCTTTCTGTAAGTAGTTTGAATGATGCAGGTGTGTAGGTTGTCTTTTTGAAAGAAGGATGCAAGATGACTAAAGGATCTATGGTGCTTGCTAAGGGTACTTGGAGAGGTACTCTGTTTCAGCTAGAAGCATGCATTGCACAATGCAATAGTTCTTCTAACTCAAGGAAGAGGGCAACAATCACTTCATCCCCACCATCTGAATGAGCAGTGAAGAAATCTGTTGTTTCTAGTCCTGATGGTTGTAATCATGCATTGGAAGTTAAACTTC
The DNA here is from genome assembly GCA_027924645.1 of Cunninghamia lanceolata. Lineage (NCBI taxonomy): Eukaryota > Viridiplantae > Streptophyta > Pinopsida > Cupressales > Cupressaceae > Cunninghamia > Cunninghamia lanceolata. Next base: position 21,536,942 of record BSBN01000339.1, on the reverse strand, counting down.
CTACAGAAAAGACAATGTTATGGCATAAGAGATTTGGCTACATTGGTGAGAAGGGTCTGCGTACCCTGAAAAATAAGAACCTTGTTGAGGGGTTAGATGATTGTAATCTTGAGTTCAACTTTTACAAACATTGCATTTATGGAAAAACAAAACCATGTTCAGTTTTACTCAAGTTCTCATAAGTCTTCTGGTGTGTTGGACCTCATTCATTCTGATGTGTTTGGTCCTGTTAATGTTCCTTCGTTATCAAAATCTGTATACTTTGTATCTTTTATAGATGATTACAGTAGGACATGGATTTATTTTCTCAGAAGAAAATATGAAGTCTATAGCAAGTTTAAGGAGTTTAAAGCCTTTACTAAAAATCAGACTGGTAAAAAGATTAAATGTTTGAGAATTGACAACGGTGGTGAGTTCTGTTTTACAGAATTCGATAAGTATTGCAAGGAACTTGGGATTGAAAGACATAAGACAACTCCATACACACTGCAGCAAAATGGAGTTGCAGAGAGGATGAACATGACACTGATGGAGAAGGCTAGGAGTATGCTTAGTGGAGCTGGTCTAGAATGAAAGTTTTGGGCTGAAGCTGTTGCCACTGCTTGCTATCTGGTAAACAGATCTCCTACATCATCTCTTGTTGGAAAGACACCTATGGAGGTGTGGTCTAGTAGAAAGCCTTCAGTAAGGCATCTTCATGTTTTTGGTTGAGGAATATGCACATGTGTCTAGGGAGAAGCGGTCAAAGTTGGAGAACAAAGCTATTAAGTGTATCTTCATCGGCTATGGTGTTGGTGTGAAAGGATACAAGCTTTGGGACCCCGTGGCTAAAAAAGTCTTGTACAGCAGAAGTGTCATCTTTAAAGAGCTTACACCTTCTTCCACTGTTTTGTAGCTAGAAGAAAAAGAAAAGAAAGAGGATGTTGTTCAGTTTCCTCCCACCCCTGAGAAGACTTAACAGAAAGACAATGTTGGACTTGATGATGAGGAGAGCTCTAGCAGCTCTAAAAGCTCAAAAGAAGAAGAAGCTGAACCTCGACCTCAGCTCTTGAGGAGGTCTACACAGATAAGGAAGCAACCTAAAAGGTTTGGTTTTACATTGCTTGATTCTAGTTGTGATTATGCTTTGCTCACTAATAGTGATGAACCTAGAACTGTATCAGAGGCTTTGGATATGAAGGATGCAGGTTCTTGGAAGGAGGCCATGGAGGAAGAAATGGCTTCTTTGGAAAAGAATCAAACTTGGGACTTGGTGCCTTTGCCTCCTGGACGGAAACCCGTTGGATGCAAATGGGTGTTCAAGAAGAAGTTTGGTGCAGATGGCAGTGTTGAGAAGTATAAGGCCATATTGGTTGCGAAGGGGTACTCACAAGTGGAGGGTATAGATTATGGTGAGATCTTCTCTCCCATTGCAAAGCTGACATCCATTCGACTCCTATTGTCTCTCACAGCAGCTTATGACTTGGAGGTAGAACAGATGGATGTGAAGACAACTTTCCTTCATGGTGACTTGGAGGAGGAAATCTACATGTCACAGCCAGAGCATTACATGGTAAAAGGTAAAGAAAATTTGGTTTACAAACTTAAGAAGTCTTTGTATGGTTTGAAGCAATCCCCTAGGAGATGGTACATGAAGTTTGATGCCTTTGTGTTGTCAATTAGATTTGTTAGATTGAAATCAAATCACTGTGTTTACTATAAGTTAGATGGTGATCGTATTCTCATTGTTGTACTGTATGTTGATGATATGTTGCTCATTGGGAAGGGTAAGAACATGATTTTTGATTTTAAATCTCAGTTGTTAGCTCAGTTTGAAATGAAAGATTTAGAGGCAGCCAAGTACATTCTAGGAATGAAAATCAGAAGAGACAGAACTAACAGAAAACTTTGGTTAAGTCAGAGTAAGTATGTTAAGACCATGTTGGACAGATTTAGCATGGGAGATTGTAGACCATTGTGTGTTCCCATTTCCTTGGGGACAAAGTTATCTGTTGAGGATTGTCCAAAATTCCTAGTGAGGTAGAGGACATGAGCAGAGTACCTTATGCTAGTGTTGTTGGTAGTTTGATGTATGCTATGGTCTGCACAAGACCAGACATTGCCCAAGCAGTGGGAGTCCTTAGTCGATTTATGGCTAATCCTAGACGAGTTCATTGGGATGCAGTTAAGCAAGTGTTCAGATATTTGAGGGGTACTTCTGAGTATTTCATTTGCTATCATGGTAATGTTTTAGGACCTCCGCATTCTGTTGATATTCATGGATTTGTGGATTCAAATTGGGCATATGACATAGACAGCAGGAGATCCACCAGTGCTTATGTTTTTACATTGTTTGGTGGTGCTATTAGTTGGATGAGTAAGTGACAACCTGTTGTTGCTTTGTCCATGACAGAAGCTGAGTATATGGCAACAACTCATGCTTGTAAGGAAGTCATTTGGCTTAAGAGATTATGTTCTGATATTGGTGTTGATGTGGGTCAGATCACGATTAGTTGTGACAGTCAGAGTGCAATTTGCCTTGCAAATAATCTAACTTTCCATGCTAGAACCAAGCACATTGATGTTCAATTTCACTTCGTGAGGGATATGGTTGAGGATGGAAAGGTAAATTTGGAGAAGGTAGATACTTTGAAGAATGTTACAGATGCATTGATGAAGCCAATGAGCACAGAGAAGTTCAGATGGTGTTCGGAGTCTATGGGCCTCTCAGCCTATAGTAGTTAAATCATGTTTTTTTATTGTCTCTTACAAGGTGTTCGACAAGTGGGAAAATGTTGGGAATTAAGGAGTCTCAACCTTGGTAATTCTCTGCATTTGAAATGTTTGTATTTATTATTCATTGCCTATGTTGTAAATAATTGGAAATTCCACTTTGTCATATTGTGGGATGTGGCACGATGATGTGTCAATCCTACATGGATTATGACAAATTGGTATTTTGTCCTCACATGAGGATATAGGCATCCCACTTAGTGGTAGGAATATTCTGCCATGTGTCAGCATCTTCTATGTTATGTAAGGAATGTTTGACCGAAACAGTTATGATGGATTCCTATGATGAATCTATGACATGTGAGAGTCGAGAATAGAAGGTTGTAAGATAGGTAATCACATGTGTCATGAAGCATCTTTTAATGAGGCATATTTGGGCGCCCCAAGGTGGAATATGATGTGTTGTAAGAGAATATGTTATTTATAGCATGTTTATGATAGATTCTCTTACAGCTGTAAGTTGTAACCGCTATGACAGATTCTATGATGGTTGTAAGTGTCGTAAGAGCATCTGTCATAGCCAATTTTGGAAATAGGTGACCTCTTTGGGATGGGAGTTGTGGACAAGTATCAAACACATTCTACAATGTTGACCAGGTGGCCCTAGGAATGGGTTTTGGTCCAAGATGCCATATTGGATGCCCATTCCAAGAAAGGTCCAAAATTGCCTTGTATGATCTATTTAAACAGGTGCTTGGAGATGGGGTTTGTATCACAGGTTTACAGGTACTGTTATGCTACCGGATTGACTCCAGACATGAGTGTCAAAGACCATTGAAGCTTGCATTGCAAGTGTATTGTAAACATTCTTTCAGTTTTGTTAATACATTATGCAGGTTTTTGAGTGTGGGGTTTTTCACCCGATAAGGGTTTTCCCCACCGTAAATCATTGTCTCTCTTCTTCTGTCTTCTTTCTGGCTCTTGTGTTTTGCTGCAATATCTCATGTTAATGGTTTAACATTGCTGTAATAGTTAGTATAAATTTGAATTTGCATAGCCCTCTCCTCAATAGATTAGTGTAGGAAGTGTTTCCGCACACCTAGCTTCCTTTCAATAATGAAGCTATGTAATCCCTAGAGATGATAGTTTAACTTGATGCTATTAGTCTATGTTATGTTTTGTTATCATTTCTTCCCTTTTAAAAAAAAAAATCTATCTTTTTATTGCTTTAGTTGAACTTATCTCTAGGGTTGCATGGTGGGGCATTACAATGTACATCTTTTTAACATATCTTCATCACGAATCTCAACACTAACAATCTAGCTAGGGGATTAAGATTTTCATTGCAGCTCCCCCTGAGCCAGAGCTCACCATCTACTTCCCTAAGGAAGTATCTGCACCAGAAACTGGTGCAGATTCATTCATGACCTCATTTATATCCTTCTTAATCCAGACCTTGCTCATTTCCTTCTTGATTTCTACTGGATCAATCTTGTTCTTGCCTTTATCTTCTCTCTGCTATGTTTTCCTCTTCTCTATAGGATAGTTTCTCTTCTCATTCTTGCTTCTGTAGAATCTTGCAACATGTCTAAACTTATTACAATTGTAGCATACCACATTCCTTTGTCCATGATTCCTTTTATTGATTGGATTTTATCTGCATTGATTAGCCTTATGTTCAAATCTATTGCATGCAAAACACTTTCCATTAAATAATTGAGTATTCCTTGCATTGTAAAAGCCATTCCTTACCAGACTTCTGCATTCATTTGATCTATGACCAATTTTCTTGCAATTGAATAATTTGACCAAAGAATGATGGAACATTCTGATTCATTCTACACCTACACTAAGTAGCTTTATGGCCAAACTTATTGCAATTAAAATAATGGCCATTGAAAGATGGGTACCTTTGAGCATTTGGCTGCCAGACTGGAGGTCTTCTAGGTTTTCTTCTTTGATTCCTAAACTGGTTGCCTTTGTTTTGCTTCAACACAGTGTTTGCTTCACCTGATTTTGAACTTTCTCCTTCCTCAAATCCCAAGCCTTGCTTGTCATCAAAACTCTTTTGACTAGCAATCATCTCATCAAATTTTGCAGAACTTATCTTGAACTTTTTTCATAGCTCTTATCTTTCTCCAAATGCGATTTCAGGATTACAACTTCTTTTTCAAGTTTATCACATTCTTCTAATTTTCTTTTTATGGATGTGTTTTATTATGAAGTATTATTATATTTCATTTATTGTCCTTGAGTGTTGTGTAGTGGATACTCCCTTTTTGTGGCTAAAATTAGTCACATCTGGATGTGGTACCCAAAGGACAATGACTTCAATCTTCATGCATATACATATTCTGATTGGGCAGAAGATGTGGATGACAAAAAAAGTACTAGTGGTGGTGTTTTCTTCTTGGGGAGAAGATTGGTATCTTGGATAAGCAAAAAGTAAGAGGCAATATCTATGTCAACTACAGAGGTAGAATATATAGCAGCAGCAAATAATTGTACTCAGGGTTTATGGATGAAGCAAATGTTGAAGGACATCAGAATTGTGTTTAAGGAGCCATTCACAATTTTTTTTCATAATTCAAGCGCTATAAGCATTTCAAAGAATCTGATATTGCATAAAAAATAAAGCATATATCTATCAAGTTCCATTTCTTGAGAGAGAAAGTAAATGAGAATGAAGTCAAGTTGGAATTTGTACCTTCCAAGGATCAGATTGCAGATATCTTCACTAAACCTCTTCCCAAGGATACTTTTGAGTATTTCAAAGAGAAGTTAGGGGTTATTACCCCTCCTGATCAGAACTAAGATGCACTAAGGTGCATCAGTCCGGTGGAATTCACATTCATATCTTGTGATCCAGATTGATGTTGAGGAGGTACTACTCAAAGGGGGAGTAGTCAGTATACAAATATGTGCCCTTTGCCATTGATGTCAAAGGGGGAGAGAAGTCATGTGAAAAACTAGTTACTGATGTAAGGAGGAGCAGTAAACAAATTAGTTCCAAAAGTGAGAAGAGAAAGGGGGAGAAGTTCTTGTCTTGATGGTTAAAATCAAATTTTCACATCATATGTTGCCATCAATGACAAACGGGAAGATTGTTACAAATATGTGCCTAAGTGGTGTTGTCATTAATGTCAACATATTGTTGTTGTTATTAGTGTCAACTCTATCCTATTTTGTTGTCTATATAGAAGACCGGATCGTTGAGGATATTGAGAAAATTAATAACAATCAATGCATGCGGATCATGTGGATGTGTAGAGGATTGTCAGAGGTTGCTCCAGTTAAGATTTGAGAAGTCTGCATGAATATTTAAAGAAGTCATGGTCATTTGAGTAGAACCGGTTCCTACAATACTCAAGAAAGATAGTGTCAGGAAAGAGGTCCGGATTGCTCCAATAATATAAAATTGTGATCTGCAGATCTGAAGGCATGTTTGGGAAGTCAGTGTGTATCATCAACTCTAATGGTTTGTGGTTTGGAGGTCCGCAAGCAATCTTTCTGGTTTGACAGTCATGGAAGATAATGTTCTTGAGGTTCCAGAGGAAGATACAAATGATTTTGGCAATTTGGTATAGAGTGGATGTGATTGATGAATTTGATGTGCTTGTGGAGGTCTCTAGATCATGTGGCTACTATGTTGAAGGTCTGCATTGAAGGTTGAGCTTGTTTTTGAAGATTTCTACTTTAAGGTTGATGTTCTTCCTAGTCTTGGCTGCCCAGATGTTCCTAGCATGTTGCAGATGCCTTAAGAGCATCTTTATGAAGTGTGGATTGATTGTAGAAGCAAATTCAAGTCTCGATTATGTTTGGCCTCCAGTGTGAAGATCTGCATCAAGTTTAGCTGACCTTGTTGATCATTCCAAGGTTGATGAAGCATATAAATACTTGTTGAAGAGTTAATGAAAAGTATCCTTGTGCAAATCAGATAATATCCTAATAAAGGATCAGGAGTAGAGTAGAGAAGAAGAGGAGCGAGAGTAGTATAGAGTGTGAAGAAGAAGTTGAGGCAAAGAAGAAGTTCTTGAGCATTTATTGAAACTAAATCAGGCATTAAGTAGATTCTATTACTTAGTTAATTCTTTTTGTTCTATATAAATTTAGTAGGTAGTGAGCCTCTCTTTTAAGTAGTGAGCTCTAGGCAGTGCACCCGAAGGCATGTGCCTTCTACTTTTCTAAAGTACATTTAACATGGTACACATTTTTGTGGGTTAACCCACACCATGGTTTTTCCCTTAACTGGGATTTCCACGTCAAAATTCTGGTGTTATGTGGTCATATTGTTTATGCTCATGTGTTGATTCATGCTTTAATGTTATCATCATTAATCTGGTTGTAAAGAAGTTTTAAAAGTTAAAGTTTAGGGACAATTGATTCACCCCCCCTCATTTGTCCAGATTGTTTCCAATAATTATACCTTCAAAGTCATAGGACAAACTATGCAACAATAGAGGAATGCGAACCCTTTTACTCTGGTACTATACATTGTTTTGACTTAACTCTATTCACCCGAACTTAGATATTTTGCAATATGACTTTTGGAGGAAGTCAAGACTTGAACACTGGAGCAAATGATCACCAAGTATCTATGAATAACATACCTGAACCGCATATAATTATCTTCAACTACAGAGGCATACTGACACAAACACTTTCATTAAAACTATTTAATGTATACTTCCCATACTTAACCATTTATCCTTCCAGAGTAAAGTCTCTTTGCCATGCCAGAGAAATCTCCTTTCTTTGTTGCCATCAATCACAACATTCAATCATTCATCAGAGAAGTGTCTCTTGCCAATAAAAATAACATAACTTAAAGGCCCACCTAAGTAGAATATGAACATCTAAATGAACTAGATCTATCTAATGTAGGCTTGTTAAGTTTGAGACCTGGAAATGATAATGATACAAAAAAACTTCAAGAGTTCACTCCATAAAAATTTACATAATTTGATACCAAACGAGCACATGATGAAATAACATAACTTAAAGGCCCACCTAAGTAGCATATGAATGTGTGTAAATGAACTAGATCTATATAACATGTAGGCTTGTTAAGTTTGAGGTCCATAAATGATAATGATACAAAAAAAGTTCAAAGAACTTGACAAAAATTTACATTCATTGATACCAAACGAGCACATGATGTTCACTAACATAACTTAAAGGCCCACCTAAGTAGCATATGAACATGTAAACTCACATGATGATACAAAAAAATTTCTTCCCTTTGCTTCAAGAAATATTTATTCTGTACTGACAAGGCCAACCACGTGAACATGCAAGCTTATGTGGCCTCACCTAGGACCTAAGACACCTAAGACACCTAAGACCTAAGACACCTAGGACACCTACATAAATTATACCTTATAATTCTAGGACCTCTCTAGACCTAAGACATATCTAAGGGATATTTAGATTTTCTAGTAGACATAGTAGACCTAAGACACCTACAAATTTTATACCTTAAATTCTAACTTCTAGAGCTAAGACATATCTAATCTACCCATATATGGTGACAAAACAAATCCTAGGTTCATTATCAATGAATTCACAAGTATTGTAAAAGGATTTAATGAGTCTATGTTTGACCTTATTCTATAGTCTAGACCTAAGACTAGGTAGTAGACATAAGACACCTATATTTTATACATTGTTATTGTCTATACCTACAAAATGTTATCTAATCGACACCTAGATCTTATACCTTAAATTTTCTAGTCTAGACCTAAGACATGTATTTAGATTTTCTAGTCTAGACCCAATGCACACATGATTCACCTATGTGCCACTTAGAAGTGAATGATGCTTTAACCTTGACAAAGGTGAGTATATCTATCCCTTCTTGCAAATCTATATCTATATTATTTTTCAATTACAATTATTTACACACCACCACCATTGCTAACAGAGGTCATGGTAGAGATGAGGCAAAAAAACAAATGGGATTTGGATTAAGGTAGAGAAAACAAACCAATACATTATGCATGTTTATTTAGGAGGATTAGGGAGCTTTAAATCTTTTCAGTCCAATTGGGATTATTAGGTTAGGCAAATCAACCCTCACCAACTCCATTTGCTTAGTTTTGATATATATTCCCCATCCATTCACTTAGTCCTAATTGGTGTTTCCATTCCTCCACATGTCCATTTCTTCCTTTGTCGCAACTAATAGAGAATAGAGGGGTGGATCCCGCTATTTCTTGCATCACCTCTATCGCTCCAACTATTACTAGAAATCACACCTTGGTGTGCAATGGGTACGCTGAGGAGTTGTGGAAGTTCAATTGTCATGTCTTTGAGTAAATGATGATTGTCTTGTATCCATATGTTATATATAATTTTTTTTCAAATATCATGAATCAATTTGCATAATCTTAATGGATTTGTAGATCCTTGTGTTTTTCTTAGTAGGTACTTCAAATGTGTGATCTTTCTTGTTTTGTGTGTAGTATCTATTCGCATGCACCCCCTTTCTAGAATCTTTTTCATGCATTGCTCCTGGGTTCACTTGCATATATATTTTCTCTCTTTATCCATCTATCTCTATGTGCCTATCATGCCCACAATGAACACATGTGCAACACAACCAAAACAAAACCTTTTTTATTAAAACCATGATGCTACATTGAGTTTACATGTATTGATGACATAGGGGACCACTAGATGCCAAGTACATGAGTGAGTGGTCTGATGGTAAACAACACATAAAAAGGGGTAAGAGTTAGAAGCTAATACAAGAAGCACGTGTTTCCATGAGACACACCTTTATCAGGAGAATTCCAAAAAGAGGTGTGGACCCCTCAAAATGTCATCCTTTGATCTCTCCACAAAAGGTGATCAAGATTTAATTCTCATGACATGCTCCAAAATCCTCACATATAAGAGAACAGGTTAATGAGTATGGGTACAAGTCTCTCACGTATTAACTATGACCAACCGTAGAATTTGATTTTGTTTAAGGAGATGATTTGGGGATAGATAGTTGTGTCAAGGTTAATTTCCATTTCCTAGATCAATCGGTTCATACATTAGTTTACCTATGGTTAAGTAGTGTTATAAGAACATAATTTACCTTGTTAATGAGGAACATCTTGGTCCTCATTTAATTCCTTGTGGGAACATAGGTCATCTCCACCCTAAAATACACAACAATTTCTCAATCAAGATAACCTCAAATTTTATTTTCTAAATTTTAGTTTGAGAGATCCCAAGCACCTACACAACCCCTATTTGGACCAACATATACACACTTGACTAGTAATGACCCTAATAATTCTAGCACTGAGCAGCAAAAATGAGGTAGCTATTGGGATAAGGTTCCACTAACCTTGTAAATCCCATTATTGTATTATTCCATTTATTATTTGTAATTACCCATAAGGGATGTATAGGTTCCACCGGCAGAAGTAAAAGCTATTTAATGTCCACGGTAATTACGAAGTTACTGCACGGTAAGTCCCAGAGTTACTAGAAGGTAGTTACAAGATGCCTTTTACTATGGTAAATGGTAATTGGTCAAAGTGAGGTGCACATGTGAAGGAATAATCTATTTTTAATTTTATGACACACGTCATAGATGCTGTAAGGTGTAAGAGATTCTATGACAACTGTAAGTTGTCATAAGAATCTATGACACTTATAATAGCATATGACGTGTCATAAGATGTTGTACTTAGCTATTTTTTCCCTCAGGCGTTCAAGCTTGCATGGGCACCTTTTTCCAAATGTAGGATGCATGTATGACATCATTTATGACCCTGTAAGGGCCTATTCTTGTCCATGGACGTCCAAGGTTGTGTTGTTGACTCTTGACAAGTGTTATGTACTATAAGACGTCATTTAATGTCTTCAATTTGTATAAATTCTATATAAACCATAGCATAGTAGATGAGATGCATAACAGTTTACAGGTACCCAGGTTCTATTAGAGTGAAGGTTGGAAGATAGAGGAAGTGAATGTAATTGTAATCTCCTTTTATGAAGATAATACAACTTGGCCTCTTTTCTTGGTGAAGTTTTTTACCCGCAAGGCTTTTCTCCACATTAAACACTTGTGTTATGTGCTTCACTCTGCTTCTGGTATAAAATCTGTATTGTGAGTTTATGTTTTGTTACAATCTCCATTGTTTAATACACACTTAAAAGATTGCTGAAAATTATTTGGATCAGATTTCCATTGAAGTAGTGTTGCTTTCATTTATAGCCATTACTAATGACCTTTAGGGAACATAGATCAATAAAAGTATGGGTCATCCAATTTCTTTTAATCTTGCACTTCTCACGAATTCAACTTTAATAAGATAATTCCAAGTGATAGTAATATGAGGAGAGGCCTAAAACCTCCCTATCACAAACTATCATACAAAGCACACTAGTACATTATAATGCCCCATGCTTTGTTGAGGCAAGTAGAGTTACTATAACTTGGACACTATTCTTGAGCCTATAATACTGCTCAAGATTTAGATAGCAACACATCTTCTTTTCAATGCAAAAGTTCTAATTTCTAAAATTATTATTGCAATACAGTACCATCAACAATATTAAATTCCACATTGTGCAAGCCTTTTAATTACATAGAATACAATTAATTCTCTTAATTAGAAGCCTTCTTATTCTCAAAATGGTCTTCATTTTTCGTTATAATCTATATTGTTATTATATATACATTTTATATGATTTAAATCATTAAATATATTTTAAATATGATATAGTATAATATAATTGTATATTAAATATTCTTAATTCAATTATATATATCAAGATGCATTTTATTATTATAATATAATTTAAATAATAATATAATAAAGAATAATAAATATAATTATAAATTTGAATTTATAGATGAAATAAATATATAATTTATTACATATTGAAATATAAAACATAAATGTTATATCTCTTTCTCCCATCTCTCTACCCATACAACATTATGAAAAATCACACGATAAAAAAAAAAACATGACAAATGCATAGAATATTATATGGTAAACAAAAACATTATGCATATATCTTGAGGCAAGCTTATATTGAATGAGTTTTTATATATTTACTTTTTCTTTTTCTTTCAACGAGTGGACAATCGTCCTTTTTTAGCCAATCACTATCTCTCTCTCAATCAAGTTGTGTCTTTCTAATTCAGTCTTGATGAATTTTTTAGTTCAAAATATTGCTAAGAATTTATAAGATAAAATTATTACAATATATCAAACTAAGTGTCTTGTAAAAGAGTTATTCTTGAAAAGAAATTTGTTTTCTTCAAAGATGCACGAGGGAGTCAATTCTTTAAATTCTTTTCATGTAGTAGGGAGTTAATTGGCTTCCATAGATGTAAAAATGGAAGAAGAGGAAATTTTTTATCACTTTGATTTGTTCATTATAGGATACCATCTTTTAATTTTCGAGCCTATTTATCTAAAGGGGATCAATATCATATCCTCGTTCTCTAGAATTGGGGTTACGGAAGTTGGTTTGCATCATTTGGGTATACTACTCAATTATGTTGTATCTACAAAAAATTGTAAAGAAAACAAGCTTGACCTTAAAAATGGGGTGGAAAAAACACATCAAAAGGGTAAATTGATTGAGGTGGAAGATGCAGAAAATTTGACAAAAGAAAGATTTGATAAAATGATTGATTCAATTAGAGGTTTTGATCAGATAATAGGTGAAAGCCCTTATAATAATCTAACAGGCAATAACAGGAACACAACAGACGGGCTAGAGGGGAAGCATTCCTCTATTTCCTATGAATTTCAATAGATTACAAGTTCCTTATTTTTCATAGCCCACCCAAATTGAAGAGGCTGCCAAAAATAAGTATTGAAAATTATGCTCATTATTATTTTGATTCTATGTAGCAAACTTGTTTGTACAATCAACTTGAGACTAATTTAATGGAGAGTATGTTTTATTGATATTGTCAAACGATACAATGCAGTGTGATTTATACAAGGATGGAGATGCAGTTCACATAACTGTATAAGAGTTTTAAATATAATTGTATAACAGTTTTAACTGCAACATTGTAAATGACAATGTAATACCATTATTAATATAACTATATAACTATACGCTAGCATTCCCCCCCTTATTACATTTTTCCTGCAATAGTACCAAGGGATCCCCCCTGAATGCTAATATACTCAACAATGTTGATTACATAATATGAATACATATTTTATAGAAGATCTTCTCCCAAAGAATAAATCCTGAACCAAACGGGGCTCCATCATGCTATCTTGTCTACCCTCAGAAAGACGTAGCTTCAAGCTGTGTTCTTGAGCTCTTTAGTCCTGAACTCTCAAATCACAGTCTTGAATTATTCGACAATAATCCCTAAGAGATACAATAGATCTCTATCATTGTCTAGTGACCGTGAAAGGGTATAATTCTTGATCATATACTCTGAAGCTCATTGGACAACAATCCATATTGAGCTCAACATCAAATCCCAAACTTGTCTCCAAAACAAAATCTTCACAAAACATACATTCTTCAAATCTGTCAGCATCAACAAATTAAAAAAAAACAACCAAAACCAAAAAATGCTTCTCATGCAAAGCATCATCTCAAAGCGAGAAGCTAACTTGAAATGATAGAAAATCCTCCATCCTCTGATGCTGCCTGGCTCCAATATGACTTTGTTACATTTTAACCAACTGATGTCTTGGATGAGTCTTTGGAGGCCTCATCAAGAATAGAAAAGATGGCCCCGAAAGCATAAGTGATCTTTGACATATGTGCATTCATGATTAAAAGATGATAATGTCAATTTGAACCAATGATAGACCCATACACTAATCAACCTTATACCTCCATAAACACAAATATATCCTTATAACTCTAATGTTTTCCACCTTATTACTCCAAAAATTTAATAAGTTAAATCAACAAAGAAAATTCAAACAACTTCTCATTTCACACCTTATATAGTTTTGATCATGTGACCACTTACAATAAAATCAAAATCATATACCAACTCCACTACACACATTTATATGTGAGGTTTGTTGAATAGTTACATATGCATCGACTTGAGTGAAATTTAGGTTTTACTTACAAATCTATTCCTATATGGAGCAAGATCACGGTTCTCCTCTAGAATAAATCAATTTGGAAATTTATTCAGCAATCTAGCACCCACAGAGGCCAAAATGCCTTTATATAGACTTCAACATAGCATACAATTCAGATGCCACAATTTATTAGGCCAATCTCCATTCTAGCAACGGTGTAGGGTGGCTCGCATTTTTTTTTCTCTCTCAAACTTTGCAAATATCTTCAAAAATTCTCAAAGGCCTTCTTAAACTTTGTAGATCTAGAAAGAACTCTCACCTCATCATGACATATCAACAAGGCTCATCAAATGTCAGGTAATTAAACTGGACCAAATCTGCACCTTTCACTCCTCTATCATACTTTCATTCTACTCCAAGAAACTACCAGCATTCAAGTATACAAAGAAGAAGAATAATGCTCAAACAACAATTGGTATTTAGAAGCGATTGATGGCAATTTAAACAAGAAACAAATGACTTGAGCATGGATCTTAGGAAACAACAATGCCTTTGAATAGATACCACTCCTTTGCATTCACCACTTCCAATGCAAATAACCAATAACTGCTCAAGAAGGAATCATATTTGACATGGTTGTATTCTTCAACGCTTGGCAAAATCTGTAAAATAAAGCGTGATAGTTCAGGGCAATTTACAGTGATGGGATCTTGGCAGTATCTCCTCTTTCACTGCAACATATGGTACAAACTTCAAATGTCATCAGGAATGAATGTACACTAAACAATATTCTTCCATGCCTTATACAACATGTTCTTCCGACGACTTCCACAGATGGATTATGCGTAGCATATTTGGAACGACTGAAATACCTTCTTCTGTAACTTCTTCTAGTGCAGGCTTCCACACACCTCACATTGCACAAGATCTGTTAGACGTGCTCTGATACCAAATAATGGCGAGTATGTTTTATTTATATTGTCAAACGATACAATGCAGTGTGATTTATACAAGGAGGGAGATGCAATTCACATAACTGTATAATAGTTTTAAATATAATTGTATAACAATTTTAACTACAACATTGTAAATGACAATGTAATACCATTATTAATATAACTATATAACTATATGCCAACATAATTGCAAGTATGGATGTTGCAAGTTGTAGACCCATACAGTATTCTAGTAATGTATTCCTTATTTTGTACTTGTTTGCGCTTAAATAGATTAGTAATTTCTTGTTTTCTATAGTCACGTTACCCAAAATTTAAGAGGAAGACAAGTATTGGAAATTATGGACATTATTTTCATTATATGAACATACTTTCTTTGAGATTTATGTTTTGAAATAGTTTCTTGTGATAGGTTTCATACTAATCATTTTTTAAAAATAAGTGCCTTCTTTTGTGAGATTTAATTTTCTACACATCCTCTAGGCTTTCGTTCAATCCTTGCAAAAGGAAAGCATGGTTAGCATGACTAATTAAACTAATGAGCATGTCTTTAAGAGAATAAGAATTTTCTTGTATCTGTATGACCCATATCATTATCTAGCATTGAAAGAGCTTTGTGGTATTTATAAATCCCATGAACTAGAACTTGTGATTGTCCACAATCACCACTTGAATATATTTTACCAAGGGATGGTCTCTATTGGCACTGACCAGTCTCCCTCATTCAACCAAAAATGTGAGCTCTTGCTACTCAATCTTGGAATTTCATTTGATACACATAGGTAGTAAATGATTTCAAACCTTCAGGTGTTATTCATCTGTGGGTGCCAATAATTGGAAAATGTTGTTTAAAAAGTTCTCCTTTCTTTCCATGTGTACAAACGAAGGTACGTGGTAGAATGAAAGGGCGTAATTATTGAAGCATCTTACATCACTCTAGTAAATTATTAGTTGATCTCTCAAAATAGATCATGTCATCTTTGGATCGTTGGCATGAAATGAATTATTTAAACCCAGTCTCTTTTCGTTATCATTGTATTGTTGGCATGAAAAGTACCATTTAATAAGGCTTTAGTGGAGCTAGATGATATGGTCCAACCCATACCAAGCTCCATGATCTTTAATGTAGTACTAACCTCTAATTCAGAATACTAATTACATGTGTCATCTTTGATTGTTGGCATGAAATGACTAATCAAAAGGGCATGTGCAAGAGTATGGGGGACCAAAACGCGGCCAACTTGTTCCTAGAAAATGAAAATTCAATCGCATTTTTTACTGCTAAACATTAAAAAACACAGACCCATAACTTGTCATTTTTCATTTGCATTCTAGAGGCATGAAAATGTGATAAATTTTATTCCATGAGCACGTTGTGAGGAGATTGAGGGAGCAAGCACAAAAACACAATGTCATGTCACCATTCCCATCATGCAGGAGCTTAACAAAGACAACAAAGTCAATAAGGTAGGGTTTTCATCTTTTCTCTACACTTGAAAATGAATTGAATTCATTTTTCATTGTTTAGATTAAATTTCTATTTTCAATTTTCAGCCAAATCACCCCAAAACCCTAATCCAGGAGATGAGATTCTAGTTGAAGAGGAGGCTCAAAGCCCTCCTCAAACACTACTTTCACTTCCTTACCATCCATGTGACACACAAGAAAACTATTTAGGGCAAATCCAAGAGAATAAAAAATAACTTGAAACCTTAATTCAAAAATTAAAAAGTCCAAATGCAAGCAACAATCACAAGAGATCCCTTTCTAGTTCATTAGAGTCCATTATTTCTCACATTGACTTAGTGACAAACCAAAAAACTAATGGGAAGACTAGAGGGATAGATGTTGGTAATTCTATACAGACAAATTATTGTACAAACAGGTTAAAGATAAGAAAATTTTTAAAGTTGATCTATGTGCACTTTTTATCGATCCTAGAACAAATCATCCATTACATAATAGTTGCAAACAATTCCCTATTCATTGGTGTGTGCACGATGCAAAATCCATAAACTTTTTGGATAGATGGTAAATGGTTTTTGATAGATGGTATATGGCTCTCTCGTGCTTTAGGTTTTTTATCAATAAACACAATATCTAGTGCCACCCATGATTTCTATTGTCTTGCATCATTATAAGATGGTGTCAAAAATTGATGTCTAGAG
This sequence comes from Cunninghamia lanceolata, assembly GCA_027924645.1. NCBI lineage: Eukaryota > Viridiplantae > Streptophyta > Pinopsida > Cupressales > Cupressaceae > Cunninghamia > Cunninghamia lanceolata. The sequence continues at coordinate 21,520,073 of BSBN01000339.1, read as the reverse complement.
ATAGCCATAATTTAAAATGATCTCTCTCTTCCTTTCTCTACCCATGGGCATTTTTCATCTTTGGATAGTTGGCATGAAATAGTTGACCAAAAGCCAACTTCTCTTTTCTTAATCTATCTACTTTTATATCCACTAGCTCTATCTCTCTTCTAATCTATCTGTATTTTTATATTCATCTCTATCAATCTATCTCTTCCTATCTCTCTCTCTCAATCTCTTTGTCTTTTGTATCTCTCTATTTCTCTTTATCTCTTTATCTATCTTTGCCTCCCTCTATCTCTCTGTATCTCTCAATCTCTCCACCTCTCTCTATATATCTCTCTCTCAAATGGATTACATAAAAGCTTTGATATAATCAAATTTAATAAATTTGTATAATTTTATTTCCTTTTAAAGTTGATTTTTCTATTTTTGAAACCTTTTTTAATAATATTTAAATAAAAAATCAATTTAGTAACTTATGTTTAATTATAAATTTAAATAGTGTTGGGGGCCTGGCTCGATTGGCGAGCACTTCCTGTGGTAGGCACGAGGTCATGAGGTCCAGTCTCCCCCCACCCACCTGATATTGTACCTAGTTCATAGCTCCGGTCAAAAGCGTTTACTCATGTTGAATAAAAAAAAATTATAAATTTAAATAATCTTTAATATATTTTTAACAAAATAGGGTCTAATATATCAATTTTTCTTCTTTACAAGCTATATAAGTTCTTGCTTTAAATTCTAATAATTAAAATGCCTACAAATCAACTTTTTGCCTTACCACTTTAATGGGGGTTACAAAGGCATTGAAGGAAGTATTAATATACATGACAAGTGTTGGTCATCTATTAAATTCATTGGAAATGTGATACTACCTAAATTATTCCTATGTAGGTATCCTTATTAATTCAAACATATTTTAGGATAGTTTATAATCCTTCATTAAATGGTCCATGACTCCATGGGAATACACATGAATTTAGTACGCAACTCAGCCAATAGGCATGCCAAGTATGTGAGCGACAAACAATGAATAATGGTGACAGAGAATCAAAAAACAAGCGAATGAGGAAAAAAAGCATGGAAAAATGGTTAGTGCAAATCATTTCAATAGCCTGTCTCCCCCTCTCATGAATTTTGACCTCTAACTTGCCAGGCGAGGTCGTGCCTCTAAGATAGCAAATGCCTCCAGCGTAATAAAGGTATAGTTCACAATGGATTGGCCCCCCTCCCTTATCAAAGGGTAATTACGCTGAAGGCGTTCCCTTTGGCATATGAAGCCCTGACTTGGCAGATCAATGGTTGACAGGCCGTCCGTTTGATTTCAGTCATCATTTCTTCTTTTCCACCATTTTCTCTTTCTGTCAATTTTCCCTTCTTCCATGTTAAAAGGTCACATCGGATTCTTTTTGGTTTACCATTTCCATTTTCTATGGTGTGTTCATTTCTTGTGGTGCGAAAGCATAAATGAACCTGATGAATTTTAAGGCATGTACATCATGGTGTTGGTCACTGTAATCTTTGTGATTGCTTTTTCGTATTTAAAATTACTAAACCAATTATTCATTTCTTTAAATGGTCAAACTTTGTTCACGATCACCAAGGGATTATCATTGCTAGCCTTAATTAAGGGTGCAACTTTTAAAATTACAAATTTTAGTAAAAATAGGATTAGCTTTTGGCTACCATGCCAATTCACATTAAGATTTTTTTTACTCAATTCAAATAAAAAATATAAATAATTGTAATTCAAAATAAATTTTAAAAATGAAAAACTATAATTATCATCTTTTAAAATATACAATTTTAAAAGTATTTTTTATTTAAATTTTTATTTTAGAACTAATTATATAAAAAATTAATGTTAATTAGACTGTACTTCCAAAGAAAATTAGAATCACAATAGATTCTCAAGGAGTTGAGCATGTAAATATTAACCTTGATGCATGATAAAATAGAGGAAGATTTGCAAATCTTTAATTATCAGGTAACAATCGTATCCTTGAGAAATCATACAAGGGAAGGCACCCAAGAAATAGCCAAGTTCGTTTGTTGACCTCTTGATAAATAAAATGGAAAGGATAAAGTAACAAAAGAGGAACTGATAGAGAAAGATACATTTTAACCAATTATATATAATATTTGGTGGGGCCAATTAGCTTTTCTATTGACATACATACTCCATTTATCAAAGTTGTAGTTAGAGATGTACCTTCAATAATGAGATGAGTAACATTGTTAGAGCAACAAAGGCATGGGCGAATGAATTATTTTCACTTGGATTCAAACTCATTGGGGACATATTTTGTTTGTTTCATAAAATTGAAACAAATATAGTCTTTTTTAATTGATTCAATATATCATACTTAGCATTTCTTTTGTTCTTTATGTATAGACCATTTACTTAGTTTGATTCCAACACATTAAAAACTACAAATACTAACATTTACAAAGAGTATTAAATATTACAAACGCTAACATTTTGAGAGAGAGAGAGAGCATCTTCCTAGTGCTTTTTCCTCCACCATAGAAACAACACTATTGAAACAACCATGGTAACACACTCCAAACCTTCATTGGTTCTTAGGTAGAAGTATGATAGATTTAAATCTTTGCTCACTCTTTATTTTCATAAAAAGGTTTTCTAGCTTCACATCTAAAAGTTGTTAACAAATACATGCATCACCAAGTTGCCCCTCACATACAACTTGTCCTACTTTCTATGTTGGCACCTTTGGGTATGTTTCCAATGTAATGGGGACACTACCTTAAAAGAAAAGGACGAAGAATCTAGACATGGTAGATCAACACAATCAATGTTTTTTAGATAAGCATCAATTAAGTTCTTTGCATCACACACTATAGCATAGAAAACCATTGCTCTATATGAAAGTGTTAGTGATCCATGAGTAATTTCCTGTGATATAAAAGATGATTGTCATATTAGGGCAAAAATTCAAGTGACGCATCTTAAAGTTCTCTTTTTACACAACTTTCTTTCTATTTTGATCTACATGTTTTATTTTATGCTCTTTTATGCTTTTCACTTTATCATGTCACTTGGGGACAATGTTTTTGTTTACTTTTTTGTAGGTTACATGCATTTATGATTTATATAATTAGGAGGAAAAAGTGGGGGCATCTTTTATATTCACCTTACATCCATAATGATGACACACATATAAGTATTTTAGGCATGTATCTCTATTTTTACCATTGATTTCTTTCATATTCAAATTATCACACATTTATATTAGATTTTTCATACCCTGATTACCATACTTATACATAGTGTTTCATATTCAATTTATCATGCATGTGCTTAGATTTTTATACATCAATTATCATTTTATTAAATTTAGTTTTTATCCACCCACCTCTCTCTTTCTGTGACTTTTGTGCAACCCTTTGTGGCACAGACAAAGTTAAGGGGGTGTACTACTACTAATTGCACTCTCAATTTATGTCTAGTTCATAAGTTGACTCTAGTTATTACTTCAACTATTTTGCTTCCAGTCATGCTTGTCTTTTCTCTTTAATCTAGTATGCTTGCTCCTGTAGATTCACATGCACATCAAAATAGGTTCAAAATGTATAGGTGAATTTAAGTGCATCAACTCATACTTTTCCCTCTCATTTTACACCACTTTATGTCAGTGTCCTCAGTGTATAGTCCTAACACATGATTAAATCTAGTTTGGTGCACTCATTAATTGAATGTGCTAGATTTCATGCTCAAAAATACCATTTTACCTTTGCTTTGATTAGTCTCATCTCTTATATTAATAGTTTCTCTGTCTAGGTTACAATAAGATGTGTGACCTTCATCTAGTTCAGAGCCATTAGGTAGGCCTTGATGTTCTTAGTCTAAATTTAAATTTAACTATGGCCTTAGGTTGACTCAGTTTAATTTTACCATTACCAATCAATGTGTGTGCTAAATAGTTTAAATTGCATGCCTCTAAGACATATAAAAGATATCGCCCAGATCATTTTATCATCTAGAATCACACACTACAATCATCTATCATTCATTGAAATACTCATAATCACTAAAGCCTTTATCTCACCTTTGTCTTTGCATCGCCCATATCACATTTACATCAATATCAAAGTCTATTTTTTGCACCTTGTCTACTACTCAGACATTCATCGCACTTCATATATATATGTGTATAGTCAGAAATCGATCGTGTGAAATGTGTGATAAATAGGGGATGACCATCGAAGAGATCTCAACCATTGAGATCAAATCGTAACAGTGAGTAGCTTGTCTTGCAAGTTCCCATCTCCTCAAGGTCGCTCCCAAGGTGGCGAAGCTCGTGTTGAAGGCACTCGAAAGGTTTCATGTCGAATTGGGCAAGTTGGAGAAGGAACATTCCTTATTATTTATACACTTAAGGTAACCCAAGGTTTTGCTTCTCGAGATGCTTCCGATAGCTATGAAGGTGAAGGGTGTATGGCTTCAATTCAAAGTGCCACCATGTGCTTCGTGTTGGGGTGGTAGCTGTTGTCACAATTGGAAAGGCCACTTCTGTCTTCACCCTTGGAAATGTCATTGTCTGTGAAGATTGTGGGGGTTGTAGAGGAGACGTTAAGGGAGCAATTGAAGATGGGGAAAGTCTTGGAAGCACTACAAAACTTTGCCTTCATGTCGATGTTCTATGAACACCCTCGAGCATCATAATTGGTGCAAAATCAGTGGTGCTACTAGTGAAGATGCCTCCAATAGTCTCACAGGCATCTCCACGAAGGGAATATTGCAGGCTCCAAGGCAGAGGATGTGAAATCTACCACCAAAATGTGTGGGCAGGATTTGATTTGTCCATCTTTGAAAGGCTAAATAAGTATTTATGTGAAAATGCCTTTAGATTAGTGTATGCACTACTTGGGTATTGATTTCTCTTTTGCTAAAATGCTTCATTTTTTTTTGGTAAGAATGCAAAGATTTGAGTTCTCAAGTGGCATGATCGATTCCCTTAAAAGATGATGGATTTGCAATGCCATTTCCTACGAGGAAGCAACTTTTTGTGGTCATTTATTTTAGGGTTTGGAAATTCAAAAATGTTCAAGGTTTTGACTTAAAATGCTAATTTTTTAGAAAGGTATTACATCTAATATGATAGTACACTTATTTTATATAGTATCTTTTACTTCCAATCTTTGTTGATAACTTACAATTGACAAATAATCACTTTTATAATTAATCAAAAAATAATTTAACTTTTATTTTAGATTAAAAAATACATTGCTATTGCCTACATTGAGTTTCTTGTGGGAGAGCTTGATATGTAGAATTGTGGGGCTTAGGTCATGTTGTCCTTAGTAACAACTTAATTCTGCTTTGTATCAAGTCTTATGCCATGTTGTCCTCTTGCTAATTAAAAGTGCATACATTTATGATTTTGGCATGTTCTTACCATTTGTGAGACATGATCATTCCATTCTTGATGAACTCCTACCTTTTTATTCTATGGATGGGGATGTCTTTCCTATGGAGGTTTTGTTACATCATTAATGTGGTTTTGTTCCATTATGAGCTAAATAAAGTGTAGAATATTTCAAATTACATGTTACGGTGGTGTATTAAAGGACTAACCATAATTCATTTAAATCATCTAGGAATGGTCTCAGAGAATAAAGAGAACATCAAGGAATAAATTGAATTTAATACATATCTAGCAAAATCCTATTACATAAACATCCTAGGAACATATTGCATGGTTGCCTACTCTCTTCAAGACTTGTTGATTACTATTAAATCATCCCACCCATGAGCTAAACCAAAGGAGAATAAACCTTGATCTAGCAAGCTCCTAAACGATGTCTTTAAACACCATTTTCCTAGATACAAATCATAAAAATAGAGGTGAACAAGTTGCAAAAGTCCAAATCAAAGAAGTTCATATCCATGACCCTAGGTTTAGCTTCACATGCAAGGATAAGTTCCTTGCTCATAAAGATCAGTAATGTACTTGCGAATATTTGTTAAACGTTTACAAATATTTTAGTTTTCATTTGATTCACCCTATTCTTGAGGATAAACAACATATATGACTTAATAGAAGAGCAAGACAATTGAATTAATTTGTATCATCAATTCTACATTTTTTGGAATATGCAGATTCTTATCCAATGCCCCCTGACACACATCAATATTTCACAGTACATGGAACTCTATGATTTAGAAAGGGTTATTCGATGACATGGACAAGAGAGTCAATCGCATGGACTCTATGTTGAACTCCAAGCCAATGTGTTTCCAAGCTTTTGACATTATATCCCTATCCAAGGGTTACACCTATCAATGTCTATTCGTTGATAAGGCTATAAAGTGTGAGTCAAGCTGCTCATAGAAGAAGTTAGCACCCAACATAATGTCTAGGATGGAAGAGATTGGCACACTGTTAAAGTTTTGGGGAAAAGATAGGAAGGGAAGCTAAAACTACAAGGGTTGAAGCAAGGGAACAAGGGACACCTGGCAATAGGTGTTGAGATATTTGAAGTGGTACCTCCCTTGTGTGTGGTGCGAGTAATGAATCTGTTTTGAATGGATATTCTAAAAACTATCCTAAACAGATTTAAGGACCAATTTAAATATATATTTTCCATTTTTAATTGATTAAATCTTTTGAATAAAATCTGTGTCATGAAAATAAGGCTTAACCTTTGTTGGAAAAATAAAGGTTAATCACTTGTTATTTGGGGTTTTATCATATGTTTTCATAGTAGTTTCCCTTTATTTATTTAAATAAAAAATCTTGATTATAAGAAAATATAATAATAGAGAGAGGGGTGGAGAAATTTATATAAAGAGGGGAAGAGAGATAAAGAAGAGAGAGGGGGGAGGGGAGGGAGATTTATATAGAGAGGGGAAGAGAGGAAGAGACGAAGAGACGAAGAGAAAGAGAGATAGAGATAGAGACATAGAGCTCAGATGGAGCATAAGAGAAAGAGAGATAGAAGAAGATGGAGAAATATTATACTAGATTTACAAAGCTCTCATCATGCTGAGACACTCTCTTCCAATGCTAGATAATGACATGGGCCATAAGGATATAAAACAATCATCATTCACTTAAAGACATGGCAATTGAACTTCCACAACTCTAGAAAGTAAAAGACATATCATCGTGAAATAATCATGAAAACCTACCTTACTTCCCTTCCAAAGGCAACTTCATAAGGATTATGCCTACCTCCATCATACTAAAATCCTACATGCAAATGCAATTGCACTATTTAACTAAAATGAGTAGCTAAAATATACAAGGTGAAATGAGGATAGCAAAGAAAAATAACATACCTTTCTGTCATTCCACTAATTCAATCCAATGAACCATCAAGGTCTGCTCTACTCATTATTGTGTCTAGTATTGCCTCGTGATCAGACTCGCAAACCTTCCATAAGGTCATGTTCAATGGCCTACCCCCATATTTGATCAAATGAATGTTTGAAGCCACAACAAGGTTAGAATAATGAAGAATCTTCCTATGTGTGTCAAAGTCCTTGAACACCCACACATCTGACTTCTTCACTGGGTATCTTCTAAGCCATGTTCCAGTAACAACCACTGATCCTGTAGGGTACTTGATGTTTTCTCCATCTATAATAGGGGAATCTAATTTCTTTTTTGCCTTAACACAGTGACAAATAATAATATGTTCCTTCTTCATTGTCTTCAGCTGCAATAACTACATAAACTACATGCATTTAGTTCTATGAATATAGTCAACAATACAATAAAAAATACAAAAAGATGGCATATTGAATTTTATTAAGTTTGAATGCTGATAATACTTGGATGAACTCGATTTGAAACATGGTCAAAATCAACCAATGATTCAATCTCTGTTATTTGTAGTGATGTCGGTAGTCGATACATGTCAACTGGGTTTAGGTCTCTTATACACCAATCATCAACCCACTCCTTTGACTCACAATCATACCAAGATTCATATGTACATGAAGAACAAAAGCAAGTCATATGTCGCGTATGAATACTCCATGAACCTGCATTAGAGCTTCTATAAGAGTGTAGCTCACTCGATCTTGTTAATGTACAACAGTCATATTTTTCAATGTTAGTATCATCAACCAACCAAAAATATATATGAACTATAGACTTACCTTCATTACCTAGACCCATTCTAGTGTTACACCATTCGATAATAGATCTTGCATCTGTCAACTTTGGATTCTCTTTGTACTTCAACTCTTCTCGTGCCAATGCTCTTTTGATACATGCTCCTGCACCATCATGCTCCCCCTTTCTATGCCTGACCTCACAAAAATTCCACATATGTTGAACACCATTCATCGTATGCATCTTGCTCAACCAATAGAACATCTGCGTGTTCTTGAATTGTGATGCACAATTATCTGATATACTTGATTGAAGATCATCATTTCATGTAAAACAAGTTGTCCTAAACTATATTTTGAGTATATCCCATATGTGAACATTATCATATACAATGATAGAAAAATTGCTTATGGAGGTTATGTTGAGGGAAAAGACTATCAAATTGTGCTATGACTATTACAAACAACCACATAGACTGTCACATCATAAACATAGAAGACTATCATGAAACTCTAGATCACTATTAAGGTCAGATATTTAAAATATGCAATAGGCTCTCACTACCCTATTCACATGAAAGATTACTATATCAAATGGAAGATTATGAGGATATCAAAATGTTGTATGGTACTCCTTAGGATTACAAGATAAGAGATGACAATGATGAAAAATACATATTATTTATAGATTAGAATTGTTAAGAACCTTAAATGGACTATCAACACAACTAGGACTATCATGACAGTCAATAGGAACATCAAATCCTATAAAGATAATTTCATATCTTGTCAAGGTGTAAAGGAGGGGTTTTCTAGGAATCATAAATGTATAGGACAGTCATTGTAACCTTAGGAATATCACATGACATTGTTCGAACAGTAGTCCAAAATAAGAATGATCAAACCCTAGGACTTTCATACGTAAACTAGTGCATTACATGGGCAATCACAAGATCATTGAAGGATAAATGGTGAGATGGGTTATTAAAAAAGAATATAAAAATGAGAATATGAGAAGAAAGAAGATCTAATGAATATCTAAGGAAGAAGTTCTCATGACAATGTAAATAGAACATTTCTATCAAGCAAATGTGTTTATTAAAAATAGATCTTCTCTAAAAGCAACTCTCGAGGATACAAATTGGTTATGTCATGTGGTTAGTATGGTCAATTGACCTTTAAGAACTTGAACTTGTTACATACTAAGAAATTTGTAAATTTTTCAAGATCTTGTTGAAGAGTTTGATCATAAATTGATAAGATAGTGATAGAAGCCTATGTGGTAACCATGCATTGAGAGTCAAATTGTGTTATGACTATTACAAACAACTACATAGATTGTCACATCATAAACATAGAAGACTATCATGAACTCTAGATCACTATTAAGGTTAGATATTCAAAATATGCAATAGGCTCTCAGTACCCTAATCACATGAAAGATTACTACATCAAATACAAAGGTATTGGCACTTTGGGAGAAGACAATCATAGTTTGTAAGTTGAACAAATGTACACTATCAATAACATTCATGTTGATTTCTCCTCATTTCATATTGTTTGTTATGTATCATGAAAAATTAACTAGTGACCTAAGAACACCTAGAAACAAACTACTTGCTAGTCTATCATGCCTAGGTTTATGGATAGTTATTTTTCTACTAATTTTGGATGATTACGAGGATATCAATGCATGGTCACCTATATTGTATGGTACTCCTTAGGATTACAAGGTAAGATATGACAATGATGAAAAGGACTGATTATATACATATTAGAATTGTCAAGCACCTTAAATGGACTATCAACAGAACTAGGTCTATCATGATAGTCAATAGGAACATCAAACCCTATGAAGATAATTTCATATCTTGTCAAGGTGTAAAGGAGGGGTTTTCTATGAATTATAAATGTATAGGTCAGTCGTTGTAACCTTAGGAATATCACATGACATTATTCAAACAATAGTCCAAAATAAGAATGATCAAACCCTAGGACTTTCATAAGTAAATTGGTGCATTACAAGGGCAATCACAAGATCATTTCAGGATAAATGGTGAGATAGGTTATTAAAGAAGAATATAATGATGAGAAGATGAGAAGGAAGAAGATCTAATAAATATATAAGGAAGAAGTTCTCATGACAACAAATAGAAGATCTAAGGAAGAATTTCTCATGACAACAAGTAGAATGTTTCTATCAAGCAAATGTGTTTATTAAAAATAGATCTACTCTAAAAGCAACTCTTGAGGATACATATTGGTTATGTCATGTGGTGAGTATGGTCAATTGACCTTTAAGGACTTGAACTTGTTACATACTAAGATTTGTGGATTGTTCAAGATCTTGTTGAAGAGTTTGATCATATATTGATAAGATAGTGATAGAAGCCTATGTGGTAACCATGCAATTGCAACATGCTTGGTGAAGAACTCGCTATTGCATCATGAGCTAATTGAGTTGCTAGAGCATGTATGGTAGTGCAAGGGCACATGTGGCAGTGTTGGAGTGCATGCAATGACAATTGATAACATGTATACGTTCTAGAGAATGTTTTGAGGTATCACAAGTGATAAGAAGCAATTGAGAGTTTGTCTTTGTTATCGCAAGCCATAGTTTGATTATGGTTACAGTATAGGAAGACATACATACATGGTTCATGTGTTTTGGTCAACAACTTTGACTAAGTATGAAGACAAGTATGAAAAACAAGCTAAGTATCCAATGTACCCTTGTAAGCACTAAAAGTGTTGAATTATCATAATCAATCAATACAAATCAGTCAATTGGCAGTAAAGAAGACATTGAGTATGATGGCACACCTAGTCCTAATGATGAGCATGAGTTGAATGGCCAAGAGGATGATAGTGACAACTCATTACTATATGAGAATCAAATATATATCAAATTTGCATCATCAATAACACTATATTTTAAATGTTAATACAACTGGTTACATTAGAGAGAATGATGATAATACTTTGTTATAGGGAGGTATCGATGACATAGTTCAAATTCAAGATACAACAAATTCTATTAGTGATTCAAGATACAACAAAATCATATATATGTCATATTTTAATGATTGTAATTCTATTAATACACATAATGATGACGTTTTTAACTTAGTTCCACATTTAGTGATTGTGAGTATTCTAAAGAACATAAAGTGAATTAAATTGGACATAAAGAACATACCTTAGAATTCGAGTTGACCAATCCTCCAAAACTTGGCTTCAAAATCCTCAAATTCTTCTTTTTCATAAGTTTGATTATGAATTCTATATAACTCTAGAATAGGATTAGTGAAATTTATGAAAAAAACAAACATATATCATCAAATTCAATCTATATCAATAGTAATTAGCTTTGAAACAATATGAAATATGAAACTTTTAGTTTAAATAATCAAATTTTGTCTAAAAACATGCAAAATTAGCTCTTCTATGTTGAAAAAATAAAAAAGGTGGTGGATTGATCAAAAAATGATTCTTAATATGTCAAACAACATGAAAACGTATTTTCTTGTCTGATAGCACGCATGAAAAGCAAGGAATAATAGACATGTGGGGTCTAAATTACGTATCCCACATGGTTTTTTCCTATTTTTTTTGCTTCCCACAATGCCAGCGTGTTTTGGGAAGCATGAAAACATTAAGCTTTCATGCATGCAAACAAGTAAATTTAATGTTTTGTCTCTATGTATAAGTATATATCTATATGTATATATATGTAAGACATATCTATGCAAACCTTTATTTATAAGTATATATCTATCTCTATATCTCCCCCTCTCTCTCTAAACCCCTAAACCCTAAATAATGCCCCTAAACCTTTATCTCCCTATCTCTCCCTCTCTAAACTCCTAACCCCTAAACCATAAACCTGATCAACCCTAAACCCCTTTCTCCTTGTCTCTATCATCCCTCTACCTCTCAATCTCTCTCCCTATGTCTTTGGCCATGTCCCTCATCCTCTATCTCCCTATCTCTCTCCCTCTAAACTCCTAACCCCTAAACCCTAAACTTGATCAACCCTAAACCCCTATCTCCTTGTCTCTATAATCCCTCTACCTCTCAATCTCTCTGCCTATGTCTCTGGCCATGTCCCTCACCCTCTATCTCCCTATCTCTCACTCTCTAAACTCCTAACCCTAAACCCTACACTTGATTAACCCTAAACCCCTATCTCCTTGTCTCTATCATCCCTCTACCTCTCAATGTCTTTGCCTATGTCTCTGGCCATGTCCCTCACCCTCTATATCCCTATCTCTCCCTCTCTAAACTCCTAACCCCTAAACCCTAAACCTGATCAACCCTAAACCTGATCAACCCTAAACTTGATCAACCCTAAACCTTATCTCCTTGTCTCTATCATCCCTCTACCTCTCAATCTCTTTGCATATGCCTCTGGCCATGTCCCTCACCCTCTATCTCCCTATCTCTCCTCTTGGTCTCCTTTATATCTCCCTATTGGTCCTCTCCCTCTCTCTAAACCTTAACCTAAACCTTAACCCCTAAACCATAAACCCTAAGTTACCCTAAATAATGCCCCTAAACCCTAACCCCTAAACCCTAAAACCAAGCAACCCTTAACCCCTAAACCATAAACCCTAGAAGCAACCCTAAACCTCTATCCCCCTATCTCTCCCAATCTCTATCAGTCCCCTCGCTCTATCTCTCTCTAACCCCTAAACCCTAAACCCTAAACCTGAGCAACCCTAAATAATTCCCCTTTAACCCTAACCCCTAAACCCTAAATACTCTCTCAACCCCAAAACCCTAAATAATGCCCCTAAATCCTAACCCCTAAACCACAAACCCTAAACTCATAAACCTAATCATCTCTCTCTCTCTCTCTCTCTCTCTCTCTCTCTCTCTCTCTCTCTCTCTCTCTCTCTCTATGTTTCTCTATTTTCACTCTCTCCCTCTTTATCTCTTTACCTCTATCCCTCTATCTATATCTCCCTATCCTACTCTATATTTGTACCTCTCTATATCCTTCTCTATCTTTTTACTTATCTATATATCTCTCTCTATCCTATCTATCTATATCTCTCTCTATCCTATCTGTCTATATCTCTCTCTCCTTCTCTATCTTTGTACTTCTCTCTCTTCCTCTATCTCTTTTTGTTTCTTTTTGTATTTATCTATTTTTCACTCTCTCTCTCTCTATCTATATCTCTCTCCCTCTTTATCTCTTTACCTCTCTCTATCCCTCTATCTATATATCTCTATCCTTCTCTATCTTTGTACCTATCTATATCTCTTTGTCCTTCTCTAACTATATCTCTCCTTCTCTATCTTCGTACCTCTCTCTCATTCTTTATACTATTACGGAATACAAATTAGTGCCCTAGAGAGATTCCCAAAGAATAAGTCAAAAACTCTTGCATGGAGATATAGTTTTAAAAGTTGATCTAGTTATTATTATTTAATATTATCATCTTATTTGCAGAAATTTGTTTATTTAAATCAGCTACAACATGCTTAGGAAAATATAAAATTTAATGTGTTAATGCAAAATCTCTTCATATAACTATTTTGTGTAACTCATATATTTATATTTAAAAAAATATATCTACAGTATGCCGAGAGATATCTTCCAATTTGTTTTTTGGTTTTTATTTTTTAATTTTTTTATAAATTATTGGTAGTTAGAATGTAAGCGTTTCATTTCCCATTAAATATATTTCTTATTCTTGACATTTATAAATTACTGGCAGCTAGAATATTTGCATTTTAGTTTAAAATAGCAAAAGCATATTTGACAGTGGTGTGAGGTTTGGTGGTGTATTTATTGTGGCATTTCATTATGATTCTCTATCTTAATAATCCGACGCATATAAATCTTTATTTTTATTTTTTAGATTGGAATCTTCTAAAATTACACAAAATCTTGGAATTTTTTACCTCTTCAACTCCACCCTGTTGTGATTGTAGAACGCCTCTCATCATAACTATAGAAAGAGAACATGCAAGAAGGCAATATGATGGGCATTGGGTTGTTCAACAAAGAGGACCTATTGGTTTATGTTGGACTTGAGTGCCACACTTTGTTCACAACACAGATTCATAATATGTAAATAAAAGCCAAAGATTTCATGGTACATTTTCTTATAGAAATTTAAAGGTATAGAAATGACATACGAGATGTTTGACTAAATGTCTCAAAGATAAATGATTGTAGGGTATCAATGAAATGGATTTGTTGAAAATGCATTAGAAATTTTATCCTTGAGATGCCAATTAAACATGCGGTGGTTGTGTGGATGTGTTGTCTTGATGCTTGTAGATCACATATGAATATAAGCTTAGGAGTATTTGTAGCAACACTGTTCCTTTTTTTATTTCGATCCTAAAAAATGCTACACAACTTAAATTTTTCTCTCAAACAGCTATTTAGAAGTGGGTAGTTGTGATGAGGTTCAAATGGTAAGGAGATTGATGAAAAATAAAGGAATTGAAAAGATCCTTGGATGCAATTGGGTTGAAGCCCATAAAATGGTACATACTTTTTATGTAGGAGACAAATCACATCTGTAAACATAGGAGATCTACATGCAAAGTTAGATAAATTACCTTGGAAAATGAAGATAATAGGGTATTTTCCAGATTCAAGAAATTTACTCAATATTGTGAAAGAAGTGGAAAAAGAATTATTTCTCATGAAATCTAAAAGGTGTATTAAATTTCAGATAGCATCCAATTATAAACAATTACTTCTTCAAACACAAATCATATTCATAATACAAGAAGAAGAAAATTGTACCAAATAAAAGCTATACAAGGAATATCGATGGCAAAATTTAGACAAGTTGAAGACACATACTTGGTCCTACAGTTTGTCCCTTCAACTCTACCCCTTTCAAAATGCGTACCCCATATCCCCTTTTATAGAACTTATAATTTTATTTTATTTTATTTTATAAAATTTAGAGATTCTCCTACTCAAGAAAAAGTGAAGAAAAAATGAGTTTTTTAATAGTTACAAAATAAATAGTTCTTATACATGTATTAACATGCAGCACTCAAAATGAGTGATCAAATTAAAATAAATATTAATAAAAATAAAATTAACTATTTGTATTTGTTGTAAGAATCCCTAATGGACTCTAAAGACTAAGATCACCTGCAAAACCTGATATTGCCTTCTATAAGAGAAAAAAAACACAAGAGGATAATTTGCTCAATATGGGTGCAATTAGTGAATTGAAATCATAATTTACATATGAGATCTTGCTAAATTATGTGTGCAAGACAAAAAAGCCCAGAATGCTTAAAAAGCCTAAGTAAACTTAATAAAGTGTAACTAAATATTTAATTACACCAACACCCCCTGTTGGTGCCTGATTTCACTGTCAGTTTCTGAGCAATTTTCATGCAGGCACCTTCCCAAAAAATCCAAAAAAGTTCTAAGTGTTGGGCCTCCTCAGCATGTTTTAACATGAGCATCATATTTTCTTTGGAGGAGGTCATCATCATCATGTTTCCAGACATCACCCTGATGTTGCTTACGAGGGTCATCATATTTTCTGTCAGCATGATCTTTCGCTGGGGTGATATTCTAACATCGGGTGATCTTACTTCAGATCATCCTGATGATGTTGCTGCAAAGTCCTAAGTATGATCTGATCTTCATCGGGGTCATCATATTTGAACATCGGGTGATCTTAGTCAAGATCATCCTGATGTTGTTTTATCACTTCATGTTCGTTGTTTTATCACCCTGATGATGCTGACGTCATTCTTATGTCAGGGTGATATCTATTTCTCTGCCTATCTGCATCATGATATTTCTGAAGGAGGGGGTGATATTTTCATATTTGAATATCACTCGGATGTATGTTTGTTCCAGCATCATGATGATGCTGATATCAGGGAGATATCTGCCTGTCGGCTTCATGCATTGTCCAATGGGGGTGATCATTTCAAATATCAGTCACATATTCAAACATCGCCCAGACCTTATAGCGGAGCTACAGTGCAGCATGATATTTGTGCATCAGGATGATATTTCCAAATATCCGGTTATCTTCCGAATATCATCCTGATGCCGACATGTGGTGGTGACATCATCGAGGTCCGGGGGGTCATATTTCTAACACTAGTCATCTTGTGGAGATCCCCTGATATTTGCAAATATGACGATGACGTCATCCGGCTATGAGGAGGTGCGCAGTGGGCAGATATGTTGATGATGTCAGCAGGATATGACGGTGATGTCATCAGGATGTTCATCGGCCAGACATTTGGTATCGGCTAAGCAGGAGGATCTTCCTCCGATGCATCAGGTTGTGCCAATGAAGGTGATTATCATGTAGGTGATATTGTGATGATGATGCTGATGTCAGGGTGATATTTCAAGCAACAGGATATCATGCTGCTGGAGGATGATGATGAAGGTTTATACTAGTGTCGTCAGGAGCAAAAGCACCGACATCATATATGCTCACGACCTAGTATATAAAGTGTTAAGGAGGTTGCCGCGGGGTGCATGTGGGATAATTCGACCCTGCATATTTTCAAATATCATGACGATGTATCTTGGTGGGAAACGGTTGTGATGCACAGTTTTCTGCATTTCCCAAGGCCGCGGGTTGGTGCGCCATTAATGGTGAAGGTTGCATAGGTATGGATAGATCTGGTACCCGATTGAAGGTGTACATCAACGGACAGTGGCGTAGGGCTCGAGGTTTCTTCCTGTCTCCTCCCCTACCTACTGCATTCATGTTTGGGCGCCAATCTGGTAATGCATTGAGCGCTATTTTTCTGATACTGTGTATCTGGCGGGATTTTTGGTCAACCATGTAATTAATTGCTTATGGTACGCTACCTGGCTGTTATAAGCAGGAAGTGTTACTCATTTCTAGGTTGTTGAAAACTGGACATTTTGGCTCTGTAACAAGATACAACTAGTTTTGAATGCTCTGTGCAGCAAAACTTGTGAGTTTATGTATCTCCTGTTGTACGTTTGTGCATGAATCCACTGATTTCATGGTCAATTTTATATGAATAATGCTATGTTTGCATGTGTTATGCTGATTCTGTCTCCAGTTTTGCATGTATCTTTCTTCTGAGTCCAAGCATTCAAGGAATGTCTGAGATTCTAGAACATAGAATTCCTGTGTTGAATGTTTAATCTTTTAACTTCTGCTCAAGGGGTAGATTAAACTGTTTTCAGATTGAATATTGGGAAGGGTATACTGCAATAGGGATGCCATAAGTATAGACAGCTTAACACTTTGTATTGGGAGATATCTGTAAGGTAGATATCATGTGTATCCCCCTGAAATCTAGTTTTAGCTATTCATGCTGATCATTCACAGGTGTATGTCTACCGACTCCAAGCCCTGGATAGGCATCAATCTAGCTCTGTGTTGAGGTTATACACCATGTCCAGCTTTGCATCCAAAATTCAAATCAAACCATCTCTTCCTTCCACCTGTTAGTTGTAGGAGTAGGATTAGGATCCCTGCATGCTCTCATACCCAACCAGACATATATGTCCAAGAACGTTGCCCACCTTGTGATCTATCATACAGATCTTGGTCCATACATGAGAGTATTCTGCCTGTTGTTGTCAAGTTAGATCTTTCTATCTTTGAGCTAGTCAAGGTTACATCTTGAGTTATAGGGATACCCCCCTTGGTGCGGCAGAACCAGAAGTGAAGGGGAGGAGCTCACGCAACCTCCTGTATTAGTTGGCTGAATCTGCCTGTGCATTAGAAGTGGCAAACCCTAATGCTGATTCAGAAGAAAAACCAACAAAAATGGCGACTCTACTGGGGACTGAGAAGTAAAAGTACTATCTAATCATCTCCAGTAATATATCTGTGACCCATCCGAGTCACCAACAAAAATGGCGACTCTACTGGGAATGGACTAAAAAAAAAAATGATATATTTGTGGCCCATCTGAGTCACCAACAAAATGATTCTCTGCTGGTGGAATGAACTTGGAAAAGTAGCTTTCAGCTATTGAAAATTTTGTCCTCTCTGGAGAGGTGGTGACTCTGCAAAAAAGATCTGAATGCACATGAAAAGTGGATGTATGTGTTGTGACAAAAAAGAGATGTTCATTTTTCTGCATCTGTATGAGAAAAGGTACCTTGTTCCTTCCCCTTTATATTTGTTGTTTTACTGCATAAGTTAGATGCCAGGGGAAGCCTTAGGTCTTAGGCAGACAAAGGATGTCTAAGAGTAAGATTTTTATGAATCCAAGTATGTATTATCCCATACTCAGTCAGGAAGGGAATGATAAAAGAATAGAAGAGATAAGAAATAGGTTGATACTCTTAGAGGCTAGGCAGGCCCAGTTGAATCTTGATAACCCTGTTGTGTCTGCCAGTCAGAAGGCTAAACCTCGTCTCAGCCCTTTTGATCCTTTATATGACCAACTGGATTTGTCATGGGTGGATTATAAAGTTGAAACTATGCCTGCTAGGATATACTGTCAGATGCCTAGGTTTAGTGGTCACAGTGTATGTGATGGGAATGCACATATCCAAAATTTTCATGAGTTCATGGGAAAACATTCATTTAGAGATGAGGATATGTGGATGAGGTTTTTTGTTAGGTCCTTCAATGCAAAAGCAAAAGACTAGTATTTGAGCTTTCCAAAGAGATTCTTCGCCTGTTGGGATGAGCTTGCTGACTGTTTCAAGGAAGAATTTGTAAAAGAACCGGCTGATCTTGTTGCAAAATTGATGAAAATCAGAAAACAAGATGAAGAGCCATGTGTTGATTTCAGTCATAGGTTTGCAGTAGCCCTTTCACAGATCCCAGAAGTCTTCAGACCTGATATTTCAGCCTGTGTTGGCATATTCTTTGAGGCTTTTGAGGAGGGCTCTAGTGCAGTACTGAGGGATTTCAAGGTGACAGGTATGCAGATGGCATACAAGTTCGCTGAAAATATAGAAAAATTCAGAAATGGGCGCCTGTTGATATCCCTGTCCCCAGGCCTTGGTGTGAATAATAGTTGTGAAGCTGCAAATGACTAAATAATTAAGGCATCATGTGAAGATGAAAAGATGAATGTTGAGGATGCCAGTGAAAGGACTAATGAGGATTCCCATTGCAATGATGAGGCATCTGACCATGAAAACAACAATGAGGTTGTGGACAGCAATGAGCAATTTTTGGAATGGACCTGTGGAGATAATTGTGAGTATTGTGCTCAAGATAGAGAAGAAATAAGCATACAGGCTGATACTCCTCCACAGAGGGAATCCATTGGTGATGAAGATGCATGCTCTGCTGCCCATGAACAAATGGCATATTATGATCAAGCTTATGTACCTGGGTCACCCATCTATGACACATATGGTGATGAGGATCTATCTGAGTATGGTGAGGATCTAGACATTGTTTTTGACTTGGATTCTATTTCTCATCCTGATGAAAGAGAGACCAACATACATCAGGTAAGTGATTGTAAAAATGTGCCTGATTTGAAAGAGGTGCCGGAGCCTGATCTTTTCCAGCTTGGTGTACCAGAGGGTTGTGTACATGATGTACACAATTGTGTTTTTGAAAGCTTTTCTTTTGATGTGCCACCATATACAATGAGCTCTGATCTTCCTAGCTGTGTGGTGGACTTTGAGTGTTTCCTATTTTCAGTCCAGCTAGGAGATCATGTTGCAATGCATGATGATGATACAGATGATAACATGTGTTCTATACCATTTGAGTATGCATTGCTTGATAAATTCTACACCCACATGGCACATGATGCCGAGGGTTGTCTGCATAGGGGTGATAATGACAAACCAAATCAGAGGGTTGAAAATGCAGATGACAAGATTTGTTTGTGGGTGGATCTCTGTAGTATCTCCAAGCTTGACCCAGTGTATGCAGATGAAAACAAAGTGTTTGACAAAGGGAGATACAGGTTTTTCTTTTCTTGGTGGCCTTAGGCCATCAAGTGTGTTTGGTGATGCAGATTGGTGCAAGTTTGACTCTGTGCCCAATGGATAAGGGACTGGTCTGCATCCTAGAGATCTGGGGTTCTCGTTGCAATCTCACACCTGCACGTCCCCAGATAGAGCCACTGTTGGTGCCTGATTTCACTGTCAGTTTCTGAGCAATTTTCATGCAGGCACCTTCCCAAAAAATCCAAAAAAGTTCTAAGTGTTGGGCCTCCTCAGCATGTTTTAACATCAGCATCATATTTTCTTTGGAGGAGGTCATCATCATCATGTTTCCAGACATCACCCTGATGTTGCTTACGAGGGTCATCATATTTTCTGTCAGCATGATCTTTCGCTGGGGTGATATTCTAACATCGGGTGATCTTACTTAAGATCATCCTGATGATGTTGCTGCAAAGTCCTAAGTATGATCTGATCTACATCGGGGTCATCATATTTGAACATCGGGTGATCTTAGTCAAGATCATCATGATGTTGTTTTATCACTTCATGTTCGTTGTTTTATCACCCTGATGATGCTGACGTCATTCTTATGTCAGGGTGATATCTATTTCTCTGCCTATCTGCATCATGATATTTCCGAAGGAGGGGGTGATATTTTCATATTTGAATATCACCCGGATGTATGTTTGTTCCAGCATCATGATGATGCTGATATCAGGGAGATATCCGCCTGTCGGCTTCATGCATTGTCCAATGGGGGTGATCATTTCAAATATCAGTCACATATTCAAACATCGCCCAGACCTTATAGCGGAGCTACAGTGCAGCATGATATTTGTGCATCAGGATGATATTTCCAAATATCTGGTTATCTTCCGAATATCATCCTGATGCCGACATGTGGTGGTGATATCATCGAGGTCCGGGGGGTCATATTTCTAACACTAGTCATCTTGTGGAGATCCCCTGATATTTGCAAATATGACGATGACGTCATCCGGCTATGAGGAGGTGCGCAGTGGGCAGATATGTTGATGACGTCAGCAGGATATGACGGTGACGTCATCAGGATGTTCATCGGCCAGACATTTGGTATCAGCTAAGCAGGAGGATCTTCCTCCGATGCATCAGGTTGTGCCGATGAAGGTGATTATCATGTAGGTGATATTGTGATGATGATGCTGATGTCAGGGTGATATTTCAAGCAACAGGATATCATGTTGCTGGAGGATGATGATGAAGGTTTATACTAGTGTCGTCGGGAGCAAAAGCACCGACATCATATATGCTCACGACCTAGTATATAAAGTGTTAAGGAGGTTGCCGCGGGGTGCATGTGGGATAATTCGACCCTGCATATTTTCAAATATCATGACGATGTATCTTGGCGGGAAACGGTTGTGACGCACAGTTTTCTGCATTTCCCAAGGCCGCGGGTTGGTGCGCCATTAATGGCGAAGGTTGCATAGGTATGGACGGATCTGGTACCCGATTGAAGGTGTACATCAACGGACAGTGGTGCAGGGCTCGAGGTTTCTTCTTGTCTCCTCCCCTACCTACTGCATTCATGTTTGGGCACCAATCTGGTAATGCGTTGAGCGCCATTTTTCTGATACTGTGTATCTGGCGGGATTTTTGGTCAACCATGTAATTAATTGCTTATGGTACGCTACCTGGCTGTTATAAGCAGGAAGTGTTACTCATTTCTAGGTTGTTGAAAACTAGACATTTTGGCTCTGTAACAAGATACAACTGGTTTTGAATGCTCTGTGCAGCAAAACTTGTGAGTTTATGTATCTCCTGTTGTACGTTTGTGCATGAATCGACTGATTTCATGGTCAATTTTATATGAATAATGCTATGTTTGCATGTGTTATGCTGATTCTGTCTCCAGTTTTGCATGTATCTTTCTTCTGAGTCCAGGCATTCAAGGAATGTCTGAGATTCTAGAACATAGAATTCCTGTGTTGAATGTTTAATCTTTTAACTTCTGCTCAAGGGGTAGATTAAACTGTTTTCAGATTGAATATTGGGAAGGGTATACTGCAATAGGGATGCCATAAGTATAGACAGCTTAACACTTTGTATTGGGAGATACCTGTAAGGCAGATATCATGTGTATCCCCCTGAAATCCAGTTTTAGCTATTCATGCTGATCATTCACAGGTGTATGTCTACCGACTCCAAGCCCTGGATAGGCATCAATCTAGCTCTGTGTTGAGGTTATACACCATGTCCAGCTTTGCATCCAAAATTCAAATCAAACCATCTCTTCCTTCCACCTGTTAGTTGTAGGAGTAGGATTAGGATCCCTGCATGCTCTCATACCCAACCAGACATATATGTCTAAGAACGTTGCCCACCTTGTGATCTATCATACAGATCTTGGTCCATACATGAGAGTATTCTGCCTGTTGTTGTCAAGTTAGATCTTTCTATCTTTGAGCTAGTCAAGGTTACATCTTGAGTTATAGGGATACCCCCCTTGGTGCGGCAGAACCAGAAGTGAAGGGGAGGAGCTCACGCAACCTCCTGTATTAGTTGGCTGAATCTGCCTGTGCATTAGAAGTGGCAAACCCTAATGCTGATTCAGAAGAAAAACCAACACCCCCCTTAAGTGCAACATAGGGAGAATGAGAAATTGCAAACAATGCAAAGATGGGTCCTAACTACAAGGCCATATTAGATTTTGCAAGTGATCTTGGCCTCTTGAGTCCATTGAGGACTCTTACATGGTATCAGAGCACTTTTGTATGCATTTAATTCTCTAGCAATATAGCATTATTATTTTGCTACTCTCTTGTGGAAGGTTGCTTTTGGCTTTGCAAATGATTTTAAGCTTCTTGAGTTATTTGTGTGACTTACATTTGCATGTAAATGATTAATAAAAGAAAACTGAGACTTATTATTTGTTGATTTATTTATTTTTATTTCTTTTAACATGCATGTGTACATACATTATTTAAAAACTCCTTAAAATTTTATCAAATTGAAGAGCCTCAAATAGTAAAGTACCAATCAATGATTAAATAATTAATTTAATTTCCACGTGTCAATTAATCTATTTAATCTTATTCATTGTCTCTATCTCCCCTTGTTTCTTCATCTATGTTATGCTCTAGTTTCATTATAGAAACACAATGCTAGGTCAACACACAAAGTGACTACTAAGAGGGCACACTCACACAAGGTACCTAGGCCATTAGTCCTACCTAAAGGAGTGAGGGGCAAGAGAACTAATCATGTAACACTTGGAGATAAATAGGATTCCTATACCTTGAGTTTTGGCCTATGGACATCTATGATCATAAATTCCTAGGAACTCCTTAGATTGGCCTAATTTATATTAAAAGGCCATCAAAACTATGGTTTCTTGTTACAAAGTTTGCATTAATCTTGTAGTCAACCATTTTTTTGTATAACTATGCATGTATGTAACCTTTATAGTTATATTTTCTCCTAAAATCTTTATTTATATAAATTTATTTTTTAGTGTTTCTATTATCATTTCTCTAAACTTCTTCTCAACCTTTTTGGCTGCTCATGTAAGTGTTAAAAACTTTGATCCTGTAGGTGGAGACTTCCATGGAAACTTCTTAAGAATTTCATCTCATGTGATATCAAAGGCACCATTTTAAATATTAAAGTCATATATTTTCTAAATACATAGTGACAAAACATGAAAGAAAGAGATATAATGTATATATGTTTTAAAATTAAATCTACATACATTTGGAGATGTTTTTAAATTAAATCTACATACATTTGGATAGAGGGTATTTGAATTTGACATATTCAAATGTTTATATGAATAGTCTATTACCTATGAGATAGAGAGAGAGAGAGAGAGAGAGAGAGAGAGAGAGATTTTGTGCCAATATTCCAACGATGACACATGTCCAAAGCACATGGCCAATCAATAAGTTTGATTGATAAAGGTATATAGATAGAGAGATAATCTAAATCAAGGAAAAGATTGTGGGACATTTAATTGTGAGGGTTGACGATATTAAGCCTCCATTTTGTGTATATCTTGCAATCATTGCAATTCATGAGACAACATTTGTTTAGGTTATGTTTGACCAATATGATGGATTTTGACCATAACAATGCTAATAGATGATGAAATACATCCATTTTTTAGGAAGAGGAAGTAGACTTTGATGGATGAAGTAGATTTAATAATAAGGAAGAGAGAAATGTGACTCTTCACAAAACATTGCAATGCATTAGACAGACTTGATTTCCATATTTTTGGTCCATTGGTGTCTCAATAGATATGTATTGGAAGAAGTGTCATCTACTTATGAAATACACAATGTTCATAGACTACAAATTACTAATATCAAAGCAAATCATAGGCAAGTAATGGCCATGAAAGTAGATCCAACATATTGAACATGCTTGTGAGAGACATGTGCTTTGAACCTCATCCACCTATCTTATTGTTGATTTGTAAAGCATATGGCATGATGCACTCAACAAAACTTTCTATGGACATTTGGTAGGTTTTGATTCTTAGTGTGCAATTGCATTGTTACCTTTTACGGAGAGTTTGATGATTGGGTCAATTTGCATTTGATAGTCTCATGCTTGTATTGCATAAAGCCACATGCAATATTGCCTTTAACTTGTTGAAATATATTTTGTAAGGTATTTTTGTGTACTAGTGCTTTGTTTCTGTAATGACCCCTTTCTAGTGGAAACACTTAAACCTGAATCTACATTCAAAGTGATTATCAAGGAGACATTAGAAACATTAAAGATCAAGAAATTTTAGTGATAATATCTAATGAGATCAAAGATAATATAAATATTTTATTCTTGACAAAGGATTATTCATTTCCTTCTTGGCATTCTCTAATGATGATTATTTTATAACATATTCCATAGGTACATTAGGGTGAATACTAAACATATTTCAAGATTCATATCTTCCCCTCCTATTCTTCATCAAGGAATTTGGATTTACATGACTAGGGCACGTTGAAACCATCTTTGGACTCAACTTCAAGAACTAAGTCCCAGCCCTTGGGGTCTATACATGGAGTCTGAGATCCATCTTGGAAACTATGTCCTAGCCCTTGGGATCAATATGAGATCTCTCGACCCAGCTTGGGAACTATATCCTAGCCGTTGGGGTCTATACAGGGGATGGAATTACTTTTCCTTTCCCTACAATACCCATGATTCCTCATTGGATGAAGTAATAGGGGCTATGGAGATATGATCCTTACGCAATATTCCCTTGTACTATAGATAGAATTCTATTATATCATGATGTATGAACAAAAGATGTTAGTGAGATTTACTTGATGGATGATTTGAATGAGTATCCATATTCTTGTTGAGATGATTCTTATTTGTTGGCTGCGTATGTGAGATGAGATTTGAAAATGGTGAGATAATCAAATGAGATGAGATGATTTGTTTATGGATGAGATGGGTGCATGATTCATTGATGCCAGAATGTGTTTGAATTGTCGATTCCTTGGTGTTATGATTGTTATTGTTGATCGATGGGATGAGTTGATCATTGATGAAGGTACAAGATTTGAAAGATTGATTGCCATTGAGTGTATGATGTTGGATGATGAGATAGATTGACTTCTTATTATGTAATGTTAGTCCATGCTTTTATTGAACTGTTTTGCAGACCGGATGAAGTAAATCAAGTGCTGAGTTGTCTGATGGAAGTATATGAATCTGTTTAAGGTCCTGTGCCTTCTTAATGCTACAAGCACTTCTAAATTTTCATTAACTTTGACACCAAATCTGCCTCCTTTCAATAAGCTTGTGAATAATCAACTAAAGCCTTTATGAAAAACACCTTGAAATATTAGTTAGGTCCCATGATTTCCTTACGGTGAAACCTTTATTGATATTCTTTAATGTTAAATGATCTCTATGTGATCCGATATCTCCATAGAATGATGTGGCAGCTCAGAATTATTTCTATATCTCACAAAGCAATCTAATTTATCCTCAAAGTGTTGCGCTTCCTTGTATGCTAATGGTGCTCCCGATTTTCTTTAGCAACAATCGAACTTCCTTTTAAATGGCACAATAAATGTTATATATTTCCCTTAAGAAGAGGTGGCGATGGGAAATTAAATCTTTCAAAGACTTCAATATGCATTCCTTCTCTACAAAACTCCCGATCTCTCTTGCTCGCTGGTTGAGTGGAATGGGGGTCCCACACTAGTCATATTTGTTCCCTTTTTACCAGCAACAAATGTAAACTCAAAAACCATAAATCTTATAAGGTTGTGAATGCTATTAAGCTCTCCTAGCCCAACGATCCATTTTTAATTACCTATAGATAATCTTTAGATAAATAATTTGTGCCTTAATGCTTAGCCTTCTAAGGAATCTTTTCTCTTTATGATATTCACTGCTTTTATCTTAATTTATGCTAAGATATCATCCCTTGATGAGATGCCTTTCTCCCTCCCTATTCGAATGCTTTAATACTTTCTTAACACCCTTTGGAAAGAGTGGCGACCATCCATGAGGATGCAACAACAAGTTTAGTTTATTAAACAAAGCTATGTCTAATGATTTTTATTAAGTTCCTTCTATCATCGATTATAATTGATGTTTGCCTTAGAATTGTGGTTTTTGCCATAATCGTTGTCTAACCGTTCCATTTTGTAGAGTTAAAGAATTGCATCCCTCAGGATACTTTTAGACTTGTCTCATTTATTCATTAATATGTATTATGATAATATATAAATTATTAATATCTATATTTTATTAATATTCATATATTATAAATTATATATATTATATTTAATAGTATTATTATATTATAACTATTATAACTATGGGTAAGTGCAAAAAGATGGGGGGCCAAAAAGTGGCCAAAAAATTTTCAAAAAATTTAAGCCAAAACGCGAGCGCATTATAACGCGCTCACGTTTTAAACTGCTACTTATTAAAAAAAACCCCCGCTGCCATTTCATTTCTATGAGCTTTTCCTCCGCCCGCGGCATAAAACCCTTGCAAAAACGCGCTCGCATTCTACAAAACACCGTTCAACACAAAAGATTTGTCGATTCATCGTCGAAATGCCGCCGCGACATCGAGCACGCCAAAGGGGTGAGTTATCTTTATTTTTTTGTTTGAATTTCTTCCTAAATAGGTAGGTTTTTGTTGATTTTTGATGTATATTTTATTAATTGTAGGAAATGTTAATGCACCTCCTCCTCCTCAAAATCCACAAAATCTTGAGGAAGAAATACATGCAGAACAACAACCTCCTCCATTCATTCCTCGACATGCCCCTGGAACACAAGATAATATAATGGGGGAAATTGAAAACAACAAAAAACAAATTGAAGATATAATTGCAAGGTTGAAAGATCCTTCCACTTCAACCTTGCATAGGTCCACGCTTGCCAAATCTCTTGAGTCTATGTTATCAAATGTAAATTCAATTAGCAAGCAAATAACTAGTTGGACCGATAAAAAGAGAGAGTTTAGAGATTACTATGCAAATAAATTATCATACCAAGATGTCAAAAAAATACAAATTACAAAAGTAGACTTGTGTTCAATTTTCACAAACCCACAAACAAATCAACCTCCACCCATTACATGCAAGAGGTTCCCTATCCATTGGTGCAACAACCAAGCGATAAGGGACAATTTCGGGCAGAGGTGGTGGATGGTTTTTGACCATCCTCCATGCAATAACAATGAGGTCCCGCAATACTTTTTGAGGAAACTCTACTCCGAGTTTGTTCTCAATAAAGTGCCAAACTATTTTGATATGCGGGACTTCCAGGGTAGAGGTGGGGGCTCAGCACAGGATAGACCAGGGGCATGTCTTGACCCACAGCGGGTAGTGAGACGAGTAATCAGCAGACCAGCCCACGAGCATGTTTCTATCCCTTCCATTGTGAAGGAGAGTGTTGAGGTCGATACACTGAGGTCGATTAGTGCCTTGACCCAGAGCATCATAGAGCATGTCGATCCTGCAACACAAAGTGGGTTGGGAGATAGTGCGAGGAGTAGGGTCCCACCGCATACTTGCCAGGCTTGCAGGTCAGCCTGTGGTTATGACCCCATGGACAGTCAGGACGCAGGTGCACAGGCGACATCTGCAGCTGAGCAGATGGTGATGACAGATACCCTCCTGAGTGAGACTTTCGGCCTTGATACTCAGGTAAATATTAGCAAGTTTATTAAATTTAATTTATTAAATTTTATTTTTGAAATACAAGATTAACTAATTTAAATTGATGATTTTAATGAAATTTCAGGGTCATAGCGTCAATGCAGTTTTCAGTGGTTCTCCACCTACATTTTTCACTAGATCATCTATTGTCGAGGTATGTAACTAGTAAACAATTATAAATATTACATGTGAATAGCATCGTTATATGAATGGTATTCTAATTTCTGATTTTGGATGTTGAATAGGTTAACACTGTAGATTTCATGGCAACACCTGCCAGCGGTGGTGGACTTCAAAGCTTTACGGAGGTAATAAAATAAATAGTTTAATGAATGAATTGTACTTACTAAATTTTTGTATGTGATTTGTGTGTTTTATTGTGTGTACTTCCATGTTTAGATGAGCGTGTGTGTATGTTAGGAGCCATGATTTGCATCACTATTATAGTTTTCGTAATTGGATAATGTTGTTTTATTTCCAGATGATGCAGGCTGCGGATACACCTCCCCATGTTCATAGGGCAATGGAGCAGGGTGTGGCCTCTGCGATTCATAGCTCTATGGCATTGACAGGGGTATGAGGCAGATTAGTAAATTTCAATTTGCATTCATTGTTATAGTTGTCTATTTTTGAAAAATCAAAAGATTATTGATTTGAAGTTTAATTTCTATCTGGATGGTTTCTATAGGACATGACATCACCAGGGCCTTTTCCTGCTACTGAGGCAAGCGAGCAGACAGATTATATGTTAGCGGTAAGTGATTATTTTGTTAAATGTTTCATTTTTTTATAACATGTAATTTCTATATATTAATATCTATACTTTTTTTTGTAACAGGTAAAGGTGCAGGAAGAACTAAATAGGAGGAGTAGCCCTCGGGTTCGTAGTAGACCACCCACATGCATGTCTCCATCCCCTAGAAGATCAAAGGCTGCTCGTGATTTATTCTCTTCACCAGCTAGAGGGGAATGACTTTTTATTGTGTTCCTCTGTTGTATGCCTATATGGCATTTGTGGACATATATTTTGTATTGTACATAGTTGACATTGTTGTAAGCCTATATGGCTATTTTGTATATATGTTATACTTATATCGACAGATATTGATGTATGCATATATGGATATTTGGTTAATACAAATCTTTTTTATTGATGGCGTCCATACTTGCATTATAAATCCACTTTTGAATGGATATTTGTAGATGGCTACTTCAAATATTTAAAGTCTGATTGTATTACATAGGATGTTTGCATTTTCTTTGATAGGCTTGATAGGCCATGGATTACATGATGGTGTTTGATGGAAAAGTATGGTACTAGAAGACTCTAGTTCATTCTTAATAGGCTTGTGATTGATAATATCTTTGCATGATTGCACTTGATCTTGGATCATGGGCATGTTGTTAGGATTTTGATTGCATTGTGATGTTTGATGGATAGGCATGGTGTAAGTGTAAGATACCCAACTAGTTCTACGAAAAATTTTCCTTACTTAAACACTTTTACTTGCTAACAATTCATCAACTACTTCAATAACATAAAGATATACATCAAGATAACTATTTGAATGAAACAACATTAGAGTTGGGTACTTGTCTTGTTACTTGATTCAATCAACTTGCAATGTCTTATTACATGGAAAATGCTTTCAATAGCATGAAGTACAACTCATTCAATGGAAATACAAGGACAGGCCTTGAAGCCTTGATGTTACAATGTCTTCCTTACTTGAGCAACATTTGAAGATTTGGAATGTTCAACTCATCACCTCACAAGGTAGGCGCATATTTGAAGGATTTACAGGTTTTTCTGACTTGGGCGCCAAGTTGAGGTGACCTCCTCCTGAAGTTGCGCCTTGTCAACATTAGGCACCAATTAGAGTTATGGATGCTCTGGATTGTTTCCAAGAGTAGGCGCCAAAACATCATCATTATGAAAGTGTTTTAAATGCTAGGCGCCCAAATGAGCCCTCTGGAGTCTAGGCGCTCCTTTCATGCATTCTGTGTTCTAGGCGCCAATTGAAAGGAGTGGAGAACAGGGCAAGCGCCTTCCAAACTAGGTGTTTCCTTGAGGTGACAAGGACTTAGAAAGTGCGCCTAAGGTGAGCGCCTTGAGTGAAAAGGTCTAACAAACATCTTTGAACCCCCTTTCAAGGTTAGGCACATTCTAGAGGTGGAAACAAGTAGAAGGTGCGCCTTAGCTTCCTTTGTCAATTCTTGCAAGTCTTTGTTGATTAGGAAGGTGGAATGCTTCATTGTAGAATGAGTGCCTATCTTCTAATGTCCAAACTACTTCTTCTGGCTCACTCTCTGGCTAGGTGCCAGAGCTAAACTGTTCACACAAGGGAGTGCGCCTAGACTCACTTGATGTTTTCTTACTACTTCAACCCCTGGAAGATGTTCCAAGGTGTTCCCTTTGACAAGCACCTGACCTCCCAAGTTCCTTCATGTGCTATTCCTTGAAGGCGCCAAAACTGAGCTCCAGTGCCATGGGATTGTGCCTAACATCTTTGAAGAGTTTCTAAGCCTTTTGCAAGTTGATATCCCAAACTCATCTTCTAGGCGCAACAAGAGCTTTCCAAAGGAGTTTCCAAGTTTTAGACGCCAAGCGAGGTCATGGGTGAATGGAACTGCGCCTTAGGAGATGACTGGATCCTAAGCGTCAGTCTGGAGTTACAGTGGAATTGATATGCGCCTCAACTAGCTTAGGCGGCCATTTGAAGTGATTCCTTTAACACTTCTCTGTCAATCTCAACTGCAAGGATGATCTCCTAATCCAATTTTGATCCTCTGGAGATGCAAATAGCTTTACATTTCACTAGGCGCCATCAATGATGATCATCAACCAAAGCGCATTTCAAAGGTGAGATAGGCAAGTGAGGCGCCAAACTAGTCCTTAAGACTTATCTCCTTCTATCAAGTCAATTTCAACTATGTGAGAGAGTTCTATTCTATTTGCACTTGGGCTAGGAATTCACCTAAGAGACATCACTTAGCTTTAAAACTTTCAATCTATAGCCATCTGGGCTAGGCACTCCAATGGAGGATCCTTGAACTCATGCATTGGCGCCTTCTAGTTCTAGGCACCCATTTTGGATGATTCATCCTGATACTAGCACCCAAAATGACTAGACTCTCTTCATCATCCAATTCACTTAGAAGACTCAAGTTGGAGACTTAGTTGTCTATCCATGTTCTCCGGAAGATTCATTGTACCTCTATGCACTATCTCCTTCAAGGCGCTCCTTAAAAACATTGGAAGTGCTCAGGACTTACCTTAGTCCAAAGCGCCACAATCCATTCCTTAAAGCACAAAGAATTCTCAAAGGCGCCCCTATTTACCTCTAAGCACTCAAATATCATTTAGATTCAAGGCGCACATTTAGCTCCAAAACGCAAATTTCCATCATCAACCCATCAAGGTGCATCATCTTCCCTTTGTATCCCCTTCAAGGCGCAGACATTCACTTCTTCACACTCAAACTCACTCTCTGGCGCCAGAATAGGTGTATAACTTCAAATAAGGCACTAATCTTAGGTTTCTAAGTACTTAGTTTGATCTTAAGGCTATCCTTCCTCTAAGCACTCTCTTCAACTCCCTCACTGAAGGCCCTCTGTAAGTTTGGGCGCATTTCATCCCAAGGCGCAAATTCACTCTCCAAGACAAGGTGCAAAAAACCCTATCCTAAGGCGCTCAAATCTTGCTTCTAGACCTAGGCGCACAAACATGAGATTAAGGATCATTCTGGCCACCATCACTTCCCTAAAGGCGCAAAATTGGTGTAGATACATTCCATTTATTAAGGATCATTCTGGCGCCCAAATCTTGTCAAAGCAAAGGATCAATAGGTTCTCTCTAAGGCGCACTCCAGGGTTTGATCTTGCAAGACTTCTCACATCAAAATTTTGACCAAGACACTCAAGGCACTAGTCTTTATCATCTAACCCTACAGTGCACTTACTCATTATGATATACTCCTCAACTTTGTATTCAACCTTGCCCAAGGCGCATATTCACTATAAGGCATTCTCACTTTGTCAAGGCTCAGAGGGCTTCAACTTGCTAAAGGGTAGAGGTCTAGGCGCATATTTGACTTGAAGCTCAAGGCGCTCCAACCCTCTTGCTCTGGAATTCCTTCTAGGCACTAAGTGACTTCTCCAATTCCTTGAAAACATTTGAAGTGTTTTACCTTCTCAAGGTGCTCCTTCGAACTTGACTCCAAGGTGTTATAATCTCAAAGGTGCTGACATCATCTCAACCAAAGGCGCTCAATGATTCATCCCATATCTAGGCGCTAAAACACTTAATCAACCAAGTCATTCAAGGCGCCATTCAGTAAACTCATCTTCCATGATATTCCTATAAGGCGCATATCACTTCTCTCATGGGCTTTAGGCGCTCAGTTGAGTGTTTCAATACTACTTAGGTGCCAAATTCATTTTAATGCACCAAACACAAAGAGCTTTCAAACACTGGGCGCTCACAAAGAGTCTTCCAACCTTGGGCGCTAAATTAGGTCTTTGCAACTATCCAAGGCACATATCTTCGTTTGAACAACTTATGGTGCCAAGACAACTTCTCATTAGGGCGCTCAAAACACTTGTGTTTACATTTGAAGTGCTTTACCTTCTTAAGGTGCTCCAGACTAACCTGACTCCAAGGTGCTCCATCATGATCCTTAAGGCGCTAAAAACATCATCTCCACTCTAGGCAAAAACATCATCCAACTCCTTAAGGCACTTCACTGTCAAAGTCTGAAGGCGCTCTACCTAGGCCTTTCCCCTAGGCGCCAGAACTCCTAAGCGCTCACCAGATAACTCTCTTCTTCAAGGTGCAAATCTTCCTATACTATGATTGCCTCTGAAACGCTGATTAACGTGATGTGAGGGTGCAAAGGCTACTCCAATCCTCAGTGAGTGCCTAGTTTAAACAAGGAGAAATAAAGCATTCAAAACTATCCAAACGATCATCCCCTTCCTAATGTCTTCACTGCTCCGAAAAACCTTGGCCAAAATGACACATAACAACTCCTATGAGTGCCCTTATGCCCTAGGATCATCTAGTTTGTGTTGGATCTAGGGCATACAACTGAGAGGGGGGGGGGGTGAATCAGTTGTATAGAACTTGTTCTATTTCAAACACTTTATTCTCTGTTGTTAGTTAGCAGCATATCAAATAATCATTCATGGAAGCACAATACATAAACACAAGAGTAGATAAGCATCAACACATTGAACACCAAGATTTTGACGTGGAAAACCCGGTTAAGGGAAAAACCACGGGGTGATTAACCCAAGAATTATTCTCTGTTAGAAGAATAAGGAAAAATGAATGGCACATGCCAATAAGGGCTCACTGCCCGAGCACACTGCTCACAAAGAGGCCCACTGCCTACAAGGAGACACACGGTCTACAGAGTGATAAAAATCACAGTCTTGAACTGGAGAATGACATCTCTACCATGTCCGGATCAGTTCCAATTAAGCCCAACAATCTCTGCTCTGCCTTTCGCACCTTTCTTCGCTACACCATGCTCATCCACATGCTACTCACTGAAATGAATTCACAAATCATTATTTATACAAGACATCGACTTAGGAACAAGCATCTAAGTCGGCAAACAATCATAGGAGTATCCGCAAGATGAATAACACATCCGGTCGGCTAAACAGAGCAATAACTTCATCCGGAAGAATAACTTCAATTCCGGGCTCTACCATCAATGCGGACCAACAACACAACCTAAACATGATCCAGGAGCCTTCACAAGCCTGTCTGAATGTCCGGATACATCCGCACTTCCTCTGCTTACTGGGATCTCTTGTCTTCCTCATCCGGAACTTCAAGAACACAGTCTGTCGTTACTGTCATAATGCAAGAGGTACTTCCGGACCTCCAAATCACACACAAATCAGGATGACACATCACAAGGACATCTAAAACACTCCTTCCAATCCGCAGATTATGATAATACAATTCCGGACCTCACCGGACCTTTTTGTGATCCTCTGTCACCTCCGGATACTTGCCGGACCCGGTTCTATACCGGCAGCCATAACTCCTTCAGATCTTCATGCGGACCTCTGAAATCTTAACTGTAGCATCTCAAGACTCATATCTACTAACCCTTTAATCCGCATCCTCCGGTTCTCATCCTATACAGTATATTTACCTTCTTCTCATCACTGTTCTTTACTGTTCCTGACTGAGGCTAATTTTCTCAATATCCTCAGCACAAAGCTCATCAAATCCTTCTTGTCAATGCAGTATGAGTATGTTGACATCAATGACAACAATGGCTCACCTCATACTTGCAACAATCTCCCCCTTTGTCATTGATGGCAACATATGATGTGAAAAACCATCAAGACAAGAACTTCTCTTTTCTGTCACAGCTCCCCCTATCAACAACAACTCTTCACATGTCTTCCTTTGCTGCTCCCCCTTTGATCATCAACCACTTGTTTTTCACATGTCTTCTCTCCCCCTTTGACATCAATGGCAAAGGGCTCATACTTGCAACTCTCATGCATCAGAATAATACCAGCTGCTCCCCCTTAGTTGCAGCTCCCCATTAGTCCGGATCACAAGATATGACTGTGATAGCCACCGGACTGATGCACATCAGTGCATCTTAGCTCATCACCGGAGGGGCCATGACCCCTAACTTCTCGCGGAGATATTCAAAAGAGTCCTTGGGAAGAGGTTTTGTAAAGATATCTGCAATCTGATCCTTGGAGGGAACATACTCCAATCTGACTTCTTCCTTGTTTACTTGTTCTCTTAAAAAGTGAAATTTGATAGATATGTGCTTAGTCTTGGAATGCAATACCGGATTCTTGGAAATATTAATTGCACTTGAATTATCACAGAAAATTGTGATAGGCTCCTCATATTCAACTTTGATGTCTCTTAGCATCTGCTTCATCCATAAGATTTGAGTACAACTACCTGCTGCTGCAATGTATTCTGCTTCTGTTGTAGACAGAGATATTGCATCTTGTTTCTTGCTTAGCCAAGAAACCAATCTCTTCCCCAAAAAGAATGCTCCACCACTAGTGCTCTTCCGGTCATCCACATCTCCTGCCCAATCTGCATCTGTGTAAGCATGAAGAGAAAAATCCGGATCTCTAGGATACCATAGACCATACTCAACTGTCCCTTTCAAGTATCTAAAAATTCTTTTGATTGCCATAACATGAGATTCTCTAGGATCAGCCTGGAATCTTGCCACAAGACCAACAGCTTGCATTATATCTGGTCTAGTTTGAGTGAGATACAACAATCCACCAATCATTGATCTATACTTTGTCTGATCTGCCTTTGGAGAATCATCATCTTTGCTTAACTTACATCCGGTTGCCATAGGAGTGTTCATAGGCTTTGAGTCTTCCATACCAAATTTCTTTAACAATTCTTTCACATATTTGGTCTGAGAAATGAAGATCCCTTCTTTTGTCTGAGTAATTTGCAGACCCAAGAAGAAATTCATTTCACCAAGCATAGACATTTCAAACTCACTTTTCATCTGATTTGCAAAAGTTTTACACATACTATCTCTTCCTCCAAAAATGATATCATCCACAAACACTTCAACAATTAGAATGTTTTCATGATCAATTTTGAAATATAAGTTGCTGTCAGTAGTACCTTTGTTGAATCCAATCTGCACAAGATGCTTATCCAACCTTTCATACCATGCTCTTGGGGCTTGCTTCAATCCATACAAAGCTTTCTTCAACTTGCAGACCATATCATTATTATCAGACAATTGAAATCCATCCGGTTGTTCAATGTAGACTTCTTCTTCCAGATCACCATTTAGGAAGGCAGACTTGACATCCATCTGATATACCTTGAAATCTTTGAAGGCAGCAAATGCAAGAAGTAATCTGACTGCTTCAATTCTTGCTACCGGAGCAAAAGTCTCTTCAAAGTCAATTCCTTCTATTTGAGAGTAGCCTTTGCAGACCAATCTAGCTTTGTTTCTGATTACTTCACCAGCTTCATTTAGTTTGTTCCGGAAGACCCACTTGGTTCCAATTACATTCTTGTCTCTAGGTCTGGGAACAAGATCCCAAGTATGATTTTTCTCAATTTGCATCAGTTCATCTTCCATTGCTTTGGTCCAATTTTCATCATTGCAGGCTTCATTTATTGTTTTAGGTTCAATCCTTGAAATCAGACAACATTCATTCTGATCTTGAGCAATATTCCTTCTAGTTTGTACACCTTTGCTTCTGTCACCTATGATCTGATCTTCAGAGTGATTCAGTTTTACATACCTTGGAATTTTGGGAGTATCCAGTACTGCTGTTTCTTGATCAGGCTCATTTAAACCTAACTCTTCTTCCTGATTTACCGGATCAGGCTGACTCTGTTTCACCGGAGAGGATTGAGTTCTTTGAACACTATCTTGGTCATCTTCATCAAATTCATAAAATCTTGAAGGCTTCTCAATTCCTTCATCAACCTTTACATTGGTACTTTCTATCATCTTCCTCAATCTCTTATTGTAACACCGATATGCTTTGCTTTGAGTGGAGTAGCCCAAGAAAATTCCTTCATCACTTCTAGCATCAAACTTTCCTAGATCTTCATCTCTTTTAATATAACACTTGCTACCAAATACCCTGAAATATTTCACAGTAGGAGTGATGCCAAACCAAAGTTCATAGGGGGTCTTACCGGTGTTGTTTCTGATTTGAACTCGATTGAGAGTGTAGACTGCAGTGCTGATAGCTTCTTTCCAAAACATTTGAGGAACATTTGCTTCCAACATCATTGTCCTAGCAGCTTCCTGGATGGTCCGGTTCTTTCTCTCAACTACTCCATTCTGCTGTGGAGTCTTAGGAGCAGACAACTATCTCCTTATACCCTGTTTCTCACAAAAGTCAATGAATTCACCAGATGTAAATTCACCACCTCTATCAGACCTTAGACACTTTAGTTTCAATCCGGTTTGATTCTCCACCATAGCTTTGAAGATTTTGAACTTCTCAAAAGCTTCTGATTTTTCTTTTAGAAAGGTAACCCACATCATCCGGGAATGATCATCAATTAACAACATGAAATATCTATCACCTTGCAGACTCTTGATTCTTGTCGGACCACATAGATCAGTATGTACTAATTCCAACAATCCGGTAGAAGACTGATCTTTGCTTTTAAAAGAGACTCTGCTTTGTTTGCCTAACTGACATTCTTTACACACACTGTTTGTAGGTTTTATCAACTTTGGAAGATCTCTCACAGCCTGAGTATTGCTTATTTTGATGATGTTATCAAAATTTACATGACACATTCTTCTATGCCATAACCAACTCTGATCAATTTGAACAAACAAACAACTTTTATTTGAACCAACCAGATGAAAGATGTTACCTCTTGTCTGAGTACCGGATGCAATTTCAGTTCTGGAGCTTGTAAAGATTCTGTATTTTCCATTCTTGAACCGGAGATCATAGCCTTTGTCCACTAACTGACCAACACTGAGAAGATTGTGCTTCAATCCTTCAACATATAGTACATTACCTGTTTTGCTCTTACCATCAAAGGAAATAGTTCCCCTACCTCTGATTCTGCTAGCAGAATTGTCACCAAACTTTACCATTCCTCCTTCATATCTTTCCAAGTCTAAGAACTTATTCTTGTCACCAGTCATATGGTGAGAGCATCCACTGTCAATAACCCAATCATCCTTTTCTTCCACTTGAGCAGCCAAGGCTTTTTCAACAACTTTGTGATTGACAGATTCAGAGAGCAAGGAATCTTCTTCCTTGATGGCTATAAACACCCACTCATTTCCGGATTTGCTTCCTGGATCTGATTCATCATCTGTTACTCCTTCATTGTCATCTTCTTCATGAACATAATAGCAATTCTTTTGAAACCTTTGTCTGTGAGTATTAGATCTTGCAGATCTCTCCGGACATCTTGAGGCAAAATGACCAATCTTATTGCAGTTAAAACACTTAAAGGGTAGTTTTCCTTCATACTTACCGGATCCTCTTGGCAGTCTCTTTGCAATGAGGGCTTCAAGTTGAGCTGTTTCTGCTTCTTCTTCTTCCATGTCTCTTCTTGCTTGATCATACCATGACATTTTCCTTGATGAGTTTTCACCCGGATCAAATCTCTGTTTGCCTTTCACATAGGCACTGGCTTTAAAAGCAGACTCAGTCTTGGGTGGATCATCTCCAAACTCGGTCATTTCAAATGCAGCTAGTTTGCCGGCCAATTGTTCTCTTGTGACAGTTGTGTGGGCTCTGAATTCATCAATGGCAGCAACTTTGATTTTGTAGGCAGCAGGAAGGGATCTTAGGATTTTGCAGACAATCTCATTTTCATCTAGAGTTCCACCAGCATTTCTGATTCCACATACCAGCTCATTTACTCTTGGCATAAAGGTAGTAATGTTTTCATCATCTCTCATTTTCAATCTTTCAAATTTCCCTTTCAGACTTTGCAACCTTGCACTTTTGACAAACTCATCTCCTTCATACAGAAGTTCCAGTTTAGTTAGGATCTCATATGCAGTTGGTAGGTCAATGACATTCGAGAGATCTGAGTCATTCAATGCGCTTAGAAGAGCTTCCTTGGTCCGCAGATTGTTTTCAGCTTCTGTGGTTTCATCAGGAGTTGTCGGAC
The DNA here is from genome assembly GCA_027924645.1 of Cunninghamia lanceolata. NCBI lineage: Eukaryota > Viridiplantae > Streptophyta > Pinopsida > Cupressales > Cupressaceae > Cunninghamia > Cunninghamia lanceolata. Next base: position 21,481,300 of record BSBN01000339.1, on the reverse strand, counting down.
CACCTTGTGGGGGTATATATGGTTTTGAAATCATAGCCAAGTATGCTTTTCCCATACATTCCAAATGACACTTCATGCGACCTTTCCAGAGAGTGAAGTTGGTTCCATCGAACTTCGGACTATCCTTCTTGTATGACGACATCCTGGATCACCTCAAGCGGTTAAGCTCCTATCAGAGGAACTCAGCTCTGATACCAATTGTTGGATCTAGGGCATACAACTGAGAGGGGGGGGGGTGAATCAGTTGTATAGAACTTGTTCTATTTCAAACACTTTATTCTCTGTTGTTAGTTAGCAGCATATCAAATAATCATTCATGGAAGCACAATACATAAACACAAGAGTAGATAAGCATCAACACATTGAACACCAAGATTTTGACGTGGAAAACCCGGTTAAGGGAAAAACCACGGGGTGATTAACCCAAGAATTATTCTCTGTTAGAAGAATAAGGAAAAATGAATGGCACATGCCAATAAGGGCTCACTGCCCGAGCACACTGCTCACAAAGAGGCCCACTGCCTACAAGGAGACACACGGTCTACAGAGTGATAAAAATCACAGTCTTGAACTGGAGAATGACATCTCTACCATGTCCGGATCAGTTCCAATTAAGCCCAACAATCTCTGCTCTGCCTTTCGCACCTTTCTTCGCTACACCATGCTCATCCACATGCTACTCACTGAAATGAATTCACAAATCATTATTTATACAAGACATCGACTTAGGAACAAGCATCTAAGTCGGCAAACAATCATAGGAGTATCCGCAAGATGAATAACACATCCGGTCGGCTAAACAGAGCAATAACTTCATCCGGAAGAATAACTTCAATTCCGGGCTCTACCATCAATGCGGACCAACAACACAACCTAAACATGATCCAGGAGCCTTCACAAGCCTGTCTGAATGTCCGGATACATCCGCACTTCCTCTGCTTACTGGGATCTCTTGTCTTCCTCATCCGGAACTTCAAGAACACAGTCTGTCGTTACTGTCATAATGCAAGACCTCCAAATCACACACAAATTAGGATGACACATCACAAGGACATCTAAAACACTCCTTCCAATCCGCAGATTATGATAATACAATTCCGGACCTCACCGGACCTTTTTGTGATCCTCTGTCACCTCCGGATACTTGCCGGACCCGGTTCTATACCGGCAGCCATAACTCCTTCAGATCTTCATGCGGACCTCTGAAATCTTAACTGTAGCATCTCAAGACTCATATCTACTAACCCTTTAATCCGCATCCTCCGGTTCTCATCCTATACAGTATATTTACCTTCTTCTCATCACTGTTCTTTACTGTTCCTGACTGAGGCTAATTTTCTCAATATCCTCAGCACAAAGCTCATCAAATCCTTCTTGTCAATGCAGTATGAGTATGTTGACATCAATGACAACAATGGCTCACCTCATACTTGCAACAGTTTGTGCGTCTTGTAATGAGGAGTTCATGTAAGTTTGGAATGAGCGCCTTGAATAAGTGTAAACTAGCCTAAAGAAGGGTATGTGCGCCTTGAGCGCCTTGAGCATTCCAGAGATAACTGTGTGCCTAGAACAATATGAGCGCTCATGATGATGATTAACGCCCTGATGAGACTATGAGCGCCTTGTTCAGGAGATACCTTGTTTGATCATAAAATGCGCCTTGAGTCTTGAAGGTTTTGAGCGCCTAGGTGATTTGGATGTTGGGAAGTTGGTATGCACCCAAGATTGAGGTAAGTGAGCGCTTGTAATGGAGGAGAGCAATGAGATGGAATGTCTTGTAGAGATTGGCGCCCAGAGACCCATTTTTGCGCCTTTGATGATGACCATTTTTGCATAAGAGTTTAGCGCCTTAGAATTCTAAACTTTCTCTTTGGGCGCCCCTGAGTGAATGTTGGCGCCTTGGACAACTAAATACGCCTTTGATGGAGTGGAGCCCAAAAGGGGAGTAGGAGGAAACCCAATCTTCAAGATTCATCAAGCTTCAAAGTTTAGGTCAGAGGTTATCCACTTTATCCAAGGAAGGTGTTATCATCTACACTCCGAGAAGGTAATGTCAAAGGCCATCATGAAGGATCACTTCATCAACTTCAAGTCCTTCAAGTTCAAGTCCTTTCACCTAGCAAGTCCAAGAGAGATTTCTACTCCAATTCATGAAGTAAGCTTATATCATCCTTATCTACTTTGCAAGAAGAAGAAACATTACAAAGTCAATCAAATGAGTTACAAGTACCATACATCCAATTGCAAGGAGTGAACCACCTTAAGGAAAAATAGTTCTCTTGAAGTTACTTGAAATGTCAAAAGATTTAGCGCCTCCAAGTAAGGTCAGAGGTGAGGTTAGAGGTGAAATGCGCCTTTGGACCATTCTGGCGCCTTGGATGAAGAACCTATATCTTGAGCCCAAGAGGTAAAATTTGCGCCTTAGTGGATTTGGAGAGTTACAGAGATTAGAGAAAAGCGCCTTGAAGACAGAGTTGTTCAAGGCGCATGTGTGATTTGGTCAAAAACAGGCGCCTAGAGTGAATAGGCTTTCATCCTGACTTAATACACTGCCTCCTTCTGACGATTTTTGGGGCAGCAGAAAACCTTTCACCACGGGCAAATGCCTCAGAGCTATAAAAAACTGAGAGAGGTTATTGTAGAGGCACTCTACGTGATCCCGTTGCCTCAGACGGAATGTTCTAAGTGACATGATTTTCGAGTAACATCTCGTCAAAGATTGCTGCCTTTTTGCACTTTGGACTCTTCAGGGATATCGTCGGTACAATGTAGCTCCGACTGTTTCGACATGTTTGGGTGAGAAATAGGACCATGCCTAGCATAAATGTACCCATTCAAATGCGTTGGAACAGTCAGTTTGGTCGCATCAGGAGCAGGACGAAAGTTACACCCCTTTACAACTTTACACTGCCTCCTTCTGACGATTTTTGGGGCAACAGAAAACCTTTCACCACGGGCAAATGCCTCAGAGCTATAAACAACCGAGAGAGGTTATTGTAGAGGCACTCTACGTGATCCCGTTGCCTCAGACGGAATGTTTCTAAGTGACACAATTTTTGAGTAACATCTCGTCAAAGATTGCTGCCTTTTTGCACTTTGGACTCTTCAGGGATATCGTCGGTACAATGTAGCTCCGACTGTTTCGACATGTTTGGGTGAGAAATAGACCATGCCTAGCATAAATGTACCCATTCAGACGCGTTGGAACAGTCAGTTTGGTCGCATCAGGAGCAGGACGAAAGTTACACCCCTTTGCAACTTTACACTGCCTCCTTCTGACGATTTTTGGGGCAACAGAAAACCTTTTACCACGGGCAAATGCCTCAGAGCTATAAAAAACCGAGAGAGGTTATTGTAGAGGCACTCTACGTGATCCCGTTGCCTCAGACAGAATGTTTCTAAGTGACATGATTTTTGAGTAACATCTCGTCAAAGATTGCTGCCTTTTTGCACTTTGGACTCTTCAGGGATATCGTCGGTACAATGTAGCTCTGACTGTTTCGACATGTTTGGGTGAAAAATAGGACCATGCCTAGCATAAATGTACCCATTCGGACGCGTTGGAATAGTCAGTTTGGTCGCATCAGGAGCAGGACGAAAGTTACACCCCTTTGCAACTTTACACTGCTTCCTTCTGACGATTTTTGGGGCAACAGAAAACCTTTCACCACGGGCAAATGCCTCAGAGCTATAAAAAACCGAGAGAGGTTATTGTAGAGGCACTCTACGTGATCTCGTTGCCTCAGACGGAATGTTTCTAAGTGACACGATTTTTGAGTAACATCTCGTCAAAGATTGCTGCCTTTTTGCACTTTGGACTCTTCAGGGATATCGTCGGTACAATGTAGCTCCGACTGTTTCGACATGTTTGGGTGAGAAATAGGACCATGCCTAGCATAAATGTACCCATTCAGACGCGTTGGAACAGTCAGTTTAGTCGCATCAGGAGCAGGACGAAAGTTACACCCCTTTGCAACTTTACACTGCCTCCTTCTGACGATTTTTGGGGCAACATAAAACCTTTCACCACGGGCAAATGCCTCAGAGCTATAAAAAATCGAGAGGGGTTATTGTAGAGGCACTCTACGTGATCCTGTTGCCTTAGACGGAATGTTTCTAAGTGACACGATTTTTGAGTAACATCTCGTCAAAGATTGCTGCCTTTTTGCACTTTGGACTCTTCAGGGATATCGTCGGTACAATGTAGCTCTGACTGTTTCGACATGTTTGGGTGAGAAATAGGACCATGCCTAGCATAAATGTACCCATTTGGACGCGTTGGAATAGTCAGTTTGGTCGCATCAGGAGCAGGACGAAAGTTACACCCCTTTGCAACTTTACACTGCCTCCTTCTGAAGATTTTTGGGGCAACAGAAAACCTTTCACCACAGGCAAATGCCTTAAAGCTATAAAAAACTGAGAGAGGTTATTGTAGAGGCACTCTACGTGATCCCGTTGCCTTAGACGGAATGTTTCTAAGTGACACAATTTTCGAGTAACATCTCGTCAAAGATTGCTGCCTTTTTACACTTTGGACTCTTCAGGGATATCGTCGGTACAATGTAGCTCCGACTGTTTCGACATGTTTGGGTGAGAAATAGGACCATGCCTAGCATAAATGTACCCATTCAGACGCGTTGGAACAGTCAGTTTGGTCGCATCAGGAGCAGGACGAAAGTTACACCCCTTTGCAACTTTACACTGCCTCCTTCTGATGATTTTTGGGGCAACAGAAAACCTTTCACCACGGGCAAATGCCTCAGAGCTATAAAAAATTGAGAGAGGTTATTGTAGAGGCACTCTACGTGATCCCGTTGCCTCAGACGGAATGTTTCTAAGTGACACGATTTTCAAGTAACATCTCGTCAAAGATTGCTGCCTTTTTGCACTTTGGACTCTTCAGGGATATCGTCGGTACAATGTAGCTCTGACTGTTTCGACATGTTTGGGTGAAAAATAGGACCATGCCTAGCATAAATGTACCCATTCAGACGCGTTGGAACAATCAGTTTGGTCGCATCAGGAGCAGGACGAAAGTTACACCCCTTTGCAACTTTACACTGCCTCCTTCTAACGATTTTTGGGGCAACAGAAAACCTTTCACCACGGGCAAATGCCTCAGAGCTATAAAAAACCGAGAGAGGTTATTGTAGAGGCACTCTACGTGATCCCGTTGCCTCAGACGGAATGTTTCTAAGTGACACGATTTTCGAGTAACATCTCGTCAAAGATTGCTGCCTTTTTGCACTTTGGACTCTTCAGGGATATCGTCGGTACAATGTAGCTCCGACTGTTTCGACATGTTTGGGTGAGAAATAGGACCATGCCTAGCATAAATGTACCCATTCGGACGCGTTGGAACAGTCAGTTTGGTCGCATCAGGAGCAGGACGAAAGTTACACCCCTTTGCAACTTTACACTGCCTCCTTCTGACGATTTTTGGGGCAACAGAAAACCTGACACCACGGGCAAATGCCTCAGAGCTATAAAAAACTGAGAGAGGTTATTATAGAGGCACTCTACGTGATCCCGTTGCCTCAGACAGAATGTTTCTAAGTGACACAATTTTCGAGTAACATCTCGTCAAAGATTGCTGCCTTTTTGCACTTTGGACTCTTCAGGGATATCGTCGGTACAATGTAGCTCCGACTGTTTCGACATGTTTGGGTGAGAAATAGGACCATGCCTAGCATAAATGTACCCATTCGGACGCGTTGGAATAGTCAGTTTGGTCGCATCAGGAGCAGGATGAAAGTTACACCCCTTTGCAACTTTACACTGCCTCCTTCTGATGATTTTTGGGGCAACAGAAAACCTTTCACCACGGGCAAATGCCTCAAAGCTATAAAAAACTGAGAGAGGTTATTGTAGAGGCACTCTACGTGATCCCGTTGCCTTAGATGGAATGTTTCTAAGTGACACAGTTTTCGAGTAACATCTCGTCAAAGATTGCTGCCTTTTTGCACTTTGGACTCTTCAGGGATATCGTCGGTACAATGTAGCTCTGACTGTTTCGACATGTTTGGGTGAAAAATAGGACCATGCCTAGCATAAATGTACCCATTCGAACGCTTTGGAACAGTCAGTTTGGTCGCATCACGAGCAGGACACCAAAAATGCAAAAGTTGCTTTGTGCAACTTGACAACATTGACACTTTTTTGCAACATGACTCAAAGGCTCAAACTGACCCCAAATGACTCAAAGTGACTTAAAATCACCTTGATTATAGAGGTTGAGGCGCTCCTTATCATTCATTCATTATGAGCGCCTTGGGAGAATGGTATATAGGTCATCATCATGATTGGGCGCCCTGGATCCAGAGTGTTGGAGAGATCATCAAATGGTGTCTAGTAGGGTGAGTTATGAGTTTGGTCGCATCAGGAGCAGGACACCAAAAATGCATAACATGATGATGTAAAAATGTGTACATATGTGTAAAAATGCAGGAGGAAATAAAAAAAGACAAACCTTACAAATTAATGTGCATACTTACAACTCAATGTAACATAACTTTACAAAATCAATGTGAATACTTACAAATTAATCCAATGAACCATCTGGATCTGCTCTACTCTTTATTGTGTCAAGTATTGCTTCATGGTCAGACTCACGCACCTTCCACAATATTTTGTTCAAAGGTCTACCCCGATACTTTATCAAATGAACATTGGATGCCACGACAAGGTTCAAGTAATGAAAAATCTTTCGATGCATGTCAAAGTCCTGAAATAGCCAAATATTAACACTCTTATGTGGGTACCTTCTAAGCCACGTTCCAGTAATAACCACTGATCCTGTAGGGTATTCGATGTTTTCTCCATCTGTAACAGGGGCCTCCAATTTCTTTTTGGCCTCAACACGACATAAGTAATAATCTGTTCCCTCTTCATTATCTTCATCTGCAATAACTGCATATACGTGTCCTACATTGATATGTGTAGCAAATTAGATGAAATTAGTCAACATTACAAAAATAATCTCCAAATCTTATTAGCATATCTTCTACAAGTGCGTTTTGGAATCTTACCTTCCATTGGCTGCAAAATATTCTCATCAATATCAATCAAATATTTTGGCTTTCTATGCAAAATTCTAGGTGGTGTCAAGTTAGGTAAATTCATCTCAACATTAGGAATTTCATGAATATTTAAATGAGATGGGTTAGATGGCATACCTTCGATCGAAGATGGAATAGATGACATACCTTGAGGTTGAGGTGGGAACAATGGCGTACCTCCTTCATCACATGTGAGTGATGATGTACTCTCAACTTGAGATGTGGTAGATGGTGTCCCTACATGTTGTCTTGCGGTAAAGGATGTGTCTCCAACTATGGTATTCAAATCTCTCGTACCAGGAAGTTTTTGCATTCGTTCTCTTTGTGCCGCCAATACCATATCTCTTTGTGATGGTTGTGGTTCCTCTTCAATTGGTATGTCTTCATTTATCGTGTCCAATTTCTTCTTCTCACGAAGTTCCCTCATAGCCATTGCTTTCTTTGCATTCTTAGCTTCTATCTCTTCCTGTGTTGGTTTAATTCTTGATCGTTTCCTCGGCATGACGGAGAATTTGTCTGTAGCATGATAAAGAGACCAATATTAGTTCCTAAGAAATGAATACATGATAATAGTGGGATTGTATTTTTTTTATGTTGTAAGGATTTATTCTTGTATAGTTTGACATCATGGTATGAACTAAGGTTTGTTTATTACACATAATTATTAAAGAGCCCAAGTCTAGAAAATATACATGGCATCATGTGAGATTGTAGGTTGCTTTCTCGATTGGGAATGTGTCTATTTTAAACATGTATGATAAAGCATGATAAAGTAATTCAATCCGAAATAAGGAAAATGTAAAGAACATGCATGTAAAGACTTGACATACCTAAAAAATAAAGATTTGAATGGAGAGAGTACCCAATTATGTAGTGTTTTTATCTTCTTGCATCAAACTCCTCAACAATTTGAGTTTTTCACCACTTGCTTCCTTTTCAATGTTAAATTCTTAAAATTGAATCACAATTAACATTGCAATACTACAAAAATTGAAACTTGAATAGATATATATCAAACTTGGTTTGAAAACTATGTTATTTCCTCCTTCTCAAGTTGGCAAAGCAGAAAAGGTGGTGGAAAGATCATGCAAAGGTGGTACAATGTGTCAAATGTGCATGTGAACTTCCTAATAGCATGAAAGCACTTCTTTTTTGTCGGAGCACGCGTAGAATCAGTAAGAAAACAGAGCATGTGGGCCAAGATCACGGGGGTAACCACTTTTTTACCATTTCAGTAGAAAGACAAAACGTGAGTGCGTTATAACGCGCTCGCGTTTTGTCCTGCTATAGATCCCTAAACCCTCAACTCTGATCCCTTGACCCTCAACCCTCAATGTCAAATCCTAATCCCTCAACCCTCAGCGTCAAATCCTAATCCCTCAACGTCAAATCCTAATCCGTCAACCCTCCAACCCTATCCCTAATCCTTACAACCCTCAACCCTTAAATCTGATCCATCAACCCTCAACATCAAACCCTAATCCCTCAACCCTAATCTGTCATCCGTCATCCCTCAACTCTAATCCCTCATTCCTAAACCCTAAATGCTATCCCTATTCCTAGACCCTCAACAGGCTCGATACTATACCTTAAACCCTAATCCCTCTACCATCGACACTCTTATTTAACCCTAATCCCTTGACCATTAACCCTATCCCTCAACCTCAACCCTCAACTCTCAACATTAAACCCTAATTCATCAACCCTAAACCCTAATCCCTCAAACCTAAACCCTATCCCTAAACCATCAACCCTCAACACTATACCTTAAACCCTAATCCCTCAACCCTCAACCCTAAACCTTATCCCTAAACCCTAATCCCTCAACCCTCAACCCTAATCCCTCATCCCTCAACTCTAATCCCTCATCCCTAAACCCTAAATGCTATCCCTATTCCTAAACCCTCAACAGACTCGATACTATACCTTAAACTCTAATCCCTTATCCCTAAACCCTCCAACCCTATCCCTAATCCTTATACCCTCCACACTCTACTTTAACCCTAATTCCTCGACCCTCAACCCTATCCCTAAACCCTTGACCCTCGAACCTCAACCCTCAACCCTCAACATCAAACCCTAATCCCTCAACCCTTAACTCTGATCCCTCAACCTTCAACCCTGATCCTAAACCCTAAACCCTCAACGCCAAATTCTAATCCCTCAACCCTATCCCTAAACCCTCAACCCTCAATGTCAAATCCTAATCCCTCAACCCTCAGCGTCAAATCCTAATCCCTCAACGTCAAATCCTAATCCGTCAACCCTCCAACCCTATCCCTAATCCTTACAACCCTCAACCCTTAAATCTGATCCATCAACCCTCAACATTATACCTTAAACCCTAATCCCTTCAACCTCAACCCTATCCCTAAACCCTTAACCCTCAAACCTCAGCCCTCGACGTCAAACCCTAATCCCTCAACCCTTAACTCTGATCCCTCATCTCTCAACCCTAACCCTAAACCCTCAACCCTCAACATCAAACCCTAATCCCTCAACCCTAATCTGTCATCCGTCATCCCTCAACTCTAATCCCTCATTCCTAAACCCTAAATGCTATCCCTATTCCTAGACCCTCAATAGGCTCGATACTATACCTTAAACCCTAATCCCTCTACCATCGACACTCTTATTTAACCCTAATCCCTTGACCATTAACCCTATCCCTCAACCTCAACCCTCAACCCTCAACTCTCAACATTAAACCCTAATTCATCAACCCTAAACCCTAATCCCTCAAACCTAAACCCTATCCCTAAACCATCAACCCTCAACACTATACCTGAAACCCTAATCCCTCAACCCTAACCCTAAACCTTGTCCCTAAACCCTAATCCCTCAACCCTCAACCCTAATCTGTCATCCGTCATCCCTCAACTCTAATCCCTCATTCCTAAACCCTAAACGCTATCCCTATTCCTAGAACCTCAACAGGCTCAATACTATACTTTAAACCCTAATCCCTCTACCATCGACACTCTTATTTAACCCTAATCCCTTGACCATTAACCCTATCCCTCAACCTCAACCCTTAACCCTCAACCCTCAACCCTCAACTCTCAACATTAAACCCTAATTCATCAACCCTAAACCCTAATCCCTCAAACCTAAACCCTATCCCTAAACCATCAACCCTCAACACTATACCTTAAACCCTAATCCCTCAACCCTCAACCCTAAACCTTATCCCTAAACCCTAATCCCTCAACCCTCAACCCTAATCCCTCATCCCTCAACTCTAATCCCTCATCCCTAAACCCTAAATGCTATCCCTATTCCTAAACCCTCAACAGACTCGATACTATACCTTAAACTCTAATCCCTTATCCCTAAACCCTCCAACCCTATCCCTAATCCTTATACCCTCCACACTCTACTTTAACCCTAATTCCTCGACCCTCAACCCTATCCCTAAACCCTTGACCCTCGAACCTCAACCCTCAACCCTCAACATCAAACCCTAATCCCTCAACCCTTAACTCTGATCCCTCGACCTTCAACCCTGATCCTAAACCCTAAACCCTCAATGCCAAATTCTAATCCCTCAACCCTTCACTCTAATCCCTCAACCCTAAACCCTATCCCTAAACCCTCAACACTATACCTTAAACCCTAATCCCTCAACCCTAACCCTAAACCTTGTCCCTAAACCCTAATCCCTCAACCCTCAACCCTAATCTGTCATCCGTCATCCCTCAACTCTAATCCCTCATTCCTAAACCCTAAATGCTATCCCTATTCCTAGAACCTCAACAGGCTCGATACTATACTTTAAACCCTAATCCCTCTACCATCGACACTCTTATTTAACCCTAATCCCTTGACCATTAACCCTATCCCTCAACCTCAACCCTCAACCCTCAACCCTCAACCCTCAACTCTCAACATTAAACCCTAATTCATCAACCCTAAACCCTAATCCCTCAAACCTAAACCCTATCCCTAAACCATTAACCCTCAACACTATACCTTAAACCCTAATCCCTCAACCCTCAACCTTATCCCTAAACCCTAATCCCTCAACCCTCAACCCTAATCCCTCATCCCTCAACTCTAATCCCTCATCCCTAAACCCTAAATGCTATCCCTATTCCTAAACCCTCAACAGACTCGATACTATACCTTAAACTCTAATCCCTTATCCCTAAACCCTCCAACCCTATCCCTAATCCTTATTCCCTCCACACTCTACTGTAACCCTAATTCCTCGACCCTCAACCCTATCCCTAAACCCTTGACCCTCGAACCTCAACCCTCAACCCTCAACATCAAACCCTAATCCCTCAACCCTTAACTCTGATCCCTCAACCTTCAACCCCGATCCTAAACCCTAAACCCTCAACGCCAAATTCTAATCCCTCAACCCTTCACTCTAATCCCTCAACCCTAAACCCTATCCCTAAACCCTAACCCTAAACCTTGTCCCTAAACCCTAATCCCTCAACCCTCAACCCTAATCTGTCATCCGTCATCCCTCAACTCTAATCCCTCATTCCTAAACCCTAAACGCTATCCCTATTCCTAGACCCTCAACAGGCTCGATACTATACCTTAAACCCTAATCCCTCTACCATCGACACTCTTATTTAACCCTAATCCCTTGACCATTAACCCTATCCGTCAACCTCAACCCTCAACCCTCAACCCTCAACCCTCATTTCTCAACATTAAACCCTAATTCATCAACCCTAAACCCTAATCCCTCAAACCTAAACCCTATTCCTAAACCATCAACCCTCAACACTATACCTTAAACCCTAATCCCTCAACCCTCAACCCTAAACCTTATCCCTAAACCCTAATCCCTCAACCCTCAACCCTAATCCCTCATCCCTAAACCCTAAATGCTATCCATATTCCTAAACCCTCAACAGACTCGATACTATACCTTAAACTCTAATCCCTTATCCCTAAACCCTCCAACCCTATCCCTAATCCTTACACCCTCCACACTCTACTTTAACCCTAATCCCTTCAACCTCAACCCTATCCCTAAACCCTTTACCCTCGAACCTCAGCCCTCAACCCTCGACGTCAAACCCTATTCCCTCAACCCTTAACTCTGATCCCTCATCTCTCAACCCTAACCCTAAACCCTAAACCCTCAACCCTCAACGTCAAATCCTAATCCCTCAACCCTAAACCCTATCCCTAAACCCTCAACACTATACCTTAAACCCTAATCCCTCAGCCCTCAACCCTAAACCTTATCCCTAAACCCTAATCCCTCAACCCTCAACCCTAATCTGTCATCCCCCAACTCTAATCCTTCATCCCTAAACCCTAAATGCTATCCCTATTCCTACACCCTCAACAGAATCGATACTATACCTTAAACCCTAATCCCTTATCCCTAAACCCTCCAACCCTATCCCTAATCCTTATACCCTCCACACTCTACTTTAACCCTAATTCCTTGACCCTCAACCCTATCCCTAAATCCTTGACCCTCGAACCTCAACCCTCAACCCTCAACGTCAAACCCTAATCCCTCAACCCTTAACTCTGATCCCTCGACCCTCAACACTATACCTTAAACCCTAATCCATATCCCTCAACCCTTAACCCTTAAAACTTAAACCCTATCCCTACACCCTCAACACTTGACACTATATCTTAAGCCTTAAACCCTCATCCCTAAAGCCTCAACCCTCAATCCTTAAACCTTCAACCCTAAACCCTATCCCTAATCCCTCTACCCTCGACATTAAATGCTAATCCGTCAACCCTAAACCCTAATCCTCAACCCTCAACCCTCAACACTATACCTTAAACCCTAATCCCTCAACCCTTAACCCTAAACCTTATCCCTAAACCCTAATCCCTCAACCCTCAACCCTAATCCATCATCCCTCAACTATAATCCCTCATCCCTAATCCCTAAATGCTATCCCTATTCCTAAACTCTCAACAGACTTGATACTATACCTTAAACCCTAATCCCTTATCCCTAAACCCTCCAACCCTATCCCTAATCCTTACACCCTCCACACTCTACTTTAACCCTAATCCCTCGACCCTAAACCCTTGACCCTTGAACCTCAACCCTCAACCCTTAATGTCAAACCCTAATCCCTCAACCCTTAACTTTGATCCCTCGACCCTCAACCGTAATTTGTCAACCCTCATCCCTAAACCTTAAACGCTATCCCTATTCCTAGACCCTCAACGGGCTCGATACTATACCTTAAACGCTAATACCTTATCTGTAAACCTTCCAACTCTATCCCTTATGCCTTAACCCTCATGATTAATAGCCTTGAATGTAAAAAAAAATTAAGTGGGACATAACGCAAGCGCGTTATAACGCGCTCGCGTTATGTCAAACATGGCAAAAGACAGACTTGCAGGAAAGAAAAATGTAAGGCAAAACAAAACGCGAGCGCGTTATAACGCGTGCGCATTATAACGCGCTCGCGTTATTTCTTGCTTTGGGAATCCCAAGCCTTGGGCTTGGGATTTGCTTTGGATTTCCAACCCAAAGGCTTGGAGTGCCTTATGAACAGTCACAGACGTGTTTTTCTATATTCTTCAAAATTTCACATAATTTCGTTCGTGCTAACCCTCAGATTTGCACGTGTTTCAAGGTTGAACAAATCGAACACATGGGTAATGTTAGGCTTTCTCTTAGCTATTTGACGTTGTGATTTTTTTCACATTTTAACAATATTAAGCCTTTCATCTTTAATTTCTTTTGTTTGTGTGTCCGTTCTTATGCAAAAACCACTGTTTGGTCTTTTTTTCATTGTAAAATAACTATTCATTCAAATTTCAAAAAAATTACATATTTAGAAACTAGACTCCATTCTACAAATATTAAAAAAATAAAAAAATGATTTTCAATTAGTTTTCAAAATTTATAGGGGTAGCACGGCCAAAATTCTATTTTTTAGGATGTGTCCACTTTAAAAATTAGTAAAAAATCAAATATTTATCAAAAAATTATCAGAAAAATCAGGCATAAACTACATGCTATTAGCTAATTTCTCACCAAAGCGATTTTAAAAATACCAAAAAAAAGTTGACCTTTTGAGGGAGCCACAAAACATGCTATGTTATGTTTTTTTGACAGAAACAACACCAATTTCTGTGGCTCCCTCTTTTGAACCCCTTAATCTATGCCATTTTCAAAACAAAATAGTAGTTTAGAAAGTAGACTCGGAGCACTACGAACATTGTTTTGGTTGCATCTCTAAATTTTGAGTGTAACTATGCTCAATTTCTCATCCAAGGCTAGTATTTCCTGATTTCAGAAAAAAAGTGGCCACTTAAGACCCCTTTTTGGCCCCCCATCTTCTTGCACTTACCCCTATAATAATACTCAAATTGATAATACAATAAATATATTGTATTTTAATTATATAGAATATTCATAAAAATAATATTAATTAATAATATTATATAGGTTTATTAAATATTATTATATACATGGTTATCATCTAAATCAATGATGACAAACACCATATTTGACTAGCGATTTCTCCGTCTTAATCGTGATGTTTAAATCTTTAATTTAAACAATGCCTTAATATGGGGACATGACAATTTCCTGCTACAAAGAACTTGTGGTGTTGGTACATAGGGAAGTGTTTGATAAAATACCTTAAAGAAAAACATAGTGCCACCATATATCTACCCATGCAACATTATGAAAAATCACATCGGAAAAGGAAACATGACAAATGCATAGAATATTATATGGCAAACGAAAATATTATGCATATTGATCTTTTTCTTTCAGCTAATTACTCTCTCTGTGCAGTGGTATTCGGATGAGTTGTGGAAGTTAAATTTCCAAGTCTTTAAGTGAATGATGATTGTCAAGTGTATCCTTATGGCTCATGTCAATTATCTAGTATTGAAAGAGCTTTGTAGTATTTAATAAATCCCATTAACCAAAACTCGTTGCCATCCATAGTTAACACTTGAATAATCTCTCTCTCACACATTAAATTTTAGGATTCTTTATCTCTTTGTCTAACTATTAAATTTAAAATTTAAAATTTAATGTGTTAATTCACTCTACAACCCCTCTCTTCATATAACTATTTTGTAAAGGATGCTTAGGCAATTTGTAGCAATTAAGAAAACCATATGTGCAGCAATTTTCTTTTATTCATAGAGAACTTCTTTCCACATCCATTTCCCCGTACCCATTGCTAGTCATATTGAATATGGATATCCTCCTATGCTGTGCACTAAATGATATTGGAGTTCTCTCTTCCCAAGCTTCTGTAAATGTGGTCTCACACTTCAAATGATAGTAATCCAGTCCTTCCCAACCTTCTAAACCCTGCAGAAGAAAAAAATTCTATTTATACGGTAAACCCATGACGTCTTGGCGGGAGGCAAAGAGGCGAAGGAGGGTTTTCACAACCAGCCAAAGTGGAACCAACGTTATGCTAATCTAAAATTTCGAGTAACCTAAGACTAGTTTGAATTCTCTAATGCCCACATAAAAACCTCTGTAAACCTCTGTAAGCTGCAATGTCGGTTGCAAACCCAGAGGAAGAGGACGACTACATCATCTGGAAGAAAAACACTCTTTCTTGTATGACTTGGTGATAAGCCATGCCCTCGAATGGCCGTCACTCACAGTGCAGTGGCTTTCCGGTCACCACGAGATCCCCCACAGTGAGTACTCCCTGCAGAAACTCACACTTCTGACGAGGAGCCTAATTTTTTGATGATACTGAAAGTTCGGCTTCTCTCTCCAAACTCTGATTCCGTTGGAGGTTTCGATAGCCCCTCCCAGAAGGTACGTTTTCTACCTCTTCAATTATCAATTTGCTTGAATTGAACCTGTGCCGATGATGCAACAATCCCTAATGTTTACTATCAATCCACAGCTCTCACAACCTTTTTAATATCAAGTTCTCGTGTATGCCTGTGTTGAATTTTTATTTTCAAATGGTATATTTCGTGAAATTTTGATAAAGTCAACCAATGTTAACCACTAAATTACTCTGGCCCCACAGGGTTTGGGCTTTTACCTTGGCCATTGCTTGTGTCCAATGCTTGCACTACATTTTATATGACTGAAATTGGGAATATATGTCTGTATGCACGCTGGTTCTGTTCATTTAGGTAGTTTGATGTTTCTTCCTTTTGCTTAGTTGCGTGTTTCCCCTATGTTCCCGTTGGACTTATTCCCACCCTCTGATCTTCCGTTTCCACGTTGCTTGCATACTGGTTCCATTTATTTAGGTTGTTTAAAGTTTGTGCTTTTTGCGTAGTTGCACATTTCCCCGTTGTTCCCGTTAGATTCATCCCCTCCCCCGTAATCTCCTACTCTTTCCCACCTCCCGCTTCATCCATCCATGCCATTTTCCTATTCAAATGCCACTTTTAGGATTTATCAATTTTGCCTTCTCGCTCCTCCTTGCACCTCCCAAGGGGACTCGATGGAAAATAGCATTTTGTGGCCCTAAGAATTAGTGTTTGGAGTACATAGAGTCATTTTGTTCTTGCATGCTATTCCACAGTCTGTTACTGTGTGAAGGTCTTCTGGAATCAACTACATAGCTTGTTGATTGAAGAAGTCTCTCATATATAGGAATCAGGATTATGTATCTTCCAAAGAACATTTCATATCGATGCGTTTCTGTAATTTAAAAGTTGGAGCAGATTTATCACAGCATGCTTCAAGTTGGACAGTTGTGCTCTTTTTAAGTTGGGAAAAATATAATACAAAGCGATTCTCATGCCTAAAATACATTAATTTTACAATCTAAATGCTGAAAAAATAATCAATCGCTATGATTAATATGTGGTTAAGTGTGATCGTAGTATTTGGTCATCCTAAATTTCATCGATTAGTTGGTTAATTTCCGTAAATGATTGCTTGTCTGGCTGCGGTCTGTCAGTAATTAGTTGGGAGTTTACGACTGGTGGCTCCGGTTTGATTCTCGGTCTGCTCCCACTGTTTTGGATTTTATTGAGAGTGCACATTTTGCTGAAGTTCTATCATCTCAGTCCAAGGAAAAGGGGTTTTCACCTGGGCCGAAAGAAAACTTCTAGGGAGGATTGGGCATTTAAAAGATATATAGCATGCTTAAAGATTTCCCACCTTAGGGAGTTGTAGCATGCCTGTCATGGCAGCCTCATTATAATTTGATGATGACCAAATCATAAATCAACAATTGTAATTTCTGTAGGATCACCTTATTTGATTCTTAGTTGTTAATGCCCATGCAGAGTGAACCTTTCTTCTTCTTTATCAATTCCACCAAAGATGCAAAGGGCACTTGCTATGTATCACATTTTCCATAAAACATAACTTGTGGATTACAATTTCAATTTTGAATAACTAGTACCTGCAATAAATTAATAATGCTTGTATGCACTATTATTCCTAACATTGGTGCTGAATGGCTTCAATTTAAGTGTCATAATGCTTTTATGTAATCAATTTGCCCTGCATAAGCACTATTTTGGAATTGCATAATTTTTGTTCAAAATAGCTTCTTTAAAAAAAAAATACTACTTCCTATAGGATACCTGGTACCTAGTTGATGTGAAAATTGTCTTAAATGTTTTGGTAAATTATGCGGATGGATGATCTGTGTTCACATTCTTCTTCAATATCAATTCCTTTAATCTTGATGACATTGTCTGTAGGCTCCCTTATCTTGATTGCTTTTTAATTTTTTCTTTTCAGGTGAAAATAATTCAGCAGATTAATCATGAAGGTGAAGTTAATAGAGCTCGATACATGCCACAAAATTCCTCCATTATTGCAACCAAGACGGTGAACTCGGATATTTATATATTTGATCACAGTAAACATCCATCAAAGCCTCCTCAACAAGGGGTTTGTAATCCAGAGATAATATTGAAAGGTCATGATGCTGAAGGATATGGCTTATCATGGAGCCCTTTCAAGGAAGGTCATCTACTAAGTGGTTCAAATGATGCACAAATATGTTTATGGGACATTAGTGCTTCTACAGGAAGTAAAGTGCTTGGGCCCAAGCATATTTTGAAGGTGAAGTGCAAGGCGTTTCCCTTAAACATGCTCAGATATTATTTTGCACTTGCATGTGGGTTGTAGAAATTGTTAAAAAAAAGAACCTATTGAAACTCCGATAAACTTTGATACGATACCGTTGTGATATAGGTTTGTATAAACATTTATTAAATCAATAAATTTACAGGCCTTTTTTGTGACAGGGCTTTTTTTCTTTTTCCTTTTTGTCCTGACAGTTTGGGTTTTATTTATTTGAAAATTGCCATTGTAACCAAATTAATCATGGAAGACCCATGTAAGTGTTCATTAGCATCTATTATGTTGGATAACATTTACTTTTCTCTAATTAGTTAATACAAACTATTTTATTAGTTGCTCAAAGTTTCATTTAGATGTGCTACAGATGGATCACCATGCAGTTGTTGTAAAAGTGAAATATTCCCTTTTAAACTTTTAAGGTACAATTAAAAGTTCTAATCATTTTTATAAGTTCTCAAAATTGGTTGGACTGCTAGGTTGGTGGCAACATATATAGCCCAATATACATGATCCTTATGCCAATCGGGGTGAAGCCACAATGTAAGTGGCCCTCCACTAACGTAGTGGTTGAATGGTTGTGGATGAGTATATTTGTTTGCTTGGCCTCCTCTCTCCTCTTTTGTGGTTGAAAAAACTTCCCTTCCTACAAGTTTCTAAAAAAATGTTGTGTTCCATGGTGTTTTTGGGACGGGGACAAGGGGGTGGCAAGGGACATGTTTTGGGGAAAGCAATCCAAGGGCCATTTTTTAGGGATGACAATATATATGAATTTTACAAAATTCACACACACACACGAATATTGAGAGAGAGAGAGAGACTTTATATTAGTCTAATCTAACAGGGGATAGAACAAGAGAGAGGAAGATAGAGATTTTAAAAGGGGGGATGATATAGAAAGGGAGATAGAACAAGAGAGAGAGAGGGAAAGACAGATAGAGAAAAAGAGAGAAATAAGACACACAGAGAGATAACAAATATAAAGGGAAAGAAAGATAGAGACGAGAGAGATTGACACTAGCTTAGTCATTTGACGCCAAAAACCAAAAGATAGTGCACATGTCCATCTGAGATACACTTGGGCCAACACAACATTTGCTTGAGGACCTAATAATATAGAGGGAGATAAAGATCTATATAGAAAGATAAAGAGTGAGACAAAAATTGACACACACGAGAGAGAGGAATAGAGAAAGAGAAATAGACCACTATGAGAGATAAATTCCAACACTTGGGGAAACATGACATTTGCTTAAGGACTTGAAAATTCACCTTTAAGACCTCTTTACTGTACCCATTGCACACTAAAGTGTAGCTATCCATGACAATATCAATATGCCATTTTAAAGCTTCATTAATTCGTACATGACACAACTAATACAATTGGAAAAGTAATGTCGCTTATTGAAGTGGCTCAAAAATGGACATTTGTAGCATCTTGGATGTTCAGCAAATGGAAACAATGCTTAACAACATCTATTGTTTGAGTCTCCCCACATTTCACTACCATGCCAATAGCAAATGATCAATGTTTTCAAACATTCTATTGGAGTTAACTGTTGCTATACCAACCATTCAAAATAATTAGAGCAAGATATTAAATCGCATTGGGAAATAATTTCAAACAACTGCCATCCATGGAATTTGCACCATACATCTCTAGATCCATTGACATACACTGATGATAAGACTCCTGATTGGGGACATGCAATGTAAGAAGATATTCTTCATGAATAGAAAGTCTTGTCAAGTCTATACCTAGGCCTGCCATTTCAACTGGATGGGCTCAACATGCTTGGGAAACAAGAAGAGGACTAGTTAAGTTAACTATCATTGCGAATAACTGACCAAAGAAAAAAATCCAAAAAAAAACTTTCTCATCTCCATACCTACTTTTACCCACCACTATTTCAAAACAACTTTACTTGCATGCATGTCAACATATTTAATTTACTCCACTTCTTTTCTAATATAAAAAAATACATATCACTACATTCTTTGAATGTTCAAATGATGGATGAACAACAACCATTCACCATCAACAAAACTATATGCTCTCCTCTCAAGAAATTTCAATGTTAAATGTAAAATTATAAAGGAACCAATAATTATTTTTGAAAATAAATTTATATTCTTTAAAGATGCATGAAGGAGACTTTGTAACCAAACATTTAAATGCTTTTCATCTTGTAGTGCGGCAACTAGATTCCATATATGTAAAAATGGAAGAAGAGGATAAATGTATCACTTTGAGTTGTTCATTATAGGATACCATCCTTCTATTTTGAAGCCTATTTATCTAAAGAATTTTAATATCATTTCCTTGTTCTCTAGAACTAGGGGTACATAAGTTTCTTAGCATTGTCTGAGTCTACCACTCAATTATGTTGTATCTGTAAAAAATTGTAAAGAAAACAAGCTTATCCTCACAAGTTGGGTGGAAAAAACACATCAAAAGGGTAAATTGATTGAGGTAGAAGATTTGCAAAATTTGGCAAAAGAAAGACTTGATGAAATGATTAATTCAGTTGGAGGTTTTCATATGATAATAGGTGGAAGCCAACAAAACCTTCATTTTGTACTAATCTACACTTCAATAGATTATAAATTCCTTATTTTTCATAGCCAAGTTCCCGCCCAAGTTAATGAGGCTACCAAAAATAAGTATTGAAAATCATGCATATTATTATTATTTTGATACTATATAGCAAATTTGTTTGTACAATATTACAATACCAGGGTTATTAGTTTGATTGGTAATGTTAACCATGGTTTTTTTGTAAGGATTGAATGAAAGCCTAGAGGATGAGCAAAAAATCAAATTTCCTCAAAGAAAGCACTTAGATTTAGAAAATGATTATTATGAAACCCATATGAAGAAATTATTTCAGAAGATAAAGCTAAAATAAAGTATGTCTTCCAAAGGTATATAAAATTTCAATGTTAAATGTAAAATTATAAAGGAACCAATAATTATTTTTGAAAATAAATTTATATTCTTTAAAGATGCATGAAGGAGACTTTGTAACCAAACATTTAAATGCTTTTCATCTTGTAGTGCGGCAACTAGATTCCATATATGTAAAAATGGAAGAAGAGGATAAATGTATCACTTTGAGTTGTTCATTATAGGATACCATCCTTCTATTTTGAAGCCTATTTATCTAAAGAATTTTAATATCATTTCCTTGTTCTCTAGAACTAGGGGTACATAAGTTTCTTTGCATTGTCTGAGTCTACCACTCAATTATGTTGTATCTGTAAAAAATTGTAAAGAAAACAAGCTTATCCTCACAAGTTGGGTGGAAAAAACACATCAAAAGGGTAAATTGATTGAGGTAGAAGATTTGCAAAATTTGGCAAAAGAAAGACTTGATGAAATGATTAATTTACTTGGAGGTTTTCATATGATAATAGGTGGAAGCCAACAAAACCTTCATTTTGTACTAATCTACACTTCAATAGATTATAAATTCCTTATTTTTCATAGCCAAGTTCCCGCCCAAGTTAATGAGGCTACCAAAAATAAGTATTGAAAATCATGCATATTATTATTATTTTGATACTATATAGCAAATTTGTTTGTACAATATTACAATACCAGGGTTATTAGTTTGATTGGTAATGTTAACCATGGTTTTTTTGTAAGGATTGAATGAAAGCCTAGAGGATGAGCAAAAAATCAAATTTCCTCAAAGAAAGCACTTAGATTTAGAAAATGATTATTATGAAACCCATATGAAGAAATTATTTCAGAAGATAAAGCTCAAATAAAGTACGTCTTCCAAAGGTATATAAATTTTCATTTACCACACCATGTTAAAAGATTGGTTGGATTTGGAGTCCTAGATGACCTTGTGGGTCAATAGTGGAATCTTACAGAGTTTGATCAAGGTGAACAATACTTTTACGGTTATATAGGAAAACCATAACATTTTTATCTATGATGTTGAACTACAATTTTTGGATTCACAATACAAGTTTTAGTTTCAAGTAGACAGCATGGCTACATGCATAAACTTACTATGAATAATTATTTTTAGATTTTACCTTTACCACCCATGACAATTGAAAAGACATTTCCTAAAACACAAAATCATTGGCCATCATGGAATTACAAAACTAACCTTAGTTGCATAAATATAATGGGAAAAAGTGTTCCATTGTGTGATTGACGTTGGACTATGGTCAAGCATTCTAATGGAAAACCCTACATTAATGATCAAGGTATGGTACTCCCTGATTCATGCCAATGATCCAAACATGACATGTGTCCATTGGGAACTACACTTAGGGAAACACGGCATTTTTTTAAGAACCTAATAATTCACCTTTCAAACCTCTTCAATGTACCCATTGCACACTAAAGTGTACAGCTATCTCTTGTAGCAACATCCCATCTCAAAGTTTGATTGCTTCATACCTCTTCTATGTATCAAAACAATTGGAAACAATTTCACTTATTCAAGTGTCTCAAAATGGATATTTGCAGCATCTTGAAAGTTCAACAAATGTAGATAACACTTAACACCAGTTATTGTTTGAGTTTCCCTTGTTTCACCACTATCCAAACAACAAATGGTCAATATTTTTAAAACATTCACAATGATATTAGTTCATTAGAGAAAGATATTACAACCCATTGAGAAAGAAATTCAAACACCTACCATCGATATAATTTGTATCGTACACACTGGTGATGAACTTCATCTGACTAGGGACATGTAATGCAAGAAGATAGTCTTGATGAATGACAAGTCTTGTCAAGTCTTTACGTAGTCCTGCCATTTAAATTGGATGGGCTCGACATGCTTAGGAAACAAGATGTGGTACTATCACTTGCAAATAATTGACTGAAACAAATAAACTTTACTTGCATACCTGCTTTTACTTGCTACTATTCAAAAACAACTTTACTTGCATGGATGTCAACATATTTAATTTACTTCATTTCTTTTATAATGTAACACAATAACACATATCACTACATTCTTTCAATATCCAGACAATGGATGGAAAATAACCATGCTCTCTTCTCAAGAAATTCCAATGTTCAATGTGCAATTATACAGGAACCACTAATTAATATTATCTACATGCTATCTCGGCATACCCATTGCACACTAAGATGTGATTGCTAGTACTATACCAATATAGAGGACAACATTTTGTCTCCTCCTTTCGATCTAGTTCAATCAAATGGTTAGTGATCCATGCACCTATATATCTACTCCATTCGATTCGATTCGTAGCTTGGTCATCAATTTGAGATTATATCGATAGCATCGATAATGGATGTTATATCAAGGTAGATAAATTTATTCATAGTTCAAAAGCTAACTCATTCACATTCTCTACCTTAATTATTTCTTTATTTACTCAAGCACCGAGCCAAAAGCGTTCCCATCAATGTGATCACTCTCTTTAAGGAACCAATAGTTTGTCTTATTCATATGACTAGGCCAATCCAACCAAGATGTTTTCCCAATATAGCAAGGAATCAAGATCAAGCTGGTCCAACCCATGAATAAAAATAAATGTAACACTGAGAAGGGATAATAGAATTTTAGCCTTATCCAACTAATGCCCTAAATACTATAGGTTTGTATCTAGGACGAGATAGAGGAGATCAAATTCTATATATAAAATGATTTCCCTAAATGGGGCCTTTCCCCTACCATAAGGGGGTTGGTATGTGATGGATAGAATTTGGCATACCATTCAAATATCTTTCCTTGGATGGGCAGAATTTATGGTCCAAAAACCTCAACCGATCATTATTGGGATGACTATTAACAATAAATGAATGAAATCTGATGGATGGCGACAATGGAATGGGCACAATGAGGTATGTGGTAAAACAAATCTTCTTAAACATAGGCGCAATCTCTTTTTTAATGTAGTCACAATCTTTCTTGAACCCAGTACACCAGTGAACTCATCCAGCCAGCTTCACCTTTAGTTATAGTGAGTGGTACCTCTCTATAGTTATTATTAGAGTTAGATATGGAGCCCCAATAAACCCCCAATCATGTCTCTCCTATCTTTGATGATTACTAAGGGCTTGCATGGCTAGATAGTAGAAGCCCTTACTATAGATAGGGGTTTCTAAATAAGTAGCAACAATAAAAAGTGCACCCTATCATCATGTGTTCCTCTCATCACACATGCTCATGTCATGTGTTATCCATCTTCTTTCATGTATTTGAGACCTTCCCATTAATGCAGACATTCTATTAGGTCAACCGGCCAATAATCCCTACTACCCCCAATTATGGAACTCCCCCTTTACCACTATTGAGCGAGGGGAGACCACCTCCACTCGACTCTATAACTACAAAAAGGGGGTGGTGATAGGGGTCGATTGGATGTGCTCTACTTATATTATCTCCTTTCTCCTATGAACAATTGAATTCTATGATATGGCTCCCTTTCTCTGATTACAAACATGCTTTACAACACCATAAAAACTTCAATTTATAATTTTTTGTGATAGAAAATTTCTCTAGGGCCCTAGAAGATTTACTGAACACACAAAAAGGTCAAACAACTATCACACAATTCACATTCTAGTTTTTAATCATGTAAGCTACAATACATAGAAGTCAAACAATGTCCCTTTCTATTTATTGAATGCACGTGAACTAGAAAACGATCATTTAAACAAGTTACTTATATCACATAGAAGTGCCACAAAATAAAACGAGGATGAGTGGTCAAGGAATTAGGATTGTGGACTACCGCACAACCTTAGAGTAAATCTAATGGAAAACACAAAGAATGGAGAATTGGGTGAAAATATATTGATTCAATATCATAAACAGTTACAATCTTCATATGACGTCAACATGCATGTGGACTATAGGCTCACAAGCTTGTCCTTTGGCATGTTATAATTCATATGAAAGATATAGCTTTGAAGTGCTACTCCGCAATCCACTATCCTAACTTCTTAGATCATCTAAACTTAATTGATGCCTCTAACTACATCTAGTGAATGATTATATAGCAATTTTGATTTCAAAGAATGATCTTAATCGACCTTAGAAGATTTCAAAGTTCAATGCTTAATTAAACATGTAGGTTAGCCTAAATCCAATGGTGAAGCCTCCAATGTTGATGGATCATGTTGTGGTTCAAGTTGAATGTGCCTCTGGTGTTATAATGCCTTGTGATATGCTTTATTAGGTGCCGCACATCACGAGAAGGTGCTGTGAACTATGAAGTGATCATGAGGTAGAATGCAGTGTAATATACTGAGACTAAACTAACTAAAATGCATGAAAGAAAAGAAACAAAATATTTTTGGTTGATGCAAGATTGCCTTTCAACCTGGGATGCTCCTCCATCAGACACCTGGGTTTGTTTGAAAAGTGAGTCCCTCACTTTCCAGGGGCTAGAGGAAAACCAATCCAGTCTACCTTAACCAGAGAAATCCATGATGAATCTTCCTCCAATCTTCCTTTCCACTTAACTAGGTACTCTTTATACTACTTTCCTTTGGTGCTATGCTCAATTCTGTTATCCAAAATATGCTCTATTTTCTCTTGTTGTTGATGTGGTATCTGATCCTTCAAACCAACTTCAATTGTGCTATCACTTGATTCTCCCTCATGATATTGATATATATATTTAATGTTGAATATGGATGATATGCCAAATGCTTCTGGTAATTACACTTCATATCCATTTCCTGAGTCAAACTTCTTGAGAATCCTACATGGTCCAAACTTCCTCATCTGTAACTTATTGTATGTCTCTACTAGAAATCTTTCCTTCCTAAGATATACTATGACTTCATTCCCAACAGAAAATTCCTTATGTCTCCTCTTCTCATCTTCTTGTCCCTTATAATTGTTGTTCATCTCTGAACCAAATACTTTCAAACTTCATTGTTTATTGTCTCCATCTATCCTACAAATTCTTCTACCTCTACACGTCTTCTATTATCCATACTAATGTCTCTCAGCTTTGCAACTCCTCTAGGATGTACTCCAATCACAACTTCAAATGGTGTCTTCCCTGTACTTCTTCTCATTGAGTTATTGTATACAAACTCTGATTGCGGTATAATTATATCTCAATTTCCTGCCTTATCTCCAATCAAACATCTCAACAAGTCATCCAAACTCCTATTTACCACTTCTATTTATCCATCTGTCTGTGGGTGAAATGTTGAATTGAACTTTAGTTTTGTCTTCATCTTCTTCCACAATGTCCTCCAAAAATATCCTATGAACATTATATCCCTGTCTGAAACTATACTATTTGGTAATCCATGTAATTTCACAATCTCCTTCAAAAATATGTTAGCAACATGTACAACATCATTTCTCTTCTTATAATGAATGAAATGCATCATCTTTGAAAATTTGTCCAATACTATAAATATAGAATCATGTCCCCTCTGTGTTCTTGGTAACCCTAATATGAAATCCATGTTTATATCTTCCCAAGGTCTCTCTAGTACTATGAAAGGTTTATATAATCTAGTATTCTGACTACTCCCTTTCACAACTTGACAAATTCTACAACTTTGAACAAACTTTCCTACATCCTTGTATATTTGAGGCCAAAAATAATGTTCATTCACCAAAGCTACTATCTTATCAATACCAAAATGTCATGCTAATCTATCACTATACTTCTCCTTGATCAAATTCTCTCTCATTGAGCTCCATGGAATACACAATTGATTCCCTTTCAACAATATATCCTCTTGAATGAAATAATCCAACCACATGCTTACATCTATTATAACAAGTTCTTTACATTCTTTCCATGCTTCCACAAAATCAAGATCATCCTCATACATGTGCTTGAGTTCTTCAAAACCTAGTACTTCTATCCTCGTTTCCATTAACAAGTTCCTTCTTTTGCTCAATGCATCTACAACTTTGTTTGACTTTCCACTCTGGTGTTTCATTACAAATGTATAACTCTGCATGAACTCTACCCACCTCATGTGTCTCTAATTCATTTTGCCTTGACTGTTCAAATACTCCAAAGCTTGATGGTCATTGTATAACACAAACTCATTTGGCAACAAATAATGTCTCCACTTCTTCAAGGCTTGAATTATGGTAGAGAACTCCTGAGCATATACTAGATATCTCCTCCTTGCATCATTCATTTTCTCACTGAAATATGCTATTGGTCTCCCTTCTTGACTTAACACTGCTCCTATTGCATTAACATTGGCATCATAATCAACCTGAAACACTTTGTCAAAATCTCGTAATGCTAACACTAGTAGCTCTATTACATTTTCCTTCAATAATTAAAAACTTCTTATGTGCATTTGGGGTGATCCCACAATACTGTGTCCCACTTTTTGGCCAAAGTAGGACATTGAAATCAACATTTTTAACTAAAATTTCACTTTCTGACATATATAGCAACTAAACCATTAAGAATTTTAAGATGATGTGAACTAGTTTTGTTTTGTGAATTTGTGTGTATCCAAATTTCACTTTCTAACATATATAGCAACTTTTTCTGTATGTATCCAAATTTTTCTTTTTGTTGAAACAACGAGATCAATGACTAGTGCACAGATATTTTTCAAAATTTTATTATTTTTCCATATGTGTAGAACAAAGAGCTTAATGTTTGGTGAAAAACCTATGTTCAATAAAAAATAGAAAATAAATATAGAAATCAAATTAAATATATTAAAAATTATACTTGTTAGAAATCTCATTTCGAGGGCCATAACCCTACAAATTATCTTGTCAAGTTCATTCTATTTGGATGTCCAACCTAAGGTTTGAAACTAAAAATTTTGAGGAAATCTTGAGGCCTAGAATGGAAGAGGGCCATTCAAGGACTTTTGTTCGAAGGTACACTGGGCTGCTTAAAAAATTAAAAAAAAAATCATAACTGTCCACCTTCAAACAAAGGTGGTCGACTAAAAAAAATAATTAAAAAATTCATAACAAGAGACCTTTGTTCGAAGGTCTTGAAGCTGACTTTTAAAAATAAATTAACTAAAGTTGCATATATATAAATAAGTAATTTAATTAAAACTTATTTGTCTTGAATTATATTCGCATTTTTTAATTTTGGAAGGTTTTTAAAGACAATAGACAGTGAAGGAGTTTTCAACTAATATTTTTCGAAGGAGAAAATGGGCAATAAAAGGATAAGGAAAAATAAAGCTATGCAATCATTTTCTAAAGAAAAGGAAAAATAATTATCTCAAGAAAGGTAAAAAAGATACTACAAAAAAAACAAGGTATGTACTTTTTTTTGTATACAAATGTTTCAAAAATATTAGATTTAGATATGTATGTTTTAAATAGTCTAGAATTTGTTTTATCTAGGAGAACCATCTACTGCATGTAAAATGATCAAGGCCTCTCCCTACCCAACCATGTAGGGAAATTCTAGGAGATATTATTACATCACCATGCTCACAATTATTAGTTTTAGCAAGATGCACCTCATTATCTTTCGTTCCACCCTAATTTGTTAATGTAGGCCAATCTTTTTGCCCTCTCAAGTGAAGGGAAACTATTGTTGACACATTATAAAAATATGGTCAAGGGAAACAATATACCAAATAGAAAACATATGCAAAACATAGTTAAATTAAAATAAATCCATGATAATTGTTTGACGACTAAGGAACCAACATGACAGTGCCTAATATGATCACACTAGAGTTTGTCATCCTCTTCTATATGGCTAGTTGTTGGTAGGGCCTCCACATGATATTGCATAACACTAATCTATCAAAAAAAATTGTCATGCCCTAAGGGTGCAACCCTTCCTCTATATATTAATGTTGTTGATATCCCAATGGGATACTAGCATCATGTTTCTTGTTGTTGTTGTTGTTATATATCTATATATACAAGTTTATGACTAAGTGGAATTGTTCAAGAAACAATGTCTCATTATGTTCTCACACATGCGTGTCTTCTGGGGACAATTGTTTGTATATAGAAAATAAAGATATAAATTTTCCTAATTTACCACCACATGTTAAAGAATTGATTGGATTTGGAGTTCCAAATCACCTTATGGGTCAGTAGTGGAAGTTAAAGA
Organism: Cunninghamia lanceolata; assembly: GCA_027924645.1. Lineage (NCBI taxonomy): Eukaryota > Viridiplantae > Streptophyta > Pinopsida > Cupressales > Cupressaceae > Cunninghamia > Cunninghamia lanceolata. Next base: position 21,452,182 of record BSBN01000339.1, on the reverse strand, counting down.
GTTTTAGCAAGGTCCACCATACTTTTACTTTTTAGAATATGTGTATAATATGTCAAAAGGTAACTAAAATGTATGGATTAAAAGTATATTTTAGTTTCATGTAGAAAACATGGCTACATCCATAACCTTCGTATGAATAAGTATTTTAAGTTTTACTATTAGGTTGTGTCTTTATAATTCAATCTTCATGAATGTTTTAGTTCAAAACTTTGCTAAGAGTTTATGAGTTGCATTATTTCAAATTGAGTGTCTTGTAAAGAAGTTTTTTTGAAAAGAAATTTGTATTCTCTAAAGATGCATGAAGGACACAACACTAAGCTTATTTTAATTAATATAGTGGAAAAACGTCTATCACACAGTAGATGACTAATAAAACTTGTAACCCTAGGATTGTTAGCTAGATGATCTAGACCTAATCATTCACCACCATCCCAATAGTAGATGACTAATTTCAAACTTATAACCCTAGGATTGATAGCTAGGTTATCTAGACCTAATAATCCACCTTTAAGAGATATTTAGTGTACCCATTGCACACTAAATTGTAGCTATCTCTAACAATAGCAACATCCAAGCTTCACTCATTAATACATGTCATGACCAGTAAATTTGGAAACAATGTTTCTTAATGAAGTGTCTCAAAAATGGACATTTGCAACATCTTAAAAGTCCAACAAATGAAAATAATACTTAACACCTTCTATTGTTCAAGTATCCCCTTGTTTCACCACCATCCCAATAATAGATAATCAATATTTTAAATAATTCTATTGGAATGAATTATTGCTCTACCAGCAATTCATAAACATTGACAATCATATTGGTTCGTTGGAGAAACATATTGCAAACCATTGGGAAAGAATTTCAAATATCTACCATCTATGGAATTTGCATCATACATCTCCAGATCCATTAACACACACTTATGATGAAAATCTAGAACCATTATCGTTAAAGAGAGATAAAATGAATGGGCAAGATAACATATAATTATTACAAATTATCAAAAATGGACATTATAAGAAATAAATTTGTCTTTAAAAAGGACATTATAAGAAATAATGATACCAAATGTTGGTTTTACAATGCTTATTCTTCAATTAGAAGTAATGGAAAGTAATAAAATTTATTGATCGAAAACACATGTAACCTTAATTAAACATAGAAGAATAAGTGAAGGAGATAGAAAAAATAAGATGACATATATAATTGAGAAAACCCTTCTGAGTAAGAAACCCACCACCAAAAGTAAACCTTACTATATTAGTGAAACACATCATTTGCTTAAGGACCTGATAATTCACCTTTAAGACCTCTTTAGTGTACCCATTGCACACTAAAGTGTAGCTATCTCTAAAAATAGTAACATCCCATCTCCAAGCTTCATTCATTCATACATGACATGACCAATGCAATTAGAAATAATGTCACTTATTGAAGTGGCTCAAAAATGGGCAATTACAACAACTAACTCAAACGTCCAACAAATAGAAAGAATGCTTAACACCAAGTCTATCACACAACAAAACACTTTTTTTCCATTGTGTTTATGCAGTTAAGTTTAATGTTGTCTCCTTCATACATCTTTAAAGAATACAACTTTCTTTTCAAAAATAACTTATTTACAAGACACTTAGTTTGATATAATGCAATAATTTTCTCATAAGCTCTTAGCAATGTTTTGAACTAAAACATCCATGAAGATTGAATTAGAAAGATGCAACCTAATAGTAAATCTTAAAATAATTATTCATACGAAGGTTATGCATGTAGCCATGTTTTCTACTAGAAACTAAAATTTAATTTTGATTCATAAATTGTAATTACCCTTTGGCATACTATACACATATTCAGATTAAAAGTATGGTGGGCCTTGCTCAAATTCTTTAAACTTATACTACCAACCCATAAGGTGATCCAGGGCTTGAAATCCAACTGGTCAATACTTTAACATGTTGTGGTAAATAAAAATTTATATCTTTATTTTCTATAGACAAACATTTGGAAGACATACTTTCTTTGACCTTTATCTTCTAAAATAATTTCTTGTGATAGGTTTCATAGTAATCATTTTCTAAATCTAAGTGCTTTATTTTATGAAATTTGGTTTCTCACAATCCTCTAGGCTTTCATTCAATCTTTGTAAAAGACAAAATCAAAATAATAATAATGACCATAATTTTCAATACTTGTTTTTGGTAGCCTATTCAATTTTGGTATGAACTTGGCTATGAAAATAAAGAATTCATAAACTATTGAAGTCTAGATTAGTACAAAATGAAGGTTTCATTATCCTATCAAGTTACACTTGAATGCATTTCATGCCTTACATAATTCACAACTCGTGGAAATTGATAGAAAAAAGAAGAATGCTTCCCCTCTAGCCCATCCCTTGTGTTCATCTTGTTGTGTGTTAGACTATTATAGGGGCTTCCACCTATTATCACTGCAAAACCTCCAATTGAATCAATCATTTCAACAAGTCTTTCTTTTGTTAAATACTACAGATCTTCCATCTTAATCAATTTACTCTTTTGATGTGTTTTTTTAACCCAACTTTTGAGGATAATCTTGTTTTCTTTACAAATTCTTGCAGATACAACATAATTGAGCAGTATACCCAAATGATGTAAAGTAACTTCTGCACCCCCAATTCTAGTAATCAAATAAAGGATATTAATCCCCTTTTGATAGATAGGTTTCAAAATGGAAAGATGATATCCTTTAATAGGTAGCATCCATACTTGCAATTAGTCCCATGCTAATTGTGTAAACAAGTTTGCTACACAAATTCAAAATATTAAAATAATGTCCATGATTTTTGATACTTGTTTTTGGTAGCCTTTTCAATTTTGGCAACAACTTGGCTATGAGAACAAAGGAATTTATAATCTATTAAAGTCTGGATTAGTACAAAATGAAGGTTTCATTATTATATTAGGTTAAACTGCAATGCATTGCATGCCTCACAATTGGTGGAAATTCATATAAAATAGACAAATGCTTCCATTCTAGCCCATCCCTTATGTTCCTATTATTGCTTGTTAGAATATTATAGGGACTTCCACATATTATCACATCAAAACCTCCAATTGAATTAATCATTTCATCAAGCCTTTCTTTTTTCAATTTTTGCACATCTTCTACCTTAATAAATTTACCCTTTTGATGTGTTTTTTCTAGCCAACTTTTGAGGATAAGCTTATTTTCTTTGCCATTTTTTTGTAAATACAACATAATTGAGTGATATACCCAAACAATGCAAAGTAACTTATGCACCCCCAATTCTAGTGAACAAAGAAATTCAATATCGATCCCCTTTAGATAGATTGGCTTCAAAATAGAAAGATGCTATCCTTTAATGAACAAATTAAAGTGATACATTTTTCCTATTCTTCCATATTTAAATATATGGAAGCCAATTGACTCACTACTAAATGAAAAGCATTTAAATGTTTGGTTACAAAGTCTCCTTCATGCATCTTTAAAGAATACAATTTTCTTTTCAAAAGTAACTTTTTTACAAGACACTTAGTTTGATATAATGTAATAATTTTATCTCATAAACTTTTACCAATGTTTTGTCTACTAAAACATTCATCAAGATTGAATTAGACATATGCAACCTAATGGTAGATCTATCTCTTCTATCTAACTTGTCCTATTCATCTTGATCCATTTCTGATGGTAGAAAATTGAGTGCAACAATTATTATGATCTATCTCCACTAAAAGATCTTCAACCTTCAATTTCCACAACTTAATGTTTTACCTACTAAACTTCTCAATCTCAATTGTCAAGCTGAGGCCCATGACTTATAATTTTAAAATATTATTTTTAATCCACATGAATTATCTCGGAAGTCCAACAAAAATGGAAAGAACACTTAACAACTTCTACTATTCGAGTCTCCCCTCATTTCACCACCATCCTAACAATAGATGATCAATGTTTTCAAGCATTCTATTGGAGTGAACTGTTACTATACCTACAACTCATGAGAATTCATAATGATATTGGTTCTTTAGAGAAAGATACTCTAGCCCATTGGGAAATAAATCTAAACACCTATTATCTATGGAATTTGCATCCTACATGTATCTCCAGATCAATTGATAGACATTGATGATGAAAGCATCTAGAACCATTGTCAGCATATAGAGGAAGAGTAAGAGAGAGAAGGGGAGACAAAGTGAGAATGATGAAGAGACAAGGGGAGAGAAAGACTGATAAAGGAGGAGAGAAGGGGAGAAAGAGATGGATAGAGACAGAAGATAGAGAGACATATAGGTAAAGAGAGAGATAAAGAGGTAAAGAGAAATAGAGAGATAGAGTGGGAGACAAGAGAGGTAGAGAGATAGAAAGATAGAGAGGGAGGGAGATATTTAGAGAGGGAGATTGATAGACAAAGAAGAATAGAGAGAGGGTCAACCCACAATAGTGGGTTACACTTTTGTGGATAAAGAAAAATTGAAGGTGCCAAAAATACTATAGCAAGCACCTTCGAACGAAGGTATTTCCTTCATTCGAAGGTCTTGTCGGCCTTATTAAATCTTAAAATAATAAGACCTTCATTCAAAGGGGGTCTCCATTCAAATGTCTTTGGGTGCCAAATTAAAATAATAAAATAATGTCTTCGATCAAAGACCCTCTTTGATTGAAGGTATTATTTTATTTTTTTTAATAAAAAGGTTAAAACTCTCAAATGACAATTTTTGTCATTTTAGATTGCATAGTGTTCACGAACGGCAGACAAAGGTGACATGCCTGACTGCACATTCAAAGGAGTCAAAGGGGACGACGAAAAAAGGCTACGGTAAGGCCCCACATCAGGATTCAAGCGTCCACATCAGCATTCTAACGTCCCTCTAGGTGCACATACCTCAGTATATATGCTCCTCATTTCACAGATATAAGCTTGTTGTTTCACTATATATGTTCACTGATTGTCATAGAATATTTGATGTTTCTCATTTACATATACACCTATGCAATAAAAATTCCATTGCGTTGTTGAATTCTCGAGTAGTTATTTAGTTCACTATCAAACCCTAGTTTGGCAAACTAGGGTTTGATAAACCAGGATTTGATAAACTAGGGTTTTTTCATGCCACCTTCTCAACCATGTAACTTGTTCTCTCTATTTGGATAATAGATAATAGAGATCCATGTTATGGAAAAAAAAATCTATCTGCCATGAAAACTACTCTTGAGCTCTATACAACTATAAATGACTATAGCCAAAAGAGAGATTCCATTCAATAGCTCAACACTTTGTAAAAAAGCTCATTTATTATTTATGAAATCATGCCTCTTATATTACTTAACAAATTACAAGAGAATTACTTATATTCATTGCAATGAGACGTCTGTAGCCACACAACCAATCTCTCTCTTTACACCTGAAGGCAAAGAACTAGTTCAAAATTCATAACTAAATGGAGTTTCGATGTATCATGTTCAGCGTAATATGTGCTAGGTATCAAAATCCCTTATCTTATTTTAATTATTTCATGTTATATAACAATAGAAATCTATTGGTGGCACTTACTAAAAATAATTTAAAGATATATATAAATCCATTTCCAAAAAGTTCTATCATAGACATGCAATTGTTATTAATAATGTTATCGACGATAATGATGTTGATGATGTTGGCCAAATCTAATCCTACATTAAAGTGTCTTATGATTTTACTTTGGCTTGGACTAGTGATTGACATATCAATTACCTAGATAGGTTTAACCACTAGAACCTAGTGAACCATACATAAACATATGGTCAAATCATCTCATGATGAAACAAATACATGTTGAGTGATTAGCATCTATATGTTGTAGTAAAAGGTTGCAATGATAAAACTTGGAAATGAGTCTTTAGGAAATTGTAAATGTTTGAGAATTAGATCAATCCTTATGACCCCAAGAGTGCTTTAACTGTGCAACATCGTGTTGGTTTTTTCTTCTGAATCAGCATTAGGGTTTGCCACTTCTAATGCACAGGCAGATTCAGCCAACTAATACAGGAGGTTGCGTGAGCTCCTCCCCTTCACTTCTGGTTCTGCCGCACCAAGGGGGGTATCCCTATAACTCAAGATGTAACCTTGACTAGCTCAAAGATAGAAAGATCTAACTTGACAACAACAGGCAGAATACTCTCATGTATGGACCAAGATCTGTATGATAGATCACAAGGTGGGCAACGTTCTTGGACATATATGTCTGGTTAGGTATGAGAGCATGCAGGGGTTTCCTACTCCTAATCCTACAACTAACAGATGGAAGGAAGAGATGGTTTGAAATGATGTTTGGATGCAAACCTGGACCTGGTGTATAACCTCAACACAGAGCTAGATTGGTGCCTATCCAGGGCTTGGAGTCGGTAGACATACACCTGTGAATGATCAGCATGAATAGCTAAAACTGGATTTCAGGGGGATACACATGATATCTGCCTTACAGATATCTCCCAATACAGAGTGTTAAGCTGTCTATACTTATGGCATCCCTATTGCAGTATACCCTTCCCAATATTCAATCTGAAAACAATTTAATCTACCCCTTGAGCAGAAGTTAAAAGATTAAACATTCAACACATGAATTCTATGTGTTGACTTTTTCTTCTGAATCAGCATTAGGGTTTGCCACTTCTAATGCACAGGCAGATTCAGCCAACTAAATACAGGAGGTTGCGTGAGCTGCCTCCCCTTCACTTCTGGTTCTGCCGCACCAAGGGGGGTATCCCTATAACTCAAGATGTAACCTTGACTAGCTCAAAGATAGAAAGATCTAACTTGACAACAACAGGCAGAATACTCTCATGTATGGACCAAGATCTGTATGATAGATCACAAGGCTGGCAACATTCTTGGACATGATGTCTGGTTGGGTATGAGAGCATGCAGGGGGTTCCTAATCCTACTCCTACAACTAACAGGTGGAAGTATGAAATGGTTTAGTTTGAATTTTGGATGCAAAGCTGGACATGGTGTATAACCTCAACACAGAGCTAGATTGGTGCCTATCCAGGGCTTGGAGTTGGTAGACATACACCTGTGAATGATCAGCATGAATAGCTAAAACTGGATTTCAGGGGGATACACCTAATATCTGCCTTACAGATATCTCCCAATAAAGAGTGTTAAGCTGTCTATACTTATGGCATCCCTATTGCAGTAAGAAAGATACATGCAAAACTGGAGACAGAATCAGCATAACACATGCAAACATAGCATTATTCATATAAGATTAACCATGAAATCAGTGGATTCATGCCAAATCGTACAACAGGAGATACATAAACTCACAAGTTTAGCTGCACAGAGCAACCAAAACCAGTTGTATCTTATTACAGAGCCAAAATGTCCAGTTTTCAACAACCAAAAATGAGTAACACTTCCTGCTTATAACAGCCAGGTAGTGTACCACAGCAATTAATTACATGGTTGACCAAAAATCCTGCCAGATACACAGTATCAGAAAAATGGCGCTCAACGCATTACCAGATTGGCGCTCAAACATGAATGCAGTAGGTAGGGGAGGAGACAGGAAGAAACCTCGAGCCCTGCGCCACTGTCCGTTGATGTACACCTTCAATCGGGTACTAGATCCGTCCACACCATCGCCCATACCTCTGCAACAATCGCCATTAATGGCGCACCAACCCGCGGCCTTGGGAAATGCAGAATACTGTGCGTCGCAACTGTTTCCCGCCAAGATACATCGTCATGATATTTGAAAATATGCAGGATATCAATTATCCCACATGCACCCCGCGGTGACCTCTTTAACACCTTATATACTAGGTCGCGAGCATATATGATGTCGGTGCTTTGGCTCCCAACGACACTAGTATAAACCTTCATCATCATCCTCCAGCAGCATGATATCTTGTCGCTTGAAATGTCACCCTGACGTCAGCATCATCATCGCAATATCACCTACATGATAATCGCTTTCATCGGCACAACCTGATGCATCGGAGGAAGATCCTCCTGCTTAGCCGATACCAAATGTCTAGCCGATGAACATCCTGATGACGTCACCGTCATATCCTGCTGACGTCATCAGCATATCTGCCTATCGCGCACCTCCTCATATCCGGATGACGTCATCGTCATGTTTGCAAATATCAGGGGATCTCCACAAGATGATCAGTGTTAGAAATATGACCCCCTCGGACCTTGATGACGTCACCATACATCGGCATCAGGATGATATTCGGAAGATAACCGGATATTTGGAAATATCATCCTGATGCACACATATCATGCTGCACTGTAGCTCCACTATAAGATCGGGGTGATATATGAATATGATAGATATTTGAAAAGATCACCCCCCACTAGATAATGCACAAAGCCGACAGGCGGATATCTCCCTTCGGAAATATCATGATGCAGACAGGCAGAAAAGCGGATATCACCCTGACGTAAGAATGACGTCAGCATCATCAGGGTGATAAAACAACGAACATGAAGTGATAAAACAACATCAGGATGATCTTGACTAAGATCACCCGATGTTCAAATATGATGACCCCGATGAAGATCGGGTCATACTTAGGACTTTGCAGCAACATCATCAGGATGATCTTAAGTAAGATCACCCGATGTTAGAATATCACCCCAGCGAAAGATCATGCTGACAGAAAATATGATGACCCTCGTAAGCAACATCAGGGTGATGTCTGGAAACATGATGGTGATGATGACGACCCTTAAGAAAAAACAGGTAGGGTCGAACAACTTAGAAAATGACCCCTTCGGAAGATTGGGGTGACATCATCATCATATAAGGGCAGGGTGATAATTGGAAGATCACCAGATATTTGAAAAATCACCCCCCGCAAGAAAATCAGGGCACACTGTAGCTCATCAGCAGGACCGGGATGATGCTGACCACCATCGAAGAAAACATGATGATGATGACCTCCTCCTCAGGAAAAAATGATGCTACAGCTGAAAAATGCTGAGGAGGTCCAACACTTAGAACATTTTTAAGGAAGGTGCCTGCATGAAAATTGCTCAAAAACTGTCAGTCAATTCAGGCACTAACAGTGGCTTTGTCTGGGGACGTGCAGGTGCAAGACTGCAGCGAGAACCCCAGATCTCTGGGATGCAGACCAGTGCCTTATCCATTGGGCACAGAAGCATAAAGTTACCATGATCTGCATCACCAAACACATTTTTTTTTTTTTTAAAAATAAACATGGTGGCCCAGGGCCACCAAAAAGGAAAAACCAGACTTTTCCTTTGTCAAACACCTGATTTTGTTTTGATTTCTTCAAATGAAGCCTAAAAGCATTTAACTGTCTGCAGCAAGCCCCTTGGCAATTATTTGTGCTGCTGCTCATTTCTTTTTCTTCAACAAATCTACAACTAGCTTCATCAGCATATATCATTATCAGTTGTAGAATGTCATCATCATATGAGTCACTGATGTTGCTTGGAAAAATAACAGACTCACATGAAACAAATGAATCCACATCAGAATTGTGCCCTTCCTCAAAAAACAAGAGCTCCTCTGCATCAAACACGCAATATTCAGGCACAAGCAACATCTCATAATTAAATTTATCTTGATGAACATATAGATATCCATCATCATCATGCACGGTAGTTTTGTCATTAATGTCCACCTGAAATGTCTCAAGAGAAGGCAGAAATAACTCAGAATGCAGCCCTACACTGAAAGCTTCATAGTCACCCCTGCAATCAACACTATTCCCAACTGTATGAGCACACACATTTGCAATTTTCCCATCCACCTCTGAATGGTGACCTTGTTTTTTTTCTTCAACAGTGCCCTAATAATCAAAAACAAAGTTTTCAACCTCTGCACTATGAAGGTGGCCAAAATCTTCAAGGAAACATTCATAATCAGCATCCAAATATATTTCATCATCTGAAAGGCTCACATATGCATCTGAATGCTGGCAATCACTAGCATATTCACTGCCATCCCTTGAATCAATATTTTCTATATTCAGAGTGAAGCTCTGCATATCCACTTCATATAAATAATCAGGCATAACTGAGATATGCACACTGCTGTAAGACACAACTTCATGTATGTCTCTCATTTGATCAATTGGAGGGCACCTTGTGTCTGCGGGCTTGTCTTCTAAAGGCTGATAACAATCTTTGTTTTCATTATTACAAGATGTGCTTACATTTTCTACAACATTTTCTTCATGCATCACATCATGGCTGCACACATTATTCTGAAATATATTTCCCTCTATACAATCATCTCTCAATGCACATACTGGGAGAGCTGAAATATATTCACTTTGATAACTGCTTTGACAACTTGCAGCCATGAAACCTACTGGCATTCCATATTTCTCATTGTTTTCTATGTCCATAGCAAATTGGAAATCCTGGTGAAGTGTGACTGGTTCTTTATCTCTCAACAGATAACTCATTTCTTCATCAAATGCAGCCAAATAAATTGTCAAGCACAATGCATTATTAGGTCTCATATATTCAGGGATCTGCCTGAGCAATTTAATAAACCTAAGATTAAAGGCTGGAACCCGTTCCTCATCTTCCCTTTGGATATTCATAAAATGTATGATCAATGAGGCCACATCAAACCTTTCACCAAACTGCCCTAGGAATGCAACTTCTAAATCTATCCATGAAGAAACTGAACAAACAGGCAGGTCTGAAAACCATATCCTAGCATCATCTTCTAATGATTGAACAAAGAGTCTCATTACTACATCTTCATCCTCTACCTCATAATCTTCTATTAAATTACAAAATCTTTACAGATGTTTGTTTGCCGATTCAGAATCTGATGCACTATATTTTGGCAAACATCTTCTAATTTTATTGGGAATAATATTTGGGTAACCATATATCCCTGTGAAATTTAGGGCTTTATATCTTTCAATAAAGAATGGTCTTCTCTGAGAGCATGACCAGGCTTGATGTTCTAGACTCAACATTTTGAATCAAAGATGAATACCTGGATATATATTGCAGCACTGATAGGTTCTTTCAACAGAGTCGCCACCTCTCAGAGAGAGGACAGAATGTCAGCAAGGCACTTTTGTTTTCTGGATTCATCACCCCAGCAGAGCACCACATGGTTCCTTTTTGCTGCAACAACTTCACTGGAAACTAGATTTTCCAGCCCTCAGGTTACTTGACTCTCTCTGTCCCCAGCGGAGTCGCCATTTTTCTGATACTGTGTATCTGGCGGGATTTTTGGTCAACCATGTAATTAATTTTCTGTGGTACACTACCTGGCTGTTATAAGCAGGAAGTGTTACTCATTTTTGGTTGTTGAAAACTAGACATTTTGGCTCTGTAATAAGATACAACTGGTTTTGGTTGCTCTGTGCAGCTAAACTTGTGAGTTTATGTATCTCCTGTTGTACGATTTGGCATGAATCCACTGATTTCATGGTTAATCTTATATGAATAATGCTATGTTTGCATGTGTTATGCTGATTCTGTCTCCAGTTTTGCATGTATCTTTCTTACTGCAATAGGGATGCCATAAGTATAGACAGCTTAACACTCTTTATTGGGAGATATCTGTAAGGCAGATATCAGGTGTATCCCCCTGAAATCTAGTTTTAGCTATTCATGCTGATCATTCACAGGTGTATGTCTACCGACTCCAAGCCCTGGATAGGCACCAATCTAGCTCTGTGTTGAGGTTATACACCATGTCCAGCTTTGCATCCAAAATTCAAACTAAACCATTTCATACTTCCACCTGTTAGTTGTAGGAGTAGGATTAGGAACCCCCTGCATGCTCTCATACCCAACCAGACATCATGTCCAAGAATGTTGCCAGCCTTGTGATCTATCATACAGATCTTGGTCCATACATGAGAGTATTCTGCCTGTTGTTGTCAAGTTAGATCTTTCTATCTTTGAGCTAGTCAAGGTTACATCTTGAGTTATAGGGATACCCCCCTTGGTGCGGCAGAACCAGAAGTGAAGGGGAGGCAGCTCACGCAACCTCCTGTATTTAGTTGGCTGAATCTACCTGTGCATTAGAAGTGGCAAACCCTAATGCTGATTCAAAAGAAAAAGTCAACACTATGTTCTAGAATCTCAGACATTCCTTGAATACCTGGACTCAGAAGAAAGATACATGCAACACTGGAGACAGAATCAGCATAACACATGCAAACATAGCATTATTCATATAAGATTAACCATGAAATCAGTGGATTCATGCCAAATCGTACAACAGGAGATACATAAACTCACAAGTTTAGCTGCACAGAGCAACCAAAACCAGTTGTATCTTATTACAGAGCCAAAATGTCTAGTTTTCAACAACTTTCAAATGAGCAACACAACCTGCTATATACAACAAGGAGGTGCTTAGCCTTAATTACACAGTTGACCAAAAAAACCTGCCAAATACACAGTATCATCAGATTGGCGCTCAAACATTCAATGCAGCAGGTGGGAGAGGAGACAGGAAGAAATCTCGAGCCTTGCGCCGCCGCCTAGGGATCCACATCTTCAATCAGGTACTAGATCCGTCCACACCATCGCCCATACCTCTGCAACAATCGCCATTAATGGCGCACCAACCCGCGGCCTTGGGAAATGCAGATTACTGTGCGTCGTAACTGTTTCCCGCCAAGATACATCGTCATGATATTTGAAAATATGCAGGGTCGAATTATCCCACATGCACCCCGCAGCAACCTCCTCATCACCTTATATACTAGGTCGTGAGCATATATGATGTCGGTGCTTTTTCTCCCGACGACACTAGTATAAACCTTCATCATCATCCTCCAGCAGCATGATATCCTGTTGCTTGAAATATCACCCTGACGTCAGCATCATCATCGCAATATAACCTGCATGATAATCGCCTTCATCGGCACAACCTGATCCACCGGAGGAAGATCCTCCTGCTTAGCCGATACCAAATGTCTGGCCGATGAACATCCTGATGACGTCACCGTCATATCCTGCTGATGTCATCAGCATATCTGCCTATTGCGCACCTCCTCATATCTGGATGACATCATCGTCATGTTTGCAAATATCAGGGGATCTCCACAAGATGATCAGTGTTAGAAATATGACCCCCCCGGACCTTGATGACGTCACCATCATATCGACATCAGGATGATATTCGGAAGATAACCGGATATTTGGAAATATCATCCTGATGCACGAATATCATGCTGCACTGTAGCTCCACTATAAGATCGGGGTGATAGATGAATATGCCAGATATTTGAAAAGATCACCCCCCACTAGATAATGCACGAAGCCGACAGGCGGATATCTCCCTTCAAAAATATCATGATGCAGACAGGTAGAAAAGCGGATATCACCCTGACGTAAGAATGACGTCAGCATCATCAGGATGATAAAACAACGAACATGAAGTGATACAACAACATCAGGATGATATTGACTAAGATCATCCTGACGTTCAAAATATGATGACCACGATGAAGATCGGGTCATACTTAGGACTTTGCAGCAACATCATCAGGATGATCTTAAGTAAGATCACCCGATGTTAGAATATCACCCCAGCGAAAGATCATGCTGACAGAAAATATGATGACCCTCGTAAGCAACATCAGGGTGATGTCTGGAAACATGATGATGATGACCTCCTCCAAAGAAAATATGATGTTGATGTTAAAACATGCTGAGGAGGCCCAAAGACTTAGAACTTTTTTGGATTTTTTGGGAAGGTGCCTGCATGAAAATTGCTCAAAAACTGACAGTGAAATCAGGCACCAACACATCGTTATGGTTGCAATGAAATGTTAACCTCAACTCAATCATACTAATTACCTCATAGCACTAAGGGTGACCAATGTGAATTCAATCAATTTTATATAATAATTATCACATAAGCCAATGTGGGTTCCACACAAGACAAGTCCAAGACTTCAACAAGGCTCATAGCAAGTGTAACTCAACCTTTGAGGGCTTTAACATAAATAACTATTAATTTGGAATGGTTTATCACAACCCAACCACCTGCAATGAGTATTTAAGAAGCAAATATTCACAAGTCTTTAATTAAATAAAGGCTTGTGACCACACTAAATCATATTTTCATTCTCAAATAATTCATAAACAAGTAGCAACCATATAACAAGTTTACAAATATCAAACTAAACTTCTCAATAAGAATCCTACTACAATACACACTAAAAAACACATTTCTTGCCATTTCAAAACATATATAAGACCTTAAAGTTGTATAATTATTAATTCCTTATTCTTTTATTAAATAGATCCACTACATTTAAATGCAATATTAATGTTCTGTTTATTATTCTTAGGATGATTAGTCTTAGTTTCATACTCCTATTCTTTTTATATAGAGGTCAGATATTATTTATACCTCCTAACTCAATTCAAAATTCATTGAGAGTTTGGGTAGCTTTAATCTATCTACTTACACTTTGCCAAATTCTATTTCATAAAAATATATCATTAAATATATTAAGGGAACAACATCAAGGCTCTAATGAAAACCCTTGAATAGATCTCACATGTAGGTAAAGTGGAGTGAGATGCAACTAGCACCAGTTGTGTTCTTCTAAACTATATGTTATCTAGTATGTCATCCAAAACTATAACATATAGATAGTTATATATTATATATTATTTTTATTAGAATAAATTATTATCATATCTTTGGTTTTGTCCTATGAATATATATGATTATCACCAATATTTTTATACATAATTCACATATTATTTATACCTCCTAACTCAGTTCAAAATTCATTGAGAGTTTAAGTAGATTTAATCTATCTACTTACACTTTTCCAAATTGTATTGTGTTAAAACATAGATCATTAAATATAATTAAGGGAACAACAATGCTTGGTTTTAGTGAAAATCCTTGAATAGATCTCATGTGTAGATAAAGTGGATCTTCCTCTCCTATGTCATCATTGATTGAATTTTTTGATGAGGAGATTGTATTGAATAAGTATTATGGTCTATTGTACATGCCAAGTATTATATGAAGAGATATATTGCTACAATTGCACTTGCAACCTTTTTATATATGAAAAGAATTTATCAAACCAAATTTGATTTAATCTAGGTTAATTGTGTTTATTTCTAGGTGCATTTATTTATTAGCCTATATTATTTATCTAAAGCATAAATCAAATATATTTATTTCTTTGCAACTTTATATTCAACAATAAAATAGAGAACTTATCATCAAGGTATCCTTTATCAAATGTGGTATTATGTGCACACCTAACATATGCTTTAAGGATAAAAGGTTGACTTTGAAAGTTCAATGCCTTTTAAGGCTATCCTATATATATTACCTGACTTTAATCATCTGATAGGAAAATAAAAAAAATGTCTACTAGATTACTACAATTTGTATGAAATTTTTGAAATTTGAAATTTATATTAAAATAATGTCCATTTGTAGTAACCAAAATAGGTTAATGGGAAGTTGCAAGAAAATTATATTTTAACAAAAAAATAAAAAAAAAATTCATAATTCAAGTTATGAGCTCTTGATCTAATGCAAAATTATGTTGGGTCATGTTTCTAATGAATACAACTATACATGTATCTTTGATCCTCATAATGAATAAGATCTTAGTGAGAGCCATGAATTTCTCTAAAGAAGTAGTAAAACCTGTCACATATCTCATTATACATTGGACACCTAAAAATAAATTGATCTTTGACTCCTTGTAACATGAAACCTTAGCATGCATGATTTAAACATGAACTTAAATTAAATTAAGTTAAATTACTTTGTTAGACAGAGTCCTAATGTACACACACACACACATATATTGTAGGGGTTAGCTCATGTTACACCTAGTTTGGGGACGGACCGTGTACACAGGCATGATTTAGTCGATGCTAGTAATGTTAGTGGACAGGTGCGATTTAAATTTTTAAATCATATAATTACATGTTTGCATACAATTTGTACGTGCATGTACATATATATTTAACATCTAATTTAACCTAATGTACACTTTTATGTACATGTGTTGTACTATCTCTAGGGCCCAGCATATCCATAAAAGCAGGATGCTCACTTAGAGGGTTTCACAATTCACAGCCGACATGATGACCAGGCTACTAGCATTGCCTAGACATGTTTCTCCCGATATTTCTCTTGATTTTTGTTTTCAGACATTTCTATCTACATATTTGTGGAAATATCTATCTACATTTGCACATGTATTTGTGGACATTTCTAAATGTTTGTGGACATTTCTACATGTTTGAGGACATTTCTATCTACATGTTTTCAGACATTTCTCTAGATCTACATGTTTTCATCTACATTTCTATCTACACATGTTTGTGGACATTTCTACATGTTTGTAGACATTTCTATCTACATTTGCAGCACATGTTTGTGGACATTTCTATCTACATTTGCACATGTATTTGATGATTATATATATTTATGTCCACACGTTTGTAGACATTTACATGTTTGATGATACTTATGTGGACATGATTTATGTTAAATGATGATACATACTTTTGTGGACATGATTTATGTTAAATGAGGATATATGTTTAAATTTATAATAGATCCAGAATACGTGTAATCATATTGGATAGAAGAATTTAATTAACTCATTTAATAATTTATTGTGAACAATGTCCATCAAAAATAAGGCCGCATGATTTTAAATAAAATGTGTTAAACTTGCCCACATGGGTAAAACACACTACATATAAGTATGCAATGTGGAGTATGCAATTTCCATTATTACAATAACATGAAGGTTAAGCATAGCATGCTAATTTACCCTAATCGATGCTTCTTGGGCTCAAAGTAGAGATCATAGATGTGATAATAACATCTTTGAATGAAAAATAAAAAGAAGATAAAAGATTCTTAGAATGTGTTGTCATAAGGCTACTATATGTTAAATGTTTCTATCCAGTAGAGATATTAAGATTAAATAGATATAATAAATAAAATATGTAGAAGAATGTGGTCCTAATAACTTGGTACACTTTATTAAAAGCACAAATAGACAACACCTAGAGTAGCTACAAAACTAAACAAATCTTATCTAAGAAAATATGTTTGATATACAAAACTATCAATTCTTAGAAGAAAATATGTTTGATATACTTGTAAGATGTGTATATATAGACATGATACTCTACATTGGGGAGAACTTCTTGCATGTCCTACTACATTCCATTCTAATGCTTAAAAAATTTATCTTATGACGTGGTATAAAATATTTAAACTTTAATTTGTTATGGTTCCTGAAATTACATACCTTACACTTTTCTCCTTTATTGAAATTAAAATGGAATGTGTCCAATATGCAATTTCCATTATTACAGTAACATGAAGGTTAAGCATAACATGCTAATTTACCCTAATCAATGCACTTATTAGGCTCAAAGTCTTAGAGATCATAGATGTGATAATAACATACTCATGAAACATAAAAAGAACATAAATGATTCTCAAAATGAGTTGTCATAAGGCTACTATATGTTAAATGTTTCTATCTAGTTAAGATATTAAGATTAAATCTATAATAAAAAAACATATGTAGAAGAATGTGGTCCTAATAACTTGTTACACTTTAAATTAAAAGCACAAATAGAAAACACCTAGAGTAGCTACAAAACTAACAAATCTTAGAATATAATATTTTTGGTGCAACATGATTATTCAAGTCTAGGGATGCTCCTACATCATTTGGACTTTGTTTCCCATTGGATAGGCACCAATGTTTGATGATGAATGATCAAATACTTTTAATACTTGTCATATCCGTATGTCCTCAAGTAGTAGTGTAGTATAGTCTTCATCTTTGTCAATCTACATAGTTCAGTTTCATATAACATTGTATTTATAAAATATTTTGTGTGCCCATGTATCTAAAACATATTCATAGGACTATGAATATTGAATAATTTCAATTATATGTAACCTAGAAAATAACTTATTATAAATATCTTGAGAGCTTGTGATTGTTACAATTAAAGGGTATGGTTTTGTAAAGAACTATTATATGTTCTTATTTCCCTTTAATTATCATGTCAATGGCCTTTGTTACCACCCTCATTGGCCTTGTAGATCCATAAGTACAAGTAGCTACTAACTCCTATTAATTACCTAATTAAGTACTACATGTAGCCTAATGTTGAGTCTATCCCCTTGTGTCTAGATCAACATACATCCTTGAGTCTAGGTCTTGTGTACATTATCTATGGTTGTAATTTATATAGTTTCAAATTTAGGGCCAACCTAACCCTCCCAACTAACCATTATGCATCAACTTCAAACACATGAAATGTTTAAATTTTTTAACCTCAAGTAATTTTATACCTAAGGACTTTAACTCTCATTTGAATTTGAACACATTAAAGTGCCTAACACTTAGAGAACATGTTCAAAGAGCATATACACTAGTAGAAATATGGCAAATAAATTACTAGGTGACAAAAACTTTTAGTCACGTGACCAAACTTTTAGTCACGTGACAAACTTTTTGCAACATAGCTATAAATGACTAATTTGGTCATCGGTTGAAATGACTAAATAAATGAACAAAATAAAGGACTAGTTTGGTCATCGGGCAAAAAACACAACTAAATAATTAATCACACAAATAAAAATTAGACAATATGATATTAAAGTGGATAATTTAAAAAAATATTTCGAATTGAGGGAGTGGGTTGTATTATAATATATTATATTACAATACAATATAATTATATATATATATAATATTATATTATAATATATTTAATATTATAATATTATATTACTATATAATATATATTATATTACTATATAATATATATTATATTATATAATATATATTATATTATATAATATATATTATATTATATAATATTATATTATAAAATAAAATAATTATTATATTATAATATAATATAACATTTATAATATATATATAATATTATATTATATTATATTATATTATGTTATAATATAATATTATAATATTATAAAATATTATATTATAAAATATTATATTATATAATATTATAATATTATATTATATATTATATTATTATATAATATTATATTATAATATATTTAATATTATACAATAATATAATATTATAATATATTTAATTAAATGGGTGTCAAATTTAATTTTCACCCTAACCTATCATATGGGTGCCAAAATTATTTTTCACCCTAACCTATCAAATGCGCGCCAAAGTTAATTTTCATCCTAACTTATCATATGGGCACCAAATTTAATTTTCACCCTAACTCAGTAAATTGATTATTAACTTAGTAATTTTCACCCTAACAATAGAGCTTTACATAGTTCTAAAAGTATAGTCCTTTTTAGACATGTCCTAGGATTTAGTTTGCAAGAACCCCTTGACAATATCCTAATGCATACCACCATATTTTGATTCACACACATGAGAATGAGAAGTAGATAAAGCATATAAGTTTTTGCAACACATTCACATAGTTCATCAATAGATTTAGAAGATTCTATAAAACTAGACATAGAATTACAAAGAGTACCATGATGCACATCACACACCTCACTCTTTCAATGTTGATGACAAACTTTAGTTACATATTTAGAAGAAACATTTCAAAGTTTCAAATAGGAAGATTGCGCCTCTATGATATGGTTCATAGACCGTTTTTGTGATAATACATTTGTTCTCAATCTCGCATGATACCTAGGATGGCACCTAATATTCAATGTGGAACTCCTCAAACCATAGTTTCCTCTTTTCCTTGAGAAGCCATAAACTCAACATCCTTCAAACAAGTGGATGTGAGCACTTGCACAAATTTATGCAAGATGAGAGCATTTTTACTACCACAATGTGCATTCACCATGTTTCACATCACTTATTCAAAGTGTCTAAGACAAGATAATATAAATATCAAGAAAAGTGGTACAATCTTTATAAGCTCTATGTTTAATTTTTGTCTCATTGAAGGCACATTGTGGCCATTGATTCTAAAGAAAGGGCAAGTGATCATAGTGAAGACACAATTCTATAGGAACAACATGCATGACTTGATATTCTTTATAACTTCTACATTATCCTTCATAGCATGTGTGCCTTGCACATAATGCAAGGTATCATCATTTGTCACTACACATGACCCCGTGGAAATCATTACTTCATCGCATACTATCGTGCATTAATCTACATAGTCTTGCATGCCACCTAGCATTATTAACTAATTTGTTACATGCTGCACCTTCAACAGTCTTTTCTAGCGATGGGAACATAATGTCAACAATCAATAATCTCAAACATGGAAGTTTGAAAATTTAGGACATAAACTGTTACATATTCTTCTCTTGTTTTGTAAGTGTAATGTACATAGTATATATATTCATTCATCTCTTCACACTAAAAAGGGATAGTTATCTAAATAGCCATAGGAAAACTAGTTTATGTGCTCACCCTTTCTATTCATATGACTAGTTAGTCGTGAGGTAAAAAAAGCATATTGCTTAAAATTTTAAGCGCTAAAAGCAAGTGCATTTTTTTAAAAGGGAAAATCAAAAGGAAAACAGAAAAAGCTTAGGCGCTAAAGTAAGTTTCAGTTTTGTCTTTCATTACACCTGTGTGCTAAGGAGGTTTAGGGTTATGGGAGATTATTTGTCATTTCTCTAGTGGTTTGATTTGCAAAGCCTCACAAAGACTATGATCAATCTATAGAAGAAAAATAATAATTTTATTTAGACGTTGGTGGATGATCATCGTCAAACGCGGAGGGCTCACGATGACTTTATTGATGTGCTCATTTCTATAATAGACAAGCATGAAAGTCTCTCACAGGATAAGGACACCATGGTGAAGTCCTCTTCTATTGTGAGTTTCTCCCTTCACATTTTTTTATAAAAATATTTTCTTTTATTTCTTTTCTTTTCTCCAGGAAAAGACCTAGTTTCAAAATGGAAGCTCTTGACTCCTTGCTTTCCATTTGTTTGTGGACTATTTGGGCTATTACATCATCCATTTGATTCTCTGGCTTTCAATTTGTTTGTGGATTGTTTGGGCTATTTTAATGATTGGTGAATACCAATTGCATAAATAAAATGTAAATCCCTACTATAAAAAAATAGTAGTATACAAGATTTTGTCGTGCAAAGTGTAGGTCACCAAATTTTGAATCTATAAACCATCTGTTAATGAAGACAGCAACAAAAACTCTTATTAAAACCTCAGAGTAACTATAACATATTACTGTCAGTCATGTTATTATAGGACTTTTCAACAAACCCATATCAAGCATATCCTGCAATCATGGCATTCAATGAGACCACATTT
This sequence comes from Cunninghamia lanceolata, assembly GCA_027924645.1. Classification (NCBI taxonomy): domain Eukaryota; kingdom Viridiplantae; phylum Streptophyta; class Pinopsida; order Cupressales; family Cupressaceae; genus Cunninghamia; species Cunninghamia lanceolata. The sequence continues at coordinate 21,430,884 of BSBN01000339.1, read as the reverse complement.
CTTGGAGGCATTTTGTGGAACAATTCACGTGCCTTGTGTATGCTTCCACATTTTTCATGCATGTCTACTAGGGAACTTGCAATTACAACATCTGACAAAAGTTCCCCTTCCCTTATGCTTTGATGCATGTCCATACCCTGTTCCAAAGCTCCCATTTTGGCACAGGCAGGGAGGATACTGGCAAAGGCTATGGAATTTGGCTTTACATCTGCCAATTGCATCTTTTTGAAATTTTTTAAAGCCTTTTCAATGTATCCATTTTGTATTCCAGAGCTAAACGAAGTGTATTAAGGCGATGCTCTTCATTGCCTTCATATGCTCCACCTTCCCATTTTGGCTTGTAAGTAACAAGAATAGGCAAAGTTAAAGATTTTATAAGTGTTTGTAAATCCACCTGAGGATTAAAAATCTTCAGATGATCAATGTGAATCTCTACTAAGTTTGAACCTTGAATATGCGCCTAATACATTTGAGACACCATCTCTTCAATAGAATGAGCCATAAGGGGGATACAGAGAAAACAACCATTTTGGGCCATTGCTGCTATTGTCAGTTATCGTACTCAGATTTACTCATAAAATCCACAGCAATCTTTGAGGTTTTTAGCAAAAGAAATGCTCCATAGGTGAAAGTGACTGCTACGATACAAGAAATTTAAAGCAAAAGGGGAACTCTATGCATTGAAGACAATGTTTTATGTATTATATAGAGCAGCCTAGTTGCTTATGTAAATTTTCAAAGTAGTATGTTGCTAGGGACGGACCCTCTGTTAGGTTTCCTATGATGACGTTCGATTGTCTACATATGTGAGATAGAATATATAGATAGCGCTTTGATCACAGCTTGAAAACCAAAATAGACATTTGTGTATGTTTTCAAATATATTAATAATCATTTTCAATTTTTCAGTTGATTATGATATTATGCAATCCCATATATAACAATTGTTCTATGTCTATTTATTAAATTTATAATAATATGTTTTTTTTCCATTTGAGTAGAATATTGAAGCCCATATTTAGTTTGTTGATATCAAATAACCTTTTGTCTCTCATGGGTGTGTAGCTTGGAATCCTTGTGAATGTTGCTTGTGTTACTATATGTTAACTGTCCAAGTTTCCTCTTCTTTCTCCCAACAATAGCCTAAACTCATAAAGGTGAAGAACTTAGTTGTATTAACTAGTTTGGCAGTGGCATAATTACATGGCAGCTCATCATTAAAATGGACTAATAGGCTTGTATCTGGTGCACGCATGTACCATTACTATTTTTAATGGTACAATTATCTTTGAATATTCTGATATAGTCTGTGTGCCCAAACTTTTGGTGCACACTAGGTAATGTGCACCCTCAAACCTAATTAACCTATTTAAGCATTGGGCAATATAATAAATCATATATATATTATAGATTAGGAAGAACCAGTTGTGAAATCAATCTTCTTGTTATTTCCAAATTTGGGGGCTTCCACCCATAGCTAGATTCATCTTCTTGTAGTAAGAGCACCCTAATATTGCTCACTTGAAGGTAGAAAAGCTCTAAGAAGGGTATGCTTTCAGCATCCCACTCACAATTTAGTGTATTTACATAGGGAAATCTGCCATTAAAATAGTATTTGAGTCTCAATACAACTCCCTTATCTTCACTGTACTCTTGCACTCCACAAGAACCAAGCAACACTATCTTTCTCCTTCACACAACTATGAGAGTGATTACTCTACCAACTGAACCTACAATCTAATCCATTAACTGCCCTTTATTCGTCTTTGGCCTAGGAGCAATGGGAGATGGATCGGTTGCCCTAGAATTGGTTAGTCTTGCATAACCATCGAACCATTCAAACATCCTCATAGGAAAGCTATATGATTTGCATTCCATCCTTAATGACTGTTAATAAAGAAAACTATGATTGATGCTCCTAGATACATAGAAGCCATGATATCTCCATGGTCAAGTGAACATGTGTGGTTTTTAAGTAAAAATGCCTACCAAAAGATGTTTGCTACCCTAACACCACCCAATGCAGAAAAAGAAACAAACATGTGACCCTTTACAAAGTCAAATAATTGCAAAAAGGGTCAAAATAGTTACACTCATCTCACTCCATTACCCTAAAGTGACCTTCAACATGTCATCAACACTAGAACTAGCCTACAACAAGCAATGAAATGGTTATTTTTCTTTACAAATCTCATAATGATATTCTAGACCATTTGTAGAAACTTTCTTTCACTCATACACCCACTACATATCTAGGTTGTGAGTCATGCACCTCCAATTTGGCCTAAATTGCATCTTTCAATCCACTCTTAAAAATGTTGTTAGAGAAATTGATGGTTCCACATCACCAACAAAATTTAGGATACTAAATTTCTGTATTGTTGCCTAATATCCATGAGTTGGAAAAGATAACATGCAGATTCTCCCTTATCAAATTTCTTCAATAACATTTGCTTGAACTCTGTCCATGATGATTGCTTTCTTCTTTTCTTAAGTACCCACACAATCCAACTTACTACACTATTTTTCATGTAGCCTATTGTCACCAAAAGCTTAAGATTTCTAAACCTTATAATACTTTCCTACAAGGTCTATCTTGGCAATCCATTTGTGTGGATTTTTCAGTCATGAAAGTAGTATGATATGTGTAGCACTTTCTTATTCTGTGAGGAAAATGAGTGCAAACATAAACGTTACTTGTTTTGTGGCTATGCATCATGTAAAGGTGCATGAATGGTCTTTTCAAATCAGTTGTCATGCGAACCTAACATAGTTAGGACATATAAACCATGGATTGGTATACCTGTAAAAATGTATGTTTGGCAAGTTAATTGGTATATGACTATGCATGCTTTTGAATCTTAAACCACCTAATTTTTTATACTGAGCAAAAACTTCCACTCTTTTCCTCTTGGCACTGTATGTCTGGTAGATACCTAGTTTCAAGGCAAAGGTATGGATTTTGAACTGGGAGTTTAAGTAAATTGATTCTAATGGTTTTGAGTTTAAGTAAATTGATTCTAGTACCATTAACCAAAATTTTGTGTACTTACAGGTCGGTGCCTATCTACTTGGAGAGTGCAGTCATCTTTTGGCTAGAAGGCCTGGTTGTAACCCAAAGGAAATATTTGTTGTCATTCATGACAAATTCCCTAGTGTGTTGTAAGATATTCTGAGCATATTTGTGTGATTATTTAAATTTGTTTTTAAGCACCCAAAACATCTATTGATCTTGGGCTTCTAACATTTAGAATGGTGACTACAGTATCATGACTATTGCTCTTCTTTTGAACACCTATGCAAAGATACTGATGCACACTCAACCTCTAGATCAGACCAAGAATTACAAGAACATATCTGGGCAATTTTTAGCAAGTAAATAAAACTTTATTTTCAAACAATTTTCAGCTCAATTTTGTTTTTATTTTTTATTAAGTTATAATAATCTCAGCTTTTTGCTAGGAATACAACTAGAAACTCTTCTCTATTTAAAGCAATTTGTTAGTGTTGTAAGAGTTAATTAAGATAGTGCTGACATAAACAAGGGTGCAAGTATGAAAGATATATTGATTTAGAAATACAACAATGTGCAATAGAATATTTTGCAATGAGTTTTGATCTATTAGATGTTAGGATACCAATTCTTTGTCATCTTATTCATATAAATTTAAACCGTACATGTGGTTTGAGACTAATTCTTTGTCATTTTAGTCTTTCTTTGCTAGTTTCATTGGAAGATTGATTAAAGTTTCATCTTTTGTCTATAGTAAGAAGACAAAATGTCTTCTGATTGCATCAACATTCATACATTTGAAACAAAATGAATTTACAAAATTTACAAAGGAGCTTCCTAGCGTGAGCCCCAGAATATTGATAGCAGTCCTCAAGGTCTGTTATCCATTCTTCTGTACAAGCCTGAATGGTTACATGGAACATGAATGTGATTAACAATGTTTTTAATCTGATTCAATCTATGTTTTATAATTTCCATAGGGTCTGAGGCATATCAAGAAATGTTGGTGAAGACATTGGCAACTCATTTTCATGCAAAATTGCTTATATTATATAGTAGTTCAATGCTGACTATAAGCATTAGTATATCAAACTCTGCAACATTTTATGATCTCAAACTCATCATGGTGTCCAAGCTTTCATTTCAAATTGATATATAAGCATAAAGGGTTCATTCGTTCGTTTTGTTTTGTGGTGGACCAAAATTCATTTGGATGTGCTATTTTCTATTTGTAAAGTGTGAAAAGTCATAGTGTTGGTGTGTTCACGATTCTCTTTTTCAAGGGGAACATGTTTCATCTTGACAACTCTGTGGTAGTGATGCTCTTTAGTTTTAAAAGACAGGGCTCAGACATAAGTTCATGGTCAAAATTGGCTCAACACCTGCCAATTGCATTAACTTTAAACATTAATGGCATTACCAGTAAGCCAAATTTGTGCCAATCAGGGAAAGATTTCAGGTAGTGGAACGACATTTTGATGAAGCACTTGAAACTCAAATGTACCATTTTGTGTACCCTTCATCAATACACCTAATTCAAACAAACTGATGCATTCTACAATCTGTCTAACAGGGCAGTTGCAACTACAATATCTAACAAAATTCATCTATCCTTTATGTCTTGATGGATGTCCATACCCTATTCCAAAGCTCCCATTTTGACATAGGCAGGGAGGATGCTAGCAAAGGTTGTGGAATTTGGCTTTACACCAGCCAATTGTATTTGCTTTAAAATTTCTAAAGCCTTTTCAACAAATCCATTTTGTGCATATCCTACAATCATTGCAGTCCATGAGACCAAATTTCTTTGAGGCACTCTATCAAATAGTTCACGTGCCTTGTCTATGCTTCCACGTTTTGCATACATGTCTAGCAGGGCAATTGCAACTACATCTGACAAAATTCCTCTATCCTTTATGTTTTGATGGATGTCCATACCCTATTCCAAAGCTCCTATTTTGACACAGGCAGGGAGGATGTTGGCAAAGGTTGTGGAATTTGGCTTTACACCAGCCAATTGCATTTGCTTTAAAATTTCTAAAGCTTTTTCAACAAATCCATTTTGTGCATATCCTACAATCATTGAAGTCCATGAGACCACATTTCTTTGAGGCATTCTGTCAAATAGTTCACATGCCTTGTCTATGTTTCCACATTTTGCATACATGTCTAATAGGGCAGTTGCAACTACAAGATCTGACAAAATTCCTCTATCCTTTATGTCTTGAAGGATGTCCATACCCTATTCCAAAGTTCCCATTTTGACACAGGCAGGGAGGATGCTGGCAAACATTGTGGAATTTGGATTTACACCAGCCAATTGCATTTGCTTTAAAATTTCTAAAGCCTTTTCAAAAAATCCATTTTGTACATATCCCGCAATCATTATGGCAAATTTCTTATCATTTTGACAAAAACCCCCCTTATCATATGGGTTCAAGTACAAAGTCTAGTATATCAAACTCTAATTCTACCCAACTTCTAGATGTTGAAGAGCCTCTTCAACTTTCTCTATCAATGGAGTCCCTAAAGATTCTCAACCTGTTGTAGTCCATTCAACCTCTTAGCTATATGGTGAGATATTGAAAGTGCATTTTGTGAGGGAATTTAGCTGTAGGGAATTTTCAACCTCGTTGTAATCTATTACTGATGCTGGTACCTTAGTTTTATTACCAACAATATCATATGATAGTTCATATACACAATGTTACTGTAACAACTGTGGACTAGGTTATGAGTATCTATTAGGTTATATCCTCTGTTGGGTTTTCATGGGGTCTGATTGTGTAACTTGTTTCGAGCAGGTGTACAATGTGGGTAGGTCAATGGCATGGAATCCACCCAACTTCACTCACAAAAACCCATATGTTATCATTCTTATCATTTGTTGGAAATGCAACAAATTTCTTATCATTATGTGTACTACTATGGTGTGGCTGAGGGGTGTCCTTTGTGATGTATTAGATTAGTATATAAGGAAATGTTGGAATGGTGAAGCTCATCAAGGGCGGGAATGAATAAATTGTCAGGAATGTTTGATGATATGGTGTTGGGTAATTATAATTTCCTCTCGATCTTGCTTGGCATGGTGAAGAGTAGAAAAGGTACGATCCTTTTTACTGGTTCTTGAGTATCACTTAGAGGAGCAGCAGGGTTATCAGAACTGAGTATGTGTATTCTCACCCCCATAACCAATTCCTTATATTCTCTGAAAAATGCCCGTACTATTTTTTTTAGGATGCTCAAATTTTTAACTAGTTTATTTATGCATCTAACAAATTTGGGGCCTCAATCTATCCTAGCTTGAGCAAATATCAGTTGTATATGAGTGCCTTTTCAGCCTGTGTGAAGTTTTCTTTAAGGGGCCTTTCTCAGTGCTTTGCTTGAGAATTCCAACCACAAGGGATTCATGTTGCCCACATCGTTATAGATGGAACAATAGGATCTTCTAGGTATGCGCTCAAAATATCCACTTATGTTTGATTTTTTGTTAGCACTATCACTTTTTTTTATTTGGACATTCTAGGAGCCTTCTTTTGCTTCATGACATTCAAAATCCTGAAAGGGGCAATGACCAAAAAACTGAAGAGGGGTCTAAAAGCTACATCCAAATGACAATGAAAAGCCTAAAATCTAAGATTGTCTATATGTGAAAATTTGAACAATCTAATATGTGACATATTGTTAGATCCGGCACTGTATATCCATTTGTGTCTCATAATGACTCTCATTTGGGCCAAAGCAGGCCAAGGAATATGAAGCTTATAGAAATGGTAATTGTCATCACTGCAAGACCTAAGGAGGCCAAAGAAATGCCGGAGCATGTGTTCAATCCAGATGTACATCTAGGATCAAAGTGCTTGAACCCAAGAGTTTTAGTTCACTCACAAATCCATTTTGTGGATTTCCAACTATAATATCTAACAAAAACCCCCCTTCCATTATGTTATGATGGATGTCCATACCCTGCTCCAATGCTCCCATTTTGGCACAGGCAGGGAGGATGCTGGCAAAGGTTGTCAAATTTGGATTTACACCTGCTAATTGCATTTGCTTGAAAGTTTCTAAAGCCTTTTCAAAAAATCCATTTTGTGCATATCCTGCAATCATTGCATTCCATGAGATGACATCTCTTTGAGGCATTCTGCCAAATAGTTCACATGCCTTGTCAATGCTTCCACATTTTCTATACATGTCAATGACCACATTTTTGCTTAGAAATTGACGGAAGACATTTGTTGAGTATTTCATTTGGTGTGATTGGCCTGTTGGTGTAGAGTCCGAGCAGTTAAGGACCAGATCCAAGATTGTCAAGTAGAAATAAGAGAATATGAATCTCCAAAAGAGAGGGCTCTAATGAGCCAAGAAGCTGAGAGGTTGTGGCAGAGGCCTATGTGTGAAGGTGGGGAGGGTAAACTACGAACAACAAAGCCCACGGCCTCCAAAACAACAAGCAGACCCAACCAAGCAATAACTAGTCTGAAGACCACAACCCATCTAGGTGAGAACAAACAACAACCAAAAATGTCCTTCAACTTGCATAGTGAAGCCAGAATGTGTGTGAGCTAGTGCCTCCACGAAAATGGTGACCCAGAAAATGGGCCTCACCTACTCCCCTGCAGCCCTGCAAGGACCAAGAGATTAGAGTGCGGGATGGTGGCTCTCCCCGCATCTCCGCACACACACAAAAGTTCCTTCACAGGGATGCGGGGAGAGTCTGCCATCTGTGCTCTCATGCCTTGGTCCTTGCGGGGGAGTAGGTGAGGCAACAATCACACCAAATGAAATACTCAACAAATGTCTTCCCTAAATTTCTAACCAAGTTCATCCTACACGACTAGGCGAACAAGATTTTCTTTGAATGGTGTTTGGGGAGTTTTAGTTCTACAAGCAGGGGGTTTTGTGACTATAATCAGGGCTTAAATTCAATTTTTTTTATGACAGTTATCTATTCAATATTACCTTTAAAATACTATGACATACATTAGCATAAATAAATTATATAAAGACCAAATATATATATCATCATAATCCTATATAAATTTTGACAGTTTGTCCAAAATCTCTCCTTTCATATGATAGTCTTTTCAAAATTTCAAATGTATTTTACAACTAAAATGTCTAAATACAGCTATACAACTGTCAAATTTAAGCCCTGACTACAATGAATTTTGATTTGACCGCTTATTTAAGTACCGCAATTATACAAACTCCTGGCCTCCATTCTACTTTCAAAATTGTAATGGTGAAACTTGCATATCCATCCATGTCTATTCCAATTTAATTTTGCGCACATTTCGATAGATAGCATAGCAACATGTATATATAATACTAGTAATTGGATCTAGAGGTGCCCAAGGCAGGGTGATAATTTTTAGAAAAAATTCTAAAATTTGTTAGATTTTTTTTATTATTATTTACTAATTTATAAGTTATTTAATCTACTAATTTATGTTATCAATTATTTTTTAAATTCCATTATATTAAAGGTTGTTTTCTTTCATTTATACTAGTAATTTTTTCTTATATTTCATACTTGAGTTTAAATTCGAGTTTCATGAAGTCCTAATTCATTCATGGTTATATGCTATTGTTTGCAAGAGGTTCTCAATATAACGCCAATGTGATGACGAACAAACCCCAAAATCTCCATGGACTCAACTTCCCACTGTCATCTACCCTGTCTTCTTCAGAAATACCACCTAAAGAATCCCATGTTGAACAATCTTGACTTGTTTGAGATATGTCCCTTGCACTACAACTGAACCTGTGGGAAACAACAGTCCACAATAAGACATAACATTTTCAAGGTAAATGTAACGTACATAGTTCATGTATAGCATTTTCATTGCACATTAAGACAACATAAATTATAATATAAATTGAATGTTTAAATCACTCAAGGTACTTGACATGTACATATGTAACAAATTCAAAATTATTTAAAAATATATTAAATAAGGTTAAAGTTGTTGGCAACAACATTCCATCACTTGCTTTTGGCTTTATTAACTTTTGCCTCTCTTCTGTGCAACACAATAAATAATAACTAACGTCTTCTATTTTCTAGCCTCTGCTATGACTGCAAAAAATCCCCTGCACCAAATTTACATGTCCAAAATTTGTAACTTCAAAAATTTACACACACACACACTTCATCCTCATCTTCATTGTATGTGTTGGTAACAACTAGTGGCACGTTTTTCCATTCACTGACATATCAATGTTGTTGGTTCTTACAATTCTCACAGTCTCTCGACATGCACTCATAACAAAAAATTTAGAGTAATCACTACTGCCCAACATCTATCTCTAGCTATCCGTACTCATGACACAATGCAAAGATCTTGTTTTCTCTACCCTCTTGCATCCATACATTGATCTTCTATCCACACATACAAATTTATTATATTGTACATTACGAATATAATAAAAATAATTAAATTCAAACTAAAATTAAAAACGCATGTACACATATCATATATGAATATATATTTAAAGTGTTAATTTTTAAACAATACATACTTGATATCTCCTAAAACACTCTATGTACAATGTATCAGCTTGTTCTTGAAGATGTGCCAACCTCATTTGATGCAAAGTGTGTCTTACATCATTCAACATCATGTGCATCATTTATATGATCTCCCTCATTATTCATTTGATGTTTTATTAGAGCACATTTGATGCAAGCTCTTGCGCCATCATGTTCACCCTTTCCATGCCCACTCTCAAAGAAACTCCAAACATATGGTATATTATCATTTCGATGATATCCACATAGTACATAAAATGGCCTTGATGATTTGAATTGTGATGCACATCCATCCGACCATGCAAATGGTTTTCAATTTTTATGCACCTACTTGCCAAATATTCAAAAAATCTCTTAAAGCAATGTTCTACAAAATGTGTCATGCTCTTTATCATCACTAATATAAAAGTGATATTCTTTCTTTAAAATCACTCGTGCTTCAAATGCACTGTCAACACCATCCAAATCCAATTATGTATGCCGATAACACACAAGCACCATAATAGTGATCTGCTTTGAAAATTAATATTGTGATTGAATCTCTTTTTGATGTACAAAAGAGTAATTTTCTGCAAAATTGACTACTAATAAAATTGTTCTAGGTGGGAAAGTATCTCTTAATGTTTGAAACTATTATGTTTGCCACTTAGCAAAAAAAGTATGATGTATGTATGGTTGTATCAATTTATGAAAATTTTCCATAAATGTTCCAATAGGTATCTCCTCTTCTACATAATCTAACCTTGTGGATTCTTTTCCATTTTTTGTTTGAAACTTTATGTACTTGTAACTCTTGCAATTTACCAACTTCATTGGGTCAATATCTTTGTTTCTCAAAGGCATTTTAGATAAATTTACACATGTTTCACATGGACTTTTTAAGTAGTTTTGACTTGCCCATTTAGGAGGTGCATTTACAAAACCATTACTATCTTCTCTAATCTTTCAAAACACCTGATAGTAGAGATCAAATTCAATATGATAACGACAACAAGTTTCAAAAACCTTGTTTGTCTTCACATAATATGGCCTTAACCTTTCAAACATTGTTTGCCCAATCTTTATATGAGGATTTGAATTACAAAACTTCACATAAATTTCATGTTATGTTATGTCTAGCCAATGTTTTATATGTAGTTCATGACTATTGGGCCCAATTTTGTGTTTGATAACATCTCTATTATTTGATGAAGCACGAGTATTATCATTCCAAAAAGTTGAGATCAAGTGCCTAAAAACATCTTGAATCCTGTCAGATCGAGGAGCTCTACACATAATTGTCCAATTGCCTTTCAAGGTACTATCATCTAATAATTTTCTCCTTTTCACATATTGTGTTACTATCTTTCTACTAAAACCAATCTCAGTTGAAATTGAAGACAATTGTCTTTTTTTAGAATTTTCTCACTTAAAATATATGTTAACATAACTCTTCTTAAAATGGACTTATTCGTAGATCGAGATTGTTTCCCAACGGAAGCCAAACCTCCTTTAACATTTTCAACAATATATTTTTCTAGGTGTGAACCTTTCCCCTTTTTCAATGACATATGCACCCAACAATTGTAATGGCTCATTTAACTCCTTACTAAGAAGTACAATTGATAACAATTGGGTTCACCCAAGTGTATCAAGATTATCGAAATGAGAAATTATTTCCTTTGCAGTTTTATTCTATGAACTCCTATCAGTACGTCTAGGTTGTCGATCATAATGTTTCAATTTTTCAATATCCATATCAAGTAAATGATCTAACTTTATATAAGAATTTTTTCTATTCACCTCTTTGGCTAGATTAATATGCTCATCCATACCAGTCAAAGGAAGTGATCCTGATGACTCTGTCGTAAGGTCTTAACACTTTAGATGAAAATTATCAGTTTATCGACCGAGGTAGTGTCCGAAGCTATATGCAATAAGGAGTTTGGATATTTCATCAAGAAAATAGTTTTCTAATTCTGTAAAAATATTGAAACAATACAGGAAATGAAATAGTAATTATGTCCCTCTACGAAAAGCATTCAAATTTTAGACTAGAAAGCAGAAAAATTCTAAACTAGAAAGCATCTAAATTTTATACTAGAAAATAGATAAATTCTAAGCTAACAACTCACAATAAATTCTAAGCTTAACAACTCACAAACGTAACTTGCTTATGCTACAAACATTCCACATTCTAATTATCAAAAACAAAGATTCTAACTTAAGGCAGATGCACTGGAAAAGTTTGAATCTACACAGAAAGTTTCAAATAACAGCACACAACAATTTATCTTTGAACAACACTCATACAGGTTTAACAACAACTAAACATGAACTATCTTTAACTGAATAAAACATTCAAAAAATAAAAATACTTATCTATCCTATGTCCCATTAGTGGCCAACTCATGGGAGATCTTGTCTTTATTCGAATCACATTCAATCACTTCCATCACATAAGAACTCCATTTAAATCTTCATATCTCCAAAGAACTAAAACTCAAAATAGCATTTTCATTCCTATAATTTTTTAGTACACACATCCAAAAAGATATATTTTGAACTAGGAATTGTTTTTCATTTATCCATGGTGTCTATTTTATATCCATATTTCGAGCAACAACAAAACTAATCTACTCCTAAACTTCTGATGGCGGGAAAATGTTAGTTGAAGAAGTCTTGTAACTAAAAAATAGAAAATTAACTAATGTTGTCTTTTTAAACATAAACAAGACTCCGAGTGGAGTCATAATGTCTTTTGAGTAACCACAGAAATAGCAAAATAAAAATAAAAGTCTCCATTAAATGCAAGCCTAGAATTTCTGGCACCCACAACTTCCGACGCACTCAGCCACAGCGGCATGATGTCCACTTCTTATGTGATGCATTAACTTGCGTAGTTACCCAACTTTTCATGCCATTAAATCAACATTTACAAGCTAGTTTCAATCAATTTAGGAAATCAGGATTTGTACAATCTTTTATTGAAAATAGATAAATATCACTTATAAAAATTAACAAATTGGCAAGGTTAGGGAATTGGATAGTGCAAAAAGGTTATTTGATCCATTGAATAAATGAGGTTATTTATACCTCATCACCTGAGCCCTCTCCAACATCCATTGTTTGCACTTGGGCCTCCTCTGGGCTAACATCAACTATGTGTTCTTCAGCCTCGTTTACTCTAGTATCTAAATTTGGGTCAACTTCAGTTTCTATATCACATAAAGGAAATACATATTAATGAAAACTTATAATTTAGTTCCAAGTCGATATATTTTAAAGAGCCTCCATATCAAATTACTATAAAAATTAATACATGTACATGTAATAACTAATATTTATGACCACAAGTGATATATATAGACTCATGCACACAAATGACAAGATACATAGGTAGTTATACCATTTAGGATAAGTGTGTAAGCATGCACAAATATTCAAGTAAGATATACAATTTGGTATATATGAAATCTCCCATACATATGGTAAGATAGCTCGTAGAGCCTTGAATGGTTTAACAAAGCACGTAATCCTTTGTTTGAATATATAAGATCAAAATGAAATAAGAATACTTGTAAAGAAAATATAGGGCTTATATAAGTAGCAACATAATGTAGCAAAATAGGCCTAAGATTAAAGCAAAGAGAAACACCACCATGGATTCAAGGTAGTGAAGTTAATTAAGCTCAATTTGAATTCAAGGAAAATCAAATGAGATAAAAGAAATAATCTCTCCAAGTTAGTGCAACAAGTACTATCATCTCCATTCAAGTTGAGAACAAGAAGCAAATTTTCCTATACAATTTTTTCTAGTGAACTAAATAATGAAAAGAAGGATGAGACTAGAATTTTAAGGACTAACCTTTGGCTCTAAATGGATTTCTAGCTTACAAGATAATTAATTTGGTAGCTAAGTTAGTAGTTCAACTATAAAATATCGTGACAAAATCTAAGCTACCACAACCAAAAGGTTCTTTTTGGTAATATTTGGAAATTCGAAGCATGACACAATTCCTAGATTTACTAACACATAACCCAGTTGTTAAAGATAGAGGTGAGAAAAATAGTATAAAAGGAAGAAGAGAGAGAAGGTCAGAGAGAGGGAGAGGGATATGGAGAGTTAGAGAGGGAGAGAGATAGCTACGGAGGCCCCAGTGAGGCAAAGGTAGAGTTAAAGAGAGTGGGCAACATGAGAGAGAGTGTGGTGGACAGAGAGGGAGAGGTAAGCAATTATCTCAAGGAAGAGGGGTGGGGATTATAGCCAAGAATGAGGAAGACTTAAACAAAATGACATCCTAGCTACATGAAATCAATGTGTATATATTTAAGCATAAAATAAGTGACCTAGATTAAATAGCATCCTACTACATGATTCATCAATACATATATATATTTAAGAATAAATAAAATGACCTAAATTAAAAATAGAAAAGAAAATATATGCATACCTTGTTTTTGTTTATAATATATTTGTCATCTTTCTTCATTTAATCTTTTTGTAGTTTCTACAGAATACTTGTTAATATGTGCTCGACAACTGGGGGGGGGGGTAAATCAGTTGTCCTAAAAATTCAAATACTTCTGCATTAAAATATTGAACACTTATCCACAATTATTAAGATTTAACCATGAAATTATAAAATTAGAAATTTAACCACATGTGTAACAACAAACACAAGAGACACCAGATTTACGTGGAAAACCCCAAGGTGGGGAAAAACCATGGAGAGGATTAGCTCTCAATATATATTGTAATCTTGAAATAATGATGATTAGGCTTGGTCACTCCACATGCCTAATCATACTGAGTCACTGTCATGAAGAACAACTAGGTCTAGCATGCTCATTGCCTCAACTGATCTTCCAAATAAGGCAGACTTTACTCTGGCGAATGGAACTCTCTCAATTCTTCATACCGCGGGCTCAAACTTAGGATTCAGTAACTTCAGGCATCTCTTTGAATAACTTCCAATCCGTACAGAAAGATCTTCACCCAGAAGGAAATGTGGAGCAGTCTACCAGGTTGTTCTTCAACATGCCACCCACTGTCTGTACTGCACTTCTCTGTAACTCACTTGTTTCTTTTGGAGAGGCCAATTTTCTTAATACCCTCAACATGGAGAGCTTCCTAGCATGTAATAGAGTAAGATACAATTGACACCAATGACAACAAAGATATGTTGACATCAATTTCAACACCGATTAAGCACATACTTGCAATAATCTCCCCCTTTGTCATTGATGGAAACATATAATGTGAAAAATTACAAAAGACGTCAAGACAAGATTCTCCCCCTTTCTCTTTACACACCTGCACTCTTTCTTTCTGCAAGATTCTCCCCCTTTTTCTTTCACAGCTATACTCTGATTTTTTCACATGACTTCTCTCCCTCAATGGCAAAGGCACATACTTGCACTCTTCTGCTCTGATCTAATCTCTCTTCTAAACTTTCTGACTACTCCCCCTAAAAAGTAGCCCTGAAAAGCATCGATCTAGATCTCCGAACACCTCCGAACTGATGCAGTATTCTGCATCTCAGTTCAGAGCAGGATGGGTTATAACCCCTAATTTTTCTCTGAGAAACTCAAAAGTGTCCTTAGGCAAAGGTTTAGTAAAAATGTCTATAATCTGATCTTTGGTAGAAACATACTCCAACTTGACTTCATTCTGTCACCTTTTCTCTCAAAAAATGATACCTAATAGATATGTGCTTTGTCCTTAAATGCATTACTGGATTCTTTGATATGTTGATGGCACTTGTATTGTCACAAAAGATTGTAATTGGATCTTTACACAATGTTTCATTATCATGAAATAAAGCATTTAGGTGCATCTAAGCGTAAAATTTTAAAACAAATGTTTATGATCACATGCAATGATTCGTTATTATGAAATAAAACATCTAGACGAAACTGAGTGTAAAATTTTAAAACAAATATTTCTGATCAGACTGAATGATCCAATATCATGAAATAAAGCATCTAGATGAAACTGAGCGTAAAATTTTAAAACAAATGTTTTCGATCAGGTTGAATGATCCATTATCATGAAATAAAACACCTAGACGAAACTGAGCATAAAATTTTCAGAACGTGATCGGAAACATTTGTCTTGAAATTTTATAATTAGTTTCGTCCATATGCTTTATTTCATGACAATTGATGATTGAGCCTGGTCAGAAACATTCGTTTAAAAGTTTTACGCTCGATTTCGTCTAGATGCTTTATTTCATGATAATAGATCATTCAACATGATTGAAAACAATTGTTATAAAATTTTACGCTCAGTTTCATCTAGATGCTTTATTTCATAATAATAAATCATTGATCATGATTGGAAGCATTTGTTTTAAGATTTGACGCTTAGTTTCATATTGGTGCAGGAGCATCCAAAGGTGTAAGAGCAATCTTGCATCACCCAAAAACAATGTTGATTCAAAATTAATGTGTTTGTTTTCACTTTTTTTCAAGATTTGTGTTTTTGGTTACCCATTTGCTTGAATAAAGATTCGGAACCTTCAAAGTTTAAATATCTCTTTTCTCCTTTGAGTCTTTTTGTGGATACTGGGTTTAAATATCTTTAAGGAATTCTTATTTGTCATTTAATTAATAACAAGTTTATCTTAATTACTGAGCACAAAGATTTACTAGTACTGATCAGAACTACTGTCATTCACCACTCTTATTAATTAGTAAATGTCTCCTTGCGGCCAAAATGGTAGTACGAGTGCTCTTTTAAAATGTTTTCCCTATTTTATCAAGTCAACATTATCACTGCACAGGTATGTAGAGATCAACTGCTGTCATAGGACTACAACCATTTTCATATCTTAATAAGGAACATAGAATAAAGTGGTTAGACTTGAGGTGATCATGTTAATTTCCTCTTCACGTTGAATCCAATGGAGTCTCCATTGAAATGTTTTGAACACAGGTCTTCTGTTCATTTACTAGATTACCAGGACTGAGGCATTCTTTCAAGGGCACAATAATAATCAGTATGTCATTTCTGTATTTGAGAATTCATATGTGATTTGAAGCCTTTTGTATAAGGCTGTGTAATAGTGACACTTGTTTCATTTACCTTTGTAGGTAAAAAATTTGAAATCCAGTATGGAACTGGCTCAATGTCTGGATTTTTGAGCCAAGATCATGTCAAACTTGGGAACATGCTTGTCAAAGATCAGGTTAGTCATGTGCTTAAAAGTTGTCATAAATTTTTCAGTCTTTGATGACAAAATAATATAAGTTCAGTATACTACTATACTTGTCATCATGGTGTAGGTTTTTGCTGAAGCTACAGATGAACCAGGTCTAACATTCCTAGCTGCTAAGTTTGATGGTATACTGCGCCTTGGGTTTCAACAAATTTCTGTGCAAAATGTTGTTCCAATTTGGTAAGCTTGCATCATTGTATTTTCTGCAAAATGGAAGTATTATGTTATTTCCGTAGATTGAAGAGTTTTAAAGCTAAGATTGAACTCCTTTAACTAATTCTTGAATAAAGCCAACTGATCTTAATTTTCTACACGGATTTAGATCCCTTGGATTAGGATCCAAACTAATGGATTTAAATAACCCAGGGATGTTCTGAACTTGTCAGATCATGTTGCAAATATTCAAATGAACCTAGTTACACTAGAAGCTACTTCATATGCATTGAGTTATTATATTATTAGTTTTGTCAAGTTTATCTAATTCATGCTAAGTTCCTAGGTGCCGCCATATGCATATTATCTTTTCTAGACTAAAGCAGTCAATCATTTTGGCTAAATTTTTCCAAGTGAATTAGGTAATGGGATTTTTAGCTTTTTCTTTGAGCAGGTATAACATGATTAATAAAGCCCTTGTGGAAAATCCCATTTTCTCTTTTTGGATGAACCGAAATACTGATAACAAGGAAGGAGGAGAAATTGTCTTCGGAGGTGTTGACCCAAAGCACTTTTAAGGGCGAACACACTTACTTTCCTGTGACACATCAGGGTTATTGGAAAGTTAGGTCTTGAGAATGCTAGTTCCCATTATTATCTTCAGTATGAACTATTGAAAATTGGAATCACTCATTTTGCTTATAATTTGCTCATCATTTTTTGTGCAGGTCAATATGGGAGACTTATTTATTGATGGGAAATCAACAGGTGATGCATATGTTTCCAATATATTTAAATGACTTGCTTATGCATAATTCAGGAACTAAGACAAAATAATAAGTAGAAAGGTCTTTTTTTCCAGGTTATTGTTCCGGAGGTTGTGCTGCAATTGCTCATTCTGGAACTTCATTGTTGGCTGGACCATCTGTAAGTTTTTATTCAGAGCTTTGAATATTTAAATCATTTATTGATGTGAATGCTATTGGCTCTGGATGGGCTCCTGGCCAAACTATGCATTGTTATTTAAAGCAATGGATTGGGTTAGTTATAGTGAGCAAAAGGATCACAATAAATTTCAATGGGAGAAATTGATGTGTATCTCATTTGAAATTTTATCAGAAACCAAAAAAAAAAAAATCAAATTTCAACTTCTCTGTATTCTGTTTCTCCACCTATTTCTTCTAAGTGACAATGGTTCCATTGCAAACCAGAGGCTGTCATCTGCACATCTATAATTAGTGTAGAAAATAACCATGTGTGAAATACACACCGAAAGAAAATTAAATTTACAGAAATTTAGGATAATAGAAGATAAAATTTCACATAGAAGAATAGTATTGCAAGTCAAAAGCACAAATAAAAAGTACATTGTTTGATTAGAGGAGATAATCATTGTCAGATGAAGCATAGGCCAATAAAACTTAAGTGTATCCAGCAGATTACGATAATAGAAAATGAAATGGTACATTGAAGAATAATCATGTATAGAACTCAAAGACATCTAACCAAAGAATGGAATTTAGCTATAATGAGAATATGAAATAGCTTAGAGCTCCCATCTACCATCTCAAGTTCCATGCTATCTCCACCTCTGAACCAACCATCTCCTCTCACCTTTGACAACCATTCCCCTCCCCACTTCCCCAGCTCATCCCGAGCATGATTGGAGAAACATCTACACCTCTATGGGGGCCGCGGTCATCTCGGAGAGCACTCCCCGTCTGAATTGCAAGTCTCATTTCAAATCAGTTCTTTCCCATGATACAAATCAAGTCTTGAAGGAAAGTTTGCCACAATTAATTCAGCAGTAATCATATGGAAAGATTGTTAGGTGTCCTTTCCCCATCAAGAAGGAAAATGGCTGTTGCCTTAGGATGGCATACCCACCAAAGGTAAATATAGACTATGGCTGCTCAAGAAAAAGGTCCTTATTTGCAGATTTGTGGGAAATTATTCAGGACCCAAAACATTGAAAATGTACATGCGAGAAAATTGTCAATTCTCAAAATCTGTATATGTTCTCGTGATGCCAAAAGGATACTTCATGGCCATCTTCACTACCAAACAAGAAAATTGTATGAATTTGCAGGGAGGTCTCTAGAGTATGGAAAAGGATAGGTTTTTTCATGAAACATTTTCTGCTGCTTTCAATCCCACAAAAGATCCTCCAAGTATAGTTCGAGTATGGGTTAAAACTTAAGATAATCCTGCCTGGGACCAAAGAAACAAATGCTCCAACTCAATTAGGTAATCTCCTTGCATCAAACCTCAATCAAATTCACCTTAGCAACTAATGCTTGTAAAACAGTAACTAGATACATAACAAGGGAAAGCAAAAGGCTTATCCATAATTCTCCAACTCAAGCACTTCTAAAAAAAGTGAAAGTGAACACCAAAATTCACCAAAAGTATCCCCATGATGAAAGTATGAGGAAGTTTGGAGAGGACATGCCATATATGGGTATTCATGTATTTAGAAGAAACACCCTAGTAGATCCTTTGGGAGTTGATCTGTAAACAAGGTAGATATTCCACCCATTGCTTTATCAACATGAATCTTAAATGCTCGAATTGATGAAAGACTGAACTACTTGTTGGAGTAGAATGTGTGTATGACAGTCCTAAAAGTCTTATAAATGAAGTTGTCTTAATAAAACAGAATCAAATAAGATAAGTAAATAGTAAAAGCGAGTAAGCAAGGTATGAAAATCAAGCATAAGACAAAAGCTGACCTGAAAAAAACCGAATGCGGGTGAAAACTCCTGAAGAGTGGGATCAAATTTCATTAGGGCACTATCTCCAAATGTTGATAAGAAAGTCTTACTACCTTGTTTTGGCCTTCATGGACATCTTACAATGTGAAATGATATCCAAACATTTATAATGGCAAAAAACCACTACTTTCAAACCTTTCACTTGCACCAACACTCGTACGGAGCTCTTAGACTACTCTCAATGCATAGTTACAGTCAACTAACATGAAAAGAACCCCTTATACAAGGTACATGGGAATTATTATAGCTTTCCGTTCTCTCACGAGAGAAATTTGGAAAATGGCCCTAGAAGCTCCCAATAATGCCCACTTTTTTTTTTCTTGGCTTTAGTTGCATTTTCTGACTGTAGGCGATGGGTTTGACTACAGTTGAACACACTGCCTACAGACTGCCGGGCACTAGTAGATTTGACCATAGTCAAACCTATTAGTGATGGCAGTTTTTAACTATTGGCAAGTCCCCTTGGGTGTCTAAATCACCTAGGAGGCTTCCCTTCCACTGGTTCATCTCTTTGTTATCCTACAATTTGAGTTTTGGTCTTCTTCCTTTCAAGGTAAATATTGTTTTCATGTGCCATAAGTAAGGAAAGATCTAAGAAGTGACTTAAAGGGTATTAATAGTCCTCCAAACCAACACAAGTAATCCATTTTGGATGACATATCCTCAATTAGGAAGCTTTTGGTCACTAAAGGCACATGGAATCAATAGATGAGGAAACATTTCTCTTGCTTTCCCCTTAGGATATTACCTTGATCAATTTTCCTGGTCTTTGACCCTTCAAATCAACTTTCCAATCCTCTTGCACCCACTTTTTCTCATCCTCTCATTAACCTATAACATAACATCTTTCTCCAATTCTTCTTGAGAATCGAGAACAAGGTCTTCAATAGAAGATAACAAAGGCTCTTCTTCCTTATCCAACATGTAAGGTTCAAAGAGATGAAGGTTTTCAACATAATAATTTGTCATGTTTCCTTCTCGAGTGTAAGCCATTCGAAGACCCTTAGCCTATCTTTTTAATTCACGTATACTACAGGGGTGAAATCAGGGAAATATTTTAATAATTAAACTTAAGTTGTTCGAAAAAGTAACTGTAAGTTATATTTAAAAAAGAACAACTTCTGTTTATTATCAAAAAGGGTTATTTTTAAAAAGTGCGTTCTAAAGGGTTGCAAGGAGTGGGGTGAAAAATGTAATAGCACTTTATGAAGCTTAGTGGATGGAAAATAGGAAAAGTAATTTAAAATTTATTATTTTCTTCAGAAGGCTATTTAAAGGGGTTTTGTGCTCAGAAAAGCTTCTATTGGTTAATTTATTTATTTTGCTCTATGAGTAAGAAATTGAGTTCTTTGTAATGTCCGATATTAAGACATTGTTTAAATTAAAGATTTAAACATCATGATAAAAGTCGATGAAGTTGCTTTCGTGAAATATGGTATTTAGTCAATTTGAATGATAGAGATAATTGTGTATGTATTAGTATTCAATACATATATATTTATCATTATTAATATATAATATATTTATAATGAGACATATATAATTTAATAAATAATATTAAATAATATTATTATATGGATATTTTTTAATATAATATAATTTAAATATAAGTTAAAAAGGATATATTATTATATTTATAAATAATTAATATATATATAAATTTTATATATATATATATATATATATAATGATAATGTAGCTATCAAATAAGGAATAGAGATGTTATAAAGGCAGACCTCTCTTTATGCAAGATTATCTCATTGCTGGCCGACCTCATTAAGGAGATGCTAAACGAGAGATATATAACTATCATTTCATGAAGCACTGACGATCATTATAATTACATATTATACAAACCACAAAATGCTATGATTTACATGTAATAACAACAATGACCAATGGATGGCCGACTTCCCTTAGAGGATGCGCCAAATAAAAGTCTTAACTAAATTGATTAGTATGTGGAGTGAAGAGCAGCGACTAATACATAGAGATGATATGAACCTGTAGACAGGGATTAATAAAGAAGCACTTATATTACAGCGGTGAACCTAATTACATATTAGAGGTAGCGCTTGGGATATATAAAGATTATAATTTAGTTTTCAATAGGTGTGATCTATGGAACAAACACAACCACTCCCAAAAGGCACCACTGTTAGAGGTATAAAAGGAAGTACGATGAGGAAAGGAAAGGTATCTAAGTCAGGAAATACATCAGCGATTCTTAGTTCTACGTCTGCAGAAATAAATAGAAGAAACCAATGAACAGGCAAGACCATATATTAATAAAAAGGTAGCAGTCTTGGTGGTAATCGATATGAATAATCAAGATGCTAATGTATTATTGTTTTATTATCTAATGTGCATGCATACTAATGTAAGATCTATATAGGAATATAATGTATAGTTTAGATATGATCATGCATATTTATAATTTATGATATCATCTTCATGATTCATTTTGTATGGCTGATAAGATTATATGCAACTAACATAAGATCTCTCATAATGTATTAATATGGAAATGTGTATGAATTTTATGGTTACTATGATGGAGGATATGTGGTGCAAGAGGGATAACGAAGATGGGGCACTCTTCTAGGTATGCCTCCCCTATAGGGGGGAGTGAATAATCCCGTTGGGGCCAAGGGGGTACAAAGGGTACTGCCCTTGGGCTTAGAAGAGATGGCTTCTAGGGCACCTTTTGTGATCTCATTCTCCTATCATAGACATGCAAGTTCAAAGGAACCAATCATAAAGCAAGGGAAAGGAAAAGATAAGATGATGGGATAACGGGAAAGATACCTCACTAGGTAGACCACCTTATATGGATGGCATGGGCCACATGAGGCCAAGGGAGATGGTATATCCACTCTTGGGCCTAGGGTAGAGGATCCAAGATACCCCATCGAAGTCACGCTCCTCAACTCTCCTATGGTTGAGTCTCCTAGATAGTTAGGTTTGGTTGGAATAATAACATCATGATGAGTTTGTTAGTCATGTTTTTGATTAGATAAGCGGCAAAAAAGGGTGCCGATCCCATGAAAAAAAGCCAACAGAGGCTCACCAAAAAACCAAACAGTTTAGATCATATTAACTTGATTGTGAGAAATATTATTGTAAGTATTTTCTAACTTGTTTGCAGGAATTAATTCAAGCCAAGGTACTCTCTAAATCTTTGTTTGCTTGGAAATTGATAATTTAGGGTAAAATTAGTATTGTTCCTATAAGGGACATTACATTCTTCTAATTGCTTGAGGACAAAAACCCTTTAGTAATTCCAGCTTCGGAGATGAAAACCCTCCTAGCTAGTTAGAGTGATTTCACCGAAAAAATCACCATTGTGGTGAACAATTGAGTTTTTCCAATTTGCTTTGAAATGGAAGTTTTTGATGTTTTTTAGGCCTTTGTAGTTCATACCAAAGGGGAAATTGTAGAATAACTAGAGATTGGTTTTTATTTAAAAAGAGTAGAGTTATTAGAGTATATGGAGTCATAGTGCCTCCCTATGTGCTACCTCATGATGTACTAGATGGAATTGCTTATCTAGAGGCAATGAGACAAATGCATTCTTTAGATTTTGAACACTTTAAGAAATAAATGAAGGTTGGTTTCATGCCATCGCATGTTTTCCAAATATTTAGCAAGGGTTTGAGAAGGTGGATGAGATCCTCAAATTCTTATACATGACCACTATAGACCATAGGAATTATAACCCCAAGGTATTTATTGACAAGTTGAGAAGAAGCAGGGGAAAGAGTGGCTTTCAACATACTTCCATGAGCATGAGGACTTAATAAGAAAGTGTCAAGATGACATGGAAAGGATTGCTATTGAAAAGATGGATGTATATTCAGTATGCAAAGAATAAGAGGATGGATTAGGACCTTGATTACTAGTGATGTCACCATTGGATGTTGGCCATGAAGAGCAAGAGGGGTTAAACTTCCCTATGATGGTTGACCAACCATATGATAGATCTGCTTCATCACATGTCTATGATGGAATTACAAAACAGCCAATAGCTTCTCTCCAGTAGATCTGAGTTTAGCAAAGTTTGAATCAGAGAAAAGTCTGATTCAAAGCAAACTTTTTCGAAGTTTGAATAAAGCAAGGTTGGAATCAGATTGAAGTTTGAATCAGAGAGAAATTTCAATCAAATCAAAGTTTGAATCAGAGCGAAGTTTGAATCAAAGAGAAGTTTAGGGAAGTTTGAATCAGAATGAAGTTTGGTGAACTTTGAATGAGAGCGAAGTTTGAATCAAAGCAAAGTTTTGTGAAGTTTCAATAAAAGCGAAGTTTGAATTAGAGCGAGGTTTCATTCAAAGCGAAGTTTGAATTAGAGTGAGGTTTCATTCAAAGCGAAGTTTTATTAATCAGAGTGAAGTTTAAATTAGAGCAAAGTTTAACAAAGTTTGAATCAATGCCAAGTTTAGCGAAGTTTGAATTAGAGCGATGTTTAGCAATGTTTGAATCAGAGTGAAGTTTAGCGAAGTTTGAATCAGAGCCAAGTTTAAAGTTTGCTCAATTGAAGTTTGAGTCAAAGCAAAGTTTGAATCAGAGCGAAGTTTGAGTAAGAGCGAAGTTTTGCAATGTTTGAATCAGAGCGAAGTTTAGTGAAGTTTGAATTAGAGTGAAGTTTAGCAAAGTTTGAATCAAAGCGAAGTTTAGCAAATTTTGAATTAGAGCAAACTTTGAATCAAAGCAAAGTTTTGTATCAAAGCGAAGTTTGAATCACAGTGATGTTTAAATCAAAGTGAAGTTTAAATCAAGGCAAAGTTTGAATCAGAGCGAAGTTTGAAATAGAGCGAAGTTTAGCGAACTTTGAAGTTTATCAAATTTTGAATTAGAGAAAACCTTGAATCAGAGTGAAGTTTAGAGAAGTTTGAACCAAAGAAAAGTCCAAATCACATCGAAGTTTAAATCAGAGTGAAGTTTGAAGTCAGAGTGAAGTTTGAAGCTTAAAAAATGTTTGAATCAGAGTGAAGCTTGAATAAGAGTGAAGTTTAGCGAAGTTTAAATCAGAGCGATGTTTGAATCATTTAGTGAAGTTTGAATCAGAGCCAAGTTTGGATAAGAGTGAAGATTAGCGAAGTTTAAATCAAAGCGAAGTTTGAATTAAAGTAAAGTTTGAATCAAAGAGAAGTTTGAATCAAAGTGAAGTTTGAATTTCACTCAATTCAAGTTTGAATCAGAGCAAGGTTTCAATCAGAGAGAACTTTGATTCAGAACGAATTTTGAATTTCTCTCAATTGATGTTCGAATCAGAGCGAAGTTTGAATCCAAGTGAAGTTTAGTGAAGTTTGAATCAGAGGGAAGCTTGAATCAGAGTGAATATTGAATCATAGCAAAGTTTAGTGAAGTTTGAATTAGGGCAAAGTTTGAATTAGAGCAAAGTTTATATCAGAGTGAAGTTTAGCGAAGTTTGAATCATAGTGAAGTTTGAAGTTTAGCAAATTTTGAATCAGAGCGAAGTTTGAATAAGAGTGAAGTTAAGTGAAGTTTAAATAAGAGAGAAGTTTGAATCAAAGCAAAGTTTGAATCAAAGCGAAGTTTGAATCAAAGTGAAGTTTGAATTTCACTCAATTAAAGTTTGAATCAGAGCAAAGTTTTAATCAGAGAGAACTTTGAATCAGAGCGAATTTTGAATTTCAATCAATTGATGTTTGAATAGTTTGAATCAGAGTGAATTTGAAGTTTTGCAAAGTTTGAATCAGAGTGAAGTTTGAATAAGAGTGAAGTTTAGCGAAGTTTGAATAAGAGCAAAGTTTAGAGAAGTTTAAATCAGAGTGAAGTTTGAATCAAAGTAAAGTTTGAATCAAAGTGAGGTTTGAATCAAAGTGAAGTTTGAATTTCACTCGATTGAAGTTTGAATCAGAGCAAAGTTTCAATTAGAGAGAACTTTGAATCAGAGTGAATTTTGAATTTCACTCAATTGACATGTTTGAATCAGAGCGAAGTTTGAATCAGAGTGAATATTGAATCATAGCGAAGTTTAGTGAAGTTAGAATCAAAGCGAAGTTAGAATCAGAGCGAAGGTTGAATCAGAGAGAAGTTTTAATCAAAACAAAGTTTTAATTAGAGTGAACTTTGAATCAGAGTGAAGTTTGAATCAGAGTAAAGTTTAAATCAGAGAGAAGTTTGAATCAGACTGAAGTTTGAATAAGAGCAAAGTCTGAATCATAACAAAGTTTGAATTAGAACAAAGTTTGAATTTCACTCAATTTAAGTGTGAATCAGAGTGAAGCTTGAATCATAGCGAAGTTTGAATTAGAGTGAAGTTTTGAATTGGAGCGAAGTTAGAATCAGAGCAAGTTTGAATTAGAGCGAGGTTTAGTGAAGTTTGAATAAGAATAATGTTTGAATCAGAGCAAAGTTTGAATCAGAGAGAAGTTTGAATCAAAGCAAAGTTTGAATCAAAGCGAAGTTGGAATTAGAGAAAAGTTTGAATCAGAGCAAACTTTGAATCAAAGTGAAGTTTAGCAAAGTTTGATTCAGAGCAAAGTTTGAATCAAAGAGAAGTTTAGCAAAGTTTGAATCAGAGAAGGGTTTGAATAAGAGCGAAGTTTGTATCAATACGAAGTTTAAATAAGAGCATAGTTTGAATCAAAGAAAATTTTGAATCAAAGCAAAGTTTGAATCAAGGCAAAGTTCGAATCAGAGTGAAGTTTGAATTAGAGCAAAGTTTAGGAAAATTTGAATCAAAGCGAAGTTTGAATCAAAGAGACGTCTGAAATTTAGCAAAGTTTGAAGTTTAGCCAAGTTTGAATCAGAGTGAAGTTTAGCGAAGTTTGAATTGGAGCGATGTTTGAATCAGAGCGAATTTTCAATCAGAGCGAAGTTTAGCAAAGTTTGAATAAGAGTGAAGTTTAGCGAAATTTAAATCAAAGTGATGTTTGAATCAAAGCAAATTTTGAGTTTAACTCAATCGAAGTTTGAATCAGAGCGAAGTTTCAATCAGAGAGAACTTTGAATCAAAGCAAATTTTGAATAAGAGCTAAGTTTAGCACAGTTTGAATTAGAGCGAAGTTTTGTATCAAAGAGAAGATTGAATCAGAGTGAAGTTTGAATCAAAGCAAAGTTTGAATCAAGGTGAAGTTTGAATCGATGCAAATTTTGAATCAAAATGAAGTTTGAATAAGAGAAAAGTTTGAATTAGAGCGCAAAGTATAGCAACGTTTGAATCAGAGTGAACTTTGAATTAGAGTGAAGTTTAAAGTTTAACAAAGTTTGAATCAGAGCGAAGTTTGAATCAGAGTGAAGTTTAGCAAAGTTTAGATCAGAGCAAAGTTTGAATCAAAGCAAATTTTGAATCAAAGTGAAGTTTGACTTTTGCTCAATTGAAGATTGAATCAAACTGAAGTTTTAAGCATAGCGAATTTTAA
The DNA here is from genome assembly GCA_027924645.1 of Cunninghamia lanceolata. NCBI lineage: Eukaryota > Viridiplantae > Streptophyta > Pinopsida > Cupressales > Cupressaceae > Cunninghamia > Cunninghamia lanceolata. The sequence continues at coordinate 21,403,819 of BSBN01000339.1, read as the reverse complement.
ATTTCTCTCAATTAATGTTGAAATCAGAGCGAAGTTTGAATCAGAGTGAAGTTTATCAAAGTTTCAATCAGAGAGAATATTGAATTAAAGTGAAGTTTAGCGAAGTTTGAGTCAGAGCAAAGTTAGAATCAGAGCGATGTTTGAATCAGATCAAATTTCGAATCACACTGTAGTTTGATTTTGAGTGAAGTTTGAATCAGAGTGAAGCTTTGAATTATAGCGAAGTTTAAATCAGAGAGGAATTTGTATCAAAGCGAAGTTTGAATCAACTTGAAGTTTAGTGAAGTTTGAATCAGAGCGATGTTTGAATCACAATGAAGTTTGTATCAAAGCAAAGTCTGAATCACAGCGAAGTTTGAATCAGAGTGAAGTTTGATTCACAGAGAAGTTTGAATCAACTCGAAGTTTGATTCAGAGCGAAGTTTTAATCAGAGCAAATTTTGAATTAGAGTGAAGTTTGAAGTTTAGCAAAGTTTGAATTAGAGCGAAGTTTGAATAAGAGTAAAGTTTAGCAAAGTTTAAATCAGAGCGAAGTTTGAATAAGAGTAAAGTTTACCAAAGTTTAAATCAGAGTGAAGTTTTAATTTCACTCAATTGAAGTTTGAATGAGAGAGATGTCTGAATCAGAGCGAAGTTTGAATCAGAGCGAGGTTTGAATCAAAGAGAACATTGAATGAGAGCAAATTTTAAATTTCGCTCAATTGATGTTTGAATCAAAGTGAAGTTTGAATGGGAGTGAAGTTTTAATCAGACCAAAGTTTAACGAAGTTTGAATCAAAGCCAAGTTTAGTGAAGTTTGAATCAGAGAGATGTTTAGCGAAGTTTGAATCAGAGTGAAGTATAGCAATGTTTGAATCAGAGCCAAGTTTGAATTTGGCTCAATTGAAGTTTGAGTCTAAGCGAAGTCTAAATCGGATCGAAGTTTGAATCAGAGTGAAGTTTTAGTAAGAGCAAAGTTTTGCCATGTTTGCATCAGAGTAAAGTTTAAAGTGAAGTTTGAATTAGAGCGAAGTTTAGCGAAGTTTGAATCAAAGCGAAGTTTAGCGAAGTTTGAATCAAAGTGAAATTTAGCGAAGTTTGAATCAGAGCAAACTTTGAATTAAAGCAAAGTTTTGTATCAAAGTGAAGTTTGAATCACAGTGAACTTTAAATCAAAGCGAAGTTTGAATCAAGGTAAAGTTTGTATCAGGAGTGAAGTTTGAATGAAAGTGAATATTTGAATCAGAGCGAACTTTCAACCAGAGTGAAGTTTAGCGAAGCTTGAATCAGAATCAAGTTTGAATCAGAGCAAAGTTTGAATTCGAGAGAATTTTAAAGTTTAACTAAGTTTCAATCAGAGCAAAGTTTGAATCAAAGTGAACTTTCAGTCAGAGTGAAGTTTAGTGAAGTTTGAATCAGAGTGAAGTTTGAAATATAGTGAAGTTTGAATCAAACTCAAGTTTGAATCCGAGTGAAGTTTGAATCGGAGTGAAGTTTGAATCAGAGCAAAGTATGAATCAGAGAGAAGTTTGAAGTTTGTATCAGAGAGAAGTTTGAAGTTTGAATCGGAGCCAAGTTTGATTCAAATCAAACTTTGAATCAAAGGGAATTTTTGAATTTCGCTTAATTGATGTTTGAATCAGAGTGAAGTTTAGTGAAGTTTGAATCAGACCGCATATTAGATCAGAGCAAAGTTTAGCAAAGTTTGAATCATAGTGAAGTTTTAATCAAAGTAAAGTTTGAATCAGATCAAATTTTGAATCATAGTGAAGTTTGAGTCAAACTCAAGTTTTGAATTTTAACAAAGTTTGAATCAGAGCAAAGTTTGAATCAGAGCGACATTTGAATTTCGCTCAATTGAAGTTTGAATCAGAGGGAAATTTCAATCAAAAAGAGTTTTCAATCAAGGGGAGGTTTAGTGAAGTTTGAATCAGAGAAAAGTTTGAATCAGAGTGAACTTTGAATCAGAGCAAAGTTTGAATCAGAGTGAAGTTTGAATTTCACTCAATTGAAGATTGAATCAGAACGAAATTTGAATTAGAGATAAATTAGCCAAGTTTGAATCAGAGCAATGTTTGAATCAAAGTGAATTTTGAATCAGAGAGAAGTTTGAATCAAATCAAAGTTTGAATCAGATTGAACTTTGAATCAGAGCAATGTTTGGTAAATTTTGAATCCGAGCAAAGTTTAGAGAATTTTGAATCCGAGCGAAGTTTTAGCGAATTTTGAATCCGAGAGAAGTTTTAATGAGAGTGAAGATTGAATCAGAGGGAAGTTTGACTTAGAGCCAAGTTTGAATCAAGGCGAAGTTTAGTGAAGTTTGAATCAAAGCAAAGTTAGAATCAGAGCAAAGTTTTAATCAGAGCGAAGTTTTAATCAGATCGAAGTTTGAATCAAAATGAAGTTTGAATGAGAGTGAAGTTTGAATGAGAGTGAAGTTTCAATCAGAGTGAAGTTTTGAATTAGAGCAAAGTTTGAATCAAAGCGAAGTTTGAATTAGAGCAAAGTTTGAATTTAACTCAATTGAAGTTTGAATCAGAGCAAAGTTTGAATCAAAATGAAGTTTGAATCAAAGCGAAGTTTCAATCAAATCAAAGTTTGAATCAGAGTGAAGTTTCAATCAAAGTAAGGTTTGAATTTGAGCGAGGTTTGAATTAGAGTGAAGTTTAGCAATGTTTCAATCAGAGAGAAGTTTGAAGTTTAGTGAAATTTGAATCAGAGTGAAGTTTAGCGAAGTTTCAATCAAAGCAAAGTTTGAATCAGAGTGAAGTTTAGCGAAGTTTAAATCAGAGCAAAGTTTGAATCAAAGCGAAGTTTGAACCAAAGAGAAGTTTGAATCAAAGAGAAGTTTGAATTTCACTCAATTGAAGTATGAATCAAAGCAAAGTTTCAATCAGAGAGAACTTTGAATCAGAGGGAATTTTGAATTTTGCTCAATTGTTGTTTGAATAGTTTGAATCAAAGTGAATTTGAAGTTTAGCAAAGTTCGAATCAGAGCGAGTTTGAATAAGAGTGAAGTTTAGCGAGTTTAAATCAAAGTGAAGTTTCAATGAAAGCAATGTTTGAACCAAAGTGAAGCTTGAATTGGAGCCAAGTTTGAATCAGAGGGAAGTTTAAATGAGAACGAAGTTTGAATCAGAGAAAAGTTTCAATTAGAGCGAAGTTTAGCAACTTTTGAATTAGAGCGAAGTTTGAATCAAAGCAATGTTTGAATCAAAGCGAAGATTGAATTTCGCTCAATTGAACTTTGAATCAGAAAAGTCTGAATCAGAGCAAACTTTTTCTGAAGTTTGAATAAGAGTGAAGTTTGAATCAGAGTGAGGTTTCAATCAAAGAGAAGTGTGAATCAAATCAAAGTTTGAATTAGAGTGAAGTTTGAATCAGAGCGAAGTTTGAATGAGAGGGAAATTTGAATCAGAATGAAGTTCAGTTAACTTTGAATCAAAGCAAAGTTTTGCGAAGTTTGAATCCAAGCGAAGTTTTAATCAGAGCAAAGTTTAACAAAGTTTGAATCAAAGCCAAGTTTAGTAAAGTTTGAATCAGAGAGATGTTTAGCGAAGTTTGAATCAGAATGAAGTATAGTGATGTTTGAATAAGAGCCATGTTTGAATTTCACTCAATTGAAGTTTGAGTCCAAGTGAAGTTTGAATCGGAGTGAAGTTTGAGTAAGAGCAAAGCTTTGTCATCTTTTGAATTAGAGCGAAGTTTAGTGAAGTTTGAATCAGAGCAAAGTTTAGCGAAGTTTGAATCAAAGAGAAGTTTATTGAAGTTTGAATCAAAGTGAAATTTAGCGAAGTTTGAATTAGTAAAAAATTTGAATCAAAGCAAAGTTTTGTATAAAAGCAAAGTTTGAATCACAATGAACTTTAAATCAAAGCAAAGTTTGAATCAAGGTAAAGTTTGAATCAGGAAGGAATATTTGAATCAGAGAAAACTTTCAACCAGAGAGAAGTTTAGTGAAGCTTGAATCAAAGTGAAGTTTGAATCAGAGCGAACTTTGAATCAAAGCAAAGTTTGAATTAGAGCGAATTTCAAAGTTTAATGAAGTTTCAATCAGAGTGAAGTTTAGTGAAGTTTGAATCAGAGAGATGTTTAGCAAAGTTTGAATCAGAGTGAAGTATAGCAATGTTTGAATTAGAGCCAAGTTTGAATTTGGCTCAATTGAAGTTTGAGTCCAAGTGAAGTTTGAATCGGATCGAAGTTTGAATCAGAGTGAAGTTTGAGTAAGAGCAAAGTTTTGCCATGTTCAAATCAAAGCAAAGTTTAAAGTGAAGTTTGAATCAGAGCAAAGTTTAGCGAAGTTTGAATCAAAGTGAAGTTTAGCAAAGTTTGAATCAGAGTAGAGTTTGAATCAAAGCAAAGTTTGAATATGAGCGAAGTTTGAATTAGAGAGAAGTTTGAATCAAAGCAAAGTTTGAATCAGAGTGAAATTTGGTAAAGTTTGAATTAGAGGGAAGTTTGAATCAAAGCGAAGTTTGAATTGGAGTGAAGTTTGAATCAGAGCGATGATTAGCCAAGTTTGAATAAGAAAGAAGTTTAGCAAAGTTTGAATTAGAAGGAAGTTTGAATCAGAGCGAAGTTTGAATCAGAGTGAAGTTTGAATCAGATCAAAATTTGAATCAAAGTGAAGTTTGAATTAGAGTGAAGTTTGAATCAAACTTTGCATTCAAGCTCTGAAGTGTCTAAGGTGAACTGAAGCGAAATTCCAAGCAGTTCAAGGCAAGATCAAACAAAACCCTAATTTGGCAAAAGAGGTACTTTTTTGTTTGAAATGCTACTGTGAACTTATTTGAATTACTACAGAAATGGCTATACCACATGTTATTGACATCACTGAAAGATCACAACCTAAATTTAAGAAACATCCACACAAATCCACTGATGTTGATCATGACGGTCCTTTTTCGCAAGTGCCCTATGGAATTATGGATGAAGATGATGTAAAGGCGTATATCCATGTTGCCCTAGATGAAAATGACAGTGACAAACTCGCAAAGTTATATCTGAATCACTTAAGTGGAGATCAATTTGAACTGTTAGACAAATACAATCCCCTGGAGGAGAAGAAATTCATACAGTACCTAGATTTCCCTACTTTCACTGAAGATGCATGGTTTTGGGTATTTATTTCTTATCTTTCTTCTTCGATTTTCTCCTCTGTACTAGGGTTTTGTTTTCCATTCCCTTACCTCTTTGTAACTCAATACCAAAATAGTCCTTCCACAATATTTCTTCCAAGTCTCTCTTAATTTCCTCTTTACCTACCATCTTCTACTGAATTTCTTTTTCTTTTGTAGGACACCTGGGGTGACTCCTCGTCGAGGGGTTGTGTCTCTTCATAGTACGTTTTATTCATCACTACTAATTTAAATGTCTAGGAATGAATTACTCTTCACTTATAAACAATAACTCTATACATTATCTTGGAAGTGTGTGATGTTTTAATTAACAACTTTTACACATTGAAGAAAATGTAGGTTCGATTCAGCAAAAGACTAAGAAACTTTCAATCAACAATAACACAATTCTTTTAGTACAACATGGTAAGTTTCATTTTAATCAATCAATGACCAAGTGTAAATCTAATTTTTAGAAATAATGTTGAATACTACTTTAAGTAAATGCATGGTTAGATGCACAGCTAATTATGAAGCCCTACAGATAGTTTATATGTATAGAACCAGACAAGTACTATTTAGTTCAATCTCAATGAATGTTATATCTGAGAGCTCATACAGTAATTTTCTAGAGATTTTAATACATTTAGTATCTTGTGGCATATTTATTTATTCTCTACCTTCCTTCTTGTCCACTTGATTGTTACCGTCTTCTACTAAAATTCTTCATGTTTTGTAGAGCGCCTGGGGTGACTCCTGTTCCAAGGGTTGTCCCTTCAAAGTGTCTTTTATTCAAACATGCTACTTGGATTCACCAAAAGACTAAGAAACTTCCAATTAGCAATAACACCATTCTATTAGTACATGGCAAGTTTCAATTAGATCACTCAACGACCAACTATAAATCTGTTTGTTAGAAATAAAGCTTAATAATACTTTAAGTAAATACATGGGTAGATACAATAATAATTATGAATCCCTACATACAGTTTATAGGTACTGAACCACACAAGACCTATGTAGTTCACTCTCGATGAACCTTATATCCTAGAGCTCATATAGTCATTTTCAAGAGATTCTAAAACTATTATACCTTATAAGAAAGTCAAACTAACTAAACAATCCAATCACTCTCTTTTGTATACAATTTTCGCCAGTACATAATGAATGTAATTCTTGCAATTCAATGTCCACCTGACATTAAATCATAAGACAAAGTCAGAAAAAATAGTATTTCCAAAATTCCACACTGTAAAAGTAACCACATCTGTATAGCTTTCAAATACCCTTCCATCCTAAGATGTTCTCATATCAGCGTTTATTCCAGATATAAACCATTCAATCTTTTGTTTCTTTGTTAGTGGCTCTTCTAACTTCCAAATAATTTCTTTAAACCTCTTATCAAATTATTTTATTGTTTCTCCTTCCTTTTGCACTAACTCCATCACTTTGCTACCTCCTTTCGTAGGGATCTTCCGAGATTCAGAATTTTCCAAAAGTTCTTTCTTTACTTCTTCCCAAGTTTTATCATGCTTAGGACATGCCTTTCTATACTTTTTCAGGGCATCATTCCACAATGTTCCTTTAATATCAAATAACTTATTTTCGTCCCTTGTTATGTCATTTCTATTCCAAATGGATTCTAAGAATAAAGATATGCCTTGCTCCTTTCTTGGTGTCCCTTTTGAACACTGGTAGATTAATTGGTGAATACATTGGTACTTTCTTTTGTCTTGTTGGTATTTCTAGTATCTTGCTGTATATTTATTTCATCTTTCTTCTTAGGTTTTCACCTCTATACTTGGGTTTTTTTCTCTTTCCTTATCTCTTTGTAACTTGATATCAAAATAGTCCTTCCCCAATATTTCTTGGAAATCTCTTTTAAACTCTTCATTACCTTCCTACTTGTCCACTTGATTGTTACCATCTTCTACACAAATTCTTCTTGTTTTGTAGGGCACCTAGGGTGACTCCTGGTCTAGGGGTTGTGTCTCTCCAAAGTTTCTTTTATTTTTAGGCGATACTTTTTCATTTGTTATCATATCTTTTGCACGTGACGTTTCACTTAATTGTCTTATACTCCAAGAACTAATCTCATTATATGTCGCATCTTCTCACCTTTCCCTATTCTTCATCAAACTTCAATTAACAACATTATCCAGGTAATCTACAGTTGGATTCACATTGAAGAACATGTTGGTTGGATTCACCAAAAGACTAAGAAACTTTCAATCAGAAATAACACAATTATATTAGTACAACATGGCAAGTTTCAATTAGATAAGTTAACAACCAAGTATAAGTCTATGCTTTAGAAATAAAGCTTAATAGTAATTTAACTAAATACATCGGTAGATGCAAAGCTAATCATCAAGTCGTACATACAGTTTAGAGGTATTGAACCACATAAGTCCTATGTAGTTCAATCTCAATGAACCTAATACTAGACATTCTAATACTATTATACCTTATAAGAGACTCAAACTAACTAAACAATCCAATCACTCTTTTCTATACAATTTCCGCCAGCACATAATAAATGTAATTTTGGAATTGAATGTCTACCTAACATTAAATCATAAAACAAAGTAGGAAAACATAGTATTTCCAAAATTGCACACTGTAATAAGGTAACCACTTCTATATAGGTTTCAAATACCCTTCCATCCAAAGATGTTCGAATATTAGAGTCTATTCCACATCTGAACCATTCAATCTTTTGTTTCTCACTTAACAACTCTTCTAACTTCTAAATCATTTCTTAAAACCTTTTTAATTATTTTATTGTTTCTCCCGCAACACCCAAATTGGTGCGCTTAGCAACACCCTCAATTGCACCCTAGTGTGTTTTTTGCTTATCTTTCATGCCTTTTCCATCCTTATGCGGTATCTTTCTTGACGTTCTTGAGTCTATTTTTGCCTCACTTCCGTACTCTTTTCCATTCCGATTAATATAATGTCATTGATTTCCCTTAATCTTTCACTGTCCCCTTTTTCCCTGCTTGTTTTACTTTTGGTGCTGCATTGATCCTTATGTATCCCATGGTACTACCTGTGGTATACCCAACAATGAACACATGCACAAGTTGTGAGAACATTAAATGATATTTTAAACAAACTATTGATCACCCAACTTCTTTATAAGCAAGATTGAGATTTCATTTCTTTCTAAAGATTGGCCCTTCAAGGAGATATTGGTTATTCTCATTCACACATTAAGTTAACTAAGAAAAGATTTCCTGACTTGAGCACTTATTCAAATATTGCTAACCATGAATGTAATGATGTTAAGCATGGATCAAGAGGATTCTAAAACAAAGATATGCTCTGCTGCTTCGATGGTGTCCTTTTCAAACACTGGTAGATTAATTGGTATGTCTTGCCGATTTATCCGGTATCTTGTTGTGTATTTGTTTCTTTTCTTTCTTCTTAGGTTTTTACCTCTATGCTAGGGTTTTGCTTTTTCCCTTTTCTTATCTCTTTGTAACTTGATATCTTAATAGTTCTTCCCCAATATTCCCTCAAAATCTCTCTTATATTATTCTTTACCTTCCTGCTTGTCCACTTGATTGTTACCGTCTTCTACTGAAATTCTTCTTGTTTTTTTATCCCCTATTGCTATGGGTGTTTTAATTTTAGTACTACAAAAAGGATCATGGAATCTTTGTTGGCATACAATGTCTTGTACAACTTAGAATTCGGGTCTATGAAGATAAAGTTTTATGTGATATTACACCAATGTATGTTTGCCATATTTTCTTACATACGCCATGGAAATTTGACAAAAGATGGAGTGAAATGTACTTTCAGCATTGAAAGTGAATGGTGAAAGAAAGAATAGCACTGCAAGAATATTCTTATACAACAAAAGGAGGATTAGAAAATCCAACAATCCGTCTAGAGATTCGTAAGTTGTCGACAACGTACAATAATATTATTTCGACCATTTTTTCTTAACGACAACCTAAATGGATACATATTTATTTCTAATTGTTTGGTGGCAACTTGAGAGAAACAAAAATTAAGAACAATTATTAAACAATACCTACATTGTTGTGGCAGCTTAAGCAAAGACAACACAACCTCTCCATGGGCCTGCCCATGTCAAGAATCATAGCCTATGTTCTATCCTATTTTAACTACTTAATTTAAACCTATTTGTTTGTTTTGCTATGTCAACAACATATATTGACTTGCATTCAAAGATACATGATCTTATAGTGTCTTAGAATGTCTTATAAGGTAAAACTATGTAGACAACATGTATATTATTCTTGATCAAATTCACCTATTCAAAAATAACTTATCACCAAAATTAAAACTACATTATGCCCATAAGTGAGCCAAAGAACATTATATCATCTTAAATTTCATATTAATGACATCCTTTAATAGACATCATTCTATTGGGCTTGAAGAGAAAGAGTACACACTTAAATATTATTGTGCTTCATACATTGAGATCTACAAACAAAGCAAAATATTCAGATCTTTAATTCTTGTTGTCAATTTCCTTGAATGCATTTGTTCTAATCTCCCAAAATCATTGTTGGATTTAGTGTGTGCCTAACAAATCATGCCTATCTTGACCTCTCTAATGTTAGTGTAAAATATAATTACTCAGAATTAGTATTTAGCCTAAGTAATTATGCATATTTTGCACATGGCTTTAAGCAACCATAGATGGTTATGTGATGCAGGGACTTCTAGAGGTCATAACTTTTGACTTGGACGTGGGTTTTCTACGAGATTTTACAGGTGCATGTGTTATAAGGTGGCAAGTGGTTTTCCAACCACCCTAGTCGGTTGGACCTCGTCTTGGCACTTTTTCGGCTCTTAAAACTTTCATCTTGGCCCTCAAAATGGCAATTTAGTATTTTTTCTAGATTTTTAAAAAGTTGCTTTTGTAATAACTCGAAACTCATGTTTTGAATTTAGAATATTAGTTGGCTTTTCATCCTACCTTAGTTTTAGACAACTTTTGGGAAAAAACTGGATTCTCAAGATATGATTGTAAAATTACCTAAAATGGCAAAATCTGACAATTGTCGAAATCTATCAAAAAAGGTTTTTTTTTAATTTTTTTATTTTTCTTGGATACAAGAGAGTTTTCTCTCATTGTAGCAGCAAAGTTGGTGAATAGAATTTTTTTTTCAGTTTCCAAATCTTTGGCTCTCACACATGATTAATGGCACAATTTTATTGAGTGTATGTTGTTGGCTACATCATCTGGTATCAGAGCGGGAAGATGGCTGGGAGAGGAAGAGGAAGAGGTGGTTTTGCCCAGATGCATAGAGAAATGCAAAATCTGTAAAGGCAAATAGTAGAACTTACAACACGAATGGAAAACCAAAGACTGGGTAGAGGAGGAGACAAATCTGATGAAGAGATAGGTCGAGGAGGTGCAGATCAAGATACAAAACATGAAGAAGAAGAATTAGAAGGCATGAGCTTTGAAAGGAGGATGCTCAGAGCATTAGAGGGAAACAATGATGGGATCAAAATTGAGGTTTCAGAGTATGCAGGTAGTCTCAAACCAGAGGAGTTGATAGATTGGTTGAATAATATGGGGAAATTCTTTGAATGGAAGACTATGATAGAGGAAAAGAAGGTGAAATTTGCATGCACCAAGTTAAAGGGTCATGCCATGATCTGGTGGGATCATCTAGAACTAGAAAGGGAAAGACTAAAATCAGGACCTGGAGCAAAATGAAGAAGCTGAGAGAAATTTTTGCCTATGGATTATGCACAAACTCTTTTTCGTAGATTTCAAAATTTGAGACAAAATCTATCTACTGTGCAAGACTACACAACTAAATTTTACAAACTATCTATTCGCGTGGAGCATCAAGAAACTGCTGAACAGATAGCTGCAAGGTATGTAAATGGTCTAAAATTCTCTATTCAAGATGAATTGAGCATGCACGGGGTTAGCAGTATGGAAGAAGCATACCAATTATCTTTAAAGGCTGAAGAAAAACAAAGTAGACAGTATTTTCAAAAGAATGGAGGAGCAAGGAGGGGGACATCATCTCCATTGCGAGGTAACATCAGTTATAATCAAGGAGAATCATCCCAAGGAATAGAGAAACCAGAAGATATCTGGCAAGATCCTGAAAGTCAACAAAGAGGAAGAGGATTTCAAAGGGGCAGAGATTATAGTGGTGGTAGAGGATGGGAAAACCCACAAAAACCTTTCATTTGTTTTAGGTGTGGTGAGGAGGGTCATAAGGCATTTGAGTGTTCAGACTATCACATGCATGAAAAGAGACAAGGAGAACAACCCGGGTTGAACTTGGTTCAACCTGAGAATGAAGGAGAAGGAATAGAACTAGAGGTTCTGCCAGATATGGGTGAGAGTCTCATGATGAGAAGAGCAATGATCATTCTAGAAAAAGAACAAGTACAAATTAAAGGTCGTGATGATTCTTGGCTTCGAACCAATATTTTTTGAACCAAGCGCACCTCAGGAGGAAAGGTATGTCAAGTTATTATTGATAGTGGTAGTTGTGAAAATATGGTTTCTAGAGAAATGGTAGATAAACTAAACTTGCACTATGAAAAGCATCCCCATCCTTATCGTATTGCATGGTTTAAAAAGGGAAATAAAGTCACTGTTGATAAGAGGTGTTTAGTTAAGTTTTCCATAGGAAAGAATTATAAGAATGAAATATGGTGTGATGTCATTCCAATGGATGCATGCGATGTGTTGTTGGGAAGGCCATGGCAATATGATAGGAAGGTAATGCATGATGGAGAAAGGAATACATACACTCTTTGGAAAGACGGTTCTAAAGTGATTTTATTACCCCTTAAGGATGAAAGGATAGTTGAGAGTATGTTGTCCATGAAAGAACTTGTTAGGGAAATGAAGGTTACAAAGTTCTGTTATGCACTAATGTCACAGAAAGATGGTAAGGAAATACTAGTACCAACAGAAGCACCCAAGGTACTAGAAGAACATGTTGATGTGGTGCCTGCGGGTCTATCACCAAAGAGAGATATTTAGCAACATATTGGTTTGATCCTAGGAGCATCCATACCTAATCAGGCAACTTACACAATGAGCCCTACCAACCATATAGAATTCAATCGACAAGTGACAGATCTCATAAGGAAAGGTGTGGTAACGAAGAGCCTGAGCCCATGTGTTGTACCTACATTATTAACTACAAAGAAGGATTTTGAGCCCATCAGGACTTACAATAAGTTGAAATACAAGAAAATTGAAGGTGAGGTGGAAGTAGACTGGCAACAACAACAAGTTCCAAGTGAGAAAAGAGAAAAGATTGCACAGATTTTAGACAAGCAAGCTATATGCACGCAACAAGGTCAAGACAACAAGTTTCTAGTACAATGGGAAGGGCTAACACAAGCAGATAATACATGTATTCTAGAGTGGGAATTGAAGAAGATGGATTTGGACAAGTGGCATAGGTTCCATAAAACAACTTGCAGGAGCCGCGTTCTTTTCAACCAGAGGAGAATGATGCAAAGACTTCCAGAGGTCATAACTTTTGACTCGGATGTGGGTTTTCTACAAGATTTTACAGGTGGATGCGTTATGAGGTGGCAAGTGGTTTGCCAACCCTAGTTGGTTGGACCTCGTCTTAGCACTTTTTCAAAGATTGAAACTTTCATCTTGGCCCTTAAAATGGCAATTTAGTGTTTTTTTTAGATTTTTAAAAAGTTGCTTTTGTAATAACTCGAAACTCATATTTCAAATTTAGAATATTAGTTGGCTTTTCGTCCTACCTTAGTTTTAGGAAACTTTTGGGAAAAAATTGGATTCTCAAGATATGATTGTAAAATTACCTAAAATGGCAAAATCTGACAATTGTCGAAATCTGCCAAAAAAGGTAATTTTTTGATTTTTTTTGTTTTTCTTGGATGTAAGAGAGTTTTCTCTCATTGTAGCAGCAGAGTTGGTGAATAAAAGTGTTTTTTTCAGTTTCCAAATCTTTGGCTCTCACACATGATTAATGGCACAATTTTATTGAGTGTATGTTGTTGGCTACATCATTATGTGTTAACTTGGAGAGTCCACCAAACTCATCCAAGGTACATGTCGACACTCCTTCACCAGTTGATGGATAAGGATTGCCACCACTAGTGGAGTGTCGGAATCGACTCCTAATTCGACTCGACCTCCTCACCCATATGTACATGATTAGCTCATAAACCATTTTACTTCATTTTATGATATCAATTTTCTCTTAGAGATCTTGGCTTCTTATATGGTATGAGAGCAAAACTAGTTCAATTTTGGTGTGAAACCCCTCTTTGGGAAACAATCCAAGCCGCCACCTTCTTGGCAATATTCCTATTCACTACTGTTTGGTGTTTCATTCCGCCATGGAAAACCCTAATTGAGTCAAAGCACCTCCGTATGGGCAGCCAATCAACGATTCTAGGTGCCTATATACTTTGTTTTTTGTGGGAATTTTTTGTTCTCTCTATTTGCAATGTGGACAATTTGAAGTAAGTTGCTCCACTTGCGAGGGTTGACCTGGCCAAACCTAGCCTGCATTACATCTTGTGTGGGATAAAATACCATGTTGAGGTGCCTTGAAAACCTAGTGTGGAATCCTCCTGAAACCGCGATCTAGGCTTTTTTTCTTGTGCTGGTATTTACCACGTTTTCGCGTTAGTTTTTAATTTGGAAAGGCAAGATCTGCAAGGCGCAAGCTAACCACAAATGTAAAGAGGGTGAAGGTTTTATCTAAAGTCCTTTAATTAGTTAATCCTCTCTAAAGATTGGTCACTAGTAATATACAACAATAAATACCACACCCCTAAAAGGAAATGGCAATAGCCACAAATAATAGGTAGAAATTAAAAATCCTATACATATTATCTACTGCAATACCAAAAGAGCAATTGTAAATAACAAATAATGAAAACAAGTAAGAAATTTTCATTACAAATGAGCACCAACAAAATGGTCTGTGAAATGTAATCCATGTGAGCTTTTCTAGTGAAGTGGCAGTTTCCAATGAAGATGTGACCTTTCAAAACACATATGGATTCCTTCGATGGTTCCTCTGTTTCTTTCAGTATCGGATCCTGCTACTCGACTAGAAGGTCCTGTAGTTTGCATTGACGCCAAGGTTATTAATCTACTTCTATGGATGAGGTTTCTTTTTCAATGGACCTAAAAAAATAGGTCACTTTTATTGAAAACAAGTTTAAGAAGGCCTTCGAAGATTTAGCAACATCAACCTGCAATTTAATTTTCCATGTATACTTAGACTCCATTGTGTTTAAAGTGTGTCGTGGTATTATATTCAAGGCATCCCAGACATATCATGCATATTTGAGTTTAACTCAGACTGAAACTGCACCTTTTTTATCTAAATCCAGCTTGTTTATAGTTCCAGGTCAGTCACATTTGTCTTCTACAATTTAGATGCAACCCTATTTTCAGTAGATGCAAGGGATATTTCTGATGAATAAACAATATTTTAGTATATTGTACATTGAATACTAGAACAATTCGATAAACAATTGTTGAAATACACATAGATAACAGTCTAGGTTACTACATAAGTACTTAACATGCCTCCGTCTCCCAAATATACACTTCCCAGCAAACAACGAATTCAAGGTAGGAGGCTTCGTTGACACACAAAATGTTGAATTTTTGCATAGCTTGGCGAGATTGACATGGATTTGTTAAAGCATGGTCCTTTCATAGAGCTTGCCAACCTTTCCATGGTGAATGACATTCACTCTTCCCCTCCACCACATCAACCCTAGCAATAATCACAATATAGTTCCACGTCACAAATTATACAACAGTTGCAGAAGAAACACATTATGGCAAAGCCAATAGGATTAATCCAAAAGCCACCACCACATCAATAGTCTAGCACTCCCTTCATTTGCAGTAGCTTCTTTTTTATTTTTTTATTAGCTCAACACTTTCTATACCAATTTATCTTATATCTTTAATTTTAATCAAGTCTTACAAAGATAATATTGAACACTTTGATTAATATTTATGGACGCTATACTCCAACTATTCCTCCCACTAACAACATTGGTTGATTACACCTCGTGGAATAATAATACTTTAGGTCCACTCGATGTGCCAACACGTACTTTATTATCATACAATTCTTGGTGCATCATGCTTTGTTCAATTATATCATTTGATAAGTAGGAATGTACTCAAGTTCTAAACGATGTCACATAACAATGAACTATAAATATAGTGCACAATAGGCACAAATACCTTCACACAAGCATTTCTCTTGTAAGGTATATTGTTAACCAAAATTTGTTTAGCAACAATATATTTTCTTCATTCAATCAGTTATCATCATCTGCTCATTCTTAGTAATAAACTAATATACAAACAAGATAGATCCACTTCTCAAAGTGTCATTTCTTTATATTCAATACAATTTTTAGATGCACAAATATAACATTTTCCAATTTGTAGAAAGTTTATGATTTTGTAACCTAATCATAGCACAAAAATATCACACAATAATTATTTTTGTAGCCAACATCGTGCAATCATGTTAGTTGTGACTTACCATCATGCTAGATTCCAAAGGCATTTCTACCACTTCAAACTCTTCCCCTTAAAAGCATAGTGTCCGACAAACATGCATGCCCCTATAGAAATACCAATATTACTTTAGATCACTTGCAAATGTAACGAGTTATAACTAAAAATCTGAAAACATTGCTTACCTAACCATCATATCCATTGCCACAAGCCCAAGAGCTCCAACGCCTCTTTTCTCAAGTGCCCTTGTATATCAAATGCAAGTGATAAAAAATGATAGATAAGATAATTCCTCAACTCAATTCAATACATGGTGTGGATGTCTTCTTATAAAAACTTAAATACAAGATGGAAAAGCAATACCAATGGATGAACCATGCTTATCTATATTCATCATTTCATAATTCATACTAACCATCTTTTAGAAATGCACTAATCGTTGGGAAATAAAAGATTTATTTTGATCTCTCTAAAACACATACACACCCACAAGCAAATACTTGTGCAAGACGACATGTCATACTTGTGCAAGACGACATGTCATCCATATTCAATACATATATTTTATCCTATTGAAATACTAAAAACTATTTAGTTCCATTCCTATCGATATATGTCACAATTTGCTTCCAAACAAAAATAACAGATGCCATAATTCTAAACATCCAAACTCAAAAAACTTATTGTTCATTACAAAAACATCCAAACTCAAAATGGATAAATTATATTTTTACCAAAATGAATGGTGTCATTGAGACCCAACATGCACAACCTGAAAAATATTGTTTCCTTGTTTTTCATGCATACATATATTATTTAAGGGAACATCGATATATTATTTAAGGGAACATCTCATCAGATTGGCACCTACCTCTGCATGCAGGGCATATGATCAGTGCTCTGTTGAAATCTATGGAATCGGACATTTTAGCTTCGAAAAATCCCATTACTATTACAAATATGGAGAGATGTAGGTCTGACATAATCCTTTCCTTAAGAAATGCAGCCTTAGAAAAACTTCAAATTGCCAAAGTAATATCTTCTGGGAAGGGGTATGGATGTAAGCTAAATCAGATTCTCTAGTGAAATGATAATTGCCAATGAAGATGTGACTTTTCAGAACACATGGATTCCTACAATGGTTCCCCTGTTTCGTTATGCCCTTCGTTTTAAACCAAGCGGCAAACTCCTTCACTATTGGGTCCTGTTGTTGGGGCTAGAGGGTCCTGTAGTTTGCCATTGATGAGGTTCCTTTCTCAGGGGAAATTAGGGATTCAACTTCTACGTGGACCCTGAAATGTCAAACTCGGAGAAACACATTGTGGCCATAAACAGGGCTATCTAGCGGACACAACAGACTTTATTAAATGACAGTCAGAAAATAAGATCTAGAAGAGATTACTCACGTGGAGACATAAAGATCCGGTTATGCATGCTTCCACAAAGAGAGAACAAAGATGGATCAGCTACTGAACTCATGGTCACTATGGCTGAAGCGGTTTACTGTTGAAATATGCCTCTCTTATACACAATAAACGCTTTTGTATTTTTTGAAACAAAGCACTGTGTGTTAATCGATCTACAGGATTCGAGACGTTGAGGTTTATCAGCTTCTCATTCAATATTTCTGAGCCATTATTTGTTTAAACAAAGGAAAATACACGCAGATAAAAGTATCAGATTTCATGCAAGACCAAAAGTCTGACCTAAAAGTAGAAAGAGTCTAAAGAATTTAATTTGTTGTTGTAATATACATCATGAAAAAGATGAATGTTTGCTAGCCTAACATAAAAAGAACGTATAAATATTGCTTTTAATTAGATAGCTACCACAATTTTTTCAGTCTATTAATGTTCTCCCACGAAAGCAACATTTTTATATCTTGATAGTTGGTGACTAGAACAAAACTTCTTACATCATAAGACATATAATTTTTTTTAGCTTGGCGATGACAGATGACCTACCAATTGATCACAATAGAATACACAAAAGAATATTCACATATACAGGAATTTGCAATGACCTGGGCATCTCCCAAAAAAGAAACTTTCTACTTATTCAAGTGTACTTTGCCAACCTAAAATACATCTATCAGCTAAACTAAGAATATGTTTGTCGTAGTTGATATTTAGTTCCATCGATAGCCAAGAATTTTGCAACCTAAAAAGGAAGGCAATAGTATTGATCACTTCACAAACATTGAATCTAATGCACTAAGAAATTGAATCTAATGTACTGAGAAGTCTTCTTAGGTGTTTACACAAAGAGGAATTCCTATTGCTTCTTTTTTTGAAAAATAATAGTGATTACAAATTTCCTTCATTCTTGTATTTAAAATTTTAAAAACTTGGATGTAGATGTGCAAGTGACACTATAATTGAAGCATGCACGCTATGAACCTAGCATTATTTATATTTATGATACACTAAACTAAGTTTTTAGTTAGTCCAAATGCTAGCGGTGTAATGGTGCAGGGGTGCATGGATGCGATTGTTTCCATATTCAACTGCGGCATAACAAATCCCAGTGGTGTGGTGTGGTGTGGTGTGTGGTGTTATAAACCTTTTTAGTTATTAAACACATCATATTTCCACAGGGGTACATGGGGATGTGTCCCTACCTCCACCAACCCCATCCTCGTCCCCAGTGACGTTTCCGGGATGGTGGGACAGTTGGGAACGTCCCTTGGCATCCCTTGCGAAATAGAATTAGTGGAAACATCCACAAAATGCGTATGAAAAATTGGGGACGAATATTAGTGTATTGGGGATGCCTGGTCATCCCCTGACACCGGGGACGTCCAAGACATCCCTCAACCGTCCCTGGGACGGCCAGACGTCCCAGATGGTTTTGCTTAAAAAAATTTTAAATGCCAAAACATTCCATTTAATAAAACACTATACAATATACATCTAATAAATATTAAAAACTATACAAAGTTTATTTTAAATGCCAAAAATGAGAAACGGTGAAACCCTAAATTAAAACTCTAAAGTCTAAAAGACTAAATCTTAAAAGTTTTAAAGTTAAAACAAAACTCATAAATGCAAGGGGCGACAGAGGAAGGAGAAGAAACCCAAGTAGTATTTTAATATTACTGTTATGAATCTTCAATCTCATGATTATCATTAATTTTATTGTTGTTGAGATTGTTGTTATACTAGTTTATTGTTTATTGTTTAAACTGCTATTCTACTATTGTTATACTATTGTTATACTATTGTTATATTGTTGTTATAGTACTTTGTTGAAGTTTATACTGTTGTTACACTACTGTTGTCATGATTTATTCACATATTGATATTGTTGTTAAGTTATTAACATATATGATACATTGATATCTCTATTTCATATTGATATTTTGAAAATATATATATATTAAAAAAATCATATATCACCATCCCCGTCGTCCCCAAAAATTGACCCTCCGACTGCCGTCCCCGAAACCCGTCCCCTGCCCTCCCCCATCCCCGTCCCCAAAACGCCGTCGAACATAGGATTTCCACAATCCATAGTATTGTAAATAAGTGCTTCAGGATTAAACTTTGTTCAAGTTTATGTTGCTCAACGTTTTGGATCATACTCCATGATCCATCATCAGGAGATTAGAGAGCAAGAGAAATCTCCTGATCATGGATCATGGAGTATGATCCGAAACATTGAGCAACATAAACTTGAACACAATTTAATCCTGAAGCACTTATTTACAACTTTTTTAGCTTTAAACGAGATACTCAAATTATGGTTTGGTCTATAGTGGTCATGTACAAGAATTTGAGGATTTCATCCACCTTCTCAAACCCTTGCTAAAAATTTGGAAAACACCCGATAGCATGAACCCAACCTTCATTTATTTCTTAAAGTGTTCAAAATCTAAAGAATGCATTTGTCTCGTTGCCTCTAGATAAGCAATTCCATCTAGTACATCATGAGGTAGCACATAGGGAGGCACTATGACTCCATATACTCGAATAACTATACTCTTTTTAAATAAAAACCAATCTCCCTAGTTATTCTACAATTTCCCCTTTGGTATGAACTACAAAGGCCTAATAAACATCAAAAACTTCCATTTCAAAGCAAACTGGAAAAACTCAATTGTTCAGCACAATGGTGATTTTTGGGTGAAATCACTCTAACTAGCTAGGAGGGTTTTCATCTCCCGAAGTTGGAATTACTAAAGGGTTTTCATCCTTGAGCAATTAGAAGAATGTAATGTCCCTTATAGGAACAATACTAATTTTACCCTAAATTATCAATTTCCAAGCAAACAAAGATTTAGAGAGTACCTTGGCTTGATTTAATTCCTGCAAACAAGTTAGAAGCTACTTACAATAATTTAGGGTAAAATTATTGTCTTCGTGTGGAATACAAAAGGTCGTGGATTTTTGTTTTTAGGGTTTCATTTTACCCTAATGTGATCGACTTCATTTAGGGGGCATTTTTGCCTTTATTTTAAACCATTTTATGCTTTGGCTTATGTTTAAATACCCATTGATATGTATAAGGTATTTTTAAATACCTTTGCATATATTTGTAAACTTTCCATATACTTAAAATTTTGCAAGTTGTAAATCAAACTTAAGCCAAGGCAAACCCCTCCTATTCTGCACAATTGAAACTGAAACAAGATGTAAGGCATTATTAAAGTAATAGTCTATAAATTACTTTAGTAAGTGTCATGTAAATGCAGAGAAAATAGCAAGTGCATAACACTCATTAAGGCAATTTCAGTTTACTTGCCTTTTTTCCTTGAGTCCCCATTATGCAAAATAGAAAGATGGAGTCAACTGAAGCTTCTATTTTAGTTTTATACTCATATCTGAGCAATCTTAGTGTCCATTTGGGTAAGTCCATTTAGGAGGGAAAGTTTCCACCTATTATCACTCATTTTGGGTCAGTTCTAGGCCCTCTTTTTGTGGCTTTTTCCCTTTGCTCGTGAGAGAGACTTTGGTTTCTTTTTTGGGTGGACAGTTAACTGAGTTTCTTCCCCTTTCACTTTTAGAAAGTCTTTTTGGATATATAGGGGGAAAAAACCTAGTTTTGGGGGGAATTTAGATTTGCTTCTTCCTCTCTTGATCACTGGCAGAGAGTTTTGTAAGGTTTATTTTGTAACTCAGATTTTCATAATGATTATGCAGCTCCTTTCAAGATCAATAAAAGTAGCAAAGCATTCCTATCTCATAGTTTTTGTCTCATTTTGCAATAATGATTTGATGTTTCATTGTGATTCTAAGTGTTGAATCCTTTTTATGTCTCATTATTGCAAATCTATGTACAAAAGTTTCATGTAATGCAGATTGTGTGTTGTGTTTAATTTCAGGCCTTTATACAAATCACTTTTGTGTTGCATGTTTCATATGAGATTGTGAGAGTTAATGTTTTGAGCGCTGATTGTGAGTTGAGTTAGTGAATAAGTTGAAGTTCTGGTGCATCACCCTTCGGGTTTCTAGGATTTTTTATTTCAAGTATCCTCCTATCCCTTTTCTCAAAAAAATCATTAGTTTTAGGTGATCTTCCTAGGGAACCAACCCTCTCTGGAGATTCATCCTCATTATAAGTCACCCACAGCTTGAGGATGTTTCCATGTTACATAGGATAGTTGAGCCTAACTCAACTAGGGTGCAATCCTCGTTGATAACAATACACTAATCCAGTTTGGTGACTGTGAGATATAACTAGGAAATAGATTTCCACCCTTCAAGAAAAATAGGGAGAGCATCATCAGAGAGAAGGGAATAGATGTTTGGAAAGGAATAGGTTTTTGTCATACGAGTTATTGCTTATAATTTAGTGAACCCTCATGAGTTGGGTAAGTAGTACTCGACTATTTTTTTTATTAAGTTGGTCTTGTCTCTATAGTTGTCATTTTGTTGATTAGGAATGGTTTTCCGACGTTAGACCCTGTTTGATATGAATAAAGTGATATTCAAGAAATATTAAAGTTATCAAGGGTTTAACTACTTTCCTTTTTCGGTACTTTTTGATATTTTTTTAGTGATTAGTTATCTAATTATTTGTCGTCAGTGGAAGATTGCGAGGGGGAGAAAACCTCAACCCCTTTCTCTTATCTTGTTGAATGATCAATAATACATCCATAATTGTGATATTGCTACCATTATGTTGATATATGTTATATTTATTTATTTATTTTATTAATATTTTATCTATAGGTGAAACTTGTACATTATTGATATGAGTTCTTATCATATTGTGATAAGCTTCAAACGAATGTAAACCACTTCATTTAGGCGGTGGTCCATGATTCCATACTCCACGATAATGTGGAAAGTGGAGAAGATTCTATTGGTTTAGAGTAATCTTTACTAAACATGAACTCCACTATCGTTGCATGTCTTTTTTGGAGATTTCATAGGAAAGATTGGGTATTTATTCCCCTGATACATGGAGTATTACATGTTAAAACAACCTACAGGTGAGTCAGTAGGCAATGGGGAGAGAGGATAAGATAAAAGAAATCTCATGAGAATAGGGAAGGACAGTGTAAGAGGTTTTGAGATAGAGAAGGTTTGCAAGATCGTTAGAAGACTTTGTGGTCGGCCATTGTATAGATACATTTAGACATATAAATTACAGTTGAAGCTATGCATAATACATGTCTTCACATGATCTCTATTGTTGATGATTGGTTACACTATGGTGATTATCTTGTGCCTACAAAAGGCTGATAACCTTATGATGTACAATTTAACCTTGTTTTAGTTTGATCAATATCTATAAGACTTTAAAAATGTCTTTAAACTATCTCCATGAGATACCCATCAATAACATCTGCACATGTTTAATAAATCGATAACCAAAGGTTCTCTCTGTGAGAAAGATAGGTAGTTATCGGTGAATATATGAAATTATTCTTTGCCATATATATAGTATCTAGGTTAAACAAAGTTCCTGACTAAGTTCATTGGTAGAACATCAGCAATGGCATATAATGAAGCTATTTGGTTGATAAAAAAAAATTTCTTTCTATTGGTCGATGTTACAGGCAGCCTGGTTTTTAACTAAACTTTTCAGGCGTTATCATCTTTTACAAAATGCATGATAAACTGTTGATAGTATGATACAGACTCCATATCCTAATGCTCATTGATAGAAGTTTTTTATGTTAGCAAACAAGATGATTGTTGACTATTATTAAACCCACAGGTCAAGACTTAGTCTCACGAGTGTCATTTTGGTATGTCAGTTTTGAGATAAAATAACATCTACTATGAAAAGTTATTACTGTGAGAAACAAAAACTATTGTTCTATATTATAAGTATAACATAAAGGTGGCAGTAGTCTAAGAAAGAACAGAGGTCAATATAATCATATTATACAATTATATTTAGTTGACCTTAATTGGAAAGTACTTTGAATGATATTTGAATAGTAGAGTTGATTCAGGACACCAGTACAAAATTGGTTATTATGGTAGTATGTTATGATATACTTTTTACCTACATATAACAAGAGTTCAAATATTATTTTATATGATCGGTTAGAGAAGATAAATCTCTAAAGAATAATCTAGATATGTTTGGTCAACATAAGTTTCTCCTTATGGTTATATTGTCGATTAAAACCAATGTATTTATTGTCGACGAGGATTAGATGAGAATCCTTAGATCAAGAAAAATACCTAAAATCTATTAAGAAGCCTTTGACAAAGTTATATGTCAATGAACTGATAATAGACATCAAACCAAGAATATAAAATTTTTTAAACAAAGTGTAGAATGACAAGAAGTCATTGATTCAATGTTGCAGGTTGCAATGAGAGGCTTTTCGAAAGGTCCTATGTCCTCATTTTAAAACCCATCCTTGGTATTGTATTCTAGAATAAATTCTAAGTCAAGTGGACTATGGGTGAAACTTAGTCAAGTCACTCTATGACTAGTATTAATCAAACTAAATTCACTGTAGGATGAGATAATTTCCTAGTCGAGTTAGAGGTGTGTGAACTCACGACTACGTTCATTGTGAACGTCTATTTATATTGAATCTTTGGCCAAAGTAATTCATCCCTCTGCATACATTAGTCGGTTCACAATGTCCAGATGGCATGATCAATTAGAATGATCATACTTAGCTAGAAGGATGTCTAGAGTTGTATGGTCGATTGAGTTACATAGGACACGTCACTAGGACTCAAATAGCAAAAACCTGTTGGTTCTCTATATCTATACTCTTTGTGAAGGGTAGGGCCACTTTCAGGGTGGAAAATGTGTAGGGGACTACCGGCCCATGGTTGGAGGTAAAGCACTCGGATGATGCTCTCCCTTTGTAGCAGAGGACTTGCTGAGACTTGTGAAAATAGATATCAAGATTCTAGATACAACACATTTGATGTTTTGACTCATGATAGTCAAATTTATGTGAAACTATTTTCATTGCAAAGAGCAAAATATTTGCAAAATGAAAAGTGAAAAGATTTCACTAAGATGCTATCTTTGAATATTTTGTAATTTCAAGTTTTAAAAATATTCCGAAAAGATATGCTATTATTTCCTTGTGATTATGCAAATGTTATATGTTTATAAATAAATGTTTGTGTTTATCATGTTAATTTACTTTTCTAGTAAATTTAGTGTGCAAATCCAAGTAAAATGAGTTATCTTGTTACACCCATAGGTGGGACCCGTGAACCAAGTTGATTTTGCATGTGAATGTTTACTTGATATCTAGGTGTGATTGGGTAAGTTTGTTGAATATTCATTGGTTGATATGCTAGAGGTGTTGTATAATTTTGTGAGACCTGTAAAATCCATTAGGTTGTTTGTTATAAACATGTTGCTAAGGATATATAAAAGCCTCATTGCTAACATTGCAAGAGTGGGAGTTTAGATAGAGGTATTTGGGTCACCCCTAGTTTTGTTTAACTCTGGTGATGCAAGGATTAGTTGCAGTCTAGGTCTTTCTTCTATTTTGTCTTTTTGAGGTTATTCGACACCTCTAGCCTTGAGCATCTAAATCTGTTGGATCAAGGTAGCAAGGTCTATGGGTTTCATATCCCCTATCCTTTAAATTTCACCACCATGCAGTGGGTTGTCTAGTAATTGAGCAGCCCTATTTGTTCATTCTTCAAGAACATTTTTCAATGATGCTCAATGCGCCACAAATTATTTAGCTTGATAGGTAATGTGTGGGGCTTCCTAAGCCTCATGAGTCTCTTGTAGGTTTATTTCCAAATTACCTTGGTTGGGGTAATTTGGTTGAATCATTGTATTCTAATTCCAAGTTGGATGATTGAAAGTCAAGAAATTGTCGAGCTCTTGTTGGGTACCTTTTAAATCAGAGTCTTTGTATTCATAACTATCTTGCAAGATATACCTATCAAATAAGGGAGTAAGACATTCATTAGAGGGCACCTACTCCTACACCTTATCTAATTTTGTCATATTATGAGGGGTGCAAGAATCACTATAGATTAAATGAAATTGGTGTGGAAGCAAATGTGAAAGGCCAAAATAAAAAGAAGGTAATATGGAGACGTGAATAAGGTCACCCAAAAGGATTTATTGTTTATGTCAAGTTCATCAAATTCATGTTGTTCAAAATCAAACCAAGCACAACACAAGTGAGTTAAACTCTAATACAACACATTTAACTACACCCTTGCTAGAGGTGTCTACCCAGTCACTCCAATTCTCATTACAAGATCCAATCGAGTGCTGGTGGGACCAACAAGTTGTTCTACTTATGGGGAGAAAAAATCACATATGGTAGTTGTGTTGATTGTATGGTATGTTTGTGTGTGAAGTTGATAGTTTTTTTGGTTTTTGGTTTTTGTAATTTAGTTGGTGAAATGTTGTTTGATGTTATCAATGAAAATTTTTAATTGGTGTTGTTGTTCTTATATAACCCAAAGGGTCACTCGCTCTTACTCTATTTAATTCTTTGGCTACAAAGAGGCAAAACATGTTTAATCTTCACTCTTCTAATTGAATTAGTTCTTCAAGGAGTCTGTGTTCTTTGGCATGGATCTCCTCTTTTTATCATCCTTTTTTTGTTGTTGTTTGATTAGCCTCACTATTTATGTTTGTTCTTGGGCTTGTTCTTTGACATGATTTACTTCAGTTGATAGGTTTTCCCTAATTTTGTTCAGAGTCACTCTAATCTAGTCTTAGCTCACTCTAGGGCACATTGAGTGCAAGTGCTAAATTGAGGAATAAGGATGACTTGAATATGTTGAACATTTTAATGGTATATGGGGTCATCCCACAATAATTGGTTACACTTTTTGGCCAAACTTGACATTGAAATCAACATTTTGAACTAAATCTTCACTTTCTAACACCTATAGCCGCTAAACCGTTAGGAATTTGAAGATGATGCGAACTAGTGATTTGTGAGATTTTGTTTGTATATTTTAAATATATTTTTAAAAAAAAATTGGAGTTAAATTGTAATTTTTTTGCGTCTCCTTTGATAACTAGTTTTTAATGGTAAACAACATTTTTTTAAAGTGATGTGTATTTTCTCGCACATAACTTTTTTCGATAAAGGATAAAATTTTGATTCTTTTGAATTTAGATTGGTAACACCGATATCTAGATGATGCATTTGGTTTCATAATGTTTTGTTGAATATTTTTGTTTAATTAAGTTTTGAAGTCAAACCAATTATAATTTAGAAATAGGCATATTTTGTCAAATATGTTTGTATGTATCGGAATTCAATTTTTTTTGTTGGAATAAGGACATCAATACTTAGAGGACATGTATTTTTTAGAATTTTTTTCTCTATTTTCTTATTTTTTTGTATGTGTGAAACAAAGACCTTGGTGTTCATTGAAAAACCTACATTCACAAGAAATAAAAATAAATATAATAATCAAATTAAATATATTTAAAATTATACTTCTTGGGAAGCTTATAATAAGTACTACATACTTACAAAACATAAATTTTAAATGAATTTATTTGATCCCCCAAAAAGTAAATCAAAAGTGGTTTATTATCAGCATTTTGATAGGTGTAGAGAAAACTCCATTATAGGTATGGTTCAAAACTAGTGGGGTTCTATCTAAGGGGGTTTGATCAAACCCTCTTTAATTAAAATTCTTTAAATGAAACCTTTTAAGGCTTAAATCATTATATTTTCTAAAAATATGTGATTTCAACAAAAATCAGGTTGTCCCAAAGTGTAACCCATTATTGTGGCAGCACCCTATGTCAAATTTTGAATGTTGTATGGCTTATAATGAAATCGAGGGATTCCCTTTTCTGGTTTTGGAATATTATATGTATCGTGATAAAATCAAGGGCTTGAATCCCTTTTGGTGTTTTCTAGTGTTATGTAATTTCTAATGCAATTTAAGTCTATATAAATGCAACTTTCTTTATGTATTTTTCCCAATGTTTGAATGTGATCTAGTTACTACTTTGCCAAAAATATTTTTTTTATGAATAAAAATCTAGGATGGATTTTCCTAATGTAATTTTCTATGTTTTTTTTGTCTTGTCATGGTTTAATTTTGAATGCGAATTAATCTTATGGAAGAAAAATACATCTACTTTATCAAAGTATAGGAAATGAAATCTAGATCTAGTAAAGAAAGAAATATTACTCTAACTAAGAAACAATAATAGGTTTTACTGATTATTTTTCAAGATCTTGACAACATATGGGTTGCTTCTACTATTATTGCTTTGAATGGTTATGTTGAACACACAGAAGTACTGAGAAGGGGGTGAATCGGTACATATTCAAATTCTTTCTTTTTAAATGCATTCAATCCAAACTAAACATTTAAACCAAATGAATCATAAAAGCACATACACAAATGACACCATATTTACATGGAAACCCAAGATGAGAAAAACCACGGTGAGCAAGCTGCATGGATCTGCTGTCCAAATCCAACTTTACAAATAAAAATGAAGTTTACAATGAATTTTATGGGCACCAACCCAAAGGAAGCACCAATTCCCTGATACAAAGTTTTATGGGTTGCAACCCAAAGGAAGCATCAACTCCCCAAAACAAAGTTTTATGGGCTCCAACCTAAAGCAAGCAACAACTACTTGAAGAACTACAACTCTTACAAAATAAGGCTCCAACCTCTGTTTAGAAACATTCAACTGATTCTGATGGTTCAATTTTCTCTGCAACATCAATTCTGCTAAAGCTTTGACATCCTTGATATATTCTCAATGACTTAACACTTTTGTACTATCCTCTCTGCTATCATCTTGATCATTTTGACAGATTCTGATACCTCAAAAACCTCTGCAACATCCATTTTTCTATATGTTATGTATTATTGCTTACATAGCTACTTATCTCACTTCAGATCATATATTTGACATCATCCATGCATGCACACATGCACACGCGCACGCGCGCGCGCGCGCGCACACACACACACACACACACACACACACTTGTATCAAACTTCTTACCTTCATAAATATCCTCTACAAGTCTTCAAAACATCATCTTTGTCAGCCTAAATGTAACGTGTAACATGAAACATGTAACAGCCTTTCTTGTCATCTCCCAAATCATCTACGTTAATGTAGGAGTGAAAATTCAATGTGCGGTTCATACCAAGAGGTCTACTGGACCCATTTTACCTTCTCCCAAACTTTCTTTTTGGTGCACGCTTCCACACACATGACGCAAACACTCATTCACACCATATAAACTCTGCAAACACTTATCCTTTCATACATTGGCTCTAGACCCTATGTGGTAAAGGCAAAGAGAGATATCATCATGTGGTTCATGCCACGAACACTATATGACCTAAAAAGTCTTCTCATACACTCCTCTTTCTAGTTTATGCTTCTTCTTGCTGGCGCAAGCAATGAGACACCGACGTTGGTATCCCTTACATTGTCTTGACATAGAACAATGAAAAACACAATTGTGGTACTTTGTATCCTTTGAAACTTGAGTATATCATCCTTGTACCTTTTCTTTACCTAATCTCCAAACTGCCAAGTCATATATGTAAATGTAGTGAAATGTGGTAGCTTTCAACTTTTTCTTTGATGACCTTTCACAGGAACATGACTTGTTCTCACTCTACTAACTCTGACAAACTCTGCAGTAACTTTTATGCTCTGAAACTTGGATTAAGCATAACTCATAGCTATAGATGGGTAACCTCCAAGCTGCGAGGCCATAACTTCATCTATGGTAGAATGCGATACAATCTCATGTGGTTCTATGGTTCAACGGTTTGATAACTTAGACAATTTTCTTCAGCAATAATTTTCACCAAAAAACAAGAGGTCACAACTCCTTCATATCAGCATGCCAGTATTGACAATATTCCTTCATATCATTATGCAATGCTTTTCAACAAGTAATAATGCAACAAGCATATCAATACTTACACGAATTTTCACCTATCCATGACTTTCAGAAGATAAAGTACAACTATGTACAAATGGTATTGAGCCATCCTTATGCTCATATATTTCATCATCATAACTCCTCTGATCATTACTCCTTTGACATCAATGTTTCACATCATAACTCCTCTGATCATAAGTCCTTTGACATCAATGACAACATATGCAACAATCTCCCCCTTTGTCATTGATGGAAGCACTAATCTGATCTTGACATTTTTCTCCCCATTTGACATCAAGGGAAAAGGGCCAGTTGTCTTCCTTTGTACCGGCAAAACATACAAGCTCCCCCTGTCTATACAATTCTTGTCATCCTCTATAGTTTCTTTTGTTTTCTTGCTCCCCTGAGATGTAGCCTCTTCATTTTATTTGCTATGTACATACAAAACTTGGTAATATGGCCTATCTGTACAAAATACCAATGCTTATCCCAATTCTATTCTCCACATACTTCTTGTTTTAGCTTAAGATGGTATTTATCTACTGCTCTGCTTCAAAATTTGTCTTGTCTTCAAGATATGTTTTATTTAATTCGATTGAAGAATGTTCTTATATATAGCCTTCAACTGGACCAAAGAAGTGTCCCATTGTTTCTTTGTTGTCAAAATTTGGTTTTGGTTTTCTAGCTGTACATAAGAATCCTCTGCCTCTTCTAAAGAAGATGGTACCTGAGTCTTCTGAGATACATTATTTGCCTCTGTCAAAATCCCAGTCAATGAGTCTAGCCTTAAGCTTACCACCTCTCGCAACTATTTGATTTGTTCCCTTTGGTCCTGTAACTGCCCCAGCTGGGAGTACAATTTCTCTGTTTGTTCCCTTATGGCTCCATTATTATCTTGTACCGGATCGTATGTATTGGCCATTTGTGTATCTGAGCTTCAATTGCATCCATTTGATCTTTAAACTTTTGGTAGTTATAGGCCATTGTAGACAAAATTGGTACAACCCTTTTGCTTCCTCAATACAATTTTGAAGGTTTTTTATATTTTCTTGAACTTTGATATGTGCCTTTGCACATTTGCCTGAAGTATCACCCATCCTCTTGTTGTACACTTGTTCAGATATCTTCTTTTGTGCTTGCTTCTCCAGGAAAAAGGGATGTGCTTTAAAGCATTCCATTATTGGAGGTAGAGTTGAATCCCTTTTAGCTTCCGGGATTTCATTTTGTATTATGTTAAATTTTTCTAATAGAAGCTCTATACCTTCAACTTGTTGCTATAAAATCTTCTCTCTTGGGGAGGAATGAAAAATGTCTCCCAACTGTAATTTGTCGAGAGCAGAAATACTCGACAAATTGACTTGTCCATCAGAGATAGGTAGTTGCAATAGCTGAGGAGATACCAAGGGATGAATTTCTTTTTGCTACACCAAAAACTCTTTAATAGAGTGAATGGGAGAGGTAGAGGAAGATGCCTCCTGATTTACCTGACAACTCTCCCCTACATCAAGTGTGACCTGCTCCTCTTGATGGAGAGTGTAAAAATAATAATTGTATTCTTTTTCAAAGATATCATTTATGAGTGTCTAAATATTTACTTTTCATGTTCACTAGGAATGTCCATATACTTTGAAATGCATGCCCATGTTAGATTTGCATTCCCATCTAGTGGGGAAAAATGCAATGGAAAAATTAGCATACCCATGCCATTTCTATTTAGTTCTTTGCCCACCTTGATGGAAGATTCTTAATGCAGTAACATATCGACAAGTGGTCTACTGTTGTATTAGAGTTGGCTTACAATCCCATACCTATTCATCCTTATTAATTTCTATTTCGCACCCATTTGCACTAGTTCCCAAAATTTCATTCCCCACTGCAAAATCAACAACTTTATCCCTAAAGTTCATTTTCGAGGAACACGAGGTGGCCTGTCAATCTCAAATTCAAACTTTCCCATCCCCTTATACTTGCTGATATGAGCCAACTTAGCACATGTTTGTGTGACATGTCGCTATGTCATGGTATTTAAAGACATTCAATTTGCACTTAATCTCAAAAGGAGAATAGAAAATAATCACATGCTAATTAAAGCACTTCAATTCTAAAGAGAAATAAGGGACCAGATCTGCATCATCATCATATAGACCATCTGCATGTTTGCATATGTTGTCTTCAATATCACTGATCACCATTAATTTGGCCCACCAAGGGGTTTGCCTAGGAGAACCTTTTCACTTATCGAGTCAGCAACCCCTCAATGGTGTCTCTAGACACCACCTTGACCAATTCAGATAGCAAGAAGACAAAGGTGAGTGAATCCTCAAATGCATATTCTGTCAGAGCATTCCCACACATTACAAATCAGATCCGTGCAGCAATTGAGATCAAACCCACATGGCTCTGGATTGATCCACAAGGTTTTCTATACCAATTCAAATTCTGCAACAATCATCATAGCAAGGCAAATAATTTTGTGACAGTGGCGAATGAGTTTAGCACATCATCAGACTCATTCTTCAATCACTGGTTTTAGAGCTATGTACTCCAATCTCTCGCATTTAATTTTCATCCCAGCTCTTTTATTGCAGTTATCTGTCTGAGTTCTTTTATCCAGGGTGATTAGTGCTTAATTGATTGCATCTATTTATTTACTCTAATAATTCATGTCAAGCATTTATTTCATTACAATCATGAGAAAAGCAATTAAATCGTCACATTCAGGGCATTTTTGACCAATCCAGCTGCATGCTTTATGGGAGACAATTTATGCATAACTATTCACTAAACATTACAAAAAGGTCTACTGTTATTTAACAATAATTTGCCTTTTGACCTTGCTGAAGTACATGTAATAGGAAATAACACCCACTGTTATGTTCAATAATATCTAGTCATAGTCTTCATCAAGCATATGGCGACTAATCATAACATTGCTTGATCTGTGGCACGATACTAAGAGATGATGACTATACTAGATGCTATTCACATTATCAATTATAGTAGACACACCTAATATCCTTCACCTAGACTGGATGCTGGCATAGTACAAATCAGACTTTAGTACCCAAACAACGTTTGGATCATGTAACCAAGATAAACTATAAAGCAATCTTGAGTAGTTGTGTGGTAGCATTCCTTTAAGCTGCTTCCGCAAACCCAACTCTATTATTTCCAAAATCGAACACTGTGTGGTAAACACCCATGAAAATCTCTCCAAGAATCCTGCACCATACCACAAGAATCTATTTTGGAATAACACTTCTCTATTTAGAACTTGGAAAAAGAGAGAAAAAAGAACTCTGCTGCACTCTGCGCATTAGATTTCACATCTTACTAAAGGCTTTCAAATCAATTCCCTTACATATCAGATAGGTCCTCTGGATGGAGGAACGTCCAATCCAGTGAAACCACTTATACATTGCGCTGCAGAGCCCTCACCAATTTTAAGAATGTACTGTCAAAGTATATGATTTAAATATAAATAGCAGAAGCATTATCCCAATTCGGAACTCTCAATTTCTAGTGAATAAAACATAACTCTGGCACAATAAGAAAATTAAATAATACTAATTGAGGAAACTAAAAACATTAATGGTGATGATATTTGGCATGGGAAAATTTTCCCAAAGCATGTGCATACCTGCTCTGGTGTCAGGTTAAACTTTTTCTCCCCAGTTGTAGATGAAATAGTTGGCATGCTCGACATTTTATCACAGTCCACAGAAGCTTGTCCATTTGGGCATGGCAACCGGTCACAGAGCTGACACATTAAAGAAATGTGAAGCATAAACTCCCTTGTGTTTGAAATCCCTATCTCTGGTAACTTTTTGTTAAGGCAGTATTACCTGACTGACATAGTTCAGTATCCCGATCTTTGTCTGGTTTTGAGAAAGTTGATTGTCAGCCCATACTACGGCTGTTTCGCAGGCATAACACATAGCATTAATGCTGCAAGCTCTTAGTTCTTCCCCATGCTCTTTCTCAATTACACTAGCAATTCCTGTACTGTAGAAAGAAAAACCCAGGTATTGCCAGTATTCCAATTTGAGAGTATAATTGATATTCGATATATTGAAACTGAAACACTCCAAAGAATACTTCATGCAAACAATTCTCATTGAATTGATCGAATCAGACAGTGAAAATCTGACCTGACATCATGGGCACCGTTAAATGAACACAAGCCAATTTCAGAGCAGATTTTTTGAGGCTTTACCTGCATACCACTAACATAATTTAAGAAGCAGCTTACTATCTTGTACTTAAATGACACACTCAACATGTGTGCACTATATACAAATTTCTTTAAACTGGATTGGCATTTTTAAATATCGAAGATTGAAATGAGAAAACCCTATCCATCTATACCATGCTGCAAAATTGTGGTACCAAACCATATTGATTAGCCAAACGACATAATATGGATGAACTAGAAGTAAATCGGACCTGTCCTATCAAGAGCTCCAATATAATGTCTCCATACTGAGATACTATGGTTTTGCATTCTTTGCTAGCAATGCCTTGTGCACCAATGGCATGGTTGATTTCTGCCACAATAGCCTGTATTTGTAGTGGCAACGAATCAATCAAAAATAAGTAACTAAGAAAAGATTTATTTAAGTATAGCCTCAAAAATTGATTATCAAGAAAAGTCTGAAACGTAGGCATGGAAGCAATAGATTTATTCATTATAGTATCATGTTTCAGTGACTATTCTTAAATGTCATCCACTTCAATTGTCAATTGTCAAGGTTAATTTTGGCCATTAAAAATAGGACAAATATTTACCACTTTTTATCGTGAATGAGGTGTAAAATTGCTATTGACTGTTTGACCATTGAAATGAATGATATTTAAGTAGAGTGTGTTTCAGCATAAGCATGCCTACTTAAGATAAATTGCTTCAAGTTCATATGTTGGGCTTTACTATGAAAACAACAACAAAATACTGCAAAATTTTAAATTTGAAAATCTGCTTTAAAAAATATGGAAGCTCTACTAACCCTGATTCCTGTTTCAGAGATTGGTTTGTTTAGATGAGCCCCAATAAGGTTACAGTCTTATTTCGTCAACTAAAACTCCAAATTAATTGAAAAGGATGTAAGATCTTCATGTTAAAGTAAATATTCTTCACCAATTGGCCTGCAAAGGTCCTTTTTCTTGACTAGAACTATCCCGACTATTATATTGCCTGTCCAATCGAAAAATTTCAGAATTAGACTGACTAAGTTTTCTCTGTCTGTGATGAGGGACAAATATTTGGAAGCCTCCATCTTCATGTTACCATAGCAACAATACTCTTCCCAAGTGGCTGACTGCTCCCAGGGTGAACTAAGTATTCTGGGTAAACAAGCAAAGTCAGCTCTTTCCTCAGTTTTTATGCCAAGTTGAAAATCTTTTTTTATATTGTATAACAAAATTACAGAAAAATTACATAAACCTGCTCAATGAAACAGTTAAAGCATAAGACAAAGGTCAGGAATTCCGAGCAGGCGTTTCAGGCGTTTCTTAGGCAGAGAGGTGTTTCAGGTGGGGGCCAACAGGAAAGGTAACTGAGGGTTTTGTTGGCATTTTGTCCGCTCCGAAAATTGCATTGGGTCAAAGGTCAGTGCCATTAAACTCTTCTTTCTCTTTTGTTAAACCAAGGCTTTATGTTGGTTTGCCGAACCTATGTTTTATATGCTAAATCATTAGCTTAAACTTCAGTCTGGTAAGACCTCACACGTCCGGTAACAAGCTTCTCCTTGGCATCGGCAAACGAGAAAACTAGGACCTCGGGGTTCAAGGATGAGAAAACTAATCCATAGAAGATAGGGACAATAGCAAACACACATAAAGAGGGTGAAGACACGACTAGTGGCTTAGCAGAGAGGCAGAAAGCTAACGATAAGGGGGGGACGTAAGGGTGAGCCAAATTGCTCCTCAAGAAAACATGTTGATTCCTTATGGCATGCCTCGC
Organism: Cunninghamia lanceolata; assembly: GCA_027924645.1. Classification (NCBI taxonomy): domain Eukaryota; kingdom Viridiplantae; phylum Streptophyta; class Pinopsida; order Cupressales; family Cupressaceae; genus Cunninghamia; species Cunninghamia lanceolata. Next base: position 21,368,936 of record BSBN01000339.1, on the reverse strand, counting down.
ACTCTAGAGAGCCCCGTAAGCTACTCATTTATCACTATAGGGGCTTTAGAAGCACTACTTTTACATTGCTAAAAGCAAGAACAAACTCAAACCAGGGTACTAGATACAAGAGAAAACTTGACCTATGTCAACACTAAACAATATAAGAGGATCTTGCAGTGCAGACATGTCAAAATAACCCGGAATTTAAAATGGCTGGGAAACAAAAAATTTGTAGCAATACTTCTCAAAGTAACCTGCAATACTCAAACAACACCAGATGTGAGCAAAAATCAGATAAATCCGTTAGCAATCGGGCAAGAAAACCATCTAGAGACATTGCCAAAGAAAGGAGTGGAATTGAGCAACAGGAGACCAAGAAACACCTTGAAACCATCACAGAAGGAGAGGAGGAGAATCAAGACAGCCAAGAACTATACAGCCCCGAATCAACCCCTTTAACATGGTGTTCAGAACTGTATGTCAAGGAATTAATGGTTTTGAAAGGGAGACTTGTCAAGCTAGAGGTGAGAGAACATGGGAAAGATTGCAAGTTTCAAGAGTTCATAGAAACCAACCAAAAGCTGGCACAGAAAAATAAATCACATAAAGATCAAATAAACAAATTCGTCATGGAATCAGGGCAGCAAGAGATTTTGGCACTAAAAGTTAAATTAAGTCAAGTCAAAAATGAAATCAAAGGCCAAACAGATGAAGAAAAAGATACCCCTCATATCAAAGAGTTTCCATCAGTTATGGCAAACATGGAGGTCAAAGAAAATAATCTAATGGAGAAATTAGAAGAGGCCATGTGATGATCACCCTAGTTTTATAGACTAATAGCTTAATGAAAATCAATAAGACTGCTGCAAAAACTTAACAAAGTCTGATTTTTAAAAAATATCATTGCTGTAGCATTCCATGTTAGCTCATATAACCCTATAGAAATGCTTAAACACTGATTTCTCTAACAGCAATGAAGAGATATCAGATAAACAAGAACATTGATCACCTTATTACTGTGCTAACTTAGCCCCTTTTTGTTGTCCAAAGACTGAACTCGAAATGCACATTGCTTGCTGTTGTACGCATGGCCTGTCACAGGGCAGATATCATAAAAAGGCAGATTATGAGATCAACTTCCTCCATATGCTCCTCTAACAGCTGGTCTGGTCCAGGCGACCCTCAAACATCATCAAAATCAAACACAACTCAAGCGACCTGCTACAGGAGGCTCACATCCCATGCACAGAATGTACGGCCAAGGATGACAGTTCGGCTAGTAAAAGTCTTTAAAATCAGCATTCAAACACACCCTGGAATCTGCTCAGTTTTGAGCGTCCACCCAAGCAAATGACAACAGGTCTTAAACAAAGGTATATCGCTTCACATAAACTTGCACTTCAATCCCTCAAGCAGCATGTAAGGCTGGGCATGTACAGCCAGCATAAAGACTAAGGGAACTTCAAAAGAGACTATCAAAGACACTCCAAAATGCCATAGCAAACATCACAATATTATCTGGTATTAGCAATACAAAACTTGCACTCCAACTGATCAACAAACATCAAACTCCATTATGCTCAAATATGATTTCTGAGGTGAAATCATCCACAACACCAGCTAGGATTGGTCTCACACAATCGAAACTAGATATAAATTATTGAGGCTAAACAACCCCAAGGAGAAACTCTACCCAACAGCATAAGTTTATGGAAGACATGAAAATATATCCAAATGCATTCCCCTCCAAAAGAGCGAATTTTGCTTTTAAATAACCACACACCAAGCCCAGAATAACCAAAGAACAAGATCTAACCCATTCTGGCGCCACTCAGCTAATGCTCATCTAAAAATAGCAAAGAATCCTATTGAATGCCTCTGTAGAGGAGCACCTCCTCCACCCCCACGGACACCGCAGGAATAGGCAAGAATAAAAATGACAGTGGTCCCACCAACCCCAGGGACCACTCCAACAGTAGGCCCACCACTTCTAAAAAATAATAGTAGTTTCAATGTGCATGATAGGCATAAGAATTATATAACTATGATCAATTTTTGGAAGCTATATTTCCCTCACATATTGTTAGCCTTCGGGAAATAGTAAAAGACTAACCTACTTTTTCAAATTTTTTAATGCTGAGGAAAAAGGGGACATTACAAGCCAATTCATTGTCCTGAAGTGGTACAAAAGTCGATAAAAACACAAAAAGAGATCATAAAAAAGAAAATCAAGTTACAAATGTGCGAAGAAAAAGACTAATAGGATAGAGCAACAAGCATAATAATTAAAGGGATGAAAGAGCATGGAGAAGGAAAAATTACCAACAACGTAGTGAGAGACTTCCTATTGGATAAACTCCAATGGGCAGGGCACATCCTCCAAGCAAACAAAATTGGAAAAATAACAAGAGAAAAAAGTAGAAATATAAGGGTAACCTTGAAAAGAAGGGAAGATAAGAACAAAATACTAAGAAACAAAAGGTTCCTCAAAGGCACACAGTTTTATATAGATGAGGATCTAACTCCAACACAGCTAGAAGAAAGTAGGAAAGAATGGGAGAAAGTTGTAGCAGCAAGAAATGCAGCAAATGAGGCATGGTTATATAGAGGGAAATCCCAATTAAGGGATAGCATGAGTCATAATAAATAGAAAGATGTGCCCCCCCCAAGATAACTTCACAATGGTATGCTGGAATTACACAGGCTACCCCTAGAGGAGGGGGCCTAGGCTGGGGCCCATAGCAGAGGGAACGGACATCATTGCCCTCATTGAAACACGTGAGCATGAGGGCTGGAAAGTACCAGAATTTGAAGGTTACAAAAAGATATCAGTTTGGAATGAGTTAATGGAAAGTGGCAAGGGGCACAGAGGAGTGACAATCTTGGTTAGGAAAGAATGTTAAAGAATCATAAAAATGGAAAAGGACCCAAATAAACAATACATATGGATGAAGATAAAGAATAGGGAATCTATAGTTTGGTTCGTAGCATGTTACTTCGCCCCATATGGCTCTAAAACATACAAGAAAAAAACCTAGACAGGGAAGATCCGTATGAAGTGCTACAAAGAAACATAACAACATATCGTGCCATAGGCGAGATCATTTTATTAGGAGATAAAACCAAGCTCTTTACATCAGTAAGAAAGAGGGCCAGAATTGCAATCTATTATGGTTAGGGGGAAAAGAAAATTAGAGGTGGAAAAGGATATCTTAGGACACAAAAAGGAAGTATTTTGCATTTTGGAGAGAAACTATTTGGGATCTGCAGCCTTCATGATTTGATCATATGTAATGGCATAAGAGAGTGGCCGAACCCAAGAAATATCACATGTCATACCTCTAATGAGCAAAGTGTAGTAGATTATGTCATTTGCTTGCAGAGTGTTATGCCAAGGATAATGGAGGTTGAAATAGGAAGTTGTCTTATAGAAATGAAATCTAATCATACCCCTATATACGTAAAATTAGGAATGCAAAAAGATGACCAGCAAAGGACTAATCCTCAATCATGTAAAAAAGCAGACTCTCATGGCAAAATTTTTATAACTTGCAAGAATCGAGACATCTTTAAAACAATGCTCGAAAAACAATTGTAGGAAATAAATAATATTGGCAACCCCAACAAAAAATAAAGCATCATAAATAGTGACAATTTGATGACAATCATCCACAAGGCTCTTTCCCATAGGCTCATTGGGATCAAGGTAAGGGAATAATTAATTAATTAAATTAAGTTGTCTTGAATTATCTTTTTATGGGAAACTTATATTTAATTAATTATTTTAATAAAGTTGAACATTTTATTATAAAGTGTGAAAATTGCCTGAAGAAAGCAAGCAACAAAATTCATACCAAAAATTAAGAAAATGCGCGATGAAAGCAAGCGCGAGCGGGAGCTCTGGGAGCTTAGGTTGGAATGAGGGTTGTTCCTACCATGAGGAAGGAGGAGAGGGAAACGAGGAAAATGACGGGGAAGCGGTTGCTTGGTGGTGCTGGTTGTTTCATCTCCCCTTTGGTGTTGAGGACGTTCAGTTCTTGGTCTGGTCGGAGGCCTACCAGACTAGTCACATTAGCTCTATTTTTTGGGGTCCTCCATCAAGTTTGGGGGCAGTTACGTTCCCCCTAGTGTCTTGTCTCCCCTTGTTCGGGAAGCCTTTTGGATGCTTGGGAGTGGGGCTGTGCAAAGGTTTCCCCTATACAACAATAAGTATTGTGACCTGTTTTATGTTGTCTACCATGGAGAGTGATAGTTGGGTGGCAGCTATGTCTTTCTTGGTGGCGTGTGCTTTGGAAGAGGCTGCTTCCTCTCAACCCTGTGATGGTGATCACGTTGGGGACTGTGGCGGGGTCTTGGGGCTAGGGTTTCTAGCTTTCCCTCAGGGCCAAAATGTCCAAGTCTCAGACCTGGCTAGGTTAGTTTCTACCCTTTCTTGGAGGGATATTTTGGATGGGATGTTTCAGGCCCCTTTTACCCCAGTAGAGAAGGCTATCTTCAAGATGGGTTTTTCCCAGTTTGGGAAGGTTATGGGTGTCAAACAGAATACCGTGGTTTTTATATTATGGGCCAGAAGAAAAACCAGGGCCTGTGCTTATTTGTTGCATGAGGAGCAGCAGAAAGGAGTGTTGGAGGAAGCTTCCGATGGCAGACATGATGGGTATTTGGTTCTAGATCTAATTTTTTCTCAGACTCATTTAAGTTGTGCAGTTACCAATGGGCTCTTCAAACCCTTGAGATTGAGCAGACAATGGTCGAATGGTAATAGAGGGCTTTCAATAAAATGGAGTCCAGATATCGACATAAAGATTGATACGATGAAGAAGAAGAAGACGGCTTCAGAAGGAGGTGATAGTGTGTCTTCTCAACCTTTGTTGTTGATGGAGATGACTCTGCTCTTGTGTGCAGTTTGGCTGCTGTTGCAGGATTGCTATTTTCGGTCTTTCTACGGATGTTTGGCTAGGTTTGTTTTGTTAGGAAGCATGTGTTTAGGGTTTCAGGGCCCTCCTAATCTTGCTTGGTGGCTGGTGTTAGTGAGTCCTCTCATTAACTGGGTTCTTAGTGCAACATTACGGCTATTCGAGCTATGGTTGTTTTGTGGACGTTTGGGTCAAGTTGTAGGTGGTGTTAATGAGTTTTCTCATTAACTTGTTTCTGGGATGCTAATGTTTGGCTGTGTGGTTTCGCCTATCTTTTTCTTTTTGACAATGTTTGGTTGTAAAGGGTTTCGGGTCCCTTAAAAAACCTGTTTGACCCCTTAATCAAAAACATTTTATTATAAAGTGATTTATTTGGTCCAAAAAGCAAATTAAAATAAAAAAGTCACTACATGAGGAAATAAAAATATAATTGTCTAGGAAGTTACAAAATATAATTTCTAGAAAGTTCCAAAGGGGTTATAGAAAAGAGGCTGTGAAGAGAGATTTTCATATATTCTTGGCATTTCATTTTCTAATACTCTAGTTGTTGAGTTTGAGCATTATTGTTCAGCTTGCAGCCCTAGGACAAAAACCCTCCTAACCAATTTTGGAAAATTCATCCAAGATTCACAGGTGTACTAAATCATAAATGTTTCAGATTTCATGAAGATTTGTGTTGCATAATTGATAGAACATTTCCAGCTTCGAGTTTGTAGTTCCAGCTTGATAAAGGAATGTATATTTTAATGAAAAGACATTTGCTTGCAAATATGATCGATATTTTTCAGTGTAGTAGCTTGTATGAGCTGATCACCCTACATTCCAGCCACCCTACTTGAGGTATATCGCTTAATCAGTCAAAAAAGGCCTTAACATTGTTTGCAACTTTGCACCAGTTGGCCATACACATATGAGGTAAGATGGGCGAAATTTTATGAAACTTGAAGGTGGTTTTTAATCTATTTCAGTTGAATATGCCCAGCAAACAGGCCATACAGGTTTAGAAGGGGACGTGAAGGTTATTGAAGGGAGTTTTCAACCCTTTAATCCCAATCGCTTCATTGTTGGCAAATATATACTCTTCCAAATATGACATAGCCTATTATCAAGGACTTTTAGGGATCTCGCAGTGCTGTCAGAGGAGCTATCTAGTTTGAGTGGATAGTTATTTAAATTTTCAGGGTTTCCAGCTTATTTGTGGTGGTTTAATAGAGGTTATCAGCTGCATACCATTCTAGCCACTCCCAGTTTCCATTCTCATCTGAATAGATAGGAAGATGTTACCAGCATTCTCCAGCAGTCATCTGAAACCTTGGTCACACCAGCCTAGAAGAAAGGGGTGAGTAATTAAGGAGTAAGGCGCCGCCTCAAACAAGGTTTTTATGAATCATTTTCTGCTTGCCGCCTTATCCCGAGGCAGTTTCCAAGTGTTTGAAGGCGAGTTACTGGATTAGGACGAAATTTTAAGGAGGATACCACTGCTGTAGCAGATGTTTTAGGATCTATAGTCACAAGTATGATTCAGGGTATTAAAGAATTGATTGGGATTTGACAGCATTTCCTGCACATATTGTAGTATTCAGTCCAGCAGCATACGCAGGTCTGAGAATATTTTCTGAACACTACAGTACATGATTGGATGTACACCAACAGATCTGGAGGTCTAAAAGTTTCAATTTATGTAATCAAATTGCTATTTCTGGTTAGTATTATCACTACACATACATTATAGTTTATACCCATTACAAACTCTTCCAGAAACAATTGTTAGTGTGTTCTCTGTATGCTGCTTCAAAATTAAGGTTATGTCATACATTTTCTACTGCATGGTTAATTGTCAAGCAGTAGTCTATATTCCTTGTTGGTGAGATTTATTGTAATATTTGTGTAAGTCTTTTTCCTTCATAATCTAGTGCAAAAATTTCCATACATTTTGTCAAACATTTGTTGATATACACAAAATCTAGCCAGGTACTTTACATCATAGCATACAAAAGGATATCAAAGAAGGAATGAAAAAGTTGGCGACAGGCAAAGCTAGGGACATAAATGGTTTACAAGCGGAATACTTGAAATGCAGCTTAGAAACCTTGGCACCGTATATCAAAAGGATTTTCAATAGGGTCATTTCCTAACAAACTGGACAACAACTGTTGTCATCCCTCTACCCAAGAGTGGTGATGTCAACAACCCGTCAAATTATAGCACTATAATGATTAATCCCCTTTTTGGGAAACTCTTTGGAAGCATGGTGGAACGAAGAATTAGCCTTTGAGTAGAGAAGGAAGGTAAGAGGGCAAAGGGGCAAGCTGGTTTTAGGCCAAGGCACTACAATTGACCAGCGCATCACTCTCAAGCATATGGTTGAAAAAGGTTGGGATAAACAAGGAGATGAAGTTTTTTTTGTTGTTTTGTTGACTTCAAAAAGGTATTTGACAGGGTGCCTCGAAGTAAACTTTGGGGCAGAATGGAAGAGCTAGAAATACTAGAAAAATATAGGGTTGTTGTCCATAGGCTCTATGATCAAATTCGAAACAAAATCAAGACAACTTGGATGGCCTATCTAAGTATTTTGGAAGCGACATTGCAGTCAAGTGGGGGTGCCAACTCTCCCCCACTTTGTTTGGGTTATACATAGATAAATTAGAGGAGTGGATATAGACAAATGGGGTGGAGGTGGTGTCCACTTGGCCACATATGTGGTCAAGTTGTTGTATGCATATGACCTTAGTTCTAAGTTGTCAATCCTGGTACGGGTTCAGGTATGGCTATGAGGACCTAGTACGCGAATACACAGTTATCTTTTAGCCTTTGTATGGTACGGCAATATATATATATATATATATATATATATATATATATATATATATTTCTGGTCGATGAATGCTTTTGACCGAAGCTATGAACCCTTGAAGCCACAACATGGGGGACCTCATCCGCAAACATATCCCAAGCATGAACACTATAGGATTTGAATATTGGTTGCCGCCACTATAACCAAGCAACTTAACCACCCAACTATGCCCTTAACGGCAAATTATAATTATAATTTTACATATATATAAATTATAAATTTAATAAGTTAAAATTATATATTAATAATAAATTATAACATAATAATTATATTATAATATATATATATATATATATATATATATATATATATATATATATATATATATATATTATAAATTATATTTTATAGTTTATATATAAATTATAAAAATAATTTATAATTTATAAATATTGTATATATAATTATAATTTAATATATTATAAATTTATAATTTATAATTTTATACATATTAAAAATTATTAAAATAGTAATACTCATAATTGTCAATAAACAAAATATTTAAATACTTCATAATTTTATAAATATAGTTAGGACTTTGAGAAACTCGGAAGGCACATAGAATTATCCCCACTGTGAGAAATCTTGAGGGCACACAGAATGCATTCGATTGCATTCCATATTCATTCAAGGCTAGAAATCCAACAATCTAGGCGAGGGAATCAAAGCATTCCATGCACCAGGAAACGACGAGCATCTGTTCCGTGCTGGCATCTTCAACCGCAAAATATTTCTCATGCAGAAACTATGACCGACGACAAAATGAGCTTTCAACGGTGGATAACAAAACCCGTTTGACATTTTTTTCCTTGATGTTCACCACGGGATGCGTAGGGTTCGGTTAGGGTCCACCCTAGGAACCCAACAATCTGGGCAAGTGAATCAAAGCATTCCATGCACCACGAAAGGTGGCATATTTTCCTTGCTGGCATCTTCAATCACAAAATATTTCTCACACAGAAACAATGACTAATGGCAAAATGAGCTTTCAACGGTGGATAGCAAAACCCGTTTGATGTTTTTTTCATTGACATTCATTGCAGGATGCATGGGGTTCGCTCGAGGTCCGCCCCAGATGAACCCCCTGGCACCCCGTACCTGAACCATACCAATACGAGCACAATGGGTAAAATAGGAGAAATCGGTAACTTAGCCTTACTTTAACAAAAAAACGCATAGTCTTCATTTAAAGGCTCTAAAGCTATTTTGTCAAGAAGCGAGGATGCAAGTGAACATTAGCAAAACCAAGGTCATGATCTTTAATTTGAGAAGAACTAGGAAGCAAAAATAAATTGGGTTCGAAGGAAGATCCTTGCAAGTGGTAGATGAATATAAAAATCTAGGCCTTGATTTCCGCAACAATCTCAGCTGGGAGACTTGTAGGGAAAAAATAATACAAGGGGGATGGAAGGCTCTATGCATGCTTCAAAATAGATGGGGATCAGCTAAGCTATAGGAGTGGAAAACAAAGAAGAATTTATTTGGGCTAATTGTTTCTCTTATGGTTCTATATGGTTGTGAAGTTTAGGGCAGCAGCACTGAAATAGAGACAAATAGAAAGATTATAGAGGTATCTTATCACAAGCAATTTCAAAATAAAAAACATGGTCCTGTATGAGATCATCTTAGCCGAAGCTGGAGCCTTTCTATTTGAAGCAATGACACTAATTTGGTTGCTGGGTTGTTTGAAGAGAATTGAGAACATGGAGGGACACGGCTGGCCCAAAATTACGGTGAAGGAAAATTTAACTAGAAGGAAGAGCACCTACATGAAGCAAAATGCCAAGTGGATGAATAAATGGGGCATCAACATGCAGGTGCTCCCAAACACAAGTGTGGAAATTAAAAGGTATGTAAGAGAAAAAGTCAAAGCAACCATGTGGACAAAACAACTTGGGTGAAAAAGAGGATATTATATCAAACAATTTAACCCCACATGCTACCAAGAGCAAAAGCACTATATAGAAGCAGATATAAAGTTGAAAGTTAAAATACTAATAGCCCAACTAAGAACCAGCTCACACAATCCTAGGTGCAAAACAGGAAGGTGGAAAACACCCAAATAGGAGTGGGTGGATAGGGTTTGTTGTTTTCATTTGTCGGGATTAGTGGACAGAATGGCACTACACCATGGAGTGTAAGGCATATGAGGATATCCGGTTTAATTACATAGATATGCTAAAAGTCAAATCTTTAACAGCCTTGTTTGAAGAGGAGAAGATAGCAAAAGCAACAAGTTACATTATCAAAATCCATAGTAGAAGAACCAAGGTCAGCATAGAGTTAGAGAACAACTAGATATAACTGGTGTGGTTGTCAGTTGGTTCATTTGTTGTTGCACTGCTCTAACCCTCTCCTTTCTATCTGTGAGTGATGGAGATCATGATCTTGGATCTCATCATCAAAGATAGAGCTCTACCTCCTTATAGGGCATCGGGTGGTTATTGTCACATGACCAAGTAAGTCTTTTTCTTGTGCAGTCCTTCTTAGGCACTGACTTGGTGCACGAATGAGTGTCATCACATTGTCTTGTTACAAGTCAAGGGTGTAAGCATGCAATTGTGCCATGCCTGTGTTGCAATTTGTAACTCAAAAAATTTATTTGTCCATTCTTTGACTATTAATGTCTTAAGCAAAAGCTTGGGGCATTATAGTATCACAATTAGTGGTTAGAAGATTAGTTGGTTGGTCTTGGTGATTGTATTGGAAGGTTGCTGTAAATTCAATATGAATGTAGAAGAAGAGTATGTTGTAAGCCACTAGATTAAGACCCTATAAAGAGACTTCTTATATTGAATCTTTGATTCTGAATAATATAACCATGACAATCCTTTTGATGGTGGGTTTTTCTCGTAAGAGTTTCCCACGTATATCTGGTGTCTCTTGTGTTTCTTATGGTTTGCATACTATTTCATGTTCTTGTTTAAATGTTGCTAAATAGATTGTATTATTATATGACAAGTTTTTTTGTTCACATAACACTAAGTTGTTTCTCTATCACAATATATCAATAAGTTGCAATAGGGATCTAAATTCCAACAATATCTTTGTCTTCTCCTATGTTTCAGTCCTCCTCACATGAACTTTGGTTGCTGGGACCTTGAAGCTATATTGGATAACCCATGAAATGTCCTTCTTGATACCCCATGAGCTTGAGTCCATTGCAACTAAAAATCCACATTCTCCAAACTCCTTGATTCTTTGACCAAACCTAATGCAGACTTGGACACATTACTCCCGAGTGAAAATCTATCACAAGTCTATAACAAAGCATAAGGTCTTGCAATCTCTTATATAATGTGAAATCTCAGATTGCCATGTGACGTCTTTTATAGCTATTATGTGTTGGCAATTCAATCTTGTTGCTTGTTTCCTTTTTAGACTAGTACTGCATTGTTATATTTGTTATCTCTGCTGCAACCACCAAATGTAATCACATCATCCTACCATATGGTGTCATTTGAACTTAAAGTTATTTGCACCTCTGGACTATTAATTACAATAGGCAAGTTGTCAATTCAACTCTATTTTCCTATCTATTTAGGTGCTGCCCTATCCTTGCAGCGTACTTTAAAGGAAAGTACAAATAAAATGAATGGAACTTCTTAACTGAGTACAAATTTCCTCCATGAGCAAAGAGTCAAAGGAATAAAGAATTCCCAAACCATTCAATACTTCTCTTTGTACTTATGTAACAACTACTCCCATTCCTCATCTATGGTCCAGTCAACATTGTTGATGGTCTCTGCTTTATTCATGCTAGTTTCGTACTTGGCATCCAACGGCACCTTTGTATCCTTAATACAGTTATCCATCTTCAATTTTAGTGCTATCACTTTATCCACTTGATGGCTCAACATCACTGGATCAACTTCATCACTGATGAAGGGTAAATTAATAAAAATAGGGACTAGATTATCTAAGTCCTCTTTTCAAAAAGCCATAATCCTTTTTACTTTGTTCATATCCAAAATGTCTAGAATGCTTGAATCCACTGAATTCTAGAAATCATGAAGCTTCTCCTTTAGGTCTATCTTCAGTTTTTCCATGAAAGTTGCAGTCTCATGAAGTAACTTGGTCACTTAATATGTGTCATTTATTGACTGGGGGATCCCCTAGAAAATTTAGAATTTTTGTAGATATCTCTCATGGACCCGAGGAATCCATTTGACGTTGATCTTTGCAAGATTGGGGTTAAGACTTTCTTTCTTATTGCATTCCCTGATGACATTTTCATGGCTTTTCCACAACTAATTAGCCATTCTTTTTATGTTTTGAACTCTAGCCTTGAATATGCCTTTTACCATTTCTCAGTGTTTTGTTAGGCCTTTACCTTTATCTCTTGCTCATTATTATTTTCTTTATTTAGTAGGAACTTTAATCTATTTACCTCATCCTATAAGGCTTTATTATGTTGTGGTGTGTCGAGAGGGGATGACAACGCCTTTCTATCCAGTCCTTGTACTTGTTCCTTCAGCCTATTTGCCATTGATTCTTCATTGGCTAGGGCCTACTTTAGTTTTAACATTTCAGCTTTGGCCTCTTCATGCTCCTTGTGTAGCCTTCTGGTAGTGGCTTCATTGAATTCAGCTATGTATACTGCTAAAGAAGCAACTTCTAGAGCAAAAACTTCTCTAACTCTCTTTACAATCAATTTTCCCTACATTTCTTGAGGTATGAACTCTACATATGGCTTATTTTCTATAGGAGCAAGTGCCCATGTTGTTAAGGCTTCACCTTGATGATGAAATGTCGAACCCTCAAGGAATTTGCAGGCCTCTTCCTAGCTAATAAAAAGTTCTTTATTTCTTCTTTTAATATTGTCAAGCACCATGAAATCGAATATACTCCATCCTAACAACAAGAGGCATCCACTTTCTCTAATCATTTTCCTCTCTTGCTCTGAAGTTATTTTCTTAATGTTCATATCAAAATTTTGGAGTGGGTGTGAATTTTCTGCTGTGTTTTCCTCCGCTTCCCCCAATAACTCATTCAATTTCATTTTGTCCTCTTGGAGCCTTTTCTCCTTTACTTTGAAAGATAATGCAAAATCCTAGAATTACTTGGTCTTGAAAAAGGCATCGTTAGCAAGAAATTCATCACAAGTCCTTTACCTTACATCTTTCATATTTGTAGTTTCAAAAATCTATTGCATTAGAGTTGGAGTTCCAGGAAGGCTATAAGTCCTGTTGTTGGTCTGTTTAGGAGGTTGAATTTGCACAATCAATATGTTCTCTAGGGGAACTTCTCTAGTACACTGTCATTTCATAATCCACCAAAAGATTTGTTTTGTTGCCATTTGTTGTTCCTTTTGTAATTCCATCATAGACATGTGATGAAGCAGATCTATCATATGGTTGGTCAACCATCATAGGGAAGTTTAACCCCTCTTGCTCTTCATGGCCAACATCCAATGGTGACATCACTAGTAATCAAGGTCCTAATCCATCCTCTTATTCTTTGCATACTGAATATACATCCATCTTTTCAATAGCAATCCTTTCCATGTCATCTTGACACTTTCTTATTAAGTCCTCATCCTCATGGAAGTATGTTGAAAGCCACTCTTTCCCCTGCTTCTTCTCAACTTGTCAATAAATACCTTGGGGTTATAATTCCTATGGTCTATAGTGGTCATGTATAAGAATTTGAGGATCTCATCCACCTTTCAAACCCTTGCTAAAAATTTGGACAACACGCGATGGCATGAAACCAACCTTCATTTATTTCTTAAAGTGTTCAAAATCTAAAGAATGCATTTGTCTCATTGCCTCTAGATAAGCAATTCCATCTAGTACATCATGAGGTAGCACATAGGGAGGCACTATGACTCCATATACTCTAATAACTCTACTCTTTTTAAATAAAAACCAATCTCCCTAGTTATTCTACAATTTCCCCTTTGGTATGAACTACAAAGGCCTAAAAAACATCAAAAACTTCCATTTCAAAGCAAATTGGAAAAACTCAATTGTTCAGCACAATGGTGATTTTTTGGGTGAAATCACTCTAACCAGCTAGGAGGGTTTTCATCTCCGAAGCTGGAATTACTAAAGGGTTTTCGTCCTCAAGCAATTAGAAGAATGTAATGTCCCTTATAGGAATAATACTAATTTTACCCTAAATTATCAATTTCCAAGCAAACAAAGATTTAGAGAGTACCTTGGCCTGAATTAATTCCTGCAAACAGGTGAGAAAATATTTACAATAATATTTCTCACAATCAAGTTAATATGATCTAAACTGTTTGGTTTTTTGGTAAGCCTCTGTTGGCTGTTTTGTCATGGGATCGGCACCCTTTTTTGCCGCTTATCTAATAAAAAACATGACTAAAAAACTCATAATGACATTATTAATCCAACCAAACCTAACTATCTAGGAGACTCATGGTCAACCATAAGAGAGTTGAGGAGCGTGACTTCGATGGGGTGTCTTGGATCCTCTACCCTAGGCCCAAGAGTGGATATACCATCTCCCTTGGCCTCATGTGTCCCATGCCATCCATATAAGGTGGTCTACCTAGTGAGGTATCTTTCCCGTTATCCCATCATCTTATCATTTCCTTTCCCTTTCTTTATGATTGGTTCCTTTGAACTTGCATGTCTATGATAGGAGAATGAGATCACAAAAGGTGCCCTAGAGGCCATCTCTTCTAAGCCCAAGGGTAGTACCTTTTGTACCCCCTTGGCCCCAATGGGATTATTCACTCCCCCCTATAGGGGAGGCGTACCTAGAAGAGTGCCCAATCTTCGTTATCCCTCTTGCACCACATTTCCTCCATCATAGTAACCATAAAATTCATACACATTTCCATATTAACACATTATGAGAGATCTTATGTTAGTTGCATATAATCGTATCAGCCATACAAAATGAATCATAAAGATGATATCATAAATTATAAATATGCATGATCATATCTAAACTATACATTATATTCCTATATAGATCTTACATTAGTATGCATGCACATTAGATAATAAAACAATAATACATTAGCATCTTGATTATTCATATCGATTACCACCAAGACTGCTGCCTTTTTATTAATATATGGTCTTGCCTGTTCATTGGTTTCTTCTGTTTATTTTTGCAGACTTAGAACTGAGAATCGCTGATGTATTTCCTAACTTAGATGCCTTTCCTCTCCTCATCATACTTCCTTTTATACTTCTAACGTTGGTGCCTTTTGGGAGTGGTTGTGTTTGTTCCATAGATCGCACCTATTGAAAACTAAATTATAATCTTTATATAACCCAAGCGCTACCTCTAATATGTAATTAGGTTCACCGCTGTAATATAAGTGCTTCTTTATTAATCCCTGTCTGCAGGTTCATATCATCTCTATGTATTAGTCGCTGCTCTTCACTCCACATACTAATCAATTTAGTTAAGACTTTTATTTGGCGCATCCTCTAAGGGAAGTCGGCCATCCATTGGTCATTGTTGTTATTACATGTAAATCACAGCATTTTGTGGTTTGTATAATATGTAATTATAATGATCGTCAGTGCTTCATGAAATGATAGTTATATATCTCTCGTTTAGCATCTCCTTAATGAGGTTGGCCAGCAATGAGATAATCTTGCATAAAGAGAGGTCTGCCTTTATAACATCTCTATTCCTTATAGATCGCTACGTCTTTTATATATATATATATATATATATATATATATATATATAACTTATATTTAAATTATGATGTTTAATTTCATTGACGAAAGCCACTTTATCGACTTTTATCATGATGTTTAAATCTTTAATTTAAACAATGTCTTAATATCGGGACATTACAAAGAACTCAAGTTCTTACTCATAGAGCAAAATAAATGAATTAACTAGTAGAAGCTTTTCTGAGCACAAAACCCCTTTAAATAGCCTTCTGAAGAAAATAATAAATTTTAAATTACTTTTCCTATTTTCCATCCAATAAGCTTCATAAAGTGCTATTACATTTTTCACCCCACTCCTTGCAACCCTTTAGAACTCACTTTTTAAAAACAACCCTTTTTGATAATAAACAGAAGTTGTTCTTTTTTAAATATAACATACAGTTACTTTTTCGAACAACTTAAGTTTAATTATTAAAATATTTCCCTAATTTCAACCCTGTAGTATACGTGAATTAAAAAGATAGGCTAAGGGTCTCCGAATGGCTTACACTCGAGAAGGAAACATGACAAATTGTTATGTTGAAAACCTTCATCACTTTGAACCTTACTACATGTTGGATAAGGAAGAAGAGCCTTTGTTATCTTCTATTGAAGACCTTGTTCTCGATTCTCAAGAAGAATTGGAGAAAGATGTTATGTTATAGGTTAATGAGAGGATGAGAAAAAGTGGGTGCAAGAGGATTGGAAAGTTGATTTGAAGGGTCAAAGATCAGGAAAATCAAGGTAATATCCTAAGGAGAAAGCAAGAGAAATGTTTCCTCATCTATTGATTCCATGTTCCTTTAGTGACCAAAAGCTTCCTAATTGAGGATATGTCATCCAAAATGGATTACTTGTGTTGGTTTGGAGGACTATTAATACCCTTTAAGTCACTTCTTAGATCTTTCCTTACTTATGACACATGAAAACAATATTTACCTTGAAAGGAAGAAGACCAAAACTCAAATTGTAGGATAACAAAGAGATGAACCAGTGGAAGGGAAGCCTCCTAGGTGATTTAGACACCCAAGGGGACTTGCCAATAGTTAAAAACTGCCAACACTAATAGGTTTGACTATGGTCAAATCTACTAGTGCCCGGCAGTCTGTAGGCAGTGTGTTCAACTGTAGTCAAACCCATCGCCTACAGTCAGAAAATGCAACTAAAGCCAAGAAAAAAAAAAGTGGGCATTATTGGGAGCTTCTAGGGCCATTTTCCAAATTTCTCTTGTGAGAGAACGGAAAGCTATAATAATTCCCATGTACCTTGTATAAGGGGTTCTTTTCATGTTAGTTGACTGTAACTATGCATTTGAGAGTAGTCTAAGAGCTCCGTACGAGTGTTGGTGCAAGTGAAAGGTTTGAAAGTAGTGGTTTTTTGCCATTATAAATGTTTGGATATCATTTCACATTGTAAGATGTCCATGAAGACCAAAACAAGGTAGTAAGACTTTCTTATCAACATTTGGAGATAGTGCCCTAATGAAATTTGATCCCACTCTTCAGGAGTTTTCACCCGCATTCGGTTTTTTTCAGGTCAGCTTTTGTCTTATGCTTGATTTTCATACCTTGCTTACTCGCTTTTACTATTTACTTATCTTATTTGATTCTGTTTTATTAAGACAACTTCATTTATAAGACTTTTAGGACTGTCATACACACATTCTACTCCAACAACAAGTAGTTCAGTCTTTCATCAATTCGAGCATTTAAGATTCATGTTGATAAAGCAATGGGTGGAATATCTACCTTGTTTACAGATCAACTCCCAAAGGATCTACTAGGGTGTTTCTTCTAAATACATGAATACCCATATATGGCATGTCCTCTCCAAACTTCCTCATACTTTCATCATGGGGATACTTTTGGTGAATTTTGGTGTTCACTTTCACTTTTTTTAGAAGTGCTTGAGTTGGAGAATTATGGATAAGCCTTTTGCTTTCCCTTGTTATGTATCTAGTTACTGTTTTACAAGCATTAGTTGCTAAGGTGAATTTGATTGAGGTTTGATGCAAGGAGATTACCTAATTGAGTTGGAGCATTTGTTTCTTTGGTCCCAGGCAGGATTATCTTAAGTTTTAACCCATACTCGAACTATACTTGGAGGATCTTTTGTGGGATTGAAAGCAGCAGAAAATGTTTCATGAAAAAACCTATCCTTTTCCATACTCTAGAGACCTCCCTGCAAATTCATACAATTTTCTTGTTTGGTAGTGAAGATGGCCATGAAGTATCCTTTTGGCATCACGAGAACATATACAGATTTTGAGAATTGACAATTTTCTCCCATGTACATTTTCAATGTTTTGGGTCTTGAATAATTTCCCACAAATCTGCAAATAAGGACCTTTTTCTTGAGCAGCCATAGTCTATATTTACCTTTGGTGGGTATGCCATCCTAAGGCAACAGCCATTTTCCTTCTTGATGGGGAAAGGACACCTAACAATCTTTCCATATGATTACTGCTGAATTAATTGTGGCAAACTTTCCTTCAAGACTTGATTTGTATCATGGGAAAGAACTGATTTGAAATGAGACTTGCAATTCAGACGGGGAGTGCTCTCCGAGATGACCGCGGCCCCCATAGAGGTGTAGATGTTTCTCCAATCATGCTCGGGATGAGCTGGGGAAGTGGGGAGGGGAATGGTTGTCAAAGGTGAGAGGAGATGGTTGGTTCAGAGGTGGAGATAGCATGGAACTTGAGATGGTAGATGGGAGCTCTAAGCTATTTCATATCATTATAGCTAAATTCCATTCTTTGGTTAGATGTCTTTAAGTTCTATACATGATTATTCTTCAATGTACCATTTCATTTTCTATTATCGTAATCCGCTGGATACACTTTTTATTGGCCTATGCTTCATCTGACAATGATTATCTCCTCTAATCAAACAATGTACTTTTTATTTGTGCTTTTGACTTGCAATACTATTCTTCTATGTGAAATTTTATCTTCTATTATCCTAAATTTCTGTAAATTTAATTTTCTTTCGGTGTGTATTTCACACATGGTTATTTTCTACACTAATTATAGATGTGCAGATGACAGCCTCTGGTTTGCAATGGAACCATTGTCACTTAGAAGAAATAGGTGGAGAAACAGAATACAGAGAAGTTGAAATTTGATTTTTTTTTTTTTGGTTTCTGATAAAATTTCAAATGAGATACACATCAATTTCTCCCATTGAAATTTATTGTGATCCTTTTGCTCACTATAACTAACCCAATCCATTGCTTTAAATAACAATGCATAGTTTGGCCAGGAGCCCATCCAGAGCCAATAGCATTCACATCAATAAATGATTTAAATATTCAAAGCTCTGAATAAAAACTTACAGATGGTCCAGCCAACAATGAAGTTCCAGAATGAGCAATTGCAGCACAACCTCCGGAACAATAACCTGGAAAAAAAGACCTTTCTACTTATTATTTTGTCTTAGTTCCTGAATTATGCATAAGCAAGTCATTTAAATATATTGGAAACATATGCATCACCTGTTGATTTCCCATCAATAAATAAGTCTCCCATATTGACCTGCACAAAAAATGATGAGCAAATTATAAGCAAAATGAGTGATTCCAATTTTCAATAGTTCATACTGAAGATAATAATGGGAACTAGCATTCTCAAGACCTAACTTTCCAATAACCTGATGTGTAACAGGAACGTAAGTGTGTTCGCCCTTAAAGTGCTTTGGGTCAACACCTCCGAAGACAATTTCTTCTCCTTCCTTGTTATCAGTATTTCGGTTCATCCAAAAAGAGAAAATGGGATTTTCCACAAGGGCTTTATTAATCATGTTATACCTGCTCAAAGAAAAAGCTAAAAATCCCATTACCTAATTCACTTGGAAAAATTTAGCCAAAATGATTGACTGCTTTAGTCTAGAAAAGATAATATGCATATGGCGGCACCTAGGAACTTAGCATGAATTAGATAAACTTGACAAAACTAATAATATAATAACTCAATGCATATGAAGTAGCTTCTAGTGTAACTAGGTTCATCTGAATATTTGCAACATGATCTGACAAGTTCAGAACATCCCTGGGTTATTTAAATCCATTAGTTTGGATCCTAATCCAAGGGATCTAAATCCGTGTAGAAAATTAAGATCAGTTGGCTTTATTCAAGAATTAGTTAAAGGAGTTCAATCTTAGCTTTAAAACTCTTCAATCTACGGAAATAACATAATACTTCCATTTTGCAGAAAATACAATGATGCAAGCTTACCAAATTGGAACAACATTTTGCACAGAAATTTGTTGAAACCCAAGGCGCAGTATACCATCAAACTTAGCAGCTAGGAACTTAGCAGCTAGGAATGTTAGACCTGGTTCATCTGTAGCTTCAGCAAAAACCTACATCATGATGACAAGTATAGTAGTATACTGAACTTATATTATTTTGTCATCACAGACTGAAAAATTTATGACAACGTTTAAGCACATGACTAACCTGATCTTTGACAAGCATGTTCCCAAGTTTGACATGATCTTGGCTCAAAAATCCAGACATTGAGCCAGTTTCATACTGGATTTCAAATTTTTTACCTACAAAGGTAAATGAAACAAGTGTCACTATTACACAGCCTTATACAAAAGGCTTCAAATCACATATGAATTCTAAAATACAGAAATGACATACTGATTATTATTGTGCCCTTGAAAGAATGCCTCAGTCCTGGTAATCTAGTAAATGAACAGAAGACCTGTGTTCAAAACATTTCAATGGAGACTCCATTGGATTCAACGTGAAGAGGAAATTAACATGATCACCTCAAGTCTAACCACTTTATTCTATGTTCCTTATTAAGATATGAAAATGGTTGTAGTCCTATGACTGCAGTTGATCTCTACATACCTGTGCAGTGATAATGTTGACTTGATAAAATAGGGAAAACATTTTAAAAGAGCACTCGTACTACCATTTTGGCCGCAAGGAGACATTTAATAATTAATAAGAGTGGTGAATGACAGTAGTTCTGATCAGTACTTGTAAATCTTTGTGCTCAGTAATTAAGATAAACTTGTTATTAATTAAATGACAAATAAGAATTCCTTAAAGATATTTAAACCCTATACCCACAAAAAGACTCAAAGGAGAAAAGAGATATTTAAACTTTGAAGGTTCCGAATCATTATTCAAGCAAATGGGTATCCAAAAACACAAATCTTGAAAAGAAGTGAAAACAAACACATTAATTTTGAATCAACATTGTTTTTGGGTGATGCAAGATTGCTCTTACACCTCTGGATGCTCCTGCACCACTATGAAACTAAGTATCATATCTTAAAACAAATGCTTCCGATCATGATCAAGGATCTATTATTATGAAATAAAGCATCTAGACAAAACTAAGCGTAAAATTTTATAACAATTGTTTTCAATCGTGTTGATGATCTATTATCATGAAATAAAGCATCTAGACGAAATCGAGCGTAAAATTTTCGAACGAATGTTTCTGACCAGGCTCAATCATCAATTGTCATGAAATAAAGCATATGGACGAAACTAATTATAAAATTTCAAGAGAAATGTTTCCGATCACATTCTGAAAATTTTATGCTCAGTTTCGTCTAGGTGTTTTATTTTATGATAATGGATCATTCAACATGATCGAAAACATTTGTTTTAAAATTTTACGCTCAGTTTCATCTAGATGCTTTATTTCATGATATTGGATTATTTAGTCTGATCAGAAACATTTGTTTTAAAATTTTACATTCAGTTTCGTCTAGATGTTTTATTTCATAATAACGAATCATTGCGTGTGATCATAAACATTGTTTTAAAATTTTATGCTTAGATGCACCTAGATGCTTTATTTCGTGATAATGAAATAGTGTGTGTAAAGATCCAATTACAATCTTTTGTGACAATACAAGTGCCATCAACATACCAAGAATCCGGTAATGCATTTAAGGACAAAGCACATATCTATTAGGTATCACTTTTTGAGAGAAAAGGTGACAGAATGAAGTCAAGTTGGAGTATGTTTCTACCAAAGATCAAATTATAGACATTTTTACCAAACCTCTGCCTAAGGACACTTTTGAGTTTCTGAGAGAAAAATTAGGGGTTATAACCCATCCTGCTCTGAACTAAGATGCAGAATACTGCATCAGTTCGGAGGTGTTCGAAGATCTAGATCGATGCTTTTCAGGGCTACTTCTTAGGGGGAGTAGTCAGAAAGTTCAGAAGAGAGATTAGATCATAGCAGAAGAGTGCAAGTATGTGCCCTTTGCCATTGAGAGAGAGAAGTCATGTGAAAAAATCAGAGTACAGATGTGAAAGAAAAAGGGGGAGAATCTTGCAGAAAGAAAGAGTGCAGGTGTGTAAAGAGAAAGGGGGAGAATCTTGTTTTGATGTCTTTTGCAGTTTTTCACATCATATGTTTCCATCAATGGCAAAGGGGGAGATTATTGCAAGTATGTGCTTAATCGGTGTTGTCATTGATGTCAACATATCTTAATTGTCATTGGTGTCAATTGTATCTTACTCTATTACATGCTAAGAAGCTCTGCATGTTGAGGGTATTGATAAAATTGGCCTCTCCAAAAGAAACAAGTGAGTTACAGAGAAGTGCAGTACAGACAGTGGGTGGCATGTTGAAGAACAACCTGGTAGACTGCTCCACATTTCCTTCTGGGTGAAGATCTTTCTGTATGGATTGGAAGTTATTCAAAGAGATGCCTGAAGTTACTGAATCCTAAGTTTGAGCCTACGATATGAAGAATTGAGAGAGTTCCATTCACCAGAGTAAAGTATGCCTTGTTTGGAAGATCAGTTGAGGCAGTGAGCATGCTAGACCTAGTTGTTCTTCATGACAGTGAGTCACTATGATTAGGCATGTTGAGTGACCAAGCCTGATCATCATTATTTCAAGCTTAGAATATATATTGAGAGCTAATCCTCTCCATGGTTTTTCCCCACCTTGGGGTTTTCCACGTAAATCTACTGTCTCTTGTGTTTGTTGTTGCATGTGGTTAAATTTCTAATTTTATGGTTTCATGGTTAAATCTTAATAATTGTGGATAAGTGTTCAATATTTTAATGCAGAAGTATTTGAATTTTTAGGACAACTGATTCACCCCCCCCCTAGTTGTCGAGTGCATATTAACAAGTATTCTGTAGAAACTATAGAAAGATTAAATGAAGAAAGATTACAAATATATTATAAACAAAAACAAGGTATGCATATATTTTCTTTTCTATTTTTAATTTAGGTCATTTTATTTATGCTTAAATATATATATGTATTAATGAATCATGTAGTAGGATGTTATTTAATCTAGGTCACTTGATTTATGCTTAAATATATACACATTGATTTCATGTAGCTAGGATGTCATTTTGTTTAAGTCATTCCTCATTCTTGGCTATAATCCCCACCCCTCTTCCTAGAGATAACTGCTTACCTCTCCCTCTATGTCCACCATTCTCTCTCTCATGTTGCCCACTCTGTTTAACTCTACCTCTGCCTCACTGGGGCCTCCGTAGCTATCTCTCTCCCTCTCTAACTCTCCATATCCCTCTCCCTCTCTCTGACCTTCTCTCAATTCTTCCTTTTATACTATTTTTCTCACCTCTATCTTTAACAACTAGGTTATGTGTTAGTAAATCTAGGAATTGTGTCATGCTTCTAATTTCCAAATATTACCAAAAGGAACCTTTTGGTTGTGGTAGCTTAGATTTTGTCACGATATTTTATAGTTGAACCACTAACTTAGCTACCAAATTAATTATCTTGTAAGCTATAAATCCATTTAGAGCCAAAGGTTAGTCCTTAAAATTCTAGTCTCATCCTTCTTTTCATTATTTAGTTCACTAGAAAAAATTGTATAGGAAAATTTGCTTCTTGTTCTCAACTTGAATGGAGATGATAGTACTTGTTGCACTAACCTGGAGAGATTATTTCTTTTATCTCATTTGATTTTCCTTGAATTCAAATTGAGCTTAATTAATTTCACTACCTTGAATCCATGGTGGTGTTTCTCTTTGCTTTAATCTTAGGCCTATTTTGCTACATTATGTTGCTACTTATATAAGCCCTATATTTTCTTTACAAGTATTCTTATTTCATTTTGATTTTATATATTCAAACAAAGGATTATGTGCTTTGTTAAACCATTCAAGGCTCTACGAGCTATCTTACCATATGTATGGGAGATTTCAGATATACCAAATTGTATATCTTACTTGAATATTTGTGCATGCTTACACACTTATCCTAAATGGTATAACTACCTATGTATCTTGTACTCATATTTGTCACTTGTGTGCATGAGTCTATATATATCACTTGTGGTCATAAATATTAGTTATTACATGTACGGGTATGTGCAAGATCATCGCGGGCCAAACAGTGGCAATAGGAAAAAATCGTGTTTTTACTTAGCCAAATTCGCGACTTGGCAAAGTTTGACTTTGAAACGGATATCTGTTTGGGTTTGGATACCAAACCAAAACGGATATCCATTTTGAAAACGGATATCCGTTTTGAAAACGGATATCTATTTTCTTTTTCTCTATTGTTTTCATTGTTTTTTATTTTAGCATTTTAGCATTTTTAGCATTTTAGTATTTAGGCATTTAGCTATAAAATACAATCCAAATTTTAGAAAGACTGTATCATATGAAAGGAGAGATTTTGGAAAATACACCTCTTAAATCTTGGATCTCCCATCAATATATGAACCTCCTTAAAGATCGTTTCTAGTGAAGGAGGAGGGCAAATTAATATTGGTAGCTTCTTTACACATTGATCCATAAGGATTTGTTAAACACTAAGAATCATCACTAATGAATTACTCAAATAATCAATAATAAAATATTCAATTTTGTTCATCAGGTGAAATAATCACTTTTCTAGACTATGTTCCAATATTTTGGGGATAGGAATGGTGGGGCAGCAGGGGTTGTGTTTTGCGGCGTTTTGGATTTCATGCCCTAAATTGCTTTACGTAATCCTTCATATGATTTGATTCATGATACATGGTTTGAGAAGGATACACATGATATACCCTTACCCTCTAGTGATAAAATTATGAATGATACTTTATGTGGTGAAGCTACACCTTTGTTAATCCTTCATGACATTGTTATTCCTTGTGATGATGATGTCCTTCATGTGATATGTTAGGACATAATGCAAAGTTAACATGGCATGAACTCTCTTGGAAGGGTAAGCATGGACTATAAGAACATTGAACTAGTTGGATCTGTTAAGCTCGCCATTTATGAAAGAACCTTTTAAAAGGTTAACCTTAATTAGGTAAGGTTATGTTTCAGTGTGGTTGTTTGTGCAACAATGTGTAAATTAATGTTATTGAAGGATAAATCTAACTATAATATACTAACATTTTAATAACCATGAGAGCCGGGACTAACAATTAGACTAAAAACTTGACAAACAATACAACTTGGACACATGTAGGACTTGGAAAATGGAAAAGAATATAATTAAATGTGGAAAACAATGAAAAAGTGGTATTAGTTGCACCTATATAGAGAAGTGGTTTAGAGGTTGGTTAGGGGAATTATTTAGGGTTTAGAGGTTTAGGGTTGCTCAGGTTTAGGGGTTTAGGGTTTACAGTTTAAAGAGAGATAGAGAGAGGGGACTGATAGAGTTTCAGAGAGATAGAGGAGACAAAGGGGAGAGATAGGAGATAGAGAGTGAGAGACATGTCCAAAGACAGAGAGAGAGAGAGAGATTGAGAGGTAGAGGGATGATAGAGATAGGGAGATAGAGGTTTAGGGTTGCTTGGGTTTAGGGGCATTATTTAGGGTTTAGGGTTTATGGTTTTGGGGTTAGGGGTTAAGGTTTAGAGGTTTAGGGTTTAGGGTTTAGAGAGAGATAAAGGACCAATAGGGAGATATAGAGGAGTCTGAGGGGAGAGATAGGGATATAAAGAGTGAGGGACATGGCAAGAGACATAGGGAGAGAGATTGAGAGGTAGAAGGACAAAGGTGATAAGGAGATAGGGGAGAGATAGGGAGATAGTGGTTTATGGTTACTTGGGTTTAGGGTTTAGGGGTTTGGGGTTTAGGGTTTCTCAGGTTTAGGGGTTAGGGTTTAGGGGCATTATAATTTAGGGTTTAGGATTTATTGTTTAGGGGTTAGGGGTTAGGTTTAGAGGTTTAGGGTTTTAGATTTAGGGTTTATAGATAGAGGAATGATAGGGAGATATAGAGGAGTTTGAGGGGAGAGATAGGGAGATAGAGAGTGAGGGACATGGCTAGAGACATAGGGAGAGAGATTGAGAGGTAGAGGGACAAAGGTGGTAGGGAGATAGGGGAGAGATAGGGAGAGTGGTTTAGGGTTACTTGGGTTTAGGGTTTAGGGGTTTGGGGTTTAAGGTTTAGGGGTTTAGGGTTTCTCAGGTTTAGGGGTCAGGGGTTAGGGTTTAGGGGCATTATTTAGGGTTTAGGATTTAAATTGTTTAGGGGTTAGGGGTTAGGTTTAGAGGTTTAGGGTTTTGGATTTAGGGTTTATAGAGAGGAATTATAGGGAGATAGAGAGAGGAGACGGAGGAGAGAGATAAGGAGATAGAGAGTGAGGCACATGGCCAGGGACATAGGGAGAGAGATCAAGAGAGGTAGAGGGATGATAGAGATAGGGAGATAGGGGAGAGATAGTGAGATATAGGTTTAGAGTTGATTGGATTTAGGGTGTACCTGGGTTTAGGGTTTCTCAGTTTTGGAGATAGCTAGATAGAAAGAGAGAGGAGACAGATAGGGAGAGATAGAAGTGACAAAGGGGAGAGATAGGGAGATAGAGAGTGAGCGATATGTCTAGAGAAATAGGGAGAAGGATTGAGAGGTAGAAGGACGATAGAGATAGGGAGATAAGGGAGAGATAGGAGATAGGGTTTAGGGTTGCTCGTGTTTAGGGTTTAGGGGTTAAGGTTTAGAGGTTTAGGGTTTAGTGTTTAGAGAGAGAGGACCAATAGGGAGATATAGAGTGAGGGACATGGCTAAAGCATAGGGAGAGAGATTGAGAGGTAGAGGAATGATAGTGATGGGGAGATAGGGAGATAGAGAGATAGAGGTTTAGGGTTTCTTGGTTTAGTGTTTAGGACTTAGGGGTTTATGGTTTCTCAAGTTTAGGGTTTAGGGGTTAGGAAATAGGGGTTAGGGGTTAGGTTTAATCATGCATCCCAGTCATTCCCCTATCATTCCTATATATCCTATCTCTCCCCTCTATCTTTCCCTCTCCCTTATCGACGAAGCAAATGGAAACAAGAAAACTAGGACTCCCTTTCTTAGGTTTAGGGTTTAGGGCTTAGGGGAATTATTTAGGGTTTATGGTTTAGGGGTTAGGGTTTAGGATTTGGAAGAATTATTTAGGGTTACTTGGGTTTAGGGTTTAGGGGCATTATTTATGGTTTACGATTGCATGTCAAAAGTAGTCTCTCTCTCTCTAAATCTGTAAACCCTAAATAATGGCCCTAACCCCTAACCCGCATCTATCTCTCTCCTGTATCTACCTCTCTATAGATATCTCCCTCTCTCTATCTTGCTCTCTCTATCGACATCAATCCTATGATGTTGAGGATGTGCTAAGTTGATTTGTCACCTTTAGAAATATAAATGACATCAATCCAATGATTTGTTAGAATTTACAGGTCAAAACTACTTGCTTTTACAATTTTTTTATGACAATTATCTATTCAAAAGTGCCTTTAAAATACTATGAGATACCTTAGTATAAGTAAATCATATAAAAATCAAATATATATATCATCATAATCCTATATAAATTTTGATAGTTTGTCCAAAATCTCTCCTTTCATATGATACAGTCTTTCTAAAATTTGGATTGTATTTTATAGCTAAAATGCCTAAATACTAAAATGCTAAAAATGCTAAAATAATAAAATTAAAAACAATGAAAACAATAGAGAAAAAGAAAACGGATATCCGTTTTGGAGAACATAAAAAGCGAAAAAAGACTGCATTTTTGCAAACCCGCGGCTTGCAAAACGCAGTCTCATCTTCGAAGAACGGATATCAGAGCTGAGGAATGGATATCTGATCCAAAGAGGTAAGATTTCGTGCATTTTTTTTGTTTGTTTTGTATATTCAAGCAATTTTTTTGGTTTTTATGCTAAGTGGGTATGTTTTATAATTTAATTAGGTAAAATGGATGCACAAAATGAAAACCCAAACCCTCCACCACCAAACCCTCCCCCTCCAACAATAGAAGAGAATATTCAAAGAAATATTGATCATATAAGTAGGATCATAGAAATGTATCGCCGCCACCCTCGATTGTCTATAATGACATCGAATTTAGAGGGAATCATTAATCATATTCAAACCTTGTCAACCCAACACGAATCATTTAGGCAATAGCGAGAAGCCAAATATGCTAACGGTTTGTCATATGATAAAGTCAAAGATTTAGAGATTACAAAAACTATGTTAGCCCAACACTTTGTCAATCCTAAAATCGGACTGACAAAAATCCACAAAACCGAATATGCTAACGGTTTGTCATATGATAAAGTCAAAGATTTAGATATTACAAAAACTATGTTAGCCCAACACTTTGTCAATCCTAAAACCGGATTGCATGTTGATGTCCGTAAGCCCAAGTTTTCAATCAAATGGTGTATTCATGAGGGCATTAGTCAAAACTTTTGGGATCGTTGGTGGATGGTTTTTGATAAACCACCCAACAATAATTTAGATGTGCCTTTGTATTTCCTCCGTAAACTCTATGCAGAGTTCATCATAGGTCAACATGTTAATTATTTTGATTTTAGAGAGTTTCAAGGAGTGGGCAAGGGAATGCCTCAAGACAGACCTGGGGCAATTAGACAAGTACAAGGTCCCTATACTCTCCCTCCTGCTATCCCTTCTCCACCCCCAATGCAGCACCCAGACGTTGTTGCAAATGCAACACAACAGGGCCTTAGTGCCATACACTCTTTGATCGAGCATTTGATTATACAAGACATCTCAGTTTGCACAAGCACATGATGAAGGTGATGATATTGGATCACCTGGTACTACTAGACCGTCGTCATCCAGATATGTATGTGTGCCCCATCATTGCATTTCTTGCAATCATTTATGCTTAGGTCCTATTATGGAGAGTAGTGAGCCACTGTTGAACACATCAGGGTATGATCTCCATTCACGAGATGAGGCAATGGGGTCGAGAACTCAAGCTGATGGGTCAGGGACAAGAGTAGAAGCTATCGGATCAGTAAACAATAGAGAAGGAGAAATGCATGAGCAATCTTTTATGCAGGTAAAATTTAAAGTTAAATTTTATGGTCTATTCCATTTGAATATATAAACAACTTTATTAGTACTAATGTATCTAAGTGGGATAACAGTTGATGACAGAGGGGGAGTTGACAGAAGTTCATCATGGAACTTTGTCTGCCATCCAATTTGACTTGGACTTGTCGGTATAATTTGTTGTACACATCAACTTTTTTTTATGCATTTATTTCTTTGTGAGTAATTATATATTAATTTATATCTTGATGTTAATTTTATTTTATAGTCAATCGAAAATGTGAATGATGTGGCATCTTTGCCAATAGTCTTTTCTCAAACTCCTGATCAACCCAAGGGACTATCATTTGCAGAACGGCTTTCTCAACGCCAACAAAGGGTGGAGGTAATTTGATTGAATTGTACTTTAATTGATAATTTAGAAAACTTAAATATTTGATTATAGTCATTTAGAGTCTTACATTCTTGTCCTTC
The DNA here is from genome assembly GCA_027924645.1 of Cunninghamia lanceolata. Classification (NCBI taxonomy): domain Eukaryota; kingdom Viridiplantae; phylum Streptophyta; class Pinopsida; order Cupressales; family Cupressaceae; genus Cunninghamia; species Cunninghamia lanceolata. Next base: position 21,339,800 of record BSBN01000339.1, on the reverse strand, counting down.
TTAATTGATGCAGGAGGCCTCGATGGTGGTATGTGCTTGTTTTCTAGTAGATAAGTTTTTGTGTAGTGCATTTCCTATTTTAAATGTATGCATTTCCTATTTTGTTTAATAATTATATATTAATTTATTTCCATGTTACTTTGCTTTTAAGTAGTCTCTTCAAAATGTGAGTGATGTGCCACCTTTGCCATCATGCTTCACTAGGACACTTGATCGTCTTAAGAGAAAATCATTTGCAGAACGATTGTCCGAACAACAACATAGAGTCGAGGTAATTGAATTGAATTTTTCTAAATAATTGATAGTTTATCTAGCGGTCTTATAGTTGATTGTAGTGATTTAGATGTATGTTAATAAATGAAAGTTCTTAATTGTAGTAGATAAGAATCTATTTACTAACTTTAACTTATTTTTATTTACCATTGAAGAGATTAATCAAATTTGTGTTTTGACTTGTTAATGCAGGAAACTTCACCTCCATCAATTACTAGACATTTTGGTACAAAGAGGACACTTTTTCAGGATCCATCACAGATTGAGGGTCAAGTGGACTTGTAGTATTTGATGTAGCTATTTGGTATGTAGATTGTATATAGATTTTGAGACATGGCATATGCCACATTTTGTAAAAAATATTTTGAGTTGGCATATTTGCCAAATTCTTGTATATGTCTACCATTATGGACTAGATTTTAATGTATATACACCTTGATATACAATATAATTTAAATTCCTTATGTGCAAGTCATGATACTTCCCATGATGCCATACATTATGATGATAGTTCTTTAGTCCATTGATAATATGTTTAGCATTGAGAATGGTTTTAGATCAAGAGAATGGTTTTAGATCAATAGAATCAATAGAATCAATATGAAAAAATTCCTTATATATGCCCTAATCAAATAAGGTCATGATAAACCATTTCATCATGTATTTAGTCTTCATCTTGTCAAATTTTGTAAACATGTTAAAGTTGTCATATGAAAAATGTAAAAAAAATGCAAAAGTATGGAAGATGAATAGTCAAGTACTCAAGAGTCAGTTGGAGACTATTGGTTTCCCTCAAATCATGTATAAATATGCATAAACTTTCGTGGAAAAGGCATTGGAGATGTATTGAAAACATTTTGAAGATGAATTGAAGACATGTTTGAATGAAATTAATGTCAAGAAACTCTATGTCAAGGACACTGGGGGCACATTATAAACATAAAAAATTTTCATCTTGGGGGGGAGGTGCCAATAATACTTTGACGGAGCAGTTCTCGGAATTCGTGATAGTTGGGATTATTCTGTTTGGACCTACATGTGCACATGGCATCCGTCCACAATAACCTCTCTTGTTTTTAGTCAACTCCATTCTGTTTGACCGTACCAAAATTAAATGCATTGTTGCAAAATGCTTCAATTTGATGCAGTGGAAAGGTGCTAGGTGCGACATTTTTCATTCCATAGCTCATGGGGTCGAACGGATTGCGCCAACACATCGGGGTGGGTAGGTAAATGCTAGTGGAGGTCTCGTTTTGTGCGCCAAGCATCCCAGTCATTCCAGGCAAGAGGCTACCAGCAAAGTCCCTTAAGATCCCTGAGACTAAAAAACTGCCAAACTTTGACGGGACAGTTCTCAGAATTTGTGATAGTTGGGAATATTCTGTTTGGACCTACAGGTGCACGTGGCATCCATCCACAATACCTCTCTCATTTTTGGTCAACTCCATTCCATTTGACCGTACCAAAATTAAACGCATTGTTGCAAAATGCTTCAATTTGATGCAGTGGAAAGGTGCTAGGTGTGACATTTTTCATTCCATAGCTCGTGGGGTCGAACGGACTGTGCCAACACATCGGGGTGGGCGAGTAAATGCTAGTGGAGGTCTTGTTTTGTGCGCCAAGCGTCCCAGTCATTCCGGGCAAGAGGCTACCGGCAAAGTCGCTTAAGATTCCTGAGACCAAAAAACTGCCAAACTTTGACGGAATAGTTCTCAGAATTCGTGACAGTTGGGAATGTTCTGTTTGGACCTACAAGTGCACGTGGCATCCATCCACAATAACCTCTCTCATTTTTGGTCAACTCCATTCCGTTTGACCGTGCTGAAATTAAATGCATTGTTGCAAAATGCTTCAATTTGATGCAGTGGAAAGGTGCTAGGTGCGACATTTTTCATTCCATAGCTTGTGGGGTCGAATGGACTGCGCCAACGCGTTGGGGTGGGCAGGTAAATGCTAGTGCAGGTCTCGTTTGGTGCACCAAGCGTCCCAGCCATTTCAGGCAAGAGGCTATCGACAAAGTCCCTTAAGATCCCTGAGACCAAAAAACTGCCAAACTTTGACAGGGTAGTTCTCAAAATTCGTGACAGTTGGGAATGTTCTGTTTGGACCTACAGGTGTACGTGGCATCCTTCCACAATAACCTCTCTCATTTTTGGTCAACTCCATTCCGTTTGACCGTGCCGAAATTAAACGCATTGTTGTAAAATGCTTCAATTTGATGCAGTGGAAAGGTGCTAGATGCGACATTTTTTATTCCATAGCTCGTGGGGTCGAACGGACTACACCAATGCGTCGGGGTGGGTGGGTAAATGCTAGTGGAGGTCTCATTTTGTGCGCCAAGAGTCCCAGTCATTCCAGGCAAGAGGCTACCAACAAAATCCCTTAAGATCCCTGAGACCAAAAAACTGCCAAACTTTGACAAGGCAGTTCTCAGAATTCTGACAGTTGCAAATATTTTGTTTGGACCTACAAGTGCACGTGGCATCCATCCACAATAACCTCTCTCATTTTTGGTCAACTCCATTCCGTTTGACCGTGCCGAAATTAAAAGCATTGTTACAAAATGCTTCAATTTGATGCAGTGGAAAGGTGCTAGGTGTGACATTTTTCATTCCATAGCTCGTGGGGTCGAATGGACTATACCAACACGTCGAGGTGGGAGGGTAAATGCTAGTGGAGGTCTTGTTTTGTGCACCAAGCATCCCAGTCATTTCGGGCAAGAGGCTACCGGCAAAGTCCCTTAAGATCCCTGAGACCAAAAAACTGCCAAACTTTGACGGAGCAGCTCTCAGAATTTGTGATAGCTGGGAATGTTCTGTTTGGACTTACAGGTGCACGTGGCATCCATCCAGAATAACCTCTCTCATTTTTGGTCAACTCCATTCCGTTTGACCGTGCCGAAATCAACCGCATTGTTGCAAAATGCTTCAATTTGATGTAGTGGAAAGGTGCTAGGTGTGACATTTTTCATTCCATAGCTCGTGGGGTCGAACAGACTGCGCCAACACGTCGGGGTGGATGAGTAAATTCCATTGGAGGTTTCGTTTCGTGCGCCAAGCATCCCAGTCGTTCCGAGCTGTAAGCTACCGACAAAGTTAAAAGTTGCTAGGATTGAAATTTTGCATTCCACAGGTCCTGGGGCCGAATGGTTTGTGCCAACACGTCGGGGTGGGTGAGTAAATGCTAGGGGAGGTCTCGTTTTGTGTGCAAAGCATCCCAGTCCTTCCGAGCTGTAAGCTACCGGCAAAGTCAAAAGTTGCTAGGATTGAAATTTTGCATTCCACAGGTCCTGGGGCTGAACAGTTTGCGCCAACACGTTGGGGTGGGCGAGTAAATACTAGGGAAGGTCTTGTTTTGTGTATAGCTCAGAAGGACTAGGATGCTTTGCACACAAAACAAGACCTCCCCTTGCATTTACTTGCCCACCCTGACGTGTTGGCGCAAACCGTTCGGCCCCAGGACCTGTGGAATGCAAAATTTCAATCCTAGCAACTTTTGACTTTACCGGTAGCTTACAGCTCGAAAGGACTGGGATTCTTTGCACACAAAATGAGACCTCCCCTAGCATTTACTCGCCCACCCTGACGTGTTGGCACAAACTGTTCGGCCCCAGGACCTGTGGAATGCAAAATTTTAATCCTAGCAACTTTTGACTTTGTCGGTAGCTTACAGCTCGGAACTACTAGGACGCTTGGTGCATGAAACAAAACCTCCAATGGCATTTACCCCGTCCACCCTAATGCATTGGCACAGTCCGTTCGACCCCACGAGCTATGGAATGAAAAATGTCACACCTAGCACCTTTCCACTCCATCAAATTGAAGCATTTTGTAACAATGCGTTTGATTTTGGCACGGTCAAACGGAATGAAGTTGACAAAAAATGAGAGAGGTTATTGTGGACGGATGCCACGTGCACCTGTAGGTCCAAACAGAACATTCCCAGCTGTCACGAATTTCAAGAATTACTCTGTCAAAGTTTGGCAGTTTTTTGGTCTCAGGGATCTTAAGGGACTTTGTCGGTAGCCTCTTGTCCGGAATGACTGGGACGCTTAGCACACAAAATGAGACCTCCACTAGCATTTACCTGCCCACCCCGATGCGTTGGCGCAGTCCGTTCGACCGCATGAGCTATGGAATGAAAAATGTCACACCTAGCACCTTTCCACTGCATCAAATTGAAGCATTTTGCAACAATGCGTTTGATTTTGGCACGGTCAAACGGAATGGAGTTGACCAAAAATGAGAGAGGTTATTGTGGAAGGATGCCACATGCACCTGTAGGTCCAAACAGAACATTCCCAACTGTCACAAATTTTGAGAACTGCCCCGTCAAAGTTTGGCAATTTTTTTGGTCTCAGGGATCTTAAGGGACTTTGCCGGTAGCCTCTTGCCCGGAATGACTGGGATGCTTGGCTCACAAAATGAGATCTCCACTAGCATTTAGCCGCCCACCCTGACGCGTTGGCGTAGTCCGTTCGACCCCACGAGCTATGGAATGAAAAATGTCGCACCTAGCACCTTTCCACTGCATCAAATTGAAGCATTTTGCAACAATGCGTTTAATTTCGGCACGGTCAAACGGAATGGAGTTGACCAAAAATGAGAGAGGTTATTGTGGACGGATGCCATGTGCACCTGTAGGTCTAAACAAAACAATCCCAACTATCATGAATTCTGAGAACTGCTCCGTCAAAGTTTGGCAGTTTTTTGGTCTCAGGGATCTTAAGGGACTTTGCCGGTAGCCTCTTGCCCGCAATGACTGGGACGCTTGGCACACAAAACGAGACCTCCCTTGGTATTTACCCGCCCACCTTGACATGTTGGTGCAGTCCGTTTGGCCCCATGATGAGCAGAACAAAAAATATTGTTCCAGTTGACACATTCTCAATCATTGACATGGATGATATCTCAGTACCATTCCTTTAGGCACAATATGAGCTTCCAATGGAAGGCGCAATTGTGAGGTTAGAGATGATGAAAAGTGTGCCTCATTCACAGTCATGTTTTACTTGTCTTCAATGATGATTCCTTGATTCAACTTTATCCTTTGATAATACATTTTAACCTCCTTGTGAAAGCGCACTTTCAAGGTTGCTTGAGCAAGAGCTAGCGCCTCAACATCGAGGCGCACTTTTGGTGTTCTAGAAGCATGAACTAGCACCTCAAATAGTAAGGCACTCATTCTAGGTTGTTTATTCAATAATTGGCACTAGTCACATATTGTGTAGAGAGGTAGATGTGCGCCCAAGTCATCATTTGATGCCTTCAATAACTATAAACTCCTTTGATGATGCAATTTATCCTTCCAATTCACTATCTAGCCTTAGGCGCACATTTTAGGTTGATCAATCATAATCTAGTGCCCTAAGTACCAAGGCGCACATTTAGGTTAGTTTGATCAAGGATTAGTGCCTTCATTTCTAGGCGGAAGTTTAGAGTTGAAATACATCAAAATAACAAGTTTCTTCATCATTTCAAACATATTTAACACTTTGAAGATCTCCAATGCATGATTGAATATCAAGAAACCAATGTATCATTTCATGAAGGTCTTAAGTGTTGTAAATATGCATCTTCTTATTTAATCATGTGTTGTAAATGAAGGAATGTAATGATTGCAATATGTGCACAAAACAGAATTTTTGATAAGGATTGAAAGGAAATGTTAAGAAAATGCAATTGGCGGGTGTAAATCCAAAGTGTGGAAGCATAGACAAGGCATGTGAACAGTTTGGCATGACACCTCAAAGAGATGCTATCTCATGGAATGCAATGATTGCAAGATATGCACAAAATGGATTTTTTGAAAAGGCTTTAGAAACTTTGAAGCAAATACAATTGGAACGTTTAAAACCAAATTCCATAACCTGTGCAAGCATTCTCCCTACTTGTGCCAAATTAGGATCTTATATATACATATATGCACATAATGTCATGAAAATAATGTATAGTGTATGTATCAAGCCATAGGCATGTACAAATAAAACCATATGGGTATATACAATGATATACATCGATAACATACAAAAGTATGTTTACAAAGCCAAATACGCATATGTAACAAAATATCCGAAAATCAAATCTCCTTTGGATTGCTATCAACTAATCTATGGCTCTTGCTAGGCCATGAAAATGGTGAACCAGTCAATGACTCATCTACTATCGCTCATCGACTAGACCTCCTCGATAGAGATTTTTGAATTTCCACCTATTAATACAATCAAACAACGTGCACATTAATATAGAATTTAATATTCAAAATATATAACATGACATAAGTAATCAATCACTTACCACCAATTGGTGATCCCTTTTGATCATTTTTTGTCTCTCTTCTTCTATAGAGCTAGATGGGTAGGGGAGGTGACGTCCTGTGAGAAGCATGAACAAGCAGATTTAAAAGTAAACATGAATATCATAAATATGTACATTAAATGCTGCACTTATTATAGGACTGTTCTAGTACTATTTTAGGACTGTTGTAGGACTGTTGTAGTTAAAACTATCCTAGTAGAGATGCATAGGACTATTATAGGACTGTCATCTCATGGAATACAATGATGGCAAGATTACTATCAAGATTAGTATGAAGATTAATTATGACTGTTATAGGACTTTTATAAGAATGCAAAGTAAGGAAGCATAGGCAAGGCACATGAACTGTTTGGTGGAATACCTCAAAGAAATGAGAATTTTGTCAGATGTTGTAGTTGCAATTGCCATGTGACACATGTATGTAATATGTGAAAGCATAGACAAGGCACATGAACTATTCAGCAAAAGACATCAAATACATGTCATCTCATGGAATGCCTTGTGTAGAAAAAGGTACAAATGTGCAATATTAAGAAATACAAATGAGAACTAAAAATCATACCTCAAGTATAGTCAAAATAACCTACGATGCCATACAAAATAATTTACGATGCCATGCAAAATAATCTACGATGCCATGTAAAATAACTTTATTCGAAGTCCTATATAGTCAAAAGCATGCATTATAGTTAAAGTAACAAGATTTTTAATAAAACAATTCTAAAAAATAGAAAAAACAAGAACAAGTTAAGATAAAAAAATGTCATACTTGTCCATCTGGAAGTTTAAATGCTAGTCAAGTGTACCTGAGGGGTCATCTCTTACCTTCAAAGTATCCAATATTGCTTCATGATTAGCATTACTAATTGTCCATAGTTCTTTTGATTTTGGTTTTCCACGATGCTTTAGTAACTTGACATTTGTTGCTACAACTAGGTGAGAATACATCGATATGGTTTTATGCTTCTCAAAGTCTTCAAAGGCCGGGATGCCATTCTTTTTTATCATATATGTTCGTAACCAAGTCCCAGTAATAACAACTGATCCTGTAGGATATGTGAACCCATCATCATCTGTCATAGGTTGTGTTAGCTTTTGTTTTCCCTGTACACATCGTGCCAACCAATAGTCTGACCTCTTTTCATTTCCATGCGGTGCAACAACTGCATAAACATGACCTGGCTGTACAAGGTCTGAAAGATATTCATAGTCAAATGAGCTCTCCATGTCATTGACGGAAGGTGATTGACCTTCATATAAAGGGATTAAATATTGTGGAATCCATGCATCTACCCACTCACTTGACTCACAATTGTTTCAATCACATTTAATACAACTCTGACAAAAACAAGCTAATTCTCGTGTCCAAATAGTCCATGTACTTGCATTTGAGCTTTGAAATGAATGCATCTTTGATGATTCACTGATTCTCTGACATTCCAATTTCTCTATCGCTATCCCATCATCAACCAACCAAAAGAACCTGTGCACTTCAGAATCAAGAGCCACTCCTCGTGACAATGCATAGTTACACCACTTAACAATGGAATCTACATCACTGAATGTAGCACCACCTCTAATCTTTAGTTGTTCTTTAAAAAGAGCTCTCTTCACGCATGCACCTACTCCATCATGTTCACCTTTTCTGTGCCCAGCTTCAAAAAAATTTCAAATATGAGGTATACTCTTCTCTACATGCATTTTGCTCAACCAATAGAAATTACGAGCATTCTTCTGACCAAATGAGATGTTGATCTATTCTAATATCTTTTTCTTGCAAGAACCCATAAAATTGTTGAAAACAATATTGCACAAACTCTGTTGAATGAGATCGATCATCACTCATGTAAAAATGGTATTCTCTGACAATCTTCCTGTTCTCTTCTGTACTCTCGGGGGCATGTCTGTATGTGATGTGAACAAAAATAGCAATCTGAATAGAATTGTAGTACTGGGATTAAACTTCATTTTGGGGTTGCAATGTATAGTTTTTTGCAAAATCAACTACAGAGACAATAGTTCCAATCGAGAAAGAGTCTTTACACGTCCTGAACTGTTGATCTAACCATCGAGACCTATGGCTATGTCTGACATACTTGTAGAAAAGATTTTTCTTAAAATCTTCAATAATATCAGCAATACTTACCTCTCTTACAATCAACTCACATCTAGAACCTTCACCTCCACTTTTCAAATTATATTTCACTGTCTCATATCTCTTTTTCTCAACCATTCTCTTTCCAAAATCATGCTCGTTGCCCTCATGAAAACATGATACAAACTTTGATAACCCACCACATTGTAAACACTTTTCATTTAAACAATCATTCTTGTAGAACATGCAACCATCATCTCTAATACATAGAAATAAATCCAATAAGTCCCTAGATAACTTTGGTAGTTGAATTGCACCACACTCCTGTAACATTTCGTTAGTGTGCAAAGTAGAATGAATATTGCATAATAATTCATGGTACATAAAAAATTCTACATGGTATTTGCAACATGTATTATGAACTTTAAGAGGAACACAATAAAATGGCTTAAGAGATTCAAATGCTCTTTGTGAGATTGTCATACCTGGGTGAGTTTCACAATGTTGTTTGTACAATGTTGTTTGGCTACATTCCAATTAATGTTTAGGATGCGGTATGTGGTCTTTATCACCAATTCTTAACTTTACAACATCTTTTGCATTCGGTGATACCCTAGAGTTAGTGTGCCAAAATCGTTCAATTTCTTCCTTTGTGCTATCAATTAGCTTCTTGTCAACTCATGGAAGCCTACCACTGAAAGCCCAAGTATCATTGGCAATAGGACTATCTAGCCTTGATCTTAATGCTAGTGCTTTTGACAATGTTTTACAATTCAATCTTAAGTCAACACAAGTTTGCCTCATTAATTGAGCATTTCTTAATTGTTTGCTTACTATTGAGGTTGTTATTACTCTACGGGTAGCTCTTTTATCTTTCTCCTTGCTAGTCTTTCCAATAGAATTGAGTGCATTGAAAAAACTTCTTACAATAATTTTATTCCGATCGGACACTTTGTTTAACTGAATCTTTAATTTCTTTAGTAAAGGTCTCATTTTGTACATCTTTAATAATTGCACAAAAAGTTGGCATTGTTCGGTTAATGTTTTCTTCTCAAAGTATTCATTGAAGAGTTTTGTAGCCCACAACCAAACCGTTCATGATGACCTCTTGCCTTCAAGTTTTTCCATTATGTTCTCATCAATTTCAAGTAACCATTTTGGGGTTTTTGGGTGTTTTCTAATTTCATCACGGTTATTCTCTTCTTGACAAATGTCCTCTCTTCTTATGAAATTTGGAGATACATTGATTGTTCTTGTTTCATCCATGTTATCAACCTCATCAATTTTATCAACAAATGGATTATGGAGTGCAATTTCAACATCATGATGTTCATATCCACTTTCTTCAAGTGCACGTCTTCATTTTTCTTCTTCTTCTTTGTCCATGGTATTGCTATTATGAATAGGTGTTTCATAACATTTTTCAATATTTTCATTTGCAATATCATGGTGAATTTCATTCTTATCTAACATTTCATTATAATCAAAATTAACATCTTCAATTTGGATGTCATTAGATGGTAAAGAAGAAGATTCACCTTGATGAGCATCCGCCAAACCCACCCTTCCAATCCTCTTCCTTTCCCTATCTTTTTCCCTAATTGCTTCAATTTCCTCCAATGTAACTTTCCTCCTCCTTTTTGCTTTACGACGACTATTGCTCCCCATTAGGGGAACAAAAATATCACCCTTATGATTGTAACAAGAAAATTGTGTCTCCAAAAGTGCATAAAAATATTCCTTTCACTGTCATAGCCAGAAATCACGAGTATTTCGACAGCAGAGGGTCTCTGGTTGCGGAAGTCAGGCCCAACAATATTCCTTGTCTTTTTTCTGCTTTTACAAAATAGATATCCATTTTCAAAATGGATATCTATTTTGTAAAAGCCCAATTCTTTGTAACGGACACTCTGCAACGTCCATATCGCTACTACAAAACAGATATCCGTTTTATTATGTACATTTAGATTCTAGACTAGGGATTCATTTTATTATTCTATAAACTTGTGAATTACCATCTAATTTCAATGTTTACACACTAATCCACTTAGGTATCAACTTAATAAAGCTCTGGATATAAGCCATTGTTTGATTTTAGGTTATCATCAAATGAGGAACTTCTAAAGGCAAAAATGTTGTCCCAAAAGAAGGTTCAATGTTATTCATAAAGACATTAGATTGTTAAAATACAAATTCAAGGTTAGATATTCCTTGGGCTATTTTAGTATAGAGAAGCAAAATTGCAATATATGACTATCCTAGGAATTAGAATGGTTGATCATAGGATATTCATGGCATTTTGATATTAATGGATGGATTGATGGATGTTTAGGGAGTTTAAGTTTAAATGTAATGTATGAGAATTCTTATTTATGAAGGATCTAATATGTCTTATGTTTTATTTGCAGGCCATTCAAGAAAGAAATGAAAAGATACCAAGGACTATCATAACACCTATTATAATTAGGTGCATCAAAGGATTGTAATCCAGGACCTTACCAATATGGGAAGTTATCAAAACCATGTCATGTTTAAAATTAAAGGCTTTATCACCTCTTTGTCCCTATAGGCCTATTAGAACAATAGGTCACATTTTATTCATATACCGGGGTTGAGAATAAACACTAAGCATTTGTAGTTATGGCAAGTGTAAATGGAAATTGTTGACACCCTAAAATGACCAAGTCGTCGCACTACTTGCATTTCATAATCTGTCAAATCACCTACATTTCACACATTAATTAAATAATCTAATTATTTAATTAATTTCACCAAATTCTCCTAAATTCAACCTTAATTAAATAAATCCTCTTTATTTAATTAATTAAATCAAATTCCTCTATTATTCTTCCACGATTAAATAATTTTAATTATTTAATTAGATCATTGTCACCTTTCGAAAATCAAATCCACATTAATTAAATAAATCCAATTATTTAATTAATTCATCACAAATTCCCTCTTATCCAAAAAATTAAATAATTCCCAATTATTTAATTAAATTAAATTCATTCTTCCAAATTTAAATAAATCAAATCAAATTTATTTAAAATCCTCTCAATCTCCAAAAATAAAATAAATCAAATATTTTATTTATTCTTCCAAATCATGCACAACAATTAAATAAATTTATTTATTTAATTTGCTTTCTTATCTACAAATATCTTTCAAATCTTCTAAAAATAAGTCTTCTTTTCCATGCACACAAAATTAAATAATTTATTATTTAATTTCCCTCAAATCATGCAAAAGCAAATCTTAAGTTGAGTTATCTATTCATTCAACCTTGTTTTTATCAATTTCTCTTAAATTAGAAAAAAGCTTTCTAATTTATGAAAAGCATGTCTTATATTTAGAAAAGAAAGTGTTTAACTCAAATAAAACAGCTTTTGTGTGACACTTGTCTTCTTCTTATTTGTTGCACATTCCTCAACTGTTCTCCTCTGTTGATTCTTCTGAATTATCTGGACCGTTGATCGATCTTCATTGAAACCTATATAAACCCCCCTCATCTCCTTCATTATCTCTCTTCAATCTTATTCTTAGGCATACTTAACAGCGCTTTGAGCATACATCGCATCGATTGAGCAACTTTATGATCTCTTAACATTGATCTTTTGAGCACTACACTCGTTTGTTGCAACTATGGTTTCGCAACAATATTAAGCAATCCACATTCAATCCAAAGGGAACAATACAAATCTCGGTAAAAGCTTTCATGTTTCTTTGATTATTATTAGTGGCTTTTACTTAGATCGGTTCTCTTTATGTTATTGGGTCTTTGATTTGTTTAGTTTATCATAGTCAATTTTCCTCATACACATTTTGGCACGCCCAGTGGGACCCACTAATCCCTCTTTTTCTTTGAGAAATTGATTCTTTTTGAAATCATAGTATGGTACAGCGCAAAAGACACAAAAAAGCACTTTTGGCAGTATCCTTAAGCGCTCCTGGAGGCACAGTACAGCACCCTAGGGGGCACTGCGGCGCTTCTGGTAGCACAGAGTGACGCTTTTGGTATAATAGCACGGCGCTCCCAGTAGTATCGTTCAGCGCTTTTGGCTAATTGGGTTTTCTATCTATTTTTTGCAGGGTTTTATTCGCTACATATCTTTTGATTTGTCTAACAAGCTGTTGTATTTGTCTTTCAACCCTCTTTGGATACTTCCTAAGCTAACTTATTTACGAGTATCTTCGATATTTGAGTTAATCTATTGTGTTACTGCACCTTCTAAGTTTTCTAGATTTCACGATACAGATCTCTCAGATATTACTTCTCAGAACAGTAGATCAATCATGAAATCTCATTTGGATCTGGTTATTTTGACAAAAGCTAACCTTTTTGGTGATCTGAGACAGCGCAGCGCTTTAGGCTATACATTATCACGCTTTCATAATCACAGTACAGCGCTTCTAGATAAAGTTCGGTGCTTCTGGTAGTATTTTACAACGCTTCTGGTTTTCAACACATCGCTATTGGTATCACAGTATCACGCTTTCAGAATCACAGTATCATAGTATCACGCTTTCAGAAGAGCGACACTTTGAAATAGGTCAATCCTTTCAAGAAAATGAGCAAGATCTTAATGAATTTATACAAGATCCTTGAGCCATGGCCGCCTTTGACAAAATCCTTAGTGAGAACCAAGATCATTTCTTTCGCTTGCTAGCAGAGCAAGGAGCCAAATTACCCAAAGGTTTTGATCTATCCACGCTTAACGAGCCTAACAACAACCAAGACACCATACAAGCGGTGCAAACCATGTCAACCATGACCACGCCTTTGTTGGAACCAAGCTCGAAGTATAAGAATCCCCTCTTTCAAAACCCAACAGGGGAGAGGGTCATAGCACTGCTTCTGACTCCTATGGAGATCTACAAAAACCAACAAGAAACTCTCCAACGTCAAGCAGAGTTAGCTAAGCAAGCCACCTTAGCTCGATCGAATATGTAACCACCTCCTAAAGTGTCCACACCAATCGCAAGTGGAATCTTGGTTACCCCATCACAAATAGGTTTCCCACCAAATTACAATCCAGGGAACAACTATGTAGCCATGCAACAAGGGTCTCAACACATACCACCTCCCATAGCATCAAACCTCCATGTCTCTCAACCAATTAGAGTCATGCAACCCCAACCACAACATTCTTCTACTCTCATCCTCAATCAACCCCAACCATCACAAATCACATCTACCTATGTCCCTCCTCCACAATGTTCATCCATGCTAAATTTCTTTCACACATTACCTAGCCACCCTCAACATCCCCAACATCAAATTTCCCAAAGCTATGTGCCGCCATCGCAACCTAATCAAACACACTTTAGCTTTCCTCCACCCAATTCTTTTCTCCAACCATCACAATGCCAACATTCTTACTTAGCACCACCCCCACCTCCTCCTCATCAAAGCATCCAATTTCAACCCAATCTCAACCCAACGTACAACTCATACGACCCCAACCAATCGTACGACCCTTATAGTACCAATGTTCTTGGCTTACACTACAATCTTCCATATGGACATCAACAACCACTTCTTGGACAATAGGAGATACTTCCAACTCCTCCCACAACGATGGAGCTAAAAATTGTGGAAGTGCAACAACAGCTATCTGATCTTACGTTTGGCCACACCAAGAAGACCTTCTCTTTAGAAGAAGTGTGTCCTTATCCTTTTGATCGATCATTACCAATGATCCCTTTTCCTCAAAATTTCATTATTCCCAAGTTTGATAAATACAAAGGAAAAGGTGACCCAAAAGACCATCTCAAGGAATTCTATCTTGCTTGCTTCGAGGTCTCACATAACGACACATATCTTATGCATCTCTTTCCTCGTACTCTTGGAGGTCAAGCTATAGAATGGTTCTCACACTTACCTACATGTATCAAGTCTTTCAACGAGCTAGCAGAGAAATTTGCCACCCATTTTTCTTACAACGCAGAGCACGAGATTTCCATGACCGATCTATGCAACAATAAACAGAAAAATGGTGAAACTTTCATTTCTTTCCTCCAACGATGGAGACAAATGGCTAGCAAATTCCCTTTCAAGATTCCTGAGAAACAGCTTGTTAGCATATTTGTGCAAAACATCAACCAAGAGTTAGGTTTCCATTTGCAAATTATTAGTGCTACAACCTTTGACAAAATCACGTACAAGGGAATCAACATTGAAAAAGCCCTCATTGCTAAGGGTGTAGTCAAAATCTTCAAAGAAACGAAAGACAATGCTCCTCATCAACAATCAAACGATAAACCCAAGTTTTGGAACAAGAACAAAAATGTGGTCAACGATGGGGTGGTCGATTCTAAACATGTCCAAACGTTGCAAACACCGCTGCAGCTCTCCAAACCAAGTCAAGCTCCACCTCAACAACAGCAACAATAGCGGCAACCATATCAAAATCAACAACAATGACAAAAGGAGCGACCTCAACAAGATTACCCACCGCAACGTCAATTCACTCCCTTGGGAGTGCCTATAGAGTCAGTCCTACAATAGATCTTACAGAAAGGACTCATCACCTTACCAGATGCACCCCCATATGGTGAACCTGTTTACAAAACTGTGCGGTATAGAGAAAATGAATATTGTGAATTCTATAGGAGCAAAGGGCATCGAACCGCATCATGCATGAAGCTCAAGCACCTAATCCAAAATCTCATCGAAGGTAACCAAATCACTTTTGAGAATGAATCACCAGTTCAACACACGAACAAAGATCTCGATATGTACAAGGAACCATTCCCTCATCATGGTCCACCTCCTCCTCAAGATAGAGGTAAGGGTATCAATCATGCTTCCACTTCCTTTGATTCCATTGTAGGTCATTTTGAAGAGAGTCGAGTGTCTACCCTCACAATCAAAGACAAATCTACGGATTGCGCTGTTATAACTCACCGTGGTCGTGTCACCATTCATGGTCCTACACCCAGTCTTCCAACACAATCTGATTATAATCTTGTCGAACATCTAGGGAAAACACCAGCACAGATCTCTATCTTGGACCTTCTATGGTTATCACCTGCACATAGAGTAGTGCTAGAAAAAGCCCTCCAGGAGTCTTCGGTTCCCATCAACATAGCAGTCACGGATTTCCAAGCTATAGTAGGTAACATTGCTTCACCCTACAATGTGGTCTTCTCTGAGAAAGACCTCCCTTCCCATGATCCGTGTCACAATGATGCCCTTCATATTGAGGTTCTCATCCATAAGCGGAAAATCAAACGTATACTCGTAGATGGTGGTGTTGGTCTCAACATCTATTCTTTAAAGTTACTTAAGCAATTGGGATACTCTGAGGATCATGTCAACAATGATCAAAGTATTACAATCAAGGGATATGATGATGCAAAACACCGTTCAGAAGGTGTTATCCACTTGCCTATACAACTAGGCCCTGTCATGCTTGAAACCAGGTGTCAAGTCCTTGATATTGAACTACCTTACAACATTATCCTAGGCCGCCCATGGATCCATGCAATGAAATTTGTTCCCTCCATGTATCATCAATCTCTAAAGTTCCCATACAATGGTACGGAGATCACTATCCTAGGAGACCCCAATCCTTTTGAATTCTACCGTGTCTTGCAAGGTAGTTATAAGAATTGCAACCAGGTGCCTAAAAATGAAAAAGCCCTTGAATCCCCACTATATATCGATCCTGAAACTCTGACCCAAGCCTCTACAAGTAACCCAAATCCTCTACCTGAGATCAAGGCTCACATCCGTGATATAGGCTTTGGATCTTATGATATCTCAAAATCTTGTTGTGTAGGGTGGATGCCTTTATCTCCAAAATCTTACGGCAAAACACCCATTGCCAAAGTAACCAAAAAAGCAGCTATGCCTCCCCCAACATTCCTAACCCAATTCCAACATGGACGGTTATTGGAAGAGGAAACTATTGAGGATATTTCTTCTTGGCTCTATAAGGAGAAAGAACCAGTCACAATACCAGTCAAGCAATATGGCAATGGCTTAAGAATAGTAAAAAACATGGGCTATAAAGGCAAAGGTGGCCTTGGGAAATAGAATCAAGGAACTATGGAACCCATTGTTGTGACAAAGAAACTAGACAAGAAGGGATTAGGATTTGGTAAGAAGGTACCACACGCCTTGGACATTGAGTATATCCTCGACGAGGTAGCTGACACTTTTCCTGCCAATTCGACATCTACAGAGGATATCATCGATGACTCTTCCCTCCACATGACCAACCTATTCGCAGAATCATCCATTTTTACACTATCCTCCATATCCTTAACCTCCACTACCAGAACCCAGAACGTAACACTTGTCTACCCTGAACTTATCGATTGGGACCAACAAGGGTCCCTCGTAATAGATGTATTTTAGAATGACGAAGCTTTAGCTAAGTTCATGGGACTTAGGAAGGTATCCCCCTTGGCGATCACAAAGTAGGTTTTGTAATGGAACTAGAGCCAATAGCTTATTTTGGTGAATATGCCAAATCCTCCAGTCGTAAAAGTAAAAATAAAGAAGGATCTCTAGGTGAAAACCACACTATGGCACCTCCTGATCACAAAATAGTAAAAACAAAGGACGTATCCAAAGGTGAAAACCCAACTATGGCACCTGAGGATGGAGGATTTGACCTTCCCCTACCATCTAAGTATCAAGAGAAGTCAGCTCTCCTAGTAGAAGATTCTACAGAGATAAACCTTGGCACAGAATAAAATCCAAAGACCACATTCCTAGCAGCATCATTATCAGAAACAAAGCACAGGAATCTTAACACATTTTTCTTATAGAGAACCATCAACTTTGCATGGACCTATGCTGATATGCCAGGGTTAGACCCTAAGCTAGTTGTCCACTATCTCACTGTTGATCCAAAAGTTAAACCAGTCAAGCAAAAGCTGAGAAAGATGCACCCACAGATAGCTCTCTTGGTGAAAGTGGAAATACAGAAGCTGTTAGATGCAAAATTCATACGACCTATTGACTATTCAGATTGGGTCTCAAACATTGTACCTGTGTCTAAACCCAATGGGCATATCCGCATGTGTAATGATTTTAGAGATCTCAACAAGGCATGTCCCAAGGACGACTTCCCATTACCGAACATTGACATTATAGTAGACTTGACAGCAGGTCACGAGATGCTTTCTCTCATGGATGGATTCTTAGGCTACAATTAGATAAGGATAGCAGAAGAAGATCAACATAAAACAACTTTTACTTGTCCATGGGGTAACTATTGTTGGTGTGTCATGCTGTTTGGTCTAAAGAACGCAGGAGCAACCTATCAGAGAGCAATGACAGTGATATTCCATGACCTCTTTCATCATATCATGGAAGACTATGTGGATGACATACTAGCTAAATCTTCTAGGATAGATCACATACAAGTTCTCGAGCAGATCTTTGATAGGTTCGAGAAATATCAAGTGCGCCTCAATCCAAAGAAGTGTGTCTTCAGTGTAACATCATGGAAGCTATTGGGATACATTGTATCTCGTCGAGGTATCAAAGTAGATCCAACAAAAGTAAAGGCTATAGTAGAGATGCCTCCACCAAAGAACCTTAAGGCATTAAGGAGCCTCCAAGGAAGGTTGCAATCCATCAGGCGTTTCATCTCATAGCTAGAAGATAAATGTCAACCATTTCAACACTTTCTCCAAAAGGATGTCTCATTTCAATGGAATTATAAGTGTCAAGCAGCATTTGATCAGTTTAAAGAGTATCTAGCTACACCTCCTATATTGGTTCCACCAGTTACTGATAAACCTTTGATATTATACATCTCAACTACAACTTCGGCCCTAGGGGCCTTGCTAGCACAACATGATGAAACAGGAAAAGAGCATGCAATTTACTATATCAGTAGAACCTTGGTGGGATATGAACTCAATTATTCACTGATGGAAAGAGCTTGTTTAGCCGTAGTGTTCACCTCCCAAAAGTTGCGGCATTACATGTTGAACCAACACACAATTCTTATAGCTAAAATTGATCCCTTGAAGTATCTACTAGCAAAAGTAGCTCTTACAGGCAGACTAGCTAAATGGGTCATGATCCTTAGTGAGTTCGACATTGAATATGTGGATTGTAAAGCAATCAAAGGACAAGCTCTAGCAAATCAACTAGCAGAAGCACCCATGCAAGATACACACCCGATGGTAGCAGACTTTCCAGATGAAAATCTCTTCACTCTTTCCAACTCAATAATGTGGAAGTTGTACTTTGATGGTTCCTACACACAGCATGGATCAGGGGTCGGCATCTTGTTCATCACACCTCAAAATGACTACATTCCAAAGTCATATCGGCTTGCATTCCCTTGCACCAACAACATAGCTGAGTATGAAGCACTCCTCATAGGTCTTAATACAATAGTTCAATGGGACATCACAGAATTACAAGTATATGGAGACTCACAGTTAGTCATTCGCCAAGTCATAGATGAGTACCAAACAAAAGATGAAAAGTTGGTCCCCTACAAGCAACTAGTGGATGCCTACAAACCACATTTTTCTAGCATCACATTTGAGCAAATTCCAAGAGAGCATAACAAGGATGCAGATTCTATGGCTTCTGTAGGGTCACTGATTGACATGCCTGCAAATACACAGAAGTGTGAATTCTTGATCGAGCAATTGTTGATACCAGTCGTTGATGTTCATGTTACTGAAATCATCTACGAACTTGTTGGTCCCAATTCCCCATGGTACGAAGATATCCATGAATACGTCAAGAACAAAACCCTTCCCCCTGACCTATCATCCACCCAATGCAAAACCTTTATCTGTCGATCCTCCCATTACATCATTCTGGGTGATACACTATATCGCCGGAGTCTCGATGGTATCCTCTTACGATGTCTTAATGCGGAAGAAGCCGAGGCTACTTTACGAGACATACACGAAGGTGTCTATGGTGCACATTCTACCAGTCCTAATCTTGCTAAGAAGATACTCAGAATAGGTTATTACTGGCCTACAATAGAGCAAGATGCTGCACAGTTTGCTAAGAAGTGTATACAATGTCAGCAGCATGGAGATTTGATTCACGCACCAGCTCATGAATTACAACCTGTGACAACTCCTTGGCCTTTTTCTCAATGGGGTCTTGACCTCGTAGGACAAATCCACCCTTCCTCCTCCAATGGCCACAAGTTTATCATTACCGCCACTGAGTATTTCACAAAGTGGGTGGAAGCCATTCCTATGACCTATATCACCAGTAAGCAAATAGCCAAGTTTATCCTTAACTACCTCATATGTCAGTATGGTATTCCCCAAGCCATTGTCACTGATAATGGGAGACCATTCAAGAATCAAGATGTCTGTGCCTTGTGCACACAATACAATATCCAACATCGCTTTTCAACTCCCTACTATCCGCAAAGTAACGGCCAAGCTGAGGCTTCTAATAAAACCATTCTCAAGATCCTCAAGAAGACAGTCAATGAAGTTGGTCGTGATTGGCACTTGCAACTCAATCCCACCCTATGGGCCTACCGCACTAGTATCAGAACACCAACTGGTGCCACACCCTATGCCTTGGTCTATGGCTCTGAAGCCATCCTACCTATAGAGGTCGAGATCCCATCCCTTAGAGTATCCATGCAGGACCTGATCGGCGGAGAGGAGTATCGCACTTCCAGATTAGCTAAGCTTGAACTACTAGATGAGAGGCGCCTTGCCGCACTTAATCATCTCCATGTCTATCAAAACCACCTCCGATGTAATTACAACAAAAAGTTCAAAGAAAGACGGTTTCAAGTTGGTGATCTTGTACTCAAAGAGAATCAGAGAAATCAAATAGATCAAGAAAAGAAGGGCAAGTTTGAGCCTAATTGGTTAGGTCCCTTTATTGTGACAGTAGCATATGGATCAGGAGCTTATACTTTAGCTACACCTGACGGCATTCCTCTAGATGAACCACTTAACAGTGTCCATCTCAAGAAGTTCTATGCCTGATCCTCAGAGTATTCCAAAAAAGTAAAAAATAAAAAAAAATAAAAAAACAAAAAAATCAAAAAAAATCTGTCCTCTGGTGAAAACCTGGCAAACGGGTGCCTTGGATAAGTACCATAGTGAAAACCTGGCAAACAGGCGCTATGTGTAGAGTTAACACCCATCGTCTATCGAGTCCTATTCACTCCATGTCCAATTCACAACGCACTTCATCCATCCCTCCATAATAAAACCATTGACCTTGTTTGCATTTCCATCTCCCTATCTAGTATAGCTTGGAAATTTGTCAATGACCATCATCGTCTCCCCATGTCTTGATCTGTGTCTACAGTTAACACTGTCTTGTCCTAGGTCAAAGCTTTCTGTGTCTTCTTCGACAGTCACCCATACAGTTTTCTCTACCAGAATGGGGGCAACTCTTTCCTTAACTTAGGTCTAGGATTGGTTCCTTGTTCGTGGTTCGCAATGCATACTTCAATCTCTTTCTCATTGTTCGCTGATAGCATCCTTTAATGGACACATCGCTCCTACGATAAGGCTGTTATCTTCTCAACACTTTTCCCACATCATCACACCAACCAGAACTACATACTATCATCATTTCAATCTTAAGGTACCTTGATCCCATGGATATGGGTATGTAGGCAGTCTGGAATACGAAGGAAGTTTCCAGTACTCAGGTACATAAGATCCCGCCTTCCACCTTGACCCATCTCATCACTCTATCCAGAACTACATGTTTATCATTTTCATCTTTCATCGTAATGTGCCTTGATCCCATGGATACAGGGTATGTAGGCAGTCTGGAATACGAAGGATGTATCCAGTACTCAGGCACACACGATCCATCATTCTCCATCCACCCCAATCCATTAGCACTGTCATCCTTCTAGTCTTCCATTTTTCAAAATCCATTTCACCTCGATTTGACTAACTCAAGCAGCAAGCTAGTGCATCCTTTCAAAGCAAAAGTCCTTAACAAACCTAAAGCAAAGAGACCTACTTCCAGAGTCATCTACTATCCTGCATACCGATTGCCAACATCAACTAAGTCCCGCTTAACCAAAGTACTAGATCCACAAGCTTGCCTTCTGTGAAGTGTTCCATTGTCGAGACCAACACATGCGTCTCCTACGACATGTGGCATTTCCTGCAGCGAGACATTGTCTTTTTAGGTAGATAGCCCCCTTTAACGGACACAGAGTTCCTACGATAAGGCTGTTATCTTTCCTGTCCAATCTATCCTGAGCAACCTCTTTGGCAAGAGAATATGTTGGCTGTATGTTTACTTTGTAAGTCAGTCAATTTGTGTTATGGTTTATCTTTTGTTCCTTTATCCATTACCTACTCAAGGCTACCTTGGTTTATCTATAATCTTGGTATGTTGCAATACAGTACGGATTGGGGGCATAGTCATCTGCTTTTGTGTGCCATGTTTGAGGAATGATCTTTAGTATCTTTCTTAACATCATATTAATCTTGTGTGTGTTACGACCTAGCATCTTACATATTAATAGTTCTTCTTGCATTTACATGTATTGAAGTTTATTCTATGTTCAAGACTATGGCTCATTCACATGTACCAACAAGGTTATATAATGTCTAAGGGATCTAAGTTCAAACCGCTTGCTTGCAGAGTCAACGTCCACGCACTCGGATATTACTGCACCTTGGTCTTTTATACCTTGGTGGTGAATTATCCACGTGCTATATCAAAATAAGGATTGCTCTTTACATACAAATGTGCAACCATTGCAACAAGCTCATTCATCCATTCCCACAACCTTTATATCATTTTCATTGTAGTGATCGATCAACAGTCTCTGTCTTCCATCTCCTCCTATTCTTCTCTCTGGTGCATATCTGCAAAACCCACATGTCAGATATCACTAGTCATCACATCTATATCATCATACATCTATAAGCATCATATAAGCAACATATGTCATCACATGAATCCATAATCATACATACATATCATCACATCCATGACATCAAGGAATGCATACACAAAAGCATGAACAACAGTGAGCCGAATAGATCATCATATATCTCATATAAAGATCATCATAATACAAAATGTCTTTGTCTGCATCAATAATCCATATACGTCAATATAGTACATCAAGGCTATCAAGAACCCACAAAATATACATCAGGATGCACGCAGGCATCTGTCCAAAATGATACAAATGGTACAATGTACAAGTGTCCATCGTGATACAAGTATGGTACAAATATGATACAATATACATGTGCATGCCCTAGCGGGTAGAGCTGCCCTCCTGTTGTGGCCTCTGTCCTCCACCTATACTCAGTGTAGGTCCCCTAGATGGTCCCCCTGCTGGTCCTCCTCCCGCTGGTGTCGTGACTGGTCCTCTATCTGAGGACAGTGACTGTCCTATCCTGCGGGACCCAGATGCTCCAAACCTGCTCCTCTCTCGATAGCTGGGTGCCTACTGTGCTGCTGGCACCGCACCCACATAAAGACCTCTGTAATACTCTACCTATCTCCCTGCAGATACTAGCTCTCCCTGCACCCGGATGAGATCACTGTATAAGGTCCTTTGATCGGCACCCAGTGCACAGTGTGCCTCATCTCTCTCCCATCTAACTCTATGAAGTGTGGCCTCTGCTGTTAGTCGCAGCTATACCTCTGCATCCCTCTCCCGCATAGTCTGGGCTAGCTGCCCATCATCCCCTGCCGGTGTGGGTGCTACCTGTGCCTGGGCCTGTCATGCTGCCTGCACCACTGCCTGTACTTGTGCCTGCACCTGGGCCTGTACTTGTGCCTGCATGCCTGCCTGTAGGTGTGCCAGGGCTATCTGTGCTGCTGCTGCCACATGTGTCTGCACCTGTGCTAGGGCCTCGGCCTGTCTCGCCTCCACCCTAGCTACATCCCTGTCTCTCCTCAGCTGCACCATTCAGAGCTCTAATCGAGTCCTCCGAGTTGTCTCCTCCTGTAGTAACCGCTCAGCTCTCTCCAAATCTATCTCTACTGTTGGCTCCTCCTCCTCCGCCATCTCTACGTCTGCCTGCTAGCCGCTGGCCTCTCCCACTGCCTGTTGTCTGGCCACTCTAGCCTAGCGTCTAATCATGGCCTCTGCACTGAGGACTAGTACCTCCCCCACTGCCCCTGCCACCCCTGGTGTCGTCAACCACACTGGCCTGTGTGTCTGCCAATATATATTGTACTCGGGCAGTGTCCCTGGATCGGCCAGTCTTGTATCCCAATCCCATCTCACGGGGACAAGTCTCTGTACCTCTGCCAATGCTGAAGCCACTGGAATCTCTGCGTCCCAGTCTCCAACCTCCCTCTGCGTCCTAGCATGCGTCGCCTCCCCCACTGGTAGTCCCTGTGGTAGCCCAAACTGCCTAAGTACCCGCTCTGGTAGGTACCTCTCTATCGCGTCTGTCCGTCTCCAGAACAAATACCAAGCCTGTCTACAGTACATCAGCTACTCGTGCTCATCCTCCCACCCCTCACAAAGTTACCATGGCCTCCACACAAAAAGGTCCATCTCGTCGATCTACCGCCTCCAATGGCTAACAGATCCCAGTCTCCAGTGTGTAATCACTCCCTCATACAAAAATGCGTAAGGCTCTCCCCTCCCCCGCTGGCACTGTGTCATGGGTCTGATCACAGGGATATGCTCCCATGCCCACACCTGTAGAAGTGTCACCCCTGCTGAGAGACTCCTGCCTCTCCTGTACACATAGTGATGCATGTCTCGGTATAACTGTCCCAGCACACATGGACCCCATGCGTACTGTCTACATGTGTGAACATCCTAGATAATACTATGCCCCATCCAACTGATAGTCCCCTCGATCTCCTGTCTGGACACAAGAAGCCGCCAATCAGTGACGCCACTATCCATCTGATCCTGTCGCAGAGTCTCAGGACATCTGCCCATCGAATCTCCCCATCATCTATCCTCAAGTCATCTATGCAGAAGACCTCTACCAAGCCTGCCTCGCCCCGCGCCAGGTCAAAGTCCACTCTCTCTCCATCAATCTGAATCCTCAGGATGCGATACACATCCTCCAAAGTCATTGTCGCCTCCCCTGTCAGAAAGTGAAATGAGCCTGTCTCACTATGAAATCTCTCCACAACTGCTATCACTAGGGTGAGATTCACCCTAATGTGTGTCAAATGCACAACATGCCATAAACCTGCGTGCTCTAGGAACGCATCCTCCTCCCACGTCAGTTGTACGACCTCATGTGCTATCGGGTTGTGTCGCTCCCGTGACATCAGTGGGGGCATAATCCTCTGCATCCATAAGCAAACCACTTGTCAGTTCTTCTATACCATATCCCCCAAACTCCTATCTACTTCTATTATATCCAACCCCTTTCTAAACTAGGGTAGTCAACCCTTCGGTCCACCTTACCTAGGTTGCTTTTTTTTTCAACTAACCAAAAGCGCCTTGTTTCACACAAAAGCGCTGCTCTGTTCTACCAAAAGCGCCTAACTACTTCTGCAATAGCATTGCGCTAGCCTACACCAAAGGCGCCTTGTTTTACAAGTGCACTGCACTATACCCCCAACCGCGCCTCACTGTATGAACAAAGGTGACTCATTTTTTTCGTGCATTTCCAACCGCGCTGCACCATTCTACCAAATGCGCTGCATTGCCTAGCCATAAGCGCTGCGACATCCTACCAAAAGTGCTGTGGCGCTTATTCCCAAAGCCAACCACACGGCATTTTTACCAAACGCACTGCATTTACCTACCAACCACGTTGTGGCGCCCCAAAAGCGCTCTAACCGACTACCACTAGCGCTGCGATGTCCTAAAGCGCTTTTGGCTGACCTGAAAACCCTACCTAGACCTAGCCCTAATCTGCCCTAAAATGACAAATGAAAGTTAGGTTTTTGAACACATACCGCTGCCGAAGCTCCTGCTAGCCTCCTGTACGTCTGCACTAGCTCTGTCCGATGCCTGTGCGCTGGAATCGGCATCTCTACGTGCTGTCTACTCCTTCCACTCAACCTAAGTTTGGAGGCTCTACTCTCTAAATTTAGAAGCTCTTAGGGTACAAATGAGGATTGTGGTCCCCATGGGTCTTATTTATAGCATCCCTCCCTCATTTTCTTTTCTTCCCACCCCATTCTGCTTTTCCTTCTCACCTTGTCGCACAATCTTCTAGTCGAGCGTCAACATAGTTCTTCTGTCACTTCCCTGTCTTCCCGCTCGAGGGGGCATACACTGGGGCAACTACCTACACTGGGGCATTAGTAAATTGTATCACATCTTCAACAATTAATTTCTTTGACGCAACGCTATAAACTGCATCGCATCAAAGAGGGGCAAAATGTAGACACCCTAAAATGACCAAGTCATCGCACTACTTGCATTTCATAATCTGTCAAATCACCTGCATTTCACACATTAATTAAATAATCTAATTATTTAATTACACCAAATTCTCCTAAATTCAACATTAATTAAATAAATCCTCTTTATTTAATTAATTAAATCAAATTCCTCTATTATTCTTCCACGATTAAATAATTTTAATTATTTAATTAGATCATTGTCACCTTTCAAAAATTAAATCCACATTAATTAAATAAATCTAATTATTTAATTAATTCATCACAAATTCCCTCTTATCCAAACAATTAAATAATTCCCAAATATTTAATTAAATCAAATCCATTCTTCCAAATTTAAATAAATCAAATCAAATTTTTTTAAAATCCTCTCAATCTCCAAAAATAAAATAAATCAAATATTTTATTTATTCTTCCAAATCATGCACAACAATTAAATAAATTTATTTATTTAATTTGCTTTCTTATCTACAAATATCTTTCAAATCTTCTAAAAATAAGTCTTCTTCTCCATGCACACAAAATTAAATAATTTATTATTTAATTTCCCTCAAATCATGCAAAAGCAAATCTTAAGTTGAGTTATCTATTCATTCAACCTTGTTTTTATCAATTTCTCTTAAATTAGAAAAAAGCTTTCTAATTTATGAAAAACATGTCTTATATTTAGAAAAGAAAGTGTTTAACTCAAATAAAATAGCTTTTGTGTGACATTTGTCTTCTTCTTATTCGTTGCACATTCCTCAACTGTTCTCCTTCGTTGATTCTTTTGAATTATCTAGACCGTTGATCGATCTTCATTGAAACCTATATAAACCCCCCTCATCTCCTTCATTATTGAAGGATTGTTGCACCTGGGTACAATATCCTAAAGGATTGTCGTGCTAAAAGGATAGTCAACAATACAAAGATTCATATTTCAAGGCTATCCTTAATCTCATTCACATAGTCCTAATGTTGGTTTGATTTGCATGGAGTGAGATGATACTATGAGGATTAACTGAAAAGGTGAAGGGTTTGGTACCAAATTTGGTCACAAGTGTAAAAATTGCAATAAGCTTGAGAATATTGTTCACTAAACCTTAGAACTATCACCAAGCAACATCTATTTCATAAGATGTGATCAACAACCATGTAAGAAAAATGGATATCAACCTTATTGGTTATGCGTGCTTGATAAGAGCCCATACTTTTCACAAGGAGCCACCAATTTTTAACTAAATATTTCCATTAGAAACGGATAAAAAAAATGTTTGCCCAAATGAGGAAACTAGATTGTTAATTAGAATTCTATGTGTAATGTGATATGAAATAATAGATACACCTATAAATGACCAACTAACTTTAACTTCTCGTATTATTGCCTCGATGTTTCAAATATGTTGCTTCTCTTCATCCAAAACCAATGGTACAAAAAATTTCATAGATCAAGGAAATGGATATCCGTTTTGAGTTGCTTTTACCGAAGCAAAACAGATATCCGTCTTACTTTAGTACAAAGCAAGACGGATATCCGTTTTGATTGTTGACTTTTTATGGATTCTAACGTGTTTTAATGTTTCAGTCTCTTCTTCAAACTTCACCCTTCGTGCTGATGACTTTTTTTAATGCAAAATTAATAAAACGAAAAGGGTTTATAGAAAAAATTGTTAGCTTTCTAAAAATATAAGATTTATTTGGTTATCATTTTATTAAATAATTATTAATAATTTTCTATATACCATGTCTCTAACATCCTGATGGACGCACTGATTGAAAAACATCCATAACTTTCAAACCATTTCACTTTTTTGAGATCCGAAACCTGTGTCACACTCTATGCTTTTCGGCTATAGGTTAAAAAAAATTGAATTTTGATTTTTTTTATCGAGTTAGGTTGGCTGGAAAATTACTTTTTATTTTTAAAAAAAAGTCAGTAAAAAAATCATAACTAATTGTTTTATTAGAAAAAAATTTCAAATAAATATGCATCACATCCAGACATGAGTCCTCTACTTATTTTGAAAGTTTCAAAAATATATATATATTTTTACTCATAGTTAGGTTGGCTGGACAGACACCCACTTTTTATTTTTTTCTGAAAAATTCAATAGCTGTTCATTGAAATATTCAATTTTCACTAAGTAAATTTAGTTTTTTTTTTTTTTTAAATTAGTAGCCTATAAACTAGATTCAATTCTCTACAAATTTCATTCTTACATCTTTTTCAAATTGTATAGATAATCCATTCAAAATTTCACATGAACTTGATAAAGTCTGATTTTTTGTATTTTCATTGCCACTTAGAGGTATAGTTTGGCCCATCATGATCCTGCACATACCCGTACATGTATTAATTTTTATAGTAATTTGATATGGAGGCTCTTTAAAATATATCGACTTGGAACTAAATTATAAGTTTTCATTAATATGTATTTCCTTTATGTGTGATATAGAAACTGAAGTTGACCCAAATTTAGATACTGGAGTAAATGAGGCTGAAGAACACATAGTTGATGTTAGCCTAGAGGAGGCCCAAGTGCAAACAATGGATGTTGGAGAGGGCTCAGGTGATGAGGTATAAATAACCTCATTTATTCAATGGATCAAATAACCTTTTTGCACTATCCAATTCCCTAGCCTTGCCAATTTATTTATTTTTATAAGTGATATTTATCTATTTTTAATAAAATATTGTACAAATCCTGATTTCCTAAATTGATTGAAACTAGCTTGTAAATGTTGATTTAATGGCATGAAAAGTTGGGTAACTGTGCAGGTTAATGCATCACATAAGAAGTGGACATCATGCCGTTGTGGCCGAGTGCGTCGGAAGTTGTGGGCGCCAGAAATTTTAGGCTTGCATTTAATGGAGACTTTTATTTTTATTGTGCTATTTCTGTGGTTACTCAAAAGACATTATGACTCCACTCGGAGTCCTATTTATGTTTAAAAAGACAACAGTAGTTAATTTTCTATTTTTCGATTACAAGACTTCTTCAACTGACATTTTCCCGCCATCAGAAGTTTAGGAGTAGATCAGTTTTGTTGTTGCTCAAAATATGGATATAAAATAGACACCATGGATAAATGAAAAACAATTCCTAGTTCAAAAAATATCTTTTTGGATGTGTGTACTGAAAAATTCTAGGAATGAAAATGCTATTCTGAGTTTTAGTTCTTTGAAGATATGAAGATTTAAATGGAGTTCTTATGTGATGGAAGTGATTGAATGTGATTCGAATAAAAACAAGATCTCCCACGAGTTGGCCACTCGTGGGACATAGGATAGATAAGTATTTTTATTTATGTGAATGTTTTATCTAGTTAAAGATAGTTCATGTTTAGTTGTTAACATGTATGAGTGTTGTTCAAAGATAAATTGTTATGTTTTGTTATTTGAAACTTTCTGTGTAGATTCAAAGTTTTCCAGCGCATCTGCCTTAAGTTAGAATCTTTGTTTTTGATAATTAGAATGTGGAATGTTTGTAGCATAAGCAAGTTATGTTTGTGAGTTGTTAAGCTTAGAATTTATTTGTTTTCTAGTATAAAATTTACATGCTTTCTAGTTTAGAATTTTTTTTATTTCTAGTCTAAAATCTGAACGCTTTTCGTAGAGGGACATAATTACTATTTCATTTCCTATATTGTTTCAATATTTTTACAAAATTAGAAAATTGTTTTCTCGATGAAATATCCAAACTCCTTATTGCGTACAGCCTCAGACACTACCTCGGTTGATAAACTGATAATTTTCATCTAAAGTGTTAAGACCTTACGACAGAGTCATCAGGATCACTTCCTTTGACTGGTATGGATGAGCATATTAATCTAGCCAAAGAGGTGAAGAGAAAAATTTCTTATATAAAGTTAGATCATTTACTTGATATGGATATTGAAAAATTGAAACATTATGATCAATAACCTAGATGTAACGATAGGAGGTCATAGAATAAAACTACAAAGGAAATAATTGCTCATTTCAATAATCTTGACACACTTAGGCGAACCCAATTGTTATCTATTGTACTTCTTAGTAAGGAGATAAATAAGCCATTACAATTGTTGGGTGTATATTTGTCATTGAAAAAGGGGAAAGGTTCACACCTAGAAAATTATATTGTTGAAAATGTTAAAGAAGGTTTGGCTTCCGTTGGGAAACAATCTCGATCTACGAATAAGTCCATTTTAAGAAGAGTTATGTTAACATATATTTTAAGTGAGAAAATTCTAAAAAAAGATAATTGTCTTCAATTTCAACTAAGATTGGTTTTAGTAGAAAGACAGTAACACAATATATGAAAAGGAGAAAATTATTAGATGATAGTACCTCGAAAGGCAATTGGGCAATTATGTGTAGAGCTCCTCGATCTGACAGGATTCAAGATGTTGTTAGGAACTTGATCTCAACTTTTTGGAATGATAATACTCATGCTTCATCAAATAATAGAGATGTTATCAAACACAAAATTGGGCCCAATAGTCATGAACTACATACAAAACATTGGGTAGACATAACATAACATGAAATGTATGTGAAGTTTTGTAATTCAAATCCTCATATAAAGATTGGGCAAACAATGTTTGAAAGGTTAAGGCCATATTATGTGAAGACAAACAAGGTTTTTGAAACTTGGTGTCGTTATCATATTGAATTTGATCTCTACTATCAGGTGTTTTGAAAGATTAGAGAAGATAGTGATGGTTTTATAAATGCACCTCCTAAATGGGCAAGTTAATTCATAGCATCCATCTCATGTGATAAATTAGATGATGATAATGGAACTGGTCAAATAAGCTACATAAAAAGTCTTTGTGAAACTTGTGGAAATTCATCTAAAATGCGTTTGAGAAACAAAGATATCGACCCAATGAAGTTGGTAAATTGCAAGAGTTACAAGTACATAAGGTTTGAAACAAAAAATGGGAAAGAATCCACAAGGTTAGATTATGTAGAAGAGGAGATACCTATTGGAACATTTATGGAAAATTTTCATAAATTGATACAACCATACATACATCATACTTTTTTTGCTAAGTGGCAAACACAATAGTTTCAAACATTAAGAGATACTTTCCCACCTAGAACAATTTTATCACTAGTTGATTTTGCAGAAAATTACTCTTTTGTACATCAAAAAGATATTTAATCACAATATTACTTTTCAGAGCAGATCACTATTATGGTGCATGTGTGTTATCGGCATACATAATTGGATTTGGATGGTGTTGACAGTGCATTTGAAGCACGAGTCATTTTAAATAAAGAATCACTTTTATATTAGTGATGATAAAGAGCATGACACACGTTTTGTAGAACATTACTTTAAGAGTTTTTTTGAATATTTGGCAAGTAGGTGTGTTAAAATTGAAAACCATTTGCATGGTCGGATGGATGTGCATCACAATTCAAATCATCAAGGCCATTTTATGTACTATGTGGATATCATCGAAATGATAATATACCATATGTTTGGAGTTTCTTTGAGAGTGGGCATGGAAAGGGTGAACATGATGGCGCAAGAGCTTGCATCAAATGTGCTCTAAGAAAACATCAAATGAATAATGAGGGAGATCATATAAATGATGCACATGATGTTGAATGGTGTAAGACACACTTCGCATCAAATGAGGTTGGCACATCTTCAAGAACAAGCTGATACATTGTACATAGAGTGTTTTGGGAGATATCAGGTATGTATTGTTTGAAAATTTAACACTTTAAATAGATATTCATCTATGATATGTGTACATGAGTTTTTAATTTTAGTTTGAATTTAATTATTTTTATTATATTCGTAATGTACAATATAATAAATTTGTATGTGTGGATAGAAATCAATGTATGGATGCAAGAGGGTAGAGAAAACAAGATCCTTGCATTATGTCATGAGTACGGATAGCTAGAGATAGATGTTGGGCACTAGTGATTACTCTGAATTTCTTGTTATGAGTGCATGTCGAGAGATTGTGAGAATTGTAAGAACCAACAACATTAATATGTCAGTGAATGGAAAAATGTGCCACTAGTTGTTACTAACACATACAATGAAGATGAGGATGAAGTGTGTGTGTGTGTGTGTGTAAATTTTTGAAGTTACAAATTTTGGACATGTAAATTTGGTGCAGGGGATTTTTTGCAGTCATAGCAGAGGCTAGAAAATAGAAGAAGTTAGTTATTATTTATTGCGTTGCACAAAAGAGAGGCAAAAGTTAATAAAGCCAGAAGCAAGTGATGGAATGTTGTTGCCAACAACTTTAACTTTATTTAATATATTTTTAAATAATTTTGAATTTGTTACATATGTACATGTCAAGTACCTTGAGTGATTTAAACATTTAATTTATATTATAATTTATGTTGTCTTAATGTGCAATGAAAATGCTATACATGAACTATGTAGGTTACATTTACGTTGAAAATGTTATGTCTTATTGTGGAATGTTGTTTCCCACAGGTTCAATTGTAGTGCAAGGGACATATCTCAAACAAGTCAAGATTGTTCAACATGGGATTCTTTAGGTGGTATTTCTGAAGAAGACAAGGTAGATGACAATGGGAAGTTGAGTCCATGGAGATTTTGGGGTTTGTTTGTCATCACATTGGCGTTATATTGAGTACCTCTTGCAAACAATAGCATAGAACCTTTAATATAATTTAAACTCAAGTATGATATATAAAAAAAAATTACTAGTATAAATGAAAGAAAACAACCTTTAATATAATGGAATTTAAAAAATAATTGATAACACAAATTAGTAGATTGAATAACTTATAAATTAATAAATAATAATAATAAAAATCTAACAAATTATAGATTTTTTTCTAAAAATTATCACCCTGCCTTGGGAACCTCTAGATCCAATTACTAGTATTATATATACATGTTGCTATGTTATCTATCGAAATGTGCGCAAAATTAAATTGGAATAGACATGGATGGATATGCAAGTTTCACCATTATAATTTTGAAATTAGAATGGAGGCCAAGAGTTCGTATAATTGCGGTACTTAAATAAGCGGTCAAATCAAAATTCATTATAGTTAGGGCTTAAATTTGACAGTTGTATAGCTGTATTTAGACATTTTATTTGTAAAATACAATTGAAATTTTGAAAAGACTATCATATGAAAGGAGATATTTTGGACAAACTGTCAAATTTTATTTAGGATTATGATGATATATATATTTGGTCTTTATATAATTTATTTATGCTAATGTATGTCATAGTATTTCAAAGGCAATATTGAATAGATAACTGTCATAAAAAAATTAAATTTAAGCCCTGATTATAGTCACAAAACCCCCCACTTGTAGAACTAAAACTCCCCAAACACCATTCAAAGAAAATCTTGTCCGCCTAGTAGTGTAGGATGAACCTAGTTAGAAATTCAGGGAAGACATCTGTTGAGTATTTCATTTGGTGTGATTGTTGCCTCACCTACTCCCCCGTAGGGACCAAGGCATGAGAGCACAAGATGGCGGGCTCTCCCCACATTCCTGTGAAGGAACTTTTGTGTGTGCGCAGAGATGTGGGGAGAGCCGCCATCCCGCGCTCTCATGCCTTGGTCCTTGCGGGGCTACGGGGATTAGGTGAGGCCCATTTTCTAGGTCACCATTTTCATGGAGGCACTAGCTCACACACATTTTGGCTTCACTGTGCAAGTTGAAGGACATTTTTGGTTGTTGTTTGTTCTCACCTAGATGGGTCATGGTCTTCAGACTAGTTATTGCTTGGTTGGATCTGCTTGTTGTTTTAGAGGCCGTGGGCTTTGTTATTCGTAGTTTACCCTCCCCACCTTCACGCATAGGCCTCTGCCACAGCCTCTCAGCTTCTTGGCTCATTAGAGCCCTCTCTGGATTGGTTGGATCTACCTCTTTTGGAGATTCATAATCTCTTATTTCTACTTGATAATCTTGGATCTGGTCCTTAACTGCTCAGACTCTACACCAACAGGCCAATCACACCAAATGAAATACTCAACAAATGTCTTCCGTGGATTTCTAAGCAAAAATGTGGTCGTTGACATGTATGCAAAATGTGGAAGCATTAACAAGGCATGTGAACTGTTTGGTAGAATGCCTCAAAGAGATGTCATCTCATGGAATGCAATGATTGCAGGATATGCACAAAATGGATTCTTTGAAAAGGCTTTAGAAACTTTCAAGCAAATACGATTAGCAAGTGGAAATCCAAATTTGACAACCTTTGCCAGCATCCTCCCTACCTGTGCCAAAATGGGAGCTTTGGAACAGGGTATGGACATCCATCATAACATAATGGAAGGGGGGTTTTTGTCAGATATTATAGTTGGAAATGCACAAAATGGATTTGTGAGTGAACTACAGCTCTTGGGTTCAAGCACTTTGGTCCTGGATGTACATTTGGGCCATGGCATCTGGATTGAACACATGCTCTAGCATTTCTTTAGCCTCCTTAGGTCTCACAGTGATGACAATTACCATTTCTATAAACTTCATATTCCTTGGCCTGCTTTGGCCCAAATGAGAGTCATTATGAGACACAAATGGAGCGTTTGTATACAGTGTCAGATCTAACAATATGTCACATATTAGATTGTTCAAATTTTCACATATAGACAATCTTAGATTTTAGACTTTTCATTGTCATTCGGATGTATCTTTTAGACCCCTCTTTAGTTTTTAGGTCATTGCCCCTTTCAGGATTTTGAATGTCATGAAGCAAAAGAAGGCTTCAAAAATGTCCAAATAAAAAAAAGTGGTAGTGCTAACAAAAAATCAAACATAAGTGGATATTTTGAGCTCATACCTAGAAGATCCTATTGTTCCATCTATAACGATGTGGGCAACATGAATCCCTTGTGGTTGGAATTCTTAAGCAAAGCACTAAGAAAGGCCCCTTAAAGAAAACTTCACACAGGCTGAAAAGGCACTCATATACAACTGATATTTGCTCAAGCTGGGATAGATTGAGGCCCCAAATTTGTTAAATGCATAAATGAACTAGTTAAAAATTTGAGCATGCTAAAAATAATAGTACGGGCATTTTTCAACGAATATAAGGAATTGGGTATGGGGGTGAGAATACACATACTCAGTTTTGATAACTCTGCTGCTCCTCTAAGTGGTACTCAAGAACCAGTAAAAAGGATCACACCTTTTCTACTCTTCACCATGCCAGGCAAGATCGAGAGGAAATTATAATTACCCAATGCCATATCATCAAACATTCCTGACAATTTATTCATTCCCGCCCTTGATGAGCTTCACCATTCCAGCATTTCCTTATATACTAATCTAATACATCACAAAGGACACCCCTCAGCCACACCATAGTAGTACACAGAATGATAAGAAATTTGTTGCATTTCCAACAAATGATGAGAATGATAACATATGGGTTTTTGTGAGTGAACTTGGGTGGATTCCACGCCATTGACCTGCCCACATTGTACTCCTACTCAAAACAAGTTACACAATCAGACCCCATGAAAACCCAACAGAGGATATAACCTAATAGATACTCATAACCTAGTCCACAGTTGTTACAGTAACATTGTGTATTGAACTGTCATATGATATTGTTGGTAATAAAACTAAGGTACTAGCATCAATAATAGATTACAATGAGGTTGAAAATTCCCTACAGCTAAATGCCCTCACAAAATGCACTTTCAATATCTCACCATATAGCTAAGAGGTTGAATGGACTACAACGGGTTGAGAATCTTTAGGGAGTCCATTGATAGAGAAAGTTGAAAAGGCTCTTCAACATCTAGAAGTTGGGTAGAATTAGAGTTTCATATACTAGACTTTGTACTTGAACCCATATGATAAGGGGTTTTTTTGTCAGAATGATAAGAAATTTGCCAGAATGATTGCGGGATATGCACAAAATGGATTTGTTGAAAAGGCTTTAGAAATTTTAAAGAAAATGCAATTGGCTGGTGTAAAGCCAAATTCCATAATGTTTGCTAGCACCCTCCCTGCCTGTGTCAAAATGGGAACTTTGGAATAGGGTGTGGACATCCACCAAGACATAAAGGATAGAGGAATTTTGTCAGATATTGTAGTTGCAACTGCCCTATTAGACATGTATGCAAAATGTGGAAACATAGACAAGGCACGTGAACTATTTGACAGAATGCCTCAAAGAAATGTGGTCTCATAGACTTCAATGATTGCAGGATATACACAAAATGGATTTGTTGAAAAAGCTTTAGAAATTTTAAAGCAAATGCAATTGGCTAGTGTAAAGCCAAATTCCACAACCTTTGCCAACATCCTCCCTGCCTGTGTCAAAATAGGAGCTTTGGAATAGGGTATGGACATCCATCAAAACATAAAGGATAGAGGAATTTTGTCAGATGTTGTAGTTGCAACTGCCCTGTTAGACATGTATGCAAAATGTGGAAGCATAAACAAGGCACGTGAACTATTTTATAGAATGCCTCAAAGAAATTTGGTCTCATGGATTGTAATGATTGCAGGATATGCACAAAATGGATTTGTTGAAAAGGCTTTAGAAATTTTAAAGCAAATGCAATTGGCTGGTGTAAAGCCAAATTACACAACCTTTGCTAGAATCCTCCCTGCCTGTGTCAAAATGGCAGCTTTGGAATAGGGTATGGACATCCATCAAGACATAAAGGATAGAGGATATTTGTCAGATATTGTAGTTGCAACTGCCCTGTTAGACAGATTGTAGAATGCATCAGTTTGTTTGACTTAGGTGTATTGATGAAGGGTACACAAAATGGTACATTTGAGTTTCAAGTGCTTAATCAAAATGTAGTTCCACTACTTGAAATCTTTCCCTGATTGGCACAAATTTGGCTTATTAATAAAGCCATTAATGTTTAAAGTTAATGCAATTGGTAGGTGCTGAGCCAATTTTGACCATGAACTTATGTCTGAGCCCGGTCATTTAAAACTAAAGAGCATCACTACCACAGAGTTGTCAAGATGAAACATGTTCCCCTTGAAAAAGAGAATCGTGAACACACCAACACTATGACTTTTCACACTTTACAAATAGAAAATAGTACATCCAGATGAATTTTAGTCCACCACAAAACAAAACGACCAAATGAACCCTTTATGCTTATATATCAATTTGAAATGAAAGCTTGGACACCATGACGAGTTTGAGATCATAAAATGTTGCAGAGTTTGATATACTAATGCTTACCGTCAGCATTGAACTACGGCTGATCTTAAATGTCAGCCACTTCAATATTTAATGGTAAATTCTGGCCAATGAAAAGTTTTCCTATATTTAACACTTTTTGTTGTGAATGAAATAGAAAAATGCTATTGGCTGTTTGACCAGTTCAACTCTGAAAGTGGATGACATTTACATAGAGCGTTGAACTACTATATAATATACGCAATTTTGCATCAAAATGAGTTGCCAATGTCTTCACCAACATTTCTTGATATGCCTCAGACCCTATGGAAATGATAAAACATAGATTGAATTAGATTGAAAACATTGTTAATCACATTCATGTTCCATGTAACCATTCAGGCTTGTACAAAAGAATGGATAAGAGACCTTGAGGACCGATATCAATATTCTGGAGCTCACGCTAGGAAGCTCCGTAAATTTTGTAAATTCGTTTCGTTTCAAATGTATGAATATTGATGCAATAAGAAGACATTTTGTCTTCTTACTATAGACAAAAGATGAAACTTTAATCAATCTTCCAATGAAACTAGCAAAGAAAGACTAAAATGACAAAGAATTAATTAGTCTCAAACTACAGGTACGGTTTAAATTTATATGAATAAGATGACAAAGAATTGGTATCCTAACATCTAATAGATCAAAACTTAATGCAAAATATTCTATTGCACATTGTTGTATTTCTAAATCAATATATCTTGCATACCTGCACCCTTGTTTATGTCAGCACTATCTTAATTAACTCTTACAACACTGACAAATTGCCGTAAATAGAGAAGAGTTTGTGGTTGAGCTGAAAATTGTTTGAAAATAAAGTTTTATTTACTTGCTAAAAATTGCCTAGATATGTTCTTGTAATTCTTGATCTGATCTTGAGGTTGAGTGTGCATCAGTATCTTTGCATAGGTGTTCAAAAGAAGAGCAACAGTCACAATACTGTAGTCACCATTCTAAATGTTAGAAGCCCAAGATCAATAGATGTTTTGGGTGCTTAAAAACAAATTTAAATAATCACGCAAATATGCTCAGAATATCTTACAACACACTGTTAGTGCCTGAATTGACTGGTGGTTTTCTGAGCAATTTTCATTCAGGCACTTTCCCTAAGTATCCAAAAAATGTTCTAAGTAATGGACCTCCTCAGCATTTTTCAGCTGCATCATCATATTTTCTTGAGGAGGAGGTCATCATCATCATGCTTGTTTTGATGAACGTCAGCATCATCATGTTCCCCTTCGACCGGTTTCTCATCGTCATCATCATTTTTCACATCAGGTGATGTTCGATTTTTTATCCTGATGATGCTGACGAGCTACAGTGCGCCCTAATCTGCTTGCGAGGGTGATTTTTCAAAGAATCCGGTGATCTCCCATTTATCGCCTTGCGCAAACATGATGATGATGTTGCCCCATTATTCTGAAGGGGTTAGTCTCTAAGTTGTTCGACCTAACTTGTTTTTTCTTAAGGGTCGTCGTCATCATCATCATATTTCCAGTTATCATCCTGCTGCTTGCGGAGGTCATCATATTTTCTGCCTTCATGATATTTCGCCGGGGTGATATTTTTATCATCGGGTGATCTTGGTTATGATCATCCTGATGATGTATTTGAAGAGTTCTAAGTGCGACCCGATATTCACTAGGGTCATCATATTTTGAGCGTCAGGATGATCTTAGTCAATATCATCCTGATGATGTTGTATCACTTCTTGTTCTTTGTTTCTCATCCTGATGATGCTGACGTCATCCGTATATCAGGGAGATATCTTTCTTTCTGCCTGTCTGCATCATGATATTTCCGAAGGAGGGGGTGATATTTTCATATCACTCGAGTGTGTTTGTTCCAGCATCATGATGATGTTGATATCAAGGAGATATCCGCCTGCCGGCTCGTGCGCTATCTAGTGGGGGTGATCTTTTCGAGCATCATCATATTCAGTTATCGCCCCGATCTTATAAAGGAGCTACAGTGCAACCTGATATTTGTGCATCAGGAGGATATTTCCAAATATCCGGTTGTCTTCCGAATATCATGATGATGTAAACATGATGATGACGTCATCCGGATATGAGGAGGTGCGCAGTAGGCAGATATGATGATGACGTCAGCAGGATATGATGATGACGTCATCAGGATGTTCATCGGCCAGACTTTCGTTATAAGCTCAGCAGGAGGATGTTCCTCTGAAGGATCAGGTTGTGCCGATTATCATGAAGGTTATATTTCAAATATCATGATGACGTCAGGGTGATATTTCGAACAACAGGATATCATGCTGCTGGAGGATGATGATGATGAAGTCCTATACTAGTGTCGTCAGGAGCAAAAGCACCGACATGATATATTCTCATGATCTAGTATATAAAGCGTTAAGGAGGTTGCTGCGGGGTGCATGTGGGATAATGTTATCCTGCATATTCGAAACATCATGATGATGCATCTCAGCGGGAAGTGGTTGCGATGAACTGTTTGATGTTCTTCCCGAGGCCGCGGGTTGGTGCGCCATCAATGGCGATTGTTGCAGAGGTATGGGCGATGGCGTGGATGGATGTAGTACCTGATTGAAGATCTGGATCCCGAGGCAATGGCGCAAGGCTCGAGATATCTTCCTGTCTCCTCCCCTACCTGCTGCATTAATGTGTTTGAGCGCCATTTTCATTATACTGTATATCTGGCGGGAGTTTTGGTCAACCTGGTAGTTAATGCTGAAGACACCCTCCTGCTATATAATGCAGACGAGGTTATTCATTCAAGGTTGTTGAAAGTTGATGATTTTTGGCTCTGTAATCCATAACCAGCTGATCTGGTTGCTCTGTACAGTTTTCTTGTGAGTTTATGTATCTCCTGTTGTAGGACTTGGCATGAATCCACTGGTTTCATGGTTAAACTTATATGAGTAATGCTATCTTAGCATGTGTTGTGTTAATTCTGTCTCCAGTATTGCATGTATTCTTCTTCTGGATCTGGATATTTGTGTGATGTTTAGATTCTAGAGCATAGAATTCCTATGTTGAATGTCTGATCTTTTAACCTCTGCTCAAGGGGCAGATTAAACTGTTTTCAGGTTGAACATTGGGAAGGGTATACTGCAGTAGGGATGCCATAAGTAGAGATAGCTCAACACTCTATATTGGGAGATTAAGGCAGATATCATGTGTATCCCCCTGAAATCCAGTTTTAGCTATTTATGCTGATCATTCACAGGTGTATGTCTACCGACTCCAAGCCCTGGATAGGCACCAATCATGCTGTGTTCTTGTGTTATACACCATGTCCAGCTTTGCATCCAAATTCATATCAAAACACTTCATACTTCCACCTGTTAGTTGTAGGAGTAGGATTAGGAATCCCCTGCATGCTCTCATATCCAACCAGACATCATGTCCAAGAATGTTGCCAACCTTGTGATCTATCATGCAGATCTTGGTCCATACATGAGGGTATTCTGCCTGTTGTTGTCAAGTTAGATCTTTCTATCTTTGAGCCAGTCAAGGTTACATCTTAAGTTATAGGGATACCCCCCTTGGTGCGGCAGAACCAGAAGTGAAGGGGAGGAGCTCACGCAACCTCCTGTATTCAGTTGGCCTGAATCTGCCTGTGCATTAGAAGTGGCAAACCCTAATGCTGATTCAGAAGAAATGCCAACAAAATGGCGACTCTGCTGGGGAATGGACTAAAAAATGATATACTTGTGGCCCCTCCGAGTCACTAACAAAATGATGCTCTGCTGGTGGAATGAACCTGGAAAAGTAGCTTTCAGCTATTGAAAATTTTGTCCTCTCTGGAGAGGTGGCGACTCTGCAAAAAAGATCCAAATGCACATGAAAGATAGATGTATGTTATTGGTTGAAAGATGTACATATTTCTGCATCTGTATGAGAAAAGGTACTTTGTTACTTCCCCTTTATTTGCTGTTTTACTGCATAAGTTAGATGCCAGGGGAAGCCTTAGGTCTTAGACAGACAAAACAATGTCTAAGAGTAAGGTTTTTATGAATCCAAGTATGAGTTATCCCACACTCAGTGGTAAAATGTTGGATAAAGGAATAGAAGAGATAAGAAATAGGTTGATA
Organism: Cunninghamia lanceolata; assembly: GCA_027924645.1. NCBI lineage: Eukaryota > Viridiplantae > Streptophyta > Pinopsida > Cupressales > Cupressaceae > Cunninghamia > Cunninghamia lanceolata. The sequence goes on along the minus strand of BSBN01000339.1, from coordinate 21,298,593 downwards.
CTCTTAGAGGCTGAGCAGGCCCAGTTAAGAAGCAGTAACCCTGTTGTGTCTGCCAGTCAGAAAGCTAAACCTCCTGTCAGCCCTTTTGATCCTTTGTATGACCAACTGGATTTGTCATGGGTGGATTATAAAGTAGAAACTATGCCTGCTAGGATATACTGTCAGATGCCTAGATTTAGTGGTCACAATGTATGTGATGGGAATGCACATATCCAAAATTTTCAAAGTTTTATGGGAAAACATTCATTCAGAGATGAGGATATGTGGATGAGGTTTCTTGTTAGGTCCTTTGATGCAAAAGCAAAAGATTGGTATTTGAGCTTTCCAAAGAAATTTTTTGCCTGTTGGGATGAGCTTGCTGACTGTTTCAAGGAAGAATTTGCAAAAGAACCGGCTGATCTTGTTGCAGAATTGATGAGAATAAGAAAACAAGATGAAGAGCCATGTGTTGATTTCAGTCATAGGTTTGCAGTAGCCCTTTCACATGTCCCTGAAAGTTTCAGACCTGATATTTCAGCCTGTGTTGGCATATTCTTTGAAGCTTTTGAGGAGGGCTCTAGTGCATTACTGAGGGATTTCAAGGTGACAAGTATGCAGATGGCATACAAATTTTTAGAAAATGTAGAAGAAATGAGAAATGTGCACCTGCTGAAACCCCTGTCCCCAGGCCTTGGTGTGAATAATTGTTGTGAAGCTGCAAATGACCAGATGATTGTGGCATCATGTGCAGATGAAAATGAAAATAAAAGCATAGAGGTTGAGACTGCTGTATTTGAACATAATGCTAACAATACTGCTCAACTGGATTGTTCACCAGTCGAGGATGCCAGTGAAAGGACTAATGAGGATTCCCATTGCAATGATGAGGCAGCTGACCATGAAGACAATAACGAGGTTGTGGACAGTAATGAGCAATTTTTAGAATGGACCTGTGGAGACAATTGTGAGTATTGTACTCAAGACAGAGAAGATATAAGCAAACAGAGAAGCAGTCCTATGTGTGACCCATTGCCTACCTTTCAAACACATGGAGGTCATGAAGAGCAATCAGAAATTGAAATAAGTGCTAGTTCAGAGCATGATTGTTTTTCATTTGATGGTTGTTTTGCTTATGACACACAGGCTGATACTCCTCCACAGAGTGAATCCATTGGTGATGAAGATGTGTGCTCTGCTGCCCATGAACAAATGGCATACTATGATGAAACTGATGCACCTGGGTCACCCATTTATGACACATACAGTGATGAGGATCTGTCTGAGTATGGTGAGGATCTAGACACTATTTTTGGCTTGGATTCTGTTTCTCATCCTGATGAAAGAGGAAACAACATACATCAGGTAAATGACTGTGAGAATGTGCCTGACTTAAAAGAGATGCCAGAGCCTGATCTTTTCCAGCCTGGTGTACCAGATGGTTGTGTACATGATGTACACAATTGTGATTTTGAAAGCTTTTCTTTTGATGAGCCAGCATATAATACAATGAGTCTTGATCTTCCTAGTTTTGTGGTGAACTCCGAATGTTTCCTATTTGCAGTCCAACTAGGAGATCATGTTGCAATGCATGATGATGATATAGGTGATGAGTGCTATATGCCATATGAACATGCATTGTTTGATACATTCTGCACCCACATGTCACATGATGCTGGGGGTTATCTGCACAGGTTTGATAATGACAAGCCAAATCAAAGAGTTGAATATGCAGATGACAAGATTTGTTTGTGGGTGGATGTCTGTAGTATCTCCAAGCTTGACCCAGTGCATGCAGATGAAAACAAGATATTTGACAAAGGGAGATACATGTTTTTCTTTTCTTGGTGGCCTTAGGCCATCAAGTGTGTTGGGTGATGCAGGTCAGTGCAGTATTTGACTCTGTGCCCAATGGATAAGGGACTGGTCTGCATCCCAGAGATCTGGAGTTCTCGCTGCAGGTTTTCACCTGCACGTCCCCAGACAGAGCCACTGTTAGTGCCTGAATTGACTGGTGGTTTTCTGAGCAATTTTCATTCGGGCACTTTCCCTAAGTATCCAAAAAATGTTCTAAGTAATGGACCTCCTCAGCATTTTTCAGCTGCATCATCATATTTTCTTGAGGAGGAGGTCATCATCATCATGCTTGTTTTGATGAAGGTCAGCATCATCATGTTCCCCTTCGACCGGTTTCTCATCGTCATCATCATTTTTCACATCAGGTGATGTTCAATTTTTTATCCTGATGATGCTGACGAGCTACAGTGCGCCCTGATCTGCTTGCGAGGGTGATTTTTCAAAGAATCCGGTGATCTCCCATTTATCGCCTTGCGCAAACATGATGATGATGTTGCCCCGTTATTCTGAAGGGGTTAGTCTCTAAGTTGTTCGACCTAACTTGTTTTTTCTTAAGGGTCATCGTCATCATCATCATATTTCCAGTTATCATCCTGCTGCTTGCAGAGGTCATCATATTTTCTGCCTTCATGATATTTCGCCGGGGTGATATTTTTATCATCGGGTGATCTTGGTTATGATCATCCTGATGATGTATTTGAAGAGTTCTAAGTGCGACCCGATATTCACTAGGGTCATCATATTTTGAGCGTCAGGATGATCTTAGTCAATATCATCCTGATGATGTTGTATCACTTCTTGTTCTTTGTTTCTCATCCTGATGATGCTGACGTCATCCGTATATCAGGGAGATATCTTTCTTTCTGCCTGTCTGCATCATGATATTTCCGAAGGAGGGGGTGATATTTTCATATCACTCGAGTGTGTTTGTTCCAGCATCATGATGATGCTGATATCAAGGAGATATCCGCCTGCCGGCTTCGTGCGCTATCTAGTGGGGATGATCTTTTCGAGCATCATCATATTCAGTTATCGCCCCGATCTTATAGAGGAGCTACAGTGCAACCTGATATTTGTGCATCAGGAGGATATTTCCAAATATCTGGTTGTCTTCCGAATATCATGATGATGTAAACATGATGATGACGTCATCCGGATATGAGGAGGTGCGCAGTAGGCAGATATGATGATGACGTCAGCAGGATATGATGATGACGTCATCAGGATGTTCATCAGCCAGAATTTCGTTATAAGCTCAGCAGGAGGATGTTCCTCCGAAGGATCAGGTTGTGCCGATTATCATGAAGGTTATATTTCAAATATCATGATGACGTCAGGGTGATATTTCGAACAACAGGATATCATGCTGCTGGAGGATGATGATGATGAAGTCCTATACTAGTGTCGTCAGGAGCAAAAGCACCGACATGATATATGCTCATGATCTAGTATATAAAGCGTTAACGAGGTTGCTGCGGGGTGCATGTGGGATAATGTTATCCTGCATATTTGAAACATCATGATGATGCATCTCGGCGGGAAGTGGTTGCGATGAACTGTTTGATGTTCTTCCCGAGGCCGCGGGTTGGTGCACCATCAATGGCGATTGTTGCAGAGGTATGGGCGATGGCGTGGATGGATGTAGTACCTGATTGAAGATCTGGATCCCGAGGCAATGGCGCAAGGCTCGAGATATCTTCCTGTCTCCTCCCCTACCTGCTGCATTAATGTGTTTGAGCACCATTTTCATTATACTGTATATCTGGCGGGAGTTTTGGTCAACCTGGTAGTTAATGCTGAAGACACCCTCCTGCTATATAATGCAGACGAGGTTATTCATTCAAGGTTGTTGAAAGTTGATGATTTTTGGCTCTGTAATCCATAACCAGCTGATCTGGTTGCTCTGTACAGTTTTCTTGTGAGTTTATGTATCTCCTGTTGTAGGACTTGGCATGAATCCACTGGTTTCATGGTTAAACTTATATGAGTAATGCTATCTTAGCATGTGTTGTGTTAATTCTGTCTCCAGTATTGCATGTATTCTTCTTCTGGATCTGGATATTTGTGTGATGTTTAGATTCTAGAGCATAGAATTCCTATGTTGAATGTCTGATCTTTTAACCTCTGCTCAAGGGGCAGATTAAACTGTTTTCAGGTTGAACATTGGGAAGGGTATACTGCAGTAGGGATGCCATAAGTAGAGATAGCTCAACACTCTATATTGGGAGATATCTGTAAGGCAGATATCATGTGTATCCCCCTGAAATCCAGTTTTAGCTATTTATGCTGATCATTCACAGGTGTATGTCTACCGACTCCAAGCCCTGGATAGGCACCAATCATGCTGTGTTCTTGTGTTATACACCATGTCCAGCTTTGCATCCAAATTCATATCAAAACACTTCATACTTCCACCTGTTAGTTGTAGGAGTAGGATTAGGAATCCCCTACATGCTCTCATATCCAACCAGACATCATGTCCAAGAATGTTGCCAACATTGTGATCTATCATGCAGATCTTGGTCCATACATGAGGGTATTCTGCCTGTTGTTGTCAAGTTAGATCTTTCTATCTTTGAGCCAGTCAAGGTTACATCTTAAGTTATAGGGATACCCCCCTTGGTGCGGCAGAACCAGAAGTGAAGGGGAGGAGCTCACGCAACCTCCTGTATTCAGTTGGCCTGAATCTGCCTGTGCATTAGAAGTGGCAAACCCTAATGCTGATTCAGAAGAAATGCCAACACACACTAGGGGTTTTGTCATAAATGACAGCAAATATTTCCTTTGGGCTACAACCAGGCCTTCTAGCCAAAAGATGATTGTACTCTCCAAGTAGATAGGCACCGACCTGTAAGTACACAAAATTTTGGTTAATGGTAGTAGAATCAATTTACTTAAACTCAAAACCATTAGAATCAATTTACTTAAAATCCCAATTCAGAATCCATACCTTTGCCCTGAAACTGGGTATCTACCATGCATACAGTGCCAAAAGGAAAAGAGTGGAAGTTTCTGCTCAGTATCAAAAATTAGGTGGTTTAAGATTCAGAAGCATGCATAGTCATATACCAATTAACTTGCCAAACATACATTTTTACAGGTATACCAATCCTTGGTTTATATATCCTAGAACTATGTTAGGTTTACATGGCAACTGACTTGCAAAGACCATTCATGCACCTTTACATGATGCATAGCCACAAAACAAGCAACGTTTATATGCACTCATTTTCCTCACCGAATAAGCAAGTGCTACACATATCATACTACTTTCATGACTAAAAATCCACACGAATGGATTGCCAAGATAGACCTTGTAGGAAAGTATTATAAGGTTTAGAAATCGTAAGCTTTTGGTGACAATAGGCTACATGAAAAATAGTGTAGTAAGTTGGATTGTGTGGGTACTTAAGAAAAGAAGAAAGCAATCATCATAGACAGAGTTCAAGCAAATGTTATTGAAGAAATCTGATAAGGGAGAATCTGCATGTTATCTTTTCCAACTCATGGATATTAGGCAACGATACAGAAATTTAGTATCCTAAATTTTGTTGGTGATGTGGAACCATCAATTGCTCTAACAACATTTTTAAGAGTGGACTGAAAGATGCAATTCAGGCTAAATTGGAGATGCATGACTCACAACCTAGATATGTAGTGGGTGTATATGAGTGGAGGAAAGTTTCTACAAATGGTCTAGAATATCATTATGAGAATTGCAAAGACCAATAACCATTTCATTGCTTGTTGTAGGCTAGTTCTAGTGTTGATGACATGTTGAAGGTCACTTTAGGGTAACGGAGTGAGATGAGTGTAGTTTTGACCCTTTTTGCAATTATTTGACTTTGTAAAGGGTCACATGTTTGTTTCTTTTTCTACATTGGGTGGTGTTAGGGTAGAAAACATCTTTTGGTAGGCATTCTTCCTTAAAAACCACACATGTTCACTTGACCATGGAGACATCATGGCTTCTATGTATCTAGGAGCATCAATCATAGTTTTCTTTATTGGCAGTCATTAAGGATGGAATGCAAATCATTTGGCTTTCCTATGAGGATGTTTGGATGGTTCAATGGATATGCAAGACTAACCATTTCCATTCTAGGGCAACCGATCCATCTCCCATCGCTCCTAGGCCAAAGACGAATAAAGGGAAGTTAATGGAGCAGATTGTAGGTTTAGTTAGTAGAGTAAGCACTTTGTTGTTGTGTGAAGGAGAAAGACATAAACCCTAAGCCATAAAACATAAACCCTAAACCCTAAACTACAATCCCTAAATCATAAACCATAAACCCTAAACCCTAATCCCTAAACCCCAAACCCTAAACCCTAAACCAAAAACCCTAAGCCATAGACCCTAAACACAAAACCCTAAACCATAAACCATAAACCATAAACCCTAAATCTTAAACCAAAAACCTTAAACCCTAAACCCTATACCCTATACCAAAAACTGTAAATCCTAAACCCTAAATCCTAAACCATAAACCCTAAACCCTAATCATTAAAACCTAAACCATAAACCATAAAACCTAAAACCTAAAACCTAAACCATAAACCATAAATCCTAAACACTAAACCCTAAACCCCAATCCATAAACCATAAACCATAAACCCTAAACCATACACCCTAAACCCAAACCATCAACCCTAAATCCTATACCATAAACCATAAACCCTAAATCCTAAACACAAAACCCTAAACCCTAATCCCTAAACCCTAAACCCCAAATAATAGACCCTAAACACAAAACCCTAAATGCTAAATTATAAACAATAAACCCTAAACGATAAACCCTAAACCCTAATCCTTAAACTATAAAGCCTAAACCCTAAACTCTAAACCCTAAACCATAAACCATAAACCATAAACCTTAAACCATAAACCCTAAACCCTAAATCCTAAACCGTAAACCCTAAACCCTTAACGATAAACCATAGACTCTAAACCCTAAACCATAAACCCTAAACCCTAAACCATAAAACATAAACCATAAACCCTAAACGTTAAACCATAAACAATAAACCCTAAACCCTAAACCCTAAACACTAAACCCTATACCCTATACCATAAACCCTAAACCTTAAACCTTAAACCATAAACGCTAAACACATAACCCTAAATCCTAAACAATAAACCCTAAACCCTAAATCCTAAACTCTAAACCCTAAACCATAGACTGTAAACCCTAAACCCTAAACCCTAAACCCTAAACCACAAACCCTAAACCATAAACCCTAACCGTAAGCCATAAACCCTAAGCCCTAACCCTACCATAAACCCTAAACTATAAACCATAAAATAGAAACCCTAAACCCTAAATAAAAAAACCCTAAACCCTCAACCATAAACCCTAAACACAAAACCCTAACCCCTAAATAAAAATCCCTAAACCATACACCCTAAACAAAAAATGCTAAACCCTAAACCCTAAAACCTAAACCCTAAACCATAGACCCTAAACCCTAAATGCAAAATCCTAAACCCTAAACCCTAAAACCATGAACCCTAAACCCTAAACCCTAAACCCTAATACTTAAACCATAAACCATAAACCCTAAACCACAAACCCTACACCATAAACCCTAAACTCTAAACCCTAAACCCTAAACCCTAAACACTAAACCATAAACCATAAACTCTAAACCCTAAACCCTAAATCCTAAACACAAAACCATAAACCATAAACACTACTCTAATCCCTAAACTCTAAACCCTAAACCCTAAACCATAAACCCTAGACCATAAACCCTAAACTATGATCCCTAATCCCTAATCCCTAAACCCTAAACCCTAAGCCCAAAACCCTAAACCCCAAACATAAAACCCTAAACAATAGACCCTAAACACAAAATGCTAAACCCCAAACCATAAACCCTAAACCCTAAACCATAAACCATAAACCCTAATCACTAAACTCTAAACCCTAAACCCTAAACCATAGACCCTAGACCCTAAACACAAAACCCTAAACCATAAACCATAAACCCTAAACCCTTAACCATAAACCATAAACTCTAAACCCTGAACCATAAACTATAAACCCTAAACCTTAAACTGTAAACCCTAAACCATAAAACCTAAACCATAAACCATAAACCATAAACCATAAACCCTTAACCCTTAACCCTAAACCATAAACCATAAACCCTAAACCCTAAACCATAAACCATAAACCATAAACCCTAAAAACTAAACCCTTAACCCTATAGTATAAACCCTAAACCATAAACCATAAACACAATACGCTAAACCCTAAACCATAAACCATAAACCCTTAACCATAAACCCTAAACCATTGACCCTAAACCATAAACCCTAAACACTAAACCATAAACCCTGTTGGAATTGGAAATTTCCAGTCAATTTTTTCAGCCTACCAAACCTTTGGTTGCATTTAGTAATGCCTTGTTGGAATAGAAATGACCTTAATTATTGCTCCAATACTTGTCTTTGCTTTTTATAAATCTATCATGTGGTTCCAAAGCAAATATCTAGTCCTATCCCTGTGAAGATGAAGATGCTACCCATGAGGAGAAGCTGTTGCAAGAGCCAGAGCTACCAACAATATGTCGAGTTGAGGTACCCGATATTAAATCTTTATATCCAGAATGCTGTTCATTGTATTACTTACATGCCAATTTTGTGAGTGCTATAAACTGAATCCAAAAATAATAATATTGAATTGGGTATTGTGCATAATTTTTTCAATTGCAATGCTTGGCAAATGCAAGTATTCTCCTCAGCACTTCAAATCTTAGGGAGAAGGCTCAATACTTGACAACAGAAAACTAGCTCCTCCACCTTCTCAAACAAGGGTCAGGCAGACTGCTTATTTTAATGGTGAAAAGGTTAATGATTACTTAAGTAGTCCATCAAACTATCTCCCATTAAGGATCCCTATTTTCTTTGGTATGTTCTTTGGTTGTGTGTACTTTCAAAATCAAGATGATAATCTACAACTATAAAGCAGCTGGCATTGAGGAGTAACAAGACCTTACTTCATAATTTAGAACACAGATTCCAGAATCCCTAATTTCCAAAGAATCATTTCTCTACCAAGGACCAGATAAATTAGTGTATCCAACTCTGCAATTACATATGATTGAATAATTTCCAAACATGCTAAGACAAGAACCATGTTTCAAGAAAGAACCATGCAAATGGAATTTATATCATGGATCAAAGCATTTGTTAATAAGAGTAAAGTGTAGATTACAAGAGAATTGGATCTTCTCTTAGGTTGGAATCGACCAGACTATTAAAACCATTACCACGAGAATAGTTTGATGTTGTGCCAGTCGCACCCAAACATAATTTACTGCAGAGCCTCAGCCCACTAATGATACCCTGTGTGTGGCAGTAGCATAATCAAGTTGTTGAAGCTTACACTTTGCGAACAATGACACGTCGCTCTCTCTTGTACTCCACTTCATCTCTCTGATGCATGACAACAAGGGTTCTTTTCACCTACAATAAGGGCAAAAGGCAATCAGTCCAAGATTTTTTTTAAAAACATAGGAAGATAACAAGTTCTGAAAGTGACATAACAACCCTTCTGTAGCTACAGAACCCTGAAATTAAATCAGCTTGTTAGGTAACAAGAGATCATCTTAATATGTTTTAAGCCATTTACACTAAAAATTCTCTTAAGAGTAAATAACATCTTCCAAACTCAACAAGAACGAGTCGTGGTTTCTTACAACAGATTCAGTAAATCCCATTCTTGCTAAATCATCAAGAAGGCCATGTCAGCCTGGCCTGGCCAGGCCAGAAAACCCTAGCAGGGCCATGAAAAAGTTCCCGCAGCACACTTCAGCTCAGAGAAAAAAATATCAAGCCGAGCACCACATCATTACCAACAATTACTAAATTTTCATACCACAAACTAGAACTTTTTCCCTGATTTTTGGGGACTCAACATTTTTGTTTTCTGACAAGTAGCAGACCTTAAATCTATGCCTTTATCATTACCAACAAGGTACCAGCAATTTGCTTTGTCTCCTCTTTGTGTCTGGGCTGGGAGATGATAAATTTAGATACCCAAACTTGCACATAGCTGGTATCTGCACAGATACATTTAACAAACAACTGTATTTGTTGCTGGAAATAGAAAATAGGAGTTTCCAAGCCACAGAAAATTTTATAGGTGGAAACTAGCAGTGCAATAACCACAGTTTTGGTAAGCAGATTTTATTGGCGAGATTAGGTTCATATGGTTAATAGATGTTGGTGCCCTCCAAACTTTGTGGAATCTTATTAATATCTTAACTGATTAAATTAAAGAGGTTCTAAAAATTTTAGTCCCCAACTTTTCTATTGCCATGAAATGATATCCACTAATGCATTCTTGGTGTAATTCTATAAATTGATCTCCTCTTGTTTCGTCTGGCTACATTATGAAAACTATTGAATCTAAGGCACTACAAACTATACAACTTCCATATCATCCAATTACTGAATCCAAACTATGGAAGATACAAAACTCTGATTTTAAAGGTCCAAAACAACACTTCTAAAATAGAGTGAATGATCTGGATCACAGGTGGTCTGGGGGACAATCCTATCTTAGTGAAGAACAGAATTATAGAATATACAAAGGGAAATGAAAACACAGTTAGCCAATACAGATTTGAATGCACAGAACACTTTAGCAAATATATGCTAAATCTATTCAATGTAGAAATGAATATATAAGCAAAGTTGAAAATGAAGATTCTCCTAACCAGAAGGGGTAAACACATATCTCCTAGATTGTTCTTCCAATCCCCTAGTGTTAGGAGTCGAATGTCTATATGTACAATATACCTACATAAACATTAGAAAGAAGCAGTTGTGGAATAGTTCATATTCCACAACTGTTTGGCTTACCAACTGCCCACGGTTGGACTTCTGACAGTTGGCTTTCCACATCCATGGTCTGCAGGTGAAATGGTGTGCAAGTGCCACGTGCTGAGCTGGAGACTACACGGATGGCTGCTACATGTTACGCAAACTATGCCAGATGTTATGCGAAGGACTGTCGATGCTTGTGCAGTAGCATGAAGTGTTGCAAGTGCTTGTGTGGTAGCATGAGATGCCATTGGTGCTTGCATAGTAGCACCAGATGCCACAAGTGATTGCAAAAAGTATTGTTGAACTTGATGCCTGTGCAAGGTTCTCTGAAGGTTGTATATCTATCTTGGATCAGTGAATCAAACACACTGAGTCATACTACTATTATAGCATAATAATCTACTTCAATTAATGTTTTTTCTAATGTTTCAAAAGTAAAGTAACATAACCAGAATTTTAAGTAACTTCCAAATAATATTCAGTGTCAAGCATCAAAGCTGCCAAAAACACAATGGCTTGACCATCTAGACAAGATAGTTACCAAAATCTTCCCTGCCATCAAATCAAGGATGATGTGCAAATCAAAATCAAAGCAAGATGTAAAAGGTTTTGACAGTGATCTGATGAATTTAGTTCTATTTTTCTTGCTGCATACATCACACGAATCCTTCAGGGCATCTACAAAAATGTATCACTTGCAATTCAAATGTTCTAAGAATGATGATAGACAAGTTCAAGGAATGCATGACAATAATTTCCCATGTGTAATAAGTTACACCTTAAAGATGTCAAATCTTCAGAGACGAAACCAAGCACATCAGCTACTGGTATAGTAGGTTGCAATCTGGGGATGTATTTTAGGATGTAAGAAGCCAATGGAAAGAGAAAAGAGGCTTTATCAGGCCTATTGAATACATTCCTGTTAAATTTTAAGGATGAAACAGCTCTACAAAAGTGGTAATTAGTTTGACTGAGCCAGGTATACTGATCCTATTGGAAATTAAATGCAGCAACTTAAGGAGCTGCCCAGTATCATGCATGCACAGATCAAGGAGCATTACTTCTGATGGTGATGGAGATGTATTAGTGAAAGAGATGCAATAAATGAGACCACTACAAAAAAAAAACTACCTATACAGAGATACCACCATCAATTCATTATTGTGTATGGAGGGAGAATTTGAGGTTTGTGCATGAGATGCATCTAATAAATTATAAATTGCAAATAGAGAGTCCAAATCATTGTTTGGATTAATATTCCAACCATTGTATTTTTATGTGCTTGGAGGTGAATTATCTTTCGGAAGATTTAATCCGATACAGCGAAAGACTTTTGATATTTTTTAAGGAATTAATTCAAAAGGTAATTATTTTACCTATAAGATAATTTTGGAAGAACATACAAAGGCGGGTAAAATATTTTGCTAAGGAGGAGTAATAATTTTTGAAGTAATTTTGTCCAACTCAAGTGAAAGATATGCGGGTTAATACAAATGAACAATAATAATTAAGGGAAGGTGAATAGGAATAATAATTATTATTTTTATGAAGGTTATTGTCAAACCCTAATTAAGGGTAATTATTTTCACAACAAATATGAAAAATATAACTAGCAAATGTGAAAATAAAGATTAATGGCCAAAGAAGAGATGAAATAATTATTTTATTTTCTTCTCGATGATACTATAATGAAAGTTAATATGAAATATTTCATTTCCTACCAAAGGCATTCAACATAAAGGAAAAGAAGTTAGGGATTTCTATGGAAAGGATAAAACCCTAAATACATGAGAAAATATACGGAAACAAGGAAATGATACCTCACGACACAGGTCCTAAGGTTCACAACAATTCAAATCATATATTATTTATATACTGTTTATCTAATGATTAATTTGTTTTCTTTGCAGGATTAGGGTTGTACTGAATTCAATGAAACAGAGAATGCAGCCAGATGATTAATTATTTTATGTCAAGTGAAACCATATATCTGTTATATCAGTTATTTAAACTGCAAAATGAATGTAACGGGTCTGAGGCTTGTTGCATCTCTTTAAATAGAGATCCTAGGACCCAGAGAATGAAGTTAGAAATAGAGTTAGAATTGAGTTAGAATAGGGTTAGAATTAAGTTAGAATAGGGTTAGAATTAAGTTAGAAATAGAGATTCTTTACACAGACAAATTGAAGCATTTTTGGATATCTGATGCAAGTTTATATGCAATTTCATTCTGAGAGAGGCTATGGTGCATGATATGTTTTGAGGTAGCATTTGAGGATTGGAATTTGAGATACATTGTGACGGTATCATCTGTTTGTCATTTTAATTTAGTCAATTTAATTATCTCCATATCATTCATTTTTTGATTATTCAATTTAAATGTGTTAAGGATATGTTTAAATTGTCTGATTACAGTTGATAATTCAGTGTAATTGATTTGATTGGTTTCTCAGAGAATTAAATCCTTTCTCATCAATTATAGTAATGTTAAAATATTTAATGGATTATTAAGTACGATTAATTGATTAGGTTATTAATTTGTCTCCATAGTTGATCTAATTTGTTAATTTGCAAATCTAAATTGGTTCTTTCTGGAAAGATTAAAATCCTTTTAATGTTTTGCATTTAATACAATTATGTCCTTTGGATTATTAAGAATGAATTAATAATTTCTTCGTTGCACATTTGTACAAGTTGTAAACTATTGTATGTGCCAATTAGATTGAATTATTACCTGATACAAGTATTTGTTTTTGACATCCTGGCCCGAATGGACAAAGCACCAGTCTAACTATTTATTCATCTTATAATTAAAATCTTTACATTATTTTTATAGTTTAGATTCATTTCATGTTATTTGTTATTTATTTCTGTTAGAATTTAGATTAAATCATTTGCTTTCTTTAGAATTTAGTTTACAATATCTTATCTGATTTACAAGCATGCCATTATAATTGGATAAACTAGCAGCAAACCAACATAGATTTAATCATACAGCTTGCTTTGATAATCAAAGGTTCACCCGCCTAGGTTGTAGCAGGACCTAAAGCGCAGGGAGAAGTTGATCGTTAAGTTCACACTCCAGTCATTGGCTCAAAAATGTTGTAGATTTGACCATAGGGCTTGGCATCCCCTTAGAATCCACAACCTGCATTTTTGAGACCCAACAAACCCTAAACCATAAACCCTAAACCCTTAACCCTAAACCATAAACACTAAACCATAAACCCTAAACCCTAAACTATAAACCCTAAACCCTAAACTCTAAAAACTAAACCCTAAACCATAAACCATAAACTCTAAACCCTAAACCCTAAACCTTAAACAATGAACCCTAAAACCTAAACCATAAACTCTAAACCCTAGACCATAAGCCCTAAACCCTAAACCCTAAACCCTAAACCCTCAATCATAAACCCTAAATGCTAACCCTACACCATAAACCCTAAACACTAAACCATAACACTAAACACAGAACCCTAAACCCTAAACACAAAACCCTAAACCCTCTACCCTAAACACAAAATGCTATACCATAAATAATAAACCCTAAACCCTATAACCATAAACCATAAATCCTAAACCCTAAACCCTAAACACAAAACCCTAGACCATAAACTCTAAACCATAAACCCTAAACCCTAAAACGTAGGCCCTAAACACAAAACCATAAACCATAAACCCTAAACATAATACCATAAACCATATACACTAATCCATTGACACTAAACCCTAAACCATAAACCATCAACCAAAAACCATAAACCATAAACCCCAAACCCTACACCCTAAACCCTAAACCCTAACCCTATACCATAAACCCTAAACCCTGACCCTATACCATAAACCCTAAACCTAAAACCCTAAACACAAAACCATAAACCCTAAACACAAAACCATAAACCCTAAACACTAAACCCTAAACACAAAACCCTAAATCAAAGACCCTAAACACAAAAAGATAAACCCTAAACCCTAAATCATAAACCATAAACCATAAACCATAAACAATAAACCATAAACCATAAAAGAAAAACCCTAAACCATAAATACTAAACCCTAAACACAAAACCCTAAACCCTAAACCACAAATCATAAACCATAAACCATAAACCCAAACCCAATACCATAAACCCTAAACACAAAAGCCTAAACCCTATACCCTAAACCCTAAACCATAGACCCTAAACACAAAATGCTAAACCATAAACCCTAAACCCTAAACCATAAACCATAACCCTAAACCATAAACCATAAACCTGAAACCACAAACCATAAACCATAAACCCTAAAACCTAAACCCTAAACACTAAACCCTAAACAATAATCCCTAAACACTAAACCCTAAACCTTAAACCCTAAACCCTAAACCCTAAACCCTAAATCTTCAACCATAAACCGTAAAACCTAATCACTAAACCCCAAACCCTAAACCATAGACCTAAACCCTATACCATAAACCCTAGAGCCTAAACCATAAACCATAAACCATAAACCATAAACCCTAAACCATACACCCCAAACCATAAACCATAATACCTAAACACTAAACCATAAACCCTATACCATATACCATTAACCCTCAAACCTAAACCCTAAACCATAAACCATAGACACTAAACCATAAACCCTAAACACTAAACAATTAACCATAAACCATAAACTCTAAACTCTAAACCCTAAACCTAAACCATAAACCCTAAACAATAAACCATAAACCATAAACAATAAACCCTAAACCCTAACACTATACCATAAACCCTAAACCATAAACCATAAACCATAAACTCTAAACCATAGACCAACACAAAACACTAAATCATAAACCCTAAACCTTAAATAATAAACCATAAACACTAAACCCTAAACTATAAACCATAAACCATAAAACGTAAACCCTAAACCCTAAACCCTAAAATGCTAAACACTAAACCCTAATCCATAAACACTAAACCTCTAAACTATAAACCATAAACCCTAAGCCCTAAACCATAAACCCTAAACGCTAAACCCTTAACCCTAAACCATAAAACATAAACCATAAACAATAAACCCTAAACCCTACACCCTAAACCAAAAACTCTAAATCTTAAAAACTAAACCCTAAACACAAAACCCTAAACCCTAAACTCTAAACCCTAAACCCTAAACCCCAAACACAAAACCCTAAACCATAGACCCTAAAAATAAAATGTTAAACCACAAACCATAAACCCTAAACCTTAAACCCTAAACCCTTAACCCTAAACACAAAACCCTAATCCCTAAACCAAAAACCATAAACCATAAACTCTAAACCCTAAACCCAAAACCCTGACCCCTAAACCTTAAACCATAAACCCTAAACCTAAAACCCTAAACCCTAAACCCTAAACCATAAACCATAAACCCTATACCATTAAACCTAAACACTAAACCCTAAACCCTAAACCCTAAACAGAAAACCCTAAACCCTAAAAAAAAAATGCTAAACCCTAAACCATAGGCCCTAAACACAAAACCATAAACCATAAAACATAAACCCTAACCCTAACCCTAAACCCTAAACCCTAAACTCTAAAACCAAAAATAAAAAACCCTGAACCCTAAACACAAAACCCTAAACCATAGACCCTAAACACAAAACACTAAACCCTAAACCCTAAACACTAAACCCTAAACCCTAAATCCTAAACCATAAACCATAAACCCTAAACCACAAAACCTAAACCCTAAACACAAAACCATAAACCATAAAGCCTAAACCCTAAACCATAAACCATAAACCCTAAGCTATAAACCATAAACCCTAAACCCTAAACCACAATCCCTAAATCATAAACCCCAAACCCTAAACCATAAACCCTAAACTCTAAACCATAAACCCTAAACCCTAAATCAAAAACCCTAAAACCTAAACCATAGACCCTAAACACAAAACCATAAACCATAAACCCTAAACACTAAACCCTAAAGCCTAAACCCTAAACATTAAACCCTAAACCCTAAACCTGAAACCCTAAACCAAAAATAGTAAACCCTAAATTCTAAACCATAAACCCTAATCATTAAACCCTAAAACCCAAACCATAAACCATAAACCATAAAACCTAAACTCTAAACCCTAAACCATAAATCCCAAATACTAAACCATAAACAGTAAACCATAAACCATAAACCATTAACCCTAAACCATACACCCTAAACCATAAACCCTAAACTATAAACCATAAACCCTACACCTTAAACCATAAAGCCTAAACCCTATACCATAAAACCTAAACCATATATCCTAAACCCTAAACACTAAACACAAAACCCTAAACCCTAAACCCTAAACCCTAATCCCTAAACCCTAAACAATAGACCCTAAACAGAAAACCCTAAACACTAAATTATAAACCATAAACCCTAACCCTAAATGATAAACCCTAAACCCTAAACCTTAAACTATAAAGCCTAAACCCTAGACTCTAAACCCTAAACCCTAAATCATAAAACCTTAAACCTTAAACCCTAAACCCTAAATCCTAAACCCTAAACCCTAAACCCTAAACTATAAACCCTAGACCCTAAACCCTAAACCATAGACACTAAACACAAAACCCTAAACCCTAAACCCTAAACCCTAAACACTAAATCCTAAACCATAAACCATAAACCATAAACCATAAACAATAAACCATAAACCATAAACCCTAAACCCTAAACCCTAAATCGATAAACCCTAAACCCTAAACCCTAAACACTAAACCCTATACCCTATACCCTATACCATAAACCCTAAACCCTAAACCCATAACCCTAAACACTAAACCCTAAACCCTAAGCCCAAAACCCTAAACCCAAAACCCTAAACAAAAGACCCTAAACACAAAATGCTAAACCCTAAACCCTAAACCGTAAACCCTAATCACTAAACCCTAAACCCTAAACCCTAAACCATAGACCTTAAACACAAAACCGTAAACCCTAAACCATAAACCCTAAACCCTTAACCATAAACCATAAACTCTAATCCCTGAACCATAAACCATAAACTCTAAACCTTGAACCTTAAACCCTAAACCCTAAACCATAAAACCTAAACCATAAACCATAAACCATAAACCCAAAACACTTAACCCTAAACCCTAAACCCTAATCCATAAAGCATAAACCCTGAACCCTAAACCATATACCATAAACCCTAAACCCTAAACCCTAAAAACTAAACCCTTAACCCTATAGCATAAACCCTAAACCGTAAACCCTAAACCCAATACCCTTAACCATAAACGCTAAACCATAGACCCAAAACACAAAACCCTAAACCCTAAACCCTAAACCATAAACCTTAAACCATAAACCCTAAACCCTAATCATAGACCCTAAACACAAAACTGTAGACAATAAACCATAAACCATAAACTCTAAACCCTGAACCATAAACCCTAAACCCTTAACCCTAAACCTTCAACCTTAAACCCTAAACCCTAAACCATAAAACCTAAACCCTAAACCATAAACCCTAAACCCTAAACCCTAAACCCTAATCCATAAACCATAAACCCTGAACCCTAAACCATAAACCATAAACCATAAACCATAAATCCTAATCCCTAAACCCTAAAAACTAAACCCTTAACCCTATAGTATAAACCCTAAACCGTAAACATAAACCCTAAACACAATACCCTAAACCCTAAACCCTAAACCCTAAACCCTTAACCATAAACGCTAAACCATAGACCCTAAACACAAAACCCTAAACCCTAAACCATAAACCATAAACCATAAACCATAAACCATAAACCCTACACACTAAACCCTCAACCCTAAACCCTTAACCCTAAACCATAAACACTAAACCATAAACCCTAAACCCTAAACTATAAACCCTAAACCCTAAACTCTAAAAACTAAACCATAAACCATAAACCATGAACCCTAAACCCTAAACCCTAAACACAAAACCCTATACCCTATACCCTAATTACAAAATGTTAAACCATAAACAATAAACCCTAAACACTAAACCATAAAGCATAAACCCTAAACCCTAAAACATAGGACCGAAACACAAAACCCTAAACCCTAAATGATAAACCCTAAACCCTTAACCATAAACCATAAACCCTAAACACTAAACCCTAAACCCTAAACCATAAACCATAAACACAATACCCTAAACTCTAAACTATA
This sequence comes from Cunninghamia lanceolata, assembly GCA_027924645.1. Lineage (NCBI taxonomy): Eukaryota > Viridiplantae > Streptophyta > Pinopsida > Cupressales > Cupressaceae > Cunninghamia > Cunninghamia lanceolata. Next base: position 21,279,761 of record BSBN01000339.1, on the reverse strand, counting down.
TACCCTAATCCATTGACCCTAAACCATAAACCCTAAAGCCTAAACCATAAACTCTAAACCATAAACCATAAACCCCAAACCCTAAACCATAAACCATAAACCATAAACTATAAACCCCAAACCCTAAACCCTAAACCCTAACCCTATACCATAAACCCTAAACCCGAAACCCTAAACACAAAACCCTAAACCATAAACCATAAACACTAAACACAAAACCCTAAACCATAGACCCTAAACACAAAAAGCTAAACCCTAAACCATAAACAAAAAACCATAGACCATAAACCCTAAACCATAAACCATAAACCATAAAAACAAAACCCTAAACCATAAACCCTAAACTCTAAACCCTAAACCATAGACACTAAACACAAAACCATAAACCCTAAACTCTAAACCCTAAACCCTAAACCACAAATCATAAACCATAAACCATAAACACAAAACCCTAAACCCTAAACCATAGACCCTAAACACAAAACCCTAAACCATAAACCATAAACCATAAACCATAAAACCTAAACCATAAACCATAAACTATAAACACTAAACCATAAACCCTAAACCATAAACCATAAACCCTAAACCTAAACCATAAACCCTAAACCCTAAAACATAGGCCCTAAACACAAAACCCTAAATCCTAAACGATAAACTCTAAACCCTTAACCATAAACCATAAACCCTGAACACTAAAACATAAACCATAAACCATAAATCCTAAAAAAAATACCCTAAACCCTAAACCATATACCGTAATCCATTGACCCTAAACCCTAAACAATAAACCCTAAACTGTAAACCATAAACCCTAAACCCTAAACCATAAACCATAAACCCCAAACCTTAAACCCTAAAACCTAACCCTATACCATAAAATCTAAACTCAAAACCTGAAACCCTAAACACTAAACCCTAAACACAAAACCATAAACCATAAACCCTAAACACTAAACCCTAAACCATAAACAGAAAAACCTAAACTGTAGACCCTAAACATAAAAAGCTAAACCCTAAACCCTAAACCTTAAACCCTAAACCACAAACCATAAACCATAAACCATAAAAACAAAACCTGAAACCCTAAACCATAAACACTAAACCCTAAACCCTAAACTCTAAAGCATAAACCATAGACCCTAAACACAAAACCATAAACCCTAAACTCTAAACCCTAAACCCTAAACCCTAAACCACAAATCATAAACCATCAACCATAAATCATAAACCCTAAACCCAAACCCAATACCATAAACCATAAACCATAAACCATAAACCTAAACACAAAACCCTAAACCATAGACCCTAAACACAAAACGCTAAACCATAAACCCTAAACCCTAATCACTAAACCCTAAACCCTAAACCATAGACCCTAAACCCTAAACCATAAACCCTAAACCCTAAACCCTCAACCCTCAACCCTCAACCCTAAACACTAAACCCTAAACCATAAACCATAAACCATAAACCATACACCCTAAACCATACACCCTAAACCATAAACCCTAAACCCTAAAACCTAAACCATAAACCATAAACCCTATGCCATAAAGTGACTAAACCATAAAACCTAAATCATAAACCATAAACCCTAAACCCTTAACCAAAAACTATAAACTCTAAACTCTAAACCCTAAACCTAAATAATAAACCCTAAACCATAAACCATAAACCATAAACCATAAACAATAAACCCTAAAGCCTTTACCATAAACCCTAAACCCTAAACCATAAACCATAAACCATAGACCAACACAAAACCCTAAACCCTAAAACTTAAACACTAAACCATAAACACCAAACACTAAACACTAAACCATAAACCATAAACCCTAAACCCTAAACCCTAAAACCCTAAACACTAAACCTGATCCCTAAACACTAAACCCTAAACCATAAACCCTAAGCCCTAAACCCTAAACCCTAAACGCTAAACCCTAAACCCTAAACCATAAACCATAAACCCTAAACCATAAACCATAAACCCTAAACCTATACCATAAACCCTATACCCTAAACACTAAACCATAAACCCTAAACCCTAAACACAAAGCCCTAAACCCTAAACCCTAAACCATACACCATAAACACAAAACGCTAAACCATCAACCCTAAACCTTAAAGCCTAAACCATAAACCCTAAACCCTAAACCCTATACCCAAATTACAAAACCCTAATCCCTAAACCATAACCCATAAACCCTTAACTATAAACCATAAACTCTAAACCCTAACCCCTAAACCATAAACCATAAACCCTAAACATGAAACCCTAAACCATAAACCCTAAACCCTAAACCCTAAAAACTAAACCCTAAACCCTATACCATTAAACCTAAACACTAAACCATAAACCATAAACGCTAAACCCTAAACAATAAACACTAAACCCTAAACCCTAAACCATAGACCCTAAACACAAAACCCTAAACCATAAACCATAAAACCTAAACCATAAACCATAAACCCTAAACCCTAAACACTAAACCATAAACCCTAAACCCAAAACCATAAACCCTAAACCTAAACCATAAACCCTAAACCCTAAAACATAGGCCCTAAACACAAAACCCTAAACCCTAAACGATAAACTCTAAACCCTTAACCATAAACCATAAACCCTAAACACTAAACCATAAACCATAAACCATAAATCCTAAACAAAATACCCTAAACCCTAAACCATATACCCTAATCCATTGACCCTAAACCATAAACCATAAACCCTAAACCCTAAATTGTAAACCATAAACCCTAAACCATAAACCATCAACCATCAACCATAAACCATAAACCCCAAACCCTAAAACCTAAAACCTAACCCTATACCATAAACCCTAATCTTGAAACCCAAAACCCTAAACACAAAACCATAAACCATAAACCATAAACCCTAAACACTAAACCCTAAACCATAAACAGAGAAACCTAAACCGTAGACCCTAAACACAAAAAGCTAAACCCTAAACCCTAAACCTTAAACCCTAAACCATAAACCATAAACCATAAAAACAAAACCCGAAACCCTAAACCATAAACACTAAACCCTAAACCCTAAACTCTAAAGCCTAAACCATAGACCCTAAACACAAAACCCTAAACCCTAAACCACAAATCATAAACCATCAACCATAAATCATAAACCCTAAACCCAAACGCAATACCATAAACCATAAACCATAAACACAAAACCCTAAACCCTAAACCCTAAACACTAAACCCTAAACCATAGACCCTAAACACAAAACGCTAAACCATAAACCCTAAACCCTAATCACTAAACCCTAAACCCTAAACCATAGACCCTAAACCATAAATCCTAAACCCTCAACCCTCAACCCTAAACCATAAACCATAAACCATAAACCATACACCATACACCCTAAACTATACACCCTAAACCATAAACCCTAAACACTAAACCCTAAACCATAAACCATAAACCCTAAAACCTAAACCATAAACCATAAACCCTATACCATAAACCATTAGGGGAAATTTGCATATAAAATGGGCCTCCTAAGAAATTCTTAAAAAGCAAAACATATGTTAAATAATATAAATTACTTAATTATAAATAAATAAAAATTAGTTAACTGCACGAGTTAAGGGAGTGACATATTTCCATTATAAATGCTTTAAGAACTCAAGTTCACTTTTCTTTTTATGTTATTTCTTTTTTTGTTTTAGTTTTCCTTTAAAAAATCTTTTATCTTAAACTTATGATTCTAAAAGCAAAACTTTCTAAATTTAAAAAAAAAACACTTCATTCTTTAATTACAATAGATTTTTTATTTTTCTTTTAAGATATAAATTTTTTTTTTTTTCTTTTTAGTATTTCTTACTTTTTTTTTGTTTTTTCACAAAATAACTTTTTTCTTAGCTTTTTGCTTTTTTTCACAAAATAATTTTTTTATGAATATTTGTTAGTTTTTGATTTTTTTCACAAAATAACTTTTAAATATTTTTCGCTTTAGTATTTCTTAGCTTTTTATTTTTCTTTCACAAAATAACTTTTTTAATGAGTATTTGTTAATTTTAAATTTTTTTTTCCACAAAATAACTTTTAAATATTTCTCTTTAGTATTTATTAGCTTTTTATTTTTCTTTCACAAAATAACATTTTTTAATAAGTACTTGTTAGTTTTTAATTTTTCTTTCTCAAAATAATATTTTTTCTTTTTGTTATTTTAAGAATAATTTAGAGGGAAAAGAAAAAATTAAAATATTTATCATTTTCCAGATTTAATTATTAATTTATATATATTTAAAACACTATATATATATATATATAATTTTATATATTTAAATTTACTATTTTATATATGTTTATAAAATTAAGATTCTAAATAAAAAATGTTGTAGCATTTGTCTGTATCATTTTTTTAATAAACTCATTAATAAATTGAAATTTAATATTTTTAATTTTTTTTAGCTTTACAGGGTTGTTTTATTTTAATCTTTCTTTTATCTCATCTTTATCCTTTCTTTTTTAGTTTCTATTTTAGTTTTTTAGTTTTTTAGTTTTTATTTTTTATTTTTTGGAAAACATAAAAAAATTTATAATAGAACTTAAGAATATAAATCTAAAAAACAAAAAAATCTTTTATATTTAGAAAGATAAATGAGATAGAATAGGATGTGTAGAGTTAAATTAAGCATCATGAGTTAATTCATAGGAATTTAGAAAGTTTAATTTTATAAAATAAATAATTTTATTTTCTATTTCGCATGATGTCACCATAATGGTTGATGTCATCTTTTAGTTGTTTTTTGATAACTCAAAAAGTTGATGATGTCATCCTTAGGAGGCCCAATTTTTATGTAAATTTCCCCTAATGAGTAAATCATAAAACCTAAATCATAAACCATAAACCCTAAACCCTTAACCAAAAACTATAAACTCTAAACCCTAAACCTAAACCATAAACCATAAACCATAAACCATAAACCATAAACCATAAACCATAAACAATAAACCCTAAACCCTAACCCTATACCATAAACCCTAAACCATAAAGCATAAACCATAAACCATAGACCAACACAAAACCCTAAATCATAAACCCTAAACCCTAAAACTTAAACAATAAACCATAAACACCAAACACTAAACACTAAACCCTGAACCATAAACCATAAACCATAAACCATAAACCCTAAACCCTAAAACCCTAAACACTAAACCTAATCCTAAACACTAAGCCCTAAACCCTAAACCCTAAACGCTAAACCCTAAACCATAAACCATAAACCGTAAACCATAAACCCTAAACCCTAAACCCATACCATAAACCCTATACCCTAAACACTAAACCATAAACCCTAAACACAAAACCTTAAACCCTAAACCCTAAACCCTAAACTCTAAACCCTAAACAATACACCATAAACCCAAAATGCTAAACCCTAAACCATAAACCCTAAACCTTAAAGCCTAAACCATCAACCCTAAACCCAAATTACAAAACCTTAATCCCTAAACCATAACCCATAAACCCTTAACTATAAACCATAAACTCTAAACCCTAAACCCTAACCTCTAAACCATAAAGAATAAACCCTAAACGTGAAACCCTAAACCCTAAACCATAAACCATAAACCCTAAACCCTAAACCATAAACCCTAAACCCTAAACCCTATACCATCAAACCTAAACACTAAACCCTAAACCATAAACCATAAACGTTAAACCCTAAACAGAAAACCCTAAACCCTAAACAATAAATGCTAAACCCTAAACCATAGACCCTAAACACAAAACCCTAAACCCTAAAAAATAAACCATAAACCATAAACCCTAACCTTAACCCTATAACATAATACATAAACCCTCAACCCTAAACCCAAATCCTAAACCCTAAACCCTAAACACAAAACCCTCAACCATAAACCATAAACCCTAAAACCTAAATCCTAAACCCAAAACCCTAAACACAAAACCCTAAACCATAGACCCTAAACATAAAATGCTAAACCCTAAACCCTAAACACTAAACACTAAACCCTACATCATAAACCTTTAACCCTAAACCATAAACCCTAAATGCTAAACCCTAAACCATAAAACCTAAACCCTAAACTATAAAGCATAAACCATAAAGCCTATACCCTAAACCATAAACCCTAATCCATAAACCATAAGCCCTAAACCCTAAACCCTAAACAACAATCCCTAAATAATAAACCCCAAACCATAAACCATAAACCCTAAACCCTAAACCCTAATCCCTAAACCCTAAACCCTAAACCAAAAACCCTAAACCCTAAACCATCGACCCTAAACACAAAACCATAAACCATAAACCTTAAACCCTAAACACTAAACCCTCAACCATAAACACTAAAGCCCAAACCCTAAACCTTAAACCATAAACTATAAACCCTAAACCCTAATCATTAAACCCTAAAACCTAAACCATAAACCCTAAAACCTAAACTCTAAACCATAAACCATAAATCCTAAACCCTAAACCATAAACCATAAACCATAAACCATAAACCCTAAACCATACACACTAAACCCTAAACCATAAACCATAAACCATAAACCCTATACCATAAACCATAAACCCTAAACCCTAAACACAAAACTCTAAACCCTAAACCCTAAACCCTAAACCCTAAACAATAGACCCTAAACACAAAACCCTAAATGGTAAATTATAAACCCTAAACCCTAAACCCTAAACCCTAAACCCTAAACCTGAAACACTAAACCCTAAACCATAAACCTTAAACCATAAATCGTAAACCCTAAATCCTACACTCTAAACACTTAATCCTAAACCCTAAACCATAGACCCTAAACAAAAAACACTAAATCCTAAACCCTTAACGATAAACCCTAAACCCTAAACCCTAAACAATAAACCATAAACCCTAAACACTAAACACTAACCCCTAAACCCTATACCATAAACCCTAAACCCTGAATCCTAAACCCTAAGCCCAAAACCCTAAACCCTAAACCCTAAACACAAAACCCTAAACAATAGACCCTAAACACAAAATGCTAAACCCTAAACCCTAGACCATAAACCATAAACCATAAACCCTAAACCCTAATCACTAAACCTAAACCCTAAATCCTAAACCATAGACCCTAAACACAAAACCCTAAACCATAAACCATAAACCCTAAACCCTTAACCATAAACCATAAACTCTAAACCCTAAACCATAAACCATAAACCCTAAACTCAAACCTTAAACCCTAAACCATAAAACCTAAAACCTAAACAAAAAACACTAAATCCTAAACCCTTAACGATAAACCCTAAACCCTAAACCCTAAACCCTAAACAATAAACCATAAACCCTAAACACTAAACACTAACCCCTAAACCCTATACCATAAACCCTAAACCCTGAATCCTAAACCCTAAGCCCAAAGCCCTAAACCCTAAACCCTAAACACAAAACCCTAAACAATAGACCCTAAACACAAAATGCTAAACCCTAAACCCTAGACCATAAACCATAAACCATAAACCCTAAACCCTAATCACTAAACCTAAACCCTAAATCCTAAACCATAGACCCTAAACACAAAACCCTAAATCATAAACCATAAACCCTAAACCCTTAACCATAAACCATAAACTCTAAACCCTAAACCCTAAACCCTAAACAATAAACGCTAAACACTAAACCCTAAACCATAGACCCTAAACACAAAACCCTAAACCCTAAACCCCAAACCATAAACCATAAACCATAAACCCTAACCCTAACCCTATAACATAATACATAAACCCTCAACCCTAAACCCTAAATCCTAAACCCTAAACCCTAAACACAAAACCCTCAACCATAAACCATAAACACTAAAACCTAAATCCTAAACCCAAAACCCTAAACACAAAACCCTAAACCATAGACCCTAAACAAAAAATGCTAAACCCTAAACCCTAAACACTAAACCCTAAACCCTACATCATAAACCCTTAACCCTAAACCATAAACCCTAAATGCTAAACCCTAAACCATAAAACCTAAACTCTAAACTATAAAGCATAAACCATAAAGCCTATACCCTAAACCATAAACCCTAATCCATAAACCATAAGCCCTAAACCCTAAACCCTAAACCACAATGCCTAAATAATAAACCCCAAAACATAAACCATAAACCATAAACCATAAACTCTAATCCCTAAACCCTAAACCCTAAACCAAAAACCCTAAACCCTAAACCATAGACCCTAAACACAAAACCATAAACCTTAAACCCTAAACACTAAACCCTCAACCATAAACACTAAAGCCCAAACCCTAAACCTTAAACCATAAACTATAAACCCTAAACCCTAATCATTAAACCCTAAAACCTAAACCATAAACCATAAACCCTAAAACCTAAACCCTAAACCCTAAACCATAAATCCTAAACCATAAACCATAAACCATAAACCATAAACCATAAACCATAAACCCTAAACCATACACACTAAACCCTAAACCCTAAACCATAAATCATAAATCCTATACCGTAAACCATAAACCCTAAACCCTAAACACAAAACTCTAAACCCTAAACCCTAAACCCTAATCCCTAAACCCTAAACCCTAAACAATAGACCCTAAACACAAAACCCTAAATGGTAAATTATAAACCATAAACCCTAAACCCTAAACCTGAAACACTAAACCTTAAACCATAAACCTTAAACCATAAATCATAAACCCTAAATCCTAAACTCTAAACACTTAATCCTAAACCCTAAACCATAGACCCTAAACAAAAAACACTAAATCCTAAACCCTAAACCCTAAACCCTAAAAAATAAACCATAAACCCTAAACACTAAACACTAACCCCTAAACCCTATACCATAAACCCTAAACCCTGAATCCTAAACCCTAAGCCCAAAACCCTAAACCCTAAACCCTAAACACAAAACCCTAAACAATAGACCCTAAACACAAAATGCTAAACCCTAAACCCTAGACCATAAACCATAAACCATAAACCCTAAACCCTAATCACTAAACCTAAACCCTAAATCCTAAACCATAGACCCTAAACACAAAACCCTAAACCCTAAACTATAAACCCTAAACCCTTAACCATAAACCATAAACTCTAAACCCTAAACCCTAAACCATAAACCCTAAACCTCAAACCTTAAACCATAAACCATAAAACCTAAACCCTAAACCATAAAACCTAAACCCTAAACCCTAAACCATAAGCCCTAAACCCTAAACCATAAACCATAAACCATAAACCCTTAACCGTAAACCGTAAACCCTAAAACCTAAACCCTAAAAACTAAACCCTTAACCCTCTACAATAAACCCTAAACCATAAACCATAAATCCTAAACACAATACCCTAAACCCTAAACCCTAAACCCTTAACCCTTAACCATAAACCCTAAACCATAGACCCTAAACACAAAACCCTAAACCCTAAACCCTAAACCCTAAACCCTAAACCCTAAATTCTTAACCCTAAACCATAAACCCGAAACCCTAAACTATAAACCCTAAACCCTAAACTCTAAAAACTAAACCCTCAACCCTAAACACTAAACTCTAAACCCTAGACCATAAACCCCGAACCCTAAACCATAAACCCTAAACCCTAAACACTCAACCCTAAACCCACAATTCTAAACCCTAAACACTAACACTGTACCATAAACCCTAAACCCTAAACACTAAACCATAACGCTAAACCCTAAACCCAAAACCCTAAACTCTAAACCCTATACCTATACCCTATACCCTAAACACAAAACACTAAACCATAAACAATAAACCATAAACCATAAACTCTAAACCCAAAACACTAAACCCAAAACCATAAACCCTAAACCATAAAACATAGGCCCTAAACACAAAACACTAAACCCTAAATGATAAACCCTAAACCCTTAACTATAAACCATAAACCCTAAACACTAAACCATAAACCATAAACACAATACCCTAAACCCTAAACCATATACCCTAATCCATTGACCCTAAACCCTAAACCATAAACTATAAACCATAAACCATCAACCATAAACCATCAACCATAAACCATCAACCATAAACGATAAACCCCAAACCCTAAACCCTAAGCCTATACAATAAACTCTAAACCCAAAACCCTAAACATTAAACCCTAAACACAAAACCATAAACCCTAAACCCTAAACCCTATATCATAGACCCTAAAGCCCAAACCATAAACCCTAAAGCCTAAAGCCTAAACCTGAAACCCTAAACCAAAAACTGTAAACCCTAAAATCTAAACCATAAACCCTAAACCCTAATCATTAAACCCTAAAACCTAAACCATAAACCATAAATCCTAAATAGTGAACTCTAAACCCTAAACCCTAAACCCTAAAAGATAAACCATAAACCATAAACCCTATACCATACACCCTAAACCCTAAACACAAAACTCTAAACCCTAAACCCTAAACATAAAACCCTAAACTGTAAATTATAAACCATAAACCCTAAACCCTAAATGATAAACCCTAAACCCTAAACCTAAAACTATAAACCCTAAACCCTAAACACTAAACCCTCAACCATAAACGTTAAACCTTAAACCATAAACCATAAACCATAAATCCTAAACCCTAAACTATAAACCATAAACCCTAAACCCTAAACTCTAAAAACTAAATCCTGAACCCTAAACATAGACCCTAAACACAAAACCCTAAACCCTAAACCCTTAACGATAAACCATAGACTCTAAACCCTAAACTCTAAACCCTAAACCGTAAACACTAAACGTTAAACCATAGACCCTAAACAATAAACCCTAAACCATAAACCATAAACCATAAACCCTAAACTCTAAACCTTAAAACATAGACCCTAAACACAAAACCATAAACCATAAAACATAAACCATAAACTCTAAACCCTAAACCCTAAACCTTAAACCCTAAACCATAAACCATAAACCATAAACCCTAAACACAAAACCCTAAGCCCAAAACCCTAAACCCTCAACCATAAATCATAAACCCTAAAACCTAAATCCTAAACCAAAAAGCCTAAACCATAAACCATAGACCCTAAACACAAAATGCTAAACCCTAAACCCTAAACACTAAACACTAAACCCTAAACCCTACATCCTAAACCATCAACCCTAAACCATAAACCCTAAACCCTAAATGCTAAACCCTAAACCATAAAACCTAAACGCTAAACCATAAAGCCTATACCCTAAACCATAAACCACAAACCATAAACCCTAAGCCATAAACCATAAGCCCTAAACCCTAAACCCTAAACCACAATCCCTAAATCATAAACCCCAAACCATAAACCATAAACCATAAACCCTAAACCCTAATCCCTAAACCCTAAACCAAAAACCCTAAACCCTAAACCATAGACCCTAAACATAAAACCCTAAACCCTAAACCCTAAACCCTAAACACTAAACCCTAAACCATAAACACTAAAGCCCAAACCCTAAACCTTAAACCATAAACTATAAACCCTAAACCCTAATCATTAAACCCTAAAACCTAAACCATAAACCCTAAACCCTAAACCATAAATCCTAAACCCTAAACCATAAACCATAAACCATAAACCCTAAACCCTAAATCCTAAACCCTAAACCCTAAACAAAAAACCATAAACCCTAAACCTAAACCCTATACTGTAAACCATAAACCATAAACCCTAAACCCTAATCACAAAACTCTAAACCCTAAACCCTAATCCATAAACCCTAAACCTAAATAATAGACCCTAAACACAAAACCCTAAATGGTAAATTATAAACCATAAACCATAAACCCTAAATGGTAAATTATAAACCATAAACCCTAAACCCTAAACGATACACCCTAAACCCTAAACCCTAAACCCTAAACCTTAAACTATAAACCCTAAACCCTAATCACTAAACCCTAAACCCTAAATCCTAAACCATAGACCCTAACACAAAACCCTAAACCCTAAAGCATAAACCCTAAACCCTTAACCATAAACCATAAACCCTAAACCTCAAACCTCAAACCCTAAACCCTAAACCATAAAACTTAAACCCTAAACCCTAAACCATAAACCCTAAACCCTAAACCATAAACCCCAAACCCTAAACCCTAAAAACTAAACCCTTAACCCTCTACAATAAACCCTAAACCCTAAACCATAAATCCTAAACACAATACCCTAAACCCTAAACCATAGACCCTAAACACAAAACCATAAACCATAAACGCTAAACCCTAAATCCTAAACAATAAACCATAAACCATAAACCATAAATTCTTAACCCTAAACCATAAACACTAAACCATAAACCTGAAACCCTAAACTATAAAACCTAAACCCTAAACTCTAAAAACTAAACCCTAAACCCTAAACACTAAACTCTAAACCCTAGACCATAAACCCTGAACCCTAAACCATAAACCCTAAACCCTAAACACTCAACCCTAAACCCTTAATTCTAAACCCTAAATGCTAACCCTGTACCATAAATCCTAAACCCTAAACACTAAACCATAACGCTAAACCCTAAACCCAAAACCCAAAACCCTAAACTCTAAACCCTATACCCTATACCCTATACCCTAAACACAAAACACTAAACTATAAACAATAAACCATAAACCATAAACCCTAAACACTAAACCCTAAACCATAAACCCTAAACCCTAAATCCTAAACCCTAAAACATAGGCCCTAAACACAAAACCCTAAACCCTAAATGATAAACCCTAAACCCTTAACCATAAACCCTAAACACTAAACCATAAACCATAAACCCTAAACACAATACCCTAAACCCTAAACCATATACCCTAATCCATTGACCCTAAACCCTAAACCATAAACTCTAAACCATAAACTATAAACCCTAAACCATAAACCATAAATGCTAAACCATAAACCCTAAACAATAAACCATCAACCATAAACCATAAACGATAAACCCCAAACCCTAAACCCTAACCCTATATAATAAACCCTAAACCTGAAACCTGAAACCCTAAACACTAAACCCTAAACACAAAACCATAAACCATAAACCCTATACCCTATACCATAGACCATAAACACAAAACCATAAACCACAAACCCTAAACCCTAAACCGTAAAGCCCAAACCCTAAACCTTAAACCATAAACCCTAAAGCCTAAAGCCTAAACCTAAAACCCTAAACCAAAAACCGTAAACCCTAAAACCTAAACAATAAACCCTAAACCCTAATAATTAAACCCTAAAACCTAAACCCTAAAACCTAAACCATAAACCATAAATCCTAAATACTGAACTCTAAACCCTAAACCCTAAACCCTAAACGCTAAACCATAAACCCTATACCATACACCCTAAACCCTAAACCCTAAACCATAAACCATAAACCCCAAACCCTCAACAATAAACCCTAAACCCTATACCATAAACCATAAACCATAAAACCTAAACCCTAAACCCTAATCCCTAAACCCTAAACCCTAAACTATAAATTATAAACCATAAACCATAAACCCTAAACCCTAAACGATAAACCCTAAACCTAAAACTATAAACCCTAAAGCCTAAACACTAAACCATAAACCATAAACCTTAAACCTTAAACCATAAATCGTAAACCCTAAACCCTAAACCCTAAACTATAAACCATAAACCCTAAACCCTAAACTATAAACCATAAACCCTAAACTCTAAAAACTAAATCCTAAACCCTAAACCATAGACCCTAAACACAAAACCCTAAACCCTAAACCCTTAACGATAAACCATAGACTCTAAACCCTAAACCATAAACCATAAACCCTAAACGTTAAATCATAAACCCTAAAAAATAAACCATAAACCATAAACCCTAAACCCTAAACTCTAAACCCTAAAACATAGACCCTAAACACAAAACCATAAACCATAAACCATAAACCCTAAACCATAAACCATAAACCATAAACCCTAAACCCTAAACCCTAAACCCTAAACCCTAAACCCTAAACACAAAACACAAAACCCTAAGCCCAAAACCCTAAATCCAAAACCCTAAACAATGGACCCTAAACACAAAACGCTAAACCCTAAACCCTAAACCGTAAACCCTAATGACTAAACACTAAACCCTAAACCCTAAACCATAGACCCTAAACACAAAAACCTAAACCATAAACCATAAACAATAAACCCTAAACGCTAAACCCTAAACTCTAAACCCTAACCCTATACCATAAACCCTAAACCCTAAACACTATACCATAAACCCTAAACCCTAAACACAAAACCCTAAACCCTAAACCCAAAACTCTAAACCCAAAACCCTAAACACTAAACTCTAAACATAAGACCCTAAACACAAAACGCTAAACCCTAAACCCTAAACCATTAACCCTAAACCCTAAACCATAAACCATAAACACTAAACCCTAATCCCTAAACCATAAATCATAAACCATAAACCATAAACCACAATCCCTAAACCATAAACCCTAAACTCTAAACCCTAAACCCTAAACCCTAAACCCTCAACCCTAAAACATATGTCCTAAACACAAAACCCTAAACCCTAAACCCTTAACCATAAATCATATACTCCAAACCCTAAACCCTAAACCATAAATCATAAACCCTAAACCATAAATCATAAACCCTAAACTGTAAACCCTAAACCCTAAACCATAAACTCTAAACCCTAAACCCTAAACAATAAACCCTAAACCCTAAATCATAAACCCTGAACCCTAAACCCTAAACATTAAACCCTAAACCCTAAACTCTAAACCATAAACCGTAAACCATAAACCCTAAACCCTAAACTATAAACCATCAACCATAAACTCTAAACACTAAACCATAAACCCTAAACAGAAAACAATAAAACATAGACATTAAACACAAAAAGTGAAACCCTAAACCATAAACCATAAACCCTAAACATAATACCGTGAACCATAAACCATAAACCCTAAACCCTAAATCATATACCCTAATCCATTGACTCTAAACACAAAACCCTAAACCATAAACCATAAACACTAAACCATAAACCATAAAACATAAACCCTAAACAATAACCCATAAACCATAAAATATAAACCCTAAACCCTAACCCTATACCATAAACCCTAAACCATAAACCATAAACCATAAACCATAAACCCTAAACCCTAATTCCTAAACCCTAAACCCTAAACCCTAAAAACTAAACCCTTAACCCTCTAGCATAAACCCTAAACCATAAACCATAAACCCTAAACACAATACCCTAAACCATAAACCCTAAACCCTTAACCATAAACCCTAAACCATAGACCCTAAACACAAAACCCTAAACAGTAAACCCTAAACCATAAACCCTAAACCCTAAACCGTAAACCCTAAATCCCTAATCTAAACCATAAACACTAAACCATAAACCCGAAACCCTAAACCCTAAACCCTAAACCCTAAACACTAAACTCTAAACCCTAGACCATAAACCATGAACCCTAAACCCTAAACCATATACCCTAAACCCTCAACCCTAAACCCTAAACCCTTAATCCTAAACCCTAAATGCTAATCTGTAATGTTCCATTTTTGGCACATTGATTATTATGGGCATTTGTGCTTGTTCCTAGTCTTTTGGAGGCTATCCAACATGTTTGAGAAGAACTCCAATGTTCTTGGAGTGGTCTTAGTTCAGTCTGCAGAACAGTTAATTGGGTTTTCCTTTTGTAAATGGATAATTTTGTCATGGTTTTGAGCTCAGTTGATGTTCCGGGTAACATTGATGGTTTCTAAAGTTTGATCGGGCTTCTGGTTTGCTCTCCAAGATCCTTGGAGGAGTTTTCTATTTTTGGAAAGTCACCCGGAAGGCATCGTTGCACATCCCAAACCTTACAGAGCATATTGGTTCAGTTTATTTTGCTTTTGGAGGTCGTTTGGGATTTTCCGCAAAATTTAATATTTAATGAGCTATTTTAATTATTATTTTCACTTAAGCTCCTAGGGGTGAAAATAATTAATAAAAATCTAAGTGTTATAGCTCGTTGGAAAGAGGAAGAAAAGTTTTAAATCATGGATGCATCATTTTGGGGCCTTGCGAAGCAGATATTTCATTTATTTCCATAAAGGGGTCTTTGGAGCTAAAAAGAGCTTTTAATTAAAAGTGGTGACTTTAAGTTGTGCACACTTAAGGAATTATTTTTTATTGTTTGAGGAGAAATATGAAGGGATAAAGGAAATAATATTTTATTTCCCTCAAAAAGTTATAAAAAGAGGAGTTGGGCTCATTGTTTAGGCATGCTTGGATTTGTATTGTTACTCTGCTGGATTGAACCTGCGTGTTCTTCCATATTCTCTTGAGGACGAAAACCCTCTTGTGGAATGCTCTTGAGGACGAAAACCCTCGAGGTTGGGTGTGGTTTCACTACAGGAATCACCATTGTGCTAAAAAAGAGATTTGAGCAAACTTATCCAGAGTTTGCCAGTGAGCTTTCATAGAGCTGAATATGTTTGAAGTTGCTAAGAGTTTTTGGATTAGAGTTCATTAAATATCATGGCAATCAGATGAGAATGAAGTTAGAAGCAGATTTTTTATGCCTTGTATAGTTTTAATGTCATATTGCTGGTCCGTACCATTATATTGCCGTACAGGCAGAAAAAGAGTTTTGCAAAAATAAAATTATTGAGAAGTTCTTTGTGTCTAAATCTTTTTGCACTATTAATGTATTCCTTAGGCGACCCCAATCTGATCATAGTGAGTGGTTGGGAAGCTTTGTTTATTTTTTTATGAGCAGTCGTACTTCTGCTGGCCGTACGGCCTGGGAAATGCATAGTTTGTGAAGTGTTTTTGTTAACTGATCTTTAATGCATGGGAAACATTGGATTTGTCTTGTATTAGCATAGTTTTAGAGTGGGAAACAATATTGTTAAGTGTGGGCAGTTTCTTGGGAGTTTCAACAGTCTGTACTATGCTGGGAAGGTGCCGTACTAGTCTGGAAGAAGTCATTTTATAGTCTATCACTCTCTCTATTGTGTTCAGTACATATAATTGATAGATCATTTAGGGACCACTTGTTTTGTCAAACATTGGGTTTAGTCTTGTAATATTATACTTCCCTGGATGCCAACGGTCTATGTAGAAAGTAGTTGATGTATCATTTCAGGTTGCAGCAGTGACGGACAGCAAATAAATACTACATTATCATTCAGCTATTCAAGAAATCTGCAGGGTATGGTCATGCTATCTTCACAAGATTCTTAATAAGTCCAAACAAGACTTGATTTACATTGTATTTGATATCATTGTAATCTTTCTTGTGAATCACATTAAGGCCCCTGGATGGTTTACCGCCAGTGTGGAGGAAAGAACAATTAAACATATTGTAACCCCTGGATGGTTTTACCGCAAGTGTGGATAAATGAACTTTTCTTTATTATTTCTACCCACTGCATAAGTGGAGTATTCCCACTGAATAAGTGGATGGCATTGTAATTTTCCTTTCTTGCTCTCATACCCACTAAAAGTGGTGAATCCCCACAACTTGTGGATGCCTGCATATGCAGATGAATGTTTACTTGTTTGCACAATGTTTTAATTTGTATTCTAAAGCACATTATGCTCTCACCTTGCCCGAATTGGGATCTTGGTGATCAGAAGTGCGGAGGAGTTTAGTTGTGCTAACACTGTTTATCATTGTTCTATATTTTAGAAAAAAATTTGGGGTTGTATATTACAGTGGTATCAGAGCTGGTATGTTCTTGCCAGCCTGTTGGGAAGCTAAATTGTTGCAGATCTTTCAGTTGAGCAAGTCAGTTTTTAGCATTGCTTGTGAGTGATCAGCACTTGCATGTGTGTTCAGAGTTGGGCAATTGAAAGATTTTGAGCGGTGTTGGGAGATCATGGCATCTCTTATGCAGAAAAGAAGTGAGACAGAGGTTCTGGATGAATTAGAAAAAGTTGTTCAAGAGAAATTGGATCGAAGGAAGTATCATCATGAGGCCACTAAGATTATTGATGAGTATGAAGAACTACCAGATGACTATAAGCAGCAACTCACTTGGAATGCTTTCTTGGAAATCATCAAAGAAGGTAATCTTGACAAAAAGGGATTTATAGAATACATCCAGAAGATAAGGAAGGAAGAGGAGATGAAGACAATGTCTTTATGCAAGCCTGAGTTAACTACTTCAAAGGCAAGCACCAAGAATTTTTCTAAGTCATCATTTTCCAGCCCACTGAATAAGAAGCCTCTTATTTTGAGGAAGAAAGAGGTCAGCAAGAATGAGCTTAGGAGAAGAAGTCTTTGTTTCATATGCAAAGATGCTTGGGAGCCTAACCACCAATGCAAGAAAATAAAAGATGAATCAGCAACCTTCACCACATGTTCTTCCTTTGTGAATGATGTGCAATCTAAAAATGGTGAAGATGAAGACTTGTTTGTTGAAAGAAATGAGTCTAAGCCTCTGTATAATGAAGACAAAGTCACAAAACATGAGACATGCATAGAGGAGTTTGCTGAATTGGAGAAGTCTACAACAGAATTTAGTGAAACTGAGCCTTGCTTTGACGAGGAGCCAAAAGTGTTGGACTTAGCGAGTCCTTCATTTGATGAAGATGCTGAAGATGCCACTACATTTGAGGAGATGAAAATGATCGATAGATTGCTTGCCGGTGACTTTGCAAGTGAGCCTGAGAGGATTGAAGCAATGTGTCTCGTTGAGGACATGGGAGACAATGAAATCACAAAAGATAAAAAGTTTGATGTTGCTGCAAATTTCAGGACAGCACCTAATGAAGAGCATTTCCACCACTCTAGTGATGGAAGTCTTGATTATGTGTGTGATTGTTCCATGCAAAGAGAAGAGCAGTTAGATTCTTCAAAGATCCTTGACGAAGAATGTGTTGATGAAGACTTTAAATTAGCCATTGGTGATGATTCAATGTTTGATTATGAGACTACCATTTCATTTGATCTAAGTGATGAAGAAGAAGATTCAACTCCTATGCAATTTGAAGAACTTAGTATCCTTGTAGAAGAGTCAGTTGATGAGCATGTTGATGAAGAGTTTGTTGGAAGATTTGGATCAGCCTCAAAGGTTGGCTCAACATTGAATTTATGTGATGCTACTTCTTGTAGTCAAAGTAGCTATGAAGAGGATAACTCTAAAGCAACTGATTTCAAGGATCATTCTTCTAACGATATGACAGAAAATTTATTGTGTGCAGCTGATTTAGATTTTAAGAATCAATTGTTAGTCACCGAAGATAAGGTTGTGCAAGTTCTAACACATTTGGATAGCTCACATAAGTTTGTTGAAGATCACATTTAGAGAGCTCAAGTTGAGAGGAGACAAATGGGCATAGAAAAAAGATCTTCACTTGAAGATTGGTGTGTAGTCAGGAAGGCATTGGAAACTTTGAAATCAGATTATTTGAACTTGCTTATTGATAGGGATCATGTCCTTGAGTTTGCTGACCGAATTTTTGATGCATTGAAGGAAAGAGATGCTAAAATTGATAAGCTTATATTTAAGCTTAAAACAACTATGGATTCTTTAGAGAGTACCCAAATGGCTCTCTTAGAAGTTGAAAGTCAGTTTGTAGATGTACACCAATTCAAGGAGCAAGTAGGAGTTGCTAGAGCCAATGAAAGCAAGATGGAGACTGAAGAGCTTGGTTTGCTCCAAGGAGATTTTGACTTAGGACAGCCTCCTAAGTATGCAAATGTAGAGTGGGAGTCAATTGATGAATTGTTTGAACATGAAGGTAAAACTAATTTCCAATCATTTGATAATACTCTTTTTATGATGGAAGTTGAGTTAACTCATGATAATCTTCTCCGCATGTTGAATAATGAGAACCATTCTGATGTGAGTAGCACGGAGGAGGACAGTAATAGGATATGGGATCCGGGTGAAGTGCACTCATGTGATGTTCATTTGTACAAAAACTTCTTCAACTGGAAGTTTTCAGCAGTTGTTGAAGATGGGCATAAGGTTCAAGTATGCAAGGGATTAGATTCAATGATGGCTTACTTTTGCAATGTAGTTTATTTGCAAGGTTCCATGGAGGATAGTGGTGTTGGTAAGATTATTTTCTGGATAAATTTGGAGTTGAATTTCAGTTATAAAGTTGCTATCCTTACTCCCATCAGCCATCATAGGTGTTCAATTGCATACATATGGATTGATTGGAGAGAAATTTTGGTCATAACTTTGACATATTTTAATTGTAGATGGCCTAAATTTCTTATTGTTCTCAAAAGATTTCAGTTTTGTTGTTGCTATCTCACTTTGAGATCACTGAAATCTAATTTTCATGAGATTATTTCAGACTTGTGTAGCCATGAGATTGATCTTTTTGTTGTGTTTAGCCTTTTATGGGAAGATGACAAAAGTTTTCAGCTGAAAGGAACAAGTGTTACAGTTACTAATGCTCTTTTGGAGAGTGAGAATCAGCTGATTCATGGCTGTCATGAGTTGTTTCCAGCTTGTTATCAAGCTGATTTGTGTTCTTCATCGGGAGAGCACTACAGTTTTTGGGTTCCAGTAGTTGTTTCATGTTGCATGATTGTATTGATGATTGCTAACTCTTTCAATTTTGGAGTTAGTGATGTTTGGGATCCAAATAGTTATGTGATTGGAAGAATATTTCAGAAGTGTAATTAGAATACCAGCTGTGCAGTTCACAGATATATCAGAATAGAGCAGCAGAATTGGTGTAGGGCATTCTTCAGATTGATTTGGGATCCAAGTATATTATCTATAATCAGGCAGGTATCTTGGTTGGATAGCATGAATTGCTTGAGGACAAGCAATATTGAGCAGGGAGGACTGTAATGTTCCATTTTTGGCACATTGATTATTATGGGCATTTGTGCTTGTTCCTAGTCTTTTGGAGGCTATCCAACATGTTTGAGAAGAACTCCAATGTTCTTGAAGTGGTCTTAGTTCAGTCTACAGAACAGTTAATTGGGTTTTCCTTTTGTAAATGGATAATTTTGTCATGGTTTTGAGCTCAGTTGATGTTCCGGGTAACATTGATGGTTTCTAAAGTTTGATCGGGCTTCTGGTTTGCTCTCCAAGATCCTTGGAGGAGTTTTCTATTTTTGGAAAGTCACCCGGAAGGCATCGTTGCACATCCCAAACCTTACAGAGCATATTGGTTCAGTTTATTTTGCTTTCGGAGGTCGTTTGGGATTTTCCGCAAAATTTAATATTTAATGAGCTATTTTAATTATTATTTTCACTTAAGCTCCTAGGGGTGAAAATAATTAATAAAAATCTAAGTGTTATAGCTCGTTGGAAAGAGGAAGAAAAGTTTTAAATCATGGATGCATCATTTTGGGGCCTTGCGAAGCAGATATTTCATTTATTTCCATAAAGGGGTCTTTGGAGCTAAAAAGAGCTTTTAATTAAAAGTGGTGACTTTAAGTTGTGCACACTTAAGGAATTATTTTTTATTGTTGAGGAGAAATATGAAGGGATAAAGGAAATAATATTTTATTTCCCTCAAAAAGTTATAAAAAGAGGAGTTGGGCTCATTGTTTAGGCATGCTTGGATTTGTATTGTTACTCTGCTGGATTGAACCTGCGTGTTCTTCCATATTCTCTTGAGGATGAAAACCCTCTTGTGGAATGCTCTTGAGGACGAAAAACCTCGAGGTTGGGTGTGGTTTCACTACAGGAATCACCATTGTGCTGAAAAAGAGATTTGAGCAAACTTATCCAGAGTTTGCCAGTGAGCTTTCATAGAGCTGAATATGTTTGAAGTTGCTAAGAGTTTTTGGATTAGAGTTCATTAAATATCATGGCAATCAGATGAGAATGAAGTTAGAAGCAGATTTTTTATGCCTTATATAGTTTTAATGTCATATTGCTGGTCCGTACCATTATATTACCGTACAGGCAGAAAAAGAGTTTTGCAAAAATAAAATTATTGAGAAGTTCTTTGTGTCTAAATCTTTTTGCACTATTAATATATTCCTTAGGCGACCCCAATCTGATCATAGTGAGTGGTTGGGAAGCTTTGTTTATTTTTTTATGAGCAGCCATACTTCTGCTGGCCGTACGGCCTGGGAAATGCATAGTTTGTGAAGTGTTTTTGTTAACTAATCTTTAATGCATGGGAAACATTGGATTTGTCTTGTATTAGCATAGTTTTTAGAAAACCATAGACCCTAAACCCTAAATAGAAAACCATAGACCCTAAACACAAAACCCTAAACCATAAACCATAAACCATAAACCATAAAACATAAACTATAACCCATAAACAATAAACCCTAACCCAAACCCCATACCATAAACCCTAAACCCTAAACATAAAACCCTAAAGCCTAAACCATAAACACTAAACCCTAAACCCTAAACACTAAACCCTAAACCCTAAATCCTAAACCCTAAACCCTAAACCATAAAACATAGACCCTAAATCCTAAACCCTGAACCTTAAACCATAAAACATAAACCTTAAACACAAAAACCTAAACCATTAACCATAAACCATAAAGCCTAAACCCTAAACCATAAACCATAAACCCTAAGCCATAAACCATAAACACTAAACCCTAAACCACAATCCCTAAATCATAAACCCCAAACCCTAAACAATAAACCATAAACCCTAAACCATAAACTGTAAACCATAAACCATAAACCATAAACCCTAATCCCTAAACCCTTAACCCTAAACCCTAAACCCTAAACCATAGACCCTAAACATAAAATTCTAAACCATAAACCATAAACCATAAATCCTAAACCGTAAACCCTAAACCCTAAACCCTAAACCCTAAACCCTGAACCCTAAACCCTAAACACTAAAGACTAAACCCTAAACCCTATACCATAAACCTTAAACACATAACCCTAAATACTAAACCTTAAACCCTAAACCCTAAATCCTAAACTCTAAACCCTAAACCATAGACCATAAACACAAAACCCTAAACCTTAAACCCTAAATCCTAAACCCTAAACCTTGAACCATAAACAATAAACCCTAAACCTTAAACCTTAAGCCCTAACCCTACCATAAACCTTAAACCATAAACCATAAACCCTAAACCCTAAACCCTAAACACAAAATGCTAAACCCTAAACGATAAACCATAAACCATAAAACCTAAGCCCTAAACACAAAACCCTAAACCATAAAGCATAAACCCTAAACAATAAACCCAAAACCCTAAACGCTGAACACAAAACTCTAAACCATAGACCCTAAACACAAAATGCTAAACCCTAAACCCTAATCCACAATCCCTAAACCCTAAACCCTAAACCTTAAACCCTAAACCCTAAACCCTAAACCCTACACCATAAACCCTAAAACCTAATCCCTAAACCCTAAACCCTAAACATTAAACCCTAAACCCTAAACCCTAAACCCTAAAAACTAAATCCTAAACAAAAAACCCTAAACCATAAACCATAAACCAGAAACCTTAAACTATAAACCATAAACCAAAAACACTAAACCCTAAATCCTAAACCATAAACCCTAAACCCTAATCACTAAACCTTAAAACCTAAACCCTAAACCCTAAACAATAAACCCTAAACCATAAACCCTGAACCCTAAACCATATACCATAAACCCTATACCATAAAACGTAAACCCTATATCATAAACCATAAACCATAAACCCTATACCATAAACCCTAAACCATAAACCCTAAACCCTAAACCGTAAACCCTTAACCATAAACCATAAACCATAAACTCTAAACCATAAACCATAAACCATAAACCATAAACCCTAAACCCTAAACACAATACCCTAAACCCTAAACCCTAAACCCTAAACCCTATAACCTAAACCATAAACCCTAAACCATTGACCCTAAAACCTAAACCCTAAACCCTAAAGCATAAACCCTAAACCATAATCCCTAAACCCTAAACACAAAACACTAAACCATAAACCCTAAACCCTAAATGCTAAACCCTAAACCCTAATCTATAAACCCTAAACCATAGACCAACACAAAACCTGAAACCTAAATCATAAACCCTAAACCCTAAACACTAAACTCCAAACCCTCGACCCTAAACGCTAAAACGTAAATCCTAAACCCTAAAACCCTAAACACTAAACCCCAATCCCTAAACACTAAACCCTAAACCATAAACCATAAACCATAAACCCTAAACAATAAATGCTAAACCCTAAACCCTAAACACTTAATCATAAAGCCTAAACCATAAACCATAAACCATAAACTATAAACCATAATCCCTAAACCATAAACCATAAACCCTAATCCCTAAACAATAAACTATAAACCCTAAACCCTAAACCCTAAAAATTAAACCCTAAACCTTATACCATAAACGCTAAAACCTAAACAAAAAATGCTAAAACCTAAACAATAAACACTAAACCCTAAACCATAAACCATAAAAACTAAACCCTAAACCCTAAACCATAAACCATAAACCATAAACCATAAACCATAAAGCATAATCTCTAAAGCCTAAACCCTAAACTATAAAACATAAAACCTAAACCCTAAACACAAAACCCTAAACCATAAAGCATAAACCCTAAAACCTAAACCCTAAACGATGAACACAAAACCCTAAACCATAGACCCTAAACACAAAACGCTAAACCCTAAACCCTAAACCCTAAACCATAAACCCTAACCCTATACCATAAACCCTAAACGGTAAACCATAAACCATAATGCCTAAACCCTAATCCCTAAACACTAAACCATAAACCCTTAACACAAAACCCTAAACCCTAAACCCTAAACCCTAAACCCTAAACACTAAACCCTAAACCTTAAACCATAAACAATAAACCATAAACCATAAACCATAAACCATAAACCAAAAACCCTAAACCATAAACCAAAAACCCTAAACCCTAAACCAAAAACCCTAAACCCTAAATCCTAAACCCTAATCACTAAACCCTAAAATCTAAACCCTAAACCATAAACCCTAAACCATAAACCATAAACCATAAACCATAAACCTTAAACCATAAAGCATAAACCCTAGACCCTAAACCCTAAACCCTAAACCCTAAACCCTAAACCGTAGTCCATAAACACTAATCTATAAACCCTAAACCATAAACCATAAACCATAAAACCTAAACCATAAACTATAAACCATAAACCCTATACCATAAACCCCAAACCATAAACCATAAACCATCAACCATAAACCCTAAACTCTTAACCATAAACCATAAACTCTAAACCCTAAACCATAAACCTAAACCATAAACCACAAACCATAAACCACAAACCGGAAACCCTAAACAATAAATCCTAAACCCTAAACCCTAACCCTATACCATCAACCCTAAACCCTAAACACTAAACCATAAAGCCTAAACCCCAAACCCTAAACACAAAACTCTAAACCCAAAACCCAAAACCATAAACCATAAACCAAAAATGCTAAACCCTAAACCATAAACCCTAAACCCTTATCCCTAAACCCTAAACCCTAAACCACAAACCATAAGCCATAAACCCTAAACACTAAACCATAAACCATAAACACTAAACCTTAATCCCTAAACCCTTAACCATAAACCATAAACTCTAAACCCTAAACCCTAAACCATAAACC
The DNA here is from genome assembly GCA_027924645.1 of Cunninghamia lanceolata. Taxonomy (NCBI): domain Eukaryota; kingdom Viridiplantae; phylum Streptophyta; class Pinopsida; order Cupressales; family Cupressaceae; genus Cunninghamia; species Cunninghamia lanceolata. The sequence goes on along the minus strand of BSBN01000339.1, from coordinate 21,254,220 downwards.
CTAAATCATAAACCCTAAACCCTAATCCCTAAACCCTAAACCCTAAACCACAATCCCTAAACCGTAAACCCTAAACACTAAACCATAAACCCTAAACACTAAACCCTGAAACATAGGCCCTAAACAAAAAACCCTAAACCCTAAACAATAAACCCTTAACCATAAACCATAAACTCTAAACGCTAAACAATAAACCCTAAAACATAAACCATAAACCATAAACCATAAACCATGAACCCTAAACCCTAAACCTTAGACCCTAAACCCTAAACCCCAAACCCTAAACCCCAAAAACTAAACTCTTAACCCTATAGCATAAACCCTAAACAGTAAACCCTAAACCCTAAACATAATAACGTAAACCCTAAACCCTAAACCATATACCCTAATCCATTGACACTAAACACAAAACCCTAAACCATAAACTATAAACCATAAACCCTAAACTCTAAACCCTAAACCATAAACTATAAACCATAAACCATAATCTCTAAACCCTATACCCTAAACCACAAACCCTAAACCCTAAACCATAAAGCCTAAACCATAAACCCTAAACCCTAAACCCTAAAACCTAAATCCTAAACCTTAATCACTAAACCCTAAACCATAAACCCTAAACCATAAACCATAGACCCTAAACACAAAACCCTAAACCCTAAACCCTAAACCATAAATATTAAACCATAATCCCTAAACCCTAAACCCTAAATCCTTAACCCTAAACCATAAACACTAAACCATAAACCCTATACCCTCAACTATAAACCCTAAACCCTAAACCCTAAACCCTAAACTCTAAACCATAAACCATAAACCATAAACCCCAAACCATAAACCATAAACACAAAACAATAAACCATAAACACAAAACCCTAAACCATAGAACCTAAACCCTAAACCCTAAACCCTAAACCATAAAACCTAAACCCTAAACACAAAACCCTAAACCATAAAGCATAAACTGTAAAGCTTAAACCCTAAACCCTAAGCCATAAACCATAAACCCTATACCCTATACCCTAAACCCTAAACCACAATCCCTAAATCATAAACCCCAAACCCTAAACCATAAACCATAAGCCCTAAACCCTAAACCCTAAACCCTAAACCAAAAACCATAAACCATAGACCCTAAACATAAAACCATAAACCATAAACCCTAAACACTAAAACCTAAACCATAAACCCTAAAGCCTAAAGCCTAAACCTTAAACCATAAACCCTAAACTTGAAACACTAAACCTAAAACTGTAAACCCTATATCCTAAACCATAAACCCTAAACCCTAAACATTAAACCCTAAAACCTAAACCATAAACCCTAAAACCTAAACCATAAACCCTAAAACCTAAACCCTAAACCAAAAACCATAAATCCTAAACACTAAACCCTAAACCCTAAACCATAAAGCCTATACCATAAACCCTAAACCCTAAACGCTAAACCTTAAACTATAAACCTTAAAGCCTAAACTCTAAACACTAAACCTTAAACCATAAACTGTAAACCCTAAATTCTAAACCCTAAACCCTAAACACAAAACCCTAAACCTAAACCCTAAACCCTCAACACTTAACGATAAACCATAGACTCTAAACTGTAAACCATAAACCCTATTCCTTAAACCATAAATCCTAAACCATAAACCCTAAACGTTAAACCACAAACCCTAAACAATAAACCCTAAATGCTAAACCCTAAACCCTAAACTCTAAACCCTAAACACTAAACCCTAAACCCTATACCATAAACCCTAAACCCTAATCCCTAAACACATAACCCTAAAACCTAAACCCTAAACATAAAACCCTAAACCCTAAACCATAAACACAAAACCCTCAACACTCAACCCTAAACCCTAAACACAAAACCCTAACCCCTAAAGAAAAATCCCTAAACCATAGACCCTAAACCCTAAACCCTAAAACCATAAACCATAAATGCTAAACCTTAAACCTTAAACCATAAACCATAAACCCTAAACCCTAAACCCTAAACCCTTAACCCTAAACCATAAACCCTAAACCGTAAACCCTAAACCACAAACCCTAAATCCTAAACCCTAAACTCTATACCCTAAACCCTAAACCCTAAACTATAAACCCTAAACTTTAAACCCTAAACCCTAAACTCTAAACCCTAAACCATAAACCATAAACCATAGGCCCTAAACACAAAACCCTAAACCATAAACCATAAACCCTAAACACTAAATCCTAAACCATAAACCATAAACCATAAACCATAAACCATAAACAATAAACCCTAAACCATAAACCATAAACCCTAAACCCTAAAGTATAAATCCTAAACCCTAAACCTTAAACCCTAAACCCTAAACCATAAACCCTCAACCCAAAACCAATACTAAACCCTAAACCCTAAACCATAAACCTCAAAACCCTAAACCCTAAACTGTATACCGTAAACCCTAAACGCTAAAACCTAAACTCTAAACACAAAACGCTAAACCCTATACCCTAAACCCTAAACCCTTAAGCATAAACCTTAAACTCTAAACCCTAAACCCTAAACCATAAACCATAAAACCTAAGCCATAAACCCTAAACAATAAACCATAAACCCTAAACCCCGAACACAATACCCTAAACCCTGAACCATATACCCTAATCCATTGACCCTAAACCCTAAACCATAAACCATTAACCATTAACCATAAACCCTAAACCATAAACCGTCAACAATAAACCATCATCCATAAACCCTAAACCCTAAACCCTAAACACAAAACCCTAAACCATAGACCCTAAAAATAAAAAGGTAAACCCTAAACCCTAAACCCTAAACCCTAATCACTAAACCCTAAAATCTAATCCCTAAACCGGAAACCCTAAACCCTAAACCCTAAACCATAAACCATAAACCATAAACCTTAAACCATAAAGCATAAACCCTAGACCGTAAACCATAAACCGTAGTCCATAAACACTAATCTCTAAACCCTAAACCATAAACTATAAACCATAAACCCCAAACCATAAACCACAAACCATCAACCATAAACCCTAAACTCTTAACCATAAACCATAAACTCTAAACCCTAAACCCTAAACCATAAACCATAAACCAAAAACCCTAAACAATAAATCCTAAACCCTAAACCCTAACCCTATACCATCAACCCTAAACCCTAAACACTAAACCATAAACCCTAAACTCCAAACCCTAAACCCAAAACTCTAAACCAAAAACCCTAAACCCTACACCCTAAACACAAAATGCTAAACCCTAAACCATAAACCATAAACAATAAACCAAAAACCAAAAACCCTAAACACTTATCCCTAAACCCTAAACCCTAAACCCTAAACCATAAGCCATAAACCCTAAACACTAAACCATAAACCATAAACACTAAACCTTAATCCCTAAACCCTAAACCCTAAACCCTAATCTATAAACCCTAAACCCTAAACCATAAACCATCAACCATCAACCATCAACCATCAACCATCAACCCTAAAACCTTAAACACTAAACCCTGATCCCTAAACACTAAACCCTAAGCCCTAAACACTAAACACAAAACCCTAAACCCTAAACCATAGACTAACACAAAACCCTAAACCCTAAATCATAAAACCTAAACCCTAAACCCTAAATCTTAAACAATAAACCCTAAACCATAAACCATAAACTATAAACCCTAAACACAATACCCTAAACTCTAAACCATAAACCCTAAACCCTTAACCATAAACCATAAACCATATACCATAAACACAAAACCCTAAACCCTAAACCCTAAACCCTAAACACTAAACCATAAACCATAAACCTTAAACAATAAACCCTAAACCCTAAACACAAAACCCTAAACCATAAACCCTAAACCCTAAACACAATACCTTAAACCCTAAACCATAAACCCTAAACCCTAAAAGCTAAACCATAAACCATAAACCCTAAACCATAAACCCTAAAACCTAAACCCTAAACCATAAACCATAAACCCTAAATCATAATCCCTAAACCCTAAACCCTAATCTATAAACCCTAAACCGTAAGCCCTAAACCATAGACCAAAACAAAACACTAAACCATTAACCATTAACCCTAAACCCTAAACCATAGACCAACACAAAACCCTAAACCATTAACCATTAACCATAAACTCTAAACCCTAAACCCTAAACCCTAAACCCTAAACATTCAACCCTAAACCCTAAAACGTAAATCCTAAACCATAAAACCCTAAACACTAAACCCTAATCCCTAAACACTAAACCATAAACCCTAAAACCTAAACAATAAACCCTAAGCCCTAAACCCTAAATCCTATACCCTCAACACTAAATGCTAAACCCTAAACCCTCTACCATAAACCATAAACCCTAAACCCTAAACCATAATCCCTAAACCCTAAACCCTAAACTATAAACCATAAACAATAAACCCCAAACCCTAAACCCTAAACAATAAAATTAAACCCTAAAAATTAAACCCTAAACCCTAAACTCTAAATAGAAAATGCTAAACCCTAAACAATAAACACTAAACCCTAAACCCTAAACCATAAACACTAAGCACAAAACCCTAAACCCCAAACCCTAAAACATAAACCATAAACCATAATCCCTAAAGCCTAAACCCTAAACCCTAAACCTTAACCCTATACCCTATACCCTATACCTTATACCCTCAACCCTAAACCCTAAACCCTAAACACAAAACCCTAAACCCTAAACCCTAAACATAAAATGCTAAACCCTAAACGATAAACCATAAACCATAAAACCTAAGCCCTAAACACAAAACCCTAAACCATAAAGCATAAACCCTAAACCCAAAACCCTAAACCCAAAACACAAAACCCTAAACCATAGACCCTAAACACAAAATGCTAATCCACAATCCCTAAACCCTAAACCTTAAACCCTAAACCCTAAACCCTAAACCCTAAACCCTAAACCCTAAAACCTAATCCCTAAACCCTAAACCCTAAACATTAAACCCTAAACCCTAAACCCTAAAAACTAAATCCTAAACCCTAAACCCTAAACACAAAACCCTAAACCCTAAACACTAAACCCTAAACCATAAACCCTAAACCCTAAACCTTAAACCATAAACCATAAACCAGAAACCCTAAACCATAAACCAAAAACCAAAAACCCTAAATCCTAAACCATAAACCCTAAACCCTAATCACTAAACCCTAAAACCTAAACCCTAAACCCTAAACAATAAACCCTAAACCCTAAACCATATACCATAAACCCTAAACCATAAAACGTAAACCCTATATCATAAACCATAAACCATAAACCATAAACCCTATACCATAAATCCTAAACCATAAACCCTAATCCCTAAACCCTAAACTGTAAACCCTTAACCATAAACCATAAACCATAAACTCTAAACCATAAAGCATAAAGCATAAAGCATAAACCCTAAACCCTAAACCCTAAACCCAATAACCTAAACCATAAACCCTAAACCATAGACCCTAAAACCTAAACCCTAAACCCTAAAGCATAAACCCTAAACCCTAAACACAAAACCCTAAACCATAAACCCTAAACCCTAAATGCTAAACCCTAAACCCTAATCTATAAACCCTAAACCCTAAACCATAGACCAATACAAAACCCTAAACCTAAATCATAAACCCTAAACCCTAAACACTAAACTCCAAACCATCAACCCTAAAGGCTAAAACGTAAATTCTAAACCCTAAAACCCTAAACACTAAACCCCAATCCCTAAACACTAAACCCTAAACCATAAACCCTAAACAATAAATGCTAAACCCTAAACCCTAAACACTTAATCATAAAGCCTAAACCCTAAACCATAAACTGTAAACCATAAACCCTAAACCATAATCCCTAAACCCTAAACCCTAAACCCTAATCCCTAAACAATAAACTATAAACGCTAAACCCTAAACCCTATACCCTAAACCCTAAACCCTAAACCCTAAACAAAAAACACTAAAACCTAAACAATAAACACTAAACCCTAAACCATAAACCATAAAAACTAAACCCTAAACCCTAAACCCTAAACCATAAACCATAAACCCTAAACCATAAAGCATAATCTCTGAAGCCTAAACCCTAAACTATAAACCATAAAACCTAAACCCTAAACACAAAACCCTAAACCATAAAGCATAAACCTTAAAAGATGAACACAAAACCCTAAACCATAGACCCTAAACACAAAACGCTAAAACCTAAACCATAAACCATAAAGCATAATCTCTAAAGCCTAAACCCTAAACTATAAACCATGAAACCTAAACCCTAAACACAAAACCCTAAACCATAAAGCATAAACCCTAAACCCTAAACGATGAACACAAAACCCTAAACCATAGACCCTAAACACAAAACGCTAAACCCTAAACCATAAACCCTAAACCCTAAAGCATAAACCCTAACCCTATACCATAAACCCTAAATGGTAAACCATAAACCATCAAGCCTAAACCCTAATCCCTAAACCCTAAACCATAAACCCTTAACACTAAACCATAAACCCTAAACCATAAACCAAAAACCCTAAACCCTAAACCCTAACCCTATACCATCAACCCTAAACCCTAAACACTAAACCATAAGCCCTAAACCCCAAACCCTAAACCCAAAACTCTAAACCCAAAACCCTAAACCCTAAACACCAGACCCTAAACCCAAAATGCTAAACCATAAACCAAAAAACCCTAAACCCTAAACTCTAAACCCTAAACCATAAGCCATAAACCCTAAACACTAAACCATAAACCATAAACACCAAACCTTAATCCCTAAACCCTAAACCATAAACCATAAACTCTAAACCCTAAACCATAAACCATAAACCATAAATCATAAACCCTAAACCCTAATCCCTAAACCCTAAACCCTAAACCACAATCCTTAAACCATAAACCCTAAACACTAAACACTAAACCTTGAAACATAGGCCCTAAACAAAAAACCCTGAACCCTAAACAATAAACCCTTAACCATAAACCATAAACTCTAAATGCTAAAAAATAAACCCTAAACCATAAACCATAAACCATGAACCCTAAACCCTAAACCCTAAACCCTAAAAACTAAACTCTTAACCCTATAGCATAAACCCTAAACAGTAAACCCTAAACCCTAAACACAATAACGTAAACCCTAAACCCTAAACCATATACCCTAATCCATTGACACTAAACACAAAACCATAAACCATAAACTATAAACCATAAACCCTAAACTCTAAACCCTAAACCATAAACTAAACCATAAACCATAATCTCTAAACCCTATACCCTAAACCACAAATCATAAAACCTAAAATTCTAAACCCTAAACCCTATTCCCTAAACACTAAAACCCTAAACCCTAAACCCTAAACCCTAAACCAAAAACCCTAAGCTCTAAACCGTAAACCCTAAAATTCTAAACCCTAAACCGTAATCTCTTAACACTAAAACCCTAAACCATAAAACCTAAACCATAAACTCTAAATGCTAAAACCTAAACACAAAACGCTAAACCCTAAACCCTTAACCATAAACCATAAACTCTAAACACTAAACCATAAACCATAAACCATAAACCCTAAACACTAAACCCTAAACCATAAAGCTTAAACCCTGAACGCAATACCCTAACCCTGAACCATATACCCTAAAACCTAAGCCCTAAACACAAAACCCTAAACCATAAAGCATAAACCCTAAATCCTAAACCCAAAACCCTAAACCCAAAACACAAAACCCTAAACCATAGACCCTAAACACAAAATGCTAATCCACAATCCCTAAACCCTAAACCTTAAACCCTAAACCCTAAACCCTAAACCCTAAACCCTAAACCCTAAAACCTAATCCCTAAACCCTAAACCCTAAACATTAAACCCTAAACCCTAAACCCTAAAAACTAAATCCTAAACCCTAAACCCTAAACAAAAAACCCTAAACCCTAAACACTAAACCCTAAACCATAAACCCTAAACCCTAAACCTTAAACCATAAACCATAAACCAGAAACCCTAAACCATAAACCATAAACCAAAAACCCTAAATCCTAAACCATAAACCCTAAACCCTAATCACTAAACCCTAAAACCTAAACCCTAAACCCTAAACCATATACCATAAACCCTAAAGCATAAAACGTAAACCCTATATCATAAACCATAAACCATAAACCATAAACCCTATACCATAAATCCTAAACCATAAACCCTAATCCCTAAACCCTAAACTGTAAACCCTTAACCATAAACCATAAACCATAAACTCTAAACCATAAAGCATAAAGCATAAAGCATAAACCCTAAACCCTAAACCCTAAACCCAATAACCTAAACCATAAACCCTAAACCATAGACCCTAAAACCTAAACCCTAAACCCTAAAGCATAAACCCTAAACCCTAAACACAAAACCCTAAACCATAAACCCTAAACCCTAAATGCTAAACCCTAAACCCTAATCTATAAACCCTAAACCCTAAACCATAGACCAATACAAAACCCTAAACCTAAATCATAAACCCTAAACCCTAAACACTAAACTCCAAACCATCAACCCTAAAGGCTAAAACGTAAATTCTAAACCCTAAAACCCTAAACACTAAACCCCAATCCCTAAACACTAAACCATAAACCATAAACCCTAAACAATAAATGCTAAACCCTAAACCCTAAACACTTAATCATAAAGCCTAAACCCTAAACCATAAACTGTAAACCATAAACCCTAAACCATAATCCCTAAACCCTAAACCCTAAACCCTAATCCCTAAACAATAAACTATAAACGCTAAACCCTAAACCCTAAAAATTAAACCCTAAACCCTATACCATAAACCCTAAACCCTAAACCCTAAACAAAAAACACTAAAACCTAAACAATAAACACTAAACCCTAAACCATAAACCATAAAAACTAAACCCTAAACCCTAAACCATAAACCATAAACCATAAACCCTAAACCATAAAGCATAATCTCTGAAGCCTAAACCCTAAACTATAAACCATAAAACCTAAACCCTAAACACAAAACCCTAAACCATAAAGCATAAACCTTAAAAGATGAACACAAAACCCTAAACCATAGACCCTAAACACAAAACGCTAAAACCTAAACCATAAACCATAAAGCATAATCTCTAAAGCCTAAACCCTAAACTATAAACCATGAAACCTAAACCCTAAACACAAAACCCTAAACCATAAAGCATAAACCCTAAACCCTAAACGATGAACACAAAACCCTAAACCATAGACCCTAAACACAAAACGCTAAACCCTAAACCATAAACCCTAAACCCTAAAGCATAAACCCTAACCCTATACCATAAACCCTAAATGGTAAACCATAAACCATCAAGCCTAAACCCTAATCCCTAAACCCTAAACCATAAACCCTTAACACTAAACCATAAACCCTAAACCATAAACCAAAAACCCTAAACCCTAAACCCTAACCCTATACCATCAACCCTAAACCCTAAACACTAAACCATAAGCCCTAAACCCCAAACCCTAAACCCAAAACTCTAAACCCAAAACCCTAAACCCTAAACCCTAAACACCAGACCCTAAACCCAAAATGCTAAACCATAAACCAAAAAACCCTAAACCCTAAACTCTAAACCCTAAACCATAAGCCATAAACCCTAAACACTAAACCATAAACCATAAACACCAAACCTTAATCCCTAAACCATAAACCATAAACCATAAACTCTAAACCCTAAACCATAAACCATAAACCATAAATCATAAACCCTAAACCCTAATCCCTAAACCCTAAACCCTAAACCACAATCCTTAAACCATAAACCCTAAACACTAAACACTAAACCCTGAAACATAGGCCCTAAACAAAAAACCCTGAACCCTAAACAATAAACCCTTAACCATAAACCATAAACTCTAAACACTAAAAAATAAACCATAAACCATAAACCATAAACCATAAACCATGAACCCTAAACCCTAAACCCTAAACCCTAAAAACTAAACTCTTAACCCTATAGCATAAACCCTAAACAGTAAACCCTAAACCCTAAACACAATAACGTAATCCATTGACACTAAACACAAAACCATAAACCATAAACTATAAACCATAAACCCTAAACTCTAAACCCTAAACCATAAACTAAACCATAAACCATAATCTCTAAACCCTATACCCTAAACAACAAATCATAAAACCTAAAATTCTAAACCCTAAACCCTATTCCCTAAACACTAAAACCCTAAACCCTAAACCAAAAACCCTAAGCTCTAAACCGTAAACCCTAAAATTCTAAACCCTAAACCGTAATCTCTTAACACTAAAACCCTAAACCATAAAACCTAAACCATAAACTCTAAATGCTAAAACCTAAACACAAAACGCTAAACCCTAAACCCTTAACCATAAACCATAAACTCTAAACACTAAACCATAAACCATAAACCATAAACCCTAAACACTAAACCCTAAACCATAAAGCTTAAACCCTGAACGCAATACCCTAACCCTGAACCATATACCCTAAAACCTAAGCCCTAAACACAAAACCCTAAACCATAAAGCATAAACCCTAAACCCTAAACCCAAAACACAAAACCCTAAACCATAGACCCTAAACACAAAATGCTAATCCACAATCCCTAAACCCTAAACCTTAAACCCTAAACCCTAAACCCTAAACCCTAAACCCTAAACCCTAAAACCTAATCCCTAAACCCTAAACCCTAAACATTAAACCCTAAACCCTAAACCCTAAAAACTAAATCCTAAACCCTAAACCCTAAACAAAAAACCCTAAACCCTAAACACTAAACCCTAAACCATAAACCCTAAACCCTAAACCTTAAACCATAAACCAGAAACCAGAAACCCTAAACCATAAACCAAAAACCAAAAACCCTAAATCCTAAACCATAAACCCTAAACCCTAATCACTAAACCCTAAAACCTAAACCCTAAACCCTAAACAATAAACCCTAAACCCTAAACCATATACCATAAACCCTAAACCATAAAACGTAAACCCTATATCATAAACCATAAACCATAAACCATAAACCCTATACCATAAATCCTAAACCATAAACCCTAATCCCTAAACCCTAAACTGTAAACCCTTAACCATAAACCATAAACCATAAACTCTAAACCATAAAGCATAAAGCATAAAGCATAAACCCTAAACCCAATAACCTAAACCATAAACCCTAAACCATAGACCCTAAAATCTAAACCCTAAACCCTAAAGCATAAACCCTAAACCCTAAACACAAAACCCTAAACCATCAACCCTAAACCCTAAATGCTAAACCCTAAACCCTAATCTATAAACCCTAAACCCTAAACCATAGACCAATACAAAACCCTAAACCTAAATCATAAACCCTAAACCCTAAACACTAAACTCCAAACCATTAACCCTAAAGGCTAAAACGTAAATCCTAAACCCTAAACACTAAACCCCAATCCCTAAACACTAAACCCTAAACCATAAACCCTAAACAATAAATGCTAAACCCTAAACCCTAAACACTTAATCATAAAGCCTAAACCCTAAACCATAAATTGTAAACCATAAACCCTAAACCATAATCCCTAAACCCTAAACCCTAAACCCTAATCCCTAAACAATAAACTATAAACGCTAAACCCTAAACCCTATACCATAAACCCTAAACCCTAAACCCTAAACAGAAAACACTAAAACCTAAACAATAAACACTAAACCCTAAACCATAAACCATAAAAACTAAACCCTAAACCCTAAACCCTAAACCATAAACCATAAACCCTAAACCATAAAGCATAATCTCTAAAGCCTAAACCCTAAACTATAAACCATAAAACCTAAACCCTAAACACAAAACCCTAAACCATAAAGCATAAACCTTAAAAGATGAACACAAAACCCTAAACCATAGACCCTAAACACAAAACGCTAAAACCTAAACCATAAACCATAAAGCATAATCTCTAAAGCCTAAACCCTAAACTATAAACCATGAAACCTAAACCCTAAACACAAAACCCTAAACCATAAAGCATAAACCCTAAACCCTAAACGATGAACACAAAACCCTAAACCATAGACCCTAAACACAAAACGTTAAACCCTAAACCATAAACCCTAAACCCTAAAGCATAAACCCTAACCCTATACCATAAACCCTAAATGGTAAACCATAAACCATCAAGCCTAAACCCTAATCCCTAAACCCTAAACCATAAACCCTTAACACTAAACCATAAACCCTAAACCATAAACCAAAAACCCTAAACCCTAAACCCTAAACCCTAACCCTATACCATCAACCCTAAACCCTAAACACTAAACCATAAGCCCTAAACCCCAAACCCTAAACCCAAAACTCTAAACCCAAAACCCAAAATCCTAAACCCTAAACACCAGACCCTAAACCCAAAATGCTAAACCATAAACCAAAAACCCTAAAACCTAAACCATAAGCCATAAACCCTAAACACTAAACCATAAACCATAAACACCAAACCTTAATCCCTAAACCCTAAACCATAAACCATAAACTCTAAACCCTAAACCATAAACCATAAACCATAAATCATAAACCCTAAACCCTAATCCCTAAACCCTAAACTCTAAACCACAATCCCTAAACCGTAAACCCTAAACACTAAACCATAAACCATAAACACTAAACACTAAACCCTGAAACATAGGCCCTAAACAAAAAACCCTGAACCCTAAACAATAAACCCTGAACCATAAACCATAAACTCTAAACGCTAAACAATAAACCATAAACCATAAACCATAAACCATGAACCCTAAACCCTAAACCTTAAACCCTAAAAACTAAACTCTTAACCCTATAGCATAAACCCTAAACAGTAAACCCTAAACCCTAAACACAATAACGTAAACCCTAAACCCTAAACCATATACCCTAATCCATTGACACTAAACACAAAACCATAAACCATAAACTATAAACCATAAACCCTAAACCATAAACTAAACCATAAACCATAATCTCTAAACCCTATACCCTAAACCACAAATCATAAAACCTAAAATTCTAAACCCTAAACCCTATTCCCTAAACACTAAAACCCTAAACCCTAAACCCTAAACCCTAAACCAAAAACCCTAAGCTCTAAACCGTAAACCCTAAAATTCTAAACCCTAAACCGTAATCTCTTAACACTAAAACCCTAAACCATAAACCCTAAACCATAAACTCTAAACGCTAAAACCTAAACACAAAACGCTAAACCCTAAACCCTTAACCATAAACCATAAACTCTAAACCCTAAACCATAAACCATAAACCATAAACCCTAAACACTAAACCCTAAACCCTAAACCCTAAACCATAAACCCTAAACCCTAAACCCTAAACCTAAAACCCTAAACCATAAATCATCAACAATAAACAATCAACCATAAACCCTAAACCCTAAACACAAAACCCTAAACCATAGAACCTAAAAACAAATAGCTAAACCCTAAACCATAAACCTTAAAAATGAAACCCTAAACCCTAAACCATAAACACTAAACCCTAAACCCTAACCTCTAAACCCTAAACACTAAACCCTAAACCCTAAACCCTAAACCATAAATCATAAACCATAAACCCTAAACCTAATCCCAACACCCTAAACCCTAAACCCTAAACCCTAAATGCTAAACCCTAAACCATAAGCCCTAAACACTAAACCGTAAACCATAAGCCCTAAACACTAAACCCTAAACCTTAAACCATAAACCCTAAACCCTAAACCCTAAATCTTCAAACATCAACCCTAAACCCTAAACCTTAAACCCTAAACCCTAAACCCTAAACCCTGAACGCTTATACTTAAACCCTAAACCCTAAACCCTAAAACCTAAACCATAAACCATAAACCCTAATCCCTACCTCATAAACACTAAACCCTAAACCCTAAAAACTAAATCCTAAACCCTAAACCCTAAACCATAAACCATAAACCCTAAACCCTAAACCTTAAACCATAAATGATAAACTATAAACCATAAACCATAAACTATAAACCCTAAACCTGAAATCCTAAACCATAAACCCTAATCACTAAACACTAAAACCTAAACCCTAAACCCTAAACCATAAACCATAAACCCTGAACCGTAAACCCTAAACCTTAAACCATAAACCATAAACCATAAACCATAAACCATAAACCATAAACCCTAGTCTAGAAACCCTAATCTCTAAACCCTGAACTATAAACCCTAAACCCTAAACCCTAAACCATAAAACGTAAACCATAAACCATAAACCATAAACCATAAACCCTAAACCCTAAACCCTTAACCATAAACCATAAACCCTAAACTCTAAACCCTAAACCCTAAACCCTCAACCATAAACCCTAAACCATAACCCTAAACAATAAACCATAAACCCTAAACACTAGACCCTAAACCCTTAACCCTAAACGATAAACACTAAACCATAAACCGTAAACCCTAAACTATAAACCCTAAACCCTAAACCCTAAACTCTAAACACAAAAGCCTAAAGCCTAAACCCTAAACCCTAAAACCCTGAACCATAAACCTTAAACCCTAAACCCTCAACCCTAAAATTCTAAACCCTAATCCCTTAACACTAAACCCTAAACCATAAACCCTAAACCCTAAACCTAAGCCCTAAACGCTAAACCCTAAACACTAAACCCTAAACCCTAAACCAACCCTAAACCCTAAACACTAAACCCTAAATTCTAAACCCTAAAACATAAACCTTAAACTATAAACCCTTAACCATAAACCCTAAACTATAAAGAGTAAACCCTAAACCCGAAACACAAAACCCTGAACCCTAAACCATTAACCCTTAACCATAAACCATAAACCATAAACCGTAAACCCTAAACCCTAAACCCTAAACCCTAAACAATAAACCCTAAACCCTAGACCATAACCCTAAACCCTGAACAATAAACACTTAACCCTAAACCCTCAATCCTAAACCCTAAACCCTAACCCTATACGATAAACCCCTAAACACTAAACCATAAACCCTAAACGCTAAACCCTACACCCTAAACCCTAAACCATAAACCCTAAACCATAAACCCTAAACACTAAACCCTAAACCCTAAAACATAGGCCCTAAACACAAAATCCTACACCCTAAACCCTTAACCATAAACTATAAACTCTAAACCCTAAATAATAAACCCTAAACCCTTAAAACTTAACCCTTAACCTTATAGCATAAACCTAAACACTAAACCATAAACCATAAACCCTACACCCTAAAACTTATACCCTAATCAATTGACCCTAAACACAAAACCATAAACCATAAACCATAAACACAAAACCCTAAACACAAAACCCTAAACCCTAAACCATAAAACATAAACCATAAAACATAAAACATAAACTATAAACCCCAAACCCTAAACCCTAAACCCTAAACAAAAAACCCTATACCATAAACCATAAACCATAAACAATAAACCCTAAACCCTAAACACAAAAAGATAAACCCTAAACACTAAACCCTAAACCATAAACCATAAACCATAAACCCTAAACCATAAACCATAAACCATAAACCCTAAAAATAAAACCCTAAACCATAAACCATAAACCATAAAAACAAAACCCTAAAGCATAAAGCATAAACACTAAACCCTAAACAATAGACCCTAAACACAAAATGCTAAACCCTAAACCCTAACCCTAAACCATAAACCATAACCCATAAACCATAAACCCTACACACTAAACGCTAATCACTAAACCCTAAACGCTAAACCCTAAACCCTAAACCCTAAACCATAGACCCTAAGCACAAAACCCTAAACCCTAAACCATAAACCCCAAACCCTTAACCATAAACCATAAACTCTAAACGTAAACCCTAAACCCTAAACCCTAAACCTTAAACCCTAAACCCTAAACCCTAAACCCTTAACTCTATAGCATTAACCCTAAACCCTAAACACAATACCCTAAACTCTAAACCATAAACCCTAAACCCTTAACCCTAAACCCTAAACCATAGACCCTAAACACAAAACCCTAAACCCTAAACCATAAACCATAAACCTTAAACCCTAAACCCTAAACCCTAAACCCTAAACACAAACCCTAAACCCAAAACCATAAACTATAAACCCTAAACACTAAAATATAAATCCTAAACCCTAAACACAATACCCTAAACCCTAAACCCTAAACCTTAAAACCTAAACCCTAAACCCTAAACCATAAACCATAAATCCTAAAACCTAAACCCTAAACCCTAAACCATAATCCCTAAACCCTAAATGCAAAAACATAAACCATAAACCATAAACCATAAACCATAAATCCTAAACCCTTAACCCTAAACCATAAACACTAAACCATAAACCCTAAACCCTAAACTATAAACCCTAAACCCTAAACCCTAAACTATAAACCCTAAACTCTAAACACAAAACCTTAAACCCTAAACCCTAAACCCTAAACCCTAAAATTCTAAACCCTAAACCCTAATCCCTAAACCCTAAAACCCTAAACCCTAAACCAGAAACCCTAAACCCTAAACCAAAAACCCTAAGCCTAAACCCTAAACCTTAAACGCTAAACCCTAAACCCTAAACCCTCTTCCCAAAACCAACACTAAACCCTAAACCCTAAACCCTAAACCCTAAACCATAAACCATAAACCCTAAACTGTAAACTGTAAACCCTAAATGCTAACACCTAAAAACTAAACACAAAATGCTAAACCCTAAACCCTTAACCATAAACCATAAAATATAAACCCTAAACCATAAACCACAAACCCTAAACCCTAAACACTAAACCCTAAACCATAAACCTTAAACCCTGAACACAATACCCTAAACCCTGAACCATATACCCTAATCCATTGACCCTAAACCCTAAACCATAAACCATAAACCCAAAACCCTACACCATAAACCGTCAACAATAAAGCATCAACCATAAACCCTAAACCCTAAACACAAAACCCTAAACCATAGAACATAAAAACAAAAAGCTAAACCATAAACCTTAAAAATGAAACCCTAAACCTTAAACCATAAACAATAAACCCTAAACCCTAAACACAAAACCCTAAACCATAGACCCTAAGAACAAAAATCTAAACCATAAGCCTGAAACTCCAAACCCTAAACCCTAAACCCTAAACCATAAATCATAAAAAATAAACCCTAAACCCTAAACCAAATCCCAACTCCATAAACCCTAAACCCTAACCCTAAACCCTAAACCCTAAACCCCAAACCCTAAACCCTAAACCATGAGCCCTAAACACTAAACCCTAAACCTTAAACCCTAAACCCTAAACCCTAAAACCTAAATCTTCAACCATAAACCCTAAACCCTAATCACTAAACCCTAAACCATAAACCATAAACCATTAACCCTAAACCCTAAACCATAAACCCTAAACCCTCAACCATAAACCATAAACCATAAACCCTAAACAATAAACCATAAACCATAAACCCTAAAAAAAACCCTAAACCATAAACACTAAACCCTAAACCCTAAACCCTTAACCATAAACCATAAACTATAAACCCTAAACCCTAAACCATAAACCATAAACCATAAACAATAAACCATAAACCCTCAACAATAAACCCTAAACCATAAACCATAAACCATAAACCCTAAAAACAAAACCATAAACCATAAACACTAAACCCTAAACTATAGACCCTAAACACAAAACTCTAAACCCTAAACCCTAAACCCCAACCCTAAACCCTAAACACTAAACCATAAACACCAAACCCTAAACCCTAAACCGTAATGACTAAACCCTAACCCTACACCCTAAACCATAAACCCTAAGAACAAAACCCTAAACCCTAAACCCTTAACCATAAACCATAAACTCTAAACGCTAAACGCTAAACCGTAAACCATAAACCCTAAACCCTAAACCCTAATCCCTAAACCCTAAACCCTGAACCCTAAACCCTAAACCCTAAACCCTAAACCCTAAACCCTAAAAACTAAACCCTTAACCCTATAGCATAAACCCTAAACCCTAAACACAATACCCTAAACTCTAAACCATAAACCCTAAACCCTTAACCATAAACCATAGACGCTAAACACAAAACCCTAAACCCTAAACCATAAACCATAAACCCTAAACCCTAAACACAAAACCCTAAACCCTAAACCCTAAAACCTAAACCATAAACCCTAAACCCTAAACTATAAACCCTAAACCCTAAAAACAATACCCTAAACCCTAAACCCTAAACCCTAAACACTAAACACTAAACCCTAAACCCTAAACCCTAAACCATAATCCCTAAACCCTAAACACAAAACCATAAACCCTAAATCCTAAACCCTTAACCCTAAACCATAAACACTAAACCCTAAACCCTAAACCCTAAACCCTAAACCCTAACCCTAAACTCTAAACACAAAACCTTAAACCCTAAACCCTAAAATTCTAAACCCAAAACCCTAATCCCTAAACACTAAACCATAAACCATACACCCTAAACCCAAAACCCAAAACCCTAAGCCCTAAACCCTAAACCCTAAACACTCAACCCAAAATGAACACTAAGCCCTAAACCCTAAACCCTAAACCCTAAACCTTAAACCATAAACCCTAAACCGTATGCTGTAAACCCTAAATGCTAAAACCTAAACCCTAAACACAAAATGCTAAACCCTAAACCATAAACCCTAAACCCTTAACCATAAACCATAAACTCTAAACCCTAAACCCTAAACCCTAAACACTAAACCATAAACCATAAACCCTGAACACAATACCCTAAACCCTAAACCATATAGCCTAATCCATTGACCCTAAACCCTAAACCATAAACCCTAAACCCTAAACCCTAAACCCTAAACCCTAAACCCGAAACCGTCAACCATAAACCATAAACCCTAAACCCTGAACACCAAACCCTAAACCATAGACCCTAAAAACAAAAAGCTAAGCCCTAAACCCTAAACCTTAAAAATGAAACCCTAAACCCTAAACCATAAACACTGAACCCTAAACCCTAAACTCTAAACCCTAAACCATAGACCCTAAACACAAAACCCTAAACCCCAAACCATAAGCCCTAAACTCCAAACCCTAAACCCTTAACCCTAAACCCTAAACCCTAAACCATAAACCCTAAACCCTAAACCCTAAACCCAATCCCAATACCATAAACCCTAAACCCTAAACCATAAAACCTAAACCACAAACCCTAAACCCTAAACCCCAAACCCTTAACCCTAAACACTAAACCCTAAACCATAAGCCCTAAACACTAAACCCTAAACCTTAAACCATAAATCCCAAACCCTAAACCCTAAATCTTCAACCATAAACCCTAAACCCTAATCACTAAACCCTAAACCATAAACCATTAACCCTAAACCCTAAACCCTCAACCATAAGCCATAAACCATAAACCATAAAACCTAAACCCTAAAAAAAACCCTAAACCCTAAACCCTAAACCCTTAACCATAAACCATAAACTCTAAACCCTAAACCCTAAACCCTAAACCATAAACCATAAACCATAAACAATAAACCCTAAACCCTAAACCCTAACCCTATACCATAAACCCTAAACAATAAACACTAAGCCATAAACCCTAAACCCTAAACACAAAACCCTAAACCCTAAACCCAAAACTCTAAAACCTAAACCCTAAACCCTAAACCATAGACCCTAAACACAAAATGCTAAGCCCTAAACCATAAACCCTAAACCTTAAACCCTAAACCCTAAACCCTAAACCCTTAACCCTAAACACTAAACACAAAACCCTTATCCCTAAACCATAAACCATAAACCCTTAACAATAAACCATAAACTCTAAACCCTACACCCTAACCCCTAAACCCTAAACCCTAAACTATTAGATTTAGGGCAGACAACTGAGAGGGGGGTGAATAAGTTGTCCAAAACTTTCTTTCAATTTAATCACTTAACTCAACATTGTTATTCAGCAGCATAATAGTAAATCAGTCATGGAAACACAATGCAACAAATCAAGAGCAGAAACACATTAACACATGAGACACCAAGATTTTGATGTGGAAAACCCAGTTAAGGGAAAAACCACGGGGTGATTAACCCAAGATTGTATTATCTGTTAGAAGAATAGAAAGAACAAAATGGCACATGCCAATTAGGGCTCACTGCCCAAGCACATTGCTCACAAGAGGCTCACTGCCTACAAGAGACACACTGTCTACAAAGAAATAAGTATCACCTACTTCAATTGGAAAATAGCATCTTCACCATGCTTGAATCAGTTCCATTTAAGCCTAATACTTCTGCTCTGCCTTTCGCTCTCCTCCTCGCTACCACACACTCATCTCCACAAGGACACCATTGAAATGACTTAGCAATCCCTTATTTATACAAGACATCAACTTAGGAATGATCATCTAAGTCGGCAAACATCAACAAGAACATCCGCAGGATGAGTAACTCATCTGGTCGGCCAATCTCAGGAAGAACACCATCATCTGGAAGTTATTCCTCAATTGCGAGCTCTAACTTCAATGCGGACCACCAACACGAACTGGACATGATCCAAAGATCTCCACAAGCTTGCCTGAATCACCAAGAACATCCACACTTCATCTGCTTACTGAAATCCTTCTCCCCTTCATCCAGAACCTCAAGAACACAGTCTGTCATTACTGTCACAAAGGAATAGATGCTTGCAGACCTTCAAACCACAAACCAATCGAGTTGATACTTCACAAAACCTTCCTCAACACTCCCTCAAATCCGCAGAACAGGGTAATGCATTTCCAGATCTCACCGGACCTATCTGTATCACTCTGTCACCACTGAACATCTGTCAGAACCAGTTTTACTTGAGCGGCCACAACTTCTTCAGATCTTCATGCGGACCTCTGAAATCTCTGCTGGACCACCTTAAGACACATATCTACAGGCCCTTTAAACCGCATCCTCTGATCCTCATCCTATCTTGGATTTTTACCTTACTATCATCATTGTTCTTCACTGTTCCTGATTGAGACTAATTTTCTCAATATCCTCAGCACACAGCTCATCCAATCCTTATCATTAATGCAACAAGAGTATGTTGACATCAATGACAACACCAGTTAGGCCCATACTTGCAACAATCTCCCCCTTTGTCATTGATGGCAACATATGATGTGAAAAACTGTTTTGACCATCAAGACAAGAACTTCTCCTTACTGTCACAACTTCCCCTATCAGCAACAACCATTCACATGTCTTCTCTCCCTTTACTGCTCCCCCTTTGATCACTTGTTTTTCACGTCTTTTATCCCCCTTTGACATCAATGGCAAAGGGCACATACTTGCAATTCTACCACTTCGGAATCATACCTGCTGCTCCCCCTGAGTAGTATCTCCCCATCATCAATCCGAACCACAAGATGTGACTGTGATGTCCACTGGATTGATGCACATCAGTGCACCTTAGTTCATCACTGGAGGGGCAATAACCCCTAACTTCTCCCTGAGATACTCAAAAGAGTCCTTAGGTAGAGGTTTAGTAAAGATGTCTGCAATCTGATCCTTGGAAGGCACAAACTCCAATCTGACTTCATTCTTGTTCACTTGCTCTCTCAAAAAGTGAAACTTGATGGATATGTGTTTAGTCTTTGAATGCAACACCAGATTGTTAGATATATTTATTGCACTTGAATTATCACAGAAAATTGTGATAGGTTCCTCATACTCCACTTTGATGTCTCTTAGCATCTGCTTCATCCACAAAAGTTGAGTGCAACTACCTGCTGCTGCAATATATTCTGCTTCAGTTGTGGACAGAGATATTGCCTCTTGTTTCTTGCTTAGCTAAGAAACCAATCTCTTCCCCAAAAAGAATGCTCCACCATTGGTACTCTTCCGGTCATCCACATCTCCTACCCAATCTGCATCTGTATATGCATGAAGAGAGAAATCATGATCTCTAGGATACCACAGACCATACTCAACTGTCCCTTTTAGATATCTAAAAATCCTCTTGATTGCCATGACATGAGATTCTCTAGGATCAGCCTGGAATCTAGCAACAAGACCAACAACCTACATAATGTTTGGTCTAGTTTGAGTGAGATACAACAGTCCTCCAATCATTGACCTGTACTTTGTCTAATCAGCCTTAGGAGAGTCATCTTTGCTCAATTTACATTCGGTTGCCATGGGAGTATTCATTGGTTTTGAGTCTTCCATCCCAAATTTCTTTACATATTTGGTCTGAGAAATGAATATTCCTTTCTTTGTTTGAGTGATTTGCAGACCCAAGAAGAAATTCATTTCACCAAGCATGGACATTTCAAACTCACTTTTCATTTGATTTGCAAAAGTTTTACACATACTATCTCTTCCTCCAAAAATGATATCATCAACAAACACTTCAACAATCAAGATGTTTTCATGATCAATTTTGAAATATAAATTACTATCAGCAGTACCTTTGTTGAAACCAATCTTCAAAATATGTTTATCCAATCTTTCATACCAGGCTCTTGGGGCTTGCTTCAGTCCATACAGTGCTTTCTTCAACTTGTAGACCATATCACCAGATCAGACAATTGAAATCCATCTGGTTGCTCTATGTACACTTCTTCTTCCAAGTCACCATTCAGGAAGGCAAACTTGACATCCATCTGATATACCTTGAAATCCTTGAAGGCAGCAAAGGCAAGAAATAATCTGACTACTTCAATTCTTGCCACTAGAGCAAAAGTTTCTTCAAAATCAACTCCTTCTATTTGAGAGTAACCCTTGTAGACCAATCTGGCTTTATTTCTGATTACTTCACCAACTTCATTCAGTTTGTTCTGGAAGATCCATTTTGTTCCAATCACATTCTTGTTTCTAGGTCTGGGAACAAGATCCCATGTGTGATTTTTCTCAATTTGCATCAGCTCTTCCTCCATTGCTTTAGTCAAGTTTTTATCATTGCAAGCTTCATTCACTGTCTTAGGTTCAATCTTTGAAATCAGACAATACTCTTCTGAATCTTGAGCAATTCTCCTTCTTGTTTGTACTCCTTTTCTTTTATCACCTATGATCTGATCTTCAGAGTGGTTCAATCTTACATACCTAGGAACTTTGGGAATTTCTTGCACTTCTGATTCTTAATCAGACTCATTGAAACTCATCTCTTCTTCCTGATTTACCAGATTAGTTTGAATCTGACTTATAGAGGAGGCTTGGGCTCCTTGAATCAGAACACCATTCTGATCATCTTCATCATATTCATAAAACCTTAAGGGTTTCTCAATTCCCTCATCAACCTTCACATTTGTACTTTCTATTATCTTTCTCAGTCTCTTGTTATAACACCGGTATTCTTTGCTTTGAGTAGAGTAACCCAAGAATATTCCTTCATCACTTCTAGCATCAAACTTTCCTAGTTCTTCATCTCTTTTAATGTAACATTTGCTACCAAAAACTCTAAAATACCTCATAGTAGGAGTGATGCCAAACCAAAGTTCATAAGGAGTCTTACCGGTATTGCTTCTGATTTGAACTTGATTGAGAGTATAGACTGCAGTGCTGATAGCTTCTCTCTAATAGATTTGAGGAACATTTGCTTCCATCATCATGGTCCTAGATGCTTCCTGGATGGTCCAGTTCTTTTTCTCCACTACTCCATTCTGCTGTGGAGTCCTAGGAGCAGACAACTATCTCTTTATTCCATGTTTCTCACAGAACTCTATGAACTCACCGGATGTGAATTCTCCACCTCTATCAGACCTTAAACATTTCAATTTTAATCCGGTTTCATTCTCTACCATAGCCTTGAATATTTTGAATTTTTGAAGAGCTTCTGATTTCTCTTTTAGAAAGGTTACCCACATCATCCGGGAATAGTCATCAATTAGTAACATGAAGTATCTATCACCTTGCACACTCCTGATTCTTGCCGGACCACAAAGATCAGTATGAACTAAGTCCAATAATCTGGTAGAAGACACTTCCTTACTTTTGAATGTGACTCTACTCAGCTGACCCAACTGACATTCTTTGCACAAGCTATTAGTAGGTTTCACCAATTTTGGAAGATCTCTTACAGCTTGAGTATTGCTTATCTTGATGATATTATCAAAATTCACATGACACATCCTCCTATGCCATAACCAACTCTGATCAACTTGAACAAATAAGCAACTTTTACCAGTACCAACCAAGTGGAAGATATTACCTTTAGTTTGAGTACCGAATGCAATCTTTGTTCCAGAACTTTTAAAGATCTTGCATTTTCCATTCTTGAATCGGAGATCATAGCCTTTGTCTACCAACCGTCCAACACTGAGAAGATTGTGCTTCAATCCTTCAACATATAGTACATTACCAGTTTTGTTCCTTCCATCAAAAGAAATAGTTCCTCTTCCTCTGATTCTACCAGTAGAATTATCACCAAACTTTACCACTCCTCCTTCATACCTTTCCAAATCTATGAATTTGTTTTTGTCACCTGTCATATGGTGAGAGCATCCACTTCAGTGACCCAGTCTTCCTTTTCTTTAACTTGGGCAGCCAGAGATCTTTCTACAACTTTATGATTTATAGATACAGAGGATATTGGTTCTTCTTCCTTGATGGCAATAAACACCCATTCACTTCTGGATTTGTTTCCTATCTCTGATTCATCATCTATTACACCTTCATTATCATCTTCTTCATGAACATAGTAACAATTCTTTTGGAACCTTGATCTGTTAGGATTTGTCCTTGAAAGTCTTTCCAGACATCTTGAGGCAAAATGACCAATCTTATTGCAGTTAAAACACTTAAAAGGCAATTTTCCTTCATACTTACCAGATCCTCTTGGCAGCCTCTTTGCAATAAGGGCTTCAAGTTGAGCAATTTCTACTTCTTCTTCCAGGTATTTTCTTGCTTTTTCATACCATGACAGTTTCCTTGATGAGTTCTCTCCCGGATCAAACCTTTGTTTACCTTTACAGAGGCATTGGCTTTGAATGCAGATTTAGTCTTGGGGGGTCATCTCCAAACTTGGTCATTTCAAATGCAACTAATTTGCCAACCAATTGATCTCTTGTGACAGTTGTATGGGCTCTTAACTCTTCAATGGCAGCAACCTTGATTTTATAAGAAGCAGGAAGGGATCTGAGAATTTTGCCAACAATCTCATTTTCATCCAAGACTCCACCAGCATTTATAATTCCACACACAAGCTCATTTACTCTTGGCATAAAAGTAGTGATATTTTCATCTTCTCTCATCTTCAGATTTTTGAATTTTCCTTTCAGACTTTGTAACCTTACACATTTAACATACTTGTCTCCTTCATGCAGAAGTTCCAGTTTTTCCCAAATCTCAAAAGCAGTTGGTAGGTCAATAACATTTGAAAGCTCTGAATCAGATAATGTGCTTAGAAGAGCTTCTATAGTTCGCAGATTGTTTTCAGCATCTATGATTTCATTTGGTGCTTTCGGATCACCCTGTGGAGGAGTATACTTTGTTGTAACCATGGTCCAGTATGCCATTCCCATACATTGCAAGTGACACTTCATGCGACCTTTCCACAGATTAAAATTAATTCCTTCAAACTTCGGACTATCCTTCTTGTAGGACGACATCCTGGATCTCCTCAAGCAGTTAAGCTTTTTTAGAGGAACTTGGCTCTAATACCAATTGTTAGATTTAGGGCAGACAACTGAGAGGGGGGTGAATCAGTTGTCCAAAACTTTCTTTCAATTTAATCACTTAACTCCACATTGTTATTCAGCAGCATAATAGTAAATCAATCATGGAAACACAATGCAACAAATCAAGAGCAAAAACACATTAACACATGAGACACCAAGATTTTGACATGGAAAACCTGGTTAAGGGAAAAACCATGGGGTGATTAACCCAAGATTGTATTCTCTGTTAGAAGAATAGAAAGAACAAAATGGCACATGCCAATTAGGGCTCACTGCCTACAAGAGACACACTATCTACAAAGAAATAAGTATCACCTACTTGAACTAGAAAATAGCATCTTCACCATGCTTGAATCAGTTCTATTTAAGCCCAATACTTCTGCTCTACCTTTCACTCTCCTCGCTACCACACACTCATCTCCACAAGGACACCATTGAAATGACTTCGCAATCCCTTATTTATACAAGACATCAACTTAGGAATGATCATCTAAGTCGGCAAACATCAACAAGAACATCCGCAGGATGAGTAACTCATCCGGTCAGCTAATCTCAGAAAGAACACCATCATCTGAAGTTATTCCTCAATTGCGAGCTCCAACTTCAATGCAGACCACCAACATGAACTAAACATGATCCAAAGATCTCCACAAGCTTGCCCGAATCACCAAGAACATCCACACTTCATCTGCTTACTGAAATCCTTCTCCCCTTCATCCGGAACCTCAAGAACACAGTCTGTCATTACTGTCACAAAGGAATAGATGCTTGTAGACCTTTAAACCATGAACCAATCAAGTTGATACTTCACAAAGCCTTCCTCAACACTCCCTCAAATCTGCAGAATAGGATAATGCATTTCTGGATCTCACCGGACCTATCTGTATCACTCTGTCACCACTAAACATCTGTCAGAACCAATTTTACTTGAGCGGCCACAACTTCTTCAGATCTTCATGCGAACCTCTAAAATCTCTACTGGACCACCTTAAGACACATATCTATAGACCCTTTAAACCGCATCCTCTAATCCTCATCCTATCTTGAACTTTTACCTTACTGTCATCACTGTTCCTGATTGAGACTAATTTTCTAAATATCCTCAGCACATAGCTCATCCAATCCTTATAATTAATGCAACAGGAGTATGTTGACATCAATGACAACACCGGTTAGGCCCATACTTGCAACATAACCCTCAAACACTAAATTATAAACTATAAACCATAAACCCTAAACCTTATACCCTATACCCTAAAAACTAAACCCTAAACCTATACCATTAAACCTAAACACTAAACCATAAACCATAAACCATAAAAAGAAAACTGTAAACCCTAAACAATAAATGCTAAACCCTAAACCCTAAACATTAAACCCTAAACCCTAAACCCTAAACCTAAAACCCTAAATCCAAAACCCTAAACCCTAAACCCTAAACCCTAACCCTATACCCTATACCCTAAACCCTAAACCCTAAACCATAAACCATAAAACCTAAACCCTAAACCCTAAACACAAAACCCTAAACCCTAAACCCTAAACCCTAGACCCTAAAACCTAAACCCTAAACCCTAAACACAAAACCCTAAACCATAGACCCTAAACATAAAATGATAAACCTAAACCCTAAACCCTAAATAAAGAAACCCTAAACCATATACCCTAAACCCTAAACGCTAAACCATAAACCCTAAACACTAAACCCTAAACCATAAACCATAAACCCTAACCCCTAACCCCTAACTCTATACCATAAACCCTAAACCCTAAACCATAAACCATAAACACAAAACCCTAAACCCAAAACATAAAACCGTAAACCCCAAACACAAAACCCTAAACCATAGACCCTAAACACATAATGCTAAACCCTAAACCCTAAACCCTAAACCTTAAAGGCTAAACTATAAAACCATAAACCATAAACCATAAACTCTACACCCTAAACCCTAAACCAAAAAGTATAAACCCTAATCCCTAAACCCTAAACCATAAACTTTAAACATAAAACACTAAACCCTAAACCCTAAACCCTAAACCTTAAACCCTAAACCATAGACCCTAACCACAAAACCCTAAACCCTAAACCCTAAACACTAAACACTAAACTCTAAACCCTAAACCATACACCATAAACCATAAACCATAAACAATAAACCCTAACCCCTAAACCATAAACCTTGAACCCTGAACGCTAAACCCTAAACCCTAAACCCTAAACCCTAAACCATAAACCATAAACCATAAACCATAAACCATAAACACATAACCTAAAACCCTAAACCCTAAACTCTAAACACTAAACCATAGACCGTAAACACAAAACCCTAAACCCTAAACCCAAAATCGAAAACCCAAAACCCTAAGCCCTGAGCCCTAAGCCCTAACCCTATACCATAAACCCTAAACCCTAAACCCTAAACCCTAAACACAAAACCCTAAACCATAGAACCTAAACACAAAACACTAAACCCTAAACTGTAAACCCTAAACACAAAACCCTAAACCATAGACCCTAAACCCTAAATGCTAAACCCTAAACCCTAAACCCTAAATGCTAAACAATAAACCCTAATACCATAAACCATAAACCCTAAACCATAAACCATAAACCATAAACCATAAATAATAAACCCTAAAACCTAAACCATAAACCATAAACCATAAACTCTAAACCCTAAAACCTAAACCCTAAAATATAAACCCTAAACCCTAAACTCTAAACACAAAACCTTGAACCCTAAACCATAATCCATAAACCATAACCCATAAACCCTAAACCCTAAACCCTAACCCTATACCATAAACCCTAAACACTAAACCCTAAACCATAAACGATAAACCCTAAACCATAAACGATAAACCATAAACCATAAACCATAAACCCTAAACCCTAAACCATAAACCATAAACCATAAATCATAGACCCTAAACACAAAACCCTAAACCCTAAACCCTAAACCCTAAACTCTGAACCCAAAACCGTAAACCGTAAACCCTAAACCGTAACCCTATACCACAAACCCTAAACCCTAAACCCTAAATCCTAAACCCTAAAGCATAAACCGTAAACTCTAAACCCTAAACCCTAAACTATAATCCCTAAACTCTAAACCCTAAACCATAGACCCTAAACACAAAACCATAAACCATAAACCCTAAACACTAATCCCTAAACCATAAACCCTAAACCTTAAACAATAAACCATAAACCATAAACCATAAACCTTAAACCAAAAACCCTAAACCCTAAATCCTAAACCCTAAACCCTAAACCCTAATCACTAAACCCTAAAACCCAAAACCCAAAACTGTAAACCATAAACCCTAAACCCTAAACCATAAACCCTAAACCCTAAACTATAATCCCAAAACCCTAAACCCTAAACCATAGACCCTAAACATAAAACCATAAACCATAAACCCTAAACCTTAAACAATAAACCATAAACCATAAACCCTAAACCTTAAACCAAAAACCCTAAACCCTAAATCCTAAACCCTAAACCCTAAACCCTAATCACTAAACCCTAAAACCCAAACCCCTAAACTGTAAACCATAAACCCTAAACCCTAAACCCTAAACCCTAAATCCTAAACCCTAAACCCTAATCCATAAACCCTAAACCATAAACCATAAACCATAAACCATAAACCCTAAACCATAAACCCTATACCATAATCGCTAAACCATAAACCCTAAACCGTAAATCATAAACAATAAACCATAAACCCTAAACCCTAAATAGAAAACCCTAAACCCTAAACAATAAATGCTAAAGCATAAACCCCAAACCCTAAACCCTAAATCCTAAACCCTAAACCCAAAATCCTAAACCCTAAATCCAAAACCCTAAACCCTAAATCCTAAACCCTAAACCCTAAACCCTACTATAAACCCTAAACCCTAAACCCTAAGCCCTAACCCTATACCATAAACCCTAAACCCGAAACCAGAAACACAAAACCCTAAATCCTCAACCCTAAACCCTAAACCCTAAACACAAAACCCTAAACCATAGACCCTAAACACAAAATGCTAAACCCTAAACCCTAAACACAAAACCCTAAACCATATACCCTAAACCCTAAACGCTAAACCATAAACCCTAAACCCTAAACCCTAAACCATAAACCATAAACCATCAACCATAAACCCTAAACCATAAACCATAAACCATAAACCCTAGTCCATAAACACTAATCTCTAAAGCCTAAACCCTAAACCCTAAACCCTAAACCATAAAACGTAAACCCTAAACCATAAACACTAAACCATAAACCATAAATCCTAAACCCTATACCTGTTGACCCATTTTTTCCTCTGACCAGAGCCAAATAGTCAACCTGGTATTTTCCTTGAAAAGCATTTGGAAAATGTTGCCTAAAAATGAAAAGTACCAAATTGCTTAAAAAATCTTACCATTGGAAAGAGCTTGAAAAAATAGGCAGGTTTGCTTTTTACATCACCCTAAAATTTGGCCAAATAAAGAAGTTATTGATGGTCAAAGTTTTGATCAACATACAGTTCAAATGTACATTTGGCGGGCTTGCAAATCCCTATCGGCCTTAGGAAATAATGAAAAAATTAAGTCATATACATTTTTTGAATGTATATCGGGCCAGGGAAATGCATATACATTTCAGGAATCTTTCGCAGATTCTTGGGAATATTCTGGGTTTGTATATCGGCGATATACAAGTGGAGATGCAAGTGAAATATACAAATGAAGATACATTTAGGGAATATTCCTCAAAGATTCTGTATTTGCATGTGACGGCTTGTATGTTTGCCTTATATGTTCGCACACACAAGCAAATATACATTCGCTAAATGTACAAGGCAAGCATACATTAAAGATTCCTTAGAATATTCTGCGCTTGTATGCATAAAAAGGCTTGTATATCAACTTGTATGTTTGCACATACAATTGGCTATATACAAATGAAGATATGCATCGCGGGTATATTCCATCAAAGATACCCTGCTTGTATGTGAGACGGTTTGTATATTGCGTTTGTATATCCGCATATACAAACAAATGTGCATTTGCTACAGTGTCGCGAAGGGAGATACAAAGGGTCGACACAAAGAAATATGCAAAGGAGTTTGTATATCTCAGAGCAACAAGTGGTGGGGCCCGTGAAGATACAAAGAGGTTTGTATATCATATACATACAAAGGTTCAAATGATACAGGTACAGTTTGGCAGAATGCAACGTTAAGTCCGTGGCTTGTATGGCAATTGTATATTGCGATATACAAGCCAAAGATGCAAAAGAGGTATACAAGATGGATTCGATGTGAAAATCATTTCTACCTCATTCAGGCTCCGGGTCCGTTTTGTAGGTATGAGGCCATTTGTATATTACGATATACAAGAGATATACAAAAGGAAGTGATACAAGCTGGACCCGATAGGGCAATCAAATATACTTAAAGGTCTGTTGGGGTCTAATTTGTATGTATATGGCGCTTGTATATTGCGATATACAAGTCAAAGATGCATTGCGATGTACAAGGCGGATTTGAATCAAGGATCAATTTCGGCACATAAGAGGTTGGAGTCCGCTTTGTATGAATAAGTGTTTGTATATTTTGCATATACAAAGAAATGTACAAGCAAAAGTGATACAAGTCGGACCCGACAGGACAATGAAAAGTAGCTAATGGTCATTTTCAGATCCGCGGCTTGTATGTTTGCATATTCAGAAGAGGAGAGACAAATGGTGGGGCCCGCACGTATAAGAGAAATTGTATGCATATGCAATTTTAGATATACAAGGCATATGCAGAGCCCCATATACAAGGCACCCTGCACATACAAAGGTGTTGCAGAATGAGTTTTTGAATGCCAATTCAGGCACCAAGATGCAGCGATATATACAGGCAGTTGACTGAAAGTTTGACCGCCTATATCTCCAATATTTTGGCAAATTTCAGCATGCTCCAAGAGGCAAAGTTGCATATTTTGGTCCCCTCTTTCATTTGGCAGGGTTTTTCAGGAGTTTTGTCACTTTTTCAAATTCAGATCTGGAGTTGCATATTTTGGACGACTGGACGTTTCAGCAACTTCTTGAACGAGATATAGATAGTTTTTGCATTCATTGCTGCAGGCAAGGGAAGCTGCTCGCATTCATGATCAAAATATCTCCTCACTGATGCGTTGGCTGAAGATTGGCGATGAGTAAGCAGCTGCAATAAAGACTTGAAATATCTCCTATCTGCCTAGTGCCAGATTTTGACGCCATAGCTGTTGTAGCTAGACAGTCATCGATGGAGATATTTTTCTATGACAGCTCTTTGAGCGAATTTTTGTAACCGACTTAGGATAGTTTTGGAATGCTATAAGTATGCTTTTGAATGTTGTAAATAAGGTTGGAAATTGTTTGGCATTAAGGCTTTTCTGTTTCCAAACAGAGTTTTCATATGCTGTAACCGTGCCTTTCCATTGAATATATGCAAGTTAATTTTACCTCTTTACTAATTTTTCTAGTTCTGTGTGAATCTGCATATGGTTTGTCTGTGAATATTTCATTCCTCTCAATCATATTGCTTCTCACCTTTGCTAGAGTCATCTAACCTGTGTATACCTACTTGCTGTATTTGATTACATGGTGCATCTTCTCAGTGTTGTGGAAGTTTCTTTAAATCTGTCTGGTGTATCACCCTTTTATGTTTTCAAGTTTTTATTCATTTTCATTACAAGCATTCTCTCTCCCTTTTCCCCCCAACATTCAGTAGTTTTAGGTGATAACTAGACAAGGAAGTTGACCTTCTCCAGAGGTCTGATCTCACTTAGTAAAGTCCCACACTTAGAGATCAGTCCCATGTTATTCCAGTTTGCAGAGGTTTCACAACTATATGCAAGGGTGCAAAACTGGGTGATAACAACTTTGGCACGCCTGGTGGGACCCAAGGAATCAGAGTAACAATCAAATTAATAGCCATTATTGTTGGTTTTGATGTGCAACCAGTAATTGCAAACCTTTAAGAGGTTAAAATTTACACATCTGGTGACTCAGATTGAGGAAAGACAAACAGACCAGTTTTGCTGATACACATTTTATGAGAAAGATAGCAACCAGGAGTTCAAGTTCAAGCTCATTCAAATATTTGCAGCTCTCTCCACCCAGAAGATAGAGTAGAGCTGCAGCAAGGACTCCAGTTTCTAAAAGAGTACAGTCAACTCCACCAGGTTTCAGACCAGTTGCTTCTGTAGTTCCCACAGTAACTCAAGCGAATCTACCTACAGCTCTTCAGATGGCAAGAAATCAGCCATTTGTGACTTTTGATGGGGGGAGTCCTTTGAATCTAATGGTGCATGATGTGATACCAATGGTAGCTTTGAAGAATCTACCCTATTTCACAGGGGAAAATCAGACTACTCTGATCGAGCACATTAGAGACATAGCATCTCTGTGTGGGGTTCATCATGTCACTTAGGAGAATGTAGCCATCAGATTACTGGCTGCCTCTTTCAAGGGGAAGGCATTGCAGTGGTTCAGAAGTCTACCAGTGTAGACTATAGGAACCTGGGATGAGCTAGGAGAGAAATTAAACAAGCAATTTCAAGAAAAATCAGATAATCTATCATTGGTAGAACAGATGACCACCATAAAGAGAGCTCCACAGGAGCAAATGATGGATTTTAACTTTAGATTTTAGAAGACATGGGACAGAATCACTGCCATGGTAAGACCTCCAGCTGAATATGCATTTATATATTTTTTGAAAGCCCTAAATAGTGATATTTTAGTAATGATTCAATCACTAGGAGGTAATATTTTACCAGATGTGTATGAATTAGCAATTAGGACAGAGAATAATCTCATTCAGGCTAGAAAAATAGCACCCAGACCACCAGTGCCTATCTTTCCTGAGATTCAGGCTTCTATGCCTTTGCCAATTCCATGTTTTCCCCCTGTGCCTACTATCGCAACATTACCAAATATTGCTAATTCTGAACCTGCTGCCTCTAGTTCATCTCAAGAGTTGAAAGAGATTAAAAATAGTCAACAAAAGATTGAGGGTATCCTTCAAACTTTTGGAAATGAACTGGTAAACATAAAGAAGCAATAGTCCCAGAGGCCCTTTCAGCCTTATCAGCAATCTAGTCAGGGGTAGAATCAACCATTTCAAGGCCAAAATCAGCCGTATCAAGCTAATAGGCCACCTTATCAAAGCAACTATCAAGGTGCCAGACAAAATGTAAATCAAAGGCCTTTTCTACCTTATAATCTAGCACCTATTAACACCGTAAGGGACCTTGTCCCTGCTCAGAACAACCTAGCAACTAAATATGAGTGGTGCTACCCATGTAATCAGCCACACAGTCAAGCAGCCTGCTCAAATGGAGTCATAAATTAGGCTTTAATGGTGCAAAATGTGTTAGCCTCACAACCAAGTACACCAAATGATGGGGCTATGCAACAACAGGAACAACCTCAGAGTGATTCTGCTTTCATGAACTGGTAGGAAGGTGAATTTTGTGGCATAAACAGCGATAACACCTCAGTTGCAGCAAATACAAGAGCAAAGAAAAGGGGTTATGAGGTAGAACAAGCAGCAAATAAAGGAAAAGCGTCTGCTGATTTTCCTGCACCCCAAATTCCCCATATTCTACAAAGAAATGACCCAGCAAAAGCAAGGGAGATGCCTCGTTTGCAACTAGACGTCGCTGCTACAAAATCAAATCAGAAGGTGAGTGCCATTCCACCTTTCAATATTATTGAAAATATGAAAAAGATGAATGTGACAATGTCTATGTGGGATTCTTTAGCCATCCCGGGCCAAAAAGACCTATTGCAATCTGCCTTGTCTGATTTGAAGGTGTCGAAAGATACAACTATTGACCCAAATAGGGCTATCCTTACTAATTCCTCTGAGGATAAAGAAAATATCCTAACAAAAGTACTAAGCCACTCCCATTCTATATATCATTGATAATTGGAGATAAATTAGTTCATAATTGCATGGTGGATAGTGGAGCAAGTAGTTCTGTGATGCCTAAACAAATTGCAGACCAATTAGGGCTCAAGTACCAGCCTCTTGAGAAGGGCATACTCCAATTAGATGACACAGTTGTTAGTACAGTGGGTGTAATAAAAGACCTAGGTCTTACTCTACATACCTGCCCCAATGTTTCCATCCTCCAAGAGGTCTTCATTATTGATTTATCTCCCTATTTTGCCATGTGCCTATCAAGAGAATTCACAGCCAAAATAGGAGGATACCTATCCTCTGACTGGTCCATATATTTTTTAGGACCAGATATGGCACTAAGGTGACCCTAAGATCTGAATTGCTTTCAAATCATCACATAGAGCCCTATACACCAAGTGTGGTTAATGCAAATCACATTATTTCTGATGATCCTGAACTTGTGGTGGCTCAAGAGTTACAAGCTAAGAGTATACTAGAGGTGTTATTGAGGGAATGGTCCTCAGAAGATGTTGTAGATGATCCTGAAGCACATATTCAAGAAAATGGTATGGGGGTCTATATACTTCATGAGCCTGAGGCAGCAATTCCAAGTATGGTAAAAGATGCAGGACAACAGGCCGGGCAGCAAGGAGAGGTATGGAAAATGTACTTTGATGGCTCTAGGAGCAGAAATGGATCTGGTGGTGGTGCAATGCTTGTGTCACCACAGGGTGAAAAATATTATGCCACTTTCTGTTTTGCCTTCTCATGCACCAATAACACTGCTGAATATGAGGGGCTAATCTAAGGATTGCAATGGGCAAGAAGGAAGAAAATTGACTGTTTGCAAGTATTTGGGGACAGTGAACTAATTGTAAATCAGGTAAGAGGACTGCATCTTACCAAAAATGATACCTTGAAGTGTTATAAGCATAGGGTATGGAACATGATTGAGGAGTTTGATGCTTTTAATCTAATTTCCATTCCAAGAAATCAAAACTCCCATGCTGATAGATTGGCTGCAATTGGGGCACAGGTTTGTTGGCAAGAGACACTATATGGATTCATGATTGTTGTCATTGATGGCAACAAAGTTCATCCCACACATCCGCAGGACATGGTATGTCTATACCGGAAGTCAGAGTGAAGAATGTTGTGGTCCGGTAAACAAGAACAGAGCATGTGGCGAGGTCTGACAGTCAGGTCCAGATCTCTCAGAGGAAGTATCTTGGTGAAGTGCAGATTTGGGGAAGTCAAGAGGACTACCTTGAGTGATAGATTCCAAGGATTTAGCCTCCGGTGATAGATGAAGAAAAAGATATGAATACTTGAGTATCAGGGTCCTGATTGGCAATGTGATAGAGGAAGAACTGACTGGCAGAACATCAGACATTATTCCAGATGTGTTACTGATGCTGGTAAAGGTTATGAAGGCATAAATTATGCTTGGATGACATGATTAATGATTTCCACAAGTATATCCTTGATCCGCATTACTTGGTAAGCAAGGATTCAGCCGACAGATCAGAGTTTATGGAAAATATTGACTATTCCAGGTGCCGACTAGAAAGGTGATGAAATCACTTGTGCGGATATATATACAAGATGGATTTAGTTATGAGAAGTGTAGTGGTGTTTTGTGATGTGTGAAGAAAAGCAGTAAAGCTGAATAAAAGCAGAAATGAAGATCTAGTATGTGAAAGGAAAGCAACACAAAAGAAGAGGAAAGATGAAGTGCAGCAGATCAGTTTACTGAGCCTAACTGGAACTGAACTCCAGCATATGTTGATTCTCCTTATCAGTTCAAGTATTGTATCACACTCATTATAAATTGTAGATAGTGTGTCTCTTGTAGGCAGTGTGCCTCTTGTAAGTAGTGTGCTCAGGCAGTGAGCCCTAATTGGCAAGTGCCATTTTGTAATCCTATTCTTCTAACAGAGAATACAATCTTGGGTTAATCACCCCGTGGTTTTTTCCCTTAATAGGGTTTCCACGTCAAAAATATTGTGTCATGTGTATTTCCATTTCATGATTAAGTTTGCTTGTTTGAATTGATGCTGCACTAATTATTAAGAAAGTTTAGAAAGATGAAATAATTAAGATAACTGATTCACCCCCCCTCTCAGTTATCAACAATTGGTATCAGAGCCAAGTTCCTCCTAACAGAGTCTAACATCTTGAGGAAGATCTAGGAATTCAAATGGATGCATATGGTTTAAGGGAGCAACTCAAGACTGCCCTTGATGATCTTGAACAGTCAAACTCTGAAGTCAATGAGTTAAAGGAAAGACTCAAACAGGCTAATGATTTCATGAGAGAACTAAAAGACAAATTAAGTCTCTCTATGAAAAAGAGAAAGGAGCTACTTCAGCAATTAGCAAGTCAAAGTGAAGCCAATGGTACAAATGAAGATCTGAAGGAGAAAACTAAGTTATGTGAAAAGTTATCAAAAGAAACCATTATGATAAGACATGAAATGGAATCAGGAGTTATAAAGTTTACCCAAGAGATTGAAGAGAAAAGAAAAATTGAAGATAATCTAAGACAATCTCTCAAGGATAAATCAGAAGATTACCACAAGATGGATAGAATTATTAGACATCTTGAATCTGATCTTGAAGATGCTAAAGATAATGAAGGAAAACTTGAGAATCAAATTGTCTCTCTCAAAAGGGATCTTCAAACAACAAATGAATATAAAGAGAAATTCAAGATAAGTTCTACCCAACTTGAAGTTCTTCTTGAAAGCCAAAAGAGGGTAGATGACAAGTGTGGTTTGGGATATGAGAAAGGAGAAAGCTCCGGATCCGGTAAGAAGAATTTTAGATCAGAAAATCCAAGGAACAGGCCTAGAAGTCATTCGGTAAGGCAGCCTAATGCTCAAAGATATCCATCCTTCAATGGATACTGCCACAACTGCAATAACTTTGGTCATAAAGCTAATTAGTGTAGAAGGAGAATGAATCAAACTAATACATCCTTCTCTGGACACTGCTTCAACTGCAAAAGGTATGGTCACAAATCTCATGAATGCAGAAATATGCAAATAAATAATTCATTCAATGGTAGATGCTTTGCATGCAATAGAATGGGTCATATGGCTAATCAATGCAGATCAAGAGGATATCAATCAAATATGCAAAGAAATGTTGTTTGCCAAATTTGCAATAGATTCGGTCATATAGCAAAATTTTGTAGAAGCAAGAATCAGGATAAAAGAGGTCCGGTATATTATAATCAGAATCAAGATAAGGGTAAACAAAAAGTAAATGTGGATGAAGTTCAAAGTGAGATGAACAAGATTTGGGTGAAGAAAAGTACAGAGAATGTAGGGGATGGATCTGCACCAGACTCTGGTGCTGATATTCCTTCTAGAAATTAAAAAGTGAGCTCTGGCTCAGGGGGAGACACAAAGAAAACCTTGTTCCCCCATCCAGTCAATTAGTGCCGGAACTGGCACAAGGAGAGCTATGAATTAAAAGGGGTCATACAAGAAACATCTAAAAGGGGTATGGTAAAGATTTGAGAGATCTGCAAGAAGATTTGAAGAATCTAATCCTACCAGAATTGATCCAGTAAAACAGTCTTCTGGTAAAAATAGATTCCTTACAAGTTTGGTCTGGTATGATTCAAACTATGGTGTCTTGATCTGCAAATAGATCAAATGACTAATGAAAGGAAGAAAGATTATCACTACTCTCCTAGAATAACTTTGAAATCTGTCTCAGTGATCTGGAAAGGTTTTGTCTCTGAA
The DNA here is from genome assembly GCA_027924645.1 of Cunninghamia lanceolata. NCBI lineage: Eukaryota > Viridiplantae > Streptophyta > Pinopsida > Cupressales > Cupressaceae > Cunninghamia > Cunninghamia lanceolata. Next base: position 21,215,888 of record BSBN01000339.1, on the reverse strand, counting down.
TAAGACAAATAAGGCAAACCAAAATGAATTAGATTGTGCATTTATTGCCAAATGAAAATTAGGGCTTCTCAGAAATAAAAGAGTTCATTCGCTCATCATTTGTAAACTCACATGCGAAGAAGAGAGAAAAGAAGCTCTACAACAACTTCTCCCAAAGATCAATACGATTCCTCATACAGCTCAATCCAGATTTCATCGTGTGCCCTAAACAGCGTAAAAGGTATTCTTCATTCTTGATTTCCTTCAGTAAGATTCTTTGATGATGGCTACTCCAAATATAGTAAAGATTTCTGATAGACCTCGCCCCAAATTTAAGAAACATCCATACAAATCCTTGGAGGTAGATCCCCTAGGAGCCTTCTCTAGTGTTCCACATGGTGTTTTGCACACAGAAGATATTAGGGTTTACATACACATGAATATTGAAGAATTTGGGGAATCAAAGTTAGTGGATATCTATCACAAACAGCTAATAGATGATTCTTTTGAGATTAAACCTCAGTATAAAGCCATCTGGGATAAGCATTTTGTAGAGTGCATTCATTTCCCCTGTTTTGAAGAAGATGAATGGGTTTGGTATGTGTTGAGTAGAGTGCATGACAATTTCTTATGGTTAAATAAACCATTTAAGATCACCAAAGATGCAATTAGGGTAGTAACCGGTCTGCACTCATCTGGTGGAATTCCTGTTCTCAAATATGTCAAGAATCAGACAGTAAGTGATGCAACCAGATCAAAATTTGACAAGAGAGCTATGACAATTGAAGACATCACTGAACCAGATGTCAAATTTGCATCCATGATAATTAGTTACAAGATTTATCACTCTAGTAGGGAAAATTTAGTACCGGGAACTACAGTTTACACAGCCTATCAAATGCTAAAAGAAAATGCTGACTATGATCTGTGTGAACTTCTTCTAAGCCAACTTTTGGAAAATCTGCAAAAGATTAAGAAGGATAAGAAGAACTCCTTCAAGTATGGTGGCTTGATACTCTGCCTATTCTTTTATTACATGAATGAGCTTCTTGGATCCAATGGCTGGGTATGGCAGAATGACAGACCGGTTGCCATCCAAATCAGAGACTATTTGCATGGGCTTGGGGATGCTAAAGCAAGAAATATAGCCCTGTGGGGATATTTCAAGAATTTTTAGAACATGATGCAAGCAAGAGAAAGGATTCCCTAGTCTCTTGTTGAGAAATACAAAGACACAGTATGTTTTATGGTAGAGACTGATCAGTGCCTAATGGAGGCAGTAGAACCAAGAACTGTATGGATCATGCCCATGGGGTATGAAGTTGATGAACAAATTATGGAGCTGCATGTTCAACACAGCTGAGTCAGCCAAAGGATCCAAAGGCAAAAAGGTTTGGAACCTTTGAGGAGCTGAGTGTAAAGATTCATGTGGAACTCAGACAACCAGAGATCAAGAGGAAGGTAAGAAAAGAAGTTGAAGATGTTGCAAAAGGCTTTGGCATATCAAAGGAGGCACTTGATGCCAATAGGGAAAAGATGGAAAGGGCTGAGGAAGAGAAGAAAAAGGTAGAAAAGAAAAGTGAGGAAAGTGTTCCGATAAAATCCTCCACCCGGACCAGATCATCAAAGAGATCTGCACCTACCACTACCAAAAGCTCAAGACCATCAAAATCAGAAGCAAAATTATCTAGCAAAGGAGAGAAAAGAATAAAGATAAAAGCCACAAGGGCTTATGCCAGTCAAAGGGATGAAGAGGAGACTGAATCTGATGAAGAAATCAGGAAAGTGAAGAAACAAAAGAAAACATCCAGTGAACCCTCTACCGGACAAGAGGAAGAAGAAAAGACAGAGGAATATGTTGAATCAAAGTTAGAGGATATTTATCACAAACAGCTAATAGATGATTCTTTTGAGATTAAAACTCAGTATAAAGCCATCCGAGATAAGCATTTTGCACAGTGCATTCATTTCCCCTATTTTGAAGAAGATGAATGGGTTCGATATGTGTTGAGTAGAGTGCATGACAATTTCTTATGGTTAAATAAACCATTTAAGATCACCAAAGATGCAATTAGGGTAGTAACCGGTCTGCACTCATCCGGTGGAATTCCTGTTCTCAAATCTGTCAAGAATCAGACAGTAAGTGATGCAACCAGATCAAAATTTGACAAGAGAGCTATGACAATTGAAGACATCACTGAACCAGATGTCAAATTTGCATCCATGATAATTGGTTACAAGATTTATCACTCTAGTAGGGAAAATTTAGTACCGGGAACTACAGTTTACACAGCCTATCAAATGCTAAAAGAAAATGTTGACTATGATCTGTGTGAACTTCTTCTAAGCCAACTTTTGGAAAATTTGCAAAAGATTAAGAAGGATAAGAACTCCTTCAAGTATGGTGGCTTGATACTCTGCCTATTCTTTTACTACATGAATGAGCTTCTCAGATCCAATGGCTAGGTATGGTAGAATGACAGACCAGTTGCCATCCAAATCAGAGACTATTTGCATGGGCTTGGGGATGCTAAAGCAAGAAATACAGCCATGTGGGGATATTTCAAGAATTTTCAGAACATGATGCAAGCAAGAGAAAGGATTCCCCAGTCTCTTGTTGAGAAATACAAAGACACAGTATGTTTTATGGTAGAGACTGATCAGTGCCTAATGGAGGCAGTAGAACCAAGAACTGTATGGATCATGCCCATGGGGTATGAAGTTGATGAACAAATTGTGGAGCTGCATGTTCAACACAACTAAGTCAGCCAAAGGATCTAAAGGCAGAAAGGTTTGGAACTTTTGAGGAGCTAAGTGTAAAGATTCATGTGGAACTCAGACAACTAGAGATCAAGAGGAAGGTAAGAAAAGAAGTCGAAGATGTTGCAAAAGGCTTTGGCATATCAAAGGAGGCACTTGATGCCAACAGGGAAAAGATGGAAAGGGCTAAGGAAGAGAAGAAAAAGGCAAAAAAGAAAAGTGAGGAAAGTGTTCCAGTAAAATCCTCCACCCGGACCAGATCATCAAAGAGATCTGCACCTACCACTACCAAAAGCTTAAGACCATCAAAATCAGAAGCAAAATTATCTAGCAAAGGAGAGAAAAGAACAAAGACAAAAGCCACAAGGGCTTATGCCAGTCAAAGGGATGAAGAGGAGACTGAATCTGATGAAGAAATTAGGAAAGTGAAGAAATAGAAGAAAACATCCGGTGAACCCTCTACCGGACAAGAGGAAGAAGAAAAGACAGAGGAATATGTTGAAAAACCCACTCTTCATATTGATGGCATAATCAAATCAGTTATAGTGGATGAAAATCTTCAGCCAATGATTAAGTTCTATGATGATTATGGTGAAGCAGATCAGAAGATATTGCAAGATGCCATAGTCAGGTACCTAAATATCTACAACAAAGCATTCATTGAAATTATATCTCTAATCCCCAAAAGCTTGGAGAAGGAACTAGAAATAAGAAAGAACAATGCCCAAGCCAAAGACCTAGAAATCTGGGAACAGATAGTAATTCAGCTATATCCTTCAATCGATCCCAAGACAATGAATATGGTATTCAAAGATTGTAAGGATGAGTTCAGGAGCAAAGCAAGGATGAATGAACTTATGCTTGGAGAGACTGACAAAGTTGCAAAAGAGATAGAAGAGATCCTCCAGAATACATTCAAAAGATTCAACATTCCAATTATAGAGGACTTGGGTACTGATCCCTCGACTACAAGTGTTGTAGAAGAATCTACTGAGAAAATGACAGAAGAGGTGGGCCTTGAACAGACTAACATTTCTCCTCCAGATTCCTCTACAGTCTTTGGATCTAAAGAAGAAGGAAGAATACAGGAGAAAGAATCAAAGGTGAAGGAAAAAGAAGGTGAAAATACCAAGGTTGCAGAAGGAGAGAAGACTTCAATAGAGAAGACCACAACTGCCAGTGATAAGAATGTAGAAGGAGAGAAAACTCCAAGAGACAGCTCTAAGAATGCAGAAGAAAAGAAAAATTTGTCTCCAGCAAGAGACACTGCAAAAACTATCCAAGAATTCCTGAACAAAGAAACAATGGAGATTGATGAACCGGAGCTTCTACAAGAACCATTTAATTTTGATTCTCTTTCTCCAGTACAGACAATGAAGATAGCTTCATTTGCTAATGCAAAGGTTAAAGAAAAACTCCTAAAGTCTCACATGGAAGACTGTGATTTGATAGAAGCTGCTTCTGGAGTGCTTGAAAAGATTATGCCATCATTTCAGAAGGATCCCACAGCCTCCACATCCGGTAATCTCAAAACTCTAGTCAATAGTGTTAGCACACATTTTGATTCCCTAGAGAAGTCAGCAGAAGATAAGGTCCGGAAGGAATTTCTTGCAAAAAGATTATCAGAGGTACAAGGGTTGATAATTAATGATAGAAAAAATATGAATATTGGGATAAAGAGCTTAGAAAATGCTCTTAAAGATGGCAGAGAAATGTACAAATTTTGTTTATCATGGTCCAAAACAACAGTGGAGATTGAGAAGAAAATGAAAGAACAGGAGGATAAACTGATAAAACTTTCTCAAAATTTTGATCCACTTACTACATCCATAATAAATCAAGAATGTCAAATGGTTGTAGTTTTGAATGAAATTAAGAAGCTTGAAAAAGAGAAGAAAAACAGAATCAGTAGGTTGAGTGAGCTCAGAGGGATAATTGTCCCTAAGTTAGAGGCCATGCATGAGGCCATAAAAGAAGCTCAAATCACAGCCCAGACAAATGATCCAACAGATCTAAAAAGGGCAGATGCATTTGCATTTCTATTGAGCAGTCATATATCAATTTTGGACAGAATGAAGCAAAGTTGGGCTATAGAATTCATTCAATTGAAAACAACTTTTGCAGACATACTTTAGTATATGTAAGTATTCCATATGTATATACTTATGCGGACAAGATTTTGAAAATTTTGGTATGCGGACCCTACCCTTTGCCATTGATGTCAAAGGGGGAGTGAGGAGTAGTGAAAAATGAGGAATCCAACTAAGGGGGAGCTCTGGAAAATGTATATAAAAATAGAGCATCAGCCAAGGGGGAGCATAGTGTAAACACTTAGTCATTTTTCACTAAGTGTTGCCATCAATGCCAAAGGGGGAGATTGTTGGCAAGAGACACTATATGGATTCATGATTGTTGTCATTAATGGGAACAAAGTTCATGCCACACATCCACAGGACATGGTATGTCTATACCGGAAGTCAGAGTGAAGAATGTTGTGGTCCGGTAAACAAGAATAGAGCATGTGGCGAGGTCTGACAGTCAGGTTTGGATCTCTCGGAGGAAGTATCTTGGTGAAGTACAGATTTGGGGAAGTCAAGAGGACTACCTTAAGTGATAGATTCCAAGGATTTAGGCTCTGGTGATAGATGAAGAAAAATATATGAATACTTGAGTATCAGGTTCCTGATTGGCAGTGTGACAGAGGAAGAACTGACTGGCAGAACATCAGACATTATTCCGGATGTGTTACTGATGTTGGTAAAGGTTATGAAGGCATAAATTATGCTTGACCAACATGATTAATGATTTCCACAAGTATATCCTTGATCCGCATTACTTGGTAAGCAAGGATTCAGCTGACAGATTAGAGTTTATGGAAAATATTGACTATTCCGGGTGCCGACTAGAAAGGTGATGAAATCACTTGTGCAGATATATATACAAGATGGATTTAGTTATGAGAAGTATAGTGGTGTTTTGTGATGTGCAAAGAAAAGCAATAAAGCTAAATAAAAGTAGAAAGGAAGATCCAGTATGTGAAAGGAAAGCAGCACAAAAGAAGAGGAAAGATGAAGTGCAGCAGATTAGTTTACTGAGCCTAACCGGAATTGAACTCTAGCATATGTTGATGCTCCTTATCAGTTCAAGTATTGTATCACACTCTTTATAAATTGTAGACAGTGTGTCTCTTGTAGGTAGTGTGCCTCTTATGAGCAGTGTGCTCGGGCAGTGAGCCCTAATTGGCAAGTGCCATTTTGTAATCCTATTCTTCTAATAGAGAATACAATCTTGGGTTAATCACCCCGTGGTTTTTTCCCTTAACAGGGTTTCCACATCAAAAATATTGTGTCATGTGTATTTCCATTTCATGATTAAGTTTGCTTGTTTGAATTGATGCTGCACTAATTATTAAGAAAGTTCAGAAAGCTGAAATAATTAAGATACCTGATTCACCTCCCCTCTTAGTTATCAACAAGTTTGACATCCGTAGTGACATTCAAAAGGAGAAAATGCAGCCTCATGTAAAAATAGTTGACAGACCCTCTATCCCTGACAATAATTTTCATTGGAAGGTCTTTGAAAGTGATGAACAGATTCTGAGATTCCTATTAGAGGAAGATGAGTTTTCCATGATGAATCAGGATAAACTCAAACGGTAGTATGGCAATGATCAGATTATTCAGCTGAAGACAAACAAGCTGCCCAAGGGATTGGTGACTTTGGAGTCTATTTTTGGCACCGATGATCAGATGAAGAAGACTAAGATTGGTATGCAAATAAAAGAGGAACATTATGAGGAGTTAGAAATTGTTAAGGGAAAACTCCTCAAAATAGGTAAAATCTGTTTAGCTGAGGACAGGAGAGCTTTTATTGCTCTCTGTCAGGAATTTAAGGAGGTATTTTCTTGGGATTATTCAAACCTAAAGGGATTTGATCCTCATATTGCCCAGCACACCATAGAATTGGAACTAGGTACAAAGCCTGTAAGGTAGAGGTAGAGGCCCCTAAATCCAAAGCTAGAGCCCCTGATGATTAAAGAATTGACCAAGCTAATTGAGGGAAAGATCATTTTTCCCATCAAGCATACTTCTTGGGTCTCAACCCTTGTCCCTGTGAGGAAGAAGAATGGAGAAATCAGGCTGTGTGTTGATTTTAGGGACCTGAATAGAGCCTCCCTAAAAGACCACTACCCACTTCCATCAATGGATAAGATTTTACAAGTAGTGGCTGGCTCAGAGAGATTTTCTTTGCTTGACAGATTTTCTGGTTACAATCAGGTGTTAGTCAAGGCAGAGGATCAGTTCAAAACTGCTTTCACTACCAAGTGGGGCACCATGGCCTACAGGAGGATGCCTTTTGGTCTCTCTAACACAGGCTCAACCTTTCAAAGAGCCATGGATATGGCGTTCAAGGGTTTGCTATACAAACTGGTGCTGGTGTACTTAGATGATATAACAATTTTTTCCAAGAATGCATCTGAGCATTTATCCCACTTAAGTCAAGTTTTTGAGAGATGCTAAGAGTTTGGGATATCCCTTAATCCAAACAAATGCATTTTTGTTGTCCATGAAGGCAAGCTCTTAGGGCACGTTGTCTCAAAAGAAGGCATTACTATTGATGCTGAAAGAGTAAGGGCCATTTTAGAGATGCCTTTACCAAGTCATAAGAAGGGATTACAAAGTTTTATTGGCAGAATTAATGTTCTACAAAGGTTCATCCCTGATATCGCAAACCTTTTGAAACCTTTGACATCCATGTTGAAAAAGAGTATAGCCTTTAATTGGACAAAAGAGGCCAGACTCAGTTTTGAGAAGCATTGTCAGTTACGCCAACCTTGGTACATCCTGACTTTTCCAAAGATTTTATTCTATATGCTTATGGCGGCCTAGATACAATCTCTGCGATTTTAGTGCAGAAGCAGAGTAGCGGCTTTGAGCAGCCAATTGCTTTTTTCAATCCTCAGGGGATGGATGAATATGAACAGAAGTATACCTTTGTTGAGAAGCACGTCCTTGCAGTGATAAGGAGCCTCAAGAAATTTTGGCATCTTGTTTCTAATAACAAGATACATTTGATGGTGGCTCATCCCAGCGTGAAGGAGTTCCTATTGAGCAAAGATATAAATGAGAAAAGAGCTGGTTGGATCACCAAGGTCATGGAATATGACGTGGATATCCAAGTAACCAAGCTTGTCAGAGGCAGAGGACTCAGCGAGCAGCTCGCTACTAGTTCCAATAAGGAGGATGAGACACTTTTTACCATTAAGGATGCACCTCAAGATAATGCAGCAATAGCGAACACAGGCTGGGTTACTGATATGACTAAATTTTTGTAGATTGGCAAATGTCCAGCAGGTCTAGATAGAACTAAAAGAAGATATTATAGACTGCAATTGGTTCCATATGTTTTAATAAATGGCATCCTTTTCAGAAAGGACTTTAATGGTGTATTGTTAAGGTGCATTGATAAAGATCATACTGACAAGATACTACATGAATTTCATGATGGAACAACAGGGGGTCATTTTGCCCTGAAGACTACTGCCTGGAAGATAATGAGAGCAGGATATTACTGGCCCAGCCTATTTAAGGATGCCCATGCATGGGCAAGGAAATGTGTAAAGTGTGCCATTTTTGCGAGAAAGGAGAGGCTACCAGCCTTACCTCTACAGCCAATTCAAATAGAGCAACCCTTCATGAGATGGGGTATGGACTTCATAGGTCCTATTAATCCCCCATCAAGTGCAGGCCACAAGTGGATTCTTACAGCTACTAATTTTTTCACAAGATGGACTGAAGCAGTAGCTCTAAAGGAATCAAATAAAAATGTTGTTTTAAATTTTTATCATGACTTGATTTCCAGATTTGGAGTGCCTGAGTCAATAATTTCTGACAATGCTTTAGCCTTTGTTGGCCTAAAGATAACTGATTGGGCTGTCAAAAATGGGATCTATCTGAATACTTCTTCTAATTATTACCCACAGGGCAATGGTTTGGCTGAGTCTACCAAAAAAAATCTCATAAGGATTATTAAAAGATCAATGGAGGACAACCAGATGACCTGGCACACTAATTTGAAATATGCCTTATGGGCAGACAGAATAACCCCTAAGAGGTCAATTGGAAATTCTCCATATATGTTAGTATATGGGAAGGAAGCAAGATTGCCTATCTCTATAGAACTGCCAGCACTGGATATCATGAACCAGCTGGAAATGTTTGAAGAGGAAGATCCCATGGCTATCAGATATGCTCAGCTTATGGAGCTTGAAGAAATAAGAGACAGGCTATGAAGACTATGGAATATCATTAGCTTCAAACAAAAAGAAATTTTGATCAGAAGGCCACCCCTAGAAGCTTTAGAATGGGTGACATGGTGCTTAAATGGGATGAATTAAAAAGCAAACCAGGAAAGCACTCCAAATTTGACAACATGTGGAGTGGTCCATTTCTCATTACTGAATGCAAGGAGCACAATGCATTTCAGTTATCAAATATGGATGGACAAAATCTGCCTATCCCAGTCAATGGGATACACCTAAAGAGTTGTTTTGAGATATGAGTGCCTTGTAAATCAGTAAATTAGGTCTCTATGCTTTCAATAAGTGCTGCTGCACATTAGTTTAGATCTGCTTTTGCTTTCCCTAAATGCTATCTAGCATAGTTGAAAGAGTTTGCTTTCAACATTTTGTCTTGGTTTGGCCTTCCAAGTGTTCTTCATTGCTTCTATCTGGTTTTGCTAAGGTCAGAAATATCTATATTTTAGTCTCTGTGTGATTCTATGCCCAATGGATGTATAGGTCACTGATCTAACTATTTAGCAGGCAAACATCCCATAGAGGTCGCCAAATTGTTGACCCATTTTTTCCTCTGACCAAAGCCAAACAGTCAACCTAGTATTTTCCTTGAAAAGCCTTTGGAAAATGTTGCCTAAAAATGAAAAGTGCCAAATTACCTAAAAAAAACCTTACCATTGGAAAGAGCTTGAAAAAATAGGCAAGTTTGCTTTTTACATCACCCTAAAATTTGGCCAAATAAAGAAGTTATTGATGGTCAAAGTTTTGGTCAACATACAGTTCAAATGTACATTTGGCGGGCTTGCAAATCCCCATTGGCCTTAGGAAATAATGAAAAAATTAAGTTATATACATTTTTTGAATGTATATTGGGCCAGGGAAATGCATATACATTTCAGGAATCTTTCGTAGATTCTTGAGAATATTCCAGGTTTGTATATCGGCGATATACAAGTGGAGATGCAAGTGAACTATACAAATGAAGATACATTTAGGGAATATTCCTCAAAGATTCTGTATTTACATGTGACGGCTTGTATGTTTGCCTTGTATGTTTGCACATACAAGCAAATATACATTCGCTAAATGTACAAGGCAAGCATACATTGAAGATTCCTCAGAATATCCCGCACTTGTATGCATAAAAAGGTTTGTATATCGACTTGTATGTTCACACATACAATCGGCTATATACAAATGAAGATATGCATCGCGGGTATATTCCATCAAAGAAACCCTGCTTGTATGTGAGACGGTTTGTATATTGTGTTTGTATATCCGCATATACAAACAAATGTGCATTTGCTACAGTGTCGCGAAGGGAGATACAAAGGGTTGACACAAAGAAATATGCAAAGGAGTTTGTATATCTTAGAGATAAAAGTGGTGGGGCCCATGAAGATACAAAGAGGTTTGTATATCATATACATACAAAGGTTCAAATGATACAGTGGAATGTATATCGACTTGTATGTTCGCACATACAAGCCGATATACAAGGAAACATATACAATCCAGACCTGAATAGAAGTTTTAATCTATTCTATGTTGTTCTCGGGTCTGCCTTGTATAAAAGGTATTTGTATGTTTTGACATACAAAAGAGCATGTACAAGCCAGATTTCAAGACAGGTACAGTTTGGTAGAATGCATCGCTAAGTCCGTGGCTTGTATGGTAATTATATATTGTGATATACAAGCCAAAGATGCAAAAGAGGTATACAAGATGGATCTGATGTGAAAATCATTTCTGCCTTCAGGCTCTGGGTCCATTTTGTAGGTATGAGGCCATTTGTATATTACAATATATAAGAGATATACAAAAGGAAGTGATACAAGCCGGACCTGACAGGGCAATCAAATATACTTAAAGGTCAGTTGGGGTTCAATTTGTATGTATATGGCGCTTGTATATTGTGATATACAAGTCAAAGATGCATTGCGATGTACAAGGCGGATTTGAATCAAGGATCAGTTTCGGCACATAAGAGTTTGGAGTCCGCTTTGTATGAATAAGTGTTTGTATATTTTGCATATACAAAGAAATGTACAAGGAAAAGTGATACAAGTCAGACCCGAAGGACAATGAAAAGCAGCTAATGGTCATTTTCAGGTCTGCAGCTTGTATGTTTGCATATTCAGAAGAGGAGAGACAAATGGTGGGGCCCGCACATACAAGAGAAATTGTATGCATATGCAATTTTAGATATACAAGACATATGCAGAGCCTGATATACAAGGCACCCTGCACATACAAATGTGTTGTAGAATGAGTTTTTGAATGCCAATTCAGGCGCCAAGATGCAACGATATATACAGGTAGTTGACCGAAAGTTTGACCGCCTGTATCTCCAATATTTTGGCAAATTTTAGCATGCTCCAAGAGGCAAAGTTACATATTTTGGTCCCCTCTTTCATTTGGCAGGGTTTTTCAGGAGTTTTATCACTTTTTCAAATTTAGATCTGGAGTTGCATATTTTGGACGACTGGACATTTCAGCGACTTCTTGAACGAGATATAGATAGTTTTTGCATTCATTGCTGCAGGTAAGGGAAGCTGCTCGCATTCATGATCAAAATATCTCCTCACTGATGTGTTGGCTGAAGATTGGCAATGAGTAAGCAGCTGCAATAAAGACTTGAAATATCTCCTATCTGCCTAGCGCCAGATTTTGATGCCATAGCTGTTGTAGCTAGACAGTCATCGATGGAGATATTTTTCTATGACAGCTCTTTGAGCAAATTTTTGTAACCCACTTAGGATAGTTTTGGAATGCTATAAGTATGCATTCGAATGTTGTAAATAAGGTTGGAAATTTTTTGGCATTATGTTTCCAAATAGAGTTTTCATATGCTGTAACCATGCCTTTCCATTGAATATATGCAAGTTAATTTTACCTCTTTACTAATTTTTCTAGTTCTGTGTGAATCTGCATATGGTTTGTCTGTGAATATTTCATTCCTCTCAATCATATTGCTTCTCACCTCTTCTAGAGTCATCTAACCTGTGTATACCTACTTGCTGTATTTGATTACATGGTGCATCTTCTTAGTGTTGTGGAAGTTTCTCTAAATCTATCTGGTGTATCATCCTTTTATGTTTTCAAGTTTTTATTCATTTTCATTACAAGCATTCTCTCTCCCTTTTCCCCCCAAAATTTAGTAGTTTTAGGTGATAACTAGACAACGAAGCCGGCCTTCTCCAGACGTCTGATCTCACTTAGCAAAGTCCCACACTTAGAGATCAGTCCCATGTTATTCTAGTTTGCAGAGGTTTCACAACTGTATGCAAGGGTGCACAACTGGGTGATAACAATACCATAAACCCTAAACCCTAAACCCTAAACCCTTAAACATAAACCCTAAACCTTAAACCATAAACCATAAACCCTCAACCTTAAACCCTAAACCAAAACCCTAAACCTAAAACACTACACCCTAAAACCTTAACCCTAAACGATAAACACTAAACCATAAACTGTAAACCCTAAACTATAAACCCTAAACTCTAAATACAAAATCCTAAACCAGAAACCATAAACACTAAACCATAAACCCTAAAACCCTGAACCATAAACCCTAAACCCTAAAATTCTAAACCCTAAACCCTAATCCCTAAAGACTAAACCCTAAACTATAAACCCTAAACCATAAACCCTAAACCATAAACCCTAAGCCCTAAACCCTAAACCCTAAACCCTAAAACATAAACCTTAAACCCTAAACCCTAAACCCTAAACAGTAAACCCTAAACCCTAAACCCTAAACGCAAAACTCTAAACCCTAAACCCTAAACCATATACCCTAAAACCTAAACCATAAACCCTAGACCATAAACCGTAAAACCTGAACCCTAAACCATAAACCATAAACCCTAAACCCTCAATCCTAAACCCTAAACCCTAACCCTATACCATAAACCCTAAACCCTAAACACTAAAGCATAAACCCTAAACACTAAACACTAAACCCTAAACCCTAGACCCTAAACCCTAAACCCTAAAACATAAACCCTAAACACTAAACCCTAAACACTAAACACTAAACCCTAAACCCTAAAACACAGGCCCTAAACACAAAACCCTACACCGTAAACCCTTAACCATAAACCATAAACTCTAAACTATAAACAATAAACCATAAACCATAAACCATAAACCATAAACCCTAAACCATATACCCTAATCCATTGACCCTAAACACAAAACCCTAATCCATGAACCCTAAACCCTAAACCCTAAACCATAAACCCTAAACCATAAATCCTAAACCATAAACCATAAACCATAAAACCCAAACCCTAAACCCTAAACCCTAACCCTATACAATAAACCCTAAACCCTAAACCCTAAACCCTAAACCCTAAACCCTAAACCCTAAACCCTAAGCCCTAACCCTATACCCTAAACCCTAAACCCCTAAACACAAAACTCTAAACCCTAAACCCTAAACCATAGACCCTAAACACAAAACCCTAAACCCTAAACCCTAAACACAAAACCCTAAACCGTAGACCCTAAACCCTAAATGCTAAACCCCAAACCCTAAACCCTAAACCCTAAACGCTAAACCCTAAACCCTAATACCATGAACCATGAACCATAAACCATAAACCATAAACCATAAACCATAAACCATAAACCATAAACAATAAACCCTAAACCATAAACCATAAACCCTAAACCCTAAACACTAAACCATAAACCCTAAACTCTAAACCCTAAACCCTAAACCCTAAAGTATAAACCCTAAACCCTAAATTCTAAACACAAAACCCTGAACCCTAAACTATAATCCATAAACCATAACCCATAAACCATAAAACCTAAACCATAAACCATAAACCATAAACCATAAACCCTAAACCCTAAACACTATACCCTATACCCTAAAACCCTAAACCCTAAACCCTGAACGCTAAACCGTAAACTGTAAACCCTAAACCCTAAACCCTAAACCGTAACCCTATACCATAAACCCTAAACCATAAACCCTAAATCCTAAAATCTAAACCATAAACCCTAAACCCTAAACCATAGACCCTAAAAACAAAACCATAAACCCTAAACCCTAAACCATAAACCTTAAACCCTAAACCAAAAACCCTAAACCCTAAATCTTAAACCATAAACTCTAAACCCTAATCACTAAACCCTAAAACCTAAACCCTAAACCGTAAACCATAAACCCTAAACCATAAACCCTAAACCCTAAACCCTAATCCATAAACACTAAACCCTAAACCATAAACCATAAACCCTAAACACTAAACCATAAACCATAAACCCTAAACCCTATACAATAATACCTAAACCATAAACCCTAAATCCTAAACAATAAATGCTAAACCCTAAACACTAAAAACTAAGCCCTAAATCCTAAACCATAAACCCTAAATCCTAAACCATAAACCCAAAACCCAAAACCCAAAACCCAAAACCCTAAATCCTAAACCCTAAACCCTAAACCCTCAACCATAAACTATAAACCCTAAACCTTAAACCCTAAACCCTAAGCCCTAACCCTATACCATAAACCCTAAACCCTAAACACTAAACACGAAACCCTAAACCCTAAACCCTAAACTCTAAACACAAAACCCTAAACCCTAAACACAAAACCCTGAACCATAGACCCTAAACACAAAACGCTAATCCCTAAACCCTAAACCCTAAACCCTAAACACAAAACCCTAAACCATATACCCTAAACGCTAAACCATAAAGCCTAAACCATAAACCATAAACCCAAAACCCTACACCCTAAACCTTAAACCATAAACCATACACCTGAAACCCTAAACCCTAAACCCCAGTCCATAAACACTAATCTCTAAACGCTAAACCATAAATCTTAAACCCTAAACCCTAAACCATAAAACGTAAACCCTAAATCATAAACACTAAACCATAAACCATAAACCCTATATGATAAACCCTAAACCCTAAACCCTAAACCCTAATCACTAAACCCTAAACCATAAACTCTAAACCCTAAATCCTAAACCTTAAACCCTAAACTCTAAATAAGAAATCCTAAACCCTAAACCCTAAAACCCTGAATGATAAACCTTAAACCCTAAACCCTAAACCCTAAAATTCTAAACACTAAACCCTAATCCCTAAACACTAAACCCTAAACCATAAACCATAAACCATAAATCCTAAGCCCTAAACTCTAAACCCTAAACTCTAGACCCTAAACCATAAACCATCAACCCTAAACCAACCCTAAACCCTAAACACTAAACCTTAAACTCTAAACCCTAAACTCTAAACCCTAAACCCTAAACCCTAAAACATAAACCTTAAACCATAAACCCCAAACTGTAAACAGTAAACCCTAAACCCTAAACCCTAAACACAAAACCATAAACCATAAACCCTTAACCATAAACCCTAAACCCTAAACCCTAAACCCTAGACCATAAACCCTAAAACCTGAACCCTAAACCATACACCCTAAACGCTAAAGATAAAACCCTAAACCATAAACCATAAACCAAAAACCAAAAACCCTAAACCCTAAAACATAGGCCCTAAAAACAAAACCCTACACTCTAAACCCTTAACCATAAACCATAAACTCTAAACCCTAAACAATAAATCCTAAACCCTAAACACTTAACCCTTAACCCTATAGCATAAACCCTAAACCCTAAACCATATACCCTAATCCATTAACCCTAAACACAAAACCCTAAACCCTAAACCCTAAACCCTAAATCCTAAACCATAAACCATAAACCATAAACCCTAAACCCCAAACCCTAAACCCTAAACACAAAACCCTCAACCATAAACCATAAACCCTAAACACAAAAAGCTAAACCCTAAACCCTAAACCCTAAACCTTAAACCCTAAACCATAAACCATAAACCATAAAACATATACCCTAAACCCTAAACCATAAAACATAAACTCTGAAAACAAAACCATAAACCATAAACACTAAACCCTAAACCATAGACCCTAAACCCAAAACCCAAAACCATAAACCCTAAAACCTCAACATTAAACCCTAAACGCTAAACCATAAACCCTAAAACCTCAACGCTAAACCCTAAACCCTAAACCCTAAACTATAGACCTTAAACACAAAATGCTAAACCCTAAACCCTAACCCTAAACCCTAATCCATAAACACTAAACCATAAACCCTAAACCCTAAACACTAAACCATAAACCATAAACCCTAAACCCTATACAATAATACCTAAACCATAAACCATAAACCATAAACAATAAATGCTAAACCCTAAACACTAAACCCTAAACCCTAAATACTAAACCATAAACCCTAAATCCTAAACCATAAACCCAAAACCCAAAACCCTAAATCCTAAACCCTAAACCCTAAACCCTCAACCATAATCTATAAACCCTAAACCTTAAACCCTAAACCCTAAGCCCTAACCCTATACCATAAACCCTAAATCCTAAACACTAAACACGAAACCCTAAACCCTAAACCCTAAACCCTAAACTCTAAACACAAAACCCTAAACCCTAAACACAAAACCCTGAACCATAGACCCTAAAAACAAAATGGTAATCCCTAAACCCTAAACCCTAAACCCTAAACACAAAACCCTAAACCATATATCCTAAATGCTAAACCATAAAGCCTAAACCCTAAACCCTAAACCCTACAGCCTAAACCTTAAACCATAAACCATACACCCGAAACCCTAAACCCTAAACCCCAGTCCATAAACACTAATCTCTAAACCCTAAACCATAAATCCTAAACCCTAAACCCTAAACCATAAAACGTAAACCCTAAACCCTAAACACTAAACCATAAACCCCATACGATAAACCCTAAACCCTAATCACTAAACCCTAAACCATAAACTCTAAACCCTAAATCCTAAACCCTAAACCCTAAACCCTAAACTCTAAATACAAAATCCTAAACCCTAAACCCTAAACCCTAAAACCATGAATGATAAACCTTAAACCCTAAACCCTAAAATTCTAAACACTAAACCCTAATCCCTAAACACTAAACCATAAACCATAAACCATAACCATAAACCCTAAGCCCTAAAATCTAAACACTAAACTCTAAACCCTAAACCATAAACCATCAACCCTAAACCAACCCTAAACCCTAAACACTAAACCCTAAACTCTAAACCCTAAACTCTAAACCCTAAACCCTAAACCCTAAACCCTAAAACATAAACCTTAAACCATAAACCCCAAACTGTAAACAGTAAACCCTAAACCCTAAACCCTAAACACAAAACCATAAAC
The DNA here is from genome assembly GCA_027924645.1 of Cunninghamia lanceolata. Lineage (NCBI taxonomy): Eukaryota > Viridiplantae > Streptophyta > Pinopsida > Cupressales > Cupressaceae > Cunninghamia > Cunninghamia lanceolata. The sequence goes on along the minus strand of BSBN01000339.1, from coordinate 21,198,594 downwards.
CATAAACCCTAAACCCTTAACGATAAACCCTAAACACTAAACCCTAAACCCTAAACCCTAAACCCTAAACCCTAGACCATAAACCCTAAAACCTGAACTCTAAACCATACACCCCAAATGCTAAAGATAGAACCCTAAACCCTAAACGCTAAAACATAAACCATAAACCATAAACCATAAAACATAGGCCCTAAACACAAAACCCTACACTCTAAACCCTTAACCATAAACCATCAACTCTAAACCCTAAACAATAAATCCTAAACCCTAAACACTTAATCCTTAACCCTATAGCATAAACCCTAAACCCTAAACCATATACCCTAATCCATTAACCCTAAACCCTAAACCCTAAATCCTAAACCATAAACCATAAACCCCAAACCCTAAACACAAAACCATAAACCATAAACCCTAAACCCTAAACACAAAAAGCTAAACTCTAAACCCTAAACCCTAAACCTTAAATCCTAAACCATAAACCATAAACCATAAAACATAAACCCTAAACCATAAACCATAAACCATAAACTCTAAAAACAAAACCATAAACCATAAACCATAAACACTAAACCCTAAACCATAGACCCAAAACCCAAAACCATAAACCCTAAAAGCTCAACCCTAAACCCTAAACACAAAACCCTAAACTATAGACCCTAAACACAAAATGCTAAACCCTAAACCCTAACCCTAAACCATAAACCATAAACCATAAACCATAAACCCTAATCACTAAACCCTAAACCATAATCCCTAAACCCTAAACCATAGATGCTAAGCACAAAACCCTAAACCATAGACCCTGAGCACAAAACCCTAACCATAAACCCTAAACCCTTAACCACAAACCATAAACTCTAAACGCTAAACCATAAACCTGAACCCTAAACTCTAAACCTTAAACCATAAACCATAAACCATAAACACTAGACCCTAAACCCTTAACCCTAAACGATAAACACTAAACTATAAACCATAAACCCTAAACCCTAAACCATAAACCCTAAAACATAGGCCCTAAACATAAAACCCTACACCCTAAACTCTTAACCATAAACCATAAACTCTAAACCCTAAACAATAAACCCTCAACCCTTAACCCTTAACCCTATAGCATAAACCATAAACACTAAATCGTAAACAATAAACCCTAAACCATATACCCTAATCCATTGACCCTAAACACAAAACCAAAAACCCTAAACCATAAACCATAAACCCTAAACGCTAAATCCTAAACCATAAGCCATAAAACATAAACCATAAACCCCAAACCCTAAACCCTAAACCCTAACCCTATACCATAAACCCTAAACCCTCAACCCTAAACCATAAACCATAAACCCTAAACCCTAAACCCTAAGCCCTAACCCTATACCCTAAACCCTACACCATAAACCATAAACTCCAAACCCTAAACACAAAACCCTAAACCATAGACCCTAAACACAAAACACTAAACCCTAAACCCTAAACACAAAACCCTAAATCATAGACCCTAAACCCTAAACGATAAACCCAAAACCCTAAATTATAAACCATAAACCACAAACAATAAACCCTAACCATAAACCATAAACCATAAACCATAAATGCTAAACAATAAACCCTAAACTCTAAACCCTAAACCCTGAACCCTGAACCCTAAACCATAAACCATAAACCATAAAACTTAAACCATAACCCTATACCATAAACCCTAAACCCTAAACCATAAACCCTAAATCCTAAAACCTAAACCATAAACCCTAAACTCTAAACCCTAAACCCTAAACTATAAACCCTAAACCCTAAACCATAGACCCTAAACACAAAACCATAAACCATAAACCATAAACCATAAACCATAAACCATAAACCATAAACCCCAAACCATAAACCAAAAACCCTGAATCCTAAACCATAAACCCTAAACACAAAACCCTAAACCCTAAACCCTAAACCATAAACCATAAACACAAAACAAAAAACCCTAAACCCTAAACCATAATCCATAAACCCTAAACCATAAACCATAAACCCTAAACCCTAAATCATAAACCCTATACCATAATCCCTAAACCATAAACCATATACCATAAACCCTAAACCCTAAAAGAAAACCATAAACCCTAAATCCTAAACCATAAACCCTAAATCCTAAACCGTAAACCCTAAATCCAAAACCCTAAACCCTAAATCCTAAACCCTAAACCCTAAACCATAAACCATAAACTATAAACCCTAAACCCTAAACACTAAACACAAAACCTTAAACCCTAAACCCTAAACTCTAAACAAAAAACCCTAAACCCTAAACACAAGACCCTGAACCATAGACCCTAAACACAAAACGCTAATCCCTAAACCCTAAACCCTAAAACCTAAACCCTTAACACAAAACCCTAAACCATATACCCTAAACACTAAACCATAAAGCCTAAACCATAAAGCCTAAACCCTAAACCCTAAACCTTAAACCATAAACCATAAACCCTAAACCCTAAACTCTAAACCATAAACCCTAAACCCTAGTCCATAAACACTAATCTCTAAACCCTAAACCCTAAACCCTAAACCATAAAACATAAACCCTAAACCCTAAACACTAAACAATAAACCCTAAACCATAGACCCTAAACCCAAAACCTAAAACCATAAACCCTAAAAACTCAACCCTAAACACAAAACCCTAAACTATAGAACCTAAACACAAACCCTAAACCCTAACCATAAACCATAAACCATAAACCATAAACCGTAAACCCTAATCACTAAACCCTAACCCATAATCCCTAAACCCTAAACCATAGACCCTATGCATAAAACCCTAAACCCTAAACCCTAAACCCTATACCCTAAACCCTAAACCCTTAACCATAAACCATAAACTATAAACGCTAAACCATAAACCCTAAACCCTAAACCCTAAACCTTAAACCCTAAACCCTAAACCATAAACCCTAAACCACGAACGATAAACATTAAACACTAAACACTAAACCATAAACCCTAAACCCTAAACTATAAACCCTAAACCCTACACTCTAAACACAAAATCCTAAACCCTAAAACTCTGAACCATAAACCTTAAACACTAAACCCTAAACCTTAAAACTCTGAACCATAAACCTTAAACCCTAAACCCTAAACCCTAAAATTCTAAACCGTAAACCCTAATCCCTAAACCATAAACCCTAAACCCCAAACCCTAAACCCTAAACGCTAAACCCTAAACCCTCAATCGTAAACCAACCCTAAACCCTAAAACATAAACCTTAAACCATAAACCCTAAACAGTAAACCCTAAACACAAAACCCTAAACCCTAAACCCTAAACCCTAAACCCTAAACCATAAACCCTAAACCATAAACCATAAACGCTAAAACATAAACCATAAACCATAAATCATAAACCATAAACCCTAAACCCTCAATCCTAAACCCTAAACCCTAACCCTATACCATAAACCATAAACCATAAACCATAAACCATAAACCATAAACACTAAGCCCTAAACCATAAACCCTAAAACATAGGCCCTAAACACAAAACCCTACACCCTAAACCCTTAACCATGAACCATAAACTCTAAACCCTAAACAATAAACCCTACACCCTAAACCCTAAACCGTTAACCCTTAACCCTTAACCCTATAGCATAAACCCTAAACACCAAACCCTAAACCCTAAACCATAAACTATAAACCCTAAACCCTAAACCCTAAACCCTAAACCCTAAACCCTAAACCCTAAACCCTAAATCCTAAACCATAAACCCCAAACCCCAAACCCTAAACCCTAAACCCTAACCCTATACCATAAACCCTAAACCCTCAACACTAAACCCTAAATCCTAAATATAAAACACAAAACCATAAACCATAAACCATAAACCCTAAACCCTAAACACAAAAAGATAAACCCTAAACCATAAACCATAAAAACTAAACCCAAAACCCAAAACCCAAAACCCTAAAACCTAAACCTAAACCCTAAACTATAGACCCTAAACGTAAAATGCTAAACCCTAAACCCTAAACCCTAAACTATAAACCATAAACCACAAACAATAAACCCTAAACCCTAAACCCTAAACCTTAAACCCTAAACTCTAAACCCTAAACCCTAAAGTATAAACCCTAAACCCTAAACTCTAAACACAAAACCCTGAACCCTAAACCATAATCCATAAACCATAACCCATAAACCATAAAACCTAAACCATAAACCCTAAAACCTAAATCCTAAACCATAAACCATAAACCCTAAACCATAATCCCTAAACCCTAAACACAAAACCCTAAACACTAAACCCTAAACCCTAAACCCTAATCTATAAAACCTAAACCCTAAACCCTAAACTTTAGGCCATAGACCAACACAAAACCCTAAACCCTAAACCCTAAACTCTAAACCCTCAAACGTAAATCCTAAACCCTAAAACCCTAACCACTAAACCCTAATCCGTAAACACTAAACCCTAAACCATAAACCCTAAACCCTAAACAATAAACCCTAAACCCTAAACGCTAAACCCTAAACCATAAACCGTAAACCATAAACCCTAAACACTAAATTATAAACCCTAAACGCTAAACCCTAAACCATAAACCCTAAACCATAAACATTAAACACTAAATCCTAAACCCTAAACCCGAGTTTAGGGTTTAGTGTTTAGTGTTCAGGGTTTAGGGTTTAGGATTTATGGTTTAGGGATTAGGATTTATGGTTTATGGTTTATGGTTTAGGGTTTAAGGTTTAGGGTTTAGGGTTTTAGGGTTTAGGGTTTAGGGTTTAGGGTTTTGGGTTTAGGGTTTAGGGTTTAGGGTTTAGGGTTTAGTGTTTATGGTTTGGGGTTTAGGGTTTATGGTTTATTATTTAGGGTTTATGGTTTAGGGTTTATTGTTTATTGTTTATGGTTTAGGGTCTAGGGTTTAGGGTTTAGGGTTTAGGGTTTAGGGTTTAGGGTTTGGGGTTTAGGGTTTAGGGTTTAGGATTTTGATGCAGAACACCAAGGACTAAGAAGAACAATTCCAAAAACTCAAGGAAATGACTCTCAAGGTTCATTGTTCTTGACAGAGATCAAACCTCTCATAAGGAAGAGTTTTAACTCAACAACTATACTTATTCATGACACAAAAGTGAGTGGACTTCAAGACACATATCTCAGGACTCCTAATCTCAATCTAAGATTCTATCAAACCCACTGTACAGGGCCTGCAGGACAGCAATCTCTATTATGTCTTCCATAGACAGTCACAACACTACTGCTTCATTAGAATGACCATCATAGTATCCTCCTTAGGAGGGTCTCAACTAGAATAAATTCCGTCAAATTTAGATGCTCCTATAACATACCAAACATACCTAGTACCTTCCTTGTGGTGACTGTCTCCTGGGAGGACTGATAGAGTCAGAATAAGGCAAAGAGGACTGATTTCTCAGAGAAGTCTCTTCCTACTTCTTGTCACAGGACCATGGTCAGATCCGGAGCCCTTTGTGTTGGTCACAATACTTGGCATTTCACTGATTTGCCGCTGAACACAGTCAATGGTTATCCTCCATCTGCTTATTGTTCTTCTCTAAATCCCAACACATGGTTTTGTTGGGTCACCTACATGGCAAACTCAGTCCAGACCATTTCCCTACCTCCAAAACCTTCACAAGCCACTGGCCTAACTATTATACAATCTATTCCACTGATCATAAACAAGAAAGATCAGTGGAATGAAGAGAAATGCATCGAGTTTGTTCAAGAAACCCTCACTCAGGGTTTATGACAGTTTGTGGAAAACCAACGATTTCTCCCACCTAATTTGGTGTCAAGTCTTCAAACAATGTTCAAAATAAAGCTATCTTGATCCACTAACCATCCAACATAGGCACCAACCACCTCTAGGCCGTATAGGTACGGATTGGATAGGAAAACAATGAAATTCTGTAGAAGACAGCAGTTTCAAGGGGCAGTTTGATATCCCTCAGTCATAGTATGCATCCAAGCCTTATTACAACATGGAGATGGTCTCAAGGACCTTATTGAACAAACATGATATCCAAAAAACAAAACATGAATTCAAATGCCTCATGGAGGCCACCTAGGGCTAGGTGCTTCTGCACCAGATTTATAGTTTAGGGATTAGGATTTATGGTTTATGGTTTAGGATTTGGGGTTTAGGGTTTAGGGTTTAGGGTTTATAGTCTCAAGTTTAGGGTTTAGGGTTTAGGGTTTTGTGTTTAGGTTTGAGGGTTTAGGGTTTAGGGTTTAGGGTTTATGGTATAGCGTATATGGTTTAGGGTTTAGGGTTTAGGGTTTAGGGTTTATTGTTTATTGTTTAGGGTTTAGGGTTTAGTGTTTAATGCTTATGGTTTAGGGTCTAGGGTTTAGGGTTTAGGGTTTAAGGTTTACGATTTAGGGTTTAGGGTTTAGGGTTTAGGGTTTATGGTTTAGAGTTTATGGTTTAGGGTTTAGGGTTGGTTTAGGGTTTGGGGTTTATGTTTTAGGGTTGATGGTTTAGGGTTGAGCGTTTAGGTTTTTGTTTTTAGTGTTTATAATATAGGGTTTAGGGTTTAGGGTTTAGGGTTTATTGTTTAGGATTTATGGTTTAGGGTTTAGTGTTTAGGGTTTAGGGTTTAGGGTTTAGGGGTTATGGTTTAGGGTTTAGTGTTTGGGGTTTAGGGTTTAGGGTTTAGGGTTTAGGGTTGAGGGTTTATGTTTAAGGGTTTATGGTTTATGGTTTATAGTTTGTGCTTTAGGGTTTATTGTTTAAGATTTAGGGTTTATGGTTTAGGGTTTATGGTTTAGGCTTTTTGGTTTAGGGTTTAGTGTTTAGGGTTTAGGGTTTACGATATAGGGTTTGTGGTTTAGGGTTTATGGTTTAGTGTTTAAGGTTTAGGGTTTAGGGTTTATCGTTTATGGTTTAGGATTTAGGGTTTAGGGTTTAGGGCTTAAGATTTATGGTTTAGAGTTTAGGGTTTAGGGTTTAGGGTTTATAGTTTATGGTTTAGGGTTTTGTGTTTAGGGTCTATGGTTTAGGGTTTAGTGTTTAGGATTTAGGGTTTATGGTTTAGTGTTTATGGTTCAGGGTTTAGGGTTTAGAGTTTATGGTTTATGGTTGAGGGTATTTAGGGTTTAGGAATTAGGGTTTAGGGTTTAGGGTTTAGGGTTACGGATTTAGGGTTTAGGGTTTGTGGTTTAAGGTTTAGGATTTAGAGTTTATGGTTTAGTGTTTATGGTTTAGGCTTCAAGGTTTAGGGTTTAGGGTTTACAGTTTGGGGTTTAGCATTTAGGGTTTAGGGTTTTATGTTTAGGGTCTATGGTTTAGGGTTTAGAGATTATGGTTTAGGGTTTATGGCATAGCGTTAAGGGTTTAGGGTTTAGGGTTTATGGTATAGCGTTAAGGGTTTAGGGTTTATGGTTTACGACTTATGGTTTATGGTTTATGGTTTATGGTTTAGGGTTTAGGGTTTAGGGTTTAGGTTTAGGGTTTAGGGCTTAGGGATTAGGGTTTAGGGTTTAGTGTTTAGGGTTTAGGGTTTAGGGTTCAGGGTGCTTAGGGTTTAGGGTTTAGGGTTTAGGGTTCAGGGTGCTTAGGGTTTATGGTTTAGTGTTTATGGTTTATGGTTTAGGGTTTAGGGTTTAGGGTTTATTGTATAGGGTTTAGGGTTTAGGGTATGGAGTCTAGGGTTTATGGTTTATTGTTTATGGTTTATGGTTTAGGGTTTATGGATTAGGGTTTATGGTTTAGGATTTAGGGTTTAGGGTTTAGGGTGTTTAGTGTTTAGGGTTTAGGGTTATCGTTTAGCATTTAGGGTTTAGGGTTTAGGGTTTAGAGTTTAGGGTTTAGGGTTTAGGGTCTATGGTTTAGGGTTTAGGGTCTATGGTTTAGGGTTTAGGTTTTAGGGTTTAGGGTTTATGGTTCAGGGTTTAGGGTTTAGGGTTTAGGGTTTAGGGTGTTTAGGGTTCAGGATTTGGGGTTTATGGTTTATGGTTTAGGGTTTAGGGTTTAACATTTAGGGTTTAGGGTTTAGGGTTTAAGGTTTAGGATTTAGGTTTTGGAGTTTAGGGTTTAAGGTTTACGGTTTACGGATTACGGTTTAGGGTTTATGGTTTAGGGTTTAGGGTGTTTAGGGTTTACGTTTTGGGTTTATGGTTTATGGTTTATGGTTTAGGGCTTATGGTTTAAGGTTTAGGGTTTACGGTTGATTGGTTATGGTTTAGGGTGTTTAGGGTTTAGGGATTATGGTTTATGGTTTATGGTTTATCGTTTAGGGTTTGAGATTTAGGGTTTAGGGTTTAGGGTTTACGGTTTAGGATTTAGAGTTTAGGGTTTATGGTTTAGTGTTTATGGTTTAGTGTTTAGGGTTTATGGTTTAGGGTTTTATGTTTAGGGTCTATGGTTTAAGGTTTAGGGTTTAGGGTTCAGGGTTTAGGGTTTATGGTATAGCGTTAAGGGTTTAAGGTTTAGGGTTTATGGTTTAGAATTTTTTGTTTAGGGTTTAGGGTTTATGGTATGGCGTTTAGGGTTTAGGGTTTGGGGTTTATGGTTTAGGGTTTATGGTTTAGGATTTATGGTTTATGGTTTAGAGTTTAGGGTTTAGGGTTTAGGGTTTTGGGTTTAGGGTTTATGGTTTATGGTTTATGGTTTATGGTTTAGGGTTTAGGGTGTTTAGGGTTTATGGTTTATGGTTTAGAGTTTATGGTTTATGATTTAGGGTTTAGGGTTTAGGGTTTAGGTTCTATGGTTTAGGGTTTAGGGTTTATGGTATAGGGTTTGGGTTTATGGTTTATGGTTTATAGTTTATGGTTTAGGTTTTATTGTTTATGGTTTATGGTTTAGGGTTTAGGGTTTATGGTTTATGTTTTATTGTTCAGTGTTTAGGGTTTATGTTTTTTAATTTTTGGTTTAGGGTTTAGAATTTATGATTTAGGGTTTAGGGTTTAGGGTTTAGGGTATATTGTTTAGGATTTAGGGTTTATGTTTCAAGGTTTAGGGTTATGGTTTAGGGTTTATCGTGTAGGGTTTATAGTTTAGAGTTTAGGGTTTATGGTTTATGGTTTATGGTTTAGGCTTTAGGCTTTACGGATTAGGGTTTAGTTTTTAGGGTTTAGTGTTTATGGTTTAGGATTTAGGGTTTGGGATTTAGGGTTTAGGATTTAGGATTTAGGGTTTAGGGTGTAGGGTTTAGTGTTTAGGGATTATGGTTTATGGTTTATGGTTTAGGGTCTAGGGTTTAGGGTTTAGGGTTTAGGGTTTACCGTTTAGGGTTTATGGCGTGGGGTTTAGCGTTTAGGGTTTAGGATTTAATGTTTAGGGTCTATGGTTTAGGGTTTAGGGATTATGGTTTAGGGTTTATGGTATAACGTTAAGGGTTTAGGGTTTAGGGTTTATGGCTTAGGATTTAGGGTTTATGGTATAGCCTTAAGGGTTTAGGGTTTAGGGTTTAGGGTTTAGGGTTTAGGGCTTACATTTTAGGGTTTAGGGTTTAGTGTTTAGTGTTTAGGGTTTAGGGTTTAGGGTTTAGGGTGTTTAGTGTTTAGGGTCTAGGGTTTAGAGTTTATGGTTTATGGTTTAGTGTTTATGGTATATCGTTTATGGTTTATGGTTTATGGTTTATGGTTTAGGGTTTTTTGTTTAGGGTTTAGGGTTTGGGGTTTATGTTTTAGGGTTTATGGTTTAGGATTTATGGTTTATGGTTTAGAGTTTAGGGTTTAGGGTTTAGGGATTAGGGTTTAGGGTTTAGGGTTTAAGGTTTAGGGTTTAGGGTTTAGGGTGTTTAGGGTTTATGGTTTAGGGTTTAGAGTTTACGGTTTATGATTTAGGGTTTATGGTTTAGGGTTTAGGTTCTATGGTTTAGGGTTTAGGGTTTATGGTATAGGGTTTGGGGTTTATAGTTTAATGTTTATGGTTTAGGGTTTAGAATTTAGAGTTTAGGGTTTAGGGTTTAGCGTTTAGGGTTTAGGTTTTGTGGTTTAGGGTTTAGGGTTTATGGTATAGGGTTTGGGGTTTATGGTTTAATGTTTATGGTTTATGGTTTAGGGTTTAGGGTTTAGGGTTTAGGATTTAGGGTTTAGGATTTAGGGTTTAGGGTTTAGGGTTTAGAGTTTATGGTTGATGATTTAGGGTTTAGGGTTTAGGGTTTTGTGTTTTGTGTCTATGGTTTAGGGATTAGGGGTTAGGGTTTAGGGATTAGGGTTTATGGTTTAGGGGTTAGGGTTTAGGGTTTAGGGTTGGTTTAGAGTTTAGGGTTTAGGGTTTAGGGTGTAGGGTTTAGGGTTTAGGTTTTATGGTTTATGGTTTATGGTTTAGGATTTAGTGTTTATGATTTAGGGTTAAGGGTTTAGGATTGATGGTTTATGGTTTATGGTTTAGGGTTTAGGGTTTAAGGTTTAAGATTTATGGTTTATGGTTTAGGGTTTAGGGTTAAGGGTTTATGGTTTATGGTTTATGGTTTAGTGTTTGGGGTTTAGAGTTCATGGTTTATGGTTTAGGGATTAGGGTTTGTGGTTTAGGGGTTAGCGTTTAGGGTTTAGGGTTGCTTTAGAGTTTAGGGTTAAGGGTTTAGGGTATATGGTTTAGGGATTAGGGTTTAGGTTTTATTGTTTAGGGTTTATGGTTTAGGATTTATGGTTTAGGGTTTAGGGTTTAGGGTTTAAGGTTTAAGGTTTAGGCTTTAGGGTTTAGGGTTTAGAGTTAAGGTTTTATGGTTTATGGTTTATGGTTTAGAGTTTATGGTTTATGGTTTCGGGTTTAGTGTTTCAGATTTATGTTTTATGGTTTAGGGTTTATGGTTTATGGTTTAGGGTTTAGGGTTTAGAGTTTAGGGTTTAGGGTTTGGGTTAGGGTTTAGGGTTTAGGGTTTAGCGTTTAGCATTTAGGGTTTAGGTTTTAGGGTTTAGGGTTTAGGGTTTAGTGTTTTGGGTTTAGGGTTTAGGGTACATTTAGGGTTTATGGTTTATGGTTTATAGTTTAGGGTTTATGATTTATTGTTTATGGTTTAGGGTTTATGTTTTAGGGTTTAGGGTTTAGTGTTTAGAGTTTAGGGTTTAGGGTTTAGGTTTTAGGTTTTAGGAATTACAGTTTAGGGTTTATGGTTTAGGGCATATGGTTTACGATTTAGGGTTTATGTTTTAGGGTTTAGGTTTTAGGATTTAGGGTGTTTAGGGTTTAGGATTTGTGGGTTAGCATTTATGGTTTATGGTTTATGGTTTATGGTTTATGGTTTAGGGTTTAGTGTTTATGGTTTATGGTTTATGATTTATGGTTTGGGGTTTAGGGTTTGCGGTTTAGGGTTTATTGTTTAGGGTTTAGGGTTTATCGTTAATGGTTTAGGATTTAGGGTTTAGGGTTTAGGGTTTGGGGTTTAAGATTTATGGTTTAGAGTTTAGGGATTAGGGTTTAGGGTTTAGGGTTTAGGGTTTAGGGTTTATGGTTTGGTGTTTATGGTTCATGGTTTAGGGTTTAGTGTTTATGGTTTATGGTTTAGGGTATTTAGGGTTTAGGAATTAGGGTTTAGGTTTTATGGTTTAGGGTTTAGTGTAGAAATTTATGGTTTAGGGTTTAGGGTTTAGGGTTTAGGGCTTAGGGTTTAGGGTTTAGGGTTTAAGGTTTAGGGTTTAGAGTTTATGGTTTAGTGTTTATGATTTAGGCTTTAGGGTTTAGGGTTTACTGTTTGGGGTTTAGGGTTTACCGTTTAGGGTTTAGGGTTTTATGTTTAGGGTCTATGGTTTAGGGTTTAGGGATTATGGTTTAGGGTTTATGGTATAGCGTTAAAGGTTTAGGGTTTATGGTATAGCGTTAAGGGTTTAGGGTTTATGGTATAGCGTTAAGGGTTTAGGGTTTAGGGTTTACAGTTTATGGTTTAGGGTTTATGGTTTAAGGTTTAGGGTTTAGGGCTTATGGTTTAGGGTTTAGAGTTTAGTGTTTAGGGTTTAGGTTGTTTAGGGTTTAGGGTTTAGAGTTTATGGTTTATGGTTTAGTGTTTATGGTATATGGTATATGGTATATGGTATATGGTTTATGGTTTATGGTATGGCGTTTAGGGTTTAGCGTTTGGGGTTTAGGGTTTAGGGTTTATAGTTTAGGATTTATGGTTTATGGTTTAGAGTTTAGGGTTTAGGGTTTAGGGTTTAGGGTTTAGGGTTTAGGGTTTATTGTTGATGGTTTAGGGTTTAGGGTTTAGGGTGTTTAGGGTTTATGGTTTATGGTTTAGAGTTTATGGTTTATGATTTAGGGTTTAGGGTTTAGGTTCTATAGTTTAGGGTTTAGGGTTTATGGTATAGGGTTTGGGGTTTATGGTTTGTTGTTTATGGTTTATGGTTTATGGTTTATGGTTTATGGTTTATGGTTTAGGGTTTATGGGTTAGGGTTTATGGTTTATTGTTCAGTGTTTATGGGTTTGTGGTTTTTGGTTTAGGGTTTAGCATTTATGATTTACGATTTAGGGTTTAGGGTTTAGTGTTTAGGGTTTAGGGTTTATGGTTTATGGTTTGGGGTTTAGGGTATATTATTTAGGATTTAGGGTTTAGGGTTTAGGGTTTATCGTTTAGGGTTTATGGTTTACAATTTAGGGTTTAGGGTTTAGGGTTTATTGTTTAGGGTTAAGGGTTTAGGCTTTACGAATTAGGGTTTAGTTTTTAGAGTTTAGGGTTTAGGATTTAGGATTTATGGTTTAGGGTTTAGGATTTATGGTTTAGGGTTTATGATTTATGGTTTAGGGTTTAGGGTTTAGTGTTTAGGGATTATGGTTTATGGTTTAGGGTTTAGGGTCTAGGGTTTATAGTTTAGGGTTTAGGGTTTAGGGTTTATGGTTTGGGGTCTATGGTTTAGGGATCAGGGGTTAGGGTTTAGGGATTAGGGTTTATGGTTTAGGGGTTAGGGTTTAGGGTTGGTTTAGAGTTTAGGGTTTAGGGTTTATGGCTTAGGGTTTAGTGTTTATGCTTTAGGGTTTATGTTTTAGGGTTTAGGGTTTATCATTTAGGGTTTAGGGTTTAGGGTTTAGGATTTATGGTTTAGGGTTTAGGATTTATGGTATAGGGTTTAGGGTTTATGCTTTATGGTTTAGGGTTTAGGGTTAAGGGTTTATGGTTTATGGTTTATGGTTTAGCGTTTAGTGCTTAGAGTTTATGTTTTAGGGTTTAGTGTTTCGGATTTATGGTTTATGGTTTAGGGTTTAGGGTTTAGGGTTTAGGGTTTAGAGTTTAGTGTTTAGGGTTTAGGGTTTAGTGTTAGGGTTTAGGGTTTAGTGTTTAGGGTTTAGGGTTTATGGTCGGTTTATGGTTTATGGTTTATAGTTTATGGTTTATGGTTTATTGTTTATGGTTTATGGTTTATGTTTTAGGGTTTAGTGTTTAGGGTTTAGGTTTTAGGGTTTAGGAATTACAGTTTAGGGTTTATGGTTTAGGGCTTATGATTTACGATTTAGGCTTATGTTTTAGGGTTTATGATTTAGGGTTTAGGATTTGGGGTGTTTAGGGTTTAGGGTTTAGGATTTGTGGGTTAGCATTTAGGGTTTAGGGTTTAAGGTTTAGGGTTTATGATTTATGGTTTATGGTTTAGGGTTTAGTGTTTAGGGTTTAGGGTTTAGGGTTTAGGGATTAGGATTTATGGTTTATAGTTTATTGTTTAGGGTTTAGGGTTTTTTGTTTAGGGTTGAGGGTTTAGGGGTTAGGGTTTATGGTAGAGGATATAGGGTTTAGGTTTTATGGTTTATGGTTTATGGTTTATGATTTTGGTTTAGGGTTTATGGTTTAGTGTTTATGGTTTGGGGTTTAGGGTTTAGAGTTTATGGTTTATTTTTTAGGGTTTAGGGTTTAGGGTTTAGTGTTTAGTGTTTAGTGTTTAGGGTTTATGGTTTATTGTTTAGGATTTATGGTTTAGGGATTAGGATTTATGGTTTATGGTTTATGGTTTAGTGTTTATGGTTTATGGTTTAGGGTTTAGGGTTTAAGGTTTAGGGTTTAGGGTTTAGGGTTTAGGGTTGAGGGATTAGGGTTTAGGGTTTATTGTATCGGGTATAGGGTATAGGGTTTAGCGTTTAGGGCTTAGGGTTTATTGTTTATTGTTTAGGATTTAGGGTTTAGGGTTTATGGTTTAGAGTTTAGGGTTTATGATTTAGGGTTGGTTTATGGTTTATGTTTTGTGTTTAGGGTCTATGGTTTAGTGTTTAGGCTTTAGGGTTTAGGATTTAGGGTTTATGGTTTAGGGATTAGGGTTTATGGTTTATTGTTTGTGGTTTAGGGTTTATGGTTTAGGATTTAGTGTTTATGCTTTAGGGTTTATGTTTTAGGGTTTAGGGTTTATCATTTAGGGTTTAGGGTTTAGGATTTATGGTTGATGGTTGATGGTTTAGGGTTTAGTGTTTATGGTTTGGGGTTTAGGGTTTAGGGTTTAGGGTTTATTTTTTAGGGTTTAGGGTTTAGGGTTTAGGGTTTAGGGTTTATGGTTTATGGTTTAGGATTTATGGTTAGGGATTAGGATTTATGGTTTTTGGTTTATGGTTTAGTGTTTATGGTTTAGGGTTTAGGGTTTAAGGTTTAGGGTTTTGGGTTTTGGGTTGAGGGATTAGGGTTTAGGGTTTATTGTATACGGTATAGGGTATAGGGTTTAGCGTTTAGGATTTAGGGTTTATCATTTATGGTTTAGGATTTAGGGTTTAGGGTTTAGGGTTTATGGTTTAGAGTTTAGGGTTTATGATTTAGGGTTGGTTTATGGTTTATGGTTTTGTGTTTAGGTTCTAGGGTTTAGGGTTTAGGATTTAAGGTTTATGGTTTAGGGATTAGGGATTAGGGTTTATGGTTTATTGTTTATGGTTTATGGTTTATGGTTTATGGTTTAGTGTTTATGGTTAAGGGTTTAGGGCTTAAAGTTTATGGTTTATGGTTTAGGGTATTTAGGGTTTAGGAATTAGGGTTTAGGGTTTAGGGTTTAGGGTTTAGGCTAGAAGATTTATGGTTTAGGGTTTAGGGTTCAGGGTTTAGGGTTTAGGGTTTAGGGTTTAGTGTTTATGGTTTAGGCTTTAGGGTTTAGGGTTTACCGTTTAGGGTTTACGGTTTGGGGTTTAGCGTTTAGGGTTTATGGTTTTATGTTTAGGGTATATGGTTTAGGGTTTAGGGATTATGGTTTAGGGTTTATGGTATAGCGTCAAGGGTTTAGGGTTTAGGGTTTATGGCTTAGGATTTAGGGTTTATGGTATAACGTTAAGGGTTTAGAGTTTATGGTTTAGGATTTATGGTTTATAGTTTACGGTTTAGGGTTTAGGGTTTAGGGTTTAGGGTTTAGGGTTTAGGGCTTATGGTTTAGGGTTTAGGGTTTAGGGTTTAGGGTTTAGGCTGTATAGGGTTTAGGGTTTAGGGTTTAGAGTTTATGGTTTATGGTTTATTGTTTATGGTATATGGTTTATGGTTTATGGTTTAGGATTTTTTGTTTAGGGTTTAGGGTTTATGGTATGGTGTATAGGGTTTAGGGTTTGGGTTTTATGGTATAGGATTTATGGTTTAAAGTTTAGGGTTTAAGGTTTAGGTTTTAGGGTTTAGGGTTTAGGGTTTAGGGTTTAGGATTTAGGGTGTTTAGGGTTTATGGTTTAGGGTTTAGAGTTTATGGTTTATGATATAGGGTTTAGGGTTTAGGGTTTAGGTTCTATGGTTTAGGGTTTAGGGTTTATGGTATAGGGTTGATGGTTTATGGTTTAGGGTTTAGGGTTTAGGGTTTATAGTTTATGGTTTATGGTTTATGGTTTAGGGTTTAGGGTTTATGGTTTATGGTTTATTATTCAGTGTTTAGGGTTTAGGGTTTAGCATTTACGATTTACTGTTTAGGGTTTAGGGTTTGAAGTTTAGGGTATATTATTTAGGATTTAGGGTTTAGGGTTTATGTTTTAGGGTTTATCGTGTAGGGTTTATGGTTTAGAGTTTAGGGTTTAGAGTTTAGGGTTTAGGGTTTAGGGTTAAGGGTTTACGCTTTACGGATTAGGGTTTAGTGTTTATGGTTTAGGGTTTAGGGTTTTGGATTTATGGTTTAGGGTTTAGGATTGATGGTTTAGGGTTTAGGATTGATGGTTTATGGTTTAGGGTTTAGTGTTTAGGGATTATGGTTTATGGTTTATGGTTTAGGATGTAGGGTTTATAGTTTAGGGTTTAGGGTTTATGGTTTATGGTTTAGGGCTTAACATTTAGGGTTTATGGTTTAGGGTTTACGGTTAATGGTTTATGGTTTAGGATTTAGGGTTTTGGGTTTAGCTTTATGGTTTATGGTTTATGGTTTATGGTTTATGGTTTATGGTTTAGGGTTTAGGTTTTAGGGTTTAGAGTTTATGGTTGATGATTTAGGGTTTAGGGTTTATTTTTTTTGTTTTGGGTCTATGGTTTAGGGATTAGGGGTTAGGGTTTAGGAATTAAGGTTTAGGGTTTAGGGTTTAGGGTTTAGGTTTTATGGTTTAGGGTTTATGGTTTAGGATTTAGAGTTTATGCTTTAGGGTTTATGTTTTAGGGTTTAGGGTTTAGGATTTTTGGTTTAGGGTTTAGGGTTTATGGTTTATGGTTTAGAGTTAAGGGTTTATGGTTTATGATTTAGGGTTTAGGGTTTATGGTTTAGAGTTTATGGTTTAGGGTTTAGTGTTTCAGATTTATGGTTTATGGTTTATGGTTTATGGTTTAGGGTTTAGGGTTTAGGCTTTAGAGTTTAGGGTTTAGGGTTTAGGTTTTAGGGTTTATGGTTTATAGTTTCGTGTTTAGGGTTTAGGGTCGGTTTAGGGTTTATGGTTTATGGTTTACAGTTTAGGGTTTAAGGTTTAGGGTTTATTATTTATGGTTTATGGTTTGGGGTTTATGTTTTAGGGTTTAGGGTTTAGGGTTTAGAGTTTAGGGTTTAGGGTTTAGGGATTAGGTTTTAGGGTTTAGGAATTACAGTTTAGGGTTTAGGGCTTATGGTTTACGATTTATTGTTTATGTTTTAGGGTTTATGGTTTAGGATTTAGGGTGTTTAGGGTTTAGGGTTTAGGATTTGTGGGTTAGCATTTATGGTTTAGGGTTTAGGGTTTAGGGTTTATGGTATAGGGTTTAGGGTTTAGGGTTTAGTGTTTAGGGTTTAGGGTTTAGGGTTTTTTGTTTAGGGTTGAGGGTTGAGGGTTTAGGGTTTATGGTATAGGGTATAGGGTTTAGGGTTTATGGTTTATGGTTTAGGGTTTAGTGTTTATGGTTTGGGGTTTAGGGTTTAGGGTTTAGGGTTTTTTTTAGGGTTTAGGGTTTAGGGTTTATGGTTTAGGGTCTAGGGTTTAGGGTTTATTTTTTAGGGTTTATGGTTTAGGATTTAGGGTTTAGGGTTTATGGTTTAGGGTTTAGGATTTATGGTTTAGGGATTAGGATTTATGGTTTCTGGTTTATGGTTTAGGGTTTATTGTTTATGGTTTATGGTTTATGGTTTGGGTTTTAAGGTTTAGGGTTTAGGGTTGAGGGTTGAGGGTTTAGGGTTTAGGGTTTATTGTATAGGGTATAGGGTATAGGGTTTGTTGGTACCCATTTTGGTCTGGATTTGAGCGTAGATGTTGGAGGGTTTTTTTTCTTTTTGGGCCCTAAGTTTCCTTGTTCATCGCTGTGACTTTCTCTATCGGTGAAACTTCTTTTTGAGTGCTCAGATTATGATTGAACCATCGTTTTGAACCACCGCGTTGAACCCTTTTGGTTGATGGTTCAACGGTTCAAGGTTTTGTGTTTGTGTTCGGCAAATGTTCTTTTTGAAGTGCTCCGTTCGGCGTTGAACTTCTCGGTTGAACCATCCGTTTGAACCGGTTCATGGTTCAAAGGTTCATAGCTTTATGTTTTTGGTTCATCAGAGTGATCGGCATCATCGGCGAGCTATTTTTTTGTTCCCTCCGATGTGTTTGGTTTGGCCGATGGAAATGCCATCGGTGTGATATTCATCGTCGGCAGGCTTCATTTGTGTTTGGCCGATGGATGTTGTCGGCATGTGTTGTATTGTCGACATGAGTGTTTTGAGTTGTGCCGACGATGGGGGGCTTGGCCGATGGGACCAAGGAGGATGTGTCTATCGAGGTGGCAAGTTCTATCGGTGTAGGCATTTTGTTGTTCGCCGATGGCTTTGGTCATACCGACAGGCGAGGAATGTGGAGACTTCATCGGTGAGAGTTTGGTCCATCGGCTGGGGAGCTTTGGGTTTGGCCGATAGTGTTGATATCGCCGATGGAGGGATTTGGAACGAGCATCAGTGTGACTTTGTGTGATTGGCCGAAGAGTTTTTGACTTGCCCGATGGTGTATGTCACACTGACGGAGGTGGGAGGCCGATGTCTATCGGCGAGACTAGTATGATCGGCCAGAGGAATTTCATGTTGGCCGATGGTCTTTGTCTTGGCGATAGTAAGGCCATCGGCCGGAGTTGTTATATCGGCAGAGGGCTTTCTTGCTAGCCCGATGGTTCATCTCTAGCCGATGAAGGGGAATGCAAAGGTAGCGATCGGTGAGACTATTGATGTCGGCAGGAGGATTTGGGAGTGTGCCGATGGCTCGGGTCTTGGTGATAGGCTTTGAACAAAGGCTTATGTGTCGAGCGCGGCAAAAGCGCTCGACATTTGTTATGTGTGCGACCATGTTTTTAAAGTGCTAAGGGAGTCTCCGCACTATGCATGTGGGATTAATCTCCCTACATTATTTGAAACCTGTGAAGCGGTGCGTTTTGGCGGGAACTTCTGTTTGAAACGCAGTGATGATTTCCAAATGGAACGCGGGTGGTTGAGACCTTTAATGGCGACAATGCAGAGATATGGGCAATGGTACAAGCGATCAGGTTGCCTGATTTTTGAGTAAAGACTTCCAAATGGCGGCGCAGGGCTCAAGGCTTCTCTTGTCTGTTGCTGCAATAACTTCTGAGCACCATTCCTTTGTGGAGTCTGTATCTGACATTTTTTTATGTCCATCATGTAATTAATGCTGAGTACGCTTCTTTGGCTGTTATAAGCAGGAAGTGTTACTCATTTTGTGGTTGTTGAAAACTGGACATTTTGGCTCTGTAATAAGATACAACTGGTTTTGGTTGCTCTGTGCAGCAAAGCTTGTGAGTTTATGTATCTCCTGTTGTACGTTTTTGCATGAATCCACTGATTTCATGGTCAATCTTATATGAATAATGCTATGTTTGCATGTGTTGTGCTAATTCTGTCTCCAGTCTTGCATGTATCTTTCTTCTGAGTCCAGGTATTCAAGGAATGTCTGAGATTCTAGAACATAGAATTCCTGTGTTGAATGTTTAATCTTTTAACTTCTGCTCAAGGGGTAGATTAAACTATTTTCAGATTGAATATTGGGAAGGGTATACTGCAATAGGGATGCCATAAGTATAGATAGCTTAACACTCTGTATTGGGAGATATCTGTAAGGCAGGTATCATATGTATGCCCCTGAAATCCAGTTTTAGTTGTTCATGCTAATCATTCACAGGTGTATGTCTACTGACTCCAAGCCCTGGATAGGCACCAATCTAGCTTTGTGTTGAGGTTATACACTAGGTCCAAGTTTGCATCCAAACATCAAATCAAACCATTTCATCCTTCCACTTGTTAGTTGTAGGAGTAGGATTAGGATCCCTACGTACTCTCATACCCAACCAGACATATATGTCCAAGAATGTTGCCAACCTTGTGATTTGTTATACAAATCTTGGTCCTTACGTGAGAGTATTCTGCCTGTTGCTGTCAAGTTATATCTTTCTGTCATTGAGCTAGTCAAGGTCATACTTTTATCAAATAGGGACACCCCCCTTGGTGCGGCAGAACCAGAAGTGAAGGGGAGGAGCTCACGCAACCTCCTGTATTCAGTTGGCTGAATCTGCCTGTGCATTAGAATTGGCAAACCCTAATGCTGATTCAGAAGAAAAACCAACAGGGTTTAGGTTTTAGAGTTTAGTGTTTATTGTTTATGGTTTAGGGTTTAGGGTTTAGGGTTTGGGGTTTATGGTTTATGGTTTAGGGTTTAGTGTTTATGGTTTATGGTTTATTGTTTAGGGTTTATTGTTTAGTGTTTATGGTTTAGGGTCTAGTGTTAAGGGTTTAGGGTTTAGGGTTTATTGCATAGGGTATAGGGTATAGGGTATAGGGTTTAGGGTTTATTGTTTATGGTTTAGGGTTTAGTGTTTATGGTTTATGGTTTATGGTTTATTGTTTAGGGTTTATGGTTTATTGTTTAGTGTTTATGGTTTAGGGTCTAGGGTTTAGGGTTTAGGGTTTAAGGTTTAACATTTAGGGTTTAGGGTTGATGGTTTAGGGTTGACTGTATAGGGTTTTGTTTTTAGTGTTTTTAGTTTAGGGTTTAGTGGTTAGGGTTTAGGGTTTATAATTTATTGTTTAGGTTTTATGGTTTAGGGTTTAGGGTTTAGGTTTTATGGTTGAGGGTTTATCGTTAAGGGTTTAGGGTTTATGGTTTATGGTTTGTGCTTTAGGGTTTATGGTTTAAGATTGAGGGTTTAGGGTTTATGGTTTAGTCTTTTTGGTTTACGGTTTAGGGTTTAGGGTATAGTGTTTGTGGTTTAGGGTTTAGGGTTCAAGGTTTAGGGTTTAGGGTTTAGTGTTTATGGTTTAGGGTTTAGGTTTTATCGTTTATGATTTAGGATTTAGGGTTTACGGTTTAGGGTTTAAGATTTATGGTTTAGAGTTTAGGGTTTATGATTTAGGGTTTAGGGTTTAGGGTTTAGGGTTTTGTGTTTTGGGTCTATGGTTTAGGGTTTAGGGTTTAGGGTTTAGGATTTAGGGTTTATGGTTTAGGGATTCAAGTTTAGGATATAGGGTTTATGGTTTATTGTTTATGGTTTATGGTTTAGGGTTTATGGTTTAGTGTTTATGCTTCAGGGTTTAGGATTTAGAATTTATGGTTTAGGGTATTCAGGGTTTAGGAATTAGAGTTTAGGGTTTAGGGTAGAAGATTTATGGTTTAGGGTTTACGGTTTAAGGTTTATGGTTTAGGGTTTAGGGTTTAGGGTTTATGCTTTAAGGTTTAGGGTTTAGGGTTTATGGTTTAGTGTTTATGGTTTAGGCTTTAGGGTTTACCGTTTAGGGTTTATGGTTTGGGATTTAGTGTTTAGGGTTTAGGGTTTTATGTTTAGGGTCTATGGTTTAGGGTTTAGGGATTATTGTTTAGGGTTTATGGTATAGCATTAAGGGTTTAGGGTTTATGGCTTAGGATTTAGGGTTTATGGTATAGTGTTAAGGGTTTAGGGTTTAGTGTTTATGGTTTAGGATTTATGGTTTATGGTTTATGGTTTATAGTTTAGGGTTTAGGGTTTATGGTTTAAGGTTTAGGGTTTAGGGTTTAGGGCTTATGGTTTAGGGTTTAGTGTTTAGTGTTTAGGGTTTAGGGTTTAGTGTTTAGGGTTTAGGGTTTAGGGTTTAGGGTTTAGAGTTTATGGTTTATGATTTAGGGTTTATGGTTTAGGGTTTAGGTTCTGTGGTTTAGGGTTTAGGGTTTATGGTATAGGGTTTGGGGTTTATGGTTTATGGTTTAGGGTTTAGAGTTTATGGTTTATGGTTTATGGTTTAGGGTTTATAGTTGATGGTTTATTGTTATGTGTTTAGGGTTTTTAGTTTTTGGTTTTTGGTTTAGGGTTTAGCATTTACGATTTACGGTTTAGGGTTTACGGTTTAGGGTTTGGGGTTTATGGTATATTGTTTAGGATTTAGGGTTTAGGGTTTATGTTTAGGGATTATGGTTTATGGTTTATGGTTTAGGGTGTAGGGTTTATAGTTTAGGGTTTAGGGTTTACTGTTTACAGTTTAGGGTTTATGGTTTAGGGCTTAACATTTAGGGTTTATGGTTTATGGTTTAGGGTTTATGCTTTAGGGTTTATGGTTTAGGTTTATGGTTTATGGTTTAGGGTTTATGGTTTGGGGTTTAGGGTTTAGGGTTTAGAGTTTATGGTTAATGATTTAGGGTTTAGGGTTTAGGTTTTAGGGTTTTGTGTTTTGGGTCTATGGTTTAGGGTTTATGGTTTATGGTTTATGGTTTAGGATTTAGTGTTTACACTTTAGGGTTTTTGTTTTAGGGTTTAGGGTTTAGGGTTTATGGTTTAGGGTTTACGGTTTAGGGTTTACGATTTATGGTTTATGGTTTATGGTTTATGGTTTAGGGTTAAGGGTTTATGGTTCATGGTTTATGGTTTATGGTTTATGGTTTAGGGTTTAGTGTTTCAGATTTATGGTTTATGGTTTATGGTTTAGGGTTTAGGGCTTAGGCTTTAGAGTTTAGGGTTTAGTTTTTAGGGTTTAAGTTTTAGGGTTTATGGTTTAGTGTTTAGGGTCAGTTTAGGGTTTATGGTTTATGGCTTACACAAAACCATAAACACTAAACCCTAAACCATAAACCTTAAACCCTATACCATAAACCTTAAACCATAAACCATAAACCCTAACACCTAAAGCATAAATCTTAAAACCTAAACTCTAAACCCCAAACCCTAAACCCTAAACACCCTAAACCATAAACAATAAACCATAAACCCTCAGCCCTAAACCATAGACCTTGAACACAAAACCCTAAACCCTAAACCCTAAACCATAAATCTTAAACCCTAAACCCTAGACCCTAAATGATGAACCATAAACCATAAACACTAAACCGTAAACCATAAAACCTAAACCATCAACTTGAAACCCTAAACCCTAAACCCTAAACCCTAAACGCTAAACCCTTAAACCTATACCCTAAACCATAAACCCTAAACCCTAAACCCTTATCGCTATACCATAAACCCCAAACCATAAACCCTAAACCCAAAACCTAAACCCTAATCACAAAACCCTAAATCATAAAACCTAAACCCTAAACCCTAAACCCTAAACACAAAACCCTAAACCATAAACCCTAAACCATAAACCCTAAACACTAAACCCTAACCCCTAAACCATAAACACTAAACCATAAACCCTAAACCATAAACCATTAACCATAAACCATATACCCTAAACCCTGGGTCGGCCGATTTCCAATAGGGACAGCATGCTACTCCCTTTCGAATTGAGTAAGACCTGAATGAATGAATGTTAGATAGAAGAATAGAATAGAATAGAGCGGTGGGTTCCCCTCTCCCTATTGAAAGGTTAGTTGAGCATCGATCCTCTATCGATTCAAGGTTTTTAGTACTTTCATTGCCATGTTGTATAGTATATAGGATGAGGGAAACACTTAACCTTTTCGGGGGAATGATTGGTTCTCAAGGGTTTTCCAATCCCCCGGGTTCTCTCTCATCGCCCCCTACCTTATTAAGATTGATGAGTGAGTAAGTCGAGCGGCAACCTTCCATTCATAGAAGCGGCACCTATCAGCGGGTCATTGAAACTAGAATTCCTGCCTGCAAGATTCAGCGGACAATAGATTTCAGAAAATGTTTGGTAAACCTATATTCCTAAACTATAAAACCTAAACGATAAACACTAAAGTATAAACCCTAAACCCTAAGCCATAAACCCTAAACCATAAACCATAAACCATAAACCATAAACCATAAAACCTAAACCATAAACCATAAACCCTAAACCCTAAACCATAAACCATAAACCATAAACCATAAACCCTAAACCTAAAACCTAAACCGTAAACTGTAAACCATAAACCCTAAACTAAAAATCCTAAACCATAAACCCAAAACCATAAACCCTAAGCACTAAACCCAAAACCCTAAACCCTAATCCCTAAAATCTAAACACAAAACCCTAAACCCTAAACACTAAACCCTAAACCCTAAACCCTAAACCATAAACCATAAACCATAAATCCTAAAACCTAAACTCTAAACCCTAAACCCTAAACCATAAAGCCTAACCCATAAACCATAAACCCCAAACCCTAAACCCTAAACCCTAAACCCTAAACTCTAAACCCTAAACAATAAACCATAAACCACAAACCATAAACCCTAAACCATAAACCATAAACCATAAACCATAAACCCTAAACCCTAAACCCTAAACACTAAACCCTAAACCCTAAACACTAAACCCTAAGCACTAAACCCTAAACCCTAATCCCTAAACCCTAAACATAAAACCCTAAACCCTCAACCCTAAACCCTAAACCCTAAACCCTAAAACCTGAACTCTAAACCATAAACCCTAAACCATAAAGCCTAAACCCTAAACCCTAATCCATAAACCATAAACCATAAACCATAAACACTAAACCATAAACCCTAAACCCTCAACCCCAAATCCTAAACCCTAAACCGTAAACCATAAACCATAAACCTTAACACCTAAACCATAAATCTTAAAACCGTAAACCCCAAACACAAAACCCTAAACCGTAAACCATAAACCCTAACACCTAAACCATAAATCTTAAAACCTAAACCCTAAACCTAAACCCTAAACCCCAATCCCTAAACCCTAAACCATAAACAATAAACCCTAAACCATAAACCATAAACCATAAACCCTTAACGCTATATGATAAACCCTAAACCCTAAACCGTAAACCATAGATCCTAAACACAAAACCCTAAACCATAAACCCTAAACCCTAAATTCTAAACCCTAAACCATAAACCATAAACCCTAAACCCTAAACCATAAATCTTAAACCCTAAACCCTAAACTATAAACCATAAACCCTGAACCATAAACCATAAAAACTAAACCATAAACCATAAAACCTAAATCGTAAACTCGAAACCCTAAACCCTAAACGCTAAACCCTTAATGGTATACCATAAACCCTAAACCAGAAACCATAAACCCTAAACCCTAATCCCTAAACCATAAACCCTAAACCCTAAACCATAGACCCTAAACACAAAACCCTAAACACTAAATCCTAAACCCTAAACCCTAAACCATAAACCATCAAAAACCAAACCCTAAACCCTAAACCCTAAACCATAAACCATAAACCCTAAACACTAAACACTAATCCCTAAACCATAAACACTAAACCATAAATCATAAACTATAAACCATATACCATATACCCTAAACCCTAAACCATAAATCATAAACCCTAAACCACAAATCATAAACCATAAACACTAAATCATAAACCATAAACCATAAACCATAAACCATAAACAATAAACCCTTAAACCCAGAACCATAAACCCTAAACCCTAAACTCTAAACCGTAAACCATAAAACCTAACACATAAACCATAAATCTTGAACCCTAAGCCCTAAACCATAAACCATAAACCATAAATCCTAATCCCTAAATCCTGAACACCCTAAACCATAAACAAAAAAACTAAACCATAAACCATAAACCATAAAACCTAAACCTAAACCGTAAACCCTAAACCCATATCCCTAAACCCTAAACACCCTAAACCATCAACCATCAACCATAAACCTTAAACCCTAAACCATAAACACTAAACCCTAAAGCCTAAAGCCTAAATCCTAAACCCTAAACCCTAAACCATAAACACTAAACCATAAACCCTAAACCATAAACCATAAACCATAAACCCTAAACTAAAAATCGTAAACCATAAACCCTAACACGTAAACCATAAATCTTAGACCCTAAACCCTAAACCATAAACACTAAACCCTAATCTGTAAACCCTAAACACCCTAAACCATAAACAATAGACCCTAAACCATAAACCCTAAACCCTAAACCCTAAACCCTAAACCCTCAACCCCAAATCCTAAACCCTAAACCATAAACCATAAACCTTAACACCTAAACCATAAATCTTAAAACCTAAACCCTAAACCCTAAACCATAAACCATAAAAACTAAACCCTAAACCCTAAACCCTAAAACCTAAACCCTAAACCCCAAACACTAAACCCTAAACCGTAAACCATAAACCATAAACCCTAACACCTAAACCATAAATCTTAAAACCTAAACCCTAAACCTAAACCCTAAACCCTAATCCCTAAACCCTAAACCATAAACAATAAACCATAAACCATAAACCCTTAACGCTATATGATAAACCCTAAACCCTAAACCCTAAATCCTAAACCCTAAACCCTAAACCCTAAACCCTAAACCTTAAATCTTAAACCCTAAACCATAAACTATAAACCATAAACCCTGAACCATAAACCATAAACCCTAAATCGTAAACTCGTAACCCTAAACCCTAAACTCTAAACCCTAAACCATAAACACTAAACCCTTAATGGTATACCCTAAATCCTAAACCATAAACCCTAAACCATAAACCATCAAAACCCAAACCCTAAACCCTAAACCCTAAACCTTAAACCATAAACCATAAACCATAAACCATAAACACTAAACACTAATCCCTAAACCATAAACACTAAACCATAAATCCTAAACCATAAACCCTAAACCATATACCCTAAACCCTAAACCCTAAACCCTAAACCATAAATCATAAACCATAAACACTAAAGCATCAACCCTAAACCATAAACCCTAAACAATAAACCCTTAAACCCAGAACCATAAACCCTAAACCCTGAACCATAAACCCTAAACCCTAAACCCTAAACCATAAAACCTAACATATAAACCATAAATCTTAAAACCTAAGCCCTAAACCATAAACCATAAATCCTAATCCCTAAATCCTAAACACCCTAAACCATAAACAAAAAACCTTAAACAATAAACCATAAAACCTAAACCCTAAACCCTAAACCCTAATCCCTAAACCCTAAACACCCTAAACCCTAAACCATAAACCTTAAACCCTAAACCATAAACCATAAACACTAAACCCTAAACCCTAAACCCTAAACGCTAAACCCTATACCCTAAACCATAAACCCTAAACCATAAACCATAAACCATAAACACTAAACCATAAACCCTAAACCATAAACCATAAACCATAAACCCTAAACCTTAAACTAAAAATCATAAACCATAAACCTTAACACCTAAACCATAAATCTTAGACCCTAAACCCTAAACCCTAAACGCTAAACCCCAATCTGTAAACCCTAAACACCCTAAACCATAAACAATAGACCCTAAACCATAAACCATAAACACTAAACCATAAACTATAAACCATAAACCCTATACCCTCAATCATAAATCGTGAACCCTAAACCATAAATCCTAAACCCTAAACCCTAAACCCTAAACCATAAACAATAAAAATTATAACATGAACCCTAAATTGTAAACCCTAAACCATAAACCATAGACCATAGACCATAAACCCTAAACAATAAACCCTAAACCCTAGACCCTAAACCATAAACTTTAAACCCTAAACCATAAACCATAAACCATAAACCATAAAATTTAAACCCTAAACCATAAACTTTAAACCCTAAACCCTAAACCCTAAATTCTAAACCTTAAACCATAAACTATAAACCCTAAACCCCAAACCATAAACCATAAAACGTAAACCCTAAACCCCAAACTCTAAATAACCATAAACCATAAACCCTTAACCCTAAACCTAAACCATAAACCCTAAACCATAATCCCTGAACCCTGAACCCTAAACTATAAAGCCTAAATCATAAATGATAAACCTGAAACCCTAAACCCTAAACCACAAACCATAAACCCTATACCCTAAACCATAAACCCTAAGCCCTAAAATCTAAACCATAAACACTAAACCATAAATCATAAACCCTAAACACAACACCCTAAACCCTAAACCCTAAACCCTAAACACTAAACCCTAAACCCTAAACACCCTAAACCATAAACCATAAACCTTAAACCCTAAACCATAAAGCATAAACACTAAACCCTAAAGCCTAGAGCCTAAACCCTATTCCATAAACCCTAAACCCTAAACCCTTAACCATAAACCATAAACCATAAACCCTAACACCTAAACCATAAATCTTAAAACCTAAACTCTAAACCCTAAACCCCAAAACCTAAACCCTAATCCCTAAACCCTAAACACCCAAAACCATAAACCATAAACCATAAACATTTAACACTATACCATAAACCCTAAACCCTAGATCCTAAACACAAAACCCTAAACCCTAAATCCTAAACCCTAAACCATAAATCTTAAACCCTAAACTCTAAACCATAAACCATAAACCATAAATCATAAACCATAAACTATAAACTTGAAACCCTAAAGCCTAAAGCCTAAAGCCTAAACCCTAAACGCTAAACCCTTAATGCTATACCCTAAACCCTAAACCCTAAAGCCTAAACTCTAAACCCTTAATGCTATACTCTAAACCCTAAACCCTTATCGCTATACCATAAACCCTAAAACCTAAACCCTAATCACAAAACCCTAAATCATAAACCCTAAACCCTAATCCCTAATCCCTAAACACAAAACCCTAAACCCTAAATCCTAAACCATAAACCCTAAACCCTAAACCATCAAAACCCAAACCCTAAACCATAAACCATAAACACTAAACCCTAAACCATAAACCATAAACCATAAACCATAAATCCTAAACCCTAAACCCTAAACCGTAAACCATAAACACTAAACCCTAAACACTAAACCCTAAACCCTAAACCCTAAACCCTAAACCATAAACCCTAACACATAAACCATAAATCTTAAACCCTAAACCCTAATCAATAAACCCTAAACACCCTAAACCATAAACAATAAACCCTAAACCCTAAACCCTAAACATAAACCCTAAACCCTAAACCATAAACCATAAACCATAAACCATAAACACTAAACCCTAAACCCTAATCCCTAAACCCTAAACACCCTAAACCATAAACCATAAACATTAAACCCTAAACCATAAACCATAAACACTAAACCCTAAACCCTAATGCCTAAACCATAAACCCTAAACCCTAAACCCTAAACACTAAACCATAAACCTTAAACCCTAAACCATAAAACCTAAACCCTAAAACCCTAAACCCTAAAACATAAACCATAAACCCTAACACCTAAACCATAAATCCTAAACCCTAATACCTAAACCCTAAACACCCTAAACCATAAACAATAAACCCTAAACCCTAAACCATAAACACTAAACCATAAACCCTAAACCCTAAACCATAAACCATAAACCATAAACCTGAAACCCTAAACCCTAAACACTAAACCCTAAATCCTAAACCATAAACCCTAAACCCTAAACCCACAACCATAAATCCTGAACCCTAAACCATAAATCCTAAACCCTAAACCCTAAACACTAAATCCTAGACCCTAAACCATAAACAATAAACCTAAACACAAACCCTAAACTCTAAACCCTAAACCTTAAACCCTAAACCCTAAACCCTAAATCGTAAACCATAAACCCTAAACCATAAACCCTAAAACACAAACCCTTAACTCTAAACCCTAAACCCTAAACCATAAACCATAAACCATAAAACCTAAACTGTAAACTGTAAACCCTAAATCCTAAACCATAAACCCTGAACCATAAACCATAAACCCTAAACCCCAAACCATAAACCATAAACCCTGAACCCTGAACCCTGAACCCTAAACCACAAACCCTCAACCCTTAACCATAAACCATAAACCCTAAACCCTAAACCTGAAGCCCTAAACCCTAAACCCTAAACCCTAAACTATAAACCATAAACGCTAAACCTTAAACCCTATACCATAAACCCTAAAACCTAAACTCTAAACCCTAAACCATAGACCCTAAACCCTAAACAATAAACCCTAAATGCTAAACCCTAAGCTCTAAACCATAAACCATAAACAATAAACCATAAACCATAAACTCTAAACCCTAAACCCTAAACCCTAAACCCTAAACCTTAAACCCTAAACCCTAAACCCTAAACCATAAACTATAAACCCTAAACCCTAAACCCCAAACCATAAACCATAAACCATAAAACGTAAACCCTAAACCCTAAACTCTAAACAACTATAAACCATAAGCCCTAAACCATAAACCTAAACCATAAACCCTAAACCATAAACACTAAACCCTGAACCCTAAACCAGAAACCCTAAACCCTAAACCCTAAACCCTAAACCATAGACCCTAAACCATAGACCCTAAACATAAAACCCTAAACCATAAACCACGAACACTAAACCCTAAACTATAAACCATAAACACTAAACCATAAACCCTAAACCTTAAACCCTAAACCTTAAACCGTAAACCATAAACCCTAACACCTAAACCATAAATCTTAAAACGTAAACCCTAAACCCTAAACCCTAAACCCTAAAC
The DNA here is from genome assembly GCA_027924645.1 of Cunninghamia lanceolata. NCBI lineage: Eukaryota > Viridiplantae > Streptophyta > Pinopsida > Cupressales > Cupressaceae > Cunninghamia > Cunninghamia lanceolata. The sequence goes on along the minus strand of BSBN01000339.1, from coordinate 21,168,501 downwards.
CCTAAACCCTAAATCCAAAACCCTAAACCCGAAGCCATAAACCCTAAACTCTAAACCATAAATCTAAAACCCTAAACCCTAAACCCTAAACTCTCAACGCTAAACCCTAAACCCTAAACTCTAAACCAACTCTAAACCCTAAACCTTAAACCCTAAACCCTAATCCATAAACCCCTAATCCCTAAACCCTAAACCATAAACCCAAAACACAAAACCATAAACCATAAACCCTAAACTCTAAACCATGAACCATAAACTCTAAACCCTTAGTGTTTAGGGATTAGGGTTTAGGGTTTAGGGTTTAGGGTTTAGTGTTTATTGTTCAGGGTTTAGGGTTTAGGGTGTACGGTGTTTAGGGTTGAGAGTTTAGGGTTTAGGGTTTAGGGTTTAGGGTTTCAGGTTTAGGGTTTAAGGTTTAGGGTTTAGGGTTTATGGTTTAGGGTTTAGGGTTTATGGTTTAGGGTTTATGGTTTAGTGTTTATGGTTTGGGGTCTAGGGTTTATGGTTTATTGTTTAGGGTTTAGGGTTTAGGGTTTAGGGTAGAGGGTTTAGGGTTTAGGGTTTAGGATTTATGGTTTAGGGATTAGGACTTATGGTTTAGGGTTTGGGGTTTAGGGTTTAGGGTTCACAGTCTCAAGTTTAGGATTTAGGGTTTAGGGTTTTGTGTTTAGGTTTGAGGGTTTAGGGTTTAGGGTTTATGGTATAGCATATATGGTTTAGGGTTTATGGTTTAGGGTTTAGGGTTTATGGTTTATTGTTTATGGTTTAGGGTTTAGTGTTTAGTGCTTATGGTTTAGGGTCTAGGGTTTTGGGTTTTGGGTTTAAGGTTTACGATTTAGGGTTTAGGGTTTAGGGTTTATGGTTTATGGTTTATGGTTTATGGTTTAGAGTTTATGGTTTAGGGTTGGTTTAGGGTTTAGGGTTTGGGGTTTATATTTTAGGGTTGATGGTTTAGGGTTGAGTGTTTATGTTTATGTTTTTAGTGTTTATAGTATAGTGTTTAGGGTTTAGGGTTTATTGTTTAGGATTTATGGTTTAGGGTTTAGTGTTTGGGGTTTAGGGTTTAGGGTTTAGGGTTTATGGTTGAGGGTTTATGGTTAAGGGTTTAGGGTTTATGGTTTATAGTTTGTGCTTTAGGGTTTATTGTTTAAGATTTAGGGTTTAGGGTTTAGGGTTTATGGTTTAGGCTTTTTGGTTTAGGGTTTAGTGTTTAGGGTTTACGGTATAGGGTTTGTGGTTTAGGGTTTAGGGTTTAGTGTTTAAGGTTTAGGGTTTATTGTTTATGGTTTAGGATTTAGGGTTCAGGGTTTAGGGCTTAAGATTTATGGTTTAGAGTTTAGGGTTTAGGGTTTAGGGTTTATAGTTTATGGTTTAGGGTTTTTTGTTTAGGGTCTATGGTTTAGGGTTTATGGTTTAGTGTTTATGGTTAAGGGTTTAGGGTTTAGAGTTTATGGTTTATGGTTGAGGGTATTTAGGGTTTAGGAATTAGGGTTTAGGGTTTATGGTTTATGGTTTATGATTTAAGGTGTAGGGTTTAGGGTTACGGGTTTAGGGTTTAGGGTTATGGGTTTAGGGTTTAGGGTTTGTGGTTTAAGGTTTAGGATTTAGAGTTTATGGTTTAGGCTTCAGGGTTTACGGTTTACGGTTTACGGTTTGGGGTTTAGCGTTTAGTGTTTAGGGTTTTATGTTTAGGGTCTATGGTTTAGGGTTTAGAGATTATGGTTTAGGGTTTATGGTATAGCATTAAGGGTTTAGGGTTTAGGGTTTATGGTATAGCGTTAAGGGTTTAGGGTTTATGGTTTATGACTTATGGTTTATGGTTTAGGGTTTATGGTTTAGGTTTTAGGGTTTAGGGTTTAGGGTTTATGGTTTAGGGTTTAGGGTTTAGGGCTTAGGGATTAGGGTTTAGGGTTTAGGGTTCAAGGTGCTTAGGGTTTAGGGTTTAGAGTTTATGGTTTAGTGTTTATGGTTTATGGTTTATGGTTTATGGTGTATCGTTTATGGTTTATGGTTTAGGGTTTAGGGATTAGGGTTTATGGTTTATGGTTTATGGTTTATGGTTTAGGGTGTTTAGTGTTTAGGGTTTATGGTTATCGTTTAGCATTTAGGGTTTATGGTTTAGGGTTTAGAGTTTATGGTTTATGGTTTAGGGTTTAGGGTCTATGGTTTATGGTTTAGGGTCTATGGTTTAGGGTTTAGGGTTTTGGGTTTAGGTTTTAGGTTTTATGGTTTAGGGTTTATGGTTTATGGTTTAGGGTTTAGGGTTTAGGGTTTAGGGTTTATCGTTTATGGTTTAGGATTTAGGGTTTAGGGTTTAAGATTTATGGTTTAGAGTTTAGGGTTTATTATTTAGGGTTTAGGGTTTTGTGTTTAGGGTTTAGGGTTTTGTGTTTAGGGTTTAGGTTTTAGGGTTTAGGATTTAGGGTTTATGGTTTAGGGATTAGGGTTTAGGGTTTATTTTTTATGGTTTAGGGTTTAGGGTTTATGGTCTATGGTTTAGTGTTTATGGTTCATGGTTTAGGGTTTAGAGTTTATGGTTTATGGTTTAGGGTATTTAGGGTTTAGGAATTAGGGTTTAGGGTTTATGGTTTATGGTTTAGGGTAGAAGATTTATGGTGTAGGGTTTATGGTTTAAGGTTTAGGGTTTATGGTTTAGTGTTTATGGTTTAGGCTTTAGGGTTTAGGGTTTACCGTCTAGGGTTTACGTTTTGGGGTTTAGCGTTTAGGGTTTAGGGTTTTATGTTTAGGGTCTACGGTTTAGGGTTTAGGGATTATGGTTTAGGGTTTATGGTATAGCGTTAAGGGTTTAGGGTTTAGGATTTATGGTTCATGGTTTAGGGTTAGGGTTTAGGGTTTATGGTTTATGGTTTAGGGTTTAGGGTTTAAGGTTTGGGGCTTACAGTTTAGGGTTTAGAGTTTAGTGTTTAGGGTTTAGGGTTTAGGGTTTAGGGTTTAGCGTTTAGAGTTTATGGTTTATGGTTTAGTGTTTATGGTATATGGTATATGGTTTATGGTTTAGGATTTTTTGTTTAGGGTTTAGGGTTTATGGTATGGCGTTTAGGGTTTAGGGTTTAGGGTTTGGGGTTTATGGTTTAGGGTTTAAGATTTATAGTTTAGGGTTTAGGGTTTAGGGTTTAAGGTTTATGGTTTATGGTTTATGGTTTATGGTTTAAGGTTTAGGGTGTTTAGGGTTTATGGTTTAGGGTTCAGAGTTTATGGTTTATGATTTAGGGTTTAGGGTTTAGGGTTTAGGTTCTATGGTTTAGGGTTTAGGGTTTATGGTATAGGGTTTTGGGTTTATGGTTTGTTGTTTATGGTTTAGAGTTTATGGTTTATGGTTTAGGGTTTATGGGTTAGGGTTTATGGTTTATTGTTCACTGTTTAGGGTTTATGGTTTTTGGTTTAGGGTTTAGCATTTATGATTTAGGGTTTGGGGTTTGGGGTTTAGGGTATATCGTTTAGAATTTATAGTTTAGGGTTTAGGGTTTATGTTTCGGGCTTTAGGGTTTATGGTTTAGGGTTTATCGTGTAGGGTTTATGGTTTAGAATTTAGGGTTCAGGGTTTAGGGTTTAGGGTTAAGGGTTTAGGCTTTACATATTAGGGTTTAGTTTTTAGGGTTTAGTGTTTATGGTATAGGGTTTAGGGTTTAGGATTTAGGATTTATGGTTTAGGGTTTAGGATTTATAGTTTAGGGTTTAGGGTTTAGTGTTTACGGATTATGGTTTAGGGTTTATAGTTTAGGGTTTAGGGTTTATGGTTTATGGCTTACCATTTAGGGTTTATGGTTTAGGGTTTACTGTTTATGGTTTAAGCTTTAGGGTTTAGGATTTAGCTTTATGATTTATGGTTTATGGTTTATGGTTTATGGTTTATGGTTTATGGTTTATGGTTTTGTGTTTTGGGTTTGGTTTAGGGATTAGGGGTTAGGGTTTAGGGATTAGGGTTTGTGGTTTAGGGGTTAGGGTTTAGGGTTGGTTTAGAGTTTAGGGTTTAGGGTTTAGGTTTTATGTTTAGGGTGTATGGTTTAGGATTTAGTGTTTATGCTTTAGGGTTTATGGTTTATGGTTTATGGTTTAGGGTTTAGGATTTATGGTTTTATGGTTTATGGTTTATGGTTTATGGTTTAGGGTTAAGGGTTTATGGTTTATGGTTTAGGGTTTTGGGTTTAGAGGTTATGGTTTAGGGTTTAGTGTTTCAGATTTATGGTTTATGGTTTAGGGTTTAGGGTTTAGGGTTTAGGGTGTAGTGTTTAGGGTTTAGAGTTTAGGTTTTAGGTTTTAGGGTTTGTGGTTTACGGTTTAGTGTTTAGGGTTTAGTGTTTAGTGTCGGTTTAGGGTTTATGGTTTATGGTTTATGGTTTATTGTTTATGGTTTATGGTTTCTGGTTTATGTTCTAGGGTTTAGGGTTTAGGGTTTAAGGTTTAGAATTTGGGGTTTAGGGTTTAGGTTTTAGGGTTTATGGTTTAGGGTTTAGGATTTAGGGTGTTTAGGGTTTAGGATTTGTGGGTTAGCATTTATGGTTTAGGGTTTATGGTTTATGGTTTAGGATTTAGGGTTTAGGGTTTAAGGTTTAGTGTTTAGGGTTTAGGGTTTACAGTTTAGGATTTATGGTTTAGGGATTAGGATTTATGGTTTATAGTTTAGGGTTTAGGGTTTATTATTTAGGGTTTAGGGTTTAGGGTTTTGTGTTTAGGGTTGAGGGTTTAGGGTTTATGGTTTATGGTTTAGGGTTTAGGGTTTAGTGTTTATGGTTTGGGGTTTAGGGTTTAGGGTTTATTTTTTAGGGTTTAAGGTTTAGGGTTTAGTGTTTATGGTTTATGGTTTATGGTTTAGGATTTATGGTTTAGGGATTAGGATTTATGGTTTCTAGTTTATGGTTTGGGGTTTATGGTTTATGGTTTAGGGTTTAAGGTGTAGGGTTTAGGGTTTAGGTTTTAGGGTTTAGGGTTTAGGGTTTAGGGTTTAGGGTTTAGGGTTGAGGGATTAGGGTTTAGGGTTTATTGTATAGGGTATAGGGTATAGGGTTTAGTGTTTATTGTTTATGGTTTAGGGTTTAGGGTTTATGGTTTATTGTTTATGGTTTAGTGTTTATGGTTTATGGTTTATGGTTTATTGTTTAGGGTTTATGGTTTATTGTTTAGGGTTTATTGTTTAGTGTTTATGGTTTAAGGTCTAGGGTTTAGGGTTTAGGGTTTAAGGTTTACGGTTTAGGGTTTAGGGTTTAGGATTGAGCATTTAGGGGTTTGTTTTTAGTGTTTATAGTTTAGGGTTTATAATTTATTGTTTAAGATTTATGGTTTATGGTTTAGTGTTTGGGGTTCAGGGTTTAGGGTTTAGGGTTTATGGTTTATGGTTTATGTTTTATGGTTTACGGTTTGTGCTTTAGGGTTTAGGGTTTAAGATTGAGGGTTTATGGTTTATGGTTTATGGTTTAGGATTTATGGTTTAGGCGTTTTGGTTTAGGGTTTAGGGTTTCGGGTTTAGGGTTTAGGGTTCAAGGGTTATGGTTTACATTTTAGGGTTTATGGTTTATGGTTTAGGGTTTATCGTTTATGGTTTAGGATTTAGGGTTTAGGGTTTAAGGTTTAGGGTTTATGATTTAGGGTTGGTTTATGGTTTATGGTTTTGTGTTTAGGGTCTATTGTTTAGGGTTTAGGGTTTAGGGTTTACAATTTAGGGTTTATGGTTTAGGGATTAGGGTTTAGGGTTTAGGGTTTATTGTTTATGGTTTATGGTTTAGGCTTTAGTGTTTATGGTTAAGGGTTTAGGGCTTAAAGTTTATTGTTTATGGTTTAGGGTATTTAGGGTTTAGGAATTAGGGTTTATGGTTTATGGTTTAGGGTTTAGGGTAGAAGATTTATGGTTTAGGGTTTAGGGTTTATGGTTTATGGTTTATGGTTTATGGTTTATGGTTTATGGTTTAAGGTTTAGGGTTTAGGGTTTATGGTTTAGTGTTTATGGTTTATGCTTTAGGGTTTAGGGTTTACCATTTAGGGTTTACGGTTTGGGGTTTAGCGTTTAGGGTTTAGGGTTTTATGTTTAGGGTGTATGGTTTAGGGTTTAGGGATTATGGTTTAGGGTTTATGGTATAGCGTTAAGGCTTTAGGGTTTAGGGTTTATGGCTTAGGATTTAGGGTTTATGGTATAAAGTTAAGGGTTTAGGGTTTAGGGTTTAGGATTTAGGGTTTATGGTTTATGGTTTACGGTTTAGGTTTTATGGTTTAGGTTTTATGGTTTAGGGTTTAGAGTTTAGGGTTTAGGGCTTACGATTTAGGGTTTAGTGTTTAGGGTTTAGGGTTTAGGGTGTATAGGGTTTAGGGTTTAGGGTTTAGAGTTTATGGTTTATGGTTTAGTGTTTATGGTATATGGTTTATGGTTTAGGATTTTTTGTTTAGGGTTTAGGGTTTATGGTATGGCGTTTAGGGTTTAGGGTTTGGGGTTTATGGTTTATGGTTTAGGATTTATGGTTTATGGTTTAGAGTTTAGGGTTTAGGGTTTATGGTTTAGGGTTTAGGGTGTTTAGGGTTTAGAGTTTATGGTTTATGATTTATGGTTTATGATTTATGGTTTAGGGTTTAGGGTTTAGGTTCTATGGTTTAGGGTTTAGGGTTTGGGGTTTATGGTTTATGGTCTATGGTTTAGGGTTTAGGGTTTAGACTTTATGGTAAGGGTTTAGGGTTTAGGGTTTATGGATTAGGGTTTATGGTTTATGGTTTATTGTCCAGTGTTTAGGGTTTATGGTTTTTGGGTTTTGGTTTAGCATTTATGATTTACAGTTTAGTGTTTAGGGTTTACGGTTTAGGGTTTAGTGTTTAGGGATTATGTTTCGGGGTTTAGGGATTATTGTCCAGATTAGGGTTTAGTGTTTATGGTTTAGGGTTTAGGGTTTTGGATTTATGGTTAAGGGTTTAGGATTTATGGTTTAGGGTTTAGGATTTCTGGTTTATGGTTTAGGATTTAGTGTTTAGTGATTATGGTTTATGGTTTATGGTTTAGGGTGTAGGGTTTATAGTTTAGGGTTTAGGGTTTATGGTTTAGAGCTTAACATTTAGGGTTTACGGTTTAGGGTTTATGCTTTAGGGTTTAGGGTTTAGCTTTATGGTTTATGGTTTAGGGTTTAGAGTTTATGGTTGATGATTTAGGGTTTAGGGTTTAGGGTTTTTTGTTTTGGGTCAATGGTTTAGGGATGAGGGGTTAGGGTTTAGGGATTAGGGTTTAGGGTTTAGAGTTTAGGTTTTATGGTTTAGGATTTATGGTTTATGATTTAGAGTTTATGCTTTAGGGTTTATGTTTTAGGGTTTAGGGTTTAGGGTTTAGGGTTTAGGATTTTTTGTTTAGGGTTTAGGGTTTAGGGTTTAGGGTTAAGGGTTTATGGTTTATGGTTTAGGGTTTGTGGTTTAGGGTTTATGGTTTAGGGTTTATGGTTTAGGGTTTAGAGTTTATGGTTTATGGTTATGGTTTATGGTTTAGGGTTTATGGTTTATGGTTTAGGGTTTAGGGTTTATGGTTTATGGTTTAGGGTTTTTCGTTTAGGGTATAGGGTTTAGGGTTTAGGGTTTAGAGTTTAGGGTTTAGGGTTTAGGGTTTAGGTTTTAGGGTTTATGCTTTAGCGTTTAGTGTTTAGGGTTTAGGTTTTACGGTCGGTTTATGGTTTAGGGTTTAGGGTTTACAGTTTATGGTTTATGTTTTAGGGTTTATTGTTTATGGTTTAGTATTTAGGGTTTATATTTTAGGGTTTAGCATTTAGGGTTTAGAGTTTAGGGTTTAGGGTTTAGGGAATAGGTTTTAGGGTTTAGGAATTACGGTTTAGGGTTTATGGTTTAGGGCTTATGGTTTACGATTTAGGGTTTATGTTTTAGGATTTATGGTTTATGGTTTAGGATTTAGGGTGTTTAGGGTTTAGGGTTTAGGATTTGTGGGTTAGCATTTATGGTTTAGGGTTTATGGTATAGGGTTTAGGGTATAGGGTTTAGTGTTTAGTGTTTAGGGTTTTGTGTTTAGGGTTTTTGGTATAGGGTATAGGGTTTAGGGTTTAGGGTTTATGGTTTATGGTTTATGGTTTAGTGTTTATGGTTTGGGGTTTAGGGTTTATTTTTTAGGGTTTAGGGTTTAAGGTTTATTGTTTAGTGTTTATGGTTTAGGGTTTATTTTATAGGGTTTAGGGTTTAGGGTTTAGGGTTTAATGTTTAGGGTTTATGGTTTAGGGTTTAGGATTTATGGTTTAGGGATTAGGATTTATGGTTTATGGTTTATGGTTTAGGGTTTGTGGTTTATGGTTTAGGATTTAGGGCTTAAGGTTTAGGGTTTAGGGTTTAGGGTTTAGGGTTGATGTTTAGGGTTTGGGGTTTATTGTATAGGGTATAGGGTATAAGGTTTAGGGTTTAGGGTTTAGTGTTTATGGTTTATGGTTTATGGTTTAGGGTTTATGGTTTATGGTTTAGGGTTTAGTGTTTATGGTTTATGGTTTATTGTTTAGGGTTTAGGGTTTAGGGTTGAGGGTTTATTGTTTAGTGTTTATGGTTTAGGGTCTAGTGTTAAGGGTTTAGGGTTTATTGCATAGGGTATAGGGTATAGGGTTTATTGTTTATGGTTTATGGTTTAGGGTTTAGGGTTTATTGTTTAGGGTTTAGTGTTTATTGTTTATGGTTTATGGTTTATTGTTTAGGGTTTAGGGTTTATTTTTTAGTGTTTATGGTTTAGGTTCTAGGGTTTAGGGTTTAGGGTTTAGGGTTAAGGGTTTAAGGTTTAACGTTTAGGGTTTAGGGTTTACGGTTGACGGTTTAGGGTTGAGCGTTTAGGGTTTTGTTTTTAGTGTTTATAGTTTAGGGTTTAGTGGTTAGGGTTTAGGGTTTATAATTAATGTTCAGGTTTTATGGTTTATGGTTTAGTGTTTGGGGTTTAGGGTTTAGGGTTTAGGGTTTATGGTTGAGTGTTTATCGTTAAGGGTTTAGGGTTTATGGTTTATGGTTTGTGCTTTAGGGTTTATGGTTTAAGATTGAGGGTTTACGGTTTATGGTTTAGTCTTTTTGGTTTAGGGTTTAGGGTTTAGGTATAGGGTTTGTGGTTTAGGGTTTAGGGTTCATGGTTTAGTGTTTACGGTTTATGGTTTATGGTTTATGGTTTAGGGTTTATCATTTAGGATTTAGGATTTAGGATTTATGGTTTAGGGTTTAGGGTTTAAGATTTATGGTTTAGAGTTTAGGGTTTATGATTTAGGGTTTAGGGTTTAAAGTTTATGGTTTTGTGTTTAGGGGATATGGTTTAGGGTTTAGGATTTAGCGTTTATGGTTTAGGGATTCGTGTTTAGGATTTAGGGTTTATGGTTTATTGTTTAGGATTTATGGTTTAGGGTTTATGGTTTATGGTTTATGGTTTAGGGTTTATTGTTTAGGGTTTAGGGTTTAGGGTAGAAGATTTATGGTTTAGGGTTTAGGGTTTAGGGTTTAGGGTTTAAGGTTTAGGGTTTATGGTTTATGGTTTAGTGTTTATGGTTTAGGCTTTAGGGTTTAGGGTTTACGATTTGGGGTTTAGCAATTAGGGTTTAGGGTTTTATGTTTAGGGTCTATGGTTTAGGGTTTAGGGATTATGGTTTAGGATTTATGGTATAGCGTTAAGGGTTTAGGGTTTTGGATTTATGGCTTAGGATTTAGGGCTTATGGTATAGCGTTAAGGGTTTAGGGTTTATGGTTTATGGTTTATGGTTTATGGTTTAGGGTTTATGGTTTGTGGTTTAGGGTTTAGGGTTTAGGGCTTACGGTTTAGGGTTTAGGGTTTAGTGTTTAGTGTTTAGGGTTTAGGGTTTAGTGTTTAGGGTTTAGGGTGTTTATGGTTTAGGGTTTAGAGTTTATGGTTTATGATTTAGGGTTTAGGGTTTAGGGTTTAGGTTCTATGGTTTAGGGTTTAGGGTTTATGGTATAGGGTTTGGGTTTTATGGTTTAATGTTTATGGTTTATGGTTTAGGGTTTAGAGTTTATGGTTTATGGTTTATGGTTTAAGGTTTATTGGTTAGGGTTTATGGGTTAGGGTTTATGGTTTATGGTTTATTGTTCAGTGTTTGGGGTTTATGGTTTTTGGTTTTTGGTTTAGGGTTTAGCATTTACGATTTACGGTTTAGGGTTTGGGGTTTATGGTATATTGTTTAGGATTTAGGGTTTAGTGTTTATGTTTTGGGGTTTAGGGTTTATGGTTTATTGTGTAGGGTTTATGGTTTAGAGTGTAGGGTTTAGGGTTTAGGGTTTAGGGTTTAGGGTGAAGGGTTTAGGCTTTACGGATTAGGGTTTAGTTTTTTGGGTATAGTGTTTATGGTTTAGGGTTTGGGGTTTAGGATTTATGGTTTAGGGTTTAGGATTTATGGTTTAGGGTTTAGGATTTATTGTTTAGGGTTTAGGATTTATGGTTTAGGGTTTAGGGTTTAGTGTTTAGGGATTATGGTTTATGGTTTAGGGTTTAGGGTGTAGGGTATATAGTTTAGGGTTTAGGGTTTAGGGTTTAGGGTTTATGGTTTAGGGCTTAACATTTAGGGTTTATGGTTTAGGGTTTAGGGTTTATGGTTTATGGTTTAGGGTTTATGCTTTAGGGTTTAGGGTTTAGGTTTATGGTTTATGGTTTATGGTTTAGGGTTTGGGGTTTAGGTTTTAGGGTTTAGGGTTTAGAGTTTATGGTTGATCATTTAGGGTTTAGGGTTTAGGGTTTAGGGTTTTGTGTTTTGGGTCTATATTTTAGGGATTAGGGGTTAGGGTTTACGGATTAGGGTTTATGGTTTAGGGGTTTGGGTTTAGGGTTTAGGGTTGGTTTAGACTTTAGGGTTTAGGGTTTAGGGTTTAGGGTTTATGTTTTATGGTTTAGGGTTTATGGTTTAGGATTTAGTGTTTATGCTTTAGGGTTTTTCTTTTAGAGTTTAGGGTTTAGGGTTTACGGTTTACGGTTTAGGATTTATGGTGTAGGGTTTAGGGTTTAGGGTTTAGGGTTTAGCTTTTATGGTTTAGGGTTTAGAGTTTATGGTTTAGTGTTTAGGGTTTAGTGTTTCAGATTTATGGTTTATGGTTTAGGGTTTAGGGTTTAGGGTTTAGCATTTAGGATTTATGGTTTAGGGTTTATTGTTTAGTGTTTATGGTTAAGGGTTTAGGGTTTAGGGTTTTGTGTTTTGGGTCTAAAGTTTAGGGATTAGGGGTTAGGGTTTAGGGATTAGGGTTTATGGTTTAGGGGTTTGGGTTTAGGGTTTAGGGTTTAGGTTTATGGTTTATGGTTTAGGGTTTAGGGTTTATGGTTTGGGGTTTAGGGTTTAGTGTTGAGGGTTTAGAGTTTATGGTTGATGATTTATGGTTTAGGGTTTAGGGTTTAGGGTTTTGTGTTTTGGGTCTATATTTTAGGGATTAGGGTTAGGGTTTAGGGATTAGGGTTTATGGTTTAGGGGTTTGGGTTTAGGGTTTAGGGTTTAGGATTTAGTGTTTATGCTTTAGGGTTTTTTTTTAGGGTTTAGGGTTTAGGGTTTAGGGTTTACGATTTACGGTTTAGGATTTATGGTTTAGGGTTAAGGGTTTATGGTTTATGGTTTATGGTTTAGCTTTTATGGTTTAGGGTTTAGAGTTTATGGTTTATGGTTTAGGGTTTAGTGTTTCAGATTTATGGTTTATGGTTTATGGTTTAGGGTTTAGTGTTTATGGTTTAGGGTTTAGAGTTTATTGTTTAGGGTTTAGGGTTTAGGGTTTAGTATTAAGGATTTATGGTTTAGGGTTTACTGTTTAGCATTTATGGTTAAGGGTTTATGGTTTAGGGTTTTGTGTTTTCGGTCTATAGTTTAGGGATTAGGGGTTAGGGTTTAGGGATTAGGGTTTATGGTTTAGGGGTTTGGGTTTAGGGTTTAGGGTTTAGGTTTTATTGTTTATGGTTTAGGATTTAGTGTTTATGCTTTAGGGTTTATGTTTTAGGGTTTAGTGTTTATGGTTTATGGTTTAGGGTTTACAGTTTAGGGTTTATGGTTTATGGTTTATGGTTTATGGTTTAGGGTTAAGGGTTTATGGTTTATGGTTTAGAGTTTATGGTTTAGGGTTTAGGGTTTAGTCTTTCGGATTTATGGTTTATGGTTTATGGTTTATGGTTTAGGGTTTAGGGTTTAGGGCTTAGGGTTTAGGGTTTAGAGTTTAGGGTTTAGTATTTAGGTTTTAGGGTTTAGGGTTTATGGTTTAGTGTTTAGGGTCAGTTTAGGGTTTATGGTTTATAGTTTATGGTTTATGGTTTAGTGTTTATTGTTTATGGTTTATGGTTTAGGGTTTATGTTTTAGGGTTTATGGTTTAGGGTTTAGAGTTTAGGGTTTAGAGTTTAGGGTTTAGGGTTTAGGGTTTAGGGTTTAGGGTTTAGGAATTACGGTTTAGGGTTTATGGTTTACGATTTAGGGTTTATGTTTTAGGGTTTATGGTTTAGGATTTAGGATTTAGGGTGTTTAAGGTTTAGGGTTTAGGATTTGTGGGTTAGCATTCATGGTTTAGGGTTTAGGGTTTATGGTTTGTGGTTTAGGGTTTAGGGTTTAGGGTTTAGTGTTTAGGGTTTAGGGTTTAGGATTTATGGTTTAGGGATTAGGATTTATGGTTTATGGTTTACGGTTTAGGGTTTAGTGTTTAGCGTTTAGGGTTTAGGGTTTAGGGTTTATGGTATAGCGTATAGGGTTTATGGTTTATGGTTTACGGTTTACTGTTTATGGTTTATGGTTTACGGTTTATGGTTTATGGTTTAGTGTTTATGGTTTGGGGTTTAGGGTTTGGGGTTTAGGGTTTGGGGTTTAGGTTTTATGGTTTATTTTTTAGGGTTTACGGTTTAGGGTATATTGTTTAGTGTTTATGGTTTAGGGTCTAGGGTTTAGGGTTTATTTTTAAGGGTTTATGGTTTAGGGTTTAGTGTTTAGGGTTTATGGTTTAGGGTTTAGGATTTATGGTTTAGGGATTAGGATTTATGGTTTCTGGTTTAGGGTTTAGGGTTTAGGGTTTAGGGTTTAGGGTTTAAGGTTTAGGGTTCAGGGTTGAGGGTTTAGGGTTTAGGGTTTATTGTTTAGGGTATAGGGTATAGGGTTTAGGGTTTATTGTTTATGGTTGATGGTTGATGGTTTATGGTTTAGGGTTTAGTGTTTATGGTTTATGGTTTATGGTTTAGGGTTTATTGTTTAGTGTTTATGGTTTAGGGTCTAGTGTTTAGGGTTTAGGGTTTATTGTTTAGTGTTTATTGTTCAGGGTCTAGTGTTTAGGGTTTAGGTTATAGGGTTTAGGGTTTAGGGTTTATGGTTTAGGATTTATTGTTTAGGGTTTAGGGTTTAGGGTTTATTGTTTAGTGTTTATGGTTTAGGGTCTAGGGTTTAAGGTTTAGGGTTTAGGGTTTAGGGTTGAGCGTTTACGACTTTTTTTTAGTGTTTATATTTTAGGGTTTAGTGTTTAGGATTTAGCGTTTAGGGTTTATAATTTACTATTTAGGATTTATGGCTTAGGGTTTAGTGTTTGGGGTTTAGGGTTTAGCGTTTAGGGTTTAGGGTTTATTGTTGAGGGTTTATCCTTAAGGGTTTAGTGTTTATGGTTTATGGTTTGTGCTTTAGGGTTTAGGGGTTAAGATTGAGAGTTTAGGGTTTAGGGTTTAGGGTATAGGGTTTAGGGTTTAGGGTATAGGGTTTGTGGTTTAGGGTTTAGGGTATAGGGCTTGTGGTTTAGGGTTTAGGGTTTAGGGTTTAGGGTTTAGGGTTTATGGTTTAGGGTTTAGGGTTTATCGTTTATGGTTTAGGATTTAGGGTTTAGGGTTTAGGGTTTAAGATTTATGGTTTAGACTTTATGGTTTATGATTTAGGGTTTAGGGTTTATGGTTTATGGTTTAGGGTTTTGTGTTTAGGGTCTATGGTTTAGGGTTTAGGGTTTAGGGTTTAGGGTTTAGGGTTTAGGGTTTATAGTTTAGGGCTTGGGGTCTAGGGTTTATGGTTTATGGTTTATTGTTTATGGTTTATGGTTTAGGGTTTATGGTTTAGGGTTTATGGTTTAGTGTTTATGGTTCAGGGTTTAGGGTTTAGAGTTTATGGTTTAGGGTTTAGGGTATTTAGGGTTTAGGAATTAGGGTTTAGGGTTTAGGATTTAGGGTTTAGGGTAGAAGATTTATGGTTTACGGTTTAGGGTTTAGGGTTTACAGTTTAGGGTTTAGGGTTTAAGGTTTAGGTTTTATGGTTTATGGTTTAGTGTTTATGGTTTAGGCTTTAGGGTTTAGGGTTTACCGTTTAGGGTTTACGGTTTGGGGTTTAGCGTTTAGGGTTTAGGGTTTTATGTTTAGGGTCTATGGTTTAGGGTTTAGGTATTATGGTATAGCATTAAGGGTTTAGGGTTTAGGGTTTATGGCTTAGGATTTAGGGTTTATGGTATAGCGTTAAGGGTTTAGGGTTTATGGTTTATGGTTTACGGTTTATGATTTAGGATTTATGGTTTATGGTTTAGAGTTTATCTTTTATGGTTTAGGGTTTATGGTTTATGGTTTATGGTTTAGGGTTTAGGGCTTATGGTTTATGGTTTAGGGTTTAGGATTTAGGGTTTAGTGTTTAGGGTTTAGGGTTAAGGGTGTTTAGGGTTTATGGTTTATGGTTTAGAGTTTATGGTTTATGATTTAGGGTTTAGGGTTTAGGGTTTAGGTTCTATGGTTTAGGGTTTAGGGTTTATGATATAGGGTTTGGGTTTTATGGTTTAATGTTTATGGTTTATGGTTTAGAATTTATGGTTTATGGTTTATGGTTTATGGTTTATTGTTCAGTGTTTAGGGTTTATGGTTTTTGGTTTAGGGTTTAGCATTTATGATTTACAGTTTCGGGTTTAGGGTTTGGGGTTTATGGCATATTGTTTCGGATTTAGGGTTTATGTTTCGTGGTTTAGGGTTTATGGTTTATGGTTTATTGTGTAGGGTTTATGGTTTAGAGTGTAGGGTTTAGGGTTTAGGGTTTAGGGTGAAGGGTTTAGGCTTTACGGATTAGGGTTTAGTTTTTAGGTTATGGTGTTTATGGTTTAGGTTTTGGGGTTTAGGATTTATGGTTTAGGGTTTAGGATTTATGGTTTAGGGTTTAGGATTTATTGTTTAGGGTTTAGGATTTATGGTTTAGGGTTTAGTGTTTAGGGATTATGGTTTATGGTTTATGGTTTAGGGTGTAGGGTTTATAGTTTAGGGTTTAGGGTTTAGGGTTTAGGGCTTAACATTTAGGGTTTATGGTTTATGGTTTATGGTTTATGGTTTATGGTTTATGGTTTAGGGTTTAGGGTTTAGGGTTTAGGTTTATGGTTTATGGTTTATGGTTTAGGGTTTATGGTTTGGGGTTTAGGGTTTAGGGTTTAGGGTTTAGAGTTTATGGTTGATGATTTAGGGTTTAGGGTTTTGTGTTTTGGGTCTATAGTTTAGGAATTAGGGGTTAGGGTTTAGGGATTAGGGTTTATGGTTTAGGGGTTTAGGTTTAGGGTTTAGGGTTGGTTTAGACTTCAGGGTTTAGGGTTTAGGTTTTATGGTTTAGGGTTTATAGTTTAGGATTTAGTGTTTATGCTTTAGGGTTTATGTTTTAGGGTTTAGGGTTTATGGTTTATGGTATAGGATATATGGTTTAGGGTTTAGGATTTATGGTTTAGGGTTTAGGGTTTAGGGTTAAGGGTTTATTGTTTATGGTTTAAGGTTTAGCTTTTATGGTTTAGGGTTTAGAGTTTATGGTTTATGGTTTAGGGTTTAGGGTTTAGTGTTTATGGTTTAGGGTTTAGAGTTTATGGTTTATGGTTTATGGTTTATGGTTTATGGTTTAGGGTTTAGCATTTAGGATTTATGGTTTATGGTGTACTGTTTAGTGTTTATGGTTAAGTTTTTAGGGTTTAGGGTTTTGTGTTTTGGGTCTATAGTTTAGGGATTAGGGGTTAGGGTTTAGGGATTAGGGTTTGTGGTTTAGGGGTTTGGGTTGGTTTGGACTTTAGGGTTTAGGGTTTAGTTTTTAGGGTTTAGGTTTTATGGTTTATGGTTTATGGTTTAGGATTTAGTGTTTATGCTTTAGGGTTTATGTTTTAGGGTTTAGGGTTTATGGTTTATGGTTTAGGGTTTATAGTTTAGGGTTTAGGATTTATGGTTTATGGTTTGGGGTTTAGGGTTTAGGGTTTAGGGTTAAGGGTTTATGGTTTATGGTTTAGGGTTTAGGGTTTAGAGTTTATGGTTTAGGGTTTAGGGTTTAATGTTTCAGATTTATTGTTTATGGTTTATGGTTTAGGGTTTAGGGTTTAGGGCTTAGGGTTTAGGGTTTATAGATTAGGGTTTGGGTTTTAGGGTTTATGGTTTATGGTTTAGTGTTTAGGGTCAGTTTAGGGTTTATGGTTTATAGTTTATGGTTTAGGGTTTATTGTTTATGGTTTAGGGTTTAGGGTTTATGTTTTAGGGTTTAGGGTTTAGGGTTTAGAGTTTAGGGTTTAGGGTTTAGGGTTTAGGTTTTAAGGTTTAGGAATTACAGTTTAGGGTTTATGGTTTATGATTTAGGGTCTCTGTTTTAGGGTTTATGGTTTATGGTTTAGGATTTAGGGTGTTTAGGGTTTAGGGTTTAGGATTTGTGGGTTAGCATTTATGGTTTAGGGTTTACGGTTTATGGTTTGTGGTTTAGGGTTTAGGGTTTAGGGTTTACGATTTGTGGGTTAGCATTTATGGTTGAGGGTTTACGGTTTATGGTTTGTGGTTTAGGGTTTAGGGTTTAGGATTTATGGTTTAGGGATTAGGATTTATGGTTTATGGTTTATGGTTTAGGGTTTAGTGCTTAGGGATTAGGGTTTAGGGTTTTGTGTTTAGGGTTCAGGGTTTAGGGTTTATGGTATAGGGTATAGGGTTTATGGTTTATGGTTTATGGTTTAGGGTTTAGGGTTTAGGGTTTAGGGTTTACGGTTTATGGTTTTTGGTTTAGTGTTTATGGTTTGGGGTTTAGGGTTTAGGGTTTATGGTTTGGGGTTTAGGGGTTATGGTTTATTGTTTATGGTTTATTTTTTAGGGTTTACGGTTTAGGGTTTATTATTTAGTGTTTATGGTTTAGGGTCTAGGGTTTATTTTTTAGGGTTTATGGTTTAGGTTTTAGTGTTTAGGGTTTATGGTTTAGGATTTATGGTTTAGGGATTAGGATTTATGGTTTCTGGTTTATGGTTTATGGTTTAGGGTTTAAGGTTTAGGGTTGAGGGTTGAGGGTTTAGGGTGTAGGGTTTATTGTTTAGGGTATAGGGTATAGGGTTTAGGGTTTATTGTTTATGGTTTATGGTTTAGGGTTTATGGTTTATGGTTTATGGTTTAGGGTTTAGTGTTTATGGTTTATGGTTTATGGTTTAGGGTTTATTGTTTAGTGTTTATGGTTTAGGGTCTAGTGTTTAGGGTTTAGGTTTTGAGGTTTAGAGTTTAGGGTTTATGGTTTATGGTTTATTGTTTAGGGTTTAGGGTTTAGGGTTTATTGTTTAGTGTTTATGGTTTAGGGTCTAGGGTTTAGGGTTTAGGGTTTAAGGTTTGGGGTTTAGGGTTTAAGGTTTAGGGTTTAGGGTTGAGCGTTTAGGGCTTTTTTTTAGTGTTTATATTTTAGGGTTTAGGTTTTATAATTTATTGTTTAGGATTTATGGTTTAGGGTTTAGTGTTTGGGGTTTAGGGTTTAGGGTTTAGGGTTTATGGTTGAGGGTTTATCGTTAAGGGTTTATGGTTTATGGTTTATGGTTTGTGCTTTAGGGTTTAGGGGTTAAGATTGAGGGTTTAGGGTTTATGGTTTAGGGTTTAGGGTATAGGGTTTGTGGTTTAGGTTTTAGGGTTCAAGGTTTAGGGTTTAGGGTTTATGGTTTAGGATTTATGGTTTATGGTTTAGGGTTTAGGGTTTATCGTTTATGGTTTAGGATTTAGGGTTTAGGGTTTAAGATTTATGGTTTAGACTTTAGGGTTTATGATTTAGGGTTTAGGGTTTATGGTTTATGGTTTAGGGTTTTATGTTTAGGGTCTATGGTTTAGGGTTTAGGGTTTAGGATTTAGAGTTTATAGTTTAGGGCTTGGGGTCTAGGGTTTATGGTTTATGGTTTGTTGTTTATGGTTTATGGTTTAGTGTTTATGGTTTATGGTTTAGTGTTTATGGTTCAGGGTTTAGGGTTTAGAGTTTGTGGTTTAGGGTTTAGGGTATTTATTAGGGTTTAGGAATTAGGGTTTAGGGTTTAGGATTTAGGGTTTAGGGTCGAAGATTTATGGTTTACGGTTTAGGGTTTATGGTGTAGGGTTTATGGTTTATGGTTTAGGGTTTAGGGTTTATGGTTTAAGGTTTAGGGTTTATGGTTTATGCTTCAGGCTTTAGGGTTTACCAGGTTTACGGTTTGGGGTTTAGCGTTTAGGGTTTTATGTTTAGGGTCTATGGTTTAGGGTTTAGGGATTATGGTTTAGGGTTTATGGTATAGCATTAAGGGTTTAGGGTTTAGGGTTTATGGCTTAGGATTTAGGGTTTATGGTATAGCGTTAAGGGTTTAGGGTTTAGGATTTATGGTTTATGGTTTAGGGTTTACGATTTATGGTTTATGGTTTAGTGTTTATGGTATATGGTTTATGGTTTATGGTTTGGGGCTTAGGGTTTATGGTTTAGGTTTAGTGTTTAGGGTTTAGGGTTTAGGGTGTTTAGGGTTTAGGGTTTGGGGTTTATGGTTTATGGTTTACGGTTTAGGGTTTAACATTTAGTGTTTAGGGATTAGGGTTTATGGTTTATGGTTTAGGGATTAGGATTTTATAGTTTAGGGTTTAGGGTTTAGTGTTTACAGTTTAGGTTTTAGGGTTTAGGGTTTATGGTTTATTGTTTAGGGTTTAGGGTTTAGGGTTTCAGGTTTATGGTTTATGATTTACGGTTTATGGTTTAGGGTTTAGGGTTTAAGGTTTATGGTTTATGGTTTATGGTGTATGGTTTATGGTTTATGGTTTATGGTTTAGGGTTTAGGGCTTATGTTTTATTGTTTATGGTTTAGGGTTTTGGGTTGATTGTTTATGGTTTAGGGTGTTTAGGGTTTAGGGATTAGAGTTTAGGGTTTAGGGTTTAGGGTTTAGGGTTTAGGTTTTAGGGTTTAGGGTTTAAGATTTATGGTTTATGATTTAGGGTTTATGGTTTATGGTTTAAGGTTTAGGGTTTTATGTTTAGGGTCTATGGTCCAGGGTTTAGGGTTTAGGATTTATGGTATAAAGTTAAGGGTTTAAGGTTTATGATTTTTTGTTTAGGGTTTATGGTCTATGGTATAGCGTTAAGTGTTTAGGGTTTAGGGTTTATGGTTTAGGGTTTATGGTTTAGGGTTTAGGATTTATGGTTTATGGTTTATGGTTTATGGTTTATGGTTTAGTGTTTAGGGTTTAGGGTTTAGTGCTTAGGGTTTAGTGTTTAGGGTGTTTAGGGTTTAGGGTTTATAGTTTATGGTTTATTGTTTATGGTTTATGGTTTACGGTTTAGGTTCTATGGTTTAGGGTTTATGGTATAGGGTTTGGGATTTATGGTTTATGGTTTATGGTTTATGGTTTAGGGTTTAGTGTTTAGGGTTTAGGGTTTAGGGTTCAGTGTTTAGGGTTTATGGTTTATGGTTTGTGGTTTAGGGTTTACGATTTAGGGTTTAGGGTTTAGGTTTTAGGGTTAAGGGTGTAGGGTTTTGGTTTTATTGTTTAGGATTTAGGGTTTATGTTTTGGGGTTTAGGGTTTAGGGTTTAGGGCTTATAGTTTATGGTTTATGGTTTATGGTCTAGGGTTTAGTGTTTAGGGATTATGGTTGATGGTTTAGGGTTTAGGGTTTATAGTTTAGGGTTTATGTTTTATTGTTAAGGGTTTAGGTTTTTGTGTTTAGGGTTTATTGTTTATGGTTTAGGGTTTTATGTTTAGGGTTTAGGGTTTAGGGTTCGTGGTTTATGGTTTAGGGTTTAGTGTTTAGCGTTTAGGGTTTAGGGTTTAGGGTTTAGGGTTTAGGGTTTAGGGTTTAGTATTTATGGTTTAGGGTTTAGGCTTTAGGGTTTAGGGTTTAGGGTGTAGGCTGTTTAGGGCTTAGGGCTTAGGGTTTAGGGTTTATTGTTTATGGTTTATGGTTTATGGTTTATGGTTTAGCGTTTAGGGTTTAGGGTTTGGGGTTTATGGTTTTGTGTTTAG
The DNA here is from genome assembly GCA_027924645.1 of Cunninghamia lanceolata. Classification (NCBI taxonomy): domain Eukaryota; kingdom Viridiplantae; phylum Streptophyta; class Pinopsida; order Cupressales; family Cupressaceae; genus Cunninghamia; species Cunninghamia lanceolata. Next base: position 21,148,368 of record BSBN01000339.1, on the reverse strand, counting down.
GGTCTGTGGTTTAGGGTTTAGGGTTTTGGGTTTAGGGCTCAGGGTTTAGGGTTTCGTGTTTATAGTTTATGTTTTATCGTTTAGGGTTAAGGGTTTAGGGATTAGGGTTTAGGATTTAGAGTTTAGGGTTTAGGGTTTAGGGTTTATGATTTGGGGTTTAGGGTTTATGGTTTATATTTTATCGTTAAGGGTTTTGGGTTTAGGATTTAAGGTTTAGGGTTTAGGGTTTAGGGTTTTTAATTTATGGTTTAGGGTTTATCGTTTATGGTTTTAGGTTTAGGGTTTAGGGTTTATCATTTATGGTTTATGGTTTATGGTTTAGGGTTTAGGGTTTAGAGTTTAGGGGTTAGGGTTTAGTGTTTATGGTTTAGGGTTTATAGTGTAGGGTGTTTAGGTCTTAGGGTTTAGGGTTTGGGGTTTAGGGTTTATGGTTTATGGTTTATTGTTTATGGTTTAGTGATTAGGGTTTATGGTTTATGGTTTATGGTTTATGGTTTAGGGTTTATGATTTATGGTTTATGGTTTAGGGTTTATGGTTTATGGTTTAGTGTTTAGGGTTTAGGGTTTAGGGTTTAGGGTTTATGGTTTATTGTTTAGGGTTTAGGGTTTAGGGTTTATTGTTTATTGTTTATGGTTTAGGGTCTAGGGTTTAGGGTTTAGGGTTTATGGTTTATTTTTTATTGTTTAGGGTTTAGGGTTGACGGTTTAGGTTTGACTGTTTAGGGTTTTTTTTAGTGTTTATAGGTTAGGGTTTAGGTTTTAGGGTTTATGGTTTATTAATTAGGATTTATGGTTTAGGGTTTAGTTTTTGGGGTTTAGGGTTTAGGGTTTATTGTTTAGGGTTTAGGGTTTAGGGTTTAGGGTTTATTGTTTATTGTTTAGGGTTTAGGGTTTAGGGTTTATGGTTTAGGCTTTTTGGTTTAGGGTTTAGGGTTTAGGGTTTAGGGTTTATCATTTATGGTTTAGGGTTTATGATTTATGGTTTAGAGTTTAGGGTTTATGGTTTATGGTTTATTGTTTATGGTTTATGGTTTTGTGTTTAGGGTCTATGGTTTAGGGTTTAGTGTTTAGGATTTAGGGTTTATGGTTTATTGTTTATGGTATAGCGTTAAGGGTTTAGGGTTTAGGGATTAGGGTTTATGGTTTTAGGTTTTAGGTTTATGGTTTAGGGTTTATGATTTAGGGTTTAGGGTTTATGGTTTAGTGGTTATGGTTTAGTGTTTATGGTTGAGGGTTTAGGGTGTTTAGGGTCTAGGAATTAGGGTTTAGCGTTTAAAATTTATGGTTTAGGGTTTAAGGTTTATCATTTAGGGTTTAAGGTTTAGGGTTTAGGGTTTAGGGTTTAGGGTTTAGGTTTTAAGGTTTAGGGTTTAGGGTTTATGGTTTAGTGTTTATGGTTTAGGCTTTAGGGTTTACGGTTTACGGTTTACGGTTTGTGGTTTAGCATTTAGGGTTGAGGGTTTTATGTTTAGGGTCTATGGTTTAGGGTTTAGGGTTTATGGTATAGCATTAAGGGTTTAGGGTTTATGGGTTAGGATTTAGGGTTTAGAGTTTATGGTATAGCGTTAAGGGTTTAAGGTTTAGGGTTTATGGTTTAGGATTTATGGTTTATGGTTTATGGTTTATGGTTTATGGTTTATAGTTTATGGTTTATGGTTTATGGTTTAGGGCTTATGGTTTATGGTTTAGGGTTTAGTGTTTAGGGTTTAATGTTCAATGTGTTTAGGGTTTAGAGTTTATGGTTTATGGTTTAGTGTTTATGGTTTATGGTTTAGGGTTTAGGTTCTATGCTCTAGGGTTTAGGGTTTGGGGTTTATTGTATAGGCATTAGGATTTAGCGTTTAGGGTTTATGGTATGGGGTTTTGGGTTTATGGTTTATGGTTTATGGTTGATGGTTTAGGGTTTACGGTTAATGATTTATGGTTTATGGTTTATGGTTTAGGGTTTCAGGTTTTATGTTTAGGTTTTTGTGTTTAGGGATTATGGTTTAGGGTTTAGGGTTTATGGTTTATGGTTTATGTTTTAGGGTTTAAGGTTTATGGTTTAGGATTTATGGTTTAGGGTTTATGGTTTATGGTTTAGGGTTTGTGTTATAGAGTTTATGGTTTAGTGTTTATGGTTTATGGTTTAGGGCTTAGGGTTTATGTTTTAGGGTATATGGTTTAGGGTTTATAGTTTAGGGTTTAGGGTTCAGGGTTTAGGGTTTAGGGTGTTGCAAGTATGGGCCTAACCAGTGTTGTCATTGATGTCAACATACTCCTGTTGCATTAATGATAAGGATTGGATGGGCTGTGTGTTGAGGATATTGAGAAAATTAGTCTCAATTAGGAACAATGAAGATCAGTGATGACAGTAAGGTAAAAGTCCAAGATAGGATGAGGATCAGAGGATGTGGTTTAAAGGGTTTGTAGATATGTGTCTTAAGGTGGTCCAGTAGAGATTTTAGAGGTCCACATGAAAATCTGAAGAAGTTGTGGCTGCTTAAGTAAAACCGGTTCTGACAGATGTTCAGTGGTGACAGAGTGGTATAGATAGGTCCGGTGAGATCTAGAAATGCATTATCCTATTCTATGGATTTGAGGGAATGTTGAGGAAGTCTTTGTGAAGTATCAACTCGATTGGCTCGTGGTTTGAAGGTCCGCAAGCATCTATTCCTTTGTGATAGTAATGACAGACTGTGTTCTTGAGGTTCCAGATGAAGGGAAGAAGGATCTCAGTAAGCAAATGAAGTGTGGATGTTCTTGGTGATTTAGGTAAGCTTGTGGAGGTCTTTGGATCATGTCCAATTCATGTTGGTGGTCCACATTGAAGTTGGAGCTCACAATTGAGAAATCTTCCAGATGTTGGTGTTCTTTCTGAGATTGGCCGACCGGATGAGTTACACATCCTACGGATGTTCTTGTTGATGTTTTCTGACTTAGATGATCATTCCTAAGTTGATGTCTTGTATAAATAAGGGATTACAAAGTCATTTCAAAGTTGTCCTTGTTGAGATGAGTGTGTGGTAGTAAGAAGGAGAGTGAAAGGTAGAGCAGAAGTGTTGGGCTTAAATGGAACTGATTCAATCATGGTGAAGATACTATTCTCTAGTTCATGTAGGTGATACTTATTTCTTTGTAGATAGTATGTCTCTTGTAGGCAGTGAGCCTCTTGTGAGTAGTGTGCTCAAGCAGTGAGCCCTAATTGGCATGTGCCATTTTGTTCTTTCTATTCTTCTAACAGAGAATACATTCTTGGGTTAATCACCCCGTGGTTTTTCCCTTAACTGGGTTTTCCATGTCAAAATCTTGGTGTCTCATGTGTTGATGTGTTTCTACTCTTGACTTGTTGCATTGTGTTTCCATGATTTATTTATTATTATGCTAAGTGGAGTTAAGTGTGTAATTACAAGAAAGTTTTGTACAACTGATTCACCCCCCCTCTCAGTTGTGTACCCTAAGTCTAACAATTGGTATTAGAGCCAAGTTCCTCTAAAAGGAGCTTAACTGCTTGAGGAGATCCAAGATGTCATCTTACAAGAAGGATAGTATGAAGTTTGATGGAACCAATTTTAATCTTTAGAAAGGTCGCATGAAATGTCACTTGCAATGTATGGGAATGGCATACTGGACCATGGCTACAACACAGTATACACCTCCACAGGGTGGTCTGAAATCCCAAAGTGAAATCACAAATGCTGAAAATAATCTGCAGACTATAGAAGCTCTTCTAAGCGCATTATCTGATTCAGAGCTCTCAAATGTTATTGACCTACCAAATGCTTTTGAGATTTGGCAAAAACTCAAACTTTTGCATGAAGGAGACAAGTATGTTAAACGTGCAAGGTTACAGAGTCTAAAAGGGAAATTTGAAAATTTGAAGATGAGAGATGATGAAGATATTACTACTTTTATGCCAAGAGTAAATGAGATTGTTTGTGGAATTAGAAATGTTGGTTGAGTCCTAGATGAAAATGAGATTGTTGGCAAAATTCTCAGATCCCTACCTACTTCTTACAAAATCAAGGTTGCTGCCATTGAATAATTCAGAGCCCATACAACTATCACAAGAGATCAATTGGCTGGCAAATTGTCTGCATTTGAAATGACAGAGTTTGGAGATGACCCCCCCAAGACTAAATCTGCATTCAAAGCCAGTGCTTCTGTAAAAGGTAAACAAAGGTTTGATCTGAGAGAGAACTCATCAAGGAAACTGTCATGGTATGAAAAAGCCAAAAAAGACCTAGAAGAAGAAGTAGAAACTGCTCAACTTGAAGCCTTTATTGCAAAGAGGCTGCCAAGAGGATCCGGTAAGTATGAAGGAAAATTGCCTTTTAAATATTTTAACTGCAATAAGATTGGTCATTTTGCCTCAAAGTGTCTAGAAAGATTTTCAAGGCCAAATCCTAACAGATCAAGGTTCCAAAAGAATTGTTACTATGTTCATGAAGAAGATGATAATGAAGGAGTAATAAATGATGAATCAGAGACAGGAAACAAATCCGGAAGTGAATGGGTGTTTATTGCCATCAAGGAAGAAGAACCAATATCCTCTATATCTGTTAATCATAAAGTTGTAGAAAGAGCTCTGGCTGCCCAAGTTGAAGAAAAGGATGACTGGGTCATTGACAGTGGATGCTCTCACCATATGACATGTGACAAAAATAAATTCATAGATTTGGAAAGTTATGAAGGAGGAGTGGTAAAGTTTGGTGATAATTCTGCTGGTAGAATCAGAGGAATACGAACTATTTCTTTTGATGGAAGGAACAAAACCAGTAATGTACTATATGTTGAAGGATTGAAGCACAATCTTCTCAGTGTTGGACAGTTGGTGGACAAAGGCTATGATCTTCGATTCAAGAATGAAAAATGCAAGATCTTTGAAAGTTCTAGAACAGAGATTGCATCCGGTACTCAAACTAAAGGTAATATCTTCCACTTGGGTGGTATTGGTAAAAATTGCTTATTGTTCAAGTTGATTAGAGTTGGTTATGGCATTGATGAATGTGTCATGTGAATTTTGATAATATCATCAAGATAAGCAATACTTAGGCTGTAAGAGATCTTCCAAAATTGGTGAAACCTACTAATAGCTTGTGCAAAGAATGTCAGTTGGGTAAGCTGGGCAGAGTCACATTCAAAAGTAAGGAACTGTCTTCTACCAGATTATTGGACTTAGTTCATACTATTCTTTGTGGTCTGGCAAGAATTGGAAGTGTGCAAGGTGATAGATACTTTATGTTGCTAATTGATGACTATTCCCAGATGATGTGGGTAACCTTTCTAAAAGATAAATCAGAGGCTCTTGAGAAATTCAAAATTTTTAAGGCTATGGTAGAGAATGAAACTAGATTAAAACTAAAATTCTGAGGTCTGATAGAGGTGGAGAATTCACATCCGGTGAGGTCATAGAGTTCTATGAGAAACATGGAATAAAGAGACAGTTGTCTACTCCTAGGACTCTACAATAGAATGGAGTAGTGGAAAGAAAGAATCGGACCATCCAGGAAGCATCTAGGACCATGATGATGGAAGCAAATGTTCCTCAGATCTATTGGAGAGAAGCTGTCAGCACTGCAATCTATACTCTCAATCAAGTTCAAATCAGAAGCAATACCGGTAAGACTCCTTATGAACTTTGGTTTGGCATCACTCCTACTGTGAGGTATTTCAGAGTTTTTGGTAGTAAATGTTACATTAAAAGAGATGAAGATCTAGGAAAGTTTGATGCTAGAAGTAATGAAGGAATATTCTTAGGTTACTCTACTCAAAGCAAAGCATACCGGTGTTATAACAAGAGACTGAGAAAGATAATAGAAAGTACAAATGTGAAGGTTGATGAGGGAATTGAGAAACCCTCAAGGTTTTATGAATATGATGAAGATGATTAGAATGGTGTTCTAACTCAAGGAGCCCAAGCCTCCTCTATAAGTCAGATTCAAACTAATCTGGTAACCCAGGAAGAAGAGATGAGTTTCAATGAGCCTGATCAAGAATCAAAAGTGCAAGAAATTCCCAAAGTTCCCAAGTATGTAAGACTAAACCACTCTGAAGATCAGATCATAGGTGATAGAAGAAAAGGAGTACAAATGAGAAGGAGAATTACTCAAGATTCAGAAGAGTATTGTCCGATTTCAAAGATTGAACCTAAGACAGTGAATGAAGCTTACAATGATGAAAACTAGACTAAAGCAATGGAGGAAGAGCTGATGTAAATTGAGAAAAATCACACTTGGGATCTTGTTCCTAGACCTAGAAACAAGAATGTGATTGGAACAAAATGGGTCTTCCGGAACAAACATAATGAAGTTGGTGAAGTAATCAGAAATAAAGCCAGATTGGTTTGCAAGGGTTACTCTCAAATAGAAGGAGTTGATTTTGAAGAAACTTTTGCTCCGGTGGTAAGAATTGAAGCAGTTAGATTATTTCTTACCTTTGCTGCCTTCAAGGATTTTAAGGTATATCAGATGGATGTCAAGTCTGACTTCCTGAATGGTGACTTGGAAGAAGAAGTGTACATAGAGCAACCAGATGGATTTCAATTGTCTGATCATGGTGATATGGTCTAAAAGTTGAAGAAGGCACTGTATGGACTGAAGCAAACCCCAAGAGCCTAGTATGAAAGATTGGATAAGCATCTTTTGAAGATTGGTTTCAACAAAGGTGCTACTGACAGTAATTTGTATTTCAAAATTGATCATGAAAACATCTTGATTGTTGAAGTGTTTGTTGATGATATCATTTTTGGAGGAAGAGATAGTATGTGTAAAACTTTTGTAAATCAAATGAAAAGTGAGTTTGAGATGTCCATGCTTGGTGAAATGAATTTCTTCTTGGGTCTGCAAATCACTCAAACAAAGAAAGAAATCTTCATTTCTCAGACCAAATATGTGAAAGAATTGTTGAAAAAATTTGGGATGGAAGACTCAAAACCAATGAATACTCCCATGGCAACTGGATGTAAATTGAGCAAAGATGATGATTCTCCTAAGGCTGATCAGACAAAGTATAGGTCAATGATTGGAGGACTGTTGTATCTCACTCAAACTAGACTAGACATTATGCAGGTTGTTGGTCTTGCTGCTAGATTCTAGGCTGATCCTAGAGAATCTCATGTCATGGCAATCAACAGGATTTTTAGATATCTAAAAGGGACATTTGAGTATGGTTTGTGGTATCCTAGAGATCATGATTTCTCTCTTCATGCATATACAGATGTGGATTGGGCAAGAGATGTGGATGACCGGAAGAGTACCAGTGGTGGAGCATTCTTTTTGGGGAAGAGATTGGTTTCTTGGCTAAGCAAGAAACAAGAGGTAATATCTCTATCTACAACTAAAGCAGAATATATTGCAGCAGTAGGTAGTTGCACTCAAGTTTTGTGGATGAAGTAGATGCTAAGAGATATCAAAGTGGAGTATAAGGAACCAATCACAATCTTCTATGATAATTCAAGTGCAATAAATATATCTAAGAATCCGGTGTTGCATTCAAAGACTAAACATATATCCATCAAGTTTCACTTTCTAAGAGAGCAAGTGAACAAGAATGAAGTTAGATTGGAGTTTGTGCCTTCCAAGGATCAAATTGTAGACATCTTTACTAAACCTCTACCTAAGGACTCTTTTGAGTTTCTCAGGGAGAAGTTAGGGGTTATTGCCCCTCTGGTGATGAACTAAGGTGCATTGATGTGCATCAATCAGGTGGATATCATGGTCACATCTTGTGGTCCAGATTGATGATGGGGAGCTGCTACTCAGGGGGAGCAACAAGTATGATTCTGAAGTGGTGCAATTGCAAGTATGTGCCCTTTTCCATTGATGTCAAAGGGGGAGAGAAGACATGTGAAAAACAAGTGGTTGCTGATCAAAGGGGGAGCAGTAAAGGGAGAGAAGACATGTGAATGGTTGTTGCTGATAGGGGGAGTTGTGATAGTGAGGAGAAGTTCTTGTCTTGATGGTTAAAATAGTTTTTCATATCATATGTTGCCATCAATGACAAAGGGGGAGATATTTGCAAGTATGGGCCTAACCGATGTTGTCATTGATGTCAACATACTCCTGTTGCATTAATGATAAGGATTGGATGAGCTGTGTGCTGAGGATATTGAGAAAATTAGTCTCAATCAAGAACAGTGAAGATCAGTGATGACAGTAAGGTAAAAGTCCAAGATAGGATGAGGATCAGAGGATGCAATTTAAAGGGTTTGTAGATATGTGTCTTAAGGTGGTCCAGTAGAGATTTAAGAGGTCCGCATGAAGATCTAAAGAAGTTGTGGCTACTTAAGTAAAACTCATTCTGGCAGATGTTCAATGGTGACAGAGTGATACAGATAGGTCCGGTGAGATCCAGAAATGCATTATCCCGTTCTACAGATTTGAGGGAATGTTAAGGAAGTCTTTGTGAAGTATCAACTTGATTGGTTCATGGTTTGAAGGTTCGTAAGCATCTATTCCTTTGTGACAGTAATGACAAACTGTGTTCTTGAGGTTCCGGATGAAGGGAAGAAGGATCCCAGTAAGCAAATGAAGTGTGGATGTTCTTGGTGATTCAGGTAAGCTTGTGGAGGTCTTTGGATCATGTCCAATTCATTTTGGTGGTCCGCATTGAAGTTGGAGCTTGCAATTGAGAAATCTTCCAGATGTTGGTGTTCTTTCTGAGATTGGCCGACCGGATGAGTTACACATCCTGTGGATGTTCTTGTTGATGTTTGCCAACTTAGATGATCATTCCTAAGTTGATGTCTTGTATAAATAAGGGATTACGAAGTTATTTTAAAGTTGTCCTTGTTGAGATGAGTGTGTGGTAGCAAGGAGGAGAGCGAAAGGTAGAGCAGAAGTATTGGGCTTAAATGGAACTGATTCAAGCATGGTGAAGATGCTATTCTCTAGTTCATGTATGTGATACTTATTTCTTTGTAGACAGTGTGTCTCTTGTAGGTAGTGAGCCTCTTGTAACAGTGTGCTCAGGTAGTGAGCTCTAATTGGCATGTGCCATTTTGTTCTTTCTATTATTCTAACAAAGAATACATTCTTGGGTTAATCACCCCATGGTTTTTCCCTTAACTAGGTTTTCCACGTCAAAATCTTGGTGTCTCATGTGTTGATGTGTTTCTACTCTTGATTTGTTGCATTGTGTTTCCATGATTAATTTATTATTATGCTAAGTGGAGTTAAGTGTGTAATTACAAGAAAGTTTTGTACAACTGATTCACCCCCCCTCTCAGTTGTGTGCCCTAAGTCTAACAATTGGTATCAGAGCCAAGTTCCTCTAAAAGGAGCTTAACCGCTTGAGGAGATCTAGGATGTCGTCTTACAAGAAGGATAGTCTGAAGTTTGATGGAACCAATTTTAATCTTTGGAAAGGTCGCATGAAATGTCACTTGCAATGTATGGGAATGGTGTATTGGACCATGGCTACAACACAGTATACACCTCCACAGGGTGTTCCGAAATCCCAAAGTGAAATCACAGATGCTAAAAATAATCTGTGGACTATAAAAGCTCTTCTAAGCGCATTATCTAATTTAGAGCTCTCAAATGTTATTGACCTACCAACTGCTTTTAAGATTTGGCAAAAACTAGAACTTTTGCATGAAGGAGACAAGTATGTTAAATGTGCAAGGTTACAGAGTCTGAAAGGGAAATTTGAAAATCTGAAGATGAGAGATGATGAAAATATTACTACTTTTATGCCAAGAGTAAATGAGATTGTTTGTGGAATTAGAAATGCTGGTGGAGTCCTGGATGAAAATGAGATTGTTGGCAAAATTCTCAGATCCCTACCTGCTTCTTACAAAATCAAGGCTATTGCCATTGAAGAATTCAGAGCCCATACAACTGTCACAAGAGATCAATTGGATGGCAAATTGGCTGCATTTGAAATGACAGAGTTTGGAGATGACCCCCCAAGATTGAATCTGCATTCAAAGCCAGTGCCTCTGTAAAAGGTAAACAAAGGTTTGATCTGGTAGAGAACTCATCAAGGAAACTGTCATGGTATGAAAAAGCCAGAAAAGACCTGGAAGAAGAAGTAGAAATTGCTCAGCTTGAAGCCCTTATTGCAAAGAGGCTGCCAAGAGGATCCAGTAAGTATGAAGGAAAATTGCCTTTTAAATGTTTTAATGGCAATAAGATTGGTCATTTTGCCTCAAAGTGTCTGAAAAAATTTTCAAGGCCAAATCCTAACAAATCAAGGTTCCAAAAGAATTGTTACTATGTTCATGAAGAAGATGATAATGAAGGAGTAACAGATGATGAATCAAAGACAGGAAACAAATCTGGAAGTGAATGGGTGTTTATTGCCATCAAGGAAGAAGAATCAATATCCTCTGTATCTGTCAATCATAAAGTTGTAGAAAGAGCTCTGGCTGCCCAAGTTGAAGAAAAGGACGACTGGGTCATTGACAGTGGATGCTCTCACCATATGATAGGTGACAAAAACAAATTCATAGATTTGGAAAGATATGAAGGAGTGGTAAAGTTTGGTGATAACTTTGCTGGTAGAATTAGAGGAAGAGGAACTATTTCTTTTGATGGAAGGAACAAAACTGGTAATGTGCTATATGTTGAAGGATTGAAGCAGAATCTTCTCAGTGTTGGATAGTTGGCAGACAAAGGCTATGATCTCTGATTCAAGAATGAAAAATGCAAGATCTTTGAAAGATCCGGAACAGAGATTGCATCCGGTACTCAAACTAAAGGTAATATCTTCCACTTGGTATTGGTAAAAATTGCTTATTTGTTCAAGTTGATCAGAGTTGGTTATGGCATAGGAGAATGTGTCATGTGAATTTTGATAATATCATCATTACTCAGGTTGTAAGAGATCTTCCAAAATTGGTGAAACCTACTAATAGCTTGTGCAAAGAATGTCAGTTGGGTAAGCTGAGCAGAGTCACATTCAAAAGTAAGGAACTATCTTCTACTAGATTATTGGACTTAGTTCATACTGATCTTCGTGGTCCAGCAAGAATCAGAAGTGTGCAAGGTGATAGATACTTTATGTTGCTAATTGATGACTATTCCCAGATGATGTGGGTAACCTTTCTAAAAGAGAAATTAGAGGCTCTTAATAAATTCAAAATTTTTAAGGCTATGGAAGAGAATGAAACCGGATTAAAATTGAAATGTCTGAGGTCTGATAGAGCTGGAGAATTCACATCCGGTGAGTTCATAGAGGTCTATGAGAAACATGGAATAAAGAGATAGTTGTCTGCTCCTAGGACTCCACAGCAAAATGGAGTAGTGGAAAGAAAGAACCGGACCATCCAGGAAGCATCTAGGACCATGATGATGGAAGCAAATGTTCCTCAGATCTATTGGAGAGAAGCTGTCAGTACTGCAGTCTATACTCACAATCGAGTTCAAATCAGAAGCAATACTGGTAAGACTCCTTATGAACTTTGGTTTGGCATCACTCCTACTGTGAAGTATTTTAGAGTTTTTGGTAGCAAATGTTACATTAAAAGAGATGAAGATCTAGGAAAGTTTGATGCTATAAGTGATGAAGGAATATTCTTGGGTTACTCTACTCAAAGCAAAGCATACCAGTGTTATAACAAGAGACTGAGAAAGATGATAGAAAGTACAAATGTGAAGGTTGATGAGGGAATTGAGAAACCCTCAAGGTTTTATGAATATGATGAAGATGATTAGAATGGTGTTCTGACTCAAGGAGCCCAAGCCTCCTCTGTGAGTTAGATTCAAACTAATCCAGTAAACCAGGAAGAAGAGATGAGTTTCAATGAGCCTGATCAAGAATCAGAAGTGCAAGAAATTCCTAAAGTTCCTAGGTATGTAAGACTGAACCACTCTGAAGATCAGATCATAGGTGATAAAAGTAAAGGAGTACAAACAAGAAGGAGAATTGCTCAAGATTCAAAAGAGTATTGTCTGATTTCAAAGATTGAACCTAAGACAGTGAATGAAGCTTGCAATGATGAAAATTGGACTAAAGCAATGGAGGAAGAGCTGATGCAAATTGAGAAAAATCACACTTGGGATCTTGTTCCCAGATCTAGAAATAAGATTGTGATTAGAACAAAATGGGTCTTCCGGAACAAACTGAATAAAGTTGGTGAAGTAATCAGAAATAAAGCCAGATTGGTCTGCAAGGGTTACTCTCAAATAGAAGGAGTTGATTTTGAAGAAACTTTTGCTCTGGTGGCAAGAATTAAAGCAGTCAGATTATTTCTTGCCTTTTCTACCTTGAAGGATTTCAAGGTATATCAGATGGATGTCAAGTTTGCCTTCCTGAACGGTGACTTGGAAGAAGAAGTGTACATAGAGCAACCAGATGGATTTTAATTGTCTGATCATGGTGATATGGTCTGTAAGTTGAAGAAGACAATGTATGGACTGAAGCAAGCCCCAAGAGCCTGGTATGAAAGATTGGATAAGCATCTTTTGAAGATTGGTTTCAACAAAGGTGCTGCTAATTGTATTTCAAAATTGATCATGAAAACATCTTGATTGTTGAAGTGTTTGTTGATGATATCATTTTTGGAGGAAGAGATAGTATGTGTAAAACTTTTGTAAATCAAATGAAAAGTGAGTTTGAGATGTCCATGATTGGTGAAATAAATTTCTTCTTGGGTCTGTAAATCACTCAAACAAAGAAAGGAATCTTTATTTCTCAAACCAAATATGTGAAAGAATTATTGAAAATTTTTGGGATGGAAGACTCAAAACCAATGAATACTCCCATGGCAATCAGATGTAAATTGAGCAAAGATGATGATTCTCCTAAGGCTGATCAGACAAAGTATAGGTCAATGATTGGAGGATTGTTGTATCTCACTCAAACTAGACTAGACATTATGTAGGCTGTTGGTCTTGTTGCTAGATTCTAGGCTGATCCTAGAGAATCTCATGTCATGGCAATCAACAAGATTTTTAGATATCTAAAAGGGACATTTGGGTATGGTTTGTGGTATCCTATAGATCACGATTTCTCTCTTCATGCATATATAGATGTGGATTGGGCAGGAGATGTGGATGACTAGAAGAGTACCAGTGGTGGAGCATTCTTTTTGGGGAAGAGATTGGTTTCTTGGCTAAGCAAGAAACAAGAGGCAATATCTATGTCTACAACTGAAGTAGAATATATTGCAGCACTAGGTAGTTGCACTCAAGTTTTGTGGATGAAGCAGATGCTAAGAGATATCAAAATGGAATATGAGGAACCTATCACAATCTTCTGCAATAATTCAAGTGCAATAAATATATCTAAGAATCCAGTGTTGCATTCAAAGACTAAACATATATCCATCAAGTTTCACTTTTTGAGAGAGAAAGTGAACAAGAATGAAGTCAGATTAGAGTTTGTGCCTTCCAAGGATCAGATTGTAGACATCTTTACTAAACCTCTACCTAAGGACTCTTTTGAGTTTCTCAGGGAGAAGTTAGGGGTTATTGCCCCTCTGGTGATGAACTAAGGTGCACTGATGTGCATCAATCCGGTGGATATCATGGTCACATCTTGTGGTCCAGATTGATGATGGGGAGCTGCTACTCAGGGGGAGCAGCAAGTATGATTATGAAGTGGTGCCCTTTGCCATTGATGTCAAAGGGGGGGGAAGACATGTGAAAAACAAGTGGTTTCTGATCAAAGGGGGAGCAGTAAAGGGAGAGAATACATGTGAATGGTTGTTGCTGATAGGGGGAGTTGTGACAGTGAGGAGAAGTTCTTGTCTTGATGGTTAAAATAGTTTTTCACATCATATGTTGCCATCAATGACAAAGGGGGAGATTGTTGCAAGCATGGGCCTAACCGGTGTTGTCATTGATGTCAACATACTCTTGTTGCATTAATGATAAGGATTGGATGAGCTATGTGCTGAGGATATTGAGAAAATTAGTCTCAATCAGGAACAGTGAAGATCAGTGATGACAGTAAGGTAAAATTCCAAGATAGGATGAGGATCAAAGGATACGGTTTAAAGGGTTTGTAGATATGTGTCTTAAGGTGGTCCAGTAGAGATTTCAGAGGTCTGCATCAAGATCTGAAGAAGTTGTGGCCGCTCAAGTAAAACTGGTTCTGGTAGATGTTTAGTGGTGACAGAGTGATACAGATAGGTCCGGTGAGATCCAGAAATGCATTATCCTGTTCTGCGAATTTGAGGGAACGTTGAGAAAGTCTTTGTGAAGTATCAACTCGATTGGTTCATGGTTTGAAGGTCCGCAAGCATCTATTCCTTTGTGATAGTAATGACAGACTATGTTCTTGAGGTTCTGGATGAAGGGAAGAAGGATCTCAGTAAGCAAATGAAGTGTGGATGTTCTTGGTGATTCAAGTAAGCTTGTGGAGGTCTTTGGATCATGTCCAGTTCATGTTGGTGGTCCGCATTGAAGTTAGAGCTTGCAATTGAGAAATCTTCCAGATGTTGGTGTTCTTTCTAAGATTGGCCGACTGAATGAGTTACACATCCTGCGGATGTTCTTGTTGATGTTTGTTGACTTAGATGATCATTCCTAAGTTGATGTCTTGTATAAATAAGGGATTGCAAAGTCATTTCAAAGTTGTCCTTGTTGAGATGAGTGTGTGGTAGCAAGGAGGAGAGCGAAAGGCAGAGCAGAAGTATTGGGCTTAAATGGAACTGATTCAAGCATGGTGAAGATGCTATTCTCCAGTTCATGTATGTGATACTTATTTCTTTGTAGAAAGTGTGTCTCTTGTAGGCAGTGAGCCTCTTGTGAGCAGTGTGCTTGGGCAGTGAGCCCTAATTGGCATGTGCCATTTTGTTCTTTCTATTCTTCTAACAGAGAATACATTCTTGGGTTAATCACCCCGTGGTTTTTCCCTTAACTAGGTTTTCCACGTCAAAATCTTGGTGTCTCATGTGTTGATGTGTTTTTGCTCTTGATTTGTTGCATTGTGTTTCCATGATTAATTTATTATTATGCTAAGTGGAGTTAAGTGTGTAATTACAAGAAAATTTTGTACAACTGATTCACCACCACCCTCTCAGTTGTGTGCCCTGAGTCTAATATAGGGTTTAGGGGTTATGGTTTAGGGTTTAGAGTTTAGGGTTTAGGGTGTTTAGGGTCTGGGGTTTGGGATTTGGGGTTTAGTGCTTAGGGCTTAGGGTTTAGCGTTTAGGGTTTATGGTTTATGGTTTATGGTTTAGGGTTTATGGTTTATGGTTTATTGTTTAGGGTTTAGAGTTTAGGGTTTGTGGTTTAGGGTTTAGGGTTTATGATTTATGGTTTATGGTTTATGATTTATGGTTTAAGGTTTATGGTTTATGGTTTATGGTTTAGGGTTTAGGGTGTAGGGTTTAGGGTTTAGGATTTAGGGTTTATGGTTTAGGGTTTATGGTTTAGGGTTTATGGTTTAGAGTTTAGGGTTTATGGTTTAGTGTTTATGGTTTAGGGTTTAGGGTTTAGGGTGTTAGGGTTTATGGTTTATGGTTTAGGTTTTAGGGTTTAGGGTTTATGGTTTATGGTTTAGGGTTTAGGGTTTTGTGTTTAGGGTTTAGGGTTTAGGGATTAGGGTTTATGATTTAGGATTTTGGGTTTAGGGTTTACAATTTACGGTTTAGGGTTTATGGTTTAGGGTTTAGGTTTTATGGTTTATGGTTTAGGGTTTAGGGTTTAGGGTTTAGAGTTATGGTTTAGTGTTTATGGTTTATGGTTTAGGGTTTAGGGTTTATGGTTTAGGGTTTAGGGTTTAGGGCTTAGGGTTTATGGTTTAGGGTTTAGTGTTTAGGGTTTAGGGTGTTTAGGGTTTAGGGTTTAGGGTTTATGGTTTAGTGTTTGTGGTTTATGGTTTAGGGTTTAGGTTTAAAGTTTAGGGTTTAGGGTTTAGCGTTTATGGTATAGGGTTTAGGGTTTAGTGTTTAGGGTTTAGGGTTTATGGTATGGCATTTATGGTTTATTGTTTATGGTTTAGGGTTTAGGGATTAGGGTTTAGGGTTTAGGGTTTAGGATTTTTGGTTTATGGTTTATGGTTTAGGGTTATCATTTAGTGTTTAGGGTTTATGGTTAAAGGTTTAGAGTTTATGGTTTATGTTTTAGGGTTTAGGGTCTATGGTTTAGGGTTTAGGGTCTATGGTTTAGGGTTTTGGGTTTAGGTTTTAGGGTTTATAGTTTATGGTTTATAGTTTAGGGTTTAGGGTTTAGGGTTTAGGGTGTTTAGGGTTTAGGGTTTGGGGTTTATGGTTCATGGTTTAGGGTTTAGGGTTTAGGGTTTAACATTTAGTGTTTAGGGTTTAGGGTTTATGGTTTAAGGTTTAGGGTTTAACATTTAGTGTTTAGGGTTTAGGGTTTATGGTTTAAGGTTTTGGGTTTAGGATTTTAGAGTTTAGGGTTTAGGGTTTATGGTTTAGGGTTTAGGGTTTATTGTTTGGGGTTTAGGGTTTAGGGTTTATTGTTTGGGGTTTAGGGTTTAGGGTTTAGGGTTTAGGGTTTAGCATTTAGGGTTTAAGGTTTATGGTTTATGGTTTATGCTTTAGGGTTTAGGGTTTAGGGTTTAGGGCTTAGGGCTTATGGTTTAGTGTTTATGGTTTATGGTTTAGGGTTTAGGGTTTAGGGTTGATTGTTTACGGTTTAGGGTGTTTAGGGTTTAGGGTTTAGGGTTTAAGATTTAGGGTTTAGGATTGAGGGTTTAACGTTTAGGATTTAGGGTTTAGGGTTTATTGTTTAGTGTTTATGGTTTATGGTTTATGGTTTAGGGTTTAGGGTTTAGGGTTTTATGTTTAGGGTCTATGGTTTAGGGTTTAGGGTTTAGGTTTTAAGATTTATGGTATAGCGTTAAGGGTTTAAGGTTTAGGGTTTATGGTTTAGGATTTAGGGTTTATGGTATAGAGTTAAGGGTTTAGGGTTTAGGGTTTAGGGTTTAGGGTTTATGATTTATGATTTATGGTTTATGATTTAGAGTTTATGGTTTATGGTTTATGGTTTATGGTTTAGGGTTTGGGGTTTAGTGTTTAGGGTTTAGTGTTTAGGGTTTAGTGTTTAGGGTTTAGAGTTTATGGTTTATGGTTTATGGTTTAGGTTCTATGGTTTAGAGTTTAGGGTTTATGGTATAGGGTTTCAGGTTTATGGTTTATGGTTTATGGTTTACGGTTTATGGTTTATGGTTTATGGTTTATGGTTTATTGTTTAGGGTTTATGGTTTATGGTTTGTTTTTTCAGGTTTAGGGTTTACGATTTAGGGTTTATTGTTTAGGATTTAGGGTTTAGGGTTTATGATTTGGGGTTTAGGGTTTATGTTTTGGGGTTTAGGGTTTATGGTTTAGAGTTTAGGGTTTAGCGTTTAGGGTTTAGGGTTTATGGTTTATGGTCTAAGGTTTAGTGTTCAGGGATTATGGTCTATGGTTTATGGTTTAGGGTTTAGGGTTTATGGTTTAGGGTTTAGGTGTTATGGTTTATGGTTTAGGTTTTTGTGTTTAGGGTTTAGGGTTTAGTGTTTAGTGTTTATGGTTTATGGTTTTATTTTTAGGGTTTAGGGTTTAGGGTTTCAGATTTATCGTTTAGGCGTTTACAGTATAGGGTTTATGGTTTATGGTTTAGGGTTTATGGTTTAGGCTTTAGGCTTTAGGCTTTAGGGTTTAGTGTTTAGGGTTTAGGGTTTAGGGTTTAGCGTGTAGGCTATTGAGGGCTTAGGGCTTAGGGTTTATGGTTTATGGTTTAGGGTTTGGGGTTTATAGTTTTGTGTTTATGGACTATGGTTTAGGGTTTGGAGTTTTGAGTTTAGGGCTTAGGGTTTAGGGTTTTGTGTTTAGGGTTTAGGGTTTAGGGTTTAGGTTTTAGGGTTTAGGGTTTAGGGTTTATGATTTATGGTTTATGGTTTATCGTTTAGGGTTTTGGGTTTAGGATTTATGGTTTAGGGTTTAGGGTTTCAGATTTATGGTTTATGGTTTATGGTTTATGGTTTCGGGTTTATCATTTATGGTTTATGGTTTAGGGTTTGACATTTAGGGTTTAGCGTTTATGGTTTAGGGTATATGGTTTAGGGTTTAGGGGTTAGGGTTTAGTGTTTATGGTTTAGGGTTTATAGTGTAGGGTGTTTAGGGCTTAGGGTTTAGGGTTTGGGGTTTAGGGTTTAGGGTTTAGTATTTAGGGTTTAGGGATTAGGGTTTATGGTTTAAGGTTTATGGTTTATGGTTTATGGTTTAGCATTTAAGGTTTATAGTTTATGGTTTATGGTTTATGGTTTAGGGTTTAGGGTTTTGTGTTTATGGTTTATGGTTTAGGGTTTAGGGTTTATGGTTTATTGTTTAGGGTTTATTGTTTAGTATTTATGGTTTAGGTTCTAGGGTTTAGGGTTTAGGGTTTAGGGTTGGTTTAGGGTTGAGGGTTGAGCGTTTTAGGGTTTTATTTTTAGTGTTTACAGTTTAGGGTTTAGTGTTTAGGGTTTAGGGTTTATGGTTTAGGCCTTTTGGTTTAGGGTTAAGGGTTTGTGGTTTAGGGTTTAGGTTGTTTATGGTTTAGGGTTTATCATTTATGGTTTATTGTGTAGGGTTTAGGGTTTAAGATTTATGGTTTAGAGTTTAGGGTTTAGGGTTTAGGGTTTAGGATTTAGGGTTTATGGTTTAGCGTTTATTGTATAACGTTAAGGGTTTAGGGTTTAGGGTTTAGGGATTAGGGTTTCAGGTTTCGAGTTTATGGTTTATGGTTTAGGATTTATGGTTTATGGTTTAGGGTTTAGGGTTTAGGGGTTATGGTTTAGGGTTAATGGTTTAGGGTTTATGGTTTAGTGTTTATGGTTGAGGGTTTAGGGTTTAGAGTTTATGGTTTAGGGTTTAGGGTGTTTAGGGTTTTGGAATTAGGGTTTAGGGTTTAGGGTTTAAGATGATGGTTTAGGGTTTAGGGTTTATCATTTAGGGTTTATGGTTTAGGGTTTATCATTTAGGGTTTATGGTTTATGGTTTATGGTTTATGGTTTATGGTTTATGGTTTATGGTTTAGGCTTTAGTCTTTAGGGTTTAGGGTTTAGGGTTTGGGGTTTAGTGTTTAGGGTTTTATGTTTAGGATCTATGGTTTAGGGTTTAGGGTTTAGGGTTTATGGTATAGCATTAATGGTTTAGGGTTTAGGGTTTAGGGCTTAGGATTTAGGGTTTAGGGTTTATGGTATAGCATTAAGGGTTTAAGGTTTAGAGTTTATGGTTTAGGATTTATTGTTTATGGTTTATGGTTTAGGGTTTAGGGTTTTATGGTTTATAGTTTATGGTTTAGGGTTTAGGGTTTAGGGCTTATGGTTTAGGGTTTAGTGTTTAGGGTTTAGGGTTTAAGGTTCATGTTGTTTAGGGTTTAGGGTTTAGAGTTTATGTTTTGGTTTAGTGTTTATGGTTTATGGTTTATGGTTTAGGTTCTATGCTTTAGGGTTTAGGGTTTAGCATTTAGGGTTTAGGGTTTATGGTATGGGGTTTCAGGTTTATGGTTGATGGTTTAGGGTTTAGGGTTTACGGGATATGATTTATAGTTTGGGGTTTATGGTTTATGGTTTAGGGTTTAGGGTTTAGGGTTTCAGGTTTCGTGTTTAGGTTTTTGTGTTTAGGGTTTAGGGTTTAGGGTTTGGGGTTTACGGTTTATGGTTTATGGTTTATGGTTTATGGTTTGTGTTATAGGGTTTATGGTTTAGTGTGTATGGTTTATGGTTTAGGGTTTATGTTTTAGAATATATGGTTTAGGGTTTAGGGTTCATGGTTTAGGGTTTAGGGGTTATGGTTTAGGGTTCAGGGTTTAGGGTTTGGGGTGTTTAGTGTTTAGGGTTTAGGGTTTAGGGTTTGGGGTTTAGGGTTTATGGTTTAGGGTTTGGGGTTTAGGTTTTAGGGTTTATTGTTTATGGTTTCAGGTTTAGGGTTTATGGTTTATTTTTTAGGGTTTAGAGTTTATTGTTTATTGTTTATGGTTTATGGTTTATGGTTTATGGTTTAGGGTTTAGGGTTGATGGTTTAGAGTTTAGGGTTTAGGGTTTAGAGTTTAGGTTTTATGGTTTAGTGTTTATGGTTTAGGGTTTATGGTTTATGGTTTATGGTTTAGGGTGTTAGGGTTTAGGGTTTGTGGTTTAGGGTTTAGGTTTTAGGGTTTAGGGTTTAAGGTTTATGGTTTATGGTTTATGGTTTATGGTTTTGTGTTTAGGGTTTAGGGTTTAGGGTTTATGGTTTAGGATTTTGGGTTTAGGGTTTACAGTTTACGGTTTAGGGTTTATAGTTTAATGTTTAGGGTTTAGGTTTTAGGGTTTATGGTTTAGGGTTTAGGGTTTATGGTTTAGGGTTTAGTGTTTAGGGTTTATGGTATAGCATTAAGGGTTTAGCGTTTAGAGTTTATGGTTTAGGGTTTAGTATTTTGAGTTTACGGTTTAGGGTTTATGGTTTATGGTTTAGTGTTTATGGTTTATGGTTTATGGTTTGTGGTGTAGGTTTTAAGATTTATGGTTTAGGGTTTAGGGTTTGGGATTTAGGGTTTAGGCTTTAGGTTTTAGGTTTTAGGGTTTAGGTTTTAGGGTTTAGGGTTTAGGGTTTTGTGTTTAGGGTTTAGGATTTAGGGTTTATGGTTTATGGTATAGCGTAAAGGGTTTATGGTTTATGGTTTAGGGTTTATTGTTTATGGTTTAGGGTGTTTAGGGTTTAGGGATTAGGGTTTAGGTTTAGGTTTTAATATTTATGGTTTAGGTGTTAGGGTTTATGGTTTAGGGTTTAGTGTTTAGGGTTTATGGTTTATGGTTTGGGGTTTAGGGTTTATGGTTTATGGTTTAGGATTGATGGTTTATTGTTTATGGTTTATGGTTTATGGTTTAGGATTGATGGTTTATTGTTTATGGTTTATGGTTTAGGGTTTAGGGTTTATGGTTTACAGTTTGTGTTATAGGGTTTATGGTTTAGTGTTAATGGTTAATGGTATAGGGTTTGTGTTATAGGGTTTATGGTTTTGTGTTTATGGTTTATGGTTTATGGTTTAGGGTTTACGTTTTAGGGTATATGGTTTAGGGTTTAGGGGTTATGATTTAGGGTTTAGGCTGTTTAGGGTTTAGAGTTTAGCGTTTAGGGTTTGGGGTTTGGGGTTTGGGGTTTAGGGTTTAGGGTTTAGGGTTTAGGGTCTATTGTTTATGGTTTAGCATTTAGGGTTTAGGGTTTAGGGTGTTTAGGGCTTAGGGTTTAGGGTTTATAGTTTATGGTTTATCGTTTATGGTTTATTGTTTATGGTCTAGGGTTTAGGGTTTAGGGTTTATGCTTTAGGGTTTAGGGTTTAGTTTTATGGTTTATGGTTTATGGTTTATGGTTTATGGTTTAGGGTTTATGGTTTTGTGTTTTGGGTCTATTGTTTAGGGTTTAGGGATTAGGGTTTAGGGTTTAGGGTTTAAGGTTGGTTTAGAGTTTAGGGTTTAGGGATTAGGGTTTAGGGTTTTTGATTTAGGATTTAGTGTCTATGGTTTATGGTTTATGGTTTAGGATTTATGGTTTAGGGTTTAATGTTTACAGTGTATGGTTTAGGGTTAAGGGTTTAGGGTTTATCGTTTAGGGTTTAGAGTTTAGGGTTTAGCGTTTAGGATTTATGGTTTATGGTTTGGGGTTTAGGGTTTATGGTTTGTTGTTTATGGTTTAGGGTATGGGGTTTATGGTTTATGGTTTAGGGTTTAGAGTTTAGGGTTTAGGGTTTAGAGTTTAGGGTTTACTGTTTATGGTTTAGCATTTATGGTTTAGGGTTTAGGCTTTTGGGTTTATGGTTTATGGTTTATGGTTTAGGGTTTGTGGTTTATGGTCTAGGATTTAGGGTTTATGGTTTATGGTTTAGGGTTTAGGGTTTAGGTTTAGGGTTTAGGGTTTAGAGTTTATGGTTCATTGTTTAGGGTTTATGGTTTATGGTTTACTTTTTTGTGTTTTGGGTCGATGGTTTAGGGTTTGTTGATTAGGGTTTAGGGTTTAGGGATTAGGGTTTAGGGTTTAGCATTTAGAGTTGGTTTAGGGTTTAGGGTTTAGGGTTTCAGATTTATGGTTTATGGTTTATGGTTTAGGGTTTAGGGTTTAGGGTTTTAGGTTTAGGGTTTTGGATTTATGGTTTATGGTTTATGGTTTAGGGTTTAGGGTTTAGGGTTTTGGATTTATGGTTTATGGTTTAGGGTTTAGGATTTTGGGTTTAGGGTTTAGGGTTTACAATTTATGATTTAGGGTTTAGGTTTAGGGTTTATGGTTTATGGTTTGGGGTTTAGGTTTTAGGGGTTATGGTTTAGGGTTTAGGGTTTAGGGTTTAGGGTTTATGGTATAGCATTAGGGGTTTAGCGTTTAGAGTTTTATGTTTTATGGTTTATGGTTTAGGGTTTAGGGTTTCGAGTTTACGGTTTGGGGTTTAGGGTTTATGGTTTAGTGTTTAGGTTTTATAGTTTAGAGTTTATGGTTTAGAGTTTAGGTTTTATGTTTTAGGGTGTTAGGGTTTAGGGTTTGTGGTTTAGGGTTTAAGGTTTAGGTTTTAGGGTTTAGGTTTTAGGGTTTTGTGTATAGGGTTTGGGGTTTAGGGATTAGGGTTTATGGTTTATGGTTTATGGTTTATGGTTTATGGTTTAGGGTTTAGGATTTTGGGTTTAGGGTTACAGTTTACGATTTAGGGTTTAGGTTTATGGTTTAGGGTTTATGGTTTAGGGTTTAGGGTTTAGGGTTTAGGGTTTAGGGTTTAGGGTTTAGTGTTTAGGGTTTATGGTATAGCATTAAGGGTTTAGCGTTTAGAGTTTATGGTTTAGGGTTATGGTTTAGGGTTTAGGGTTTCGAGTTTACGGTTTAGGGTTTATGGTTTATGGTTTAGTGTTTATGGTTTATGGTTTAGGGTTTAGGTTTTAGGGTTTATGGTTTATGGTTTATGGTTTAGGGTTTATGGTATAGCATTAAGGGTTTAGCATTTAGAGTTTATGGTTTATGGTTTCGGGTTTAGGGTTTTGAGTTTACGGTTTAGGGTTTATGGTTTAGGTTTTAAGATTTATGGTTTAGGGTTTAGGGTTTAGGCTTTAGGCTTTAGGGTTTAGGATTTAGGGTTTATGGTTTATGGTTTATGGTTTTGTGTTTAGGGTTTAGGGTTTATGGTATAGAGTTAAGGGTTTATGGTTTATGGTTTATTATTTATGGTTTAGGGTGTTTAGGGTTTAGGGTTTAGGTTTAGGGTTTAGGTTTTAAAATTTAAGGTTTAGGTCTTAGGATTTATGGTTTATGGTTTATGGTTTATGGTTTAGGGTTTAGTGTTTAGGGTTTAGGTTTTATGTTTTAGTGTTTATGGTTTATGGTTTATGGTTTGTGTTATAGGGTTTATGGTTTAGGGTTAATGGTTGATGGTTTAGGGTTTGTGTTATAGAGTTTAGGGTTTAGGGTTTAGGGTTTATGTTTTAGGGTATGTGGTTTAGGGTTTAGGGTTTAGGTTTTATGGTTTATGGTTTAGGGTTTAGGGTTTAGGGTTGACGGTTTAGGGGTTATGATTTAGGGTTTACGGTTTAGGGTTTAGGGTGTTTAGGGTTTAGAGTTTAGCATTTAGGGTTTAGGGTTTGGGGTTTGGGGTTTAGGGTTTCTGGTTTAGGGTCTACTAATTATGGTTTAGCGTTTAGGGTTTAGGGTGTTTAGGGATTAGGGTTTAGGGTTTAGGGTTTATAGTTTACGGTTTAGGGTTTATAGTTTAGGGTTTAGGATTTGTGGTCTAGGGTTTAGGGTTTACGGTTTATGCTTTAGGGTTTAGTTTTAGTGTTTATGGTTTATGGTTTAGGGTTTAGGGTTTATGGTTTTGTGTTTTGGGTCTATGGTTTAGGGTTTAGGGATTAGTGTTTAGGGTTTAGGGATTAGGGTTTAGGGTTGGTTTAGAGTTTAGGGTTTAGGGTTTATGATTTAGGATTTAGTGTTTATGGTTTAGGGTTTATGTTTTAGGGTTTAGGGTTTAGGGTTTAGGGTTTATGGTTTAGGATTTATGGTTTATGGTTTAGGGTTTATGGTTTATGGTTTAGGGTTTAAGGTTAAGGGTTTATGGTTTAGGGTTTATTGTTTAGGGTTTAGAGTTTATGGTTTAGGGTTTAGCATTTAGGGTTTTAGATTTATGGTTTAGGGTTTAGGGTTTATTGTTTGTGGTTTATGGTTTATGGTTTGGGGTTTAGGGTTTAGGGTTTAGTGTTTACTATTTATGGTTTAGCATTTAGGGTTTAAGGTTTAGGGTGTTTAGGGCTTAGGGTTTAGGGTTTAGGGTTTAGGGTTTATGGTTTATGGTTTATGGTTTAGGGTTTAGGGTTTATGGTCTAGGGTTTATGGTTTAGGGTTTAGGGTTTATGCTTTATGCTTTAGGGTTTAGGGTTTTAGGTTTAGGGTTTAGCGTTTAGAGTTTATGGTTCATGGTTTAGGGTTTATGGTTTATGGTTTTGTGTTTTAGGTTTATGGTTTATGGTTTAGGGTTTATGGTTTAGGGTTTAAGGTTTAGGGTTTATAGTTGGTTTAGAGTTTAGGGTTTAGGGTATAGGGTTTAGAGTTTATGGTTTAGGGTTTAGGTTTTAGATTTAGGGTTTAGGGTTTAGGGTTTAGGGTTTATGGTTTTCGGTTTAGCATTTAGGGTTTTGGATTTATGGTTTATGGTTTAGGGTTTAGGGTTTATGGTTTAGGGTTTGGGGTTTAGGGTTTAGGGACCATAAACCCTAAACCCTAAACCATAAATCCTAAACCATAAATCCTAAACCCTAAACCCTAAATGATAAACCCTAAACCCTAAACCTTAAATCATAAACCCTAAACCCTAAACCCTAAACCCTAAAAAATAAACCCTAAACCCTAAACAAAAAATCCTAAACCTTAAGTGCTAAACCCTAAATCCTAAACCATAAACCCTAAACCATAGACTCTAAACACAAAACCCTAAACAATAAACCTTAAACCCCAAACCCTAAACCCCAAATGATAAACCTTAAACCATAAACCATAAACCATAAAGCATAAACCCTAAACCCTAAACAACCTAAACCCTAAATGCTAAACCCTAAACCCTAAACAATAAACATTAAACCCTAAAGCCTAAACCTTAAACCCTAAACCCTAAACCTAAAATGCTAAACCCTAAACTATAAAGCATAAATGATAAACCCTAAACCCTAAACCATAGACCCTAAACCCTAAACTCTAAACCCAAAACCATAAACCATAAACTTGAAATCCTAAACCATAAACCATAAACCATAAACCATAAACCCTTAACCCTTAACCCTAAACCATAAACCATAAACCATAAACCATAAACCCTAAACCATAAACCCTAAATCCTAAACCATAAACCCTAAACCATAAACCATAAACCCTAAAACATAAACACTAAATCCTAAACCATAAACCCTAAACACTAAACCCTAAACCCTAAATTCTAAACCAACCCCAAACCATAAACCATAAACCATAAGTTCCCTAATCCCAAAACCCTAAATCCTAATCCCTAAACCATAGACCCAAAACACAAAACCATAAACCCTAAACCCTAAACACTAATCCATGAAACATAAATTCTAAACCCTAAACCCTAAAGCATAAAGCATAAACCCTAAACCCTAAACCCTAGACCATAAACCCTAAAGTTCTGTATCTAAAGTTCTGCTTGTTATTTACCCACTGCCTTTTTTGTGGTTCAGTTCCTTTATGACCATGCATCTGCTGACCTGCAGAAATATCTTCTGGCTGATGTGAGCTGCCAACCTGATTTTTACCTCTGAGATTGTAGTTGCTCTTGACTTGAGCAACTGCTGCAGCTGTGAAGGCTCTGATTTCCTCATCAGAAGGTCGCTGTAGGTTACTCAGAAAATTGTGTGAGTTCTGAGCATACACATAATTATCCTCATGATCTTCATCAGATGGGGACTGTTGGCAGGCCAGAACCTGATCATCTGTCTTCTCATCAGCACCACATAGAGTATATCCATTACCTATGGACATCATGTTAACATCATCATCCTGCACATGATGTGGCTCATTGCACTCATTACAAGATGTAGCATTATCATACAAAGATTGGGCAATCATGCACTGTGACTGTGAATGTGGCATCTGACAGATTATACACCACGGAGCGTCATCAGCAATATTTATAGTTTTCTTTAGGGGATCAGGAGTTTCCTTGGCATGTTGAGCCCTCTGATTTGTGTTGTTATGTGAAAATACAGGCTTACCATCATGCCAACTGGTGTTATAAGGCATATCATGTAATGATGGCCTCTTTTCCTGTCTTTGATAGACTTGCCTATCAGGACCCATCCCTTTTTCACTTCTAGCTAATCTATAGCTCAGGTCCTTAACAACATTTGCCAGTTTGTCTATCTTATCTTCAGGAGCAGATGTACTACCTTGAGTGTTCTGAGGCTTATTTGGATTCTGCAGAATTTTTACATCATCCCTTCTATTTGTCTTGCCTGATGCTTTCCTATTGTTTTCAATATTCACTGCAATCCTGAAAGCATCCCTGAGAGTGGCAGGACCTTTATCTCTCAGTCCATATGCAGTCTTTGCATCAAAGGCATTGATGTACAAAATTATGCACATTGGTTCATTTGGCCTCATGTGATGTGGCATTTTGTTCAACACTTTAGTAAATCTTGCATTAAAGTCTGCAACCTGTTCATTTGACCCTTTGGTGATACTGGTGAACTCATTTACAAAGAAGCTAGGGTCAGTTTTATCACCATATTGCTCCTTGAATATCCTCTTAAAATCATCCCATGATGATATGCTCCGGTCAGGCAGATTCCTGTACCATTCTCTTGCCTCATCTATTAAGGATTGCATGAATGACTTCATGAAAACATCCTCATGCTCAACCTCAAAATTATCCATGACATTTTGAAAGGCCTTTAGGTGATCTTCTCCTGACACTGTATTGTTTCCTGAAAACTTAGGCACTTGCAGCCTCAGATGCTTATCAATGGGGTTAGGATACCCAGGAATACCATCAAACACCAGCTGCCTGAATCTATCTAGCTGCATGGGCTGTCTGTTTGGCTGATTAACATTAACATTTCTATTTGCATTTTGGTTTCCTGCATTGTTTAGTGGTATCCTAGCATCATTCACATTTTGTCTGTCATCATGATGCTGATGATGCACTTCATATCTTTGCTGATGTCTTTGCATATTTGCATTTTCTAAAGTAGGAACTGAATTATTCTGGGCAGTTCTCAAGGCTTGCACTTTCTACTGTATATCATCTCTGATTTTCATGGCTTGTAGGTATTCTAGTTCTGCTCTTAGGCTTTTGATTTCTTCAGCCAATTGTTCATCCTTAGGTCTGGAGGTAGATGGTCTCATACCATTTGGGTCATCATCTTCATCATCCCTTAGGGACTCTGCCTCTTCAAACCTCTCACTTGGGTCTAGAAAAGGGCATTCTTGGAACACCTCTGACCTCATTCTGATACTACCACCCTGTTGCCTCTCATATGCACCTTGGATATCTGCTTCTGCACTTGAAAAATAAGGAGCATGCTGTCCTGATGGCCTAGGGTTATCTTGTATCTCATCACTTTTTCTGGGGGAGCTCTCATGACTAGCTGAGACAGTTCCCTTTCTTCTATACATTGTTCTTTTTGTTAATGGTAACTCTTCAAATAAAGGAGTTTGTTGGGATCTTCTCCCCTGCATATAAATTTACTTTGACCGGTTGGGAGATTACTTCGGAGTCGCCACCTATTGCTAGGAACTGTTTTCTTCTGAAAACCAGGGTTCTTCCACAAGGTTCCCCAGTGGAGTAGATTACTATTTCTGACTCAGATGGGTCACATATATATCACTGGAGATGATTAGATAACACTTTTACTTCTCACTCCCCAGCGGAGTCGCCAATTTCTGTTGACTTTTTCCCAGACTGGATGCTTATTCCCAGATTTCCCTACAAGGTAGCCATCAGTGATCAACAGGAGCTCTGGGCCAGGGGGTCAACAGTATAGGAGATAGACTCTATATTTTATCTCCTCTTCTTCTTCAGGCTCTGCAAGACCTAGGGGGGTATTCCCTACTCAACATCCAGAAGGATATGCATGCAAGGCTGGGATGTTGACAGAAAGCAGATGAGTCCTCCTGTGTGTAGACCAAAACTGAAAGATAAGGGCAAAGGGGCTAGCTTTGGGCCTATTTGCAGTTGTAGACAGAGGACTGAGGATCCTAAACTAACTCTAATGTCCTAATGTTGGTTTTAGATTTTGCCTTGGAGTTTAAGTGTGGATGCAAAGCTGGATATGGTTATAACACAAAGCAAGGCATGATTGGTGCCTATCCAGGGCCTGGAGTCAATAGACATACACCTGTGAATGTTCAGCATAAACAACTAAAACTAGATTTCAAGGGGATCTATGTGATACCTGCCTTACAGGCATCTCCCAATACAAAGTGTTAGGTTATCTCTACTTATGGTATCCCTACTGCAGTATATCCCTCCCAATGTTCAACCTGAAAACAGTTTAATCTACCCCTTGAATAGAAGTTAAAAGGTCAGACAGTCAACATAGGAATTCTATGCTCTAGAATCTAAACATTACCAAACATCCAGATTCAGAAGAAGAATACATGCAATACTGGAGACAGAATTAACACAACACATGCTAAACAACATTTCTCATATAAGTTTAATCATGAAATTAGTGGGTTCATGCCAAAAACAAACAACAAGAGATACATAAACTCACAGGTAAGCCGTACAGAGCAACCAGATCAGCTTGTCATGCATTACAGAGCCAAAATCATCAACTTTCAACAACCTTGAATGAATAACACCGTCTGCATATAACAGCCAGGTAGGTGCTCAGCAATTAATTACATTGTTGACCAAAATTTCGCCAGATACACAGTACCATGAAAATGGCGCTCAAACACAACCGGATTGGCACCCAAACTTGAATGCAGCAGGTAGGGGAGGAGACAGGAAGATTTCTCGAGCCCTGCGCCACTGTCCGCTGATTGACACCTCCAGTCGGGTACAAGATCGACTCACGCCATCGCCCACACCTCTGCAACAATCGCCATTAATGGCGCACCAACCCGCGGCCTTGGGAAAATCATCAAACAGTCGATCGCAAGCTTTTCCCGCCGAGACTCATCATTATGATATTTCGAATATGCAGGATCACATTATCCCACATGCATCCCGCGATGACCTCAATAACACCTTATATACTAGGTCATGAGCATATATCATGTCGGTACTTTTGCTCCCGACGACACTAGTATAGACTTCATCATCATCATCCTCCAGCAGCATGATATCCTGTTGTTCGAAATATCACCCTGACGTCATCATGATATTTGAAATATAACCTTCATGATAATCGGCACAACCTGATCCTTCGGAGGAACATCCTCCTGCTGAGCTTATAACAAAAGTCTGGCCGATGAACATCCTGATGACGTCATCATCATATCCTGCTGACGTCATCATCATATCCGCCTACTGCGCACCTCCTCACATCCGGATGACGTCATCATCATGTTTGTAAATATCAGGAGGTCTCTTCAAGATGATCAGTGTTAAAAATATGACCCCCGCGGACCTTGATTGACGTCATCATCATATTCACATCATCATGATATTCAGAAGACAACCAGATATTTGGAAATATCCTCTTGATGTTCAAATATCAGGTTGCACTGTAGCTCCTCTATAAGATCGGGGCGAAAACTGAATATGATGATGCTGCTTGAAAAGATCACCCTCAATAGATAACACACGAAACTAGCAGGCGGATATCTCCTTGATATCAACATCATCATGATGTTCGAACAAACATATATCCGGATGATATGAAAATATCACCCCCTCCTTCGCGAATATCATGATGCAGATAGGCAGAAAGAAAAATATCACCCTGATATACGGATGACGTCAGCATCATCAGGATGAGAAACAAAGAACAGGAAGTAACACAACATCATCAGGATGATATTGACTAAGATCATCCTGACGTTCCAAAATATGATGACCCTAGTGAATATCGGGTCGCAATTACAACTCTTCAACAACATCATCAGGATGATGTTAACCAAGATCACCCGATGATAAAAATATCACCCTGGCGAAATATCATGAAGGCAGAAAATATGATGACCTCCACAAGCAGCAGGATGATAACTGGAAATATGATGATGATGAACACGACCCTTAGGAAAAAACAAGTTAGGTCGAGCAATTCAAAGAATAAGCAACATCATCATCATGCTCGCGCAAGGTGATAAATGGAAGATCACCGGAGGCTTTGAAACATCACCCTCGCAAGCAGATCAGGGCGCACTGTAGCTCGGCAGCATCATCATGATAAAAACCAAACATCACCCGATGACTGAAAATGATGATGATGACGATGAAAAACCCAGTCGATGAAGAACATGATGATGCAGACCAACGAAGACAAGATGATGATGATGACCTCCTCCTCAAGAAAACATGATGCTGCAGTTGAAAAATGCTGAGGAGGTCCAACACTTAGAAAAAATGGGCAAGAAGATAAAGGCTTCAAATGAAGAAACCTCCTGATCATGACAAATCAACCCCTGGTCAAAATGAGTGTCAACAGTGGCTCCGAATGGGGACGTGCAGGTGAAAACCTGCAGCGAGAACCAGATCTCCAGGCAGACCTGACAAAAAGCCAAAAAACGCGAGCTGTACAAGGCATTTACACTACATACAGATTTTACAAATGTGCACAGCAACCAGATATTCATGTAAAATAGAACTTAAGGAATTGGCCATGCACAGGCAATTCCAGAATTTCACCATCTAGGGCCTGGAGGAAATAAGAGTCCTCCCCATGAGTATTGCAAACCTGATATGGGCCCATCCATAAGGGCTGAAATTTGCCATGTTTACCCTTTTCCTGATCTTTAGCATTCCAAATGAGCACCAGATCATTAACTTGAAACTTCCTTTTTGTAGCTCTCCTGTCAAACTGATATTTCTCATCCTGTTGTCTTTTGAGATTGATCTGGTGGGCTCTCCTCCTGTCTTCATCCAATGCAACCAGCTGATTCACTCTTTCTGTCATGGGATCTTCAATGTCCTCATCATTTTCCTGAATGAACCTGTAAACCGGTAGGAGATTGTTTATGGGCAGTCTAGCTGATGCACCATATACTAGCTCAAAAGGTGACTTCCCAATAGCCCTTTTCACAGTCACTCTGTCAGCCCATACTGCTAAATTCAACTTTGAATCCCAAGCTCTCTTGTTCTTGTCCAGTATCCTCTTGACAATTTTCATGATGCTCCTATTGCTTGATTCTGCT
Source organism: Cunninghamia lanceolata (assembly GCA_027924645.1). NCBI lineage: Eukaryota > Viridiplantae > Streptophyta > Pinopsida > Cupressales > Cupressaceae > Cunninghamia > Cunninghamia lanceolata. Next base: position 21,117,188 of record BSBN01000339.1, on the reverse strand, counting down.
TGACCATTTCCTTGTGGGTGATATGGTGATGTATATGACAGGCTTATCCCATACCTGTTGCAAAAATCAACAAACTCACCTGATCTGAAGCACATAGCATTATCAGTGATTATTTTAGATGGTACTCCAAACCTGATGATGATGTTCTCTAGTATGAAGTCTGTCACCACCTTACTTGTAGCTCTTTTAGTTGGAATAGCCTCAATCCATTTGGTAAAGTAGTCAGTTGCCACCAAAATCCAACTGTGTCCCCCACTTGATTTGTCTGCAATTTCCCCTATAAAATCAATTCCCCATTGCTGGAATGGAGCATCCACAGGTGCAGTTCTGAGGGGTAAAGCACCATGATATTTCAGCTTTCCTGAGAATCTCTGGCAAGGGTCACATTTTCTTACTAACCTCTGTGCATCTGAAAAGAGAGTGGGCCACCAATATCCTGCCCTGAGAATTTTATGAGCTGTTGTTTGGGCAGTATAATGGCCACCACACAATCCTTTATGCATGTCAATCAAAATATTGTTAGCCATATTCTTATCCACACATCTCAGCAGCACACCATCAGGATTTTTCCAGTACAGCTCACCTTGAACAACAACATACCTGATTGCATGTAGCTTCAGAGTCCTCTTTTGATTGTCACTGAAATGGGAGGGACAATTCAGATTTTGCAAATAATAGGCAATATCCTTGTACCATTCAGATCCTGATACACTTACATTTTCATCTTGGACTGCATTAACTTGGCATGCTTCCAAGTTTGACTGTGCCATCATCTTGGCTAGTCCTTGTCCTCTTATCAATTTAGTAACTTGTATGTCTATGTTGAATTCCTGCAGTTTGTTTATCCATCTGCACCTTCTTCCAGTCACCTCCTGCTGAGTGAATATGTCTTTGACTGCAGCATGAGGTACATATGCAATTATATGTGACCCTACCAAGTATGGTCTGAAACTTTTAATGGCTCTAACTAGTGCATATGCCTGCTTCTCCATAATATCATACTTCAATTCAGAGGCCTGCAGGGACATACTGAAGAAAGCAATGGGCTGTTCAAAACCATCTTCATTTTTCTGTAACAAACATGCAGCTACAGTATGAAAGGAAGCAAAAGAAAACACTTGAAATGGCCTAGAAAAATCAGGAGATTTAAGAACAGGGGCCATCTTTATTGCCTCTTTGATATTCTGAAATGATTCTGTTGCTTCCCTTTCCCAGTTGACAGTTGCATCCTTCTTCATCATCTTGGAAATGTTCCTTGTGATCTCTGCAAAGTTGGGAACAAATCTTCTGACAAAGTTTACCTGTCCAAAGAAGGACTGAACTCCTTTCACACTTTTTGGCATTTGGATCCTGTCAATGGCTGCCACTCTCTCTGGATCTATCCTGACTCCATCCTTGGAAACAATGTGTCCCAGAAGTTTTCCTTCAACTACTCCAAAGGCACACTTCTTTGGGTTTAAAGAAATACCATATTCTAGTGCTCTTATAAAAATCTGCTCCAGATGCAAACAGTGCTGCTCTTCTTTCTTTGAGTAGGCAGTCAGGTCATCCTGATATACTGCCAGGATTGAATCAATCAGCCCTGCAAAAGCAACATCCATTGCTCTTTGAAATGTAGCACCTGCATTTGTTAGTCCAAATGGCATTCTAACATACACATATGTTCCCCATGGAGTGGTAAAGGCAGTCTTATACTGTTCTGATCCTTTTACCTTTACCTGATTATATCCTGAAAATCCATCCATCATGGATAGGAGTTCACAACCAGTCACTTTCTGCAACATAGCCTCCATATTAGGCAGTGGATAGTTATCCTTCAAAGAGGATACATCCAAGTTCCTGAAATCAACACACAACCTAATATCACCATTCTTTTTCCTGACTGGGACAAGGTTAGACACCCAAGTTGAATGTCTGATGGGCACAATTATTCCAGCATCCCTGAGCCTTTTGAGTTCTTCCTGCATCTTGGGAGCTAAGGTAGGATTTATAGGCCTTTGCCTCTGTCTAAATGGCTTAGCTTCAGGCTTCAGTGGGATCTCATGCTGGAATAAGTCTTCTCTATAAGCTTTTAGGTCCTCATATGACCAAGCAAAAACATGTTTATACCTTTTTAGCAATGCAATCAGCATGCTTCTTATGTGTGGTTTGAGCTGTTTGCCAATATATACCTTCTGAGGGGCCTGAGATGTCCCCAAATTTATTTCTTCTAAATCCTCCTTATTTGTGGGGGATGTCTTTGTGACCATTTTGTCTCTACTGTCAAAGGCTCTTTCCAAAGCTACTAACCCTCTAGGGATCTTGTTAGTCTTCAACTGGATGATCTCCTTCCCTACAAGAGTCTCTTTTCCATCTACAGTCTCTACAAAAGCTTGGAAATCAATCTGTTGGTTCTCATACTCATCTATGCAGTGCAAAAATTTCAGCAAATCCCTATCATCATTAAAAACTTGCCAATTGCATATATTTTCTGGTATGGCAGGCCTAATTTTAACTTCTACATCTGTGACACCTGACAGAGTGATGTCATCTGGCCTTATTGCAACATTGGCTAAGAAATCAGCCATAACATTTTTTGACCTTTCTACCCAGCCAATTGAAAATGCATCAAATAACTCAATAGTATCCCAAACAGCATGCTTGTATTGCTTCAGTCTTTTATTCTTTGCAGCATACTTATTTCTGATTTGGGATACAATCAGCTCAGAGTCTCCAAATACTCTTAACATCTTAATTCCATGTTTGAGAGCAATATTCAGGCCTAAAAGTAAAGCCTCATATTCTGCAATATTATTTGTGCAATCAAACCTCAGCAAGAAAGAGGATTTGAGGAGCTTACCAGTTGGAGACAGGAAAACAACTCCAGCTCCAGAACCTTCTTTTGCACAAGCTCCATCAAAAAACATGGTCCACAATCCTTGCTGATCCAGCTCTTCAGTGCAGACATTTTTCTTTTCATCCTCTGTATCATCTGAGACAACCCTGAAGTTATCACAGTCAGTGTCCACAAAGCATACCTGTTCATTTGCTTCTTGGTCTTCCACTGTCTCTGATGATCTCTGCTCTCTGATTAACTTGACATCCCTGCCATTCATTGGAATCATGGCATATGATAGGTCCAGCTGCATACTTCCACCTATTAGTGCTGCCCATCTTCTTGACAGCAGCATACCATACTGTGGCTTGATGTCAACCACTATTATATTCATTTTGTATCTTTTTTTCAGGAAATGCTGCCAGTTTGAAATCTACATCCTTCATGATTCCAATAACTGGTACCTCTCTGGCATCCATTGCATAGCATTTTCCACATGCCTTGTCAATTTTTAATCCTGTTTGTTGCATGATAGCCAAAGGCATGACATTTGTGGATGCTCCAGAGTCAAGCATACAATTTCTAATTATTTTACCATTTATAACCAGGGAAACATAAAATGGTTCCACCTGTGAAGGACACTTTGTCATGGTCATTCCTAAATAGACTTCAGGAGTCTCATCTTCTTCATTGCACAGGACCTGTTTCTCACCCTGGGTCTGATCATTTTGCTTAACTTGAAAAGGTACCCCTGAGATTAGGGATATTGTTCTATTCTTGATCTCTTCCACTTTCATGAGTTCCATAAGTGGAACAGAGACCTTTACCTGAGTGAGGATCTGGGCTATATCAAATGGAGCACAGTTTTGTACAGCAGTTGTAGCTTGCTCCACAATCTTGCTTTTATCCTGAGCTGACTTAGCTTTCATTCTCATAGTTCCCTGATCATCATTCCTGTCTTGGGAACCTCTACTTTGATCTTCAGCCTGAGGGGTTTTGTTTTCTGGTCCTTGGAAATCATGACCTGTTCTGTATCTAAAGTTCTGCTTGTTATTTACCCACTGCCTTTTTTGTGGTTCAGTTCCTTTATGACCATGCATCTGCTGACCTGCAGAAATATCTTCTGGCTGATGTGAGCTGCCAACCTGATTTTTACCTCTGAGATTGTAGTTGCTCTTGACCTGAGCAACTGCTGCAGCTGTGAAGGCTCTGATTTCCTCATCAGAAGGTCGCTGTAGGTTACTCAGAAAATTGTGTGAGTTCTGAGCATACACATAATTATCCTCATGATCTTCATCAGATGGGGACTGTTGGCAGGCCAGAACCTGATCATCTGTCTTCTCATCAGCACCACATAGAGTATATCCATTACCTATGGACATCATGTTAACATCATCATCCTGCACATGATGTGGCTCATTGCACTCATTACAAGATGTAGCATTATCATACAAAGATTGGGCAATCATGCACTGTGACTGTGAATGTGGCATCTGACAGATTATACACCACGGAGCGTCATCAGCAATATTTATAGTTTTCTTTAGGGGATCAGGAGTTTCCTTGGCATGTTGAGCCCTCTGATTTGTGTTGTTACGTGAAAATACAGGCTTACCATCATGCCAACTGGTGTTATAAGGCATATCATGTAATGATGGCCTCTTTTCCTGTCTTTGATAGACTTGCCTATCAGGACCCATCCCTTTTTCACTTCTAGCTAATCTATAGCTCATGTCCTTAACAACATTTGCCAGTTTGTCTATCTTATCTTCAGGAGCAGATGTACTACCTTGAGTGTTCTGAGGCTTATTTGGATTCTGCAGAATTTTTACATCATCCCTTCTATTTGTCTTGCCTGATGCTTTCCTATTGTTTTCAATATTCACTGCAATCCTGAAAGCATCCCTAAGAGTGGCAGGACCTTTATCTCTCAGTCCATATGCAGTCTTTGCATCAAAGGCATTGATGTACAAAATTATGCACATTGGTTCATTTGGCCTCATGTGATGTGGCAGTTTGTTCAACACTTTAGTAAATCTTGCATTAAAGTCTGCAACCTGTTCATTTGACCCTTTGGTGATACTGGTGAACTCATTTACAAAGAAGCTAGGGTCAGTTTTATCACCATATTGCTCCTTGAATATCCTCTTAAAATCATCCCATGATGATATGCTCCGGTCAGGCAGATTCCTGTACCATTCTCTTGCCTCATCTATTAAGGATTGCATGAATGACTTCATGAAAACATCCTCATGCTCAACCTCAAAATTATCCATGACATTTTGAAAGGCCTTTAGGTGATCTTCTCCTGACACTGTATTGTTTCCTGAAAACTTAGGCACTTGCAGCCTCAGATGCTTATCAATGGGGTTAGGATACCCAGGAATACCATCAAACACCAGCTGCCTGAATCTATCTAGCTGCATGGGCTGTCTGTTTGGCTGATTAACATTAACATTTCTATTTGCATTTTGGTTTCCTGCATTGTTTAGTGGTATCCTAGCATCATTCACATTTTGTCTGTCATCATGATGCTGATGATGCACTTCATATCTTTGCTGATGTCTTTGCATATTTGCATTTTCTAAAGTAGGAACTGAATTATTCTGGGCAGTTCTCAAGGCTTGCACTTTCTGCTGTATATCATCTCTGATTTTCATGGCTTGTAGGTATTCTAGTTCTGCTCTTAGGCTTTTGATTTCTTCAGCCAATTGTTCATCCTTAGGTCTGGAGGTAGATGGTCTCATACCATTTGGGTCATCATCTTCATCATCCCTTAGGGACTCTGCCTCTTCAAACCTCTCACTTGGGTCTAGAAAAGGGCATTCTTGGAACACCTCTGACCTCATTCTGATACTACCACCCTGTTGCCTCTCATATGCACCTTGGATATCTGCTTCTGCACTTGAAAAATAAGGAGCATGCTGTCCTGATGGCCTAGGGTTATCTTGTATCTCATCACTTTTTCTGGGGGAGCTCTCATGACTAGCTGAGACAGTTCCCTTTCTTCTATACATCGTTCTTTTTGTTAATGGTAACTCTTCAAATAAAGGAGTTTGTTGGGATCTTCTCCCCTGCATATAAATTTACTTTGACTGGTTGGGAGATTACTTCGGAGTCGCCACCTATTGCTAGGAAATGTTTTCTTCTGAAAACCAGGGTTCTTCCACAAGGTTCCCCAGTGGAGTAGATTACTATTTCTGACTCAGATGGGTCACATATATATCACTGGAGATGATTAGATAACACTTTTACTTCTCACTCCCCAGCGGAGTCGCCAATTTCTGTTGACTTTTTCCCAGACTGGATGCTTATTCCCAGATTTCCCTACAAGGTAGCCATCAGTGATCAACAGGAGCTCTGGGCCAGGGGGTCAACAGTATAGGAGATAGACTCTATATTTTATCTCCTCTTCTTCTTCAGGCTCTGCAAGACCTAGGGGGTTATTCCCTACTCAACATCCAGAAGGATATGCATGCAAGGCTGGGATGTTGACAGAAAGCAGATGAGTCCTCCTGTGTGTAGACCAAAACTGAAAGATAAGGGCAAAGGGGCTAGCTTTGGGCCTATTTGCAGTTGTAGACAGAGGACTGAGGATCCTAAACTAACTCTAATGTCCTAATGTTGGTTTTAGATTTTGCCTTGGAGTTTAAGTGTGGATGCAAAGCTGGATATGGTTATAACACAAAGCAAGGCATGATTGGTGCCTATCCAGGGCCTGGAGTCAATAGACATACACTTGTGAATGTTCAGCATAAACAACTAAAACTGGATTTCAAGGGGATCTATGTGATACCTGCCTTACAGGCATCTCCCAATACAAAGTGTTAGGTTATCTCTACTTATGGTATCCCTACTGCAGTATATCCCTCCCAATGTTCAACCTGAAAACAGTTTAATCTACCCCTTGAATAGAAGTTAAAAGGTCAGACAGTCAACATAGGAATTCTATGCTCTAGAATCTAAACATTACCAAACATCCAGATTCAGAAGAAGAATACATGCAATACTGGAGACAGAATTAACACAACACATGCTAAACAGCATTTCTCATATAAGTTTAATCATGAAATCAGTGGGTTCATGCCAAAAACAAACAACAAGAGATACATAAACTCACAGGTAAGCCGTACAGAGCAACCAGATCAGCTTGTCATGCATTACAGAGCCAAAATCATCAACTTTCAACAACCTTGAATGAATAACACCGTCTGCATATAACAGCTAGGTAGGTGCTCAGCAATTAATTACATTGTTGACCAAAATTTCGCCAGATACACAGTACCATGAAAATGGCGCTCAAACACAACCGGATTGGCGCCCAAACTTGAATGCAGCAGGTAGGGGAGGAGACAGGAAGATTTCTCGAGCCCTGCGCCACTGTCCGCTGATTGACACCTCCAGTCGGGTACAAGATCGACTCACGCCATCGCCCACACCTCTGCAACAATCGCCATTAATGGCGCACCAACCCGCGGCCTTGGGAAAATCATCAAACAGTCGATCGCAAGCTTTTCCCGCCGAGATTCATCATCATGATATTTCGAATATGCAGGATCACATTATCCCACATGCATCCCGCGATGACCTCAATAACACCTTATATACTAGGTCATGAGCATATATCATGTCGGTACTTTTGCTCCCGACGACACTAGTATAGACTTCATCATCATCATCCTCCAGCAGCATGATATCCTGTTGTTCGAAATATCACCCTGACGTCATCATGATATTTGAAATATAACCTTCATGATAATCGGCACAACCTGATCCTTCGGAGGAACATCCTCCTGCTGAGCTTATAACAAAAGTCTGGCCGATGAACATCCTGATGACGTCATCATCATATCCTGCTGACGTCATCATCATATCCGCCTACTGCGCACCTCCTCACATCCGGATGACGTCATCATCATGTTTGTAAATATCAGGAGGTCTCTTCAAGATGATCAGTGTTAAAAATATGACCCCCGCGGACCTTGATTGACGTCATCATCATATTCACATCATCATGATATTTGGAAGACAACCGGATATTTGGAAATATCCTCCTGATGTTCAAATATCAGGTTGCACTGTAGCTCCTCTATAAGATCGGGGCGAAAACTGAATATGATGATGCTGCTTGAAAAGATCACCCTCAATAGATAACACACGAAACTAGCAGGCGGATATCTCCTTGATATCAACATCATCATGATGTTCGAACAAACATATATCCGGATGATATGAAAATATCACCCCCTCCTTCGCGAATATCATGATGCAGATAGGCAGAAAGAAAAATATCACCCTGATATACGGATGACGTCAGCATCATCAGGATGAGAAACAAAGAACAGGAAGTAACACAACATCATCAGGATGATATTGACTAAGATCATCCTGACGTTCCAAAATATGATGACCCTAGTGAATATCGGGTCGCAATTACAACTCTTCAACAACATCATCAGGATGATGTTAACCAAGATCACCCGATGATAAAAATATCACCCTGGCGAAATATCATGAAGGCAGAAAATATGATGACCTCCACAAGCAGCAGGATGATAACTGGAAATATGATGATGATGAACACGACCCTTAGGAAAAAATAAGTTAGGTCGAGCAATTCAAAGAATAAGCAACATCATCATCATGCTCGCGCAAGGTGATAAATGGAAGATCACCGGAGGCTTTGAAACATCACCCTCGCAAGCAGATCAGGGTGCACTGTAGCTCGGCAGCATCATCATGATAAAAACCAAACATCACCCGATGACTGAAAATGATGATGATGACGATGAAAAACCCAGTCGACGAAGAACATGATGATGCAGACCAACGAAGACAAGATGATGATGATGACCTCCTCCTCAGGAAAACATGATGCTGCAGTTGAAAAATGCTGAGGAGGTCCAACACTTAGAAAAAATGGGCAAGAAGATAAAGGCTTCAAATGAAGAAACCTCCTGATCATGACAAATCAACCCCTGGTCAAAATGAGTGTCAACAGAACCCTCTGCCATGGATGACAAAGGAGAGTCTACTGAGACAGTTGCAGAAGAGACAAAGGAGATGAGTAAGGAGAAAACTAAGGATCTAGATTCCTCTACTCCAGAAGAGGAAGTCCATGAAGAAGCAAACATCTCTCCTCCTGTTTCCCCAACAGACTCTGGATCTAAGGGAGAAGAAAGAATAGAAGAGAAAATTAGTCAAGAAGAAGAGGTAAAGGGAAGAGAAAAATATCAAATAGAGAAGATCCCAGGAGACAGTTCTGAGACTGCAGAAGGAAAGAAGACTCTGTCTCTGGCAAGAGACACTGTACAAACTGTTAAAGATTTCTTGACTAAAGAAATGATGGAGATTGATGAACCAGAGTTACTTCAAGGACCATTCAATTTTGATTCCCTCTCCCCGGTTCAAACTATGAAGATAGCATCCTTTGCCCAAGCAAAGGCAAAAGAAAAACTTTTGAAGTCTCACATGGAAGACTATGAGCTAATAGAGATTGCATCCGGTGCATTAGAGAAAATCATGCCATCCTTCTAGAAGGATCATTCGGCCTCTTCATCCAGTAACTTAAAATCTCTTGTTAATTCAATTAGCACACATTTTGATTCTTTGGAGAAGTCAGCTGAAGATAAAATCTGGAAAGAGTTTTTGGGAAAGAGATTCTCTGAAGTACACGGGCTAATAACAAATGATAGGAGAACTATGGATATTGGGATAAAGATCTTAGAAAATGCTCTTAAAGATGGCAGAGAGATATATAAATTTTGCTTATCCTGGTCTAAAGTGACAAAGGATATTGAGAAGAAAGTGAAAGAGCAAGAGGATAAACTGTCAAGTTTATCTCAGAATTTTGATCCTCTCACCTCTTCCATAATAAATCAAGAGTGTCAGACTATTGCAGTCATAAATGAAATAAAGAAGCTTGAGAAGGAGAAGAAAAATAGAATAAGTAGGTTAAGTGAACTTAGAGGGATAATTATCCCTAAATTAGAGGCCATGCATGAGGCCCTAACTGATGCTCAGACCAGTGATCCAACAAATCTAAAAAGGACAGAGGCTTTTGCATTCCTGTTGAGTGGTCACATCTCAATTTTGGACAAGATGAAGTAGAGTTGGGCTGTAGAATTTGTCCAGTTGAAGACAACTTTTGCAGATATACTTTAGTGTATGTAAGTATAACATGTATATATACTTATGCAGCCAAGTATAGTTGAATTTTAGGAATTTTCGTGTGTGGATTCTACCCTTTACCATTGATGTAAAAGGGGGAGTGAGGAGTAATGAAAAATGGGGAATCCAGCTAAGGGGGAGCTCCAGAAAAGTGTACATTAGAATAGAGCATCAACAAAGGGGCAGTGTAGTGTGACACTTAGTCATTTTTCACTAAGTGTTGCCATCAATGCCAAAGGGGGAGATTGTTGGCAAGAGACACTGTGTGACTTCATGAATGTTGTCATTGACGGCAACAAAGTCCTTCCCACACATCCGCAAGATATTGTGTGTCTCTACCGGATGTCAGATTGAAAAGTGTTGTGGTTCGATAAGCAAGAACATAGCATGCAGCAAGGTCTGACAATCAGGTCTGGATCTCTCAGAGGAGGTATCTTAGCAAAGTGCAGACTTGGCAATGTCAAGAGGAGTATCATGAATGATATAATCCAGAGATTGAGCCTTCGGTGATGAAAGAGTGAAAAGATTTAAGCACCTAAGTGTTGGGTTCCTATTTGGCAGAGTAGACTGAGGAAGACATAACCGACAAAGCATCAGACTTTAATTTGGATGAGATATTGAAAGTCATCAAGCCTCTTGAGGTATCATTCATGATTGGCTAACATGATTGATGACTTCTATAACTATTTTTTTGATACGCATCAATTAGTAAGGATTCAGCTGACAGACCAAAGTTTGGGAAGATATTGAGTATTTCGGATGCCGACTAGGAAGTTGATAAAATCCTTGGTGCGAATATATATACCAGATTGATTTCGGTATGAAGGTGTGTGTGGTGTGTTGTGAAGTGTGAAGAAAAAGTAGAGAGCTATGTGGAAGCAATAATACAGGTCCGGTATGTGACAGGACAACAGCACCAAAGAAGAGGAAGAATGAAGTGCAGTAGATCAGTGTATGGAGCCTAACTAGAACTGAACCTCAGCATATGTGGATGCTTCTCATCAGTTCAAGTATCTTGTTACCTTCTTTGTACCTTGTAGAAAGTGAGTCTCTTGTAGGTAGTGAGCCTCTTGTGAGCAGTGTGCTTGGGCAAGTGCCATTTTGTACTATCTTATTCATTTAACAAAGAATACAATCTTGGGTTAGTCACCCCATGGTTTTTCCCTTAATAGGGTTTTCCACATCAAAATCATTATGTTATGTGTATTAATTCTATCTATGTTTTCATAGTTATGTTTGCTTATATGATTTGATGCTGCACTAATTGTTAAAGAAGGACAAAAAGTTAAAGTAATTAAGATAACTGATTCACCCCACTCTCAGTTATCAAAAAAATTGTAAACCCTAAACCATAAACCATAAACCCCAAACCCTAAACCCTAAACACCCTAAACCCTAAACCCTAAACAATAAACCCTAAACCATAAGCCCTAAAACCTAAACCAAAAACCCTAAACCCTAAACCATAGACCGTAAACCCTAAACCCTAAATCCTAAACACTATACGAGAAACCTAATCCATAAACCATAAACTCTAAACCCTAAACACCCTAAACCCTAAACTGCAAACCATAAACCCTAATCCGTAAACCCTAAACCCTAAGCCCTAAACCATAAACAATAAACCATAAACCATAAACCATAAACCATAAACCCTAAACCCTAAACCCTAAACCCGAATCCCTAAGCCCTAAACCCTAAACCCTAAACCCTAAATCTAAAACTCTAAACCCTAAACCATAAACACAAAACCCTAAACTATAAACCATAAACCCTAAACCCTTAACACAAAAACCTAAACCTGAAACCCAAAACCCTAAACCCTAAACCATAAACCATAAACCATAAAGCATAAACACTAAACCATAAACCATAAACCCTAAACCCCATACCATAAACCCTAAACCCTAAACACTAAACCCTAAACCCTATACCATAAACCCTAAACCATAAACCATAAACCATAAAACCTAAACCATAAACACCAAACCATAAACCATAAACTCTAAACCCTAAACCCTAAATCCTAAACACTAAACCCTAAACCCTAAGTCTAAGCCCTAAACCCTAAACCATAAACCATAAACCATAAACCCTAAACCCTAAACACTAAACCCTAAACAATAAACCATAAACCATAAATCCTAAGCCATAAACCCTAAACCCTAAACCCTTAACGCTATACCATAAACCCTAAACCATAAACCATAAACCATAGACCCTAAACCCTTAACGCTATACTATAAACCCTAAACCCTAAATCCTAAGCCATAAACCCTAAACCCTCAACGCTATACCATAAACCCTAAACCATAAACCATAAACCATAGACCATAAACATAAAACCCTAAACCCTAAATTCTAAACCCCAAACCCTAAACCCTAAACCCTAAACCACAAACACTAAACCCTAAACCCTAATCCCTAAACCTTAAACCCTAAACCCTAAACCCTAAACCCTAAACCATAAACCCTAAACCCTAAAACCTAAACCATAAATCTTAAACCCTAAACCATAAACTCTAAATCCTAATTCCTAATCCCTAAACACCCTAAACCCTAAACCATAAACTCTAAACCCTAAACCCTCAACCACAAACACAACCATAAACCCTAAACCCTAAACCCTAAACCCTAAACCCTAAACCATAAACCATAAACCACAAACCCTAAACCATAAACCATAAACCTGATACCATAAAACCCTAATCCCTAAACCCTAAACCCTTAATGCTATACCATAAATGCTAAACAATAAACCCTAAATCCTAAACCCTAAACCCTAAACCATAAACCATACACCCTAAACATAAAACCCTAAACCCTAAACCCTAAACCCTAAACCCTAAACCCTAAACTCTAAACCATAAATCTTAAACCCTAAACCATAAAACATAAATGATAAACCCTAAACCCTAAACACCCTAAACCCTAAACCCTAAACCCTAAACTATAAATCCTAAACCCTAAACCACAAACCCTATACCGTAAACCCTAAACCCTAAACCATAAACCAAAAAGCCTAAACCATAAACACTAAACCCTAAACCCTAAACCCTAAACCCTAAACCCTAAACCCTAAACCCTAAACACTAAACCATAAACTCTAAACCCTAAACCCTAAACCCTAAACCATAAACCATAAACCATAAACCATAAACCCTAAACCCTAAACCGTAAATCCTAAACTCTAAAACCTAAACCATAAACCATAAACCATAAACCATAAACTCTAAACCCTAAACCCTAAACCCTAAATGTTAAACCCTAAACCCTAAATCGTGAACCCTAAACCCTAAGCCATATACCCCAAACCCTAAACCCTAAACACCCAAAACCCTAAACCATAAACCATAAACCATAAACCATAAACCATAAACCCTAAAACCTAAACCCAAAACCCTAAACCCTAAACCATAGACCCTAAACCCTAAACTATAGACCCTAAACTCTAAACCCTAAACCATAAACCCTAAATGTTAAACGATAACCCTAATCCCTAAACAATAAACCCTAAACCCTAAACACCCTAAACCCTAAACCCTAAACCCTAATCCCTAAACCCTAAACCCTAAACCATAAACCATAAACTATAAACCCTAATCCCTAAACCCTAAACCCTAAACCCTAACCGATAAACCCTAAACCCTAAACCATAAACTATAAACCCTAAACCATAAACCATAAATTTGAAACCCTAAACCATAAACCATAAACCACAAACACAAAACCCTAAACCTTAAACCATAAACCCTAAACCCTAAACACAAAAACCTAAACCCTAAACCCTAAACCCTAAACCCTAAACCCTAAAGCATTAACCATAAACCATAAACCCTAAACCCTAAACCATCAACCATAAACCATAAACCCTAAACCCCATACCATAAACCATAAACCCTAAACACTAAACCATAGAACCTAAACCCTAAACCCTAAACCATAGAACCTAAACCATAAACCATAAACCATAAACACTAAACCATAAACCATAAACTCTAAACCCTAAACCCTAAATCCTAAACCATAAACCCTAAACACCCTGAACCCTAAACCCTAAACCCTAAACACTAAACACTAAACCCTAAACCCTAAACCCTAAACCCTAAACCCTAAACCCTAAACCTTAAACCATAAATCCTAAACCATAAACCCTAAACCCTAAAGACATCCATGACCTCCACATAACAAAACAACATTAGCCCCATTTTTTCATCACCCAAAAACTAATCAACCTATAACTGCAACAAAAAAAAGAATATCAATTAAGTGGTGTACGCATGAGGCGATTTCAAGACATTTTTGGGATTAGTGGTGGATGGTGTTTGATCACCCACCACATGCTAATTATGAGGTACCGCTATATTTTTTGAGAAAATTATGGGTGGAGTTTCAATTGGGTAAAAAACCCAATTATTTTGATATGAGAGAATTTTAGGATGTTGGTCGTGGCATGCCACAACACAGACCAGGGGCACGAGTTGACTCCAATTGACCTGTTCCTCCTGCTCCTATGGTTGCAGGATTATGCCCACGATTCCTGCACCTATTTAGCACCAGGTAGGGTTGTCGACATTAGGAGCATTGAGTAGACTCTCGGCTAATCTCACTGAACAAGCTGCCCACATGGCAGATGAATTCAGTGGTGGAGAGCATCATGGAGGAGTCAATGCATCTCATCATAGAGCCTCAGGCATGTCAGGGGCACATTTGTGTACAAATTGCAATCAACCGTGTTATGGTCCTGCTCCTACATACACATCAGATGTAGCTACAATAAAAATGGAGTCATACTTGGATCTACTATATTTAGATGATAATCCTACACAGGTACATTGACCACATTTTATTAAATATTTCAAGTGCATAATTTGAACGTATCAAAATTTATATAAATAATTTAATGAATTAATATATAATTGTGAACTATTTGTTGTACAGATCTCAAGTCGCTCTAGGGCCACATCACAATTCGATACATTGAATTTTGCATCAACAGTTGTAGAGATTGGCACACCTTACGGGGTAAACCAATATATCTTAACCCTAAAACCATATGTATCTAATTCTAGTTTAAATTTTCTTCTTGAAACTTATCAATATTATATTTTAAATTAACAAGTGTATAAATAAATAAATGACTATATGTACATGTACGTGAAACACTACTATTGCAGTGATTTCAGGTCATGTGGCAGGTCCCATGTTTGACCGAACATGTGGCTCAGGTGTTTCTTCCACTGATCCTCCATCGTTGGCTGTTATGCCTGAGTATTCCCTGGTGTGTTTTAAAAAATTGTACTAAATTTGTACTAAGTTATTTTTTGAGTTTATATAAATTTATATATGCACCCATATATATGTAAGTGCAGGATGATAGGAGTGCAACTATTGGTTAGGTTGCTAGTCAGGGACAATTTCATGAGCCATCTACACATTTTGAGATCCTAAACTTTACTAAATTTTCTATGTGCAATTTCTAGGTCTTTATATGCTAAATAAATTCTAACTTATTTCAAACTTGCTTTATTTGAAATTCTAGCAATTAGCAGGTCAAACTTTTGGTCAAGAAGATGAAACAACTATACCACCTGCACAACAAAATGTGGGAGTAGATGAGCATGATTGCATGGTAATTTAAATGCACACTTTAAAGCCTACATTTAAATATTTAATTTCATATTTTTTATAAATTAAATTAAATTTGGATGGTAACCTAATTCTTGAGTGTTTTAAATTTGAATATCCAGGAATTAGCACCTGATGCTTTATGATCACTTAGGCAATAGAATGTGGGAGGAGATGACCAACATCATATGGTAATTTAATCATACATTAAAGTCTAGATTTAAATATTTAATATGAGTATTTTATAAATTAAATTAAATCTTCAATCAAATGAAATTTACATTTCAGAAGCACATGTATGTGTCATTTTAAAAAAATTTAAATCTGATTGCAAGTTTCTTTCTCTTGTGTACAACATGAGGTAGATCCATCTATTTCACAAGGAAGAAAGAGGCCTCTTTCAGATTTGAACTTGAGTGATGATCATACCTGACATAGATTTTTATTTCATAGACTAAACTGTATGATGTGCACATTATTTTTTATATATGTCGTGCCAGGACTTTGACTATATATGTCGAACTTGCTATTACATGTACTTCTAGATATATTTTAGTATTTCATGAACTATGATTTGTATTTATTTATATGCTGACGATGAGTAGATATTTTAGTACACATTTCATGGGTCCTACCTATATTTTATAGTATTTCATGGACTTATCTAGATAGATCTACATGTACATATTATTGAGTGTATGCTAGATAATAGTTAAAGATAATATGTTAAATATGCTTCATTGTTCACTTCTAGATTATAAATTATTTAATTGAGACATGTTAGAAGATTTCTCTCTACTACATTTTTTAATTTAAGAAGTGATTATGCATTATGGTTCAATAGTTCTTGAAATAGTGAACAATCTATTAATTGCCAAAATTAATTAAATGTTTTCATTTATATTTATATTCAAAATTCAAAATTCTAATACATCACCTCACAAACCTAAATTAAGTTAATTTACATAGTGGAATAGATAGGTTTGGTGTTACAATTATCTAATAGATAAGTTTGGTGTTACAATTATCTAATAGATAAATTTAGGGCACTTTATAACAAGGTAATTTACCTAGGATAAACCTTGCATTTCCCTTCATGTATGTGTTAAAGTAGACTTCGTAGTTATAGTACCAACAATGTTGGAACTAAAGATGGGGTTCATGTAGATGCATGCATAATCAAAAAGTAAGGTCATTAACTCTAATAGTCTAGTGTACACAAGCATACATACTCTATAATACAACAATTAATTTGGCAATAAAATGAGATGTGTGCAATCCAATGCAATAGCTAGAGTGATTTTATTCAAAAGATAAGTGCACCTATATTACAATTTTCTTCAAAAGTTGAAACAACCTACAAAATACAACGGTGTAAGGCTCAATCCACTATGTGAGCAATTCAATATGTAAAATTTGGACTAATCAAGTCTTCATAAGGTAACATACCTAGTCCAATTTGCTACATATGGTAAAGTGAATTGCAAAATATGATAAAATGATAAGGATGTTAGACTCACTTTGATAGTGTCCAAACAAAATCTTCCTTAAAAAAACATTCAAAACATGATTCAAATGAAGCATTTAATTATTGTAGAAGAAACTAGTAGGAAATTCAAATCTTATCCACACAATATAAGCTACAAAAAAGTTTATCACAATTTGAAATTATTCAAGAGAGATTTTGTGCATAATTTCTTGTGAGGGTTGTGGTGATTAGAAGTAGCACTTGCAATTAATACATCTTACAAAAATCCACTTTCAAGTATGCTTTGATGGATTCTCATATGTACATGTGAATTTATCTAATGTGTAGATAAATTTTTCCAATTTTTGAATAGATAGTATATACCTTATCAAGGCCCCTTCATTTTTCCTATTTTTGACAATCCATTTTCTGCTCTTTCCAGAACTTCCAGTTTCATGTGTTTAGCTTTAGTAGCCTTCTCCAAGTGATCTCTTCTTGTATTTATACATTCTCTTGAGATCTTCTCTTTTATACCTTATTGGTTGACAATGTTGGTGCATTAATCAAGCTTATAATGATTACTCAGAATGTTTTTAGTGCTAGGGAATTATTTCATTTTTGAGATTCCTTTTGCTATGTAGATTCTTGTCTTGGTTTGATTGGCCATTCTCTTAGTAGTTCTATTGAGTGGGTATTAGGGATTAGCTTTAAGTTCTTAATAACGTCTTTGATTGGTCATGAAGGCAAGTGGCTATTAGGGATTGTTATGACAATCGGTGTTTGGATGACCACTTATGCATTTTACAGTCCTCTCTTGTTTCATTAGGACAATCCTATAATTGGTTTGGTAGCCTCTTATGAATTTCATGAAGGCCACTTGTTGCCATAAATACATCTCTATCTAACTAGCATATGACCATTTAGAATGATATAAGATCATCAATCACTGTGAAAACCTCTTGACTAACATGATTAATTTATTGTTTCATGAGTGTCCTATTTGTTTCATGACTATCCTATTTGTTTTATTATTGTCATATGGATTTTTTCAATGGACTTTAGATGATATAACCTCATTATGACTAATTTTTAGATTTGAATTGCTCTTATGAGAACATCTCAATGATTTATGACAGTCTAGATTAGATATGGCAATAATCTTCATGCATGACAATAATATTCTATTTGCTATGACAATGAGTAACCTTTATGGTAGTCATTTAGTTTGAAATAATGACTATTTACTACCTTAACTATGCACGATAACCCTCATTATTATCTTAGCAGTCGTAAATAATTCTACAACACCAATGACTACACCTAGGTAATATGATAGCACAATCCCATATTTATTAGTGATAGCATTAGACTATTCAAGACAATGATTGAAGGATATAGAGGAGGACCATGGCATTCATAGAGGTGATATTAAACCATGTTTCAAATATGCAAACTATTCGAAGACTATTTCCCTTTAACTATCATGACACTACTTTTCAACTTTTGTGCATTTAAATAATATAAAATAAATGCTAAATCAACACATCTCAAAATATAGCTAAAGTGGGTACAAAAATGATAGGAAAAATACAAACTATATACTTATTGAACCTCTACACTAATATCATTTGTGGAAATCATAAAATAATATTCAATCCATGAAAATTAAATACATAGATCATAAAAAGAGTCTCAAAACAAAAAAAATAGGTCCATTATTAAACGTATGAGTATATCTATACAATTAGCTTATAGGTCCATGTTATTAGTTTGACATGACTACAAAATTGATCTACCATTTACATTATGATGAAATCTTGTAGTGGCAATCATGGAAAAATCTACTTGTAGGATACACCTACAAGAAATAATGAATGTAAATGAGAATGAAAGAATATGTACCAAAAACACAAAATATTAATGCAATATGTAACTAAATAACATAAAAGAGGATGTAAGATGATGGCTTAAGGGGAGCTAAGAGGATGTCTTAAGGGGATACATAAGAGGATGGCTTTAGGGGATGTATAAGAGGATTAATTAAAAGGGGAGCTAGAAGAGGATGTCTTAAGGGGATACAAAAGAGGATAGCTTACTTGGAGAGATGTACACGAGTCAATTTACAAAGTATAAGATAAAACTTGATGGCTTAAGGGGATGTAAGAGGATGGCTTAAGGGGAGCTAAGAGGATGAATTAAGGGGATGTACAAGAAGGTGTCTTTAGAGGATGGATGAGAAATATATGAGTATATATATATGTAATTACCTAATTTGCGTTCACTTTTAGTTGAAGACTACAAAATTGACCTCACATACTTGTATGGTGAAAACTTCTATTGACAATCATGCAAATTTGACTACTTGTAAGTAAATTAACTATATATTTACATGAGTCGATACAAAATTTAAGACAAGAGGAATAATATAGAAGGTGAAATGAGAATGAAAGAATTTATATACCAAAAACACAACACATTGATGCATTATGTAGTTCTAGATAACATGTTGAATGTGAAAGCCATAATGTAAGTATATACAATTACCTAATTTGTGTTCACTTTTAGTTGAAGACTACAAAAATGACCTCACATACTTGTATGGTGAAAACTTCTATTGACAATCATGTAAATTTGACTACTTGTCTAGGGTACACCTGCAAAAAGTAATGTTCAAATGTACAAGTAAATTAACTATATATTTACATCAGTCGATACAAAATTTAAGACAAGGGGAATAATATAGAAGCTGAAATGAGAATGAAAGAATTTATATACCAAAAAGACAAAACATTGATGCATTACATGTAACTAGATAACATTACAGGATGCATTTAAGAGGATGGATTTAGGGGATGTAAGAGTATGGTTTACATATCTAGAAATTTATTCCATTGTACCATCTGCATCCTCATTTTTTTGTAATGCATTTATAATTGACTCATGTTCTTCCATTGAAAGTGTCCATAACTGTTTATTAGAAGGTTTGCCTTGATATCTGACTAGTTTTATATTTGTTGCCACAACCAAATGTGAGTAGTGTACGATCTTCTTATGTGTTTCATAATCTTCAAATGCATGCAAACCATTCCTTCTTATTAGATATTTTTGTAGCCAAGTGCCAACAACAACCACAGAACCTATTGGATTCTCCATGTTATCAATACTCTAGGATGTAACAACTTATGTTTTGTCTCAACACATCGAGCCAACCAATATTCGGTTTCCTCTTCATTACCCTCAGGTGCAACAACAACATACACATGTCGTACAAAAAAATTATGTAATTCAATAAAGTGTGACATGTATCTAAATCACATAAATTTGTACATGCATACATATATAATTAATTATATATAGATGTACAAAAAAATGACAATAAAAAAATATTGAAAATAAAAGTACCTTCTTGTACAAGGTCTAAAACATGATCATAGTCATCTGATGCAAACATTTGATTATCATCTTCAATTGTTGTTTCAAGTTGATCTTGTGTTTTTGTAGGTGTCAAGGATCTTTGTTTCCATTCTTCAACCCATTCTATATTTTCACATGCTCCCCAATCACCTGTAATACAAAATTGACAAAAACATACAAGCTCCCTAGTCCATATAGTCCATGTGCTTGCATTTGAACTCTTAAATGAATGTCATTTTGTTGATCCAGTTATTGTCTCGCAATCAAGTCGAGTAGGAATATTCTCTTCTTCAACTAACCAAAAGAATCGTCAAATTGTAGAGTTCTAACTTGATCCCGTAGATAATTTTTCATTACACCAATCCACAATTGCACGTGCATCTCTAAATTTGGCTACATACTCAAATTTTAGTTGCTCTCTAGCAAGAGATCTTTTCACACATGCTCTAGCTCCATCATGTTCTCCTTTACCATGTCTAGCTTCAAAAAAACTCCACATATGTTGGATATTGATTTCTTTGTGAGCCCTACATAGCTAATAAAACATTCTTGCATTTTTTAATTGCCCTGTACAATTATCTGACCATATGAAATGTTGTGCCATCTGGATTCCTCTTTCTTTTAAACTTTCATAAAATTTTGTGAAACAATATTGCACAAACTCTGAAGAGTGTAACCGGTTATCACTCAAATAGAAATGATACTCCCTCAAAATTTTTCTATTATCTTCTGTACTATCATCTGCATGTCTATATACAATATGAACAAATATGGCCACTTGCACTGAATTATAATACTAGGATTGAATTTCCTCTTGTGGAGCAAGAGTATAGTTTTCTGCAAAGTCAACCACTGATAGGATAGTTCCAATTGGAAATGTGTTTTTACATGAACAAAATTGTCCATCAAGCCACTGAGTATATTAGGAGTGTTTGACATATTTGGATACAATATTATCCTTAAAATCTTTGATGAATGCATGCACACAAATTTTTTCAGTGACTAACTCACAATGCTTTCCAATTTTTCCATCCTTTAAAGAATATTCAACATTCTTGAATCTTTTCACATCCACTAATTGTTGTCCAAATTCATGTGAAATATTTTCATGCATACATTCTCCTAACAATGAAAAGTTGCCACATCTATTGCATTGTCCAGAAATACATGCTTTTGAATAAAATAAGTATCCAGTAGATGTTTCACAAAACAAACTTGCTACAAACTCCTTAATTGTTTGAGGTGGCATATTAATACCACATTCCTGCATAATTTCATCAGTATGCAAAGTAGAACGTATATATCGAAAAACATCATAATAATAACAAAATTGCACATGAGTATTACAACAACAAGAGATTCGCTATTTATTAATTTTCACATACCAAGGTTTACATTTCTCAAAAGATCTTTGGCTTATGGTAATATTAAATGGTTCTAACACTAAATCATCTAAGAATTTTATATATAATTCAGTTTGAGTCATGTCTAATAGATGTTTTGGATGAGTATCACAAATTTTAGACCCCACTCGTAATTTTAAAACATCTCTAACATTAGATGATATCCGTGTATTATCATGCCAATATTTTTCAATTAAAGATTTGATTTCACTATTTAATTTCATGTCATACCTTGGGAGTCTACCACTAAAACTCCAACATTGGTTAATTGGATCTTTTTCAATAGATTCTCTTCTCTTTGTTGCTCTTCTCAAAGTTTTAGGATTTATCTTTAGAATTTCACTTGTCTTACTTATCATTCTTTTATTAGAAGATGATTTATTCACTAAAGCAGTTGTTATAGCTTTTCATGCTGCATTGCTATCTTTAGATCGACTCTTTTTACCAATAGAATCAATAGCATTAGCGATACTAGATAAAACTTGTTTGATTGATTCATCGTTCTTTTTAGGTTTTACAAAGATGCCTAACTTTTTCATTACTTTTCACACTTTCCACATCTTCATCAATTGCATCATAAGTTGACATTGAAATCCAAGACTTTTTCTATAATTTTTTTAAAAAATATAATCTATTTGCATGAGTTCTCATTTGCCTCCAAGAAATCTTACTAGGAAGATTATCTAAGACATTTCTTTCAATCTCAAATAAAATATTTTCATTTTCACTCCTAAAAGGGATATCATTCTCATTCATATCATCAATAGGTGGGTTTGAAGACATACTTGGATTTGTTTCTATAGTCGTGTTTTCCATATCATTGAAAGTTGGCTCTGAAGACACACCTGGATTTGTTTCTATAGTAGTGTTTTCTATATCATTGAAAGTTGGCTCCAAAGACACACCTGGATTTGTTTCTATAGTTATGTTTTCCATATCATTGAAAGCTGGCTCTAAAGACATACCTAGATTTGTTTGTATAGTCACATTTTCCATATCTTCAAAAGTTGGGTTTGAAGACATACATGCATTTGTTTGTATAGACACATTTTCTTCCAAATTCACCATTTCCACATTTGCATCATCTACATTCATCCCATCATTTATAGTCTCTTGAATTTATTTCTCTTCAATACTCATGGAACTAGATGCTTCAATATTCTTCATCTCTTGAATCCTTGCTCTTCTATCTCTTTGCCTTTTTGCTTCCTTCTCTCTATTTGCTTCAATTTCTTGAGGTGTCATTACCCTCCTTTATTTTTTTCTTTGACGTTGATTTGATCCCATGATTACAAAACCCTCTTGATAAAATAACAATTGATACTTAATCCAATTTCATAATTGATGTACTTATTTAAAATTTTGAAGTAGAATTAGATGTAGATTTTGAAGTAAAAGGTAGATGTAAAAACAAAAACCTTCTTTCTTTATTCCTCTTGAAAATAGCTCATGCACTTGATTTCACTTCAGAATTGTTCATATAATTGACTCCTTTCAAAATCTGAATAGAATATTACCTGTCAAGAGATTCCACAAAACACTTGTAAGTAAAAAAATGCAGAAATTGTCGCTGTCATGCCGTACTGATCAGACTTGTAAGTTGCAGGGATACAGTAATAGTACGTTTTTCCCTAATATGGGAAATAACAGGTATAATAGAAACAAGTACCCGGTCTTAAAAACATAACGGGTACCTATTATATAATGGGTACCCATTTTATAACAGGTACCTGTTATGTAACACGTACCTGTTTTATAACGGGTACCCATTATTTGAAATTGGAAATCTTCGATCGCCTTTTCCCTTCCCTTTGCTTGGGTTTTAGGCTCGGGATAGGCATGGTTGGCCGACCTTGAGCCTTGGACCTACAAGTTTTTTTCTAAGTATAGAACAAGAAGAAACACTGAGTTTACCTATATGGTTGAGGACCTTTTTTTTTGAATTTTTTTATGAAATGAAAACCCATTACAGATAACATTGTCTAGTTTTCAAATATGTAATTTTTTTTGTTATTGGACATGTTCTATTTATTATTTAATTTATGAGCAAACTAGTCCAAAAACTTGAAATGACAGGTGTTTGTATTTTTTTTAATAACTTTTAATTTTTAATTTTTTTTTAAAAAAAATTATGTCATCAATCTACACATCATTCTTTACACAATGACAAAAAAAAATTAATTTTATGATTTTTTTTGCTCAAATTATGTTGGCCATACATGAGGGGTTTTCAAAAGTAGCAATTAGGCCTAATAAAAAATTAATAAAAAAAAATTATTTGGAAAAAAAATTATAAAAAAATATCCTCATCAAACTTCACTGTACTGCACATATTTTCCCAAAAGGATTTTTAAAAATAATTTTATTTACGTCAAATTATGTTGGTCGTACATGTACATGGTATGGTTAAAAAAAGTGACTTTTAAATAGTGGTTTTTAGAAATGCCTATTGAAAATCAATTTGTATCACCTAGGTATTGAAAAAAATTACATATTTGGAAATTAGACTCCAAGTACTACATTTTATATTTAGTGACTTTTTTGTAGAGTCCATCTCTAAGTGCTTCAAATTTTAAGGTCAAATGTGACAAATTCTAAAAACCAGGGAAAACACTTCCACTTTTTGGCCAAAAAGTGGACCCAACTTCTTGTAATGACCCATAAACCATAAACCCTAAACCTTAAACCCTAAACCCTAAACCCCAAACCATAAACCATAAACTCTAAACGATAAACCCTAAACCATAAACGATAAACCCTAAACCCTAAACCCTAAACCATAAATGATAAACCCTAAACCCTAAACACCCTAAACCTTAAACCATAAACCATAAACCCTAAACCACAAACCCTATACCATAAGCTCTAAACCCTAAACCCTAAACCAAAAAGCTTAAACCATAAACCCTAAACCCTAAATCTTAAACCCTAAACCCTAAAGAATAAACCATAAACCATAAAACCTAAACCCTTAACCCTAAACCCTAAACCCCAAACCCTAAACCCCAAACACTAAACCCTAAACCATAACTCCTAAAAAATAAACCCTAAACCCTAAACCCTAAACTATAAACACTAAAAAAAACTCTAAACGCTCAACCCTAAATGCTCAACCCTAAACCCTAAACCCTAAACCCTAAACCTAAACCCTAAACCACAAACCATAAACCATAAACCTTAAACCCTAAACCCTAAGCCCTAAACCCTAGACCTTAAACCATAAACACTAAACAATAAACCCTAAACCCTAAACAATAAACCATAAACCAGAAATCATAAACACTAAACCCTAAACACTAAACCATAAACCATATACCCTATACCCTATACCCTATACCATAAACCCTCAACCCTAAACACAAAAGCCTAAACCCTAAACCCTAAACCTTAAACCTTAAACCCTAAACCCTAAACCTTAAACCCTAAACCCTAAACCCTAAACCCTAAACCATAAACCATAAATCCTAAACCCTAAACCCAAAATCCTAAACCCTAAACCCTAAACACTAAACCCTAAACCCTAGACCCTAACCCATAAACACCAAACAATAAACCCTAAACCCTAAAAAATAAACCATAAACCATAAAACCTAAACCATAAATCCTAAACCCTAAACCCTAAACCATAAACACTAAACCCTAAACCCTAAACCCTAAACCCTATATCCTATACCCTATACCCTATACCATAAACCATAAACCCTAAACCATAAACCATAAACTCTAAACCCTAAACCATAAACCATAAATCCTAATCCCTAAACCATAAATCCTAAACCCTAAACCCTAAACACTAAACCCTAAACCATAAACCATAAATGCTAAACCACAAATCCTAAACCCTAAACCCTAAACACCCTAAATCCTAAACCCTAAACCATAAACCCTAAACCGTAAACCATAAGCCCTAAACCCTAAACCCTAAACCCTAAACCCTAAACCGTAAACCACAAACCATAAACCATAAACCATAAACCTAAAACCCTATACCATAAACCCTAAAATCTAAACCATAGAACCTAAACCATAAACCATAAACCATAAACCCTAAACCCTAAACCCTAGAACCTAAACCATAAACACTAAACAATAAACCCCAAACACTGAACCCTAAACAATAAACTGTAAACACTAAACCATAAACCATAAACCATAAACCGCAAACCATAAACACTAAACCCTAACCCTAAACCCTAAACCCAAAACCATAAACCATAAACCATAAAACCAAAACCCTATACCCTATACCCTAAACCCTAAACCCTAAACCCTCAACCCTCAACCCTAAACACAAAACCCTAAACTCTAAACCATAAAAATTAAACCATAAACCCTAAACCCAAAACCCAAAACCCTAAACCCAAAACCATAAACCATAAACTCTAAACCCTAAACCATAAACCTTAAACCCTAACCCTTAACCCTTAACCCTAAACCCTAAACACTAAACTATAAACCATAAACCCTAAACCCTAAACCATAAATCCTAAACAATAAACCATAAACCATAAACCATAAACCATAAAAAATAAACCCTAAACCCTAAACCCTAAACCATAAACCATAAACCATAAACCATAAACCCTAAACTCTAAACCAACCCTAATCCCTAATGCCTAATCCCTAATCCGTAAACCCTAAACCATAGACCCAAAACACAAAACCATAAACCATAAACCTAAACCCTAAACCATGAACCATAAACTCTAAACTCTAAACCCTAAACCCTAAACCATAAACCATAAACACTAAACCATAAACCCTGAACCCTAAACCCTAAACCCTAAACCCTAAACCCTAAACCATAAACCATAAACCATAAATCCTAAACCATAAACCCTAAACTCTAAACCAACCCTAATCCCTAATGCCTAATCCCTAATCCGTAAACCCTAAACCATAGACCCAAAACACAAAACCATAAACCATAAACCTAAACCCTAAACCATGAACCATAAACTCTAAACTCTAAACCATAAACCATAAACCATAAACCATAAACACTAAACCATAAACCCTAAACCCTAAACCCTAAACCCTAAACCCTAAACCCAAAACCTTCAACCCTAAACCATAAACCATAAACACTAAACCATAAACCATAAACCATAAACCATAAACTCTAAACCATAAACCATAAACCATAAACCATAAACCATAAACCCTAGACCCTAAACCATAAACCATAAATCTGAAACCCTAAACCCTAAACCCTACACCCTAAACCCTAAACCCTAAACCCTAAATCCTAAACCCTAAATCATAAACCATAAACCCTAATCCCTAAAACCTAAACCCTAAAAACTAAACCGTAAATGCAAAACCCTAAACCCTAAACACTAAACCATAAACCATAAACCCCAATCCCTAAACCCTAAACTGTAAACCATAAACCCTAAAACCTAATCCATAAACCCTATACCCTATACCCTAAACCCTATACCCTATACGATAAACTGTAAAACTTAAACCCTAAACCCTAAATCATAAACCATAAACCCTAAATTATAAACCATAAACCCTAAATCCTAAACCCTAAACCATAAATCTGAAACCCTAAACCCTAAACCCTAAACCCTAAATCGTAAACCCTAAACCATAAACCATAAATCCTAAACCCTAAACCCTAAACCCTAAACCATAGACCCTAAACCCAAAAACCTAAACCCTAAACCCTAAAACCTAAACCCTAATCCCTAATCCCTAATCCCTAAACCCTAAACCATAATCCCTAAACCCTAAGCCCTAAACACCCTAAACCCTAAACCCTAAACCCTAAACCCTAAACCCTAAACTCTAAACCATAAACCATAAATCCTAAACCATAAACCCTAAACCCTAAACGCCATACCATAAACCCTAAACCCTAAACCATAAACCATAAACCCTAAACCCTGAACCCTAAAACCTTAACCCTAAACCATAAACCCTAAACCCTTAACCATAAACCTGAAACCATAAACCATAAACCCTAATCCCTAAACCCTAAACCATAAAGCATAAACCATAAACCATAAACAATAAACCATAAACCATAAACCATAAACCCTAATCCCTAAACCATAAACCATAAACCATAAACAATAAACCATAAACCATAAACCGTAAACCCTAATCCCTAAACCATAAACCATAAACCATAAACCATAAACAATAAACCCTAAACCCTAAACACCCTACACTATAAACCCTAAACCATAAACACTAAACCCTAACCCCTAAGCCCAAAACCCTAAACCCTAAACCCTAAATGCTAAACCCTAAACTATAAACCATAAACGATAAACCCTAAACCCTAAACCATAACTCGAAAACCCTAAACCGTAAACCCTAAACCCTAAACCACAAACCATAAACCATAAACCTTAAACCCTAAACCCTAAGCCCTAAACCCTAACTTAAACCATAAACACTAAACAATAAACCCTAAACCCTAAACAATAAACCATAAACCAGAAATCATAAACACTAAACCCTAAACACTAAACCATAAACCATATACCCTATACCATAAACCCTCAACCCTAAACACAAAAGCCTAAACCCTAAACCCTAAACCTTAAACCTTAAACCCTAAACCCTAAACCATAAACCATAAATCCTAAACCCTAAACCCAAAATCCTAAACCCTAAACCCTAAACCCTAAACCCTAAACACTAAACCCTAAACCCTAGACCCTAACCCATAAACACCAAACAATAAACCCTAAACCCTAAAAAATAAACCATAAACCATAAAACCTAAACCATAAATCCTAAACCCTAAACCATAAACCATAAACACTAAACCCTAAACCCTAAACCCTAAACCCTATATCCTATACCCTATACCCTATACCATAAACCATAAACCCTAAACCATAAACCCTAAACCCTAAACCCTAAACCCTAAACCATAAATCCTAATCCCTAAACCATAAATCCTAAACCCTAAACCCTAAACACTAAACCCTAAACCATAAACCATAAACCATAAATGCTAAACCACAAATCCTAAACCCTAAACCCTAAACACCCTAAATCCTAAACTCTAAACCATAAACCCTAAACCGTAAACCATAAGCCCTAAACCCTAAACCCTAAACCCTAAACCCTAAACCCTAAACCCTAAACCACAAACCATAAACCATAAACCATAAACCCGAAACCCTATACCATAAACCCTAAACTCTAAACCATAGAACCTAAACCATAAACCATAAACCCTAAACCCTAAACCCTAAACCCTAGAACCTAAACCATAAACACTAAACAATAAACCCCAAACACTGAACCCTAAACAATAAACCGTAAACACTAAACCATAAACCATAAACCATAAACCGCAAACCATAAACACTAAACCCAAAACCCTAAACCCTAAACCCAAAACCATAAACCATAAACCATAAAACCAAAACCCTATACCCTATACCCTAAACCCTAAACCCTAAACCCTCAACCCTCAACCCTCAACCCTAAACACAAAACCCTAAACTCTAAACCATAAAAATTAAACCATAAACCCTAAACCCAAAACCATAAACCCTAAACCCAAAACCATAAACCATAAACTCTAAACCCTAAACCATAAACCTTAAACCCTAACCCTAAACCCTTAACCCTAAACCCTAAACACTAAACTATAAACCATAAACCCTAAACCATAAATCCTAAACAATAAACCATAAACCATAAACCATAAACCATAAAAAATAAACCCTAAACCCTAAACCCTAAACCATAAATCCTAAACCATAAACCCTAAACTCTAAACCAACCCTAATCCCTAATGCCTAATCCCTAATCCGTAAACCCTAAACCATAGACCCAAAACACAAAACCATAAACCATAAACCTAAACCCTAACCATGAACCATAAACTCTAAACTCTAAACCCTAAACCCTAAACCCTAAACCATAAACACTAAACCATAAACCCTGAACCCTAAACCCTAAACCCTAAACCCTAAACCCTAAACCTTCAACCCTAAACCATAAACCATAAACACTAAACCATAAACCATAAACCATAAACCATAAACCATAAACTCTAAACCCTAAACCATAAACCATAAACCATAAACCATAAACCCTAGACCCTAAACCATAAACCATAAATCTGAAACCCTAAACCCTAAACCCTACACCCTAAACCCTAAACCCTAAACCCTAAATCCTAAACCCTAAATCATAAACCATAAACCCTAATCCCTAAAACCTAAACCCTAAAAACTAAACCGTAAATGGAAAACCCTAAACCCTAAACACTAAACCATAAACCATAAACCCCAATCCCTAAACCCTAAACTGTAAACCATAAACCCTAAAACCTAATCCATAAACCCTATACCCTATACCCTAAAACCTATACCCTATACGATAAACTGTAAAACTTAAACCCTAAACCCTAAATCATAAACCATAAACCCTAAATTATAAACCATAAACCCTAAATCCTAAACCCTAAACCATAAATCTGAAACCCTAAACCCTAAACCCTAAATCGTAAACCCTAAACCATAAACCATAAATCCTAAACCCTAAACCCTAAACCCTAAACCATAGACCCTAAACCCAAAAACCTAAACCCTAAACCCTAAAACCTAAACCCTAATCCCTAATCCCTAATCCCTAAACCCTAAACCATAATCCCTAAACCCTAAGCCCTAAACACCCTAAACCCTAAACCCTAAACCCTAAACCCTAAACCCTAAACTCTAAACCATAAACCATAAATCCTAAACCATAAACCCTAAACCCTAAACGCCATACCATAAACCCTAAACCCTAAACCCTAAACCATAAACCCTAAACCCTGAACCCTAAACCATAAACCCTAAACCCTTAACCATAAACCTGAAACCATAAACCATAAACCCTAATCCCTAAACCCTAAACCATAAACCATAAACCATAAACCATAAACAATAAACCATAAACCATAAACCATAAACCCTAATCCCTAAACCATAAACCATAAACCATAAACAATAAACCATAAACCATAAACCGTAAACCCTAATCCCTAAACCATAAACCATAAACCATAAACCATAAACAATAAACCCTAAACCCTAAACACCCTACACTATAAACCCTAAACCATAAACACTAAACCCTAACCCCTAAGCCCAAAACCCTAAACCCTAAACCCTAAATGCTAAACCCTAAACTATAAACCATAAACGATAAACCCTAAACCCTAAACCATAACTCGAAAACCCTAAACCGTAAACCCTAAACCCTAAAACATAAACACAAAAACCTTAGCCCTAAACCCTAAACCCTAAACTCTAAACTATAAACCATAAACCATAAACCCTAAACACTAAACCATCAACCATAAACCATAAACCCTAAACCCAAAACCGTAAACCCTAAACCCCATACCATAAACCCTAAACCCTAAACCATAGAACATAAACACAAAACCATAAACCATAAACACTAAACCATAAACCATAAACTCTAAACCCTAAACCCTAAACACCCTAAACCCCAAACCCTAGACACTAAACCCTAAACCCTAAACCCTAAGCCCTAAGCCCTAAAACATAAACCCTAAACCCTAAACCATAAACCATAAACCACAAACCCTAAATCCTAAACCATAAACCATAAACCATAAATCCAAATCCCTAAACCCTCAACCCTAAACACTAAACCATCAACCATAAACCATAAACCCTAAACCCCAAACCATAAACCATAAATGCTAAACCCTAAACCCCATACACTAAACCCTAAACCCTCAACCCTAAACCATAAACACTAAACCATAAACTCTAAACCCCAAACCCTAAACCCTAAACCCTAAACACTAAACCCTAAACACCCCAAACCATTAACCCTAAACCCTAAATCCTAAACCCTAAACCATAAATCCAAAACCACAAACCCTAAACCCTAAATCCTAAACCATAAACAATAAACCATAAATCCAAAACCATAAACTCTAAGCCTATAACGCTATACCATAAACCCTTAACCCTAAATCCTAAACCATAAACCCTAAACCCTTAACACTATACCATAAACCCTAAACCATAAATACTAAACCCTAAACATAAAACCCTAAACTCTAAACACTTAACCATAAACCCTAAACCCTAAACCATAAATCTTAAAACCTAAACCCTAAACCCTAATTCCCAAACCCTAAACACCCTAAACCATAAACCATAAATTCTAAACCCTAAACCCTAAAAAATAAACACTAAATCATAAACCCTAAACCCTAAACCTTAAACCCTAAACCATAAACTATAAACAATAAACCCTATAACCTAAACCCTAAAACGTAAACCATAAAAAGTAAACCCTAAACCCTAAACCCTAAACCATAAGCCCTAAACCCTAAACCATAAACCCAAAACCATAAACCCTAATCCATAATCCCTAAACCCTTAATTCTATACCATAAATGCTAAGCCATAAACCCTCAATCCTAAACCCTAAACCCTAAACCATAGACCCTGAACACAAAACCATAAACCATAAACCGTAAACCCTAAACACTAAACATTAAATCTTAAACGCTAAACCCTAAACCCTAAACAATAAACCCTAAACCCTAAACCAAAAAGCCTAAACCCTAAACCCTAAAGCAAAAACCATAAACCAAAAACCCTAAACCCTTAACCATAAACCCTAAACCATAAACCATAAACCCCAAACACTAAACCCTAAATCATAAATCCTAAATAACAAACCATAAACCCTAAACCATAATCCCTAAACACTAAACCCTAAACTATAAACACTAAAAATAAAACCATAAACGCTCAACCCTAAACCCAAAACCATAAACCATAAACCATAACTCGAAACACTAAACCCTAAACCCATAAACCATAAACCATAAATCATAAATCCTAAACCCTAAAGCATAGACCATAAACCTTAAACCACAACCCCTAAATCCTAAACCCTTAACGCTAAACGCTAAACCCTAAATCATAAACCTGAATCCCTAAACCCTAAAACCTACACCCTAAAAACTAAACCCTAAACCCTAAACTCTAAGCCATAAACCCTAAAACATAAGCCCTAAACCCTAAACCCTAAATCCTAAACCCTCAAAACTAAACCTTAAACCCTAAACCATAAACCAGAAACCATAAACCATAAACCCTAAACCCTAAACCATAAATCATAAACCCTAAACCAATACCCTAAACTGTACACCTTAAACCATAAACCCTGAACTCTAAACCCTATACCCTAAACCCTAAACCATAAACCCTAAAACCTAAACCCTAAACCATAAACGCTAAACCCTAAACCATAAACCCTAAACCATAAACCGTAAACCATAAACCATATACCAGAAACCCTAAACCCCAAACCCTAAACCCTAAACCCTAAACGCTAAAATATAAACCCTAAACGCTAAACCCTAAACCCTAAACCCTAAACCATAAACCATAAACCATAAATCTAAAAACCTAAACCATAAACCATAAACCATAAACCATAAATCCTAAACACTAAACACTAAACTATAAACCATAAATCCTAAACCCTAAACCCTAAAAAACCCTAAACCCCAAAGAATAAACCCTAAAAACAAAAACCTAAACCATAAACCCTAAACCCTAAACCCTATATCCTAAACCCTAAACCCTAAACCTCAAACCCTAAACCCTAAATGCTAATCCTCTAAACCCTAAACCATAGACCATAAATCATAAACGATAAATCTGAAACCCTAGACCCTAAACTCTAAACCCTAAACCATAAACAATAAACATTAAACCCTAAACCCTAAACGCTAAACTCTAAACCATAAACCAAAATTAATAAACCCTAAACCATAAACCATAAACCATAAGCCTTAAACCCTAAACCATAAATCTGAAACCCTATACCCTAAACCCTAAACCATAAACCATAAACCATAAGCCTTAAACCCTAAACAATAAATCCAAAACCCTAAACCCTAAACCCTAAACCTTAGAGCCTAAGCCCTAAGCCCTAAAACCTAAATAATAAACCATAAACTATAAACCCTAAACCTTAAACCCTAAACCCTAAACCCTAAACCCTAAACCATAAACCATAAACACTAAACACTAAACTATAAACCATAAACCCTAAACATTAAACCATAAACCATAAACCATAAAACATAAACCCTAAACCCTAAGCCCTAAACACCCTACACCCTAAACCCTAAACCCTAAACCCTAAACCCTAAACCCTAAAGACTAAACCTTAAACCCCAAACGCTAAACTATAAACCCTAAACCCTAAACACTAAACCCTAAACCATAAACCATAAACCCTCAACCCTGAACCCTAAACCATAAACCCTAAACCATAAATCTAAAAACCTAAACCATAAACCATAAACACAAAACACAAGACCATAAACCATAAATCCTAAACCCTAAACCCTAAAAAACCCTAAACCCCAAAGAATAAACCCTAAAAACAAAAACCTAAACCATAAATCCGAAACCCTATACCCTAAACCATAAACCATAAGCCTTAAACCCTAAACAATAAATCCAAAACCCTAAACCATAAACCATAAACAATAAACCCTAAACCCTAAACCCTAACAATAAACCATAAACCATAAACCATAAACCCTAAACTTTAGAGCCTAAGCCCTAAACCCTAAACAATAAACGACGATAAACCCTAAACCCTAAACCCTAACAATAAACCATAAACCATAAACCCTAAACTTTAGAGCCTAAGCCCTAAACCCTAAACAATAAACCATAAACCCTAAACCCTAAACCTTAAACCCTAAACCCTAAACCCTCGACCCTAAACCCTAAACCCTAAACCATAAACCATAAACACTAAACACTAAACACTAAACACTAAACTATAAACCATAAACCATAAACCATAAACCATAAACCATAAACACTAAACCCTAAACCCTAAACCCTAAACCCTATACCATAAACCATAAACCATAAAACCGTAAACCATAAACCCTAAACACGAAACCTTAAACCCTAAACCCTAAACCATAAACCCGAAACACTAAACACTAAACCCTAAACCATAAACGATAAACTATAAACCATAAACCATAAACCCTAAACAATAAACCATAAACCATAAACCATAAATCCTAAACCATAAACCCTAAACCATAAACCCTAAACCACAATCCCTAAACCCTAAACCCTAAACCCTAAATCGTAAACCCGAAACCCTAAACCCTAAAACCTAAACCCTAAACTCTAAACCCTATAAAAAACCCTAAACCGTCAACCCTAAACACTAAACCCTAAACCTTAAACCCTAAACCCTAAACCAACTCTAAACACTAAACCCTAAACCATAAACCATAAACTATAAACCCTAAATCCTAAAACTTAAACCCTCAAATCTAAACCTGAAACCATAAACCATAAACCATAAACCCTGAGCCCTGAACCCTAAAGCCTAAACCCTAAACTCTAAGCCATAAACCCTAAAACATAAGCCCTAAACCCTAAACCCTAAACAATAATCTGTAAACCCTAAACCCTAAACCCTAAACCCTCAAAACTAAAACTTAAACCCTAAACCCTAAACCATAAGCCTTAAACCCTATACCCTAAACCATAAACCATAAACCATAAGCCTTAAACCCTAAACAATAAATCCAAAACCCTAAACCATAAACCATAAACAATAAACCATAAACCCTAAACCCTAAACCCTAACAATAAACCATAAACGATAAACCATAAACCATAAACCCTAAACTTTAGAGCCTAAGCCCTAAACCCTAAACAATAAACCATAAACCCTAAACCCTAAACCTTAAACCCTAAACCCTAAACCCTCAACCCTAAACCCTAAACCCTAAACCATAAACCATAAACACTAAACACTAAACACTAAACTATAAACCCTAAACCCTAAACCCTAAACCCTAAACCATAAACCCTATACCATAAACCATAAACCATAAAACCATAAACCATAAACCCTAAACACGAAACCTTAAACCCTAAACCATAAACCATAAACCTGAAACACTAAACACTAAACCCTAAACGATAAACTATAAACCATAAACCGTAAACCCTAAACAATAAACCATAAACCATAAACCATAAATCCTAAACCATAAACCCTAAACCATAAACCCTAAACCACAATCCCTAAACCCTAAACCCTAAACCCTAAACCCTAAACCCTAAATCGTAAACTCAAAACCCTAAACCCTAAAACCTAAACCCTAAAAACTAAACCCTAAACTCTAAAACCTATAAAAAACCCTAAACCGTCAACCCTAAACACTAAACCCTAAACCAACTCTAAACACTAAACCATAAACCATAAACTGTAAACCCTAAATCCTAAAACTTAAACCCTCAAATCTAAACCTGAAACCATAAACCATAAACCATAAACCCTGAACCCTGAACCCTAAAGCCGAAACCCTAAACTCTAAGCCATAAACCCTAAAACATAAGCCCTAAACCCTAAACCCTAAACAATAATCTGTAAACCCTAAACCCTAAACCCTAAACCCTCAAAACTAAAACTTAAACCCTAAACCCTAAACCACAAACCAGAAACCATAAACACTAAACCATAAACCATAAACCCTAAACCATAACCCTAAACCATAAACCCTAAACTGTAAACCTTAAACCCTAAACCCTAAACTCTAAACCCTAAACCATAAATCATAAACCCCAAACCATAAACCATAAACCATAAACCATAAAACCTAAATGCTAAACCCTAAACCATAAACCATAAATCCTAAACCCTAAACCATAAACTATAAACCATAAACCATAAACCGTAAACCGTAAACCATAAACCATAAACCATATACCAGAAACCCTAAACCCTATACCCTAAACCATAAACCATAAACCATAAACCCTATACCCTATACCCTAAACCCTAAACTATAAACCCTAAACCCTATACCCTATACCCTAAACCCTATACCCTAAAACCTAAACCCTAAACCCTAAACCCTAAACCATAAACCATAAAACATAAACCATAAACCATAAACCATAAACCATAAACAATAAACCCTAAAAACCCTAAACAATAAACCATAAACACTAAACCATAAACCATAAATGATAAACACTAAACCATAAACCCTAAACCCTAAACTATAAACCCTAAATTCTAAAACATAAACCATAAACAATAAAAGATAAACCATAAACCCTAAACCCTAAATCATAAAGCCTAAACCCTAAACCATAAACCCTAAATCCTAAACCCTAAACCCTAAACACTAGACCCTAAACCCTAAACCATAAACCATAAACCATAAAAGATAAACCATAAACCTGAAACCCTAAACCCTAAACCCTAAATCATAAACTCTAAACCCTAAACCATAAATCCTAAACCCCAAACCATAAACCATAAACCGTAGACCCTAAACCCTAAACCCCAAATCCTAAACCCCAAACCCTAAACCCTAAATCCTAAACCCTAAACCCTAAAACCCTAAAATCATAAACCCTAAACCCTAAACCCTCAAATCTAAACCATAAACCATAAACCTTGAACCTTGAACCCTGAACTCTAAAGCCTAAACCCTAAACTCTAAGCCATAAACCCTAAAACATAAGCCCTAAACCCTAAAAACTAAACCCTAAACCCTAAAAACTAAACCCTAAACCCTAAACCCTAAACAACAATCCGTAAACCCTAAACCCTAAACCCTCAAAACTAAACCTTAAACCCTAAACCATAAACCATAAACCCTAAACCATAACCCTAAACCATAAACCGTAAACCATAAATGCTAAACCCTAAACCCTAAACTCTAAACCCTATCCCCTAAACCCTAAACCCTAAACCATAAACCATAAACCATAAAACCTAAACCCTAAACCCTAAACCATAAACCATAAACCATAAACCGTAAACCGTAAACCATAAACCAAAAACCCCAAACCCTATAACGTAAACCTTAAACCCTAAACAATAAACCCTAAACCCTAAACCCTAAACCTTAAACCCTAAACCATAAACCATAAACCCTAAACACCCTAAACAATAAACCATAAACCCTAAATCCCAAACCATAAACAATAAACCATAAACCATAAACCATAAACCCTAAACCATAAACCGTAAACCATAACCCTAAACCCTAAACCGTAAACCGTAAACGCTAAACCCTAAACCCTAAACTCTAAACCCTATACCCTAAACCCTAAACCATAAACCATAAACCATAAACCATAAAACCTAAACCATAAACCATAAACCATAAACCATAAACCATAAACCCTAAACCGTAAACCATAAACCATAAACCAAAAACCCTAAACCCTATATCGTAAACCCTAAACCCTAAACTCTAAACCATAAACCATAAACCATAAACCCTAAACCCTAAACCATAAACCATAAACACCCTAAACAATAAACCATAAACCCTAAACCATAAGCCATAAACAATAAACACTAAACCATAAACCATAAACCATAAACACTAAACTATAAACCCTAAATTCTAAAACATAAATCATAAACCATAAACCATAAAAGATAAACCATAAACCATAAACCTGAAACCCTAAATCATAAACCCTAAACCCTGAACCCTAAACCCTAAACCCTAAACCCTAAACCCTAGACCCTAAACCCTAAACCATAAACCATAAACCATAAACCCTAAACACCCTAAACCCTAAACCCTAAACCCTAAACCATAAACACTAAACCATAAACCCTAAACCCAAAACACAAAACAATAAACCATAAACCATAAACCCTAAACCCTATACCCTTTACAATGAACCCTAAACCATAAACCATAAACCATAAACCATAAATCCTAAACCCTATACCCTATACCCTCTAAGATAAACCCTAAATCCTAAAACCTAAACCATAAATATGAAACCCTAAACCATAAACCATAAACCATAAATCCTAAACCCTAAACCCTAAACCTTAGACACTAAACCCAAAACCCTAAACCCTAAACGCTAAACCCTAAACCATAATCCCTAAACCCTAAACCCTAAACCATAAGACCTAAACACAAAACATGCTAAACCCTAAACCCTCAACCATAAACCATAAACCATAAATCATAAACATTAAACCCTAAACCCTAAACCATACACCATAAACAATAAACCCTAAACCCTAAACCATAATTCATAAACCCTAAACCATTAACCATAAACCATAAACCCTAAACTGTAAACCCTAAACCCTAAACTCTAAACCCTATACACTAAACCCTAAACCATAAAATATAAACCATAAACCCTAAAACCTAAACCATAAACCATAAACCCTAAACCATAAACCCTAAACCCTAAACCATAAACCAGAAACCCTAAACCCTATACCGTAAACCCTAAACCATAAACCCTAAACCCCAAACCCTAACCCATAAACCATAAACCCTAAACCCTAAACCATAAACAATAAACAATAAACCTTAAACACCCTAAACAATAAACCATACACCCTAAACCCTAAACCATAAATTCTAAAATATAAACCCTAAATTCTAAACCCTAAACCCTAAACCCTAGACGCTAAACCATAAACCATAAACCATAAACCATAAACACCCTAAACCATAAACCATAAACCATAAACCCTAAACCATAAACCATAAACACTAAACCATAAACCCTAAACCCTAAACCCAAAACACAAAACAATAAACCCTAAACCCTAAACCCTATAACCTATACAATAAACCCTAAAACTTAAACCCTGAACCCTAAACCATAAATCCCAAACCCTAAACCGTAAATTTGAAACCCTAAACCCTCAACCCTAAACCCTAAACCCTAAATCCTAAACCCTATACCCTATACCCTATACGATAAATCCTCAAACCTAAACCATGAACACTAAACCCTAAATCATAAACCCTAAATCCTAAATCCTAAACCATAAATCTGAAACCCTAAACCATAAAACATAAACCCTAAACAATAAACCATAAATCCTAAACCCTAAACCATAGACACTAAACCCAAAAACCTACACCCTAAACCCTAATCCCAAAACCCTAAACCCTAAACAATAATCCCTAATCCCTTAACTGCAAACCCTAAATGCTAAACCCTAAGCCATAATCCCTAAACCCTAAACCCTAAGACCTAAACACCAAACACCCTAAACCCTAAACCCTAAACCCTAAACCATAAACACTAAACCCTAAACCCCAAACCCTAAACCCTAAACCCAAACCCTTAACCACAAACCATAAACCATAAACCATAAACCATACACCATAAACCATAAACCCTAAACCGTAAACCCTAAATCGTAAACCATAAACCCTAAACCCTAAACTCTAAACCCTATACCCTAAACCCTAAACCATAAACTATAAACCCTAAAACCTAAACCATAAACCATAAACCATAAACCCTAAACCGTAAACCATAAACCCTATACCGTAAACCCTAAACCCTAAAGCCTAAACCCTAAACCCTAAACCATAAACCATAAACAATAAACCTTAAACACCCTAAACAATAAACCATAAACCCTAAACCATAAACAATAAACACTAAACTGTAAACCATAAACCATAAACCCTAAACCCTAAACTATAAACCCTAAATTCTAAAACATAAACCATAAACCATATAAGATAAACCTGAAACCCTAAACCCTAAACCCTAAACCCTAAATCATAAACCCTAAACCCTCAACCCTGAACCCTAAATCCTAAACCCTAAACCCTAAACACTAGACCCTAAACCATAAACCATAAACCATAAACCATAAACACCCTAAACCATAAACCATAAACCCTAAACCCTAAACCCAAAACATAAAACAATAAACCATAAACCATAAACCATAAACCCTAAACCCTATACCCTATAAAATAAACCCTGAACCCTAAACCATAAACCATCCCAAACCCTAAACCATAAATCTGAAACCCTAAACCCTCACCCCTAAACCCTAAACCCTAAAGCATAAACCATAAATCCTAAACCCTATACCCTATACCCTATAAGATAAACCCTAAAACCTAAACC
Organism: Cunninghamia lanceolata; assembly: GCA_027924645.1. NCBI lineage: Eukaryota > Viridiplantae > Streptophyta > Pinopsida > Cupressales > Cupressaceae > Cunninghamia > Cunninghamia lanceolata. The sequence goes on along the minus strand of BSBN01000339.1, from coordinate 21,076,328 downwards.
CTGAACACTAAACCCTAAATCCTAAACCATAAACCATAAATCTGAAACCCTAAACCCTAAACCCTAAACCCTAAACCGTAAACCATAAACCATAAACCATAAATCCTAAACCCTAAACACTAAACCCTAAACCATAGACACTAAACCCAAAAACCTACACCCTAAACCCTAAACCCTAATCCCAAAACCCTAAACCCTGATCCCTAAACCCTAAACCCTAAACGCTAAACCCTAAACCATAATCCCTAAACGCTAAACCCTAAGACCTAAACACCAAACACCCTAAACCCTAAACCCAAAACCCTCAACCCTAAACCCTAAACCCCAAACCATAAACCCTAAACCATAAACCATAAACACTAAACCATAAACCATAAACCATAAACCATAAACCATAAAACCTTAACCCTAAACCATAAATCTGAAACCCTAAACCCTAAACGCTAAACCATAAACCAAAAACCATAAACACTGAACAATAAACCATAATCCCTAAACCCTAAAGCCTAAGCCCTAAACACCCTACACCCTAAACCCAAAACCCTAAGCCCTAAACACGCTACACCCGAAACCCTAAACCCTAAACCATAAACACTAAACCCTAAATGATAAACCATAAACACTAAACCCTAAACCATAAACTACAAACCCTATACCATAAACCCTAAACGCTAAACACTAAACCCTAAACCCTAAACCCTAAACCCTAAACATTAAACCATAAACCATAAACCCTAAACCCTAATCCCTAAAGACTAAACCCTATAATGCTAAACCCTAAACATTAAACCCTAAACCTTAAACCCTATAACTCTAAATGCTAAACTATAAAACCTAAACCCTAAACCATAAACCATAAAATATAAACCATAAACCATAAACCATAAACAAAAAACACTAAACCATAAACCATAAATCCTAAACCCTAAACCGTAAACCCCAAAGAATAAACCCTAAACTAAAAAACCTAAACTATAAACCATAAACCATAAACCCTAGTCACTAAACCATAAACCCTAAACCCTAATCCCTAATCCCTAAACTCTAAACCCTAAACATTAAACCCTAAACCCTAAACCCTAAGCCCTAAACACCCTAAACCCTAAACCCTAAACCCTAAGCCCTAAACACACTACACCCTAAACCATAAACCCTAAACCATAAATACTAAACCCTAAACCCTAAACTCTAAACCTCAAACCTTAAACCCTAAATGCTAATTCCCTAAGCCATAAACCATAAGCCATAAACCCTAAATGATAAATCTAAAACCCTAAACCCTAAACTCTAAACCCTAAACCATAAACAATTAACATTGAACCCTAAACCATAAACCATAAACCATAAACGCTAAACTCTAAACCATAAACCAAAATTAATAAAGCCTAAACCCTAAACACTAAACCATAAACCATAAACCATAAGCCTTAAACCCTAAACCATAAATCTGAAACCCTAAACCATAAACCCTAAACCCTAAACCATAAACCATAAACACTAAATACTAAACCCTAAACTATAAACCATAAACCATAAACCCAAAACCCTAAACCCTAAACCCTAAACCATAAATAATAAACCATAAACCCTAAACCATAAAACATAAAACATAAAACCATAAACCATAAACCATAAACCCAAAACACTAAACCCTAAACCATAAACCATAAACCATAAACCTGAAACACTAAACCCTAAACCCTAAACCCTAAACCCTAAAATATAAACCATATACCATAAACCATAAACCATAAACCTGAAACACTAAACCCTAAACCATAAACCATAAACCCTAAACCCTAAACCATAAATCCTGAACCCTAAACCCTAAACCCTAAACCCTAAAAATTAAACCCTAAACTCTTAACCTTATAAAAAAACCCTAAACCCTCAACCCTACACCCTCAACCCTAAACGCTAAACCCTAAACCCTAAACCCTAAACCATAAACCATAAACCCTAACCCTAAACACCCTAAACCATAAACCCTCAACCCTAAACCATAAACCATAAACCGTAAACCATAAATCTTAAACCCTAAACCCTAAACCCTAAACCCTAACCAATAAACCATAAACCATAAACCATAAACCATAAACCCTAAACCCTAAACCCTAAATCCTATCCCTAAATACCCTAAACCCTAAACCCAAAACCCTAAACCATAAACACTAAACCATAAACCCTAAATGCTAAACCATAAAACCTAAACCCTAAACCCTAAACAAGAAACCCTAAACCCTATATCCTAAAAACTAAACCCTAAACCCTAAACCCTAAACCATAAACCAAACCATAAATCTTAAACCCTAAACCATAAACCATAAACCCTAAACCCTAAACAATAAACAATAAACCATAAACCCTAAACCCTAAATCGTAAGCCCTAAACCCTAAACCACAAACCCTAAACCCTAAACCCTTAACCATAAACCCTAAATCCTAAACCCTAAACCCTAAACTCTAAACCCTAGAAACAAAACCCTAAATCCTCAACCCTAAACCCTAAACCCTAAACCCTAAACCAAACCTAAACCCTAAACCCTAACCCTAAATACCCTAAACCATAAACCATAAACCCAAAACCCTAAACCATAAACCATAAACACTAAACCATAAACCCTAAATGCTAAACCATAAACCGTAAACCCTAAACCATAAACCCTAAATCCTAAACCCTAAACCCTTTACCCTATACTCTATACCCTAAACCCTAAACCCTAAAACCCTAAACCCAAAACGTAAAACCCTAAAAACTAAACCTTAAATCCTAAACCATAAACCATAAACACTAAACCCTAAACCATAAACCCTAAACCCTAAACCATAAACCATAAACCCTCAACCCTATATCCTAAACCCTAAACCCTAAACCATTAACCATAAACCATAAACCATAAACCATAAACTATAAACCATAAACTATAAACCATAAACCCTAAACAACAAACCCTAAAACATAAACCCTAAACCCTAAACCATAAACCATAAACCACAAACCACAAACCCTAAACCCTAAACCCTAAATCGTAAGCCCTAAACTCTAAACCCTAAACCACAAACCATAAACCCTAAACCCTAAACCATAAACCCTAAATCCTAAACCCTAAACCCTAAAAACTAAACCCTAAATTCTAAACTCTATAAACAAAACCCTAAACCCTAAACCCTAAACCAACCCTAAATACCCTAAACCATAAACCATAAACCTAAAACCCTAAACCATAAACCATAAACCATAAACACTAAACCATAATCCCTAAATGCTAAACCCTAAACCCTAAACCATAAACCATAAACCCTAAACCCTTTACCCTATACTCTATACCCTAAACCCTAAAACCCTAAACCCTAAACGTAAAACCCTAAACCCTAAACCCTAAACCTTAAACCCTAAACCCTAAACCCTAAACCTTCAACCATAAACCATAAACCATAAACCCTAAACCGTAAACCATAAACCATAAACCATAAACCCTATATCCTAAACCCTAAACCCTAAACCCTAAACCCTAAACCATAAACCATAAACCGTAAACCATAAATCTTAAACCCTAAACCATAAACCCTAAACCCTAAACCTGTTGCAAGTATGGGCCTAACCAGTGTTGTCATTGATGTCAACATACTCCTATTGCATTAATGATAAGGATTGGATGATCTATTTGTTGAGGATATTGAGAAAATTGGTCATATCAGGCACAGTAAGGAATAGTGAAGACAGTAAGGTAAAAGTCCAAGATAAGATGACAATAAAAGGATACAGTTTAAAGGGTTTGTAGATATGTGTCTTAAGACGATCCAATAAAGTTTTCAGAGGTCCGCATGAAGATCTAAAGAAGTTGTGGTCGCTCAAGTAAAACCGGTTTCGGCAGGTGTTCAGAGGAGACAAAGTGATACAGATAGGTCTGGTGAGATCCGGAAATGAAATATCCTATTCTGTGGATTTGATGGAGTGTTTAGGAAGTCCTTGTGAAGTGTCAACTCGATTGGTTTGTGGTTTGGAGGTCCGCAAGCATCTATTCCTTTGTGATAGTGATGACAGACTATGTTCTTAAGGTTCTGGATGAAGGAGAGAAGGATTTCAGTAAGCAGATGAAGTGTGGATGTTCTTGGTGATTCAAGCAAGCTTCTGAAGGTCTTTGGATCGTGTCCAGTTCATGTTGGTGGTCCGCATTGGAGTTTAAGCTCGCATTTGAAGAATTACTTCCGAATGAAGGTGTTCTTCCTTAGACTGGCTGACCGGATGAGTTACTCATCCTACGGATGTTCTTATAGATGTTTGTTGACTTAGATGATTATTCCTAAGTCAATGTCTTGTATAAATAAGGAGCTGTGAAGTCATTTCAAGGTGTGTCTTGTGGAGACGAGAGTGTGGTAGCAAAGAGGAGAGCGAAAGGCAGAGTAGAAGTATTGGGCTTAGATGGAATTGATTCAAGCATGGTGAAGATGCTATTCTCTAGTTCATGTATGTGATATTTATCACTTTGTAGACAGTGTGTCTCTTGTAGGCAGTGAGCCTCTTATGACCAGTTTGCTCAGGCAATGAGGCCTAATTGGCATGTGCCATTTTTTTCTTTCTATTCTTATAACAGAGAATACAATCTTGGGTTAATCACCCCATGGTTTTTCCCTTAACCGAGTTTTCCACATCAAAATCTTGGTGTCTTATGTGTTGATGTGTTGTTGCTCTTGGTTTAATGCATTGTGTTTCCATGATTGAATTGTTATTATGCTACTGAATTACAAAGTGAAGTTAAGTGTGTAAATTGGATGAAAGTGTTAGACAACTGATTCACCCCCCTCTCAGTTGTCTGTCCTGAATCTAACAAAACCCTAAACACCCTAAACAATAAACCCTAAACCCTAAAACATAAATAATATACAATAAACACTAAACCCTAAACCATAAAAAATAAACCCTAAACCCTAAATCATAAACCCTAAACCCCAAACCATAAATCCTAAACCCTAAACTCTAAACCGACCCTAAACCCTAAATAATAAACCTTAAACCCTAAACACTAAACACTAAATCATAAACACCCTAAACCATAAACCCTAAACCATAAACCATAAACACTAAACCATAAACCCTAAACGCTAAACCCTAAACACTATACCCTATACCATAAACCCTAAAGACTAAACCCTAAACCCTAAGCCCTAAAACATAAAATATAAACTCTAAACCATAAATCCTAAACCGTAAACCATAAACCATGAACCCTAGACCCTAAACCCTAAACACTAAACCATAAACCATAAACCATAAACAATAAACCATAAACCATAAACCATAAACCATTAACCACAAACCCTAAACCATTAACCACAAACCCTAAACCCTAAACCATAAATCTGAAACCCTAAACCACAAACCATAAATCCTAAACCCTAAACTCTAAACCGACCCTAAACCCTAAATAATAAACCTTAAACCCTAAACACTAAACACTAAATCATAAACACCCTAAACCATAAACCCTAAACCATAAACCATAAACACTAAACCATAAACCCTAAACGCTAAACCCTAAACACTATACCCTATACCATAAACCTTAAAGACTAAACCCTAAACCCTAAGCCCTAAAACATAAAATATAAACTCTAAACCATAAATCCTAAACCGTAAACCATAAACCATGAACCCTAGACCCTAAACCCTAAACACTAAACCATAAACCATAAACCATAAACAATAAACCATAAACCATAAACCATAAACCATTAACCACAAACCCTAAACCATTAACCACAAACCCTAAACCCTAAACCATAAATCTTAAACCCTAAACCACAAACCATAAACCATAAACCCTAATCCTTAAAACCTAAACACCCTAAACCATAAACCCTAAACCATAAACCATAAACAATAAATACTAAACTATAAACCATAAACCATAAACCCTAAATCCTAAACCCTAAACCCTAAACTATAAAACATAAACCATAAACCATAAACCATAAACCCTAAACAATAAAAAATAAACCCCGCACCCTAAACCATAAACCCTAAACAATAAACCCTAAACCCTAAACCCTAAATCATAAATCCTAAACCCTACTCCATAAATCCTAAACCCTAAACCCTAATAACTAAACCCTAACCCTAAACCCTAAACTGTAAAACCCTAAACCCTAAATTAATCTCTAAACCATAAACCCTAAACCATAAACCATAAAAAATAAACCATAAACCATAAACCATAAATCGTAAACCATAAACCCTAAACCATAAACCATAAACCCTAAATCCTTAACCCTAAACCTTAAACCCTAAACCCCAAATGCTAAACCCTAAACTCTAAACTAACCCTAAACCCTAAACCCTAAACACTAGAAACTAAACCCTTAACCCTAAAACCAAAAACACTAAATCCTAAACCCAAAACACAAAACCCTAAACCCTAAACCCTACATCTTAAACCCTAAACCCTAAACCATAAACCCTAAACCCTACATCTTAAACCCTAAACCCTAAACCATAAACCCTAAACCATAAACCGTAAACCGTAAACCCTAAACCATAAACCATAAACCCTATACCCTATACCCTATACCCTAAACCCTAAACCATAAACCATAAACCATAAACCCTAAACCATAAACCCTAACCCATAAACCCTAAACAATAAACCATAAACCCTAAACCATAAAAAATAAACAATAAAACATAAACCATAAACCCTAAACCCTAAAGCCTAAACCCTCAACCATAAACCCTAAACCCTAAACCATAAACCATAAACCCTAAACCCTAAACCCTAAACTGTAAACCGTAAACCTTAAACCGTAAACCATAAAACCTCAACCCTCAACCCTATACCCTAAACCCTAAACCATAAACCATAAACCTCAAACCATAAACCCTAAACCATAAAGCATAAACCCTAAACCCTAAACCCTAAACCCTAAAGCCTAAACCCTCAACCATAAACCCTAAACCCTAAACCCTAAACCTTAAACCGTAAACCATCAACCCTAAACCATAAACCCTAAACCCTAAACCCTAAACCCTAAACCATAAACCCTGAACCCTAAACCCTAAACCATAAACCATAAACCATAAACCCTAAACACTAAACCCTAAACCATAAACCATAAACCCTAAACCATAAACACTAAACCCTAAACCATAAATCCTAAACCCTAAATGATAATCCTAAATGTTAAATACTAAATTCTAAACCCTCAACCCTAAACCCTAAAACCTAAACCATAAACCCTTAACCATAAACCCTAAACACCCTAAACCATAAACCCTAAACACCCTAAACCATAAACTATAAACCCTAAACCATAAACTCTAAACCCTAAACCCTAAACCCTAAACCATAAACCATAAACAATAAACCCTAAACCATAAACCATAAACCCTAAACCCTAAACCCTAAACCCTAAACCCTAAACCCTAAACCATAAACCATAAAACCTAAACCATAAACCATAAGCCATAAACCTTAAACCTTAAACCATAAACCATAAACCATAAACCCTAAACCATAAACCATAAACCATAAACCCGAAACCCTAAACCCTAACCCATAAACCCTAAACCATAACCCTAAACCCTAAACCCTAAACCCTAAAACCTAAACTCTAAACCCTATACCCTAAATCCTAAACCATAAACCCTAAAACCTAAAACCTAAAATGTAAACCCTAAACCCTAAACCCTGAACAATAAACCATAAACCATAAACCCTAAACCATAAACTATAAACCCTAAACTATAAACCATAAAACATAAACCATAAACCTAAAACCCTAAACCCTATACCCTAAACCTTAAACTCTAAACCATAAACCCTAAACCCTAAACCCTAAACCATAAACCATAAACCTTAAACCCTAAACCCTAAACCATAAACAATAAACCCTAAACACCCTAAACAATAAACCATAAACCCTAAACCCCAAACCATAAACAATAAACCATAAACCATAAACCCTAAACTATAAACCCTAAACCCTAAACCCTAAACCATAAAAGATAAACCATAAACCTGAAACCCTAAACCCTACACCCTACACCATAAACCATAAACCCAAAACACCCTAAACCATAAAGCCTAAACCGTAAACCATAAACCATAAACACTAAACCATAAACCCTAAATGCTAAACCCTATAGCCTATACCCTATACCCTAAACCCTAAACGCTAAACCCTAAATCCTAGACCCTAAACCCTGAATCATAATCCCAATACTCTATACCCTAAAGCCTAAACCCTAAAACCCTAAACCCAAAACACAAAATCATAAACCCTAAACCCTAAACCCTCAACCCTAAACCCTATACCCTATACGATAAACCCTAAAACCTAAACCTTGAACCCTAAACCCTAAACCCTAAATCCTAAACCCTAAACCATAAATCTAAAACCCTAAACCCGAAACCATAAACCATAAACCATAAATCCTAAACCCTATACCCTATACCCTATACCCTATACGATAAACCCTAAATCCTAAACCCTGAACCCTAAACCCTAAACCATAAACCCTAAATCCTAAACCCTAAACATAAATCTAAAACCCTAAACCATAAACCATAAACCATAAATCCTAAACCATAAACCCTATACCCTATACCCTATACGATAAACCCTAAAACCTAAACCCTGAACCCTAAACCATAAACCATAAACCCTAAATCCTAAACCATAAACCATAAATTTGAAACCCTAAACCCTAAACCCTAAACCTTAAACCATAAACCATAAACCCTAAACCATAAACCATAAATCCTAAACCCCAAACCCTAAACCCTAAACCCTAAACCATAGACCCTAAACCCAAAAACCTAAACCCTAAACCCTAAATCCTAATTCTGAAACCCTAAACCCTAAACCCTAATCCCTAAACGCTAAACCCTAAGACCTAAACACCAAACACCCTAAACCCTAAACCATAAACACTAAACCCTAAACCCCAAACCATAAACCCTAAGCCATAAACCATAAACACTAAACCCTAAACCATAAACCCTAAAACCTTAACGCTAAACCTTAAACCATAAACCTTAAACACTAAACCCTAAACCCTAAACGCTAAACCATAAACCATAAACCATGAACAATAAACCCTAAACCCTTAACACTAAACCCTAAACACCCTACACTCGAAACCCTAAACCCTAAACCATAAACCATAAACACTAAACCCTAAACCCTAAACCCTAAACCCTAAACGCTAAACCCTAAACCCTTAACCTAAACATTAAACCATAAACCATAAACACTAAACCCTAAACCCTAAACACCCTACACCCTAAACCCTAAACCCTAACCATAAACCATAAACACAAAACACTAAACCATAAACCATAAACCCTAAACCCTAAACCGTAAAAAACCCTAAACAACAAAGAATAAAAACTAAACACAAAAACCTAAACCATAAACCCTAAACCCTAATCACTAAACCCTAAACCCTAATCCGTAATCCCTAAAATCTAAACCCTAAACACTAAACCATAAACCATAAACCCTAAGCCCTAAACACCCTCCACCCTAAAGCCTAAATCCTAAACCCTAAACCCTAAACCCTAAACCTCAAACCCTAAACCCTAAACGACAATCCCCTAAACCATAAACCATAAACCATAAACCATAAATCTGAAACCCTAAACCCTAAACTCTAAACCCTAAACCATTAACAATAAATATTGAACCCTAAACCATAAACCATAAACTGTAAACCCTAAACGCTAAACTCTAAACCATAAACCAAAATTAATAAACCCTAAACCCTAAACCCTAAACCATAAGCCTTAAACCCTAAACCATATATCAGAAATCCTATACCCTAAACCATAAACCATAAACCATAAACCATAAGCTTTAAACCCTAAACAATAAATCTAAAACCCTAAACCCTAAACCCTACACCCTAAACCATAAACCCTAATCCCTAAACCATAAACCCTAAAAACTAAACCCTAAACCATAAGCCCTAAACCCTAACAATAAACCATAAACAATAAACCCTAAACCATAAACTGTAAACCTTAAAGCCTAAGCCCTAAACCCTAAACCCTAAACAATAAACGATAAACCCTAAACCCTAAACCCTAAACCCTAAACACTAAACACTAAACCCTAAACTATAAACCATAAACCATAAACCATAAACCATAAACCATAAACCATAAACTGTAAACCATAAACCATAAACCATAAACCATAAACTGTAAACCATAAACCATAAACCATAAACTATAACACCCTAAACCGTAAACCATAAACACTAAACCTTAAACCATAAACCATAAACCTTAAACCATAAACCCGAAACACTAAACCCTAAACCCTAAACCATAGACCATAAACCATAAACCCTAAACAATAAACCATAAACCATAAACATAAACCATAAATCCTAAACCATCATCCCTAAACCATAAACCCTAAACCCTAAACCCTAAACCATAAACCGTAAACCCGAAACCCTAAACCACAAACCATAAACCCTAAACCATAAACACTAAACCCTAAACCCTAAAACCTAAACCCTAAAAACTAAACCCTAAACTCTAAACCCTATAAAATAAACCCTAAACCTTAAACACTAAACCCTAAACCCTAAACCCTAAACGAACCCTAAACACTAAACCATAAACCCTAAACCCTAACCCTAATCACCCTAAACACTAAACCCTAAACTATAAACCCTAAAAGCTAAACCCTAAACCCTATATCCTAAACCCTAAACCCTAAACCCTAAATCCTAAACCCTAAATCCTAAAACCCTAAAATCCTAAACCCTAAACCCTCAAATCTGAACCTTAAACCCTAAACCATAAACCATAAACCTTGAACCCTGAACCCTAAAGCCTAAAACCTAAACTCTAAGCCATAATCCCTAAAACATAAGCCCTAAACCCTAAGCCCTAAACAATAATCTGTAAACCCTAATCCCTACTCTAAACCCTAAAAACTAAACCTTAAACCCTAAACCCTAAACCTTAAACCATAAACCATAAACCATAACCCTAAACCCTAAACCCTAAACCTTAAACTCTAAACCCTAAACCCTAAACCATAAACCATAAACCATAAAACATAAACCCTAAACCATAAACCATAAACCATAAACCATAAACAATAAACCCTAAACCGTAAACCATAAACTACAAACCCTATACCCTATATCCTAAACCATAAACCCTAAACCCTAAACCCTAAGCCCTAAGCCCTAAGCCCTAAACCCTAAACCATAAACCATAAACCATAAACCCTAAACCCTAAACCCTAAACCCTAAACCATAAACCATAGACCATAAACCTTAAACCATAAACCCTAAACAATAAACCCTAAACACCCTAAACAACAAACCATAAATCCTAAACCCTAAACCATAAACAATAAACACTAAACCATAAACCATAAACCATAAACTATAAACCCTAAATTCTAAAACATAAACCATAATTCATAAACCATAAACCATAAACCATAAAAGATAAACCATAAACTCGAAACCCTAAACCCTAAACCATAAATCATAAACCCTAAACCCTAAACCCTAGACCCTAAACCCTAAACCCTAGACCCTAAACCCTAAACCATAAACCATAAACACCCTAAACCCTAAACCCTAAACCCTACACCATAAACACTAAACCATAAACCCTATACCCTAAACCCTAAACCCTAAATGCTAAAGCCAAAACACAAAACCATAAACCCTAAACCCTAAACCTTAAACCATAAACCATAAACCCTATACCCTATACCCTATACGATAAACCGTAAAACCTAAACCATAAAATATAAACCCTAAACCCTATACCCTATACCCTATACCCTATACCCTATACGATAAACCCAAAAACCTAAACCCTCAACACTAAACCCTAAACCATAAATTTGAAACCCTAAACCATAAACCATAAATCATAAAACCTAAATACTAAAAAATAAACCATAAACCATAAATCCTAAACCCTAAACCCTAAACCCTAAACCATAGACCCTAAACCCTAAACCCTAAACTCTAAACCCTAAACCCTAATCCGTAATCCCTAAACCCTAAACCCTAAACGCTAAACCCTAAACCATAATCCCTGAACCCTAAACCCTAAACCCTAAGACCTAAACATCAAACACCCTAACCCCTAAACCCTAAACCCTAAACCATAAACACTAAACCATAAACCCCAAACCATAAACCCTAAACCCTAAACCATAAACCATAAACCCTAAACCCTAAACCCTAAACCCTAAATCCATAATCTAAAACCCTAAACCCTAAACACTAAACGCTAAACCATAAACCAAAAACCACAAACCATGAACAATAAGCCATAAACCCCAAACCCTAAACCCTAAACCCTAAGCCCTAAACATCCCACACCCTAAACCCCAAACCCTAAACCCTAAACCCTAAACAATAAACCATAAACCCTAAACCCTAAACATTAAACCATAAACCATAAACCATAAATCATAAACCATAAACCCTAAACCCTAAACCATAAACCCTAAACCCAAACCCTAAGCCCAAACAATCTACACCCTAAACCCTAAACCTGAAACCCTAAACCCTAAAGACTAAACCCTAAACACTAAACACTAAACTATAAAACCTAAACCGTAAACCATAAACCCTAAACGCTAAACCCTAAACCCTAAACCATAAACAATAAACCCTAAACCCTGAACCATAAACCCTAAACACAAAACACTAAACCATAAACCATAAATCCTAAACCCTAAACCCTAAACAAAAAAACTTAAACCATAAACCCTAAACCCTAATCACTAAACCCTAAACCCTAAACTCTAATCCCTAACCCCTAAACTCTAAATCCTAAACGCTAAACCCTAAACCCTAAACCCTAAGCCCTAAATACCCTACACCCTAAACCCTAAACCCTAAACCTCAAACCTTAAACCCTAAACGCTAATCCACTAAACCATAAACCATAAACCCTAAACGATAAATCTGAAACCCTAAACCCTAAACCACAAACAATAAACATTGAACCCTAAACCATAAACTATAAACCCTAAACCCTAAACGCTAAACTCTAAACCATAAACCAAAATTAACAAAACCATAAACCATAAACCATAAACCAAACCATAAATCTTAAACCCTAAACCCTAAACCATAAACCCTAAACCCTAAACAATAAACTATAAACCATAAACCATAAACCATAAACCATAAACCATAAATCGTAAGCCCTAAACCGTAAACCACAAACCAAAAACCCTAAACCCTAAATCGTATGCCCTAAACCCTAAACCCTTAACCATAAACCCTAAATCCTAAACCCTAAACCCTAAACTCTAAACCCTATAAACAAAACCCTAAACCCTCAACCCTAAACCCTAAACCCTAAACCAAACCTAAACCCTAAACCCTAACCCTAAATACCGTAAACCATAAACCATAAACCCAAAACCCTAAACCATAAACCATAAACATTAAACCATAAACCCTAAATGCTAAACCATAAACCCTAAACCCTATACCCTAAACCCTAAACCATAAACCATAAAACCTAAATCCTAAACCCTAAACCCTTTACCCTATAATCTATACCCTAAAACCTAAACCCTAAAACAATAAACCCAAAACGTAAAACCCTAAACCCTAAACCTTAAATCCTAAACCGCAAACCATAAACCATAAACCATAAACACTAAACCATAAACCATAAACCATAAACCGTAAACCATAAACCATAAACCATAAACCCTCAACCCTATATCCTAAACCCTAAACCCTAAACTATTAACCATAAACCATAAACCATAAACCATAAACTATAAACCATAAACCATAAACCATAAACAATAAACCCTAAACCCTAAACCCTAACCCTAAACCCTAAACCATAAACCATAAACCACAAACCACAAACCCTGAACCCTAAACCCTAAATTGTAAGCCCTAAACCCTAAACCACAAACCATAAACCCTAAACCCTTAACCATAAACCCTAAATCCTAAACCCTAAACCCTAAACCCTAAAAACTAAACCCTAAATTCTAAACTCTATAAACAAAACCCTAAAGCAACCCTAAACCCTAAACCCTAAATACCCTAAACCATAAACCATAAACCTAAAACCCTAAACCATAAACCATAAACACTAAACCATAATCCCTAAATGCTAAACCATAAACCTTAAACCCTATACCCTAAACCATAAACCCTAAATTCTAAACCCTAAACCCTAAACCCTTTACCCTATACTCTATACCCTAAACCCTAAACCCTAAAACCCTAAACCCAAAACGTAAAACCCTAAACCCTAAACCCTAAACCTTAAACCCTAAACCATAAACCCTAAACCTTAAACCCTAAACCATAAACCATAAATCGTAAACCGTAACCCATAAACCATAAACCCTAAACCCTATATCCTAAACCATAAACCCTAAACCATAAACCATAAACCCTAAACTATAAACCATAAACCATAAACCCTAAACCGTAAACCATAAATTTTAAACCCTAAACCCTAAACCCTAAACCCTAAACCTATTGCAAGTATGGGCCTAACCAGTATTGTCATTGATATCAACATACTCCTATTGCATTAATGATAAGGATTGGATGATCTATTTGTTGAGGATATTGAGAAAATTGGTCATATCAGGCACAGTAAAGAACAGTGAAGACAGTAAGGTAAAAGTCCAAGATAAGATGATGATCAAAGGATGCAGTTTAAAGGGTTTGTAGATATGTGTCTTAAGATGATCCAATAAAGATTTCAGAGGTCCGCATGAAGATCTAAAGAAGTTGTGTTCACTCAAGTAAAACTAGTTCCGGCAGGTGTTCAGAGGAGACAAAGTGATACAGATAGGTCTGGTGAGATCCGGAAATGAAATATCCTATTCTGTGGATTTGATGGAGTGTTTAGGAAGTCCTTGTGAAGTGTCAACTCGATTGGTTTGTGGTTTGGAGGTCCGCAAGCATCTATTCCTTTGTGACAGTGATGACAAACTATGTTCTTAAGGTTCTAGATGAAGGAGAGAAGGATTTCAGTAAGCAGATGAAGTGTGGATGTTCTTGGTGATTTAGGCAAGCTTGTGAAGGTCTTTGGATCGTGTCCAGTTCATGTTGGTGGTCCGCATTGGAGTTTAAGCTCGCATTTGAAGAATTACTTCCGAATGGAGGTGTTCTTCCTTAGACTGGCCGACCGGATGAGATACTCATCTTGCGGATGTTCTTATAGATGTTTGCCGACTTAGATGATTATTCCTAAGTCAATGTCTTGTATAAATAAGGAACTGTGAAGTCATTTCAAGGTGTATCTTGTGGAGACGAGAGTGTGGTAGTAAAGAGGAGAGCAAAAGGCAGAGCAGAAGTATTGGGCTTAGATGGAATTGATTCAAACATGGTGAAGATCCTATTCTCTAGTTCATGTATGTGATATTTATCACTTTGTAGACAATGTATCTCTTGTAGGCAGTGAGCCTCTTATGACCAGTGTGCTCACTCAGTGAGGCCTAATTGGCATGTGCCATTTTTTTCTTTCTATTCTTATAACAGAGAATACAATCTTGGGTTAATCACCCCGTGGTTTTTCCCTTAACCGGGTTTTCCACATCAAAATCTTGGTGTCTTATGTGTTGATGTGTTGTTGCTCTTGGTTTAATGCATTGTGTTTCCATGATTGAATTGTTATTATGCTATTGAATTACAAAGTGAAGTTAAGTGTGTAAATTGGATGAAAGTGTTAGACAACTGATTCACCCCCCCTCTCAGTTGTCTGTCCTGAATCTAACAAAACCCTAAACACCCTAAACAATAAACCTTAAACCCTAAAACATAAACCATATACAATAAACACTAAACCATAAACCATAAATAATAAACCCTAAACCCTAAATCATAAACCCTAAACCATAAATCCTAAACCCTAAACTCTAAACCGACCCTAAACCCTAAACAATAAACCTTAAACCCTAAACCCTAAACCCTAAATCATAAACACCCTAAACCATAAACCCTAAACCATAAACACTAAACCATAAACCCTAAAATCTAAACCCTAAACACTATACCCTATACCATAAACCCTAAAGACTAAACCCTAAACCCTAAACCATGAACCCTAGACCCTAAACCCTAAACCATAAACCATAAACCATAAACCATAAACCATAAACCATAAACAATAAACAATAAACCATAAACCATAAACCATAAACCATAAACCCAAAACCATTAACCACAAACCCTAAACCCTAAACCATAAATCTTAAACCCTAAACCATAAACCATAAACCCTAATCCCTAAACCCTAAACCATAAACCCTAAACCCTAAACCATAAACAATAAATACTAAACTATAAACCATAAACCATAAACCATAAACCCTAAATCCTCAACCCTAAACCCTAAACTATAAAACATAAACCATAAACTAGAAACCCCTAACCCTAAACCCTAAACCCTAAACCCTAAACCCTAAACAATAAAAAATAAACCCTACACCCTAAACAATAAACCCTAAACCCTAAAACATAAATCATAAATCCTAAACCCTACTCCATAAATCCTAAACCCTAAACCCAAATAACTAAACCCTAACCCTAGACCCTAAAACTGTAAAACCCTAAACCCTAAACCATAAACCCTAAATTAAACTCTAAACCCTAAACCCTAAACCCTAAACCATAAACAATAAACTATAAACCATAAACCCTAAATCATAAACCACAAACCCTAAACCCTAAACCATAAACCATAAACCATAAACCATAAACCATAAATCCTTAACCCTAAACCTTAAACCCTAAACCCTAAACCCTAAATGCTAAACCCTAAACTCTAAACCAACCCTAAACCCTGAACGCTAAAAACTAAACCCTAAACCCTAAAACCAAAAACCCTAAATCCTAAACCCAAAACACAAAACCCTAAACCCTACACCTTAAACCCCAAACCATAAACCCTAAACCCTAAACCCTAAACCATAAACCATAAACCCTCAACCCTCAACCCTATACCTTATACCCTAAACCCTAAACCATAAACCATAAACCATAAACCATAAAGCATAAAGCATAAACCCTAAACCCTAACCCATAAACCCTAAATAATAAACCATAAACCCTAAACCATAAAAAATAAACACTAAAACATAAACCATAAACCCCAAACCCTAAAGTCTAAACCCTCAACCATAAACCCTAAACCATAAACCATAAACCATAAACCCTAAACCCTAAACCCTAAACCCTAAACCTTAAACCGTAAACCATAAACCCTAAACCATAAACCCTAAACCATAAACTCTAAACCCTAAACCCTAAACCCTAAACCATAAACCATAAACACTAAACACAACCCTAAACCCTAAACCATAAACCCTAAACCATAAACACTAAACCCTAAACCATAAATCCTAAACCCTAAATGATAATCCTAAATGCTAAATACTAAATTCTAAACCCTAAACCCTAAACACCCTAAACCATAAACTATAAACCCTAAACCCTAAACCATAAACACTAAACCATAAACCATAAACGCTAAACCCTAAACCATAAACCATAAACCATAAACAATAAACCCTAAACCCTAAACCATAAACCATAAACCCTAAACCCTAAACCATAAACCATAAACCATAAACCCTAAACCCTAAACCATAAAACCTAAACCATAAACCATAAACCATAAACCTGAAACCCTAAACCATAAACAATAAACCATAACCCTAAACCCTAAACCCTAAACCCTAAACCCTAAATACTAAACCCTATACCCTAAATCGTAAACCATAAACCATAAACCCTAAAACCTAAAACGTAAACCCTAAACCCTAAACCCTAAACAATAAACCATAAACCCTAAACCCTACACCATAAACTATAAACCCTAAACTGTAAACCATAAAACATAAACCATAAACTTGAAACCCTAAACCCTATACCCTAAACCTTAAACTCTAAACCATAAACCCTAAACCCTAAACCATAAACCATAAACCTTAAACCCTAAACCCTAAACCATAAACAATAAACCCTAAATACCCTAAACAATAAACCATAAACCATAAACCCCAAACCATAAACAATAAACCATAAACAATAAACCCTAAACCCTAAACCATAAACTTGAAACCCTAAACAATAAACCCTAAACCCTAGACCGTAAACCATAAACCATAAACCCAAAATACCCTAAACCATAAAGCCTAAACCCTAAACCCTAAACCATAAACCATAAACCTTAAACGCTAAACCCTATACCCTATACCCTATACCCTATACCCTAAATGCTAAACCCTAAATCCTAGACCCTAAACCCTAAATCCTAATCCCAATACTCTATACCCTAAAGCCTAAACCCTAAAACCCTAAACCCAAAACACAAAACCATAAACCATAAAACATTAACCCTAAACCCTCAACCCTAAACCCTATACCCTATATGATAAATACTAAAACCTAAACCTTGAACCCTAAACCCTAAACCCTAAATCCTAAACCCTAAACCATAAATCTAAAACCCTAAACCCTAAACCCGAAAGCATAAACCATAAACCATAAATACTAAACCCTATACCCTATACCCTATACCCTATACGATAAACCCTAAAACCTAAGCCCTAAACCATAAACCCTAAATCCTAAACCCTAAACATAAATCTGAAACCCTAAACCCTAAAACATAAACCATAAACCATAAACCATAAATCTGAAACCCTAAACCATAAACCATAAACCCTAAACCTTAAACTGTAAACCCTAAACCCTAAACCATAAACCATAAATCCTAAACCCCAAACCCTAAACCCTAAACCCTAAACCCAAAAACCTAAACCCTAAACCCTAAATCCTAATTCTGAAACCCAAAACCCTAAACCCTAATCCCTAATCCCTAAACGCTAAACCCTAAGACCTAAACACCAAACACCCTAAACCCTAAACCCTAAACCCTAAACCATAAACACTAAACCCTAAACCCCAAACCATAAACCCTAAGCAATAAACCATAAACACTAAACCCTAAACCATAAACCCTAAAACCTTAACCCTAAACCTTAAACCCTAAACCCTAAACCCTAAACGCTAAACCATTAACCATAAACCATGAACAATAAACCCTAAACCCTAAACACTAAACCCTAAACACCCTACACTCAAAACCCTAAACACTAAACCATAAACCATAAACACAAAACTTTAAACCCTAAACCCTAAATGCTAAACCCTAAACCCTAAACCCTAAACATTAAACCATAAACACTAAACCCTAAACCTTAAATCCTAAACCCTAAGCCCTAAACACCCTACACCCTAACACCTAAACCCTAAACCCTAAAGACTAAACCATAAACCATAAACACAAAACACTAAACCATAAACCATAAATCCTAAACCCTAAACCATAAAAAACCCTAAACAACAAAGAATAAAAACTAAACACAAAACCTAAACCATAAACCCTAAACCCTAATCACTAAACCCTAAACCCTAATCCCTAATCCCTAAAATCTAAACCCTAAACGCTAAACCATAAACTATAAACCCTAAGCCCTAAACACCCTCCACCCTAAACCCTAAACCCTAAACCCTAAACCCTAAACTCTAAACCCTAAACCCTAAACCATAAACCATAAACCATAAAACATAAACCCTAAACCCTAAACCATAAACCATAAACTGTAAACCATAAACTAGAAACCCTATACCCTATATCCTAAACCCTAAACCCTAAACCCTAAACCCTAAACCCTAAGCCCTAAACCATAAACCATAAACCATAAACCATAAACCCTAAACCCTAAACCGTAAACCATAAACCATAGACCATTAAACCATAAACCCTAAACAATAAACCATAAACCCTAAACCCTAAACCATAAACAATAAACACTAAACCATAAACCATAAACCAAAACATAAACCATAATTCATAAACCATAAACCATAAACCATAAAATATAAACCATAAACCATAGACTCGAAACCCTAAACCATAAACCATAAATCGTAAACCATAAACCCTAAACCATAAACCCTAAACCCTAAACCATAAACCATAAACCATAAACCATAAACACCCTAAACCATAAACCATAAACCCTAAACCATAAACACTAAACCATAAACCCTATACCTAAAACCCTAAACGCTAAAGCCAAAATGCAAAACCATAAACCCTAAACCCTAAACCCTAAACCCTAAACCATAAACCCTAAACCCTATACGATAAACCCTCAAACCTAAACCCTGAACAATAAACCATAAACCATAAACCCTAAATCCTAAACCCTAAACCATAAAATATAAATCATAAACCCTAAACCCTATACCCTATACCCTATACAATAAACCCTAAAACCTAAAACCTAAACCCTCAACACTAAACCCTAAATCATAAACCCTAAATCCTAAACCCTAAACCATAAATTTGAAACCCTAAACCCTAAACCATAAAACCTAAACCCTAAACCATAAACCATAAACCCTAAATCCTAAACCCTAAACCCTAAACCCTAAACCATAGACCCTAAACCCAAAAACCTAAACCCTAAACCCTAAACCCTAATCCCTAATCCCTAAACCCAAAACCCTAAACGCTAAACCCTAAACCATAATCCCTGAACCCTAAACTCTAAATCCTAAGACCTAAACATCAAACACCCTAACAGCTAAACCCTAAACCATAAACCATAAACCATAAACACTAAACCATAAACCCCAAACCATAAACCCTAAAACCTAAACCATAAACCATAAACCCTAAACCATAAACCATAAACCATAAACCCTAAAACCTTAACCCTAAACCCTAAATCCATAAATCTAAAACCCTAAACCCTAAACCCTAAATGCTAAACCATAAACCAAAAACTATAAACCATGAACAATAAACCATAAACCCCAAACCCTAAACCCTAAACCCTAATCCCTAAACATCCCACACCCTAAACCCCAAACCCTAAACCCTATACCCTAAACCATAAACCATAAACCCTAAACCCTAAAGCCTAAAGCCTAAACCCTAAACATTAAACCATAAACCATAAACCATAAATCATAAACCATAAACCATAAACCATAAACCCTAAACCCTAAACCATAAACCCTAAACCCAAACCCTAAGCCCAAACAATCTACACCCTAAACCCTAAACCCTAAAGACTAAACCCTAAACCCTAAACGCTAAACTACAAAACCTAAACCGTAAACCATAAACCATAAACGCTAAACCCTAAACCATAAACAATAAACCCTAAACCATGAACCATAAACCCTAAACCATAAATCTAAAAATTGAAATCCTAAACCCTAAACACAAAACACTAAACCATAAACCATAAATCCTAAACCCTAAACCCTAAACAAAAAAACTTAAACCATAAACCCTAAACCCTAATCACTAAACCCTAAACCCTAAACTCTAATCCCTAATCCCTAAACTCTAAATCCTAAACGCTAAACCATAAACCCTAAACCCTAAACCCTAAACCCTAAGCCCTAAACACCCTACACCCTACACCCTAAACCCTAAACCTCAAACCTTAAACCCTAAACGCTAATCCACTAAACCATAAACCATAAACCCTAAACGATAAATCTGAAACCCTAAACCCTAAACTCTAAACCCTAAACCAAAAAATAATAAACATTGAACCCTAAATCATAAACTATAAACCCTAAACCCTAAACGCTAAACTCTAAACCATAAACCAAAATTAACAAAACCATAAACCATAAGCCTTAAACCCTAAACCATAAATCTGAAACCCTAAACCCTAAACCATAAACCATAAACAATAAACACTAAACCATAAACCATAAACCATAAACCCTAAACCCTAAACCCTAAATCATAAACCATAAACCATAAACCCTAAACCCTAAACCCTAACAATAAACAATAAATGATAAACCCTAAACCTTAAAGCCTAAGCCCTAAACCCTAAACCCTAAACCCTAAACCCTAAACCCTAAACACTAAACACTAAACCCTAAACTATAAACCATAAACCATAAATCATAAACCATAAACCCTAAAGACTAAACCCTAAACCCTAAACCCTAAACCCTAAACCATAAACCATAAACTATAAACTCTAAACCATAAATCCTAAACCGTAAACCATAAACCATAAACCATAAAACCTAGACCCTATACCCTAAATCCTAAACCTTAAACCATAAACCATAAACCATAAACAATAAACCATTAACCCTAAACCATAAACCATTAACCATTAACCATTAACCACAAACCCTAAACCCTAAACCATAAATCTTAAACACTAAACCACAAACCATAAGCCATAAACCCTAATCCCTAAACCCTAAACACCCTAAACCCTAAACCCTAAATCATAAACAATAAATACTAAACTATAAACCATAAACCATAAACCCTAAACCCTAAATCCTAAACCCTAAACCTTAAATTATAAACCATAAACCATAAACCCTTAACCCTAAACCATAAACCATAAACCATAAACCCTAAACAATAAAAAATAAACCCTACACCCTAAACCATAAACCCTAAACAATAAACCCTAAACCCTAAACCATAAACCATAAATCATAAATCCTAAACCCTACTCCATAAATCCTAAAACCTAAACCCTAATAACTAAACCCCAACCCTAAACCCTAAACTGTAAAACCCTAAACCCTAAACCATAAACCCTAAATTAAACTATAAACCATAAACCCTAAACCATAAACCATAAACCCTAAACCATAAATCATAAACCCTAAATCCTTAACCCTAAACCTTAAACCCTAAACCCTAAACCCTAAACCCTAAATGCTAAACCATAAACCACAAACCCTAAACTCTAAACCAACACTAAACCCTAAACGCTAAACTTTAAAAACTAAACCCTAAACCCTAAAACCAAAAACCCTAAATCCTAAACCCCAAACCCTAAACCCTAAACCCTAAACCCTAAAACTTAAACCCTAAACCATAAACGATAAACCGTAAACCCTAAACCCTAAATCCTTAAATCTGAAACCCTAAACCCTAAATGCTAAACCATAAACCAAAAACCATAAACCGTGAACAATAAACCATAAACCCCAAACCCTAACCACTAAACCCTAAGCCCTAAACATCCCACACCCTAAACCCCAAACCCTAAACCCTAAACCCTAAACCCTAAGCCCTAAACACCCTACACCCGAAACCCTAAACCCTAAACCCTAAACACTAAACCCTAAACCCTAAACCCTAAACATTAAACCATAAAACATAAATCATAAACCATAAACCCTAAACCATAAACCATAAACCATAAACCCTAAACCCAAACCCTAAGCCCTAAACAATCTACACCCTAAACCCTAAACCCTAAAGACTAAACCCTAAACCCTAAATGCTAAACTATAAAACCTAAACCATAAACCATAAACCCTAAACGCTAAACCATAAACCATAAACAATAAACCCTAAACCCTGAACCCTGAACCCTAAACCATAAATCTGAAAACTGAAACCATAAACCATAAACCATAAACACTAAACACAAAACACTAAACCATAAACCATAAATCCTAAACCCTAAACCCCAAAGAATAAACGCTAAACAAAAAAACCTAAACCATAAACCATAAACCCTAAACCCTAATCACTAAACCCTAAACCCTAAACTCTAATCCCTAATCCCTAAACTCTAAACCCTAATCGCTAAACCCTAAACCCTAAACCCTAAACCCTAAGCCCTAAACACCCTACACCCTAAACCCTAAATCGTAAACCCTAAACCTCAAACCTTAAACCCTAAACGCTAATCCCCTAAACCATAAACCCTAAACGATAAGTCTAAAACCCTAAACCATAAACTCTAAACCCTAAACCACAAACAATAAACATTGAACCCTAAACCATAAACCATAAACTATAAACCATAAACCAAAAATTAATAAACCATAAACCATAAACCATAAACCACAAGCCTTAAACCCTAAACCATAAATCTGAAACCCTAAACCATAAACCATAAACCATAAACCATAAACCCTAAACACTAAACCCTAAACCATAAACCATAAACCATAAACCCTAAACCCTAAACCCTAAACCCTAAATCATAAACCATAAACCCTAAACCCTAACAATAAACCATAAATGATAAACCCTAAACCTTAAAGCCTAAGCCCTAAACCCTAAAAAATAAACCATAAACCCTAAACCCTAAACACTAAACAGTAAACCCTAAACTATAAACCATAAACCATAAACCATAAACTATAAACTATAAACCATAAACCATAAATCATAAACCATAAACCTGAAACCCTAAACCCTAAACCCTAAACCCTAAACCCTAAAACATTAAACCATAAACCATGAACCCTAAACCCTAAACCCTAAACCTTGAACCCTAAACCATAAACCATAAACCATAAACACTAAACCATAAACCCTAAACCCTAAACAATAAACCATAAACCATAAACCATAAACCATAAACCTGAAACACTAAACCCCAAACCCTAAACCATAAACCATAAACCATAAACCATAAAGAATAAATCATAAACCATAAACCATAAAACCTAAACCCTAAACCATAAACCCTAAACCACAATCCCTAAACCCTAAACCCTAAATCATAAACCCAAAACCCTAAACCACAAACCATAAAACCTAAACCCTTAACCATAAACCCTAAACCCTAAACTCTAAACCCTATAAAAAAACCCTAAACCCTCAACCCTAAACCCTAAACCCTAAACCCTAACCCTAAACACCCTAAACCATAAACCCTAAACCCTAAACCATAAACCCCAAACACTAAACCATAAATTATAAATGTTAAACCCTAAACCCTAAACCTAAACCCTAAATCTGAAACCATAAACCCTAAACCCTTGACCCTATACTCTATACCCTAAACCCTAAAACCCTAAACCTCGAACCCAAAATGCAAAACCCTAAACCCTAAACCTTAAACCTTAAACCCTAAATCCTAAACCCTAAACCATAAACCCTAAACCCTGAACACAAAAACCTAAACCATTAACCATAAACCAGAAACCCTAAACCCTATATCTTAAACCCTAAACCCTAAACCCTAAACCCTAAACCCAAAAACCATAAGCCATAAACCATAAACCCTAAACCATGAACCCTAAACCCTAAACCATAAACCATAAGTCTTAAACCCTAAACCCTAAACCATAAACCCTAACCCCTAAACCCTAAACACCCTAAACAATAAACCTTAAACCTTAAACCATAAACAATAAACACTAAACCATAAACCATAAACCATAAACCCTAAACCTTAAACTGTAAACCATAAACCTGAAACCCTAAACCCTAAACCATAAATCCTTAACCCTAAACCCTAAACTCTAAACCAACCCTAAATCCTAGTCCCTAAATCCTAAACCCTAAACAATAAACCTTAAACACTAAACCCTTAACCCTTAACCCTAAACACTACACCCTAAACCCTAAATCCTAAACACCCTAAACCCTAAACCATAAACCCTAAACCATAAACCATAAACACTAAACCATAAACCCTAAACGCTAGACCATAAACCCTAAACCCTATACCCTAAACATTAAACCCTAAACACTAAACCCTAAACCCTAAACTCTAAACCATAAACCATAAACCATAAACCATAAACAATAAACCATAAACCATAAACCATAAACCCTAAATCTTTATCACCATAAACCATAAACCCTAAACCATAAACCATAAGCACTAAACAATAAGTGCTAAACGCTAAACCATAAACCCTATACCCTATACCCTAAACAATAAACCCTAAACACTAAACCCTAAACCATAAACTCTAAACCAAAAATCGTAAACCATAAACAATAAACCCTAAACTATAAACCATAAACCCTTAACCGTAAACAATAAACCATAAACCCTAGACCCTAAACCATAAATCCTAAACCCTAAACCATAAACCCTAAACCCTAAACCATAAACCATAAAAAATAAACCATAAACCATAAACCACAAACCCTAAACCATAAACCATAAATCCTAAACCCTAAACCATAAACCATAAACCCTAATTCCTAAACCCTAAACACCCTAAACCCTAAACCCTAAACCATAAACCATAAACAATAGACACTAAACCCTAAACCCTAAACCATAAAACATAAACCATAAACCTGAAACCCTAAACCCTAAACCCTAAACCCTAAACAATAAAACATAAACCCTACACCCTAAACAATAAACCCTAAGCAATAAATCCTAAACCCTAAACCATAAATCATAAATCCTAAACCCTACTCCATAAATCCTAGACCCTAAACCCTAATAACTAAACCCTAACCCTAAACCCTAAACCCTAAAACCATAAACCCTAAATTAAACTCTAAACCCTAAACCCTAAAACTTAAACCGTAAACCATAAACCATAAACCATAAACTTGAAACCCTAAACCCTAAATCATAAACCCTAAACCCTAAACCATAAACCATAAACCATAAACCATAAACCATAAACACTAAACCCTAAACCATAAATCCTAAACCCTAATTGGTAAATCCTGAATGCCAAATCCTAAATTCTAAACCCTAAACCCTAAAACCTAAACCATAAACCATAAACCCTAAACCCAAAACTCTAAACTCTAAACGCTAAACCCTAAATCTTAAACCGTAAACCCTAAACCACAAACCATAAACCATAAACCCTTAACCATAAACCCTCAACCATAAACCCAAAACCCTAAACCCTAAACACTAAACTCTAAACCATAAACCATAAACCCTAAACCATAAACCATAAACACTAAACCATAAACCCTAAACGCTAAACCCTAAACCCTATACCCTAAACCCTAAATCCTAAACCCTAAACCCTAAACCCTTTACCCTATACTCTATACCATAAACCCTAAAACCCTAAACCATAAACCATAAACCCAAAATGCAAAACCCTAAACCATAAACCATAAACCATAAACCATAAACCCTAAACCCTAAACCTTAAACCATAAACCCTAAACCGTAAACCATAAACCATAAACCATAAACCATAAAACTTAAACCATAAACCATAAACCCTAATCCCTAAACCCTAAACACCTGAAACAATAAACCATAAACCATAAACAATAAACACTAAACCATAAACCCTAAACGATAAACCATAAACCATAAACCCTAAACCCTAAACCTTAAACTGTAAACCATAAACCATAAAAGATAAACCATAAACCATGAACCTGAAACCCTAAACCCTAAATCCTAAACCCTAAACCCTAAACCCTTAACCCTTAACCCTAAACCCTAAACCCTAAATCCTAAACACCCTAAACCATAAACCATAAACCCTAAACCATAAACCATAAACCATAAACACTAAACCATAAACCCTAAACGCGAAACCCTAAACCCTATACCCTAAACAATAAACCCTAAACCTAAACCCTAAACCCTAAACCCTAAACTATAAACCATAAACAATAAACCATAAACCATAAACCATAAACCATAAACCATAAACAGTAAACCATAAACCCTAGACCCTATACCCTAAACCCTAAACCCTAAACCATTAACCATAAACCATAAACCATAAACCATAAAAAATAAACCATAAACCATAAACCACAAACCACAAACCCTAAACCATAAATCTTAAACCCTAAACCCTAAACCCTAAACCATAAACCCTAATCCCTAAACCCTAAACACCCTAAACCATAAACCATAAACCATAAACCATAAACAATAAACACTAAACCATAAACCATAAACCATAAACCATAAAACATAAACCATAAAGAATAAACCTGAAACCATAAACCATAAACCATAAACCATAAACAATAAAACATAAACCCTACACCCTAAACAGTAAATCCTAAACCCTAAACCATAAATCATAAACCCTACTCCATAAATCCTAGACCCTAAACCCTAATAACTAAACCCTAACCCTAAACCCTAAATTAAACTCTAAAACCTAAACCCTAAACCCTAAACCCTAAACCTTAAACCGTAAACCACAAACCCTAAACCATAAACCATAAAAGATAAACCATAAACCATAAACCCTAAACCCTAAATCATAAACCCTAAACCCTAAATCACAAACCCTAAACCCTAAACCCTAAACCTGTTGGCAAGAGACATTGTGTGGCTTCATTAATGTTGTCATTGATGGCAACAAAGTCCATCCCACACATCTGCAGGACATGGTGTGTCTTTACTGGAAGTCAGATTGAATAAGTGTCGTGGTCCAGTAAGCAAGAACAGAGCAGGCAGCAAGGTGTGACAGTCAGGTTCGGATCTCTCAGAAGAAGTATCTCAGTAAGGTGCAGATTTGGGGAAGTCAAGAGGAGTACCTTGACTGATATATTCCAAGGACTTAGCCTCTGGTGATAGAAGAGTGAACAGATATGAGCACTTGAGTGTTGGGTTCCTGATTGGCAGAATAGATAGAGGATGACCTAATCGGCAGAGCATCAGACCTTAATCCAGATGTGATATTGATGGTGATTAAGTTTCCTAAGGTATCATTCATGATTGGCTGACATGATTGATGACTTCTATAAGCATCTCTTTGATCCGCATTACTTGGTATGCAAAGATTCAGCTGACAGATCAGAGTTTGGGAAAATATCGAGTATTCTAGATGCCAACTAGAAAATGGATGAAATCTTTGGTGTGAATATATATACTAGATGGATTTAGATATGAATGTGTGTGGTGTGTGTGGTGTTGTGTGAAGAATAGCAGAAGAGTAGTGTGAAGGCATTAAGACAGGTCTGAAATGTAACAGGATAGCAGCACCTAAGGAGAGTAAGAATGAAGTGTAGCAGATCAGTATATTGGGCTTAACCGGAACTGAACTTCAGCATGTGTGGATGCTTCTCATTAGTTCAAGTATTTTGTTACCTTCTTTTCTTGTAGACAGTGAGTCTCTTGTAGGCAGTGAGCCTCTTGTGAGCAGTGTGCTCGGGCAGTGAGCCCTAATTGGCAAGTGCCATTTTGTACTATTCTATTCTTCTAACAAAGAATACAATCTTGGGTTAATCACCCCATGGTTTTTCCCTTAACTGGGTTTTCCACATCAAAATCATTGTGTCATGTGTACTAAAGGTATTTCTGCTTTCATGGTAATGCTTGCTTGTATGATTTGATTCTGCACTAATTGTTAAAGAAGGACTGAAAGTCAAAATAATTAAGATAACTGATTCACCCCCCCTCTCAGTTATCAACAATTGGTATCAAAGCCAAGTTCCTCCAAATAGAGCCTAACAGCTTGAGGAAGATCTGGGAATCTCAATGGATATGTATGGTATGAGGGAACAACTTCAGTCTGCCCTAGATGATCTTGAGCAATCTAACTCCGAAGTCAATGAATTGAAGGAAAGACTCAAACAAGCTGATGATTTCATAATGGAACTAAAAGAGAAACTGAATATCTCTATGAAAAAGAGAAAGGATCTACTTCAACAATTGGCAAGTCAAGGTGAAACCAATGATACAAATGAAGTCCTGAAAGAAAAAACCAAGCAATGTGAAAAATTGTCAAAAGAGGTCATTATGGTAAGACATGAAATGGAATCAGGAGTTACGAAATTCACCCAAGAAATTGAAGAGAAAAGAAAAACTGAAGATGATCTAAGACAATCTCTCAAGGAGAAGTCAGAAGACTGCTAAAAAATGGATAGAATAATCAGGCATCTAGAATCTGATCTTGAAGAAGCTAGAGATAATGAAGAACAACTTGAGAATCAGATTGACACTCTTAAAAGGGATCTTCAAACAACAAATGAATACAAAGATGATGCAAAGCATCTAGGATAGCAGAAGCATGTTTATAACTTCTCATGCAATAACTCTTCAAGTTCACTATTTTCCTTTGACAGAGATCAAACCACCCATGAAAGGCTTCAACAATATCAACTTATTCCTGACATCCAAGAGAGGGAGGACTTCAGGGCACACCTATCCCAAGATGCCTAACTCCATCTAACATTCCTTCAACTCCTCTACACAGACCTGCAGGACAGTAGTCTTCATTCTGCCTTTCTAAGACAGTCACAACATCCACCTTGGATGATCCCCTTCTACACAAACTCAGTCTCATTGCAACCTACCAAACCTATAACATGCTTTCACCCTAATGCCTTCATTGGAAAAACAATTACAAACAATACTTACCACCTTCTCAGTAATGACTATCTCTAAGAGGACTGTCAGAGATAGCAAAGGTAAGAAAAGACTGTTATCTTAGAGAGATCCCTCCCTACTCGTTCTTATCACAAGGCAAATGCTAGATCAAGAGCCCTTGTATTGTTCTCAATGCATGGCATTCTTTGGTTGACCACTGAATGCAGTCAAGAATGATTACCAAGCTGCTACTGTCCTTCACCAAGTCTCAACACATGACATTTGCAGAGTCCTTTACATGGAATCCTCAACACCAACTGTCCTCCTATTAGATTTAGGGCACACAACTAAGAGGGGGGGTGAATCAGTTGTACAAAACTTGCTTGTAATTCAAACATTTAAATCCTCTTTGTTATTTAGTAGCATATCAATTAATCACTCATGAAAGAATAAAGCATAAACACCAAAGCAGATACACATCAACACATGAGACACCAAGATTTTGACATGGAAAACCTAGTCAAGGGAAAAACCATAGGGTGATTAACCCAAGGATTATTCTCTGTTAGAAGAATAAGAAAAATAGATGGCACATGCCAATTAGGGCTCACTGCCTGAGCACACTGCTCACAAGAGGCACACTACCTACAAGAGACACACTGTCTACAAAGTAACAAGTATCACAAACTTGAACTAGAGATTGACATTTTTACCATGCCTAGATCAGTTCCATTTAAGCCCAAAAACTCCTGCTCTGCCTTTCTCTCTTCTTCTTCGCTATATCACACTCATCCGCTACAAGACACACTACAAAATGAATTCACAATCCCTTATTTATACAAGGCATCGACTTAGGAACAATCATCTAAGTCGGCAAACACCTACAAGATCATTCGCAAGACGTGTAATACATCTGGTCGGCCAGTCTCAAGAAGAACACCAATATCCGTGGTTATTCTTCAAATGCAAACTCTAACTTTAATGGGGACCACCAATAAGAATTGTACACGATCCAAAGATCACCAAAACCTTTCCTAAGTCATTAAGAACATCCACACTTTATCATCTTATTGGAATTCTTCTCTTCTTCATCTGAAACTTCAAGAACACAGTCTGTCATCACTATCATAATGAAAAAAGTGCTTCTGGACCTCCAAACCATGAACAAATCTGGTTGTCACCCCACACGGACTTCTTCAACACTCTCTCCAATCCGCAGAATGAGATAATGCAATTTCGAAGCTCACCGGACCAATCTGTGACACTCTGTCACCACTGAATACCTCCCAGAACCAGTTCTTCTTGAGTAACCATAACTTCTTTAGATCTTCATGTGGACCTCTAAAATCTTGACTGGAGCATCTCAAGACTCATATCTACAAACCCTTTAAACTGCATCCTCTAATCTTCATCTTATCTTAGACTTTTACCTTAATGTCATCACTGTTCTTCATTGTTCCTGATTGAGACTAATTTCCTCAATATCCTTAGCACACAGCTCATCCAATCCTTCTCATTAATGCAATATGAGTATGTTGACATCAAGGACAACACTGGTTATCCTCATACTTGTAACAATCTCCCCCTTTGTCATTGATGGCAACATATGATGTGAAAAACCATCAAGACAAGAACTTCTCCTCTCTGCCACAGCTCCCCCTATCAACAACAACTCTTCACATGTCTTCTCTTTCTTTACTACTCCCCTTTGATCATCAACCACTTGTTATTCACATGTCTTCTCTCCCCCTTTGACATCAATGGAAAAGGACTCATACTTGCAACTTTAACACATTAGAATCATACTAGCTACTCCCCCTGAGTAGCAGCTCCCCATCATCAATCTGGATCACAAGATATGACTGTGATATCCACAGGACTGATGCACATCAGTGCATCCTAGTTCATCACCGGAGGGGCAATGACCCCTAACTTCTCCCTGAGAAACTCAAAAGAGTCCTTGGGAAGAGGTTTAGTAAAAATATCTGCAAGCTGATCCTTGGAGGGCACATACTCCAATCTAACTTCACCCTTGTTCACTTGCTCTCTCAAAAAGTGAAATTTGATAGATATATGCTTGGTCTTAGAATGCAACACCGAATTCTTAGAAATATTTATTGCACTTGAAATATCATAGAAAATTGTGATAGGCTCCTCATATTCTACTTGAATATCTCTTAGCATTTGCTTCATCCACAAAAGTTGAGTGCAACTTCCTGCTACTGCAACGTATTCTACTTTAGTTGTAGACAGGGATATTGCCTCTTGTTTCTTGCTTAGCCAAGAAACCAACCTTTTTCCCAAAAAGAATGCTCCTCCACTTGTACTCTTCCTATCATCCACATCTCCTGCCCAATCTGCATCTGTATATGCATGAAGAGAAAAATCATAATCTCTAGGATACCATAGGCCATACTCAATTGTTCCTTTTAAGTACCTAAAAATTCTTTTGATTGCCATGACATGAGATTCTCTGGGATCAGCCTGGAATCTCGCCACAAGACCAACACCCTGCATTATATCTAGTCTAGTCTGAGTGAGATACAATAATCCTCCAATCATTGATCTATACTTGGTTTGATCTGACTTAGGAGAGTCATCATCTTTGCTCAACTTACATCCGGTTGCCATGGGAGTGTTCATTGGCTTTGAATCTTCCATTCCAAATTTCCTCAACAATTCTTTCACATATTTGGTCTGAGAGATAAAGATTCCTTTCTTTGTCTAAGTAATTTGCAGACCCAAGAAGAAATTCATTTCACCAAGCATTGACATTTCAAACTCACTTTTCATTTGATTTGCAAAGGTTTTACACATATTGTCTCTTCCTCCAAAGATGATATCATCAACAAATACTTCAACAATCAAGATATTTTCATGATCAATTTTGAAATATAGGTTGCTATCAGCAGTACCTTTGTTGAATCCAATCTTCAAAAGATGTTTTTCCAGCCTCTCATACCATGCTCTTGGGGCTTGCTTTTGACCATACAGTGCCTTCTTTAATTTGCAGACCATATCACCATGCTTAGATAACTGAAATCGATCTGGTTGTTCAATGTACACTTCTTCTTCTAAGTCACCATTTAGGAAGGTAGATTTGACATCCATCTGATACACTTTAAAATCTTTGAAGGCAACAAATGCAAGAAATAGTCTGACTGCTTCAATTCTTGCCATCAGAGCAAAGGTTTCTTCAAAATCAATCCCTTCTATTTGAGAGTAGCCTTTGCAGACTAATCTGGCTTTATTTCTGATTACTTCACCAACTTCATTTAGTTTGTTTCGGAAGACCCATTTGGTTCCAATCACATTCTTGTTTCTAGGTCTAGAAACAAGATCCCAAGTGTGATTTTTTTCAATTTGCATCAACTCTTCCTCCATTGCTTTGGTCCAATTTTCATCATTGTAGGCTTCATTTATTGTCTTAGGTTCAATCTTTGAAATCAGACAACATTCATCTAAATTTTGAGCAATTTTCCTTCTAATTTGCACACCTTTACTTTTGTCACCTATGATCTGATCTTTAGAGTGGTTCAGTCTTACATATCTTGGAACTTTGGGAGTTTCTTGTACTTCTACTTCTTGATCAGGCTCATTCAAGCCTATCTCTTCTTCCTGATTTACCGGATCAGTCTGATTCAGACTTTCAGAAGAGGATTGAGCTCCTTGAACGAGAGAACCATTATGATCATCTTCATCATATTCATAAAACCTTGAGGGCTTCTCAATTCCTTCATCAACCTTCACTTTTATACTTTCTATCATCTTTCTCAGTCTCTTATTGTAACACCGGTATGCTTTGCTTTGAGTGTAGTAACCCAAAAAAATTCCTTCATCACTTCTAGCATCAAACTTTCCTAGATCTTCATCTCTTTTAATGTAACATTTGCTACCAAATACTCTAAAATATCTTACAGTAGGAGTGATACCAAACCAAAGTTCATAAGGAGTCTTACCGGTATTACTTCTGATTTGAACTTGATTGAGAGTATAGACTGCAGTGCTGATAGCTTCTCTCCAAAACATCTGGGGAACATTTGCTTCCATCATCATTATCCTGGATGCTTCCTGGATGGTTCGGTTCTTTCTCTCTACTACTCCATTCTACTGTGGAGTCCTAGGAGTAGATAATTGTCTCTTTATACCATGCTTCTCACAAAAATCTATGAATTCACCAGATGTGAATTCACCACCTCTATCAGACCTCAGACATTTCAGTTTTAATCCGGTTTGATTCTCTACCATAGCCTTGAAGATTTTAAACTTCTCAAAAGCTTCTGATTTCTCTTTTAGAAAGGTAACCCACATCATCTGAGAATGGTCATCAATCAGTAACATGAAATATCTATCACCTTGCATACTCTTGATTCTTGTCAGACCACATAGATCAGTATGAATTAATTTCAATAATCTAGTAGAGGACTTATCCTTGCTTTTGAATGAGACTCTGCTCTGTTTACCCAGCTGACATTCTTTGTACAAACTATTTGTAGGTTTTACCAACTTTGGAAGATCTCTTACAACCTGAGTATTGCTTATCTTGATGATGTTATCAAAATTTACATGACACATCCTTCTATGCCATAACCAACTCTGATCAACTTGAACAAACAGACAACTTTTATTAGTACCAACTAGATGGAAGATATTACCTTTTGTTTGAGTACTGGATGCAATCTTAGTTCTAGAGCTTTCAAAGATCCTGCATCTTCCATTCTTGAACCGGAGATCATAACCTTTGTCTACCAACTGTCCAACACTAAGAAGATTGTGCTTCAATCCTTCAACATACAGTACATTACCGGTTTTGTTCTTTCCATCAAAAGAAATAGTTCCCCTACCTCTGATTCTACCAGCAAAATTATCACCAAACTTTACCATTCCTCCTTCATACCTTTCCAAATCTAAGAACTTGTTCTTGTCACCTGTCGTATGGTGAGAGCATCCACTGCCAATAACCCAATCATCCTTTTCTTCAACTTGGGCAGCCAAAGCTCTTTCTACAACCTTATGATTGATAGATTCAGAGATATTGGATCTTCTTCCTTGATGGCAATAAAAACCCATTCATTTCCGGATTTGTCTCCTATCTCTGATTCATCATATGTTACTCCTTCATTATCATCTTTTTCATGAACATAATAACAATTCTTTTAGAACCTTTTTCTGTTAGAATTTGACCTTATACATCTTTCCAGACATCTTGAGGCAAAATGACCAATCTTATTGTAGTTGAAGCACTTAAAGGGCAATTTTCCTTCCTACTTACCAGATCCTCTTGGCAGTCTCTTTGCAATGAGGGCTTCAAGTTGAGCTATTTCTGCTTCTTCCTCTTCCATGTCTCTTCTTGCTTGATCATACCATGACAGCTTCCTTGAAGAGTTTTCTCCTGGATCAAATCTTTGTTTACCTTTCACAGAGGCACTAGCTTTGAATGCAGATTCAGTCTTGGGGGGATCATCTCCAAACTCGGTAATTTCAAATGCATCCAGTTTGCCAGCTAGTTGGTCTCTTGTGACAGTTGTATGGGCTCTGAATTCATCAATGGAAGCAACCTTGATTTTGTAGATAGCAGGAAGGGATTTGAGAATTTTGCCAACAATCTCATTTTCATCCAAAACTCCACCAGCATTCCTAATTCCACACACCAACTCATTTACTCTTGGCATAAAGGTAGTAATATTTTCATCATCTCTCATCTTCAATCTTTCAAATTTCCCTTTGAGACTCTGCAACCTTGCACTCTTAACATACTCATCTCCTTCATGCAGAAGTTCCAGTTTAATCCAGATCTCATAGGCAGTTGGTAGGTTAATAACATTTGATAGCTCTGAGTCAGTTAATGTGCTTAGAAGAGCCTCTTTGGTTCGCAGATTGTTTTCAGCATCTATGATTTCATTTAGAGTTGTCGGACCACCCTGTGGAGGTGTATAAGCTTTTGTGACCATGGACTAGTACGCCTTTCCCATACACTGTAGGTGACATTTCATGCGACCTTTCCAAAGAGAGAAGTTGGTTCCATCAAACTTCAGACTATCCTTCTTGTATGACGACATCCTGGATCTCCTCAAGTGGTTAAGCTCCTTTTAGAGGAACTTGGCTCTGATACCAATTGTTAGATTTAGGGCACACAACTGAGAGGGGGGGTGAATCAGTTGTACAAAACTTGCTTGTAATTCAAACACTTAAATCCTCTTTGTTATTTAGTAGCATATCAATTAATCACTCATGAAAGCATAAAGCATAAACACCAGAGCAGATACACATCAACACATGAGACACCAAGATTTTGATGTGGAAAACCTAGTCAAGGGAAAAACCATCGGGTGATTAACCCAAGGATTATTCTCTGTTAGAAGAATAAGAAAAATAGATGGCACATGCCAATTACGGCTCACTGTCTGAGCACACTACTCACAAGAGGCACACTGCCTATAAGAGACACACTGTCTACAAAGTAACAAGTATCACAAACTTGAATTGGAGATTGACATCTTTACCATGCCTAGATCAGTTCCATTTAAGCCCAAAAACTCCTGCTCTGCCTTTCTCTCTTCTTCTTCACTATATCAAACTCATATGCTACAAGACACACTTCAAAATGAATTCACAATCCCTTATTTATACAAGGCATCGACTTAGGAACAATCATCTAAGTCGGCAAACACCTACAAGATCATTCGCAAGATGTGTAATACATCCAGTTAGCCAGTCTCAAGAAGAACACCAATATCCATGGTTATTCTTCAAATGCAAACTCTAACTTCAATGTGGACTGCCAATAAGAATTGTACATGATCCAAAGATCACCAAAACCTTTCCCGAGTCATCAAGAACATCCGCACTTTATCATCTTACTGGAATTCTTCTCTTCTTCATCTGGAACTTCAAGAACACAGTCTGTCATCACTATCATAATGAAAAAGGTACTTCTAGACCTCCAAACCATGAACAAATCTGGTTGTCACCCCACACAGACTTCTTCAACACTCTCTCCAATTCGCAGAATGAGATAATGCAATTCCGGAGCTCACCGGACCAATCTGTGACACTCTGTCACCACTAAACACCTACTGGAACTGGTTCTTCTTGAGCGACCATAACTTCTTCAGATCTTCATGTGGACCTCTGAAATCTTGATTGGAGCATCTCAAGACTCATATCTACAAACCCTTTAAACTATATCCTCTGATCTTCATCTTATCTTGGACTTTTACCTTAATGTCATCACCATTCTTCACTGTTCCTGATTGAGACTAATTTCCTCAATATCCTTAGCACACAGCTCATCCAATCCTTCTCATTAATGCAATATGAGTATTTTGACATTAATGACAACACTAGTTATCCTCATACTTGCAACACCTCCTACATCCAAATCCTTTACAAGGCCTTGAACCAACTAATATACAACCCATTCCATTGAGTAGGACAGACAAAGGTCAATGGAATGGGCAAAAATCCTTCGGGTATTCAGAAGAAGCCCTAGTTTAGGTTTTGAGATAGTCTCACACAAAACAATGATCCTCTCACACCTCCACTAATGTCAAGACCTCAAAATAGATTTAAATCAAAGCTATTCCAATCTACTAACAACCTAATGTACTCATGTGCTATGACAAAGTTGTACAGGTACGGTTTCCTTAGGAAAACAATGAATTATTAATGGAGACAACAATTTCAAAAGGCAAAAAGAAGTTTTGCAGTCATATCATGCTTTTCACTCAATGTCAAGAGCCCAAACCTATTCTAATGGACAACTAACTCATCAATCTTTACTTCCAAACATTCAAGGTTCCATGACTATTCCGTACAAAATCAGGTACAGACAAGAAAAAGCAGAAGAACTCAAAAAAAATAGAAAAAACTCAGAAAAGGCAAGAAAATAGTTGTTCTTTGTTATTTCCTTCAATTCTTTTGAATCTTTGCTTACAAAACAATCCTCCTTGGCTTCAAATAAGCCTCACACAATGCATGAAGTCGTTTGGGGTCCAAAAACTGCCCAAACCATCGAGTTCTTCTTGTTTCTTAACTACAACAAATAGTAACTATTTTAGTAACTGTCTTTTACCGACTGTTTTATGTTTAGAAGCTTTTTAACATGTGGTTTAACCTTTACTTAACCTTGGACAAGGTTTTAACACCTCTTCTAACCCTTTACATGGTAACAACCTATAAGATAGCCTCTTGCATACCCTAGGAGGACTACAAGCTTAGAGAAATAGATGACTACCTTTACAAAAATGATTGTCCTACCTAGGACTTACAACATAACAATAGATTCTTTTAGACATTTGTACATAGTCCATTTACAAATATGGCTTTCAAGCCTCATTACAACATTTAATGGTCTCAAAGACCTTATTGAAGCAAACAACCAACTTGAAAATCAAACAAAACCTAGATGTCTTGGTGCTCCTGCACCATACTCCCCGACATGATGAAAACTCTTGTCCCAAGAGTTAGGGGATCTGCTCCATCCATTCTTCAATCTTGTTGGGATGTTCCTCTGACTAGGAAACATGAACTCTCCAAGAGTTATCTTCCTCCTCCTCCAGCCTGCATGGCTCCTATAAATAGTGTTAGTACCATAAAACCTATTTTGGTGTCCTTGTCTAGGACCCTGCTGCTGCAATGCTTCTATTCTTCCCAACTAGAAGTTCTAATTTAGTCCTCTCTGTACTATTTGCTGTTTGCCTTCCTTCTTTTGCCTCTTTATAGGGCACTCAATGTCTCCAATCTTGACATAACTCAAGTCCCAAACCTGCTGCTCTTTAGGACTGTCATCCACCTTTTGTTGCAACTGTTCCTACTATTTGCAATCATCCTTAACTTGCACATTCAACTTCAATTTCTCTCCAAAACAAATAGTAACATGTTCCTTCTTCTCTTCACAAGGTAAAGGCATCAGTTTGAACTTCTTACCATCTTTGTACACCACATAGTTATTAGTATAACCATCATGAATTGTTCTCCTCAAGTGCTACCATGGTCGACCCAAAATAATATGCCCACATATCATTGGAATGACATCACACAAAACATAATCCTGATATGGACCAATTGTAAAATCAACATATGCTTAGTAACCCTTACTTGTTGCTCTTGACTCACCCAAGTGACATTGTAAGGACTAGGATGATCAAAAGTTTTCAATCCCAACTTATGTACCATTTCCCAAGAAACTAGATTATCATGAGAACCTGAATCTACAATCAACTTGCATATCTTTCCATGGTTTAAACAATTAGTTCTGAAAATAGATACCTGTGGTGGTTGCTGCATCTTACCTTTTTCCACCATGAGCATTTCTCCAATCATCATTGGAGAGGCTGATGACATTTCTGGTTCTTCTAGCTTCTCCTCCTCTTGTGCCAAGTGAACTCTTCTATCCTTGCTCCTATCAACATCATCCTTCTTAGGACATTTGAAAAATGTGTGTCCCACTTCATTGTAGTGATAACATCTGCCTGTGAACACTCCTCTACCTAATCCAAATCTACCTCCACCTCTATATCCACCTCTCTGATCTGCAGACAACTCCTTACCTTTCTCATTGTTGTTCTGAACTTCATTAGGAGGTCTGCCCCTACCTCTATATCCTCTTCCACTACCTTGTCTTTCTTGCTTCCTCTTCACCCTTTCTTTAGCCCTAATGGCAAACTGAAAACATTCCCCAAGTGATTTTGGTACTGCCAAACCAATCTCATCTTGCAAGTTATACCTAAGCCCATTAAGGTATCTTGCCACTTTCTCTTCTTCATCTTCCAATCCTCCTCTAATACTAAGCTTATGAAATTGCTCAGTATAGGACATAACATCCATGTCCTTCTATTTCAGATTCTGCCTCATCCTCTTTGTCTGAATGGAGTAATTAGATGGAAGGAATTGATCCTTCATCATATCCTTCATCCTACCCCAAGAAGTGATTCTTGATGCACCTCTAGCCATTCTTTTTGTCTGCACACTACTCCACCATGTAAGTGTTGTTCCTCTCAGTTTTGTTTTTGCAAATTTGATCTTCTTCTCATCACTCATCTCCTCATACTCAAAATTTTTTTCAAGGGCATCTATCCACCCTAATACTTCTTCACTATCCATCTTCCCCTGATAGATAGGTAACTCAATGTTTGCCTTTGTTCCACTACCTTGGACTGCCTTCAACAATCTCACAAACTTCTTTTCTTCAGCATCCAACTCATCCTCAGGAGGATTCTCATCTACCTCCTCATCTCCTTTTGAACCATCTTGTTCATCCCTTTTAGGATTCTTCTCCAATGCTTCCAATCGAGCTAAGATTGATGCATTCTCTCTTCTCACTTGCCTCAACTCTCTTTCCCTTGCAGCATCCTATTCTCTTCTGTCCCTCAACTCTTTTTCTCTAGCCTCTAAGGCTTCTCTCAACTCATTGTTGTCTCTAGCCATTTGATTCTTTAGAGGCATCCTTACAACTCTCTCAAACTCTTACTATTTCACAAGATCCACTACACCCTCAAGGATCTACTTGCTTTGCTCTGATACCAAGATGATGCAGAGCATCTAGGATAGCAGAAGCATGTTCATAACTTCTCATGCAATAACTCTTCAAGTTCACTATTTTCCTTTGACAGAGATCAAACCACCCATGAAGGGCTTCAACAATATCAACTTGTTCCTAACATCCAAGAGAGGGAGGACTTCAGGGCACACCTATCCCAAGATGCCTAACTCCATCTAACATTCCTTCAACTCCTCTACATAGACCTGCAGGACAACAGTCTTCATTCTACCTTTCTAAGATAGTCACAACATCCACCTTGGGATGATCCCCTTCT
Organism: Cunninghamia lanceolata; assembly: GCA_027924645.1. NCBI lineage: Eukaryota > Viridiplantae > Streptophyta > Pinopsida > Cupressales > Cupressaceae > Cunninghamia > Cunninghamia lanceolata. The sequence goes on along the minus strand of BSBN01000339.1, from coordinate 21,035,420 downwards.
ACACAAACTCAGTCTCATTGCAACCTACCAAACCTATAACATGCTTTCACCCTAATGCCTTCATTGGCAAAACAATGACAAACAATACTTACCACCTTCTCAGTAATGACTGTCTCCAAGAGGATTGTCAGAGACAGTAAAGGTAAGAAAAGACTGTTATCTTAGAGAGATCCCTCCCTTCTCCTTCTTGTCACAGGGCCAACGCTAGATCAGGAGCCCTTGTATTGTTCTCAATGCATGGCATTCTCTAGTTGACCACTGAATGCAGTCAAGAATGATTACCAAGCTGCTACTGTCCTTCACCAAGTCTCAACACATGACATTTACAGAGTCCTTTACATGGAATCCTCAACACCAACCGTCCTCCTACCTCCAAATACTTTACAAGGCCTTGAACCAACTAATATACAACCCATTCCATTGAGTAGGATAGACAAAGGTCAATGGAATGGGCAAAAATCCATCAGGTATTTAGAAGAAGCCCTAGTTTAGGTTTTGAGACAGTCTCACACAAAACAATTATCCTCTCACACCTCCACTAATGTCAAGACCTCAAAATAGATTTAAATCAAAGCTATTCCAATCTACTAACAACCCAATGTACTCATGTGCTATGACAAAGTCATACAGGTACGGTTTCCTCAGGAAAATAGCAAATTATTAATGGAGACAGTAATTTCAAAAGGTAGAAAGAAGTTATACAGTCCTATTATGATTTTCACTCAATGTCAAGAGCCCAAACCTATTCTAATGGACAACTAACTCATAAATCTTTACTTCCAAACATTCAAGGCTCAATGACTATTTCATACAAAATTAGGTACGGACAAGAAAAAGTAGAAGAACTTAGAAAAAATAGAAAAAACTTAGAAAAGGCAGGAAAATAGTTGTTCTTTATTATTTCCTTCAATTCTTCTGAATCTCTACTTACAAAACAATCCTCCTTGGCTTCAAATAAGCCTCACACAATGCATGAAGTCGTTTGGGGTCCAAAAACTGCCCAAACCATCAAGTTCTTTTTGTTTCTTAATTGTAGCAAATAGTAACTGTTTTAGTAACTGTCTTTTACTGACTGTTTTATGTTTAGAAGCTTTTTAACATGTGGTTTAACCTTTACTTAACCTTGGACAAGGTTTTAACACCTCTTCTAACCCTTTACATGGTAACAACCTATAAGATAGCCTCCTGCATACCCTAGGAGGACTACAAGCTTAGAGAAATAGATGACTACCTTTACAAAAATGACTGTCCTACCTAGGACTTACAACATAACAATAGATTATTTTAGACATTTGGACATAGTCCATTTACAAATATAGCTTTCAAGCCTCATTACAACATTTAATGGTCTCAAAGACCTTATTGAAGCAAACAACCAACTTGAAAATCAAACAAAACCTAGATGTCTTGGTGCTCCTGCACCATACTCCCCGACATGATGAAAACTCTTGTCCCAAGAGTTAGGGGATCTGCTCCATCCATTCTTCAATCTTGTTGGGATGTTCCTCTGACTAGGAAACATGAACTCTCCAAGAGTTATCTTCATCCTCCTCCAGCCTGCATGGCTCCTGTAAACAGTGTTAGTACCATAAAACCTATTTTGGTGTCCTTGTCTAGAACCCTGCTGCTGCAATGCTTCTGTTCCTCCCAACTGGAAGTTCCAATTTATTCCTCTTTGTACTATTTGTTGTTTCCATTCCTTCATCTGCCTCTTTATAGGGCACTCAATGTCTCCAATCTTGACATAACTCAAGTCCCAAACCTGCTGCTCTTTAGGACTATCATCCACCTTCTTTTGTTGCAACTATTCCTGCTGTTTGCAATCATCCTTAACCTACACATTCAACTTCAATTTCTCTCCAAAACAAATAGTAACATGTTCCTTCTTCTCTTCACAAGGTAAAGGCATCAATTTGAAATTCTTACCATCTTTGTGCACCACATAGTTATTAGTATAACCATCATGAATTGTTCTCCTCAAGTGCTGCCATGGTCGACCCAAAATAATATGCCCACATATCATTGGAATGACATCACACAAAACATAATCCTGATATGGACCAATTGTAAAATCAACATATGCCTTCTTAGTAACCCTTACTTGCTGCTCTTGACTCACCCAAGTGACATTGTAAGGACTAGGATGATCAAAAGTTTTCAATCCCAACTTGTGTACCATTTCCCAAGAAACTAGATTATCATGAGAACCTGAATCTACAATCAACTTGCATATCTTTCCATGGCTTAAACAATTAGTTCTGAAAATAGATGCCTGTGGTGGTTGCTGCATCTTACCTTTTTCCACCATGAGCATTTCTCCAATCATCATTGGAGAGGCTAACGACATTTCTGGTTCTTCTGGCTTCTCCTCCTCTTGTGCTAAGTGAACTCTTCTGTCCTTGCTCCTATCAACATCATCCTTCTTAGGACATTTGAAAAATGTGTGTCCCACTTCATTGTAGTGATAACATCTACCTGTGAACACTCCTCTACCTGATCCAAATCTACCTCCACCTCCACCTCTATATCCACCTCTCTGATCTGTAGACAACTCCTTACATTTCTCATTGTTGTTCTGAACTTCATTAGTAGATCTGCCCCTACCTCTATATCCTCTTCCACTACCTTGTCTTTCTTGCTTCCTCTTCACCCTTTCTTCAGCCCTGATGGCCAACTGAAAACATTCCCCAATTAATTTTGGTACTGCCAAACCATTCTCATCTTGCAAGTTATACCTAAGCCCATTAAGGTATCTTGCCACTTTCTCTTCTTCATCTTCCAATCCTCCTCTAATACTAAGCTTATGAAATTGCTCAGTATAGGACATAACATCCATGTCCTTCTATTTTAGATTCTGCCTAATCCTCTTTGTCTAAATGGAGTAATCAGATGGAAGGAATTGATCCTTCATCATATCCTTCATCCTACCCCAAGAAGTGATTCTTGATGCACCTCTAGCCATTCTTTCTGTCTGCACACTACTCCACCATGTAAGTGTTGTTCCTCTTAGTTTTGTTTTTGCAAATTTGATCTTCTTCTCATCACTCATCTCCTCATACTCAAAATTTTTTTCAAGGGCATCTATCCACCCTAATACTTCTTCACTATCCATCTTCCCCTGATAGATAGGTAACTCAATGTTTGCCTTTGTTCCACTACCTTGGACTGCCTTCAGTAATCTCACAAACTTCTTTTCTTCAGCATCTAACTCATCCTCAAGATGATTCTCATCTATCTCCTCATCTCCTTCTGAACCATCTTGTTCATCCCTTCTAGGATTCTTCTCCAATGCTTCCAATCTAGCCAAGATTGATGCATTCTCTCTTCTCAGTTGCCTCAACTCTCTTTCCCTTGCAACATCCTGTTCTCTTCTATCCCTCAACTCTTTTTCTCTAGCCTCTAAGGCTTCTCTCAACTCATTGTTCTCTCTAGCCATTTGATTCTTTGGAGGCATCCTTACAACTCTCTCAAACTCTTACTATTTCACAAGATCCACTACACCCTCAAGGATCTACTTGCTTTGCTCTAATACCAAGATGATGTAAAGCATCTAGGACAGTAGAAGCATGTTCATAACTTCTCATGCAATGACTCTTCAAGTTCACTATTTTCCTTTGACAGAGATCAAACCACCCATGAAGGGCTTCAACAATATCAACTTGTTCCTAACATCCAAGAGAGGGAGGACTTCAGGGCACACCTATCCCAAGATGCCTAACTCCATCTAACATTCCTTCAACTCCTCTACATAGACCTATAGGACAGCAGTCTTCATTCTGCCTTTCTAAGACAATCACAACATCCACCTTGAGATGATCCCCTTCTACACAAACTTAGTCTCATTGCAACCTACCAAACCTATAACATGCTTTCACCCTAATGCCTTCATTGGCAAAACAATGACAAACAATACTTACCACCTTCTCAGTAATGACAGTCTCCAAGAGGACTGTCAGAGACAGCAAAGGTAAGAAAATACTGTTATCTTAGAGAGATTCCTCCCTACTCCTTGTCACAGGGCCAATGCTAGATCAGGAGCCCTTGTATTGTTCTCAATGCATGGCATTCTCTGGTTGACCACTGAATGTAGTCAAGAATGATTACCAAGCTACTACTGTCCTTCACCAAGTCTCAACACATGACATTTGCAGAGTCCTTTACATGGAATCCTCAACACCAACCATCCTCCTACCTCCAAATCCTTTACAAGGCCTTGAACCAACTAATATACAACCCATTCCATTAAGCAGGACAGACAAAGGTCAATGGAATGGGCAAAAATCCATTGAGTAATCAGACAAAGCCCTAGTTTAGGTTTTGAGACAATCTCACACAAAACAATGATCCTCTCACACCTCCACTAATGTCAAGACCTCAAAATAGATTTAAATCAAAGCTATTCCAATCTACTAACAACCCAATGTACTCATGTGCTATGACAAAGTCGTACAGGTATGGTTTCCTCAGGAAAACAGCAAATTATTAATGGAGATAGCAATTTCAAAAGGCAGAAAGAAGTTCTGCAGTCATATTATGCTTTTCACTTAATGTCAAGAGCCCAAACCTATTCTAATGGACAACTAACTCATCAATCTTTACTTCCAAACATTCAAGGCTCCATGACTATTCTGTACAAAATCAGGTACGAACAAGAAAAAGTAGAAAAACTTAGAAAAAATAGAAAAAACTCAGAAAAGGTAGGAAAATAGTTGTTCTTTGTTATTTCCTTCAATTCTTCCAAATCTTTGCTTACAAAACAATCCTCCTTGGCTTCAAATAAGCCTCACACAATGCACGAAGTCATTTGGGGTCCAAAAATTGCCCAAACCATCGAGAACTTCTTGTTTCTTAACTGCAGCAAATAGTAACTATCTTTTGCTAACTGTTTTATGTTTAGAATCTTTTTAACATGTGGTTTAACCTTTACTTTGTTGCAAGTATGAGGTTAACCAGTGTTGTCATTGATGTCAACATACTCATATTGCATTGATAAGAAGGTTAACCAGTGTGGTATAGCGAAAGAGCAAAGGGCAGAGCAAAAGTATCTCAGGCTTAAATGGAACTGATCCATACATGGTAAAGATGTCAATCTCCAGTTCAAGTGTGTAATACTTATGATCTTGTAGACAGTGTGTCTCTTGTAGGCAGTGTGCCTCCTTGTGAGCAGTGAGCCCTAATTGGCATGTGCCATTCATTTTTCTTATTCTTCTAACAGAGAATAATCCTTGGGTTAATCACCCCATGGTTTTTCCCTTAACCAGGTTTTCCATGTCAAAATCTTGGTGTCTAATGTGTTCATGTTTATCTGCTTTGGTGTTAATGTTTTATGCTTTCATGAATGGTTAATTGATATGCTATTAACTAACAAAGAAGAATCAAGTGTTAGAAGTAGAAGCAAGTTTTTGTACAACTAATTCACCCCCCCTCTCAGTTGTGTGCCCTAGATCTAACATACTTAACCTTGGACAAGGTTTTAACACCTGTTCTAACCCTTTACATGGTAACAACCTATAAGATAGCCTCCTACATACCCTAGGAGGACTACAAGCTTAGAGAAATAGATGACTACCTTTACAAAAATGACTGTCCTACCTAGGACTTACAACATAACAATAGATTCTTTTAGACATTTGGACATAGTCCATTTACAAATATGGCTTTCAAGCCTCATTACAACATTTAATGGTCTCAAAGACCTTATTGAGGCAAACAACCAACTTGAAAATCAAACAAAACCTAGATGTCTTGGTGCTCCTGCACCAAAAGAGAAATTCAAGATAAGCTCTGCTCAACTTGAAGTTCTTCTTCAAAGCCAAAAGAGGGTGGATGAAAAGCAAGGCTTGGGGTATGAAAAAGGTGAAAGCTCTGAATCTGGTCAAAAGAACTCAAGATCAAAAAATCTAAGAAATAGGCCTAGAAGACCTCCGGTAAGATAACCAAATGCTCAAAGATATCCATCTTTCAATGGATACTGCCACAACTACAATAACTTTGGTCATAAAGCAAATCAGTGCAGAAGAAGAATGAATCAGACTAATACATCCTTCTCTGGACAATGCTTCAATTACAAAAGGTATGGTCACAAATCCCATGAGTGTAGAAACATACAAATAAATAATTCATTCAATGGCAGATGCTTTGCATGCAATAGAATGGGACATATGGCTAATTAGTGTAGATTAAGAGGATATCAGTCAAATATGCAAAGAAATGTTGTTTGCTACAATTGCAATAGATCCAGTCATATTGCCAAATTATGTAGAAGTAAGAATCAAGACAAAAGGGGTCTGGAATAGTATAATCATAGCCAAGACAAAGGAAAGGGAAAAGTGAACGCGGATGAAATTCAAAGGGAGATGAATAAGATCTGGGTGAAGAGAAGCACAAAGAATGTTGGGGATGGATCCGTACCAAAATCTGGTGCTGATAATCCTTCCAAAAATTGAGTAGATGAGCTCTGGCTCAGGGGGAGTCACCAAGAAAAATAAATCCCCCAGCCAGTCAATTGGTGCCTAAAATTGGCACATGGGAAGTTATGGATTAAAGGATTCTTAGAGAAACATCTAAAGAAAGCTTGGTAAAGATATAGAAGATCCGCAGGAAGATTTGAAGAGTCTAATCTTCCAAGATTGATCTGGTTTAACAGTCATCCGGTAAAACAGGACTATCACAGTTAGATCCGATATGATTCAAATTCGAGGCATCTTGATCTGCAGATAGATCAAATGTTTGGGGAGAGTAAGATAGTTTGTTATTAATCACCAAGGATAACTCTAAGTATATCTCAGTGATTCAGAAAAAGATCTTTCTCAAAATAAGAAGAACTAGGCAACCAGAATGACTTAAGTTGTGCATTTATTGTAGTGTGGATTTAGGGTTTTTCTTAGAAATAAAAGGGTTCATTCACTCGTCATTTGCACATTTGCATTCGAGAAGAAAAGAAACCATAAACCATAAACCATAAATCCTAAACCATCAACACTAAACCCTAAACACTAAACCATAAACCGTAAACCGTAAACCCTATACCCTATACCCTATACAATAAACCCTAAATCCTAAACCCTCAACCCTAAACACAAAACCCTAAACCCTAAACCTTAAACCCTAAACCCTAAACCTTAAACCCTAAACCATAAACCATAAACCATAAATCCTAAACCCTACTCCATAAATCCAAAACCCTAAACCCTAATAACTAAACCCTAACCATAAACACTAAACCCTAAAACCCTAAACCCTAAACCATAAACCCTAAATTAAACTTTAAACCCTAAACCCTAAACACTAAACCCTAAACCATAAACCATAAACCCTAAACCATAAACCCTAAATCCTTAACCCCAAACACTAAACCCTAAACACTAAACACTAAACCATAAACCCTAAACCCTAAACGTTGAACCCTAAACCCTAAACTCTAAAGCAACCCTAAACCCTAAACCCTAAACCCTAAACCCTAAACCCTAAAAACTAAACCCTAAACCCTAAACACAAAACCCTAAACCCTAAACCTTAAACCATAAACCATAAACCATGAACCATGAACCATAAATGCTAAACCATAAACCATAAACCCTAAACCGTAAACCATAAAGCATAAACCATAAACCCTAAATGCTAAACCCTAAACGCTAAACCCTAAACCGTAAACCATAAACCATAAACCATATTCCATAAACCATAAACCATAAATCTTAAACCCTAAACCATAAACCCCAAACCCTAAATCTGAATCCCTAAACCATAAACACCCTAAACAATAAACCATAAACAATAAACACTAAACCATAAACCATAAACCATAAAAAATAAATCCTAAACCCTAAACCTTAAACCATAAACCATAAACCCTAAAATATAAACCATAAAAGATAAACCATAAACCATAAACTTGAAACCATAAACCCTAAACCTTAAACCATAAACCCTAAACCCTAAACTCTAAACCAACCCTAAACCCTAAACCCTAAGCCCTAAATCCTAAAACCCTAAATAATAAAACCTAAACCCTAAACCATAAACCATAAAACCTAAACCCTAAACCCTAAACTCTAAAGCAACCATAAACCCTAAACCCTAAACCCTAAATCCTAAACCATAAAACATAAACCATAAAACATAAACCATAAACCATAAACCTGAAACCCTAAACCCTAAACCCTAAACCCTAAACCCTACACCCTAAACCATAAACCCTAAACAATAAACCCTAAACCCTAAATCCATAAAACCCTACTCCATAAATCCTAATCCCTAAACTCTAAAACCTAAATCATAAACCATAAATCATAAACCATAAACCATAAACCCTAAAACATAAACCCTAAATCCTTAACCCTAAACACTAAACCCTAAACCATAAACCCTAAACACTAAACCATAAACGCTAAACCCTAAACCCTAAACTCTAAAGCAACCCTAAACCCTAAACACTAAACCCTAAACCCTAAACCCTAAAACCCTAAACCATAAACCCCAAATCCAAAACACAAAACCATAAACCCTAAACCCTAAACCTTAAACCCTAAACCCTAAACCATAAACCATAAACCATAAACCATAAACCATAAACCGTAAACCATAAAGCATAAAGCATAAACCAAAAACCCTATACCCTATACCCTAAACCCTAAACCCTAAACCATAAACCCTAAACCCTAAACCATAAACCATAAACCATAAACCATAAACCATAAACCTTAAACCTTAAACCCTTAACCATAAACCATAAACCATAAACCATAAACCATAAACCATCAACCCTAAACCATAAACCTGAAACCCTAAACCATAAACCATAAACCATAAACCCTAAACCATAAACCCTAAACCGTAAACCGTAAACCCTAAACTCTAAACCCTATACCCTAAACCCTGAACCCTAAAATATAAACCATAAACCATAAACCAAACACCATAAACCATAAACCCTAACTCGTAAACCAAAAACCATAAACCCTAAACCATAAACCATAAACCCTAAACCATAAAATATAAACCCTAAACCCAAAAATCATAAACAATAAACCATAAACCATAAATCCTAAACCATAAACCATAAAAGATAAACCATAAACCATAAACCCAAAACTATAAACCCTAAACCCAAAACCCTAAACGATAAACCCTAAACCCTAAACCATAAACCATAAACCATAAACCATAAACCCTAAACCATAAACCATAAACACTTAACCCTAAACCATAAATCCTAAACCCTAAATGATAAATCCTAAACCCTATATCCTAAATTCTAAACCCTAAACCCTAAACCCTAAAACCTAAACCATAAACCATAAACCATAAACCGTAAACCTTAAACCCTAAACCCTAAACTCTAAACCATTAACCATACACCCTTAACCCTAAACCCTAAACCCTAAACCATAAACCCTAAACCCTAAACCAAAAACCATAAACAATAAACCCTTAACCATAAACCCTATACCCTATACCCTATACCCTAAACCCTAAACTATAAACCCAAAATTCTAAACCCAAAACCATAAACCATAAACCCTGAACCATAAACCATAAACCATAACCCATAAAGCATAAAGCATAAAGCATAAACCTTAAACCTTAAATCCTAAATCATAAACCATAAACCATAAACCCTAAACACTAAACCCTAAACCTGAATCCCTAAACCCTAAACTATAAACCATAAACCCTAAACTATAAACCCCAAACCCTAAACCCTAAACCCTAAACCCTAAACTCTAAACCCTATACCCTAAACCCTAAACCATAAATCTAAACCATAAACCATAAACCATAAACCCTAAACCTTAAACCCCAAACCCTAAACCCTAAACCCCAAACCATAAACCCTAAACCCTAAACCCTAAAACCTAAACCCTATACCCTATACCCTATACCCTATACCCTATACCCTAAACCAAAAACCTAAACCATAAACCATAAACCATAAACCCTAAACCCTAAACCATACACCATAAACCATAAACCCTAAATCGTAAACCATAAACCCTAAACCATAAACTATAATCCATAAAGCATAAACCATAAACCATAACCCTTAAACCTTAAATCCTAAATCATAAACCATAAACCATAAACTATAAACACTAAACCCTAAACCCGAATCCCTAAACCCTAAACCATAAACCATAAACCCCAAACCCTAAACCCTAAACCCTAAACCCTAAACCCTAAACTCTAAACCCTAAACCATAAACCATAAACCTAAAACATAAACCATAACACCATAAACCCTAAACCCTAAACCATACACCATAAACCATAAACCCTAAATCGTAAACCATAAACCATAAACCCTAAACCATAAACCATAAACCATAAACCCTAAACCCTAAACCCCAAACCATAAACCCTAAACCCTAAACCCTAAACCCTAAACCCTAAAATCTAAACCCTATACCCTAAACCCTAAACCATAAGCCATAAACCTAAACCATAAACCATAAACCATAAACCCTATACCCTAAACCCTAAACCATAAACCATAAACTATAAACCCTCTACCACCAACCCTAAAAATAAACCCTAAACACCCTAAACAATAAACCATAAACCCTAAACCCCAAAACCATAAACAATAAACACTAAACCATAAACCCTAAACCATAAACCATAAACCCTAAACCCTAAACCATGAACCCTAAACCCTAAACTATAAACCATAAACCATAAACCATAAACACTAAACCCTAAACCATAAATGATAAATCCTAAACTCTAAATCCTAAATTCTAAACCCTAAACCATAAACCATAAACCATAAACCATAAACAATAAACCATAAACCATAAACCACAAACCATAAACCACAAACCCTAAAACCTAAACTCTAAATCCTAAACCATCAACCCTCAACCCTAAACCCTAAATCGTAAACTCTAAACCCTAAACCACAAACCATAAACAATAAACCCTAAACCCTTAACCATAATCCCTAAACCATAAACCCTAAACCCTAAACCCTAAACCAACCCTAAACCCTAAATCCTAAACACCCTAAACCATAAACCATAAACCCTAAATGCTAAACCCTAAACCCTAATCCCTAAAACCCTAAACCCAAAACACAAAACCCTAAACCCTAAACCCTAAACCTTAAACCCTAAACCCTAAATCATAAACCATAAGCCATAAACCATAAACCATAAACCATAAACCGTAAACCGTAAACCATAAACCATAAACCATAAACCCCAAACCATAAACCATAAACCCTAAACCCTAAACCATAAACCATAAACCATAAACCATAAACCATAAACCATAAACTCTAAACCCCAAACCATAAACCATAAACCCTAAACAATAAACCATAAACAATAAACCCTAAACCCTAACCCATAAACCCTAAACCATAAACCCTAAACCCTAATCCATAAACCCTAAATACCCTAAACCATAAACAATAAACCATAAACCATAAACCATAAACAATAAACACTAAACCATATACTCTAAACCATAAACCATAAACCCTAAAAAATAAACCATAAATCCTAAACCATAAAACATAAACCATAAACCATAAACCTGAAACCCTAAACCCTAAACAATAAACCCTACACCCTAAATCCAAAACCCTAAACCCTAATAACTAAACCCTAACCCTAAACCATAAACCCCAAACCATAAATCCTAAACCCTGCTCCATAAATCCAAAACTCGAAACCATAATAACTAAACCCTAACCCTAAACCCTCAACCATAAACCCTAAATTAAACTCTAAACCCTAAACCCTAAACCATAAACCCTAAACTATAAACCATAAACCCTAAACTATAAACCCTAAAACCCTAAACAATAAACACTAAACAATAAACCCTAAACAATAAACCATAAACCATAAACCCTAAACCATCAACACTAAACCCTAAACACTAAACCATAAACCCTAAACCCTATACCCTATACCATAAACCCTAAACCCTCAACCCTAAACACAAAACCCTCAACCCTAAACCCTAAATCATAAACCATAAACCATAAACCATAAATCCTAAACCCTACTCCATAAATCCCAAACCCTCAACCCTAATTACTAAACCTTAATCATAAACCCTAAGCCATATACCATAAACCCTAAATTAAACTTTAAACCCTAAACAATAAACCCTAATCCCTAAACCTTAAACACTAAACCCTAAACCCTAAACCCTAAACCCTGAACCATAAACCCTAAATCCTTAACCCTAAACCATAAACCATAAACACTAAACACTAAACCATAAACCATAAACCCTAAACGTTGAACCCTAAACCCTAAAATCTAAAGCAACCCTAAACCCTAAACCCTAAACCCTAAACCCTAAAAACTAAACCCTAAACACAAAACCCTAAACACAAAACCCTAAACCCTAAACCTTAAACCCTAAACCCTAAACCATAAACCATAAACCATGAACCATAAACACTAAACCATAAACCATAAACCATAAACCATAAACCATAAACTAGAAACCCTAAACCCTAAACGCTAAACCCTAAATTGTAAACCATAAACCATAAAAAAATAAACCATAAATCGTAAACCATAAATTTTAAACCCTAAACCATAAACCCCAAACCCTAAATCTGAATCCCTAAACCCTAAACACCCTAAACAATAAACCATAAACCATTAAAAACAAACACTAAAAACCATAAACCATAAAAAATAAATCCTAAACCCTAAACCTTAAACCGTAAACCATAAACCCTAAACCATAAACCATAATTTATAAACCATAAACCCTAAACCCTAAACTCTAAACCAACCCTAAACCCTAAACCCTAAGCCCTAAATCCTAAACCCTAAATAATAAAACCTAAACCCTAAACCCTAAACCATAAACCTTAAACCATAAACCATAAACCATAAATCCTTAACCCTAAACCATAAACCATAAAACCTAAACCCTAAACCCTAAACTCTAAACCAACCATAAACCCTAAACCCTAAATCCTAAACCCTAATCCCTAAATCCTAAACCATAAAACATAAACGATAAACCATAAACCTGAAACCCTAAACCCTAAACCCTAAACCCTAAACCCTAAACCCTAAACCCTAAAAAATAAAACCTAAACCCTACACCCTAAACCATAAACCCTAAACCCTAAATCCATAAAACCCTACTCCATAAATCCTAATCCCTAAACTCTAAACCCTAAATCATAAACCATAAACCATAAACCATAAACCATAAACTTTCTACCATAAACCCTAAACCCTAAAACATAAACCCTAAATCCTTAACCCTAAACACTAAACCCTAAACCATAAACCCTAAACACTAAACCCTAAACGATAAACCCTAAACGCTAAACCCTAAACCCTAAACTCTAAAGCAACCCTAAACCCTAAACACTAAACCCTAAAACCTAAAACCTAAACCCTAAACCCCAAATCCAAAACACAAAACCCTAAACCCTAAACCCTAAACCTTAAACCCTAAACCCTAAACCATAAACCATAAAACATGAACCATAAACCCTAAACCCTAAACCCTAAACCTTAAACCATAAAACATAAACCATAAACCAAAAACCCTAAACCCTAAAGCCTAAACCCTAAACCCTTAACCATAAACCATAAACCATAAACCATAAACCATAAACCCTATACCATAAACCTGAAACCATAAACCATAAACCATAAACCATAAATCGTAAACCCTAAACCCTAAACTCTAAACCCTATAACCTAAACCCTAAACCATAAACCATAAACCATAAACCCTAAACCATACACCATACACCATAAACCATAAACCCTAACTCGTAAACCATAAACCATAAACCATAAACCATAAACTATAAACCCTAAACCACAAACACTAAATAATAAACCCTAAACACCCTAAACAATAAACCATAAACCCTAAACCCCAAAATCATAAACAATAAACAATAAACCATAAACCATAAATCTTAAACCATAAACCATAAAAGATAAACCATAAACCCGAAACTGTAAACCCTAAACCTGAAACCCTAAACCTGAAACCCTAAACCATAAACCATAAACCATAAACCATAAACACTTAACCCTAAACCATAAACACTTAACCCGAAACCATAAATCCTAAACCCTAAATGATAAATCCTAAACCCTATATCCTAAATTCTAAACCCTCAACCCTAAACCCTAAAACCTAAACCATAAACCATAAACCACAAACCCTAAACCCTAAACCCTAAACCCTAAACTCTAAACCATTAACCATAAACCCTTAACCCTAAACCCTAAACCCTAAATCGTAAACCCTAAACCCTAAACCAAAAACCCTAAACAAAAAACCCTAAACCCTTAACCATAAACCCTAAACCCTAAACCCCAAACCCTAAACCCTATACCCTATACCCTAAACCATAAACCATAAACCCCAAACCATAAACCATAAACCATAAAAAATAAACCATAACCCATAACCCATAAAGCATAAAGCATAAAGCATAAACCTTAAACTTTAAATCCTAAATCATAAACCATAAACCATAAACCATAAACACTCAACCCTAAACCCGAATCCCTAAATCCTAAACCCTAAACCCTAAACCATAAACCTTAAAACATAAACCCCAAACCCTAAACCCTAAACCTTAAAACCTAAACCCTAAACCCTAAACCCTAAACCCTAAACTCTAAACCCTATACCCTAAACCATAAACCCTAAACCATAAACCCTAAACACTAAACCATAAACCTAAACCCTAAACCCTAAACCATACACCATAGACCATAAACCGTAAATCGTAAACCATAAACCATAAACCATAAACCATAAACTATAAACCCTCTACCACCAACCCTAAACAATAAACCCTAAACACCCTAAACAATAAACCATAAACCCTAAACCCCAAAACCATAAACAATAAACACTAAACCATAAACACTAAACCCTAAACCCTAAACCCTAAACCCTAAACCATGAACCCTAAGCCCTAAACCATAAACCATAAGCATTAAACTCTAAACCATAAACCATAAGCATTAAACCCTAAACCATAAATCCTAAACCCTAAATGATAAATCCTAAACTCTAAACCCTAAATTCTAAACCCTAAACCCTAAACCCTAAACCATAAACCATAAACAATAAACCATAAACCATAAACCACAAACCATAAACCACAAACCCTAAACCGTAAACCCTAAGACCTAAACTCTAAATCCTTAACCATCAACCCTCAATGCTAAACCCTAAATCACAAACCCTAAACCCTAAACCACAAACCATAAACAATAAACCCTAAACCCTTAACCATAATCCCTAAACCATAAACCCTAAACCCTAAACCAACCCTAAACCCTAAACCCTAAACACCTTAAACCATAAACCCTAAACCATAAATACTACACCATAAACCCTAAACCCTAAACCCTAAACCCTAAAACCCTAAACCCTAAACCCTAAAAATAAAACCCTAAACCCTAAACCTTAAACCCTAAACCCTAAACCATAAACCATAAGCCATAAACCATAAACCATAAACCATAAACCCTAAACCGTAAACCCTAAACCGTAAACCATAAACCATAAACCATAAACCATAAACCATAAACCATAAACCATAAACCATAAACTCCAAACCATAAACCCTAAACAATAAACCATAAACTCTAAACCCTAAACCATAACCCATAAACCCTAAACCATAAACCATAAACCCTAATCCCTAAACCATAAACACCCTAAACCATAAACAATAAACCCTAAACCCTAAACCATAAACAATAAACAGTAAACCATATACTCTAAACCATAAACCCTAAACCCTAAACCATAAACCATAAATCCTAAACCATAAAACATAAACCATAAACCAAACAACCTGAAACCCTAAACCCTAAACCCTAAATCCAAAACCCTAAACCCTAATAACTAAACCCTAACCATAAACCACAAACCATAAATCTTAAACGCTACTCCATAAATCCAAAACCCTAAACCATAATAACTAAACCCTAACCCTAAACCCTCAACCATAAACCCTAAATTAAACTCTAAACCATAAACCATAAACCCTAAACCCTAAACCATAAACCATAAACCCTAAACCATAAACCCTAAAACCCTAAAAGCTAAACCCTAAACCCTAAACCCTAAACCCTAAATAATAAACACTAAACAATAAACCCTAAACCCTAAACAATAAGCCATAAACCCTAAACCATCAACACTAAACCCTAAACACTAAACCATAAACTGTAAACTGTAAACCCTATACCATATACGCTAAATCCTAAACCCTAAATCCTAAACCCTCAACCCTAAACACAAAACCCTAAACCCTAAACCCTAGACCTTAAACGCTAAACCCTAAACCATAAACCATAAATCCTAAACCCTACTCCATAAATCCCAAACCCTGAACCCTAATAACTAAACCCTAAACCCTAAAACCCTAAACCCTAAACCACAAACCCTAAATTAAACTTTAAACCCTAAACAATAAACCCTAAACCCTAAACACTAAACCCTAAACCATAAACCCTAAATCCTTAATCCAAACACTAAACCCTAAACCCTAAACCCTAAACACTAAACCATAAACCCTAAACGTTGAACCCTAAACTCTAAAGCAACCCCAAACCCTAAACCCTAAACCGTAAAAACTAAACCCTAAACCCTAGACACAAAACCCTAAACCCTAAACCATAAAACATAAACCATGAACCATAAACGCTAAACCATAAACCATAAACCCTAAACCGTAAACCATAAAGCATAAACCATAAACCATAAACGCTAAACCCTAAACCGTAAACCATAAACCATAAACCATAAACTGTAAACCATAAATCTTAAACCCTAAACCATAAAACCCAAACCCTAAATCTGAATCCCTAAACCCTAAACACCCTAAACAATAAACCATAAACAATAAACACTAAACCATAAACCATAAACCATAAAAAATAAATCCTAAACCCTAAACCTTAAACCGTAAACCATAAACCATAAAAGATAAACCATAAAACATAAACCTGAAACCCTAAACCCTAGACCTCAAACCCTAAACCCTAAACCCTAAACCCTAAATCCTAAACTCTAAACCAACCCTAAACCCTAAACCTTAAGCCCTAAACCCTAAACCCTAAATAATAAAACCTAAACCATAAACCATAAACCCTAAACCCTAAACCCTTAACCCTAAATCCTTAACCCTAAACCATAAACCATAAACCATAAACCATAAACTCTAAACCAACCCTAAACCCTAAACTCTAAACCAACCCTAAACCCTAAACCCTAAATCCTAAACCCTAAACCCTAAATCCTAAACCGTAAAACATAAACCATGAACCATAAACCTGAAACCCTAAACCCTAAAAATTAAACCCTAAACCCTACACCCTAAACAATAAACCCTAAACCCTAAATCCATAAAACCATACTCCATAAATCCTAATCTGTAAACTCTAAACCCTAAACCATAAACCCTAAACCATAAACCCTAAAACATAAACCCTAAATCCTTAACCCTAAACACTAAACCCTAAACCATAAACCCTAAACACTAAAGCATAAATGCTAAACCCTAAACACTAAACTCTAAAGCAACCCTAAACCCTAAACACTAAACCCTAAACCCTAAACCCTAAAACCCTAAACCCTAAACCCCAAATCCAAAAACCAAAACCATAAACCCTAAACCCTAAACCTTAAACCATAAACCATAAACCATAAACCATGAACCATAAACCCTAAACCATAAACCATAAACCATAAACCATAAACCGTAAACCATAAACCATAAACCATAAACATGAAACCATAAACCATAAACCATAAACCATAAACCATAAACCCTAATCAATAACCCTAAACCGTAAACCCTAAACCCTAAACCCTAAACCCTAAACTCTAAACCCTATACCCTAAACCATAAACCCTAAACCCTAAACCCTAAACCCTAAACCATACACCATACACCATAAACCATAAAACCAAACTCGTAAACCATAAACCATAAACAATAAACCATAAACCCTTAACCATTAACCCTAAACCATAAACCCTAAACCATAAACCCTAAACCATAAACCACAAACAATAAACTATAAACCCTAAACCACAAACCCTAAACAATAAACCCTAAACACCCTAAACAATAAACCATAAAACCTAAACCCCAAAATCATAAACAATAAACAATAAACCATAAACCATAAACCATAAACCATAAATCCTAAACCATAAACCATAAAAGATAAACCATAAACCATAAACCATAAACTGTAAACCCTAAACCCGAAACCCTAAACCCTAATCTATAAACCCTAAACCATAAACCATAAACCATAAACCATAAACCCTACACCCTAAACCCTAAACCATAAACACTTAACCCTAAACCATAAACACTTAACCCTAAACCATAAATCCTAAACCCTAAATGATAAATCCTAAACCCTATATCCTAAATTCTAAACCCTAAACCCTAAAACCAAAAACCTAAACATAACCATAAACCATAAACCCTAAACCACAAACCCTAAACCATAAACTATAAACCCTAAACTCTAAACCATTAACCATAAACCCTTAACCCTAAACCCTAAACCCTAAATCGTAAACCCTAAACCCTAAACCAAAAACCATAAACAATAAACCATAAACCCTTAACAATAAACCCTAAACCCTATACCCTAAACACTATACCCTAAACCATAAACCCAAAATTCTAAACCCAAAACACTAAACCATAAAGCATAAAGCATAAAGCATAAACCTTAAACCTTAAATCCTAAATCATAAACCATAAACCATAAACACTAAACCCTAACCGGAATCCCTAAACCCTAAATCATAAACCCTAAACAATAAACCCCAAACCCTAAACCCTAAACCCTAAACCCTAAACTCTAAACCCTATACCCTAAACCCTAAACCATAAACCATAAACCTAAACCATAAACCATAAACCATAACACCATAACACCATAAACCCTAAACCCTAAACCATACACCATAAACCATAAACCCTAAATCGTAAACCCTAAACCCTAAACCCTAAACCCTAAACCCTAAACCATAAACCATAAACCATAAACCATAAACCATAAAACCTAAACCCTAAAATCTAAACCCTATAACCTAAACCCTAAACCATAAACAATAAACAATAAACCATAAACCATAAACCCTAACCATACACAATAAACCATAAACCCTAAATCGTAAACCATAAACCATAAACCCTAAACCCTAAACCATAAACCCTAAACCATAAACTATAAACCCTCTACCACCAACCCTAAACAATAAACCTTAAAAACCCTAAACAATAAACCATAAACCCTAAACCCCAAATCCAGAAACAATAAACACTAAACATAAACCCTAAACAATAAACCCTAAACCCTAAACCATGAACCCTAAACCCTAAACCCTAAACCATAAACCATAAACACTAATCCATAAACCATAAATCCTAAACCCTAAATGATAAATCCTAAACTCTAAATCCTAAATTCTAAACCCTAAACCCTAAACCCTAAACCATAAACCATAAACCATAAATAGTAAACCATAAACCATAAACCACAAACCATAAACCACAAACCCTAAACCGTAAACCCTAAAACCTAAACTCTAAATCCTTAACCATCAACCCTAAACCCTAAATCGTAAACCCTAAACCCTAAACCACAAACCATAAACAATAAACCCTTAACCATAATCCCTAAACCATAAACCCTAAACCCTAAACCCACCCTAAACCCACCCTAAACCCTAAACCCTACACCCTAAACACCCTAAACCCTAAACCCTAAACCATACACACTAAACCATAAACCCTAAATGCTAAACCCTAAACCCTAAACCCTAAACCTTAAAACCCTAAACCCTAAACCTTATACCATAAACCCTAAACCCTAAACCATAAGCCATAAACCATAACCCCTAAACCATAACCCTAAACCATAAACCATAAACCATAAACCATAAACCATAAACCCCAAACCATAAACCATAAACCCTAAATGATAAACTATAAACCATAAACCATAAACCATAAACCCTAATCACTAAACCCTAAACCCTAATCCCTAATCCCTAAACTCTAAAACCTAAACCCTAAACCCTAAACCCTAAACCCTAAACCCTAAGCCCTAAACACCCTACACCCTAAACCCTAAACCATAAATACTAAAACCTAAACCCTATACCCAAAACCTCAAACGTTAAACCCTAAATGCTAATCCCCTAAACCATAAACCATAAACCCTAAACGATAAATCTGAAACCCCAAACCCTAAACTCTAAACCCTAAACAATAAACAATAAACATTGAACCATAAACCATAAACCATAAACCGTAAATCGTAAACCATAAACCATAAACCCTAAACACTAAACTCTAAACCATAAACCAAAATTAATAAACCCTAAACCATAAACCATAAACCATAAGCCTTAAACCCTAAACCATAAATCTGAAACCATAAACCATAAACCATAAACCATAAACACTAAACCCTAAACCATAAACCATAAACCATAAACCATAAACCCTAACAATAAACCATAAATGATAAACCCTAAAACCTAAACCCTAAATGCTAAACTCTAAACCATAAACCAAAATTAATAAACCATAAACCATAAACCATAAACCATAAATCTGAAACCCTAAACCATAAACCATAAACCTTAAACACTAAACCCTAAACCATAAACCATAAGCCTTAAACCCTAAACCATAAATCTGAAACCCTAAACCATAAACCTTAAACACTAAACCCTAAACCATAAAGCATAAACCCTAAACCCTAAACCCTAACAACAAACCATAAATGATAAACCCTAAAACCTAAACCCTAAACCTTAAAGCCTAAGTCCTAAACCCTAAAACCTAAACAATAAACCATAAACCCTAAACCATAAACAATAAACACTAAACCATAAAACATAAACCATAAAACATAAACTTGATACCCTAAACCCTAAACACTAAACAATAAACCCTACAACCTACACAAAAAACCCTGAACCCTAAACCCTAAACCCCAAAACATAAATCCTAAACCCTACTCCATAAATCCAAAACCCTAAACCCTAATAACTAAATCCTAACCCTAAACCCTTAGCCCTAAACCCTATACCATAAACCCTAAATTAAACTCTAAACACTAAACCCTAAACCCTAAACCCTAGACCCTATACAACAAACACTAAACAATAAACCCTAAACCCTAAACCCTAAAAAATAAACCATAAACCATAAAACATAAACCATAAACCCTAAACCATCAACACTAAACCCTAAACCCTATACCCTATACCATAAACCCTAAACCCTAAACCCTCAACCCTAAACATAAAACCCTAAACCATAAACCTTAAACCCTAAACCCTAAACCCTAAACCTTAAACACTAAACCCTAAACCGTAAACCATAAATCCTAAACCCTACTCCATAAATCCTAAACCCTAAACCCTAATAACTAAACCCTAACCCTAAACCCTAAACCATAAACCATAAACCATAAACCATAAATCCTTAACCCCAAAAACTAAGCCTAAACCATTAACCGTAAACACTAAACCATAAACCATAAACCCTAAACACTAAACACTAAACCCTAAACTCAAAAGCAACCCTAAACCTTAAACCCTAAACCATAAACCATAAACACTAAACCATAAACCCTAAACTCTAAACCCTAAACCCTATACCCTAAACCCTAAATCCTAGACCCTAAACCTTAAATCATAAACACTATACTCTATACCCTAAACCCTAAAACCCTAAACCGTAAACCTTAAACCCTAAAACCTAAACCATAAACCCTAAACCCTAAACCGTAAACCATAAACCATAAACCACGAACCCTAAACCCTAAACCCCAAACCATAAACCCTAAACCATAAACTATAAACCATAAACCATAAACCATAAACCATAAACCATAAATGATAAACACTAATCCGTAAACCCTAAACACCCTAAACCATAAACCATAAACAATAAACACTAAACCATAAACGCTAAACGCTAAACGCTAAACCATAAATCCTAAACCATAAAACATGTACCATAAACCATAAACCTGAAACCCTAAACCCTAAACCCTAAACTATAAACCATACAACCTAAACAATAAACGCTAAACCCTAAACCCTAAACCCTAAACCATAAATCCTAAACCCTACTACATAAATCAAAAACTCTAAATCGTAATAACTAAATCCTAACCCTTAACCCTAAACCCTAAACTATAAACCCTAAATTAAACTTTAAACCCTAAACCATAAACCATAAACCCTAAAACCCTAAACCCTAGACCCTAAACAATAATCACTAAACAATAAACCCTAAACTCTAAACAATAAACAATAAACCATAAACCCTAAACCATCAACACTAAACCCTAAACACTATACCATAAATCCTAAACCCTAAACCCTATACCCTATACCATAAACCCTAAACCGTCAATCCTAAACCCTCGACCCTAAACACAATACCCTAAACCGTAAACCTTAAACCCTAAACCTAAACCCTAAACCTTAAACCCTAAACATTAAACCATAAACCATAAATCCTAAACCCTACTCCATAAATCCTAAACCCTAAACCCTAATAACTAAACCCTAACCCTAAACCCTAAACCCTGAAACCCTAAACCCTAAACCCTAAATTAAATTTTAAACCCTAAACAATAAACCCTAAACCATAAACCATAAACCCTAAATCCTTAACCCTAAACACTAAACCCTAAACACTAAACCACAAACCCTAAACCCTAAATGCTAAACCCTAAACCCTAAACTCTAAAGCAACCCTAAACCCTAAACCCTAAACCCTAAACCCTAAACCCTAAACCATAAACCTTAAACCTTAAATCCTAAACCATAAACCATAAACCCTAAACCCTAAACCCTAAACCATAAACCATAAACAATAAACCTTAAACCTTAAACCAAAAACCCTAAACCGTAAACCCTAAACCTGAAACCTGAAACCTGAAACCCTAAACCATAAACCATAAACCCCAAACCCTAAACCCTAAACTCAAAACCCTATACCTTAAACCCTAGACCATAAACCATAAACCTAAACCATAAACCATAAACCATAAACCCTAAACCATACACCATAAACAATAAACTCCAAATCGTAAACCATATACCAGAAAGCCTAAACCCTAAAGCCTAAACCATAAACCATAAACCATAAACCATAAACTATAAACCCTCTACCACCAACCCTAAACAATAAACCCTAAACACCCTAAACAATAAACCATAAACCCTAAACCCCAAAACCATAAACACTAAACCCTAAACCCTAAACCCTAAACCATGAACCATAAACCATAAACCATAAACCCTAAACCATAAACACTAAACCCTAAACCATAAATCCTAAACCCTAAATGATATATCCTAAACTATAAATCCTAAATTCTAAACCCTAAACCCTAAACCATAAACCATAAACCATAAACCATAAACCATAAACAAAAAACCATAAACCATAAACCATAAACTACAAACTCTAAACTGTAAACCCTAAACCCTAAACTCTGAATCCTTAACCATCAACCCTAAACCCTAAACCACAAACCATAAATAATAAACCTTAAACATTTAACCATAATACCTAAACCCTAAACCAACCCTAAACCCTAAACCCTAAACACCCTAAACCATAAACCCTAAACCATAAACACTAAACCATAAACCCTAAATACTAAACCCTAAAGCCTATACCCTAAACCCTAAATCCTAAACACTATACTCTATACCCTAAACCCTAAACCCTAAAACCCTAAACCCTAAACCCTAAATCCAAAACCCAAAACCCTAAACCCTAAACCCTAAACCTTAAACCCTAAACCATAAACCATAAACCGTAAACCATAAACCATAAACCCTAAACCATAAACCATAAACCATAAACACTAAACCCCAAACCATAAACCATAAACCATAAACCATAATCCATAAACCCTAAACCATAAACCATAAACCATAAACCATAAACCCTAATCCCTAAACCCTAAACACCCTAAACCCTAAACCATAAACCCTAAACCCTAAACCATAAACAATAAACACTAAACCATAAATGCTAAACCATAAACCATAAGCCCTAAACCCTAAACCATAAATCCTAAACCATAAAACATAAACCATAAACCTAAAACCTAAAACCCTAAACCCTAAACAATAAACCCTACAACCTAAACAATAAACCCTAAACCCTAATAAATAAATCCTAACCCTAAACCCTTAACCCTTAACCCTAAACCATAAACCCTAAATTAAACTCTAAACCCTAAACCCTAAACCCTATACCATAAACCCTAAAACCATAAACCATAAACCCTAAACCCTAGACCCTAAAAAATAAACACTAAACAATAAACCCTAAACAATAAACCATAAACCATAAACCATAAACACTAAACACCCTAAACCATAAACCATAAACCCTAAACACTAAACAATAAACCCTAAACCCTATACCCTATACCCTATACCCTATACCCTAAACCCTAAATCCTAAACCCTCAACCCTAAACATAAAACCCTAAACCCTAAAATCTAAACCTTAAACCCTAAATCCTAAACCCTACTCCATAAATCCTATTTACCCTAAAACCTAATAACTAAACCCTAACCCTAAACCCTAAACCATAAACCATAAACCCTAAATTAAACTTTAAACCCTAAACAATAAACCCTAAACCCTATACCCTAAATCCTTAACCCCAAACACTAAACCCTAAACAATAAACCCTAAACACTAAACCCTAAACCCTAAATACTAAACCCTAAACCCTAAACTCTAAAGCAACCATAAACCCTAAACTCTAAACAATAAACCCTAAAAACAAAACCCAAAACAAAAAACCCTAAACCCTAAACCCTAAAACTTAAACCCTAAACCATAAACCATAAATCATGAACATAAACGCTAAACCATAAACCATAAACCATAAACTAGAAACCCTAAAACCTCAACCATAAATGCTAAACCCAAAACACTAAACCCTGAACCATAAAGCATAAACCATAAACCATAAACACTAAACCCTAAACCATAAATCCTAAACCCTAAATGATAAACCCTAAACTCTAAATCCTAAATTCTAAACCCTAAACCCTAAACCATAAACCATAAACCATAAACCATAAACTACAAACCCTAAACTGTAAACCCTAAACCCTAAACTCTAAATCCTTAACCATCAACCCTAAACCCTAAACCCTAAATCGTAAACCCTAAAACCTAAACCAAAAACCATAAATAATAAACCCTAAACCCTTAACCATAATCCCTAAACCATAAACCCTAAACCCTAAGCCCTAAACCAACCCTAAACCCTAAATCCTAAACCCTAAACCCTAAACACCCTAAACCATACACCCTAAATCATAAACACTAAACCATAAACCCTAAATGCTAAACCCTAAACCCTAAACCCTAAATCCTAAACCCTATACTCTATACCCTAAACCCTAAACCCTAAAACCATAAACCCTAAAACTGTAAATCCAAAACACCAAACCCTAAACCCTAAACCCTAAACCTTAAACCCTAAACCCTAAACCATAAACCATAAACCATAAACGCTAAACCGTAAACCATAAACCATAAACCCTAAAGCATAAACCCTAAACCATAAACCCTAAACCCCAAACCATAAACCATAAACACTAAACCATAAACCATAAACCCTAAACCCTAAACCCTAAACCATAAACCTTAAACCCTAAACCATAAACCCTAATCCCTAAACCCTAAACCCTAAATCCTAAACCATAAAACATAAACCATAAACCATAAACCTGAAACCCTAAACCCTAAACAATAAACCCTACAACCTAAACAATAAACCCTAAACCCTAAACACTAAACCATAAATCCTAACCCTGCTCAATAAATCCAAAACCCTAAACCCTAATAAATAAATCCTAACCCTTAACCTTAAACCATAAACCCTAAATTAAACTCTAAACCCTAAACCCTAAACACTAAACCCTATACCATAAACCCTAAACCCTAGACCCTAAACAATAAACACTAAACAATAAACCCTAAACCCTAAACCCTAAACAATAAACCATAAACCATAAACACTAAACACCCTAAACCATAAACCATAAACCCTAAAAACTAAACCATAAACCCTAAACCCTATACCCTATACCCTATACCCTATACCATAAACCCTAAACCCTAAATCCTAAACCCTCAACACTAAACACAAAACCCTAAACCCTAAAACCTAAACCTTAAACCCTAAATCCTAAACCCTACTCCATAAATCCTAAACCCTAAACAATAAACCCTAAATTAAACTTTAAACCCTAAACCCTAAATCCTTAACCACAAACACTAAACCCTAAACCATAAACCATAAACCATAAACACTAAACCCTAAATGCTAAACCCTAAACCCTAAACTCTAAAGCAACCCTAAACTCTAAACCCTAAACCCTAAAAACTAAACCCTAAACCCAGAACACAAAACCCTAAACCTTAAACCCTAAACCCTAAACCCTAAACCATAAATCATGAACCATAAATGCTAAAACATAAACCATAAAAAATAAACCCTAAACCATAAACCGTAAACTAGAAACCCTAAAACCTAAACCCTAAACGCTAAACCCTAAACCCTAAACCCAAAACCCTAAACCCTAAACCATGAACCCTAAACCATAAACCATAAACCATAAACACTAAACCCTAAACCATAAATCCTAAACCCTAAATGATAAATCCTAAACTCTAAATCCTAAATTCTAAACCCTAAACCCTAAACCATAAACCATAAACCATAAACCATAAACAACCAACCATCAACCATAAACCATAAACTACAAACCCTAAACTGTAAACCCTAAACCCTAAACTCTAAATCCTTAACCATCAACCCTAAACCCTAAATTGTAAACCCTAAACCCTCAACCACAAACCATAAATAATAAACCCTAAACCCTTAACCATAATCCCTAAACCCTAAACCCTAAACCCTAAACCCTAAACCAACCCTAAACCCTAAATCCTAAACCCTAAACCCTAAACACCCTAAACCATAAACCCTAAACCATAAACACTAAACCATAAACCCTAAATGCTAAACCCTAAACCCTATACCCTAAACCCTAAATCCTAAACCCTATACTCTATACCCTAAACCCTAAACCCTAAAAACCTAAACCCTAAACCCTAAATCCAAAACACAAAACCCTAAACCCTAAACCCTAAAACACAAACAACAAACCATAAACAATAAACCCTAAAACCCTTAACCATAATCCCTAAACCCTAAACCATAAACCCTAATCCCTAAACCCTAAACACCCTAAACCATAAACCCTAAACCCTAAACCATAAACAATAAACACTAAACCATAAACCATAAGCCATAAACCCTAAACCATAAATCCTAAACCATAAAACATAAACCATAAACCTAAAACTTGAAACCCTAAACCCTAAACAATAAACCCTACAACCTAAACAATAAACCCTAAACACTAAACCATAAATCCTAAACCCTACTCCATAAATCAGAAACCCTAAACCCTAATAAATAGATCCTAACAATAAACCCTTAACCCTTAACCCTAAACCATAAACCTTAAACCCTACACCATAAACCCTAAAACCCTAAACCCTAGACCCTAAACAATAAACACTAAACAATAAACCCTAAACCCTAAACAATAAACCATAAACAATAAACACTAAACACCCTAAACCATAAACCATAAACCCTAAACACTAAACTATAAACCCTAAACCCTATACCCTATACCATAAACCCTAAACCCTAAATCCTAAACCCTCAACCCTAAACACAAAACCCTAAACCCTAAAACCTAAACCTTAAACCCTAAATCCTAAACCCTACTCAATAAATCCTAAACCCTAAACCCTAATAACTAAACCCTAACCCTAAACCCTAAACCCTAGAACCCTAAACCATAAACCATAAACCCCAAATTAAACTTTAAACCCTAAACAATAAACCCTAAACCCTAAATCCTTAACCCCAAACACTAAACCCTAAACCATAAAC
The DNA here is from genome assembly GCA_027924645.1 of Cunninghamia lanceolata. Classification (NCBI taxonomy): domain Eukaryota; kingdom Viridiplantae; phylum Streptophyta; class Pinopsida; order Cupressales; family Cupressaceae; genus Cunninghamia; species Cunninghamia lanceolata. The sequence goes on along the minus strand of BSBN01000339.1, from coordinate 21,007,371 downwards.
CTTAAACACTAAACCCTAAACCCTAAATGCTAAACCCTAAACTCTAAAGCAACCCTAAACCCTAAACTCTAAACCCTAAACCCTAAAAACTAAACCCTAAACCCTAAAACCCTAAACCCTAAACCCAAAACACAAAACCCTAAACCCTAAACCCTAAACCTTAAACCATAAACCATAAACCATAAATCATGAACCATAAACGCTAAACCATAAACCATAAAAATAAACCCTAAACCATAAACCATGAAACATAAACTAGAAACCCTAAACGCTAAACCCAAAACCCTAAACCCTAAAACCTAAACCATAAACCATAAACCATAAACCATAAACCATAAACTGTAAACCATAAATCTTAAACCGTAAACCATAAAACATAAACCCAAACCCTAAATCCTAATCCCTAAACCCTAAACACCCTAAACAATAAACCATAAACCCTAAACCATAAACAATAAACACTCAACCATAAACCATAAACCCTAAACCTTAAACAATAAACCATAAACCATAAACCATAAAAAATAAATCCTAAACCCTAAACCCTAAACCCCAAACCTTAAATCGTAACCCATAAACCCTAAACCCTAAACCATAAAAGATAAACCATAAACTATAAACCAACCCTAAACACTGAACCCTAAACCATAAACCATAAAACCTAAATCCTTAACACTAAACCCTAAACCATAAACCATAAACCCTAAACCCTAAACCCTAAATCCTAAACTCTAAACCAACCCTAAACACTAAACCTGAAATCCTAAACCATAAAACATAAACCATAAACCATAAACCTGAAACCCTAAACCCTAAACCCTAAACCCTACACCCTAAACCATATACCCTAAAGAATAAACCATAAACCATAAATCCTAAACCCTAAACCCTAAACAATAAACCCTAAACCCTAAAAAATAAACCCTGAACACTAAACCCTAATAACTAAACCCTAACCCTAAACCCTAAAACCCTAAACCCTAAACCATAAACGCTAAATTAAACTCTAAACCCTAAACCATACACCCTAAACCAACCCTAAACCCTAAATAATAAACCCTAAACCCTAAACCACAAACCATAAACAATAAACCATAAACCCTAAACACCCTAAACCATAAACCATAAACCCTAAACCCTAAACCGTAATCAATAAACACTAAACCATAAAATCTAAACCCTAAACCACAAAACCTAAACCCTAAACCATAAACCATAAATCTTAAATCTTAAACCATAAAACATAAACCATAAACCTGAAGCCCTAAACCCTAAACCCTACACCCTAAACCATAAACCCTAAACAATAAATCCTAAACCCTAAACCATAAACCATAATCAATAAACACTAAACCCTAAACTCTAAACCCTAAACCCTAAACCCTAAACCCTAAATCTTAAATCCAATACCATAAAACATAAACCATAAACCTAAAGCCCTAAACCATAAATCCAAAACAATAAACCCTAAACCCTACACTCTAAATCATAAACCCTAAACAATAAACCCTAAACCCTAAATCCTAATAACTAAACCCTAACCCTAAACCCTAAACCATAAACCCTAAATTAAACTCAAAACTCAAAACCCTAAACCATAAACCATAAACCATAAAGCATAAACCCTAAACCCTAAACCATAAACCATAAACCCTAAACCATAAACCATAACCCATAAACCATAAACCATAAACCATAAACCATAAACCGTAAACCATAAATCTTAAACCCTAAAACCTAAACAATAAACCATAAACCCCAAACCCTAAATCCTAATCCCTAAACCCTAAACAACCTAAACATAAAACCCTAAACCCTAAACCATAAACAATAAACACTAAACCATAAACCATAAACCATAAAAAATAAATGCTAAACCCTAAACCCTAAGCTTTAAACCATAAACCATAAACCCCAAACCATAAACCATAAACCTGGAACCCTAAACCTAAAATCATAAACCCTAAACCCTAAACTCTAAATAATAAACCATAAACCATAAACCCTAAACCATAAACCGTAAACAATAAACCATAAACCCTAAACCCTAAATCCTTAACCCTAAACCCTAAACAATAAACCCTAAACACTAAACAATAAACCCTAAACCCAAAAAGATAAACCATAAACCATAAACCCTAAACCCTAAACTCTAAACCAACCCTAAACCCTAAACCCTAAACCCAAAAACCCTAAACCCTAAACCCAAAACACAAAACCTTAAACAGTAAACTCTAAACCATAAACCATAAAAAAAAAAGCCTAAACCCTAAAACATAAACCCTAAACCCTAAACCCTAATCCCTAAATCCTAAACCCTATAACCTATACCCTAAACACAAAACCCTAAACCCTAAACACAAAACCCTAAACCCTAAATCGTAAACCCTAAACTCTAAAAAATAAACCCTAAACCCTAAACCATATACCCAAAACACTAAATCCTAAACCCTAAACCCTAAACCATAATCCCTAAACCCTAAACCCTAAACCCTAAACCCTAAATCCTAAACCTAAACCATAAACCCTAAACAATAAACCCTAAACCCTAAACCCTAAACCATAAAGCATAAACCCTAAATCGTAAACTATAAACCCTAAACCATAAACCCTAAACCCTAAACCTAAACCCTAAATCCTAAACCCTAAACACTAAACCCCAAACCCTAAACCATAAACCATAAACCTTAAACCCTAAACGCTAAACCCTAAACCATAAACCCTAAACTCTAAACCAACCCTAAACACTAAACCTAAACCCTAAATGCTAAACCCTAAACCCTAAACTCTAAACCAACCCTAAACCCTAAACACCCTAAAAACTAAAAACTAAACCCTAAACCCTAAACTAAAAACACAAAACCCTAACCCTAAACCTTAAACCATAAACCATAAACCATAAACACTAAACCCTAAACCATAAACCATAAACCCTAAAACATAAACCCTAAACCCTAAAAACTAATCCCTAAATCCTAAACCCCAAACCCTATAACCTATACCATAAACCCTAAACCCTAAACCCTAAACACAAAACCCTAAACCTTAAACCATAAACCCTAAACCGTAAACCTTAAACCATAAATCCTAAACCTGAAACCATAAACCTTAATCCCTAAACCCTAAAGAATAGACCCTAAAAACAAAAACTTAAACCCTAAACCCTAAACCATAAACCCTGAACTCTAACTTAACCCTAAACCATAAACCTTAAAACTGAAACCCTAAATAATAAACCCCAAACCCTAAACCCTAAACCCTAAAACCTAAACCGTAAACCCTACACCCTAAACCATAAACCCTAAATCCTAAACCTTAAACCATAAACCATAAACGCTAAACCATAAACCCTAAACGCTAAACCATTAACCCTAAACCCTAAACCATAAACCATAAACCATAAATCCTAAACCATAAACCCCAAACCGTAAACCATAAATCTTAAACCCTAAACCCTAAACTATAAACCATAAACCCTAAACCCTAACCTAAACCCTAAACACCCTAAACGATATACCATAAACCATAAACCCTAAACAATAAACAATAAACACTAAACCCTAAACCATGAACCATAAACAATAAACCCTAAACCCTAAACAACAAATCCTAAACCCTAAACCATAAATCCTAACCCCTAAACACCAAACCCTAACCCTAAACACTAAACCCTAAAACCATAAACCCTAAACCCTAAACCCAAAAACCCTAATCCCTAAACCCAAAACGCAAAACCCTAAACCCTAAACCTTAAACCCTAAACCCTAAATCCTAAACCCTAAACCCTAATCCCTAAATCCTAAACCCTAGAACCCATACCCTATACCATAAAGCCTAAACCTAAAACCCTAAACCGTAAACCCTAAACTCTAAAAAATAAACACTAAACCCTAAACCATATACCAAAAACACTAAATCCTAAACCCTAAAAAATAAACCATAAACCATAAACCATAATCCCTAAACCCTAAACTGTTGGCAAGAGACACTATATGGATTCATGGTTGTTGTCATTGATGGCAACAAAGGTCATCCCACATACCCTCAAGTCATGGTGTGTCTCTACCGGAAGTCAGAATGAAGATTGTTGTGGTCCGGTGAACAAGAACAGAGCATGTGGCAAGGTTCAACAGATTGGTCCGGATCTCTCAGAGGAAGTGTCTTGGTGCAGTGCGGATTTGGGGAAGTCAAAAGGACTACCTTGAGTAGTATATTCCAAGGATTTAGCCTCCGGTGATGGACAAGAAAGAAGATATGAATAGTTGAGTACTGGATTCTTGAAAGACAGTGAGAACAGAGGAAGAACTGACTAACAGAGTATCAGACTATTTTCTGGATGTGTTACTGTTGATGGTAAAGGTCATGAAGGCATGAATCATGTTTAGCCGACATGATTAATGATATCTACAAGTATATGCTTGATCCGCATTACTTGATATGCAAGGATTCAACCGACAGAACAAAGTTTGTGAGAAGATAGACTATTCCGGGTGCCGACTAGAAAGATAATGAAATCACTAGTGCAGATATAAATAGAGGATGGATTTTGTTGTAAGAAGGGTAGTTGAGTTATGGGGTATGCGAATAAGTGCAGAGCAGAGCAGAAGTAATAAGAAAAATCTGGTATGTGAAAGAAAAGCAAAAAAAGAGCAGAGGAAAGATGAAGTGCAGCAGATCAGTATACTGAGCCTAACCGGAACTGAACTCCAGCATATGTAGATGCTTCCAATTAGTTCAAGTATTGTATAAACATTCTTTTGTAGACAATGTGTCTCCTTGTAGGCAGTGTGCCTCTTTGTGAGTAGTGTGCTCGGGCAGTGAGCCCTAATTGGCAAGTGCCATTTTGTAATTCCTTATTCTTCTAACAGAGAATAATCTTTGGGTTAATCACCCCATGGTTTTCTCCCTTAACCGGGTTTCCATGTCAAAAATACTGTGTCATGTGTTTCTCATTTCATGGTAATGTTTGTTTGTTTGATTCAATGTTGCTTTGATTAATAAGAAAGTTCAAAAGAAGAAATAATTAGGATAACTGATTCACCCCCCCTCTCAGTTATCAACAATTGGTACCAGAGCTAAGTTCCTCCAAATAGAGCCTAACAGCTTGAGGAAGATCTGGGAGTTCATATGGATGCATATGGTTTAAGGGAGCAACTCAAGACTGCCCTTGAGGATCTTGAACAGTCAAACTCTGAAGTCAATGAATTAAAGGAAAGACTCAAACAGGCTGATAAATTCATGAGAGAACTAAAAGACAAGTTAAGTCTCTCTATGAAAAAGAGAAAGGAGCTGCTCCAACAATTGGCAAGACAAAGTGAAGAAAGCAATACAAATGAAGAATTGACTGAGAAAACCAAGTTATGTGAAAAGTTATCAAAAGAAGTCATTATGTTAAGACATGAAATGGAATCAGGAACTATAAAGTTTACTCAAGAGATTGAAGAAAAAAGAAAAGCTGAAGACAATCTAAGACAATCTCTTAAAGAGAAATCAGAAGAATGCCACCAGATGGACAGGATTATTAGACATCTTGAATCTGATCTTGAAGATGCCAAAGATAATGAAGAAAAACTTGAGGATCAAATTGTCTCTCTCAAAAGAGATCTTCAAACAGCAAATGAATATAAAGAAAAATTCAAGATAAGTTCTGCCCAACTTGAAGTACTTCTTGGAAGTCAAAAGAGGACAGATGACAAGTATGGTTTGGGATATGAGAAAGGAGAAAGCTTCGGATCCGGTCAAAAGAATTTTGGATCAGAAAATCTAAGGAATAGGCCTAGAAGACCTCCGGTAAGACAGCCCAATGCTCAAAGATATCCATCCTTCAATGGATACTGCCACAGCTGCAATCACTTTGGTCACAAAGCTAATCAACACAGAAATAGAATGAATCAGACTAATTCATCCTTCTCCGGACAGTGCTTTAACTGCAAAAGGTATGGACACAAGTTTCATGAATGCAGAAATATGCAAATAAACAAATCATTCAATGGTAGATGCTTTGCATGTAATAGAATAGGTCATATGGCTAATCAATGTAGATCAAGAGGCTATTAGTCAAATATGCAAAGAAATGTTATTTGTCAAATCTGTAATAGGTCCGGTCATAATGCAAAAGTCTGCAGAAGTAAGAATCAAGACAAAAAAGGTCCGGTGTATAATCAGAATCAAGACAAGGGTAAACAAAAGATGAATGCGGATGAAGTTAGGAATCAGATGAACAAGATTTGGGTAAAGAAAAGTTCAGAGAATGTAGAGGTTGGATCCGCACCAGACTCTAGTGCTGATACTCCTTCCGGAAACTAAAAAGTGAGCTCTGGCTCAGGGGGAGACTCATAGAAAATCCTGTTCCCCCAACCAATCAAGTAGTGCCGGATGTGGCACAAGATGCGGAGTAAAGGGTTTGAAGATATAAGTCTTGAGATGATCTAGATAAGATTTCAGAGGTTCACATGGAGATGTAAAGAAGTTGTGATCGATCAAATAAGACCTATTCCGGGAGATGCTCCGGAATGACAGAGGATTACAAAAAGGATCCGGAGACATCTAGAAATACATTGTCTTATTCTGCAGATTAGACAGAGTGTTTGGGATGTCCTTGTGATGTGTCATCTTGATTTATTCATGGTTGGAAGATCCGCATGATGTTCATAGATCAGGACTGATCCGGTATTCCAAGTTATCTGAATAAGGCAAACCAGAACAATGTAGGTTGAGCATTTATTGCAAACAGATATTAGGGTTTGCAAAACAATATAAGGGATTTCTTAATAATCACTTGATCATTCCACACCCAAGAAGAAGCAAAAAGCAGAGCTCTGCAACAAAATTCATCAAATTCACCGAAGATCACTTGCAGAAGTTACTACATACAGAAATCAATCCAACCACTCCGTATAACCGAAGGCGCATAAGGTATTTTACGTTTTCAATATCTCACTGCAAATCTTTGAAAAATGGCTACTCCAAATATAGTTAAGATCTCTAATAGACCTCGCCCCACATTCAAGAAACATCCATACAAATCTTTGGAAGTAGATCCACTAGGAGCCTTCTCCAGTGTTCCGCATGGTGTATTGCATACGGAGGACATTAGGGTTTACATTCATGCAAATTTTGAAGACTTTGGAGAATCAAAACTGATGGATATCTATCACAAATAGTTGATAGATGACTCTTTTGAGATTAAACCTCAGTACAAAGCCATCCGGGACAAACACTTTGCACAGTGCATCCATTTCCCCTGTTTTGAAGAAGATGAATGGGTCCGGTATGTACTAAGTAGAGTGCATGACAACTTCCTATGGTTGAACAAGCCCTTCAAGATCACCAAAGATGCAATTAGGGCTGTAATCGGTCTACACTCATCCGGTGGATTACCTGTTCTCAAGTCTGTCAAAAATCAGACAGTTAGTGATGCAACCGGATCTAAGTTTGACAAGAGAGCTATGACAGTTGAATACATCACTAAACTGGATATCAAATTTGCATCTATGATAATTGGTTACAAAATCTATCACTCCAGTAGGGAAAATTCAGTACCGGGAACTGTAATCTACACAGCTTATCAAATGTTAAAGGAGAATGCAGACTATGACTTGTGTGAGCTTCTTGTAAACCAACTTTTTGAAAATCTGCAGAAGATCAAGAAGGACAAGAAAAACTCCTTCAAGTATGGCAATTTGATCCTTTGTCTCTTCTTTTATTACATGAATGAGCTTCCCGGATCCAGTGGATGGATATGGCAGAATGACAGACCGATTGCCATCCAAATCAGAGATTATTTGCATGGACTTGGGGATGCTAAAGCAAGAAAAATAGCTCTATGGGGATATTTCAAGAACTTCTAGAGCATGATGCATGCAAGAGAAAGAATGCCCCAATCCCTTGTTGAAAAGTACAAAGACACAATATGCTTTATGGTAGAAACAGATCAGTGTCTAATGGAGGCAATAGAACCAAGAACTGTGTGGATCATGCCCATGGGGTATGAAGTGGATGAACAGATAGTGGAGCTGCATGTTCAACACATGCTAAGTCAGCCTAAAGATCTAAAGGCAGAAAGGTTCAGAACATTTGAGGAACTAAGTATAAAAATTCATGTTGAACTCAGAGAACCGGAGATCAAGAGGAAAGTTAGAAAAGAAGTAGAACACATAGCACAAGGCCTTGGAATCTCCATGGAAGCACTTGATGCTCACCGGAAGAAGAAGGAAGGGGATGAGAAAGAGAAAAAGAGGGCAAAAAAGAAAAGTGAAGAAAGTGTTCCAGTTGAAACTTCCACCCGGACTAGATCATCAAAAAGATCTGCACCTCCCACAACCAAAAGCTCAAAACCAGAAGTCCAGGCATCCGGTAAAAGATCTAAGACAAAAGCCACAAGGTCTTATGAAAGCCAAAAGGATGAAGAGGAAACTGAGTCAGATGAGGGAGTAAAAGAAATAAAGAAGCAGAAGAAGAAAGGATCCGGTAAACCCTCCACAGGCCAAGACAAGGAAGAAATGACAGAGGAATTTGTTGAAAAGCCCACCCTGTCTCTAGACAGTGTAGTCAAATCAGTCACTGTGGATGGGAACCTTCAACCAGTGGCTGAATTCTATGATGACTACAATGAGGTAGATCAAAAGATCCTGCAGGAAGCTACAATTAGGTACCTGAACATTTACAATAAAGCTTTTATTGAGATTATCTCCGAAATTCCTAAGAGTCTAGAGAAGGAATTAGAAATAAGAAAGAATAATGCCATGGCAAAAGACCTTGAGATCAGGGAACAAATAGCTATTTAGCTATATCATTCAATTGATCACAAAACAATGAACATGGTATTCAAAGACTGCAAGGATGAATTCAGAAGCAAAGCAAGGATGAATCAGCTTATGCTTGGTGAGACTGACAAAGTAGCCAAGGACACTGAAGAGATCCTCTGGAATACATTCAAAAGGTTCAACATTCCTATTGTAGAGGACTTAGGTGCAGAAACAGCTGTGGACTTGGAATCATCTGCTCCGGAAGAAGTGGCCCTTGAACAGAGTAACATCTCTCCTCTGGTTTCCCCTACAATCTCTGGATCCCAAGAGAAATTACAGGAGAAAGAAGCAACAGTAAAAGAAAAAGAGGTTGACAGCACCAAGGATGCAGAGAAAGAGAAGATTCCAACAAAGAAAACCACAACTGAAAGTGGTAAGAATGTGGAAGGAGAAAAGACTCCAAAGGACAAAACTACAAAAGAAAAGAAACATCTGTCTCCGGCAAGAGACACTGCACAAACTGTTCAAAAATTTCTGAGCCAAGAAACAATAGAGATTGATGAACCGGAGCCTCTAAAAGGCCCATTCAACTTTGACTCTCTCTCTTCAGTATAGACGATGAAGATAGCTTCATTTGCAAATGCTAAGGCAAATGAAAAACTCCTAAAGTCTCATATGGAAGACTGTGAGTTGATAGAGGCTGCTTCCGGAGTGCTTGAAAAGATTATGCCATCAGTCCAGATAAATCCGACAGCCTCCTCTTCCGGTAATCTCAAAACCTTAGTCAGCAATGTTGATACACATTTTGATTCTCTAGAAAAATCAGCTGAAGAAAAGGTCCAGAAGGAATTTTTGGATAAGAGATTTTCAGAAGTACTAGGATTAATCTCTAATGATAGGAGAAATATGAGTATTGGAATAAAGAGCTTAGAAAATGCTCTTAAGGATGGCGGTGACATCTACAAATTTTGTATCTCCTGGTCAAAGGCAACAGTAGAAATTGAGAAGAAAACAAAAGAGGAACAGGACAAACTACAAAGTTTATCTCAAAGTTTTGATCCTCTCTCTTCCTCCATAGTGAATCAAGAATGTCAAACTATTGCAATCACAAATGCAATAAAGAACTTTGAGAAGGAAAGGAAGAATATAACTAACCGGATGGGAGAACTTAGAAGGATTATAATCCCTAAGTTAGAAACTATGCATGAGGCCATCAGTGATGCTTAGACTACCGCCCAAACAAATGATCCGACAGATCTCAAAAGGGCAGAAGCTTTTGCATTTTTGTTAAGTGGTCACGTTTCAATTTTGGACAGAATGAAGCAAAGTTGGGCTACAGAACTGGTCCAATTGAAGACATCCTTTGTAGACATTCTTCAGTTTATGTGAGTATGTAAATATGCGGCTATGTATAGTAAATCTTTGAAAATTTTGGTGTGCGGACCCTACCTTTTGCCATTGATGTCAAAGGGGGAGTGAGGAGCAGTGAAAAATGAGGAATCCAACTAAGGGGGAGTTCCAGAAATTGTATATAAAGATAGAGCATCAGCCAAGGGGGAGCATAGTGTAAACACTTAGTCATTTTTCACTAAGTGTTGCCATCAATGCCAAAGGGGGAGATTGTTGGCAAGAGACACTATATGGATTCATGGTTGTTGTCATTGATGGCAACAAAGGTCATCCCACATACCCTCAAGTCATGGTGTGTCTCTACCGGAAGTCAAAATGAAGACTGTTGTGGTCCGGTGAACAAGAACAGAGCATGTGGCAAGGTCTGACAGATTGGTCTGGATCTCTCAGAGGAAGTGTCTTGGTGCAGTGTGGATTTGGGGAAGTCAAAAGGACTACCTTGAGTAGTATATTCCAAGAATTTAGCCTCCGGTGATGGACAAGAAAGAAGATATGAATAGTTGAGTACCGGATTCCTGAAAGACAGTGAGAACAGAGGAAGAACTGACTGACAGAGTATCAGACTATTTTCTGGATGTGTTACTGTTGATGGTAAAGGTCGTGAAGGCATGAATCATGTTTGGTCGACATGATTAATGATATCTACAAGTATATGCTTGATTCGCATTACTTGATATGCAAGGATTCAGCCGACAGAACAAAGTTTGTGAGAAGATAGACTATTCCGGGTGCCAACTAGAAAGATAATGAAATCACTAGTGTGGATATAAATAGAGGATGGATTTTGTTGTAAGAAGGGTAGTTGAGTTATGGGGTATGCAAATAAGTGCAGAGCATAGCAGAAGTAATAAGAAAAATCTGGTATGTGAAAGAAAAGCAGAAAAAGAGCAGAGGAAAGATGAAGTACAACAGATCAGTATACTGAGCCTAACCGGAACTGAACTCCAGCATATGTAGATGCTTCCAATCATTTTTGGTCCTAGGGTCCTTACCAATACCCTCAAGACATTTAAACATAACATCATCTTGACCATTACAATATGTCATTATTGGTTTTAGGCTATTCCATTTGACTTGATGGACTCCATGGACTCCTCTCTTATTCACTGATGCCTCCTTGTTCCACAATGTTTTATTAAGTGCTCCTGCACCACTAATCCCTAAACTTGAAACACTGTAAACCTTAAACAATAAACCTTAAACCATAAACCACCCTTAACGCTATACCATAAACCCTAATCCCTAAACCCTAAACCATAAACCTTAGACACTAAACAGAAAAACCCTAAACCCTAAACCCTAAATCCTAAACCCTAAACCCTAAACCATAATCCCTAAACCCTAAACCATAAATCTTAAACCCTAAACCATAAACCCTAAACCCTAAAATATAAACTCTAAACCCTCAACCCTAAATGCTAAACCCTTAATGCTATACCATTAACCCTAAATCCTAAACCATAAACCATAAACCTTAAACCCTTATCGCTATACCATAAACCCTAAACCCTAAACCTAAAACCCTAAACACAAAACCCTAAACCCTAAACCCTAAACCCTAAACATATAACCCTAAACCCTAAACCCTAAATACTAAGTCTTAAACCATAAACCATCAAAACCCAAACCATAAACCATAAACCCTAAACCCTAAACCATAAACAATAAACACTAACCCCTAAAGCATAAACACTAAACCATATACCCTAAACCCTAAACCATAAAAGCTAAACCCTAAACCATAAACCATAAACCCCAAAGCATAAACCCTAAACCATAAACCCTAAACCATAAACCCTAAACCCTAAACATGGAACCCTAAACCCTAAACCATAAAGCCTAAACCCTAAACCCTACACCCTAAACCATAAACACTAAACCCTACACCCTAAACCCCAAACAATAAACTCTAAACACTAAACAATAAACCATAAACCCTAAACCCTAAACCCTAAACGCTAAACTCTAAGCCCTAAACCCCAAACCCCAAACCCTAAACCCTAAACCATAAACCATAACCCCTAAACCCTAAACCATAAACCATAAACCCTAAATACCAAACCCTAAACCCTAAACCCTAAAACCCTAAACACTAAACCGTAATCCCTAAACCCTAAACCCAAAACACCAAACCCAAAACCCTAAACCCTAAACCCTAAACCCTAAATACCCTAAACCCTAAACACTAAACCATAAACCATAACCCCTAAACCCTGAACCCCAAACCATAAACCCTAAACCTTAAACCCTAAACCATATACCCTAAAACATAAACCATAAACCATAAACCATAAACCATAAACACAAAACCATAAACCCTAAACCCTAAACCATAAATCCTAAAACATAAACCCTAAACCCTAAACCCTAAAATATAAACCCTAAACCCTAAACATAAATCGTAAACCCAAATCAATAAACCCTAAACCATAAACCATAAACCTTAAACTGTAAACCTAAATTCTAAACCCTAAACCCTAAACGTTAAACCCTAAACCCTAAACGACAAACCATAAACCATAAACCATAGAACCTAAACCCTAATCCCTAAACCATAAACCTTAAAATATAAACAAAAAACCCTAAACACTAAACCCTAAACCCTAAACCCTAAACCATAGACCATAAACCATAAACCATAAACCCCACACCCTAATCCATAAAACCTAAACCCTAAACCATAAACCTGTTGGATCTAGGGCATACAACTGAGAGGGGGGGGGTGAATCAGTTGTATAGAACTTGTTCTCTTTCAAACACTTAATTCTCTGTTGTTAGTTAGCAGCATATCAAATAATCATTCATGGAAGCACAATACATAAACACAAGAGCAGATAAGCATCAACACATTGAACACCAAGATTTTGACGTGGAAAACCCGGTTAAGGGAAAAACCACGGGGTGATTAACCCAAGAATTATTCTCTGTTAGAAGAATAAGGAAAAATGAATGGCACATGCCAATAAGGGCTCACTGCCCGAGCACACTGCTCACAAAGAGGCCCACTGCCTACAAGGAGACACACTGTCTACAGAGTGATAAAAATCACAGTCTTGAACTGGAGAATGACATCTCTACCATGTCCGGATCAGTTCCAATTAAGCCCAACAATCTCTGCTCTGCCTTTCGCACCTTTCTTCGCTACACCATACTCATCCACATTCTGCTACACTGAAATGAATTCACAAATCATTATTTATACAAGACATCGACTTAGGAACAAGCATCTAAGTCGGCAAACAACCATAGGAGTATCCGCAAGATGAATAACACATCCGGTCGGCTATCACAAGAACATTCGCAGGATGAACAACTCATCCGGTCGGCTAAACAGAGCAATAACTTCATCCGGAAGAATAACTTCAATTCCGGGCTCTACCATCAATGCGGACCAACAACACAACCTAAACATGATTCAAGAGCCTTCACAAGTCTGTCTGAATGTCCGGATACATCCGCACTTCCTCTGCTTACTGGAATCTCTTGTCTTCCTCATCCGGAACTTCAAGAACACAGTCTGTCGCCACTGTCATAATGCAGGAGGTACTTCCGGACCTCCAAATCACACACAAATCAGGATGACACATCACAAGGACATCTAAAACACTCATTCCAATCCGCAGATTATGATAATACAATTCCGGACCTCACCGGACCTTTTTGTGATCCTCTGTCACCTCCGGATACTTGCCGGACCCGGTTCTATACCGGCAGCCATAACTCCTTCAGATCTTCATGCGGACCTCTGAAATCTTAACTGTAGCATCTTAAGACTCATATCTACTAACCCTTTAATCCGCATCCTCCGGTTCTCATCCTATACAGTATATTTGCCTTCTTCTCATCACTGTTCTTCACTGTTCCTGACTGAGGCTAATTTTCTCAATATCCTCAGCACAAAGCTCATCAAATCCTTCTTGTCAATGCAGTGTGAGTATGTTGACATCAATGACAACAATGGCTCACCTCATACTTGCAACAATCTCCCCCTTTGTCATTGATGGCAACATATGATGTGAAAAACCATCAAGACAAGAACTTCTCTTTTCTGTCACAGCTCCCCCTATCAACAACAACTCCTCACATGTCTTCCTTTGCTGCTCCCCCTTTGATCATCAACCACTTGTTTTTCACATGTCTTCTCTCCCCCTTTGACATCAATGGCAAAGGGCTCATACTTGCAACTCTCATGCATCAGAATAATACCAGCTGCTCCCCCTTAGTTGCAGCTCCCCATTAGTCCGGATCACAAGATATGACTGTGATAGCCACCGGACTGATGCACATCAGTGCATCTTAGTTCATCACCGGAGGGGCCATGACCCCTAACTTCTCCCGGAGATATTCAAAAGAGTCCTTGGGAAGAGGTTTTGTAAAGATATCTGCAATCTGATCCTTGGAGGGAACATACTTCAATCTGACTTCTTCCTTGTTTACTTGTTCTCTCAAAAAGTGAAATTTGATAGATATGTGCTTAGTCTTAGAATGCAATACCGGATTCTTGGAAATATTAATTGCACTTGAATTATCACAGAAAATTGTGATAGGCTCCTCATATTCAACTTTGATGTCTCTTAGCATCTGCTTCATCCACAAGATTTGAGTGCAACTACCTGCTGCTGCAATGTATTCTGCTTCAGTTGTAGACAGAGATATTGCATCTTGTTTCTTGCTTAGCCAAGAAACCAATCTCTTCCCCAAAAAGAATGCTCCACCACTAGTGCTCTTCCGGTCATCCACATCTCCTGCCCAATCTGCATCTGTGTAAGCATGAAGAGAAAAATCCGGATCTCTAGGATACCATAGACCATACTCAACTGTCCCTTTCAAGTATCTAAAAATTCTTTTGATTGCCATAACATGAGATTCTCTAGGATCAGCCTGGAATCTTGCCACAAGACCAACAGCTTGCATTATATCTGGTCTAGTTTGAGTGAGATACAACAATCCACCAATCATTGATCTATACTTTGTCTGATCTGCCTTTGGAGAATCATCATCTTTGCTTAACTTACATCCGGTTGCCATAGGAGTGTTCATAGGCTTTGAGTCTTCCATACCAAATTTCTTTAACAATTCTTTCACATATTTGGTCTGAGAAATGAAGATCCCTTCTTTTGTTTGAGTAATTTGCAGACCCAAGAAGAAATTCATTTCACCAAGCATAGACATTTCAAACTCACTTTTCATCTGATTTGCAAAAGTTTTACACATACTATCTCTTCCTCCAAAAATGATATCATCCACAAACACTTCAACAATCAGAATGTTTTCATGATCAATTTTGAAATATAAGTTGCTGTCAGCAGTACCTTTGTTGAATCCAATCTGCACAAGATGCTTATCCAACCTTTCATACCATGCTCTTGGGGCTTGCTTCAATCCATACAAAGCTTTCTTCAACTTGCAGACCATATCATTATTATCAGACAATTGAAATCCATCCGGTTGTTCAATGTAGACTTCTTCTTCCAGATCACCATTTAGGAAGGCAGACTTGACATCCATCTGATATACCTTGAAATCTTTGAAGGCAGCAAATGCAAGAAGTAATCTGACTGCTTCAATTCTTGCTACCGGAGCAAAAGTCTCTTCAAAGTCAATTCCTTCTATTTGAGAGTAGCCTTTGCAGACCAATCTAGCTTTGTTTCTGATTACTTCACCAGCTTCATTTAGTTTGTTCCGGAAGACCCACTTGGTTCCAATTACATTCCTGTCTCTAGGTCTGGGAACAAGATCCCAAGTATGATTTTTCTCAATTTGCATCAGTTCATCTTCCATTGCTTTGGTCCAATTTTCATCATTGCAGGCTTCATTTATTGTTTTAGGTTCAATCCTTGAAATCAGACAACATTCATTCTGATCTTGAGCAATATTCCTTCTAGTTTGTACACCTTTGCTTCTGTCACCTATGATCTGATCTTCAGAGTGATTCAGTTTTACATACCTTGGAATTTTGGGAGTATCCAGTACTGCTGTTTCTTGATCAGGCTCATTTAAACCTAACTCTTCTTCCTGATTTACCGGATCAGGCTGACTCTGTTTCACCGGAGAGGATTGAGTTCCTTGAACACTATCTTGGTCATCTTCATCAAATTCATAAAATCTTGAAGGCTTCTCAATTCCTTCATCAACTTTTACATTGGTACTTTCTATCATCTTCCTCAATCTCTTATTGTAACACCGATATGCTTTGCTTTGAGTGGAGTAGCCCAAGAAAATTCCTTCATCACTTCTAGCATCAAACTTTCCTAGATCTTCATCTCTTTTAATATAACACTTGCTACCAAATACCCTGAAATATTTCACAGTAGGAGTGATGTCAAACCAAAGTTCATAGGGGGTCTTACCGGTGTTGTTTCTGATTTGAACTCGATTGAGAGTGTAGACTGCAGTGCTGATAGCTTCTTTCCAAAACATTTGAGGAACATTTGCTTCCAACATCATTGTCCTAGCAGCTTCCTGGATGGTCCGGTTCTTTCTCTCAACTACTCCATTCTGCTGTGGAGTCCTAGGAGCAGACAATTGTCTCCTTATGCCCTGTTTCTCACAAAAGTCAATGAATTCACCAGATGTAAATTCACCACCTCTATCAGACCTTAGACACTTTAGTTTCAAACCGGTTTGATTCTCCACCATAGCTTTGAAGATTTTGAACTTCTCAAAAGCTTCTGATTTTTCTTTCAGAAAGGTAACCCACATCATCCGGGAATGATCATCAATTAACAACATGAAATATCTATCACCTTGCAGACTCTTGATTCTTGTCGGACCACATAGATCAGTATGTACTAATTCCAACAATCCGGTAGAAGACTGATCTTTGCTTTTAAAAGAGACTCTGCTTTGTTTGCCTAACTGACATTCTCTACACACACTGTTTGTAGGTTTTATCAACTTTGGAAGATCTCTCACAGCCTGAGTATTGCTAATTTTGATGATGTTATCAAAATTTACATGACACATTCTTCTATGCCATAACCAACTCTGATCAATTTGAACAAACAAACAACTTTTATTTGAACCAACCAGATGAAAGATGTTACCTCTTGTCTGAGTACCGGATGCAATTTCAGTTCCGGAGCTTGTAAAGATTCTGCATTTTCCATTCTTGAACCGGAGATCATAGCCTTTGTCCACTAACTGACCAACACTGAGAAGATTGTGCTTCAATCCTTCAACATATAGTACATTACCTGTTTTGCTCTTACCATCAAAGGAAATAGTTCCCCTACCTCTGATTCTGCCAGCAGAATTGTCACCAAACTTTACCATTCCTCCTTCATATCTTTCCAAATCTAAGAACTTATTCTTGTCACCAGTCATATGGTGAGAGCATCCACTGTCAATAACCCAATCATCCTTTTCTTCCACTTGAGCAGCCAAGGCTTTTTCAACAACTTTGTGATTGACAGATTCAGAGAGCAAGGAATCTTCTTCCTTGATGGCTATAAACACCCACTCATTTCCGGATTTGCTTCCTGGATCTGATTCATCATCTGTTACTCCTTCATTGTCATCTTCTTCATGAACATAATAGCAATTCTTTTGAAACCTTTGTCTGTGAGTATTAGATCTTGCAGATCTCTCCGGACATCTTGAGGCAAAATGACCAATCTTATTGCAGTTAAAACACTTAAAGGGTAGTTTTCCTTCATACTTACCGGATCCTCTTGGCAGTCTCTTTGCAATGAGGGCTTCAAGTTGAGCTGTTTCTGCTTCTTCTTCTTCCATGTCTCTTCTTGCTTGATCATACCATGACATTTTCCTTGATGAGTTTTCACCCGGATCAAATCTCTGTTTGCCTTTCACATAGGCACTGGCTTTGAAAGCAGATTCAGTCTTGGGAGGATCATCTCCAAACTCGGTCATTTCAAATGCAGCTAGTTTGCCAGCTAGTTGTTCTCTTGTGACTGTTGTGTGGGCTCTGAATTCATCAATGGCAGCAACTTTGATTTTGTAGGCAGCAGGAAGGGATCTTAGGATTTTGCAGACAATCTCATTTTCATCTAGAGTTCCACCAGCATTTCTGATTCCACATACCAGCTCATTTACTCTTGGCATAAAGGTAGTAATGTTTTCATCATCTCTCATTTTCAATCTTTCAAATTTCCCTTTCAGACTTTGCAACCTTGCACTTTTGACAAACTCATCTCCTTCATACAAAAGTTCCAGTTTAGTTAGGATCTCATATGCAGTTGGTAGGTCAATGACATTCGAGAGATCTGAGTCATTCAATGCGCTTAGAAGAGCTTCCTTGGTCCGCAGATTGTTTTCAGCTTCTGTGGTTTCATCAGGAGTTGTCGGACCACCTTGTGGGGGTATATATGGTTTTGAAATCATAGCCAAGTATGCTTTTCCCATACATTCCAAATGACACTTCATGCGACCTTTCCAGAGAGTGAAGTTGGTTCCATCGAACTTCGGACTATCCTTCTTGTATGACGACATCCTGGATCACCTCAAGCGGTTAAGCTCCTATCAGAGGAACTCAGCTCTGATACCAATTGTTGGATCTAGGGCATACAACTGAGAGGGGGGGGGTGAATCAGTTGTATAGAACTTGTTCTCTTTCAAACACTTAATTCTCTGTTGTTAGTTAGCAGCATATCAAATAATCATTCATGGAAGCACAATACATAAACACAAGAGCAGATAAGCATCAACACATTGAACACCAAGATTTTGACGTGGAAAACCCGGTTAAGGGAAAAACCACGGGGTGATTAACCCAAGAATTATTCTCTGTTAGAAGAATAAGGAAAAATGAATGGCACATGCCAATAAGGGCTCACTGCCCGAGCACACTGCTCACAAAGAGGCCCACTGCCTACAAGGAGACACACTGTCTACAGAGTGATAAAAATCACAGTCTTGAACTGGAGAATGACATCTCTACCATGTCCGGATCAGTTCCAATTAAGCCCAACAATCTCTGCTCTGCCTTTCGCACCTTTCTTCGCTACACCATACTCATCCACATTCTGCTACACTGAAATGAATTCACAAATCATTATTTATACAAGACATCGACTTAGGAACAAGCATCTAAGTCGGCAAACAACCATAGGAGTATCCGCAAGATGAATAACACATCCGGTCGGCTATCACAAGAACATTCGCAGGATGAACAACTCATCCGGTCGGCTAAACAGAGCAATAACTTCATCCGGAAGAATAACTTCAATTCCGGGCTCTACCATCAATGCGGACCAACAACACAACCTAAACATGATTCAAGAGCCTTCACAAGTCTGTCTGAATGTCCGGATACATCCGCACTTCCTCTGCTTACTGGAATCTCTTGTCTTCCTCATCCGGAACTTCAAGAACACAGTCTGTCGCCACTGTCATAATGCAGGAGGTACTTCCGGACCTCCAAATCACACACAAATCAGGATGACACATCACAAGGACATCTAAAACACTCATTCCAATCCGCAGATTATGATAATACAATTCCGGACCTCACCGGACCTTTTTGTGATCCTCTGTCACCTCCGGATACTTGCCGGACCCGGTTCTATACCGGCAGCCATAACTCCTTCAGATCTTCATGCGGACCTCTGAAATCTTAACTGTAGCATCTTAAGACTCATATCTACTAACCCTTTAATCCGCATCCTCCGGTTCTCATCCTATACAGTATATTTGCCTTCTTCTCATCACTGTTCTTCACTGTTCCTGACTGAGGCTAATTTTCTCAATATCCTC